>JAQSUU010000809.1:2741903-4104104 GCA_038087645.1 Saccharum hybrid cultivar R570 | reverse complement strand
GCCCCGCATGTCATAAACACAGACAGAGAGACACAGAGGGAGACAGACTCCCTCTTCTTCCTCCCGACGCCGAGCAGGGGAGGTGGCCGGACCTGCGGCTCCGGCCGGCAGGGGCGACGCCGATGACGAATGGCGGGGTCATGGCGATGCCCTGGCATGCGCGCATCCCTGAGCAGCCGTAGCTCGGCCCGAGGTGGCACAGGGTGGCCGGCCCACGAACTCCGGCGGCGCTGCTCACGGCGGCTCCGGCGGCGGCGTGAGTCGACGGCGAACGGGGCCTGAAGAAGGGCGCGTCGGGGGCGGTGTGAGGAGAGGAAGATGGTGCTCCGCTCGGCTGAGGACAAGGAGGCTTGTGGTGGAGGAATGCCGGCGGCCATGGAGCTTGGCGGCGGCGCCCATGGCTGCTCCGCTCTGGAGCGTCCGAGAGCGAGGGAGAAGAGACTGTGGGCAGCACGGCGTCCACATCAATGCAAGGAGGAGCAGGGCACGCGTCCAGGGAGGTAGGGGCGCGAGCAAGGCATGGCTGCCACGCGCTCGGCCACGCGTCGCCCTTTGCGGCAATTCAACAAACACTTGGCGAGTGGCGGAGTGGGTGAAGTGCAGCACCGATTTGGTCCGTCTACGGACCGAATTTAGAGATAGGCCAAAAACGAAGTTCGATCTACACCTAAAGCTCTCCAATTTTGGTTAAGGGTGCTCGGCCATTAGGTCTCTAGATTAGGAGATAATTAACTCCAAAGTTGACAATGTCAGCGATTAAGTGATGTTTAAGCTTCACTCGGTTGGGACTCTAATTACTAGGTCAAACGTGGTCAAACTTAAACCAAACTTCGACATGCTCTCCTTCATGACCTTGGCTACAAGTTTTATTTTGGAAGCAAGCCAAGTTTCTTAACAAAATCATGAGAACGCGGCACGCCAATCTAATGACGTTGATTTTCAGACTTAGAATTATTTTTGACGCCTAAAACAGCAGCAGATTCGAACTTCGAGCTCCAGTTAGACTCATTTCCAAGCTGAACTAGGGTACGATCCTTAAACAAAGTTTGTTGTACACACCCTGAGCTACAACTTCTCTTAAATGATCAAGGTCTGGATCAGCTTGTTTTGCAAGATACAAAGTTCCAAAGTGGGATACCCGAGACTAAACTCCATTATGACTTAGCCAAATTTTCTGATATCCAAAAACAGCACTTTATTGAATCTTGGGAGCTCTATTTGACTAGGTTAGATACCAAACTAGCTCTTGACCATTAAACAAAGTTTGTTGTACATAAGATGAACTACAACTTTTGTTTAAGGTCAAACCTCATAACAGGTACAGAAGTCAAACTTTCACTTTGGTCAAAGTATTAACTCGGTAAAGCCTAAGCTAGGGTTTTAGGCCAATTGGGGCATTTTCTTGACTTTTGCTCAACATGAACCCTTCATGACTTTTGTTGTAGAGTTCATCTAGAGTCATTTGGACAAGTTTGCAAGGTTTGGTTGATGATCTATAATTCCACTCTCTTAATAGTGCAATTCAAGCACTTAGTAAAACCATTCCAACCAGGATATAACTTATCATTTCATGTGACTTTTTGATTCCAAACTTCATGAAACTTTTCCAGGGATCAATATAGATAAGTACTAAGGTGAGACACATGAAGATATTGCAATAACACCACCCAAGCATATATCTTGAAAAGGGGTCTATATGTAAAGCAATGGTGCAACATCCAACTTTAGGTTAGGCTCATCTCCATAGGTTGACCTTGCCATTGTCATCTCCATGTAATCTACCATGTTTGAGCTCAAACCCACTGCTTAGTGAGTGACAAACACCTGGGGTGTTACACGTTGCGTTCAAGTGCCTCCGGGCAAAGAACATCAAGCTCAACCCCGAGAAATGCGTTTTCGGCGTTCCTCGAGGCATGCTTCTAGGGTTCATCGTTTCCGAGCGTGGCATCGAGGCCAACCCAGAAAAGATCGCCGCAATAACCAAGATGGGCCCTATCCAAAATCTAAAGGGCGTGCAGAGGGTCACGGGCTGCCTGGCAGCCCTTAGTCGCTTCATTTCGCGCCTCGGCGAAAAAGCGCTCCCACTGTATCACCTCCTGAAGAAATCGGAGCACTTCTCGTGGACCCTCGAGGCTGAGGAAGCCCTTGCAAGGCTCAAAGCTACACTCTCTAAGTCACCAATCCTCGTCCCTCCGACCCCAGGGGAACCCCTCCTACTTTATGTCGCCGCAACGACACAAGTAGTCAGTGCGGTCTTGGTTGTCGAGAGGGCAGAGGAAGGACATACCCTGCTCGTCCAGAGACCGGTCTACTTCATCAGCGAGGTGCTCTCGGAAACCAAGGTTCGCTACCAGCAGATCCAAAAGCTGTTGTACGCCATCGTCTTAACGCGGTGCAAACTCCGTCACTATTTCGAGGGCCACCCGGTGACTGTGGTCTCTTCTTTCCCTCTGGGAGAGATAGCCCAGAACCGGGAAGCCTCGGGTAGGATAGCCAAGTGGGTGGTCGAGCTCATGGGTGAGACCCTCTCTTATGTGCCGCGCAAAGCCATCAAATCCCAAGTACTAGCAAATTTCCTGGCGGAGTGGACTGACACTCAACTTCCTCCGGTTCAGCTCCAGGCTGAGCTTTGGACCATGTACTTCGACGGGTCGCTGATGAAAACAGGAGCAGGCGCGGGTTTGCTCTTCATCTCACCCCTCGGAGTCCACATGCGCTATATCATCCGACTTCATTTTCCTGCCTCCTACAACATCGCCGAATACGAGGCGCTCGTCACGGGCTTGCGAATCGCTGTCGAACTAGGGGTCTGACACCTCGATGTTCGAGGTGACTCTCAGCTCGTAATCAACCAGGTCATGAAGAGCTCGAGCTGCCGTGATCCCAAGATGGAAGCCTACTGTGAAGAGGTACGGCGCCTTGAGGACAAGTTTCACGGCCTCGAGCTCAACCACATCGCACGCAGGTATAATGAGGCCGCCGATGAACTCACGAAAATCGCTTCCAGTCGAACTACGGTTCCACCAGACGTTTTCGCGAGAGATCTCCACCAACCGTCCGTCAACATCAGGGCAGACGGAGGGGTCGACGGGCCGTCACTCGACCCTCTACCTGAGGCGGAAGCCCCCTCGACCGGGGCCGAGGCCATGCAGGTGGAAGGCTCGACACCACCAGCCAACCCCGAGCCTGACTGGCGTATTCCGTACCTCGACCATCTCACTCGAGGGGACCTCCCCTCGGATAAGATCGAGGCTCGACGGATCGCTCGCCGAGCCAAATCCTTTGTGATATTTGGCGACAGTAGGGAGCTGTATCACCGCAGCCCTACTGGCGTCCTCCAACGCTGCATCACAAATGAGGAAGGCAGAAACCTGCTCAATGATTTACACTCGGGGGCTTGTGGTCATCACGCAGCGCCTCGAACCCTCGTCGGAAACGCTTTCCGACAAGGTTTCTATTGGCCGACCGCAGTCTCCGACGCTGTCAAGCTAGTACGCTCCTACAAAGGCTGCTAGTACTATGCAAGACAAACCCATCTCCCAGCTCACGCCCTGCAAACTATTCCCATCACGTGGCCATTCGCTGTTTGGGGGCTCGACCTAGTCGGACCCTTGAAAAGGACAACTGGCGGCTTCACCCACTTGCTCGTCGTCATTGATAAATTTTCCAAGTGGATCGAGGCCTGTCCTATCTCCAGCATCAGGTCTGAGCAAGCTGTGCTCTTTTTTACCGACATCGTCCACCGCTTTGGAGTTCCCAACTGCATCATCACGGACAATGGCACCCAATTCACTGGTAAAAAGTTTCTAGATTTCTGCGACAACCACCACATCCGTGTGCTCTGGTCGGCCGTGGCTCATCCAAAAACAAATGGCCAAGTAGAACGTGCCAACGGCATGGTCCTACAAGGCCTGAAACCCAGAATTTTTGACAAGCTAAACAAACACGGCAAGAAATGGGCTGTCGAGCTTCCCTCGGTCCTGTGGAGCCTAAGAACAACGCCGAGTCGAGCCACAGGGTTCACTCCGTTCTTCTTAGTCTACGGATCCGAGGCTATGCTCCCAACTGATGTAGAATACGGATCCCCGAGGTTGAAGGCCTACAACGAGAAAAGTAACGACGCCACAAGAGGGGACGCCCTCGACCAGCTCGAGGAAGCCCGCGATGTGGCTCTGTTGCATTCTGCCAGGTATCACCAGAGTCTTCGACGCTACCATGACAGACACGTACGTAGGCGGGACCTCAATGTTGGTGACCTGGTGCTACGGCGAAGCCAGAACACCAAGGGACGACACAAGTTCACGCCGCCGTGGGAAGGGCCATACATCATCGCAGAAGTATTAAAGCCCAGCACCTACAAGCTATCGAACAAGAAAGGCAAAATCTTCACCAACGCCTGGAACATCGAACAACTACGTCGCTTTTTTCCTTAAAGCCTCGAGGCTCTGTAAATTATTTCACAATCCCATGATAGAACAAAGAATACATCGGTATTCAAAGCTTTCTTTCATAAAAAACCAGGAAGGATCGACCTTGTTTCCTCAGAATCGACCCTCCCTCGGGGGCTGCATGGGGGGAACCCCCTGTGTCCCCAAAAAACTCGTATTTTTTCAAAAACAAGATAACTTTTATATAAGTCGACAAGGCCGCAAGTGCACCCTAAGGCTCGAGGGTTGCCGAGCCGCGAGATCACCTACGCCTCCGGGCTATGGTACCTCCACTCACCCCCCACGCCAAGGGGCGCAACCGCGCGCTAAGTAGACCAAATAAAAGTTCACTATTTTGAAAAAAACTCACGTCTAACGTTCCCCTACGCTTCGAATCAAGTTCTTACATAATTCACGAGGCCGCAAACGCACCCTAAGGCTCGAGGGTTGCCGAGCCGCGAGATCGCCTACGCCTCCGGGCTACGGTACCTCCACTCGCTCCCTCACGCCAAGGGGTGCGACCGCGTGCTGAGAAAATCATGCAAAAATACGATTCAAGCAAGAAAGGGAACAAAAGACTCAAACGAAAATGGACATTTAGTACAAATTTATATCTAAGTGTTTCAAGGCCCTCGAGGCCATCGCGACCAAAGTTACGAATACTAACTTATTACACGGGCCTTCATGCCCAGGTTTGGCTCACAGGCCCTCGTCATCAGCAGGCGAAACCACCTCGACTTCGAAGAGCTTGGCGAGGCGACTCCCAGGCTCCTCAGCAGCTTCGATCAGGCCCAGGCAGACGGTTTCGTTCTCCTCGTCCGTTCGATCTGGATCCGTGATAAAACCATCAGCGATAAGGTCCATGTCATACACGAACCCAGACCGAATGACTGCTAGAGCCCTCTTCACACCGTGATAAAGCCCGCCTCGTATCCTCTCACGGACGAGGCGGCCCAGCGCCACCATCCGACGGACGAAGGAGTTCCCCGGGGCGTCCTCCTCGGTGTCGGCGTTGGGCTCGACCCCCAGGCCGTCGCATACGGAGGTAATGGCGCCCTGAAGCAACTGAGTCCGCCTGGCCTCGGCTTCGAAGAGGTTCTAGAATGAGGTGGCCGTCGCCTGAGCCACCTGCTGCTCCTTCTCCAACTCTGGAACACAAGCATCAAGTTAGCGCAAGCCTGGGACCTCGATGCCAAGGCCACTACACAACAAGAAGCTTACCCTCAGAATGGGTCTGCCAGCCCACGACCTCGTCACGCAGCTCCCCGCACATCTTCTCAGACGCTCGAAGAGCCTCGTCCCTGTCATGGACCGTCCCCCTCAATGTCACAACCTCGTCTTCCAAGGTTCTGACGCGGGCGGACACCGTCCCGACCTGGATGTTGAGGGCATCGCGCTGACCGCCGACTAAGGCGATGTCCTCCTCGAGCTCCTTCACACGCGCCAGCAGTGGCGCAAGGTCCTCGCGGGCTTTGGCAGCCTCCTCCCGAGCCCTTGCCACGTCTTCACGCGCCGTGGCCTCGGCCTCCCGGGCCTGCGCCGCCTCCTCCTTAACCGCCGCGTAGGCGACGCGAAGCTCGGCTGTCTCGGTGCTCTGCTGGGAGAGCCGCTTGTTGGCTTCCTCGACCAGAGCCCGTTGACGGACGAGCGCCGCCCACACGCCACTCTCATGACGAATGAAGAGTGACTTGAGGCGGGAACGCTCCTTGAGCTCCTGACCACAGTTAAAATCTAACAGTCAGAACTAAGGAAAAGGGAGGGCTAAAACGCAAGAAAAAACTAACGAATCCGACTTACCTCAAAGGCCTCCGACATACCCCGCGCCAGGGTGTCCGAAACCACACGTAGGGACTGCATCATGTGCTTTTGGAGTCCCTCGAGGTACTCTCAGTGGTGCACCTCGTCCTTGTCGTCGAGCGCAAAGAAGGGCTCGGCGCTAGGGTTGGACGCGCCCTGAATTCAAGGGTCGACCTGCCCCAGCGCGGAAGCTCCTCCTCCGCCCGCACGAGTGCTAACCCGGCGAAGTCCGGCCACCCGGCCGACGCCTCGGCCTGGTCACCCCCCAACGCCGCAGAGGTACCGGCCCCATCCAAGGCCTCGGCCACCTCAACGTCCGCCGCCTGCTTCCCCTTGTCAGCAGGAGAGTCGTCGAGGGTGAGGTCGATCAGGGCTGGGGTCGACCCTTGCGGCAGGGATGGCGCCTCGACTGCCGGCACCACCGCCTGTACGACAGGCGGTGGCACGACCACCCCTCGTTCCGCCTCGACAGCCGGCTCCGTCGGCCGGTCCTGTTGCGGCTGCGGCTCCTCTAATGGCGTCGCCTCTTGCCCCGCCTCTGGCGGGACCTCCACCACCTCCTTCGATTTTTCAGCATCCTCCCGCCCCGCGTCGCGGACGGATGTGTCGGCCTCAGCGGCCTCGACGGTCGCCTGGGTCATCGCGGTCGACCCAGGCTCTGACCCACCAGTGCCGGGCACCTCGAGCCCGGCATCGCCCGGGACCGCCTCGGCCGGCCCTGACCCCCGCGCGACGGAACCAGAGCCGGTGACCTCCTGGGCGCTCGCCCCCGTCTGGGCGGCTGCCTCCCTCAACTTGAGCCGCTCCGCCGCAGCCTGGTACTTGGCCACCCAGGCGGCGGCGTCAGCCGTCGTCCGCATTATTACGGCAGCGCCCGACCTGAGCGCCTTCACGGGAGTCGGACCCGCGAGCTCCGCCTTACGCTTATGCCTGAACAACAAACAAGCGCGTCAGAATAAAAAACGGGATCACCAATCACGAAAAATAGGGCGGAAAACTTATCCAGATATGGGAACCAGGGGCCTAGACCCTGGCAGGCCAGAGCCACCCGACGGCGCCTGCGACGGCCCCACCGTCGAGCCTCCTGCTGGCCGGGCGCTCCTCAGAGCCCTGGCTAGCAGAGCGTCCAAGGTCCTCTGCGCTGCCGAGGCTAGCTGGCCTCGGGTCCTCACGCCCGTCGACGGTGCCCCGGCTTCTGATGCTGACGCCGCTGCCCCGACCGCCGTCTGAGCCCGAGGCGCTCGGACTCGAGGGGACGGCGCCACTGACCCCTCTTGCGGGGCCCCAGACGAGGCGGCTCCTCTCGCTGAAGGCCCCGCCCCGGTCTCTTTCCCTCCTGGCTCTCCCTTCCCCTCAACAGGTGCCGAGGCCGCCCTCGACGCCTGGGAGGTCGACCCCCCAATGGGCTCTAGAAAGGGGCGCACATTGGGGAGGTCCGCCAGGGAAGTCGCGGTGTCGTACCGCGACCAGGCGTTGTCGTCATCACTGTCGTCGTCCTCCCCCGAGACCATCTCGGAGGGAGACTCCTCGAGCGGGAGCCCGTCGAGACTCTGTTGTCGACGGCGCTTCTTCAACGCCTCCTTCTCGAGGGTCTTGCGGACTTGACGTTTCTTGGCGGCGTCCTTCTCCCCCTTCTTCTGGGCCGCCAAGAGGCATCGAGCCTCCCGAGCGACCCGATCTTCTAGAACCGGCGGCCGCGTTTCCTTGACCGCCGACAGATCCTGTACGCGGACCTCGACCGGGTTAGCGGAAGGGATCCGGAAGCAAAATGACTTAAGATCGTCAAAAACAACACTTACCAAGGGCTCGAATCCCTGGGTGGGGCGCATTGGGACTCTGTCAACGTCCTCCTGCCGGAAGCTCCCTACCATCCACCGCGCACGTCGGGCGACCTCGTCGAGGGGGAGGGACTCGTGCGACATCCTGCTCCCCTCCAACGATGCCTTCGGCGTCATCTCGTCGAGCCGGAGCCGGCGCTGCGTCAGCGGCAGCACCCTCCGGCGGTGGAACGCTGCGGCCACCATCCCCGCCGTCAATCCGCGCTGACGGAGCCTCCTCAGCGCGTCGAGGAGCGGCTCCAGCTTCAGCTTGTCGTCCTCAACAACGTCGTACGTCCAGTTCTCTTCTCGCGCCGTCAGCACCCGGCCGGAGTACCTCGGTAGCTGGTCGCCGTCGTTGCGGAGGTAAAACCAACCGTCGTGCCAGCCGCTGTTCGAAGAAATCAACTACGCCGGGATGTATTGATCGCCTCGACCCGACCGGACTTGGAGGGTGCAGCTCCCCGCGTGCACTGCGCGCCGCACCCCTCGCTCTCCCGCCTTCTTGGCGAAGTGCTCCGCCTTGAAGAGGTGGAGCCATAGATTCCACTGTGGCTCCATCCCCAGGTATCCCTCGCAGACCGCCGCAAAAATGGCAGCCTGCGAGATGGAGTTGGGGGCGAGGTGGTGCAGCTCCACTTTGTAGTAGTGGAGGAGCGCCCGCATGAAGGGGCTGGCCGGCACGCCGAACCCCCTCTCGTGGAAGACCATGAAGCTCACCACGTAGCCTTCTGGAGGCGCCGGTTCCCGGTGGTCGGACGGCGGCACTCTCCACTCCGGCTGGGTCCGACTCGCTCTTGGCCGCAGAAGCCCGTCGCGGACCAACTCCTCCAGCTTCCGCTCCGTCACAGAGGAACGGGCCCAAGCGTCCGCAGAGAGGATCTGGCTTTTGCCCGCCATTGTTGTTAGAGGAACGGCGCAGGCAAAGGAACGACGGCGGCGCTGGACGGTGGCTGAAGGGCACAAGATGGCAAAGGGGGGCGAAGAAGGCAAGGAAGGCAAGAATGCAAAGGGCCTGCAGGGGTAAACAAAACCCCGGGCCTTGCTCTTATACCCCGATGGAAGTCTAACGGGCGGGCGAAAAGGTAGGAGTAGTTTTTTTTATTCAATGACCTTACCTAACCGCTCCCTCAAAACCTGCAGATATGGGCATGTGTCCACTGTGCACGCCGTAACCGTCGCACCACGCCGCCCACTACCGCGCCGATCTCGCTTCCCCTCCTGAAAAGACGCACCCTAAACGGGTGGGAGAAGGATCCGCAGACGGATATTCCCAGACGTATGGGTAACGGGCTCCGAGCCCAATATAAACCTCGAGGGATCGAAAGCTGGCCCTCGACCAGGGTTCGACAGCTGCCTTCGAGTAACGGAGTCAGGGACGACTAGGGATGCGCCCATACAAGGCCAGGGCTCGAGCCACGCTCTCGAGGCACCCCAAGACGTATTCGAGGCTAAAAGAGAAGGTCGACGGAGGAATCCCCTCGGAGGGAGGCATCGAGCCCTCGAATCCTATCGACAGGAATCGAGATCCACACGACTACTCTTTGGCATTCTTGAGAGCGCCTTCGTGGCCGCTAGCCGACTCCTACCGAATGGAGCACGGGCTCCCACTCGAATTCCCCGTTAATAGCTCACCGGAGACCGTCGGAACTCACCCAAACGAGGGTAGTACGACGTTCCCCACCCCTCCTCCCTTTTTCTAAAAAAGGGAGCGTGTGGGTCGAACGATAAAAGACGGCCAAGACTCTGATCGACCTCACGCGCACGAGGCTTGGGGCTCGACCGCAAAAAACCAAACCCCGAGCGAAAAAAGGCAGGACACGCCACGATTCAAGAACATTCCTCAAAAAGAACGTACAAAAAGACCTCGGAGGAGTCAAAACACTCCACCGAGGCCTCGGGGGCTACACCCGGCGGGTGCGCTCGCGCGCCCCCACCGGAAAAAACTAAGACGCTACGACTCCAGTTCATGAACCGCTGAGCCTCTGTGAGAGTGACCCACACTCACCCAAAGGCTCGGGGGCTACTGTCGGGTACCTAAAACTAGGGATACCCACAATCAACGATTAAGAAAAATAAAACGCTACCCGCAAACGCCAAAATAGCGGACGAAAACACCTCGACTGTGTTCCGACTCGTACGAGGCTCGCTCGACGAGACGCCTCGACTACGTTCCAACTCGTACGAGGCACCCTCGACGGGACGCCTCGACCGCGTTCTGACTCGCACGAGGCTCGCTCGACAAGGCATCTCGACTATCGGGAAATCTCCGACTCGCACGACCCAGGGTCGGACCACTCGACCCATCTTATTCACCTACTCTGAAACAAAAGTCAGAGCATTTAATGCGACTACCTGTTACTTCCTACCGTCATGGCTACAGCCGTGGCCGACGTGGAAACAGCACCGGTGTCAAATCTCACTTTTTACCGCCCATCCCAGGACGGGAGGTGAAAACCTGTCACTATACACACCATACCGCACACTGTTTTTCCACCGATCACCCTCGAGGGAGGATACGACAAGGTTCATACCCCACGATCTCGGGGATTCGGCCTTATCCGCCCGTCCTCGACCCGGCCTCGACCCAGCCTCGACCTACCATCGGTCAGCAGGGAGGAAAGGCCGACGTGGCACAGGACTCGAGGTCTTTTCACTGTCTCGTCCCCTACGTCACTATGGTGTCCGGGGATGGCCGGCCATTCCTGGGGCACGTCGCTACAGCCACCTCTATAGGGATCGATAAAACTTCACCTCAAGAATCCCCGGCGCCCCGGCCTCCTCTTACCCTATAAAAGGGCGGGCCAGGGCTCTACAAGGGGGGACGGACGAAGCAAGACGCAAGCCAGAAGCCAAGCGCAAATAGGCAAAGGCACACAACCCACAGATCAACATCTCAAGCAATCTCCTTTGTACTCTCACTTTTCCTTTGAGACCTGGGCTCGGTTCCCTCTCTCACAGCTTGTAACCCCTACGCAAGCACTTAGGTGCAAGGAAATACAATACTCTCCCCCCCGCTGGACGTAGGGCCTTCCTTTGCCAGAACCAGGATAAATCCCCGTGTTTCCTCCTTGCATCACCATCCAGATCAGGAACACGCAGCACTTGATTCACTCGTTGGCTTAGGACCCTCGCAGGACCAGACGCCGACACGTGTATTGCAATATGTGCAACACCCGATCTACTTTTAAAACATCCAGATGTAACACTTGCAACATACGTCTGAAGATAAATGAAACAGTTGAAACATGCTTCTGAAATACTTGCAAAAACACTTGAAAACTATTGCAAACATATGGAATATCCAAATAAAACACTTGTAGCATATGTGTGAAACACATGTAACCTCCAGATAAACACAATTGCAACAATACGTCCAAAAACACAGATGAAACATTGAGAACATACCTTTGCAACATATATGTACAACCATTGCAACATATGCAACTCTGACCTTCTTTTGCAACATTCATCTGAAACAATTGCAAATACTTCTAAAACATCCGAAACACTTGAAACATATGATTGCAACATGTGTTTTCAGCATATCGCAACATCTCCTTGCTGCTTGCGAAATGGAGGCTCACCGGCGTGTGGAGTTCATTGGAGGCAGCCGCGCCGTCACCACCATCGACCAGATGTACTCCGCCTACTACGGGGCCAGTGGGGACCCCTTCGTGGTCGCTGGTATCATGGGCTCAACACAGCCCCCCGCAGCTCATGCAGCCGGCGCCACAGTCCCTACCACCATCGTATCTCTCGTCGTGCAATGGATCTGGTGGAAGGAGCAGCGAGGCAGAGTGGGGCGGAGGCGCGCGTCGCGCGATGTAAGCGAGCAGCCACCCCGCCGGGGGGCTGCGCTGCACAGCTAGGGCACCGCTGGGCCGGTCGTGCACAGCGCGTGGAGGTGGCCGCGCTTTGGGCCACGTCGAGAGAGAGGAAGGGGAGGCTGGGCCGAGACACGGACGGTGCGGAGCCAACGACGTTGACCGGTGGGGGTGGGAGCGGCGTTGTCGCCTGTGGTGGCGCGTGTACGGAGCGGAGTGCGCATCGATGGTTTTTTTTTTTGCGATGCGGAGGAGCTGCGCGAGCGGGTAAGTCCGCCCGGACGAAAAGACGCCCAGGTCTAATCATCTATTCGGTTCATTCCCTTCACATTGGGATTCGAGGGAATGAGTGTGACTTTTGACTTGTAGGGGATGTAATTCTCTTAAATTTCCCTTTAATCCCTACTAAACCACTTGTAGGTGGTTGGTGGAAAGCAACAACACAAAAGGATAAAAAAGAGCAAAGGCGGCGTTTCAATGGCTTGGCCGTTTACGTTTCTAATGGTTTGACCATTTACGTCATGTGGAACCTCCAGAAAGAGCATAATCAAGAATTTTTTAGATCCGCTTTCTGACAACACAAGAAGTGGCTATGAAAGTAAAAGAGCCTTCGAGTTAAGGTGACAACACAACAAGTGGCTATCAAATGGTTGGAATACAAACAAATATAACCACACTTGTATAGTTGTATCGCACGGCACAAGCCTTCTTCAGCAGGGATTGCGTATAATTATAAATGGAACATTTGTTCCCTGGCCCACGCTCTACGTTTTTCAGCGGCAGATCACGGAATTCTTGTTAACTTTGTACAGTGGAAAATTCAACTTGTCAATGACAATAAATGTTACCGCGCCAAGCATTGGATTCCAGCCTTTGCTAAGAGAAACCGTTGGAGTCCGGCCTCTGCAAAAGAAACATTGGATGCCAACCTTCACAAATCAGAGCGATCACACCACGGGCATGACGCCACAAGCATCAGTTTCGTCCATTCACGAAGCAAGCATTCAAATCCATCTTGATAGTATTACAATTTATCATGTACTCCTACTGTACTATTGCGCATGCAACTTGCATGCCTCCATTGGACACGTAAAATCTAACCAAAACATAATTACACAGGGCAACAGCCAAGAATCTGTACAGTGCAGCAGTTCAAAGAGGGCCTTTGCAACCTAGCGTCAGCAAACCAATTTACAGGGGTTACCTAGGGTGCACGAGCGTCGAGAAGAACCCGTGGTCGTTCTGCTAGCTCAGTTCCAAAAGATGGCCTGGGCAGAGCCTCCACAAAATTGCATTCTTCAGAAGGGCACTTCGATGCCTCGGTATGCCGGTTACGGTTTTCAGTTTTCTTGAAGCGATCAGAGGAAATCACTTTGCGAGGAGGATCAAATAGAGAACACCTTCCTGTGGTCTGATTCGATCACTTCGCAGACAGCTGGGTGGTAGCTTGCTTGGCGAGTACTCTCTCAAACTCTGCACAAGCCTCAGGCGAGTCTTCTTCACTGGGCGGTACCAGTTGCCAGAAGAGCGGCAAATATGCCTCCCATTCCCTCAAAATCGTGGCTCCTTTCTCGCTGCCCGTTTTTTCCTTTTGAAACACATAAAAAATTAGCAAAAGTTAAGGGAATAGACAACATTTGATGCACGACTTGTAAAGAAAAGCAGTTCACTTACAACATAAGCCTCAATCAAGCTCTTTAGCTGCATCTGCCCAGCTGGAGCATTCACTCTCTGCATCTTGACGATTTCCTTGTTAACCTATTATTAAGACATTAGAAAGTTATAAAAACATAAACCGGTTCCATGTCATGAATTTCATAGGAATCATTTGTTAAAAAAAAAAACATAGAAATCACATCCTGCGGTGTCATGTCAATGGCAAACAAACAAAAACAAATACGTCAAAAGAATTGCACAAGGTAAACTCAAAATTTGGAGTTTGCAAACCTTTGGGAGAAGTGTATCATCCTCATCTAGAATGTAGGCAAGGCCACCAGTCATTCCAGCTGCAACATTCCTCCCAGCCCTGTAAATTAAGAAATATATGCATGTGTAAGGACGTGAGGAAAAGGAGACAATTGCCAAAAGAGAATTCTGTTGGTTCTACTTACTTGCCAAGTACAACTACGCAACCACCAGTCATGTACTCACAGCAATGATCTCCGGTGCCCTCAACCACTGCCTGACATAGAGAGTTTCTAACTGCAAATCTTTCTCCTGCCTTGCCTCTCACAAATACCTGACCACCTGTAGCTCCATACAGACAAGTGTTTCCAACTATAGTAGCATCCTCAGGAATAAATCCTGTTTTGTCTACAGGAACTACCACCAGTTCTCCACCAGCCATACCCTTGAAAAGTATCAAAAAACGGTTTCAGATTTCATATAGTTGCCCAGACAAAAGTTTCAAGGGTTCAATATTTAGTACCTTTCCAACATAATCATTGGCCTCTCCAACTAGCCGAATGTTCATTCCAGGAGTCAGGAAACAACCAAAGGACTGCCCTGCACTTCCATTGAACCTGAAACGTCCAAAAATATTAAGTTCCTACTTTCGTTATAAATAAACATATGTAAAATGATATTTTGAACATACGTGATGTTGAGCTGGCCTGCAAAACCTCTGTCTCCATACTTCTTGGCAATCACACCTGCTATCCGACCACAGACAGCTCTATCGACATTATAGATTCGAAACGCCTTGGAAACTTCCTTCTCATTCTCAATCGCATCAGCTATCTGCAAATTAGATAATATAAATAATGGTGCTCCAAGCAGATAAAAATTGGGTTCCTAGCAACTGCACTTCATTTTAGACAGGTTAAGGCTGTGCATGAACCATAAATACAGCAGTTCTAGTTTCATGAACATGGAAGGATGAGTTGCTTTGATTGATGATACTGGAAAATCAGGTTTAGTGGACAGCCATTAGTCAAGTTAGTCCATGTAACTAAGAGAACTTATCAAAAACACTACCTCAGGATCTGCTAGGATCGTCTCATCAAGAACAGGGCCATTAGTGTGGACGTCCTGGCTCCTAATCTGGGAGCTGCTCCATTCAGGCAATCCAGCATTCTGATGTAAAAACCATTGATTTAAATAGAAAGCACATGGAAGATATGCTAATGTTTCAAATAATAATGGCTGCTAGTACATACTGATAAGAGGTATCCAAGATCGATGTGCCGCGTTTTCACCAACGAGACATGCTTTGGTTTAAGCAAATCTGTTCGCCCAATGATGTCATCCAGCTTCTCATAACCCAACTGAGCTAATGCAGCTCGAACCTAAATGAATTAACAAATTTTCAAAAGTTACAATTATCCCTAAAAAATAGGCAGGTCTTGCAACAATCAAGGAACAAGGCTAAGACAAACAGCATCAGTAATGAGAATCATGACATACCTCCTCGGCAACAAAGAGGAAGTAGTTAACAAGATCACCAGGAACACCAGGAAACCTTGCACGAAGCTCTTCTCTCTACAAGAGCAAAGAATGTAAGAGGTAGTCCAATAAGAGGAAGGTAAAATAACTTGTGTTGTTACTACCTGACTAGCCACTCCAACTGGGCAATTATTTGTGTGGCAAATGCGTGCCATGACACACCCAGTAGCTATCATAGCTACAGAACCAAAGCCATATTCATCAGCCCCCATAGCAGCAGCCATAAGAACATCTTGACCACTCCTGAATCCACCATCCACCCTAAGTACTACCCTCTCTCTCAGTCCATTTTGTATAAGTGTCTGGAGGAAGTTAACTAGCATTACAAAACAGAAAATAATTTCATGGAAAAACTGTTACAGCAAAAAAAATGTAGGAAACCTGATTTGTTTCTGTAAGACCAAGTTCCCAAGGACCCCCAGCATGTTTGATGGAGCTGATTGGGCTAGCTCCAGTACCACCATCATGACCTGATATCTGTGTAATAGAACAGTTATTTAGAAGACAAAAATAAGTACACATAAAACTCTAGTTCACCCAATACAGCAGGCCTTTGAGAGAACCATTTGCAAGCAATTGAATAAGAGCTCATAGTATGATGTCCTGAAATGCTGCAGCATTCCGTTAAATTTAGAACTGAATTGAAGTATTATTAGGCTTAGTGCATTCATCCAGTATTTATGATAGGCGTGTCAGCTTATGGCATTTCTGGATAAGACTATCCTGCTGAAATTTTCCGAAGATTTAACAGATATCTGAAATTTTTTCCCCGGATATGCTTCAATTCATAGCTCATTTTACCGTACATTTGTTTTTTTGTAAGCAAATATATATAGATAACTATAGATTATACAGGGGAAGTTCTATCACCATGAATGGCACATTGCACACAGCAAGTGCCAGTAACATGACATAGTAAAAAACAACAACTAGAACCTTACTGAAGTTTAGATACAAAGATGTATAAGTTAGCCGCAGTCAATTTATGTGAATATTCTTGCACACTGAAAGCACGAGTTAAGTTTATGAACGAATTATTTAAAAAGAACTTCAATAACCTGAATTATGTCTGCATTTCCCTTCGAAACTCCAGAAGCTACAGTTCCAATCCCAGCTTCAGACACAAGCTTTACGGACACTTTAGCTTTAGGATTGATCTGTTCAGCCAGATATTAATTGCATAACTCCATTAGTACAAAGAACCAGAAACCGTAAACTTCATAACTAGTTGGCGTAGAACCACTAGGTAACCAAAGGGACCCAATTTCTTCCAAGTATACAGAAAACTATCATTTCTAAGCTGTTGTGGTTCTCCTATAATATCAATAATACTAATTGACATTCCACCAATAGTAGTCAGAACTCAGAAGGCAAACCTGATGGAGGTCATAAATCAACTGTGCAAGATCCTCGATAGAATAAATGTCATGGTGTGGAGGCGGGGAGATTAGAGGAACTCCAGGTTTGGAGTTCCTCAGACGAGCAATGTATGCACTGACTTTTTTCCCAGGAAGTTGACCCCCCTCACCAGGCTTTGCACCTTGCGCAATCTTTATCTCAATTTGGTCAGCATTTACTAAAAATGTTGGTGTAACTCCAAAACGCCCAGATGCAACCTGTAAAAGAATAGTATTAACGAAAACTTAGGCCAAATATTTTAGTCCACCAGAAAGAAGACATAACACTGCTGTAGTTAAGAACAATAAACAAAAAAGAGATAAGGAAATATGCTGTTGTGAAGTTTCCTGTTTTGAGAGCTGCTACTTGGTATCTCACTAATATCTGGCCCAGGAGTTCCAGTACATCTAGACAGATCTCCAGATGACCAGATCCCTTTCTCCGGGAACAGACACATGGCAGCAATACCAATGTCTAGGCAGTTCACTGGCAAACAGTAAATGCTTCTCCATCACAGAAGATTTTTAAGGTTAGCTCCCCTCGTTTTAGGAAAAAAAAATGCATATATCCAACAGTGTGTGAGCTTTCCCAATGTAGCAAGTCATGGTAACACTTGCATTGATTATAATTCATATATACAGTATAAGGTAAAAGAGAAAGAACCAGATAGCACAAGAAAAGTAAAGTTGATGAATGCTTGAAAAGAAATGAACTATGATAATCCACCTGCTTAATGGCACTTGTGGCTGTGTCACCATTCTGAAGACCTTTGAGATGAGGAAGTGTTGGAGAATAACCATCTACAACATCTGTGAGGGGATTCCAACGGATTGGATCCTGTGCAAAATGACAAGTCCATAAGCAATTCTGTGTTGCAGATTCCACTTGAAAAGCCTGACAGAGATAATCAGCTATGTTGTAAAGGAATTTATATGACCCACCTCACCACCTTCTCCTGAGTTAGATTTTCCACCTATTCTATTCATTGCAATTGCAATAGCTTCATGTGTCTCCCTTGAAATGGCTCCTAGGGACATTCCACCAGTACAAAAACGTTCAACAATGGAGGTTGCAGGCTCCACTTTGCCAATAGGAATAGGTGCACGATCACTTTTCAATTCAAGAAGATCTCGAAGAACCTACAGAAAAAAAGACACTATGAGCTTCGTGGTAACCAAAAAAATAATTAAAAAAAAATCAATAATCAGCAACCTGAAGGATCACTACTTACATTGACAGGGCGGCTTGCAAGATGTTGTTGGTAGACAGTGTACGCATTATCTCTTTTCTCACGAATTGCTTTGTGCAGCAGCTTGGTCATCTCAGGATTATTCGCATGGTATTCACCTAATCAAAAGAAAAACATAATTCAATACTGAAACCAGAGTATATGGCAAGAATTAATATATTGATTAGAGAAATACATGGTACATGTATATGTGTGTGTGTGTGTGTGTGTGTGTGTGTGTGTGTGTGTGTGTGTATATATATATATATATATATATATATATATAGGTAGGGACAGGGACAGTTTATAGAAACAGAGCCGTCCTCCGATATCCCT
This sequence comes from Saccharum hybrid cultivar R570, assembly GCA_038087645.1. Classification (NCBI taxonomy): domain Eukaryota; kingdom Viridiplantae; phylum Streptophyta; class Magnoliopsida; order Poales; family Poaceae; genus Saccharum; species Saccharum hybrid cultivar. The sequence goes on along the minus strand of JAQSUU010000809.1, from coordinate 4,085,830 downwards.
TACCAAATACAAGTCAATCTACAATACGTGCCGGACTTGGAGTCCAAGGCACATAGCCTGGCAACTATACTGGCCACAAGGCCCAAGACACGTCGTCTAACACGCCCCCGCAGTTGAAACACCGGTTTCTCGGATGTTGAGACTGGATCTGAATTCTGTGAACACAAAAGATGGCAACCCTTTGGTGAAAATGTCGGCATACTGTAGGGAAGATGGAACCTGCAGAACATGGACGTCGCCACATGAACAAAGTGAAGATCAATCTCAACATGCTTGGTACGCTGGTGTCGAACCGGATTGCTCAGTAGACCAGCGTGGCACGCGGAGGCGAGTGTCAAGTTCCAATAGGAGATGTCGCAGCCAGGTGGCTTCTGCAACAGCATTGGCCACAGCGCGATATTCAGCTTCAGCACTGGAACGAGACACAGTGGCCTCACATTTTGACGACCTTGTCACCAAGGAAGACTGTTGTCCAGTTCAACCCAAAAGCTTAAACTGATGGGTAGAGATGGCAATTCACTTATATTCCAACACTCTCACGTGGAGGCTCCCTCAAGCCTCAGACGTGGAATAGGAGCGAGCAGCAATTATTTTATTTAATTGCGCTAACAAGGATTCGAACTTTGAGACCTCTGGCTTTGATACCATGAAAGCAGAGTATATGGAAAGAATTAGTAGATTGATTACCATGAAAGCAGAGTATATGGCAAGAATTAGTAGATTGATTAGAGATACATGGTACATGTATATATGGCTCATAGAAACAGAGCCGTCCTCCGATATCCCTTACCAAATACAAGTCAATCTACAATACATGCCAGACTTGGAGTCCAAGGCACATTGCCTGGTGACTATACCTGGGCCACAAGGCCCAAGGCATGTCGTCTAACAAGTACTATGCTGTACTAACTAGAAGATAGTATGTTTGAGGGAAAGATAGAAGGTGGCATTAAATCTAGACTAAAAGAAGCGTAGCTATGCAGTTGATTCTAGGCAGTACTGCTGGAGAGAGATCTCCACGAGTAAAATAAATGTGCTAGAGTACAGCTTATTGTCATGCTACATGACAGAACGGGGCACGAAGACACTTCTTTATTGATAAATCTCTAGGAAAGCTGAAATAAACTTAGATCACAATTCACAAACTAGTGATGCAACAGTATGTGTTATAGCATACAATACCACACCAAAACCAGATAAGATCATGAAAAAACCACATCATGATAAAACAATGTAGTACTGTAAGAAAACGCCAGGTTACATGCATCCAAAACATAAAATTTAGCATGAGTTATAGGATAGACACTACCTCCAGGTCTGGATTGGATAAATCCAAAGTTTTCTAGCCTCTTCGCAGTATCTTCAGAGAATGCCTTCACCCAGAATGATAAGGTCTCTCTACCCAGCTTTACAAGGATAGTGCTAGAAGTGTTAGTAATAAGTCACAAAGATATAAGATGTAAATCAACTACAGGAGAGGGGGGAGGCCTTCTAAACAGTGTGCCAGAACCAAAAAAAAAAAGAGCTAAAGTGGGGAAAAAAAAGTGCAGATAGGAATACTAGATAATTTTTGTGGCATTTGCTACTTGATTTTAACTACCTCGTCAAGTGTGAGACCTCCAATTTTCGATACACTTCCACAGAAGGCAAGATCAACAACTTCTTGACCAAGACCATAAATTTCAAAGATCTGAGCTCCACAATAGCTGTCCGAACAATGTGTACGGATTAAACAATTGTAGTGGAAATTCAGACTTCATAATATCGACAGTATAACTATGTTAACTGGATGGCAAAGATAGACAGACCTTGAGAGCAGTGAGTGATGGATAAGTCTCATGTGTTGTTGGTCTTTGTGGGGCTGCGCTGCTCACATGGTCCTTGTGGCTGTTTTTCTGTTTTTAGGACAGCATCTTAGACTAGAGGACAGCATCTTAGAGGACAGCATCTTAGACTAGAGGACAGCATCTTAGCTAGGACAGCACTTTAGCATCTTAGACTAGCATCTTAGACTAGCATATTGGCATATGCTTGGCTGGCTAGCAGCCTATAAATATGTAACCCCAACCCCTCAGGTTGGCATGGCATTGTATGAGTTTGTGTGAGAAATAAACCAGAAAATTGCCCCAACTCCTAGTGTCATCCTCCCTCGATGAGAGTAAGGATTCAGCTACTACCAAGAGTGCGAATCCAGCGACTAACAAGTGGTATCCGAGCCGTACTATCCTGTAGCCTGAGCATCTCCTGCTCTTCTCCTTCCCCGGCCTCGCAGCAGCCCCAACCGCAGCCGGTAGCAGCAGCAGCTCCGGCTGCCCCTGCTCTCCACACAGCAGCCCCCTCGATAGCGCGCCATGTCCGCAGGCCAGTCTCAGGGCTCGGTCGCCTCGAGCGCGCGGCGTCGGCAGGAGGCCGACCTCGCCGTGGCAGAGAAGCGCGAGCGAGCGGCAGCAGACGCCGCTGCAGCAGCGGCAAGGGCATCGAGGCTGGCAACAGCGGAGCTAGCAGCAGCTAGAGCGGAGGTGGAAGCAGCGGCGGCGGCGGATGCAGCGCGTGCAGCAGCAGCGGAGGTCGAGGTTCTACGCGGCAGCAACAGCAGCTCCATCGCTGCTGATGACAGCGCCGACGCGGACCTCGAGCTGCTGGAGAGGGAGGCATCGCGAGGGCGAGCGGCGCAGTGGGCAGCCGTGCACGCCCACGAGCGCGGCGGCAGCCCAGACAGGCGCAGACACGCCGGCGGCGCTCCTGAAGGAGGCGCGCACGGCGGTGGCGCTCCTGGAGGAGGCGCGCATGGCGGCGGCGGACGGGTCGACGGAGAGCGCGGCCTTCACAGGCAGCGCGGCTCTCTCTCCCCGGTTCGGTACCGTGGTCACCACGAGTACCAGGCTGTCGTCAGGGACGTCGGCCCCGGCGGCGGGTGGCCTACCCTCACCAAGACCAACTATGTTGAGTGGGCTGCGGTGATGAGGGTGAAGCTCCAGGTGCGGCATATGTGGGATGCAGTCCGGTACGGTGACGTCGACTACGACCAAGATCGACGGGCGCTGGATGCTCTCATTGCTGCAGTCCCGCCCGAGATGCAGTTTTCGCTTACCAGCAAGCGAACTGCCAAGGAGGCTTGGGACGCCATCGCTGCAGCACGCATCGGCAGCGACCGCGCCCGCAAGTCCACACTGCAGGCACTTCGCAAGGAGTGGGAGAACCTGGCCTTCAAGCCAGGTGAGGACGTTGATGACTTTGCTCTCCGTCTCAACACTCTGTTGCAGAAGTTGGTGCAGTTCGGCGACGACACCTACGGCGAGGAGAGAGCTGTTGAGAAGCTCTTCCGCTGCGTCCCCGAGAAGTACAAGCAGATGGCTCGCTCAATCGAGTCTCTGCTGGACCTCTCCACGATGACGATCGAGGAGGCGTTGGGCCGCCTCAAGGTCGTTGACAGCGATGAGCCACAGCGCCTCTCGGGACCCGTCACCATTGGCGGGAAGCTCCTCCTCACTCGGGAGCAGTGGGCTGCCGGCCAAGGTGACAGGAAGAAGGGGGAGCCTTCTTCCACGACAGGCGGCCGCAAGCGTGGCAAGCGTGGCAAGCCACGCAAAGACGCCCCGGCAGGGGCGCGAGGACGTGCCGAGGGTGATGATCGTGGAGGCGCCCAGGGCGGCGCCGCTGGCAAGCAAAAGCCAGCACGAGACGAACCTTGCTACAACTGCGGCAAGCTTGGTCATTGGGCCAAGGATTGTCGACAGCCACGACGCGGCCAGGCCCACGTCGCGCAGGCGGAGGAGGAGGAGCAGCCGGCTCTGTTCATTGCTCATGCGAGCATCGAACTACCTCCAGCGGCACCGGCCGCAACGGCTCTCCTCCACCTTGACGAGCCAAAAGCACACGCCCTCCTCGACGACAGCTCCGGCAACGACAAGACCGACGGGTGGTGCCTTGACACCGGCGCCACCCACCACATGACCGGGCGGCGGGAGTTCTTCTCCGAGCTCGACTCAGGCGTTCGAGGCACCGTCAAGTTCGGCGACGCCTCCGCTGTGGAGATCAAGGGCGTCGGCTCTGTCGTCTTCGTCGCCAAGACTGGCGAGCACAGGCTGCTCACCGGTGTCTACTACATCCCCGCGTTGAGGAACTCCATCATCAGCTTGGGACAGCTGGATGAGAGCGGATCGCGCGTGGAGATCGAGCACGGGGTGCTGCGCATCTGGGATCATCGACACCGGCTCCTGGTCAAGGTCAACAGGAGCAACCGCCTCTACGTCCTTCACGCACAGGTGGCGCAACCTCTTTGTCTTGCAGCCCGCCGCGACGACGACGCTTGGAGGTGGCACGAGCGCTTTGGGCACCTCAACTTTGAGGCCCTAAGGCAGCTCGGCAGCAAGGAGATGGTGCGGGGCATGCCGCACGTCGACCACGTGGAGCAGTTCTGCGACACCTGCGTCCTCACCAAGCTGCGGCGGCTCCCTTTCCCTCGCCAGGCAAGTTTCCGCGCCAAGGAGAAGCTGGAGCTCGTACACGGTGACCTCTGTGGCCCCGTGACACCGGCTACACCTGGAGGCCGGCGCTACTTCCTCCTCCTCGTCGACGACATGTCCCGCTACATGTGGGCTGTCCTGCTCGACGCCAAGGCAGCCGCGGCGGACGCCATCAAGCGTCTTCAAGCTGCTGCGGAGGCGGAGTGCGGCCGCAAGCTTCGGGTCCTACGCACGGACAACGGCGGCGAGTTCACGGCGGCCGAGTTCGCGGCGTACTGCGCCGATGAGGGGATCCACCGCCACTTCTCTGCGCCGTACACTCCGCAGCAGAACGGCGTCGTCGAGCGCCGCAACCAGACGGTGGTGGCCACCGCCCGTGCCCTCCTCAAGCAGAGAGGGATGCCGGCGATCTACTGGGGTGAGGCGGTGATGACTGCCGTCCACTTGCTCAACCGCTCCCCCACCAAGGCCCTCGACGGCAAGACGCCATACGAGGCCTGGCACGGGCGCAAGCCCGTGGTGAGCCACCTTCGCGTCTTCGGCTGCCTGGCCTTCGTCAAGGAGCTCAACCACGTCGGCAAGCTCGACGACCGGAGCACGCCAGGGGTCTTCATCGGCTACGCGGAGGGCGCCAAGGCCTACCGCGTCCTCGACCCTGCGACACGGCGCGTGCGCATCACGCGTGACGTCGTGTTCGACGAGGGGCGAAGCTGGACGTGGGGCAAGATGGTGGATGACGGCTCGACTCCGACGACCAGCGATTTCGTCGTCGACTACGTCCACTTCAAGGAGGCGGGGGGAGCTAGCAGCTCGTCCTCACCGAGCTCGCCTACCCCACCACCTCGTTCGCCACCACCTCCGGCGAGTCCTTCACCACCGCCACCACCAGCTCCGGCAAGTCCACAGGCTCCGGCGAGTCCACCACCAGCACCGCCGGCCACACCTCGCTCTCCTACACCGGACCCTACCCCTTCAGGCTCGGCACCGGCAGCTTCGGCCCACGACGAGCAGCGCACAGTGGAGTTCGCCACTCCGCTGTCCAACGACGAGGATCGCATCGACGCCTACCACGGCGGCGAGCCTCTGCGCTACCGTACCGTGGACAACCTCCTCGGCGAGCAGCCGGTCCCTGGACTGGCGCAGCACGACTTTGAGGCGGAGCTGCACCTCGCACAGGACGATGGCGAGCCTCGTTCCTTCGCCGAGGCGGAGAGGGACGCGGCATGGCGTGCCGCGATGCAGATGGAGATGGACGCCGTCGAGCGGAACAAGACGTGGGAGCTGGCCGATCTTCCAGCCGGCCACCACGCCATCTCTCTCAAGTGGGTCTTCAAGCTCAAGAAGGACGAGACCGGAGAGGTGATCAAGCACAAGGCGCGTCTGGTGGCGCGCGGCTTCGTCCAGCAAGAAGGAATCGACTTTGACGACGCCTTCGCGCCCGTTGCACGGATGGAGTCCGTGCGACTCCTCCTTGCGCTAGCTGCCCAGGAGGGCTGGCGCGTCCATCACATGGATGTCAAGTCGGCGTTCCTTAACGGCGACTTGAAGGAGGAGGTCTACGTGCATCAGCCGCCGGGATTTGCGATTCCCGGCAAGGAGGGCAAGGTGCTTCGCCTGCGCAAGGCCCTCTATGGCTTGCGGCAGGCACCGAGGGCGTGGAATGCCAAGCTGGATTCCACGCTGAAGGGGATGGGTTTCGAGCAAAGCCCGCACGAGGCGGCCATCTACCGGCGGGGCAGCGGAGGAAAGGCCCTGCTGGTGGGTGTCTACGTCGACGACTTGGTGATCACCGGCACCAAGGATGCGGAGGTGGCGGCATTCAAGGAAGAGATGAAGGCCACCTTCCAGATGAGTGATCTGGGGTCTCTCTCCTTCTACCTGGGAATCGAGGTGCACCAGGATGACTCCGGGATCACGCTTCGACAGACCGCCTACGCCAAGCGCATCGTTGAGCTAGCTGGGCTCACCGACTGCAACCCAGCCCTCACTCCGATGGAGGAGAGGCTGAAGCTGAGCCGCGACAGCACGACGGAGGAGGTGGACGCTACGCAGTACCGGCGTCTTGTGGGGAGCCTTCGCTACCTCGCCCACACACGGCCGGACTTGGCATTCTCCGTCGGCTACGTTAGTCGGTTCATGCAGCGACCGACGACGGAGCACCAGCAGGCTGTGAAGAGGATCATCCGCTACGTTGCGGGGACTCTCGACCACGGCCTCTACTACCCGAGGTGCCCTGGGGCGGCACACTTCGTCGGGTACAGCGACAGCGACCACGCCGGCGACATCGACACCAGCAAGAGCACGAGCGGGATCCTCTTCTTCCTCGGCAAGTGCCTCGTTAGCTGGCAGTCGGTCAAGCAGCAGGTGGTGGCCCTGTCCAGCTGCGAGGCCGAGTACATAGCGGCCTCCACCGCTTCGACTCAGGCGCTCTGGCTCGCTCGACTGCTTGGTGATCTCCTTGGCAGAGACACTAGAGCGGTGGAGCTCAGGGTGGACAGCAAGTCCGCTCTGGCCCTAGCAAAGAACCCCGTGTTCCACGAACGCAGCAAGCACATCCGGGTGAGGTACCACTTCATCCGAGGCTGTTTGGAGGAAGGGAGCATCAAGGCTAGCTACATCAACACCAAGGACCAGCTTGCGGACCTGCTCACCAAGCCCCTTGGGAGGATCAAGTTCCTTGAGCTCTGCTCCAGGACCGGGATGGTTCAACTCTCCCACAAGACGACACACAATACTTAGGGGGAGAATGATGGATAAGTCTCATGTGTTGTTGGTCTTTGTGGGGCTGCGCTGCTCACATGGTCCTTGTGGCTGTTTTTCTGTTTTTAGGACAGCATCTTAGACTAGAGGACAGCATCTTAGAGGACAGCATCTTAGACTAGAGGACAGCATCTTAGCTAGGACAGCACTTTAGCATCTTAGACTAGCATCTTAGACTAGCATATTGGCATATGCTTGGCTGGCTAGCAGCCTATAAATATGTAACCCCAACCCCTCAGGTTGGCATGGCATTGTATGAGTTTGTGTGAGAAATAAACCAGAAAATTGCCCCAACTCCTAGTGTCATCCTCTCTCGATGAGAGTAAGGATTCAGCTACTACCAAGAGTGCGAATCCAGCGACTAACAGTGAGATACCCATTTTTGAAAGAATTTTGAGCAGACCTGATTTTACTGCCTGGAAAGTACATCAATTGAACACATTAACAAAAAGTACCATTAAATCAAATGGAATGTGAGATATTACTCTATGTTAACTAGAACAGACAGACAAATCATCAAAAATCAAATAATAATAATGACAATACGGCCATAGAGCGTTAGCATGCAAAAAAGGACCTAAGGGCTCAAATGTGGTAAAATGCTCATATTGGATTGAACTATGCTTAGACTTCAGAAGAGTAGGGGCAGTAGGACAACAACATCCAACAAACACGTCGTAAGTTAGAAAATATACCTTGGTAAAGTTTCTTTGTGCCTGCTCGATGGTCACTGTGGGCATCTTCCCATTCCGCATCAAATTAACAGTTTTGTTGCTCAGCCTCCATTGCCGGCATGTTTCTAGTGCCAGATAAGGACACACAGCACTAATACAGGAATGAATATTAGTATATTTAGGAAGAAGCTAGAGTAACCAAAAACAAAACTAAACCTATTTTTATATCCATGGCTATATTTCCTAAGATCCATGATTTGAAGTCATGGTCTGGTGAATGATGATAGTCATGGGAATATGAATCCCACCAGAGTTCAAACCCTAGTAACATGCTAGTGCTTTCAAAGGTGGAACCATGAAGACATGTTATAGGGAGACATCATTGTGTTGTGATTTCTATGAATTAAAGGGTATGCAATTTTTTTATCTATTTCGTAAGTTAAGTTAGATTAAGAATGTGGGCATGCCTTTTATTGTCCACAAATGTAAGGCACTGATTTTTAATGGTATTGTTCACAAATGTAAGGCACTGATTTTTAATGGTATTGTCCACAAATGTAAGGTTCATATTTCAATGTAGAATAAGTTGTTTTTCCTATTTACGCCCGATAATATCCACACTTTGCATTGGTTACATGCATGCATTAAATATTAGGCTCTAAATACATAACCAATAACCAATGGTAATATAGTCATTTGAAAGTCTTCTTAATCTATGTGCAAGACAAAATGGGCTTCCAACTGTGGATGTAGAGAGTAGCTATTATTGAACGAAATCTACTGGTGACAACAAATTCATACCTGGCACCATATCCAATCAGACAGGCAAAGTGATGTGTGCTAAAGCACTGAGCAGTATCAGCAACAATAGAAGCAGACATACGGAGACCATTCTGAATCAAATGCTGGTGGATGGCACCAACAGCTAGAAGTATTGGTATGGCAGGACGAGTTGGTTCCTACATTATCCATAATATAAAATTGAGATGTAGGAAGCATGAGGGAAAAAAAATAATCCACTCTCAATCGCATCATAAACTATTAATAGCAATAATAAATTGAACCAAAACTGCTTGAGAAAAAAATTTGAACCAAAAGGAGAGTTTCACATTTTTCATTCAAGTAAAATGCAACATTTTCTTTTTTCTTCAAATACGCAAGAGAGCTGCGCATCATTGTATTAAAAGATAGAATGATCCAAGTACAAAGCCGGCCTTGGGTTAGTTTTTTGTTACATTCGCTTACACCGTGCAACATTAGTGAAGTTAATGCTAGGTTGCCTTTTTCCAAGATCGGGAAATTTTAAGAAATAAAAATTGCATTATATTTGACAAGGAAAATCATAGCAAGCCAACGTTGATGGGAAATAAATTGTTGAGGTGGTTGTATTTTTTAGGAATGCTTCCAAGTTAGGAAACGAACAATTTAAGGTCAACAGGATGCATGTCCCAAGTGTTTGTGAAATGTAATAAGAGCAGTTAGCCTGATATGTGCTTGTAGTGACATCCATATATAAGCATTAATAATTGTAGGCATCTCAGTGATGCACAGCCATGCTTTGTTAGTTTCCTTCTTTATTTTTATATGAAAGTAAATTATTGTATGGACACAGCTAAAATGGACATTGTATTATCCACTTCGTTTTAATGTAGTTTTTCTGGTTAACTGCACAAAGCTTATGTGCAGCTGTGGACAGCACAAATCCGTCCATTGTTCCAAATTTTATCTACGACAATGCATATTAAGCAAGTGAAACTGAAAAGAATGTCAAACATACATTTAGATCTCAAGTGCACTTCAAAAATAAAGATGTGAAATTCTACTGCCAAAATATTCAAATATGTAAAAGATTGGGGGAAATGAACCCAAAAAGATAGTAGTTTTCAAACAATGTGCTAACATCTTAAACATCAGTACTCACAGGTGCTTCACAACGATCAGAAAGAACAAGAAGTTGAGAGCCACTCCGCACAGTAGCGTCAGCTTCTTCACAAAGAGCCTGAATTGTCTTATCAAGTGAACCATCTAGACCTTTACGAATATCAAAGTATGTTGACAGTACTTTGGGCTTCAGTTTTGGGTCCTTCAATAGAGTTTCTAGTTCACCTTCATTCAGCACAGGGCTTGATAGCGCAACCTGAAAAAGGTCAATAGTGGTGTTTTGATATTGCACCCAATAAAGAATAAATGTAAAGTCATAGACTTAATTTGAAACTAAGTACACATACCTGATCAGCATTTTCAGGGCCGACCTCCAAGATGTTGCCTCTTTTCCCAATATTAACCTCAAGAGACATAACTAAACCTTCTCTGAGGGGATCAATTGCAGGATTTGTAACCTAGAATGGGAAATAAAATTATGTCTCATGGAAACCAAGGCTGAGAGGACATTAATCTTAACTTTTGTAAATGAGGAGAGCAGATTCCGCAGAGAAAATGTCATCATATCACCAAGTTACTAAATCACTAACTTCTTTTCCTACAAGACTAACATACCAACAGAAGAGCATGCTCAATTTACATCTTTTGGGGGTTTTGGTGTGACAATATTGAATTTCACATTCACAATACAGCAGACAAGCTTTGCACATACACTAATGAGTTGAATGTGATTGAAGATGGCCTCAAATTTGCCAGTACTTCACTTTATCGTACCTGAGAAAAATGGAATTTCTCAACTACCAACTCTGCTATAGATGGAATGTTTGCCAAGGAATACAAAACTGTGCAGCAAGACATTTAACAATTATTACTGTCACACTGATAAGAAGAAAGCTATTACTTGAGAGCAATGGATAGAGCGACCAATTTGGACTCAAAAGGCCTTGGCTAGTTAAAAAGGTAAAAATGTGCAAGGACTTACTAACCTGTGCAAACCGCTGCTTGAAATAATCATATAACAAGTGTGGTCTTTGTGATAACACAGCTAACGGAATGTCATCACCCATGCAAAATGTTGGTTCCTTTCCTTGTGAAGCCATTGATTCGATCACCATTTGCACATCTTCACTTGAATAGCCAAATGCCCTAAGGAAACAACAGTATGCTTACATTTAATGTTCAGCCTGAGCAACAATCTATGAATCTAATACCTATAGCCGCTACAACCCGTGGAATTTGTCTGTTGCGCAACTTCAGTTCTAAAAGTAAATATAGCTAGGTAGTGCACTAGGTTAACATGTTAAAATTAACCCGATCAGTGCTGGCATTGGCCATAGCACAATGGAATTACAAGCAAAAACATAGAGTTTTGGATGCATTTTATGAAACATCAAGAACACTTTTGTCTGTTTATAATGTAATCATTACAGTAACATGTAGCACCAGATAGAATATCAGACATTCAAGCACAGAAACTCTGACGATAGTAAACATATAAGTTCCACAAGACCACATTTGGACAAGTAAAAGAAAAGATCTTAGTATGTGTTGCATCAATGAACAAAGCTTGATGAATTCTTACTGTTGATGTCTCAAAACAGTCTCATTGTCCATGATAGTTGAAGAGAGGAAGTTGACAGGCTTTATCAAACGTGTGCGTTCTTGCAACCAAGTTCCATAGGGGCTCGCTAAAGCCACAGTTTTCTTTACTTCTGTGTTTTCAAGCACCTGGATGGTTCATGAGGTTTAAAATCTTTAGTACAAAATTCGGCAGCAGTCAACGGCAAGAAAGAGAAAAGATTATTTGTTTCTATTCTAACCTGTCCGGTCTGTAGGTCAACAGTTATCATCATTCCAGGACCTAATCGTCCTTTCATTACTACCTTTGACTCATCCATTGGTATAACGCCAACCTGTGGGTTGCCATTGACAGAATTAGTGATCAGTGCAAACCAAACATGAACTATGAGGTTTCACATAGCACTTAAGAAGGTGATCAGAATTCAATTCAACTACTAGGGCATACTTTTATGTAAATATTAAAAACAAAATTAGATCAATTTAAACCACTCAGGAGATGGTCACAAGGTGTGATTTGCAAAACAACTTAATTATATATGGGAAAATCTCAAAAAAAAAAAGGCATCCTCCCTACGACAACTGAAGAACTATACATTTCTCTACAAACTTGTATAGAGGAGAGCAAGATAAGAAGTTTAGTGCGGTAGAAGTTTTTATACATCACAAATTAAGAGTCCCTGCTACATCACATTACATTTAAATAAGAATAGATTTATAACTTAATAGTTTCACCTATCACCTAACCTAGCTGACAGACCTACACATTAGCAAATGGACACAGTACTTACTGAATGTTACATTTAGTTTAGCTTGTGACATCTGAACTCTGCGATTTGGTATAGAAGGGTGTCAATATATCTGCAATGAAGTATTGGCAGATAAACCAAATGCTCCAATTCAAGGATTCCAAATGGATATTTTATTATCTATGAGAAGACAATTCTCTGACGACATTGTTGTTGAACATATAGTTTTGTACAGAAGAAAGAAACAGCTGAAACCTACCTCAGATGCAACATAAACAAAGTCATCTGATGTTCTCCAATAACGTGCTGGACGGAGCCCATTCCTATCAAGAGTTGCTCCTACAGTTCTTCCATCACTGAACATAAAAATATATATTTTAAAAAGAATTATAAGCACCACCACTGTGTTGGCAAATATTCAGTTGGAAAGGTGGCACTGGAATATCTTATGCATGAATTTACACCACAAAAACTCAGTCTCAGACCAATTCAGTAATGCCTTTCATAGTTTTTATCCTATGACTATTCTTATGTTTATTGCCTATTATTATTTCTTCTGCCCTATGCGGGAACTCACTGTCCTAGGCTCCTAGCATGGCTCAGAAGGTTTCAACAGCTACATTCAAAATACCTCCTAAAAAGGATACTACTCAATGCCACTTGTAACAACAACACATAGCTCAATTAAGTGCACAGAATACCCATTTTTTATATTTCATCCCTGCTTTTAGGTGCACAGAAGTAAAATCTGCTATAACACAAGTCTTTAACCAAAGTGGTTAAAGAAAACTGTTGTTTCACATCAGATACTCAAAGAGTGAAAGAAAATATGGAATAACTGACAATCCTATCTGGGCATACAAACGATTTTACCTAAATAGGAGTAAAGCAGGTCCATCCCAAGCTTCCATTTGTCCTTTGTAGTAGTCATAAAAGTCAATTACCTAAATACAGAACAAAACAAACTCAATTAGACAGGATGGCTGTGTAGGTTAATACGGAAGGGAATGCATGCATGTCAATAACCATACCTCAGGGTATTTTATAGATAATGTTGGATGCTTCTTATATGCCTCAGGGACGAGAATCATAAGAGCTTCTGCAGGACTTCTACCACTTCTTAGCAGCAACTGATGCAAGAAAGGATGTGAAGATTTAACAATAACAGCAGCAGTATTTTAGGTGAAGTGGAGTGGAAAAAGAAAAATGGATGCAGGTTTCTGTGAGCGGAATGCAGGCTTTGCAACTATAATTTCAGCAAAAGGTGCACGGTTTCTTACTTCAGCTGTACTGTCAAGATTTGCTGAATCAGATGCTTTAGGGTCACCAAAGGGGCGAATTTCATGCTCACGGCCTCGCCATACAGGAGACTGTAGTGTGGTTTCCCTTGATCGCATCCAGTTCAAGTTCCCCTACAAGGAAAAAAGTAACCCTATTAATAATGCTGAAGGATCGTGTAATTTCAGTATCAAAACATTACATGAGCATCCTAGTAAGAAACTAAAAACAAGATACTCGTTTAAAAGTAATCAAAGGCACCATCTGAGGATGTTAATGCAAACCTGTATTGTGTTAATCTCTCCGTTGTGTCCAAGTAACCTCATAGGTTGAGCAAGAGGCCATCGAGGACTTGTATTTGTACTGTATCTTCGATGATATATGGCAAAAGGAGATTTATATAGTTCATTCTGAAGGTCTAAATAGAATTGCCCAAGAACCTCAGATCGAAGCATTCCCTTGTAGACAATAGTTCTGTTTGATAAAGAGCAGAAATAAAGTTCATCTGCCCAACTAAAAGATTTTGCAGCCCGCTCTATCAGCTTTCGACTGATGTATAGTTCTCTCTCTATGTCATCAGCATTATCTTCTTTTGCAACTTTCACAAATATTTGTTGTATATTAGGCATGGTTTCTTTTGCATTGCGACCTACAACTGATACGTTAAAAGGAACAGGTCTCCAACCAATAACCTCAAGGCCTTCATCCACAAAAACCTTTTCAGTTGCTGCAACAAGATGAGTGACCGCTTTCAGATCACGCAGAAGCAGAATTAATAGCAATTATGGTAACTAGCACCTATTAAAGATAAGGACACAATTTTTCTCCAAAAAGAAAAGAAGAGAGCATTATCAAGAAAATGCGCTCCTACGAAGGCAAGCAAACTAGCACAACAGAAACAACAACTAAACTTTTTGCATGCTTTCCAAATATCATGTATAAGGGGGAAATGGTGTGCCAAAGAAACCACATTCCAGAAGAAGGTTTCAATTTCTAAGGACAAACATTTTGTGGGCATGCAAAGTATGGCAGCCTGAAAATTCCATATAATAGTTGAAGTAAGCTGCAACAAGACAGGGATTGCCAAGTAGAAATCTCTTTCGAAATGAGCATAGAAAATGCTCCTCTTTTTAGACAAGAATAATGCTCCCCTGTGTGGGCAGCATATTGTGGTAAAGCATCAAGAAATTACCAGCTTTGGCTTCTTCCATTGACTTCTCATCTTGTGGAAGGAAGACCATGCCTACACCTGTATTTCTTCTGTCAAAGGGAGCAAGCCCTTGCTTGTTGGCCCAGTCATCAAACAAGTCCCATGGGATGGCACTCATCAGTCCTGCGCCATCACCAGAGTCATTGTCCGCTCCACAACCACCACGATGCTCCATGCACCCAAGAGCCAAAAGAGCATCATGAACAATGTTGAACGAAGGCACATTTTTCAAGTTTGCGATGAACCCAACACCACAAGCTCCGCGTTCAGACAAGATATGGTTCAGGTCCGCAGCCTGGTAGGAGAAAGGAAAATGAATTCCTGTGTTAAGCAGCCTTAAATACAGAGTCTAACTTAACATCATCGTAGCTATTGCAACCCATTCAAACACATTCCAGAAGGGGCATGGTGAATTAGTATACTATTACAGATATTATACCACTGCTTTACACAATGTCATGCACTGACGCTCCTGGAAACTAGATCGCGATTAGTACCTACCACTACAGCTGTCACCTGTCTTTCCATCACCCTCAATTGTTTATCAACCCTGCATTTGGTGTTCTTTGTTCGCTTCTTACACAACACATTTTAAAACCTCCATGAAAGGAACAGATTAAAAAAACTTGCAGTTGCAACCAACCACTGCTTCAACACGTAGGCTAATAAAATGCACTGATCAGGATATGTCAAAACAAATTTGACTCGTCAACTACCTGCCTGCGCTACTGTTCCTGCTTTCACCAATCACTCGAGCACAATCGGCAATGGTACAACTATTTCAATCCCAGCAAGTCGGCAAAACCAATCCCAAAAATCATAAGCCATCGAACCATGCAATCGTCGATGATATCATAGAGAAAACTGATGAACAATCCAGAACCCACAAAACCCCGATGATTTCGTAGACGGACAAAACTGAACAGTCCAGAGGCCACAAAACCCCAAAACGCGCAGTACCTCTCTCTAACACACACCCACGTCACGAGTAACGACGAGGGTCACGAGACCACTAACCCATGCCCGATCGGGCGCGCATATCCATCCGTACCTGCTGCGTGGGCTTCTGCGGCGCGGGAGGGGCGTCCCGGCGGGCGACGCCGCCGAGCACGGCCCGTGAGGAGGCGGAGGAGGAGGCGACGACCCAGCTCCGGCGCGCGGCCGCGGACGGGCCTCGCGCGCGCAGCCGCGAGCGGCGCGCGGCGGCGGCCCTCCCGGCGAGCAGCAGCGGCGGCGCGGAGCGGGGCAGCGGGAGCAGCGCGGCTGGCGTGGGCGGCGCCGCGCGCGGGAGCGCGGCCATGGCCCTCTGGCCCTGGGCCTGGCGGGGCGGGAAGGGGAGGCGTGATCCGGTTCCGGTCCGGCGTCCCCCGCACCGCAGAGCGAGCCTCTCCTCCGCGTAACTAAGAAGAAGGGACCGCGACAGGCAGGCAGACGCGCACCACGCGTCGCGCGGCGCGGCGCGGCGGGGGGTTGGTGCGATATAGCGCGAGCGGGAGGCGGTGGATGTGGTGGCCGCGGTTCCTCCCGCCCTCGCGGAAGCCGACAAGGGAGGGGATCGTGTGGAGAGGAAGAGGAGGGGAACGAACAGGATAGGGCGGGCGAGTCCGGGGCAGCGGGGGTGGGTGTGGAGCGGGCGGAGGGAGTAGTTATAGGCGAGGCGAGACGAGACGAGACGACGAGCAACGCGACGACGAGCCTTCTTCGCCTCTGCCTCTCGGGCGCACAGGGGGGCGCACAGGCAGTCAGGCACAACGAGAGACGAGACACGCAGCGCGGCGGGGAGCTGGGGACTGGAGGGATCAAGTGGGGGGGGGTTTGGGGGAGCCGGGGAGGCGGTGGACTCGCGCTTGGCCTGGGTTTGTGTTGTTTTTTTTTTTTATAGGAAAAAGTCTCCTTTTCCTCCCCAACTCTCACCCAAGTCCACTTTTCCTCCCTCAACTTCAAAACCAGATATACCACCTTCCTCAACTTTCCAAACCGTGCATTTTACCTCCCCCGAGCGGTTTTGAAGGCGGTTTTGCTACAGTAAACGGCGGTATGCTACAGATCTATGTTTTTGTTGTAGCTTTAGATCTACATATAATATGGTATACTTTAGTACAAAATTTTTGTTGTAGCTTTAGATCTATGTTTTTCTGTAATTAATTGCAATAATTCATAGCTGCAGCTTTTATAATTATTTTATTGGACTAAAGTATACCATATTATATGTTCACTGTATAGATATGCTCATGTGGAGTCTAACAAAATTAGATTTTCTATTTTATGATTTTTCTGTGATTTACTATGATTTTTCAAAGATTCAGCCGAAATAAATAAAAAAGAAAAAGGCAAAACCTTCATAGCAAAAACTTTGTACTAAAGCATACCATATTATATGTTCACTGTGTAGATCTACTCATGTGGAGTGCAACAAAATTGGGTTTTCCATTTTATGATTTTTCTGTGATTTACTATGATTTTTCAAAGATTCAGCCGAAATAAAAAAAAAAAACAAAAACACGGGCACGATTTTTCTGTGATTTACTGTAGCAAAAACCGCCTTCGAAACCGCTCGGGGGAGGTAAAATGCACGGTTTGGAAAGTTGAGGGAGGTGATATATCTGGTTTTGAAGTTGAGGGAGAAAAAGTGGACTTGGGTGAGAGTTGGGGAGGAAAAAGGAGACTTTTTCCTTTTTTTTTTTTTGAAGCAAAGGGGTGGCCTTTTGGGCTTTTGGCTCTTGGTGGGGCCCGCTTTGGGTGGCTGGGATTTCGACCGAGGTTTTGGGGTTTTGCTTACCCCTGTACTAGGTAGTACCATGCTAGGACTAGTAGCTCGTTACGGTTTATATGATCAAAAAAAAAAAAGCTCGTTACGGTTTTCTCCTTGGTGCCCCGACGATTTGTGCTAGCTTATTTGAGTGCTGACTATGGCTTGAACTACTTTTTAGCCCATGAATAGTATTTTTTTAAAACAAATTAGTATAAGCATCGATATATACTAAATTTCAACGTAAACGAATAGGTCATATGCTAAAAATCGAACGTGGAGGAGAGAGCGCCGGAAAGAGAACTTGCTAGTGCTTGTGCACTAGCTAGTCTCACGCCCTTCCTGAGAAACACTGTGTCTCTGCCCACCCACGCTTTTCTCTGTTTGCATGTCAGAGCTTCTTGCTTTTATTTTTTCTATACATTCTTACCTCCAGGTCAGCAGATGAAATCGTCAGCTCCGTTGCGGAGGCCCTAATAAGGGAAGAGTACTCATAAGGGAAAAAGGAGTGGTTGTATGATTTGAAGAAATATTGTGCTTTTACAAAATATAAGTATCGCTTGTTCTTTTTGTCCCTGAATAAATAGATTTTATAGCAGTTTAGGACAGACTAGTGTAACAGAGAACAGACCATACTGTCATTTATTAACTACATTAGTTGTACACAGATCAATAATTGTTCTAATAGCACACTAATTATAGCATTTACTACAGACATGATCTAAGGCCAATCTCAATGAGGGTTTTATAGAGTTTCATGGGCATTAAATACGCTAACATGCCACTGCATTGATTAAGAGAGAGATGATGAAAGTTTCATGGGAGTAGAGATAGTTTCGTGGCGATGAAACTCTTCTGCACTGTTTCCAAAATATGAGTGTGTTGGAAACTAGGCCTTAAAACCCCCACTGAGACTGATCTAACTGCAGAAACTCAACACTAGATTGAGATAGGGGAGGGGGTGCAGTAAATGTGAGGAGACTTCGAGGAAAATAAATGGGCTGATGGACCGTTCAACCTCCGCGATTGATTTTTTGTAGACAAATTCTTGAGCTAGGAATCTATTTATTCAGGGCCAAAGAGAGTAGAATGCAAAAGTTAAGGAGTATAAATCTCAAAATTAGAAAGGTTTCCATACACTAAATGAAGTGGCACATTGTCCATTTGCACCCTCCTAAAAAGAGGAAAATGAGTTTTGTGTGATGTAAAGAAATACCACTATACTCTCACAAAACCATGAGTACCACTTAAAATGCAGCATTTAAGGGTAGTATAAACCTCGAAATTAGTGAGGCTTCTATAACAATGGAGTGGCACATTGTCTTTTTGCTGTTTTGAAAAGAGAGTTACCGAGGTGAGAGAGAAACAGTTTTCCAACTAAGAAATTATTCCGGCTTATAAACGGTAAAACAAGGGGATGACTTGGCTTAGAAAAAAAAATATGTGCCAGCGTGAGTGTGTGGGCAATGGCAAGGTGAGGAGGACTAGCGTTGGTCGCTGCTGATGGGGGGGAGGGGGATGTATACAGGTCTTGCGAAAAATAGCGATCAATGGTGCACTTGTTGCAGTCTTATGGAGAACAGAGAAGGTTGATGCGGGCATGAGCGAACAACAAGCAGAGCGATGACAGAGAGGTACATATGAGTTGTTTGGTTGGTGCCTTCCTAGGCATCCTCTGCTCTAGACATGTATCTCTGACTCGGACGCTGAAAATATAATCCAATGCCTGTGAGAGTTGCTTACTCCAGATAGACAGGTTTCGTATGTCCCATAATGCCTAGACAGTGGGCTAAATGAAACTAAAAGGAAAATGCAGCAAGTAGCTAAGTTTATATATGCTCATGTTGCTCGTGGATTGGAATTTTGTTTAAAAGGGCATCCTTTATTAAAAAGGTTATTCGTCATGTTGATTTACCTTCTTGTGGATTACAATATTTCTGGAGAATGGTGCTACATGATTATTCTTTGTTTCCATTTTAGAGGGCTACAAGCTCAAAAGTATATATGAAACCGACCAGAGGACTTGTGCTTGCTTTAGGAATATGAACCATCGTTGTTAGAGTCGGTCAATGCAAATGGGAAAAGGCGAAAAGCGAACGAGCTGATGGCTCAGTGGAGCACCCACGGCCTGGGTTCGAGCCCTGCTCGACACAGGTTTCACACTGGGTCTTTTTCCTTTTCTCTGCAGCCTCAAACGTAGATGTTCCACAATGGTGGTGTAGTGGGTCTAGTCTGTGTTCAGTGTGCATACGTGTGTGTGGTATGTGGTGTAAGTTTGTATTACAACTTGTACTTGAAGTATTGAGGCTGTAAAAATTAGTACATCCCTCACTCTGTCTAAAATATAAGGAATTCTGAGCCCTGTTCTAATTCAAGATATCTTAAAATTTGACTAAATTTTAAAAAAAATAATAATATTTAAGATTTCAAATGAACATCATCGGACAAAATTGGTAGATATCAATTCTTTTCTTTATAAATTGGTGAAACCTATAATAGTTTGAGTTAGGATAAGCTCAAAGAACCTTAAAATTTGGGACGTGAGTGACACACTTTAAGAGAGAAAGAAAGAAACAGAGAAATGCGCATGTGTAGCAAATCCCCCCTTTGTATGATAATGGCTTGGTAGGTCTAGCTTTATCGAACAAACATATGCCAAGCAAAAAGAACTTTAGATGCTCACTTCAGTCAGCGACCTCTCATAATCAAAGATGCAAAGTCTAGTCTGGCTCTTCCATGATGTTCTAACTAAAATTCCAAATTGCCCAAATTTATGCTTCCAGTGCCTTGTATTATTCTTGTGCCACTTGTCACCGTTCATTTGTTTATTCCCTTATTAATCTATATAATAAGTCTCTCCGCCGCGCCCAATCACCCGTTTCTTAAGCTCTCTTCACAGTAATTTCGGAATCTCGATCATGGAGACGGTTCACGATGACAAGAGAATCGTTTTGTCTTGCTAATAAGTTGGTTTGGATTGGGTTGGTGACCAAGTAAAAACAAGCAGGGAGTAGTAGTTTCTTGTACATCACCGGACTTGGCCAACTTTTGGAAAGGACATATATAGAGGCCAAAAAACTATCTTTGGACTTGACACGTTTTAGCCATTCCAAGAATATCGTTTCAACTGATAAACGTCAATAAGTTCGAGGGTTTGGACAGTAGAAGAGACGGTATGCATGGTTGAGAAATGTGTTTAGTTAATCATGAAATGCAAAATGCAAAATGTCAACTACTTTGGAATGATGAAATGCAAAATACCAAAATTTTTATGGGTGTGTTTAGTTCCCTGCAAAATGCCAAATTTTTTATGGGGTGGGTGAGGGCTTTTTGCCTTTTTGATTTTTTTTGGCCTCTTGAGGCCAAAATCTAAAATGGAGAATGGATACCTTTTTGTCAAAAAATTTGCATGATGTTTAGTTTCATTCTGCAAAATGATGAACCAAAACCCAAAATTTTTTGGATGAAATGGGAAACTAAACACACCCTAAATTTTTATTTGAGCAATAATATTTCAATAGTGCAGTGGGACTGCTGGGAGAGTAAATGCTGCATTTATTATCTATTTAGTATACACTACGGCTGAATTAAATACGGAGAAGGAACAAATGGGAGAAGAAGGCTGCCCCGCTTTTGCCTTTGAATATTCTGTGTAGTCCGGTACGGCTGTTGGGTGGACTCCGCTCGCGGCTCACATCAGAATACGGCGGGGATGTTGGCGTTTTAATAAAAAGTCAGAATGCGCCGTGAATTAACTGGGCAAATGATGGCATGCATGCGTGCAACTTGTTGGAACGAACGGGAGTAGGTGGCGAAGAACAGAAGACGGAAGAAGCTTGGGCTCTTCTGGAATATACAAACGGGTTCCTTTGTCCATAACGTCACTCTGGTGACCATCGTTCTCCAGTTACAGTGTTTTAGTGCTTGCAAACTGTCATGTATACTCAAAAGGCCTTGAGTTTTAATAGTGGCAGCCGTCGCTGACCTAAGTGACCGGGTTACGGCAAGAGTAGGCGGTTTAAGTACAAAGTACTCGTGCACTTGCGTTGCTTTGAACATATCTGCTGTTTTCTTTCTCCCAGTGTTATCTGTTATGGACTTGTGGTTGGGGCTGTCCGTGCAGTGAACTAAAAACCGGGACCGCCGGCCGGCCGGCCGGCCCTACTTTCACGTACAAATCCGCATGGCCAAACTTCCATGGAGACATCACCCTATTCGCTGGTGCTTATCAGCCAGGCATTCAACAGTGTTTTTCTCTCACAACGAATCAGCATCTACCAGAATCAGCCAGCCAGAAATCACCCAGCGAACAGGGTGAGCAAAAAGGAACAGGGTGTGACATGATCTTCTCTGTCACACTCACATACTTGCGACAAAGCAAAAAGGAGGTGTTCAGAGCCGAAAGGCCCCCTTCGTAGCCCATGGCACTTCACATCCAGTCCACCAACAGGCAAGAGCTTTGCTTGGCCAGGTCGGCAGCTTTGTCCGAAAACAGAAAGAGAAGATACAGGTTACCTGAATGTCAGCATCGACATGGAGGCGGAACGCAACATGGGCACCACGGGAGCGTCGAAAGCAGAGCCAAGGCGCAGTAACAGAGAGCGTCGAGCCAATGTGCGTGTCGCAAGGCAGGAGTGGGCGTGAACCTAGGGAGACGCAGCTGCGCTGCGGACTCACGCTTGGCCAAGGGTCATGTATAAAGACGTCCTCGACTTCTTCCTCCTTTCCAAGTCTCAATTCTATCCCAAATTATCCCCAATTGCTGCTGCTACAATCTCTGATACTAACATCTGGTACTCAGAGCCTTTCCCTTCCAGATCGCCCTCAATTTTTCTTTCCCAATTGACCTGCAACAGGCTCCGATTGGACACCTCGTGGTGACGAACGGTTTCGGCTGAACGACATCGCGAGCCCGTAATTCCGCGGCCACGCAAGTGATTGGGAACGAATTCCGATCTGGATCGCCTACCGCCGCCACCGCCGCCGTTTCCCCCTAAACCACCGGTCCGGATCCACTACACCCGCCGCACCAAAACCCCATCCACCATGAACCCAGACATGCAACTGCTCCTCACGGAGATCCAGAAACTTTCCTCCAGCCAGACCACCATTGAGAAGCAACTCACGGATCAACGCGATCTCCTTGAGCGCCGCTTCGTCGAAGTCGATGATGCCATGGACAAGCGTTTCAAGGAGGCCGACGCGGTCGTCGAGCAGAGGATCATCGACTCTGAGCTCCGTCAGGATCAGCGTCTCCAAGCGATCGAGAAGACGGCGGCCGACATCGCCGAGTGGCGCCAAGAGCACGAGGGCGTCGTCGACGACCTTCGTCTACGGATCGGCCGCCTCGACAAGTTCTGGAACCGCTCCATCATCGAGCACACCGACACCTTCACCGAGCCGGGCATATTCTCCGAGCCGCCGGTGAAGGCGGAGCAGCACGCCGCACCGACCTCTGCAGGCTATACGGCTGCTCGGCCAAATGGGCACCGCGAAGAACTTCACCACCGGGAGAATGAATATGGGGAGGTCACCGCCTATATTCATTCCCCGGTCACGGGTATGAATGATCCACCTGACCCCCTCCTAAACCCCATGGCACTGCATCAGATCTCATTCAATCTCGTAATCGCCCACCAGAGCACTACCATAACCCCACCGGCAAACTGCCTAAGATGACTTTTCCCACGTTTGATGGCACCGATCTTAAACTGTGGATCACGTGCGCACAAGATTATTTTGCCATGTATTCTGTTGATCCAGCTGTGTGGATCCAGTGTTCACGTATGCAGTTCCTTGGCCCAGCCAAGCGATGGATTCAATCCATGACTGAAGAACTGAAAACGATGACCTAGACACAATTTTGTCTGGCCCTGCACACTCGTTTTGATAGAGATCAGCACGAGTTCCTGCTTCGCAAACTCAATCGCATTCGCCAACTCACATCTGTCCAAGACTATGTCGATCGCTTCGCTGAGCTCATTGATCATCTCAAAGCCTATGATTCCAACCACAGCACCCTGTCCCACATAACTCGCTTCATCGATGGCCTGCATTCTTAAATACGTTTTGTTCTTCTTGTTCAAAGGCCCGATACACTGGATACTGTGTATACCTTGGCGCTTTTGCAGGAAGAAGCGTTGGAGACCACAAGGCGGCGTGATTATAAGCCATGGAATCAGAAGCCGGGCTATCCACAGCAGCAACGTGCTGATCGAGCTGCTGCGGGAATTGGCGAGCTACCAGCACCCAACGCGAAGCCGATTGACAAGAAATTGGCTGATCTCAAGGCTTTCAGGCGTGCTCGGGGCTTGTGCGACCATTGTGGAGAGAAGTGGAGTAGGGACCACAAGTGTGCTCCTCAGGTCGGTCTTCATGTGCTTGACGAGCTCTATGCTTTATTCTCTAAAAACTGCACTATAGATGGACTGACACCAGCAATCGAAGAAGAACTTCCTGAAGAAAATTGTTGCTGTCTCTCGGCTGACGTTGCTGCTGGTGCCGAAGTGAAGACTTTGCAGTTTGCTGGGGTATTCCATCAACAACCAGTAACTATTCTTGTCGATTCTGGCAGCTTTGCATCCTTTGTTAGTCACGCTCTGGTGACAAGTCTGTCTATTGTTTCGGAGCCATGTTCCTCTGTATCTGTTCGCATTGCTAATGGTGACAAGTTGATTTGCTCCACTCAATTGTCCGCAGCTGTTTGGACCATGCAGCAGTACCATTTCACTCACCCACTGAAAATACTGCCTCTCAGCCAGTATGACATTATCCTTGGTATGGACTGGTTACAGAAATTCAGTCCCATGAAAGTTGACTGGTTTCAACATTGGTTGTAGTTCACTTACAAGGGTTCCACTGTCAAGCTCCAGGGTATTCTGCCAGAAGATACTATCTACAATCAGGAACTCTTGGTCCAATTATTTAGCTTATCTTCTGAAGCAGCTGTAAGGCCGTTACCTCCGGATATCAAGGCATTGCTCTCGGAATTTCCATCATTAGTGCAACCACCTTTCACATTACCTCCAAAACGAGATTGTGATCATGACATTCCTCTGGTTGAAGGAGCTAGACCTATGTCAGTCAGACCATACAGGTATCCTCCTGCCTTGAAAACTGAGATTGAGAATCAGGTAGATGCCATGCTACAGCAGGGACTCATTCAGCCCAGTACATCTCCTTTTAATTCTCCAGTGCTTTTAGTCAGAAAGAAAGACACCACTTGACGTTTTTGTGTTGACTATAGGTATTTAAATGCCTTGACAGTCAAATCTGCATTTCCTATTCCAGTCTTTGATCAACTTATGGATGAGCTTCATGGTGCCACCTATTTCTCTACTTTGGATATGTTGTCTGGATACCACCAAATCAGGTTGAAAGAAGGGGAGGAACACAAAACTGCTTTCTCCACTCATGTTGGGCATTATGAGTTCAGAGTGGTGGCTTTTGGATTGTCTGGCGCTCCTGCCACTTTCCAGGGAGCTATGAACAGTACCCTGAAGCCATGCCTCAGGAAATTTGCAATTGTTTTCTTTGATGACATATTAGTGTACAACAAGTCTTATGCAGAGCACATTGATCACCTGCGCTAAGTTTTCACTTTGCTAGCTCAGGATCAGTGGCATATCAAGCTTTCCAAATGTAAATTTGCTCAAACACAAATTGCTTACCTAGGCCATGTCATCAGTGACAAAGGGGTGGCCACAGACCCAAGCAAAATCGATGCAGTGACATCCTGGCCCACTCCCACTTCAGTCAAAGAACTTAGAAGTTTTTTGGGGTTTGCTGACTTCTATCGTCTGTTTGTCAAGCATTATGTGGTTATATCAAGCCCACTGACTGCTCTCCTTAAGAAGCATGCCTTGTTCATTTGGTCCTCTGCACATGAGACAACATTTCAAACACTGAAACAAGCTCTATGTTTTGCTCCTCTCCTGGCTCTTCCAGACTTCACCAAACCTTTCTGCATTGAAACTAATGCTTCCCATTCTGGCGTGGGTGCCGTCTTGTTACAAGAAGGTCGTCCTCTTGCTTTTCTCAGTCGTGCACTTGGGCCTAAGAATCAGGTCTCTCTGCTTATGAAAAAGAGTACATGGCCATTCTCATTGCCGTTGATCAGTGGAGGTCCTATCTTCAGCTAGGCGAATTTATCATTTACACCGATCAGCGCAGCCTAGTTCATTTGGGAGACCAACGTTACATACAGCATGGCAGCAGAAAGTTTTCACTAAGCTGCTTGGACTTCAATATCGAATCATATACAAACCAGGCACATCTAATCGGGTGGCCGATGCATTGTCTCGTCGTGGACAACCTGAGGAGCTTTGTGCTGTATCAGCTTCTGTCCCAGCATGGATGAATGACATTCAAGGTTCATATACCTCTGATGCCAAGTCCCAGTCTCTACTGTCCAAGTTAGCAGTGTCAGCTTCAGCAGAGCCTCATTTCTCCTTACAGAACGGCATTCTGCGCTACAAAGGACGCATATGGGTGGGCACTGACAAGGCACTTCAACAGCAGCTTATTCAGGCCTTTCACTCTTCTCCCGTGGGTGGTCATTCCGGCTTTCCGGCCACATACCGTCGTATCAAGCAAACATTTGCTTGGGAAGGCCTCAAACCTGCAGTCCAACAGTTTGCTACTGAGTGTGCTACTTGCCAACAGGCCAAGCCAGATCGTTCAAGGTATCCAGGTCTGCTACATCCTCTTCCAGTGCCAACAATGGCTTGGCAGAGCATCTCAATGGATTTCATTGATGGTCTCCCTCCATCAGGCGGCAAAAATTGCATCATGGTCATTGTGGATCGTTTTTCCAAGTATGCACATTTCCTTCCACTGGCTCATCCTTTTTCTGCTCTTTAAGTCGCCAAACTGTTTGTCAGTCAGATCTATCGTCTGCACGGGTTGCCATTGTCTATTGTCTCTGACCGCGACAAGGTCTTTACAAGTCAGTTATGGCAAGAACTCTTTCGTTTGGCTGGGGTGTCGCTCAACATGTCGTCAGCTTACCATCCTCAGACGGATGGACAAACGGAACGTGTAAATCAATGTGTGGAGACGTTCCTGCGTTGCTTCATCAGCGCTTGCCCAACCAAATGGATTGACTGGATCTATCTCGCTGAATTCTGGTACAACACGACATGGCACTCTTCACTGAACTATTCACCATTCTTTGTCCTGTATGGCCAGCATCCAAACCACTTCGGGATTACTGAAGATAGTGCAGTCTCTTCTTTACCGCTGGCTGATTGGCTCCAGGAAAAATCACTGATGAACAACCTCATTCAGTAGCATCTCAGTCGTGCTCAGAGGCGCATGAAGAATCAAGCCGACAAAGCTCGTGCAGAACGTCAATTTGTCGTGGGCGATTGGGTCTACCTTAAGCTACAACCCCACGTCCAGACATCGCTGGCGCATCGTGCTAACCAGAAACTTGCCTTCAAGTTTTTTGGACCATTTCAGGTTCTACATAAAGTGAATGACGTTGCCTACAAGTTGCAGTTGCCCACGACGTCGGCGATCCACCCCGTCTTTCACGTCTCACAGCTCAAGACGGCGGTTCCATCCTCCCACACCGTTGCTGATCTGCCTCAAGCTTTTGAGGGCCTGCAAATTCCTATGAAGATTCTGCAGCGCCGCGTCCGTGCTACCAACCACGTCGTCACGCCTCAAGTGCTCGTGCAGTGGTCCAACCTTCCTCGTTCATTGGCGACGTGGGAAGACGCCGAAGCTCTACACCAACGCTTCCCACGTGCACCTGCTTGGGGACAAGTCGGTCTTCGTCAGGGAGGGGATGTCAGCATCGACATGGAGGCGAAACGCAACATGGGCACCACGGGCGCGTCGAAAGCAGAGCCAAGGCGCAGTAACAGAGAGCGTCGAGCCAATGTGCGTGTCGCAGGGCAAGAGTGGGCGTGAGCCTAGGGAGACGCAGCTGCGCTGCGGACTCACGCCTGGCCAAGGGCCATGTATAAAGACGAGAGAGAAGGAGAGAGGAATCAACATTTTAACCCAAACAAAACAATACAGCAATAGCTGTCCTAGTATCCTCTTGCGTGTCTCAGCTTCTTCCTCGACTTCTTCCTCCTTTCAAGTCTCAATTCTATCCCAAATTATCCCCAATTGCTGCTGCTACAGTCTCCGATGCTAACACTGAACAGACAGAGCAGAGTGGCAGAGGCAGAGCATTGCCAACATTATTGTTCCTGTCTTGTTTACCGCCGCCGCCGGAGCCGGCACAGGTCGCGGCGTGCGAAAACCGCTGACAGGGAACGCTCGATGCTGGCAGGCAGGTGATCCACCGTCCACGCGGCAAGTGCAGTGCACTGGAGCGGAGGTGAAGATCTGTTTCGTCGTGCCGTCGGGTGGATTATTCCGGCGGCTCCCTACAGCCGCACAAGCGTCAATGTTGGCAATGCCGGCCCGGCCCGGCCCGGATGACACACCAGGGGCGGCGGCCCATCCTTCTCCTTGCGCGTGTGTCGACCTGGTTTGCCGCCCCTGTGTGTGTGGCCGCGGTCATCTTCAGCTCTCCGCAGATTGGACCCTGTCCTTTCTCTCTCACACACACTTTTTTTAAAAAAAAAAAGCAGATTGTACCATGTTTGTGCTTTTGTAGAAACTAATTGGACCATGTTTCTAGTACTTATGTAGTGTAGAAAGGCATCCACGGTCCACCCGATAGGACCCTACCGCTGCTCTCAGTGTGATGTGTGATGCACTCGTTGTTGGTTGTTTGGTCTTCAACAACGGCCATTACATTTGCCTTTTGCATGGTTAGAGTCGAGCGGCCGCAGTGCTTCTGAGAGACAGAGACACCGTGGTTTTAGGGCCCGTTTGGTTCGCCCTGTTAAACTTTAACATGTGTTAACCATAGGGTTGATCATAGGGTATTCGGATACTAATAATAGACTAATTAGGCTTAATAGATTCGTCTCGTAAATTAATCTCAATCTGTGCAATTAATTTCGTAATTAGTCTATGTTTAACACTCTATGCATGTGTCAAAAAAAAACCAAGGGGAACCAAACACCCCTTTAGGTGCTGTGTGACTACACCTTTTTGCCGTGTCAGAGCATCTCCAACGGTTTGATAAACACTCTGCCACTCATATGTACACTGCCTAAAACTATGGTATATAAACGGGTTGGAAGAAATGTTTCACTCTTTAATATTATAGAAATACCTACTCTTTAATATTATATAGAAATAGAAATACCTGACTGTATGAGTTTATACAACCATAGCTATCAAACGAACTTGACGTGATTCAAATTTAAAATTTTAGAGAATACCAAGAAACTTAAAATTACTATGAACGTGTCAACAAATTTCTATGCAACCAAATTTTAGTATTTATCCCTAATGCAAGAGATTCTATGAACAGAACCTTTCACACAAACATGCAGTGATTCAAATTTTAGAAAAGAAGAGAACTATCACGATTTTTCTATGCTCGCGCTCATGGTATAACACTTGTAAATTTACAAATTTAAAATATTTCAAAAAAATATATATTCATAATGGATTTCAAATTCTGCAAAAAAAAATACGACATTCTAATGATGAAAACTATTTTTAAATTGGATGCTTTGTTGAAAAATTATCGTTCCAAATAGAAGAGGATTAAATTGGATTGCATGCATGTGCATCTTTACATAGAGACGTTTGTACACGAATACTGTTTTATATGCTTAGACAGATGCTAGTTAGAGGTCCATGTGACGCACTTTTTTCTATGCTTCTAGATAGAACAGATTTCCAGCCTCCTTTTTTTTCATGTAGTTTTCTGAGCTCTATAAAATTTACCCGTTTAAAAGGGTGGACAAAGATTGCAGCGTGGCATACTGGCATTGTATGAAAATTTAAGGCAACACAATCAAAGCTATGAGGGGGGCACAAATGATAGAAGTATATATATAGTTCTTAGGTATCTCTTCTCATCTCGAAACAACACAAAATGGAGAAAAGACCGACTCCGCCAGGTGGATGGAAAAGTACATGACAGACACCGACACCTTCCCACCAGAGTTTTTATTCCGCACCGCACCTCCCACAAGCTTAGCAGCGTAATAGAACACCCTCAAACACTGGAAAAGTCGTCTTCCCTAAAAATTATTTGGGCACAGGAGGTGAACTGGTTCCTTATCTTATCCTGTTCGTCCTTGTACTTTGGAAATCCACATTCAACAAAATTCGGAATAATGACCGCATCACAGGACTTGCAGTAATGTTCCTTCAGAACAACTGACTGCAAGTTTGAAGCTCGCTCCATCACGGCTCCTATAAATGCCATATGTTGCTCTGTTGCATTGAAACCAAAGAGTTGGAGCTCTTTCAGTGAAGAGTGTGGTGGGGGCGAAGACTTTGATACCTCCCAAGGTGCATTAGTTCTTTCTCCATAAATCTGCTTCTTTTTCTCTTCGTCTTGGCATCGCCGGTGATCATATAGCTACATGGGCAAAGCACAATCAAGCCTTTTATTAAATATAAATAAAAATAAAAATAAACTAAAGCCTTTTCTATTCACTAGTCATAATTCTTCATATGCAGGGAAGTAATGGAATAGAGCACAGTAACCAATATGTGCACAATGCCACAATCACAGCACCACTTTGGACAGTGGGTTTAGTTATCCATGCACCATCATTTCTTTGCTGCTACCCTTTGTAGTGACACTGTATACAATTTTAGAAAGTGGCTACTTATTACTAACTCCAAACTGATTTATATACCATTCAGGACAGAGGAAACAGTCACCCTTGCTTTTGAGACGAATCTATGTTCTTGTGTGTGTACCATCAAAGATCCTAAATTGTTGTAGTTTTTCCAGTAGATTAAGCTGATTAAGGAGGTGGTGGATGTGGATCATAAGTGCATATTATATCATTATCCAAGCATTCTGGCGTAAAATGTTGCTCCTTTTCGCAAGGTGGAATTAAAGCAACTACTACCTCTTAGCATATACAAGATGAGGGGAGTGACATTTATTCAGCGTGAAAAAAAAACCATTATAGCCAATTGGTAACCCTCTAACTAATACTACAAGTGGTTTATAGACCAATTATTCAATTAAAGAACTTCAAATATCGCACCACCCTTGAATGGTGGTCCCAAATTTCAGTGGCACATCATAAGCCTTTAGTTTGAACTTGCCTGTTATGTTCTTTTACTGCGTTCTTCCTTCTCAATATAATGACGTGTCGCTTTCCAGCCAACAAGAGGGGAAAAAAAAAGATCACCCAAAATAAAGAAAATGATGCAAGACTTCAATTGGATGATACAGGGCCTCCTTTTGTCAGAGAGGACTCACTTATCATCTCCCATGAACGCATACTAAATTAAACTATAAAGATCACTTATTGAAATAATTACACTTAAATGCAAAATTCAGGATTATATCTCCCATGAATGCATATATTAAACTAATCTATAAAGGTCACTAGATTGTTTTCTTTAATATTTTTTTTTTCTAAACTAAAGAATAACAAAACAAGCAAAACTACCTCAACTCTGAGTATCTCAAGAGATGGCGCAGCTTCAAGAAGCGTCGTTGTCCACATAAGGCCAAATCCAACAAAGATATCATGTAGATACAATTGCCTCAAATTGCTAAATCCTGAGCGAAGTTGATCTTTTTCCGGTTGTAACCAAATCTGCAGAGATGAGAGAAGTGAAAAAGTAAGAAACTTAATGTTTTGAATGTAATTGACCAACTATATTCATTATGAACCATTGAAGAGCTTCAGCTCCAGAATGTGGATTTAGGCATGAACTGTTGGAGCTCTAGCTAGGGTTATTACATCAAGGATACTTGAGAGAGCCAACTTGTTCCTATTTTTTGGACTGAAAACCTTAAACCACTTTATTTTATTCTACAAACTACATATTCAGAGAGAATCCATGAACCAGATCTGTCACACTATTTTTGTCAAGGAAGCCATACATACACATAAAACACAGTATGAGAATAACTTCGCATCGAATTTTGCACGCATATAAAAGCAAAAGTGACAGCAAATAATGATGATCATAGTTACAGAAGATGAATATGTATTACCTTTCGTCCATAAAAATCCAATGTTAGAGAATCTATGCATGATGTGCCACATAGAACCTCACTTAACTTGAATGGTTCACTATGAACCGTTAATGCTCCATAGAATTCTACTTCCTTAAGGCATGGGACATATCCCAAAGTCATAGGTAAACATGGACATAACCAAAAGCCACATATGACTTGCTTTAGCTTTGGAAGGCAAAACAACTCAACTCGATCAAAAGTACAACGAGAAAACTCTAGCACATTGAGTTTTGAGTCTGGCACGTCAATCTTGAATGATGTGTAAAAGCCAGTATCACAATAGTTTAGATAAAGATAACGCAATTCCGTGCACTTGTTTGCAAGGAGATTATGTAAATCCGATTCATCAAATCTTGCATTGTAAAGGGAGAGGCTTGTGAGGCAACAATATACATTAGGATAGTTTCGAAAGAAACTAATCACACCATCCGCATGGTTTGCCATCTCCTCCTCGCTAAGAGTGGCAGGCATCATCCGAATGCCACATGTGAGTTCTATATCTTTTACCATTCCATTTTCAATAGCTTCATTAACAAGATGGCCAACCTCGTTTGAGTACCCACTGGTTACGAAGAACGAAATGCAAAGCCTGGTTATAAAAGACTTTCTGCGAGTCGGTGCCAACATACTCCTAACTGCTTCTGTTAGAGATGTCATTGCTTTATCAATGTCATCCACCGTGGGATGGTCATGGTCATATGGTTCACGAAGGAAGTCCTTGATATCTATGCTGAGTTGGCTGAGCAACCAAGGGAGGTGCCTCCATCGTTTGGACAAGACGCTTGCCCTCACTGATGTTGTTAAGTTGACATTTTCCAAGATCAAGAGTAGGATGTCATCAACTATCTTGCTTATCATGTCTTCTTCTGTTTGCTGCTGCAAGACCTGCAAGTCACGGACATTTAAATTGTATAAGTTCAGGCTTATATGTAGATATTCTTAGGCAATCGAAAGACTTGTTACAGAGATAACATCTATAGTTTAAGACATCTTAACATAACATTTTTCTAAGACATATTTTCCAGTCAAATATTTATCGTGCTTTTTTCTGTTCATCCATCACTGATTGTGTGGCAAGTTGGTGTTAAAACTTAAGGCTTCTTCTGTACTAGGTCAACAGAAGTAGTACTAGCGAGGTTGGGCAGGCAAAAGGGTGGTATATTGAATCCTTCATACACAGGACTCATCGAAATATGCTCATATGCAACAAGCAGTGCTACTGTAGCAGAGGAGCGTTTTGATCAACCTCAGCCTAGGATGTTGTTTGGTTTAGCAACGCGTATGGGAACGCTAATGCAATCAGTTTCCGGCGCTAGCTATTACTACAAGGAACTGTAAATGCTATGTGTTTGGTTCGCGGCGTGAGTGGTACTGGTACCTGTTCTTCTTTCTTGTCCTTGGAGGAAGAGGATGGCTTCTCCTCCTTGGTTGGCGCTAAGGTCTGGATGCGCTTGGTCTCCGAGGCTGGGGCTAGGGCTGGGGCCGGTGCCGCGACGAGCATCTTGGGGGCACGGGCGCGGCCTTTGGTGCCTTGGCAGTGGGAGTCGAAGCGAGGGCCTTGGGATTGGCCAGCGCCGCTGCGGGAGAGGCGGGGTTGCCTTGGCAGTAGGAGTCGCCGCAGGGGTGGCAGATGCGGCGGCAGGGACGCGCGAGAGGTTGGGGCGGAGCACGCTGGTGCGAGGAGCAGAGGACGGGGGCGGTGGCGTTGATTTTTGCGACTCCGCGAGGCGATCCCGTTAGGGGTAACGGGGGTTGTATTGGGCTACATCTGTTAACGCTGAGATTTGTTACCATGGGCCTTAGCCCATAGGCCGTACATGTCTCTCTATACCGTTCCCTTTTCAAATGCTAGAGTGCTGGTCGACATCTATTTCCATCTCTAAAAAGGAATATTCTATTCTAGTCATCGAGATTCTCTACTCTATATCCATGTCTCCCGCACCCATGTTATCTCTATCCCATACTCTATACCCACTATTCCCTATTTTATTTCCCTCACTCCCCTTTTCTCTCTCTCCCTAGCTCTCTTTCTTTCTCTTGCTACAGTGTTTAGCGTGGTACGGACTGACCGCTGCCTGCAGCGGTGCGCTGTGCGGCCAGAACGCGCGACAGCGTTTGCAGGCGCATTTGCAGGGCTGCGGTGCGGCTGTCCAGGCGCGCGCGCGTTTGCAGACGCTTTTACCGCTCTGCGGTGCGTACAGCCTAAGACCACCCGCACTGGTACCTATAAATGCATCCTGTACCTGTCCACGTTGGCATATAGCGAACGAAATTGCCTGCAGCGGGTACGGTATAGCATACGCGAAGCGCAGCTCGTTCGTTATATTTGGCGCTGGAGCGTTCGTGCGGTACTACTGACACAGGTCCCACCACGCGAGGGAGCCAGAGCATGCACGGGAGGCAGGCAGCGGGAGAAATGTATGCAAGCTCTGACATCCAGCGTGGGCCCACCTTTTCAACAAAAAAAAATGTTATACCTCACAAACCAAAAAATCAAATTAAATTCCAATTACACCGTTGAATTTGTTTCAATAGATACTTCAAAACTAGATCTCACATGGATATATTTAGATAAAGTGACAAGTGGGCCCACAGTGGATAGAATATGATATAGAGAATGAATGAGTGCGGGAAAACTGTATATTTTATGATGACTAGGATGGAATATTTCTTTTAGATGATGAATATAGAGGTCGAAGAGTACGGGTAGTCAGCTGCTGAGCCCTCCAAATTCCCAAGGCTCCAAGTTTCAGCAAGCCAGAATGCAGTTCCTGTTAATCCTCAAGTGCATGCATTTCTATTTTCTTTTTGAACGAACGGCTTTCAGTGATAGAGGAGAGAGTTTTACATCCCGGCTAATAACCAGGTTTACCTAAGCCTACTCTGGCGCCATTACAGCGCTAAATGTTTCGCCCCTGCTAAACATTTAGAAATGCATTTAAATATCATCTATGGATACATTATAAGATTTTTTAGCCCTTTTTTCCGAAAGATTCTCTCAAATATACCCCTGGCGGAAAGATTTCAGAAAATGGACCTAGGGGTTAGCGTCATCCACGCTGGCGCCAAGGTAACACAACTTGGCGCCGTTGGCGTTGGCGCCAAACCCCCATGCCACTTGGCCGATGACGCCGAGCTGGCGGTGACGTGGCAGCCACCTTGGCGCTGTCACCATTGGCGCCAAGCTTGGCGCCGTCGTCATTGGCGCCAAGCCTGGCACCATGGATCTTGGCGTCGAGCTGTTGGAATTTGTTAAGTCTGGAATTTTACCATGACATTGACAAATTTGAGGTTATCCCATAGTAGTTGGTGTTCTAACATATCCAGGCCGCAGCAAAAATCCTGACTACCTAATTTTACCATGAGATAGACATACAAAGCTCTAAATTAACATGACTTGGACCCTACTAATTTTACTATGAGATAGAGATACAAAATTTTAGCAAAGTCTTGATATTTACCATATGATGGACAACCTAGCCAAAATTTAAAGGTGTTAAGGTTAAAATCAGAGCTCGACACCAATTGTATTAGCGCCAAGTATGGCGCCATGCTTGGCGCCAATACAATTGGCGCCGAGCTGGCTGCCATGTCATCATTAGCTCTGCGTCGACGCCGACGTGAGCAAGGAGCTTGACGCCAATTGGGCTGGCGCCGAGACGTTTGATCTTAGCGCCAATAACAACGGCGCCAAGAGGAGGGTTCATTTTTTGAAATCTTACTGTCAGGGGTGTATTTGTGAGAATCTTTCGAAAAAAGAGCTAAAAAAACAAAAAAGACGGCATTATAAGACAGAAGGTCAAGCAAGCAGGGGTATGGGCGTATCAACATCCATGGCCTGCTTTGTTTCTTGCACTTCTCTCCGTCAACTCCCCTGCTTTATGCAGTGACATCTGAATTGTTTGCTAGCATGCAGCCTGCAGACAAGTTATACAGGAAACGATATAAATTAAGGGTCTTCTAATCTTTTATACAAGAGGTATGATATTCATGTGTAAAACAAACCGGTGCAAACTTTGCAGGGGTATCACACCGTTTCTTCTTGCGATATCCAACTTCTTTCTGGCATAATCATAATATGTCATTTGTCTTGGAACCTGAAAAATCCATTTAGCTTTTCATGTAAGCGAGCGAGATTGGGCCAGCTTGGCATGCATTAAAGGACAGAATAAGGATATATGAATCTCAAAAGAGACGGAAAACTAACAATTTTTTTAACAGCCTCCAGGATCACTGAATGGGCTTCATTTTGTTCAACCTACAGACATGAATTGCATCACTATATGGAGAAAAATATTTGACTTGGACTTCGACTTTAGGCAAAGCAAAGCTTACCTCTCCATCAAGATCAGCCAGATATCTATCATACTGAAAATTAGAGCATATGAAAGAATTAGTCCCGTATAAATGACTAAACGGAGAAAATTCAAAGGAATTTTAGCAAGATGAAGTGAAAAAGACACAATCACATCTGCGAAGAGCAACCTACGTTTGTTCTCAGCCCACCAGAACTTGGGGCACAACCAAGCTCAATTTTCAATTGGATACGGCATGGGGCATGTTGGGAATTCAACTTCACCACTAAAACACAACCCCAAACTTTGGAGTTTAAAAACTCTGAAACTTTGTGACAGTATTTGATTGCAAGAAAAAAGGAAGGCGAAGAAGTTTTCCTCACATCACGAGAAAAGATCCAGCTTCGCCAAGAAATAAAAGATTGAAGAACAAGACTGAAGCAAAGATAAGAGTTCTGGCTTCGCAGATAAGAATTCAACTTAGCTGGCCAAACAGAGATAAAAGGAGAGCAGAAATCAGCTTCAGCAAAGACTAGGGTCAGAGCGAAAATAAAGCTTGGCTTCACCAACCAGAAAATCAACTTCGCCAGCCAGTGACGTCGGAGGAAGGTTCAAAATGAGGCAAAGGTAAGAATTCAACTTTGCCTAACATTCCAAAGGTCAAAGGAAGAATCGACTAAATCTAAACAAAGATATCAAGAAAACTGGTGACTGAAAGCTGAAGAATGAAGGCTTGGAAGGAGAAAAAGGCCACTTCGCCCTTGTAGTTGAGAAGGGTCGTAAACATTTGAGTCAGGGGCATTTTAATCATTTTGTGTAAAACACGAAGACTGGACCCCTATAAATACCCCCTCTTACCTGTATAGTACAGTGAGAAAAATGAAATCGACTTTGTCTTTCATCTTATCCTTGATGTTTGAGTAATTTTTTACCTAACATTTGGCGCCCACCGTTTGTGTGTGCTCGAAAATTCTCACAACCACGCGAAGCTGATGGGTAGACCTAACAAGAAAGTTACTACTGGGGTAGCCGACAATGATCCACCAACAATCGAAGACCAAAATCTTGAAAAAGATGCAAACCAAGATCCAAGTTTTTCAAAAGCAAGCGAAGTTGAAGAATAAAGACTCAGAATTAGAAGAGCAAGTGCTAAGAAAGCAAAAAGAACTTGAGGAATGCCGCGCAAGAGCAAAAGAAAAATCTCTCAAACAAAGAATAGAAGAAGCCGAAGCCACGCTTCGTGAACTAAATGAACAACTCCAAAATGCAAGCCACGAAGTTATACATCTGGATGAACCAAATTCAGCAACAAAAGCTTCTCATGAGAAGAACTCTCAAAAGTTATTCATATCAATTGACACAAGTTCTCCCTTATCAATAAACTTACAGCTTGCACAATGGCCTTTGGGTTACAAATTTAATATGATACCAACTTTCAATGGCCAATCTGACCCAAGGCAATTTTTGATGAGTTTTGAAGCTGCAGTGATTTCTGGAGGTGGCGATGAAACAACGTTGGCAAAATCCCTTGTTATGGCGGTTAAAGGACCAACACAACAATGGTACTCACTGGAAGCAAAATCTATACATTCATGGGATCAACTTAAAGCAAACTTGCTCGTTGACTTTCAAGGATTTCAACCAGTTGGTTTCACAGACATTGATCTGTTCAATTGCAAACAACAAATCAAAGAACCACTGAGCCAATATTTCAAAAGATTCATCCAAATCAAAACACAAATTCTAAATATCCTAGATGAAGTGGTAATAATAGCTGCAATCAAAGGCCTTCGAGTAGGCCAATGCGCTTCCCATCTTGCACGAGAGAAACCCACCACATTCGCAGAGCTTTACGAAGTTATTCAAAAATATTAAAGTTAGATGACGACTACAGGAAAAGAATCGAAGAAGAAAACAACTTTACGGCTCAAATCAAGCAAAACAACAATTTTCAACCTCCAAGACCAAATAACTATGAACGAAGACCATTTACGCCATACAATCAGGTGAATCAAATTGAGAATGACAGCAATGCAACAGCTCAAAGTGAATACACTCACCAAAATCAATATAACCAGCGAAGTCAATTCAACGAAAGAACATTTGAAAGAGGAAACTTTGGCACAACAGGAAGAGGAAGAGGAAAAGGAAAACATCCTTAAAACCTGAAGATATGTATTGCATTATTCATGGCAAAGGAGCTGGACATACATCCAAAATGTGTCCAAAAGTTAAGAAAAGCATCGAAGAAGCCCAGGAAGAAAACAGGGCACAAAGCCAATCAAAAATTGTCAATCATGTAAGGCAAGAACAACAAAGTACTCATCAACCTTATTATCCATGCATTATGGACACACACAAGCTCTACTTCTAGGACCACCTCCTACATACAGCTATGAACCACTAGCAATGTATCATCCCATGCAAAATCAATGGAGGCAAAATCCGACTCACCGACCCAATATTCAATCAGCACAACCCGAAGCTTCAGTTGCAAACAACAACCCACAAAACAGCCAAGCCAAGCAAGAGAACACCTCTCCGTCAGTCTCAACGGTAAACAATAATGCAATCATCCCAAGCAGAGGAAGAATACTGACAATCATAGGAGGAAATAACATAAACCATGAAAATAACAGTCAAAGAAAAAATTACTTCCAAAGAGTAAATTCAATT
Organism: Saccharum hybrid cultivar R570; assembly: GCA_038087645.1. Classification (NCBI taxonomy): domain Eukaryota; kingdom Viridiplantae; phylum Streptophyta; class Magnoliopsida; order Poales; family Poaceae; genus Saccharum; species Saccharum hybrid cultivar. Next base: position 4,047,431 of record JAQSUU010000809.1, on the reverse strand, counting down.
TCAATGGAAGGTCCATATAAAAAGACAAGATGGTCTCATCTACCGATCATATTTTCAGAGGAAGACCTTCAACTCAAAGATTATCCACATATGCATGCTATGGTAATCGAAGCAAATATTGATGGATGGGCAGTCTCAAAAATATTAGTCGACGGAGGTAGCTCCGCTGACATCATATTCACATCAACAATTGACGCCATGAAAATCGACCGTGGAATATTAGGAAGAGCTGAGAACCCACTTTTTGGCTTCAGTGGCAAGAAAATACACTCAATTGAAAGAATAATTTTGCCAGTCTCTTTTGGAACAGTAAGCAATGCAAGAACAGAGCAAATAGCATTCGACGTGGTTGATATGTACTATCCATACAATGTGCTTTTCGGAAGAGGAACTTTGAACGCATTCAAAGCAGTCATAAGTTACTCATACTTATGTATAAAAATGCCAGCAATAAATGAAGTAATCACAGTACATGAAGACCAAACTGAGACAACAAACATTGAAAAAGAATACACTCCAGGACAAAAAAATATTCACATAATAGTTGAAGAAGAAAACGAAGAAAAAGAAAATACGAAGCCTCAAACCAAAGCTCAAGCATGTGAAGAAACAAAAAGAGTATCTCTTGATCCACTAGTACCAGACAAACAAGTCATCATCGGCACTGAACTCTCTCAATAGGAGGAGGACAAACTTGTTGAATTCCTTCAAAGCAACAAAGACATATTCGCTTAGTCATTCAATGATCTAAGAGGAGTCAGCAGAGACATAATTGAGCACAAACTAGACATCGATCCAAAAATCAGACCCAAAAGCAGAAGTTAAGAAAACTAGCCAAAGACAGAGTTCAGGCAGCCAAAGCTGAAGTCCAAAGATTGCTTGACGCAAAAGTTATAAGAGAAGTTCAATTCACAACTTGGCTAGCAAACATAGTTATGGTCAAGAAAAAGAATGGAAAATGACAGATGTGCATCGATTTCACAGATCTCAATAAAGCATGCCCCAAAGATAATTTCCCACTACCAAGAATTGACACATTAGTCGATCAAGCAGCCGGAAGTGCAATGCTAAGTTTCTTGGATTATTTTTCTGGCTATCATCAAATTTGGATGAGAAAAGAAGATGAAGAATTTACAAGTTTTATCACCCCATTCAAGACCTACTGTTTCGTAAGAATGGCAGAGGGGCTTCGCAATGTTGGCACAACATTTGTTAGAATGACTTCAACAGTATTGCAAAAGCAAATCAACAAAAATCTACTCACTTATGTCGATGACATAGTAGTCAAAAGCAATAAAAGAGGAGACCACATCAAAGATCTCCAAGAAACATTTATAAATCTGAGTAAAGCAAACTTGAAGTTGAATTCTGAAAAATGTACCTTCAGGGTCCAAAAGGGCAAAATTCTAGGATGCATTGTATCAGCAAAAGGAATTGATCCAAACCCAAACAAAGTACAAGTAATCATAAACATGGAAGTACCTGAAAACATAAAGAACGTCTAGAAATTGACAGGAAGACTTGCCGCTTTAAACAGATTTATTTCAAAATCAGCAGAGCGAAGTCTGCCAATATTTCAAGCACTGAAGGGAACAAAAAAAGACTTCGCATGGGGACCTTCGCAACAATATGCATTCCAAGAAATAAAAAGCTACTTGTCAAAGCCAAATACCCTCACTACACCAACCCCAGGGGTTGAATTACTATTGTATATCTCAGCAGCAGAAAGTGTAGTAAGTGCAGTCTTAGTTGAAGAACAGGAAAATGAACACACAAAAAAACAAGTCCCAGCCTACTTTGTTTCAAAAGCTCTGTCTGGCTAAAAAAAATCTATTACTCAGAGATCGAAAAAATAGCTTATGCAGTTTTAATTGCAGCAAGAAAATTGAAACATTATTTCCAAGCTCACAAAATCATAGTACCAACAAGCTATCCTCTGAAAGAAGTTTTGCAAAGTTGCAGATCATCTGGAAGATTGGAAAAATAGGCAGCAGAGCTGTCTCAGCATTACATCGAATTCGAAAAAAGAACATCAATTAAATCCCAAGTCCTGGCAGACTTCGTGACAGACTGGACTCCGTCTCAAAATCAAAACAATGACAAAAAGCAACCAGACTGGATAATATATTGCGATGGAGCATGGGGCTTCGCAGGTGCTGGTGTGGCAGCAATAATTACATCACCTTCTGGAGTCAAAATGAAATATGCTGCAAGACTTGAATTTCAATGTACCAACAATATTGCTAAATACAAAGCTGTTTTACTTGGACTCCGAAAAGCAAGAGCAATGGGGATACAAACACTAATAATCAAAATAGATTCACAAGTTGTGGCTGGACACATCGAGAAAGACTACAAGGCAAGAGATCAAGAGTTTGCAAAATACCTGCAATTCTTAAGAGAACAAGAAAAATACTTTGAAGGCTTTACAGTCAAAAATATCTCAAGAACAGAAAACTCCGATGCTGACGAACTAGCAAAAGCCGCAGCTCAAAACATAAGTTTGCCTCAGGATGTTTTCTTCCAAGTACTGACTCAAGCATCTATAAACACAAAACAAGAAGCTCCAAGAGAAGTCCATATAATACAAAGTAAAGATTGGAGAGCACCAATCATGGCATACCTCCACGGGCATTACGAACCAGAAGATGACGTTAACGAAGTCAGAATGAAGCACAGGACAAGAAACTACAAAATCATCAACAATCAATTATACAAGCAAGGAATCTGTGAACCACTCCTCGAATGCATATCAACAGAAGAAGGAAAAAATTACTATCAGAAATTTACGAGGGGATCTGTGGCACACATCTAGGGGCAAGATCCATGGCAGAAAAAGCATTCTGACAAGGATTTTATTGGCCTTCAGCACAAAGTGACAGCAAAGAAATAGTTAAATCTTGTCACAATTGCCAAATGTCGGCCAACAAAATAAGAGTTCCATCAACAAACTTACAAAAGATAGAACCAACTTGGCCACTTGCAAGATGGGAAATCGACATAATAGGCAAATTGCCTGCAGCTCAAGGAAACTTCCAGTATGCAGTTGTGGCAGTAGAATATTTCATAAAATGGATTGAAGTCAAGCCAGTAACAAACATGTCTTCATTCACAACGGAAAAATTCCTATGGCAGAACATCATATACCGCTTTGGAGTCCCAAGACATATTACAGTAGACAATGTGACCCAATTTGATAGCCAACATTTCAGAGATTATTGTCAAAATATGGGAATCCAATTATGCTTCGCCTCAGTTAGACACCCACAGTTAAATGGTGCCGTCGAAAGAGCAAATGGAATCATATGCACTAGAATTTCAAAATGCCTAGTGGGGTTTCCTAAGGGAAAATGGGTTGATGAATTACCAAAAGTTGTTTGGGCACACAATACAACAGTATCAAGATCAACAAACTTTACACCCTTCAAGTTGTTATATGGAGAAGAAGCAATGACACCTGAAGAAATAAAATTCCAAGGCCCAAGAACGTACATCCAAATACTTGAAGAAGAAGAGCAAGTAAAAAGCAAAGATCTCCTCGAAGAAGAAAGGATGAAAGCAATCCAAAACCTTGAAAAGTACCAAAAAGAAACAAAAAATTGGTACAACAAGAAAGTAATACCAAGGCAATTGTCTCTAGGCGATGTCGTTTTGAAAAGGAAAAGAAATGAAGACACAGTTGGAAAGTTTCAAAAAAAAAGGAAGGGCCTTATATTATCACAAGAACAAAAAACTGGGAGCATTTCACCTGGCAAATATGAACGGGGAAGAAATCGACCACACCTGGAACATCAAAGCTCTACGACGATATTACCCTTAGATTTCAATTCTTACAAGTTCTATGATTAGAAGTAAACTAGCTTTTTACATTCTAAAAAGTTTCAATTCAAATGTAAACGAGTTGCACTCTTTTTTCACTCAGTGGAAGCCCTTCACAGGGTGAGTGGCTTTTTAATGAGAGAGTCTCTATTGTAAATTCTCATCAAATATAAATGAGAAACTATTCCCCTAAATGTAGGTCTAAAGAGTACGAAAAGAAAGGGGCCAAAAAATATACTTAAAATATACTAAAATATCGGCCAAAATAAACCAAAACAGGTAGCATCATTTTGAACAAGCAAAAATTAATGCTAACCTATCTAAAACATGAAGTCTACGAGTTGCCTTTGTAAAAAAGCGAGGGGACGACATTTTCAAATTCACAAAGGTGAAAATTTGACTTCTAAGCGAAGTCTACACGTTGCTTTCGCAAAAAAAAAAGCGAGGGGACGGCGTTTTCAAATTCACTAAGGTGAAATTTGACTTCTAAGCGAAGTCTATGCGTTGTCTTCGCAAAAAAGCGCGGAGACAGCGTTTTCAAATTCACTAAGGTGAAATTTGACTTATAAGCGATATCTACGCGTTGCCTTCGCAAAAAAGCGAGGGGACAGCGTTTTTAAATTCATTAAGGTGAAATTCGACTTCTAAGCGAAGTCTACGCGTTACCTTCGCAAAAAAGTGAGGAGACGGCGTTTACAAATTCACTAAGGTGAAATTTCACTTCTAAGCGAAGTCTACGCGTTGCCTTCGCAAAAAAGCGAGGGGACGGCGTTTTCAAATTCACTAAGGTGAAATTTGACTTCTATACGAAGTCTACGCGTTGCCTTCGCAAAAAAGTGGGGGACGGCGTTTTCAAATTCAGTAAGGTAAAATTTGACTTCTAAGCGAAGTCTACGCGTTGTCTTCGCAAAAAAGCGAGGGGACGGCGGTTTCAAATTCGCTAAGGTGAAATTTGACTTCTAAGCGAAGTCTACGCGTTAACTTCGCAGAGAAAAATTCTGAGACAAGTTTTATTAATCCCACCATGAAAATAAAATAATTTATTACATAGAAGTTTACAACAAAAATTACAATCATTCACTTTCCGAAGCAACAAAAAATGCAGCTTCGCTAATCAAGTCCTCAACGACCCTATCTAACACTTGATCAACTTTACATCGTAGAAATTCTTCAAAGACACAGCTCGGTGAAGCACTCGAACATGATAACTGAAAAAATACAAAATGTCACAATTACTTTACATGTCATCACCACAAGAAAAGAAACTAGTGCTAAAATAAACTACCTGAGAAATTTCGCTGAAATCAACAATTCACGGCAAACAAGATTTCTTGTTCCCAGCAATAAAATTTTTACATTCAAAATCTTAAAGCAACACATCATCAGCAAATGAACCACGATGACCAAAAGACAAAGCATCATAACATAATGCTTACGTCATCTTACGTTCAACTAATGTATCAAACGTAGGATCCGCCTCATTAGTTGCATACTCCAACCACAGTGAAGGTTCAACGACAAAGTTATCCTTACACATTAGCAATGGCAAAACACCCACTTTATCCTGCTAAGTTTAATATTTACAAATGTTAAATAACATTGCAAAAAGCCTCACCCCTCATTTTAAAAACTAAAAAAACCAACTTCAAGACCAACTAAAACGGGTGATCACCAACATCATCATCTCTGACATTTTCTTCTTCACGCTTGTCTTGCTCCTTCTGCACCTTTTCATCGGCAGTAATTTCTTTTTCAAGCTGCTGTAAAAAAATGAAACAAAACATCAGTAAAAAAAAGAGAGAAGAAGAGAATAAAACTTCCAATCTAACATTTTCCATCTTCCTCTTAGCCTTCAGAAAAGCACTCTCCCTGCCACCCATATTCCAGTACTGATTAAAATACTTCTTGCAAAGCAATTGAGTCCGAGAAGTAACCTTACTCAATTGCTCCACAGAAGAAAACTTATAATCCTTGTCCAACATTTGATCATACAAAGGATCCTTTGCCTCCTTCATTAGATGAAAAAGTGCATGAGTAGCATAAACACAACTCAAATCTGCACTAGTCCAGATAACAGTTGGCAAATCTTCGTATTGGCGACACAGCCAAGCAAAAAAGGGATCAAATTCTCCAAGCTCCGAACAAGGATCTTCTGGCTTCGCACCAAATTTATCATAGCAATTTTTGCAAAGTTCCCACAAACGATTACACTTATCATGAAAATTCTGATCTTTTTTTAGAAGACTTCTTCTCAAGATAGTTCTTTTCTCTCATAATTTTTTCAAGATCTTTTTTTAAATTATCACAATCTTCAATCTTCGCTTCAAGCTTGGCTCCAATAGAAATAAATTTGGACTCCATATCATGAAGAGCTTCAACTGTCTCTATTCTCTCTTTCTCTTTAGCAACATGTTGAGACTTCAAAGATTTAATCTCTTCAACCAAACTTTTTTTTGTGAATTTAAAAAGTTTTTTAGCAAACTCCTTTGCAAAAGAGCATTCTACAAAAAAAAACATCAAAACATTCACACATAAAGTCAAAAACATATTGCAAATCAGCATAAGAAGTTTAACCAAATTTACACAACAAAGTCAAAAACACACAAATCTTATAAATCATGGAAACACTAGCATCTGCCAACTCAAGCGAAGATTTACCAACAAGTTCGGCCTCCGCTTCAAGAACTGCGAAGGCATCATCAATGCACTTTGACAACTTTAATTCTGGCTTCTTCAGCATAATACGAAGTTTGTCCAAACCAATCCCAATAAATTTGAAAGTGTCTAAATTCACACCTTGAGTCTGGCAGTATTCCATGCAGCGTTTATAGGCCTCAGAATCCACTCCATCAGGAATAGTTTCCAAAACTTCGGCCGGAGTAGCAGGTTCCTAGGCAACTTCTTTCATTCTCGCAAAATCCACTGTCGTCTCTCTATGAGACGAAGAGTCCGGGAAAAATTCCTCTGGACAAAAAAAACAAAACATGAGTTAGTCAAATATTCAAAGTTAAAAATAAATACGAAATTTTTTTATTACCTGTAGAAACTCCCTTCTCAAGATGACATGCAACTTTCTCACCAGTATTTACATCAATCATGGATTCAGAAAGACGAGAAGCTCGAGCATTTTCGGCATCTTCATCAAAAACATCATCACCAGATTCATCAAAGTCAAGGGTAACGGTAGTAGTACTCGTACCCTCGAGAGCCTTAACTTTTGGAGCACCAGTCTCCACAGGCCCACCTCCCAAGCTAGTATCTTCTATCACAACTTCGGTGGGTCAGGCAGCTCCTGCAATCCCTGATGGAGTTTCAGCTACAAACCTTTGAGAAGATGGCCCAGCAGTCTCCTGCGAAGCCAAAATAGCAACCTCACCTTCTTCTTGCGACTCCATAACAGCATCCGCAACAGTAGCAGCAGCAATAGGAGATTGAACTCCAATAACTAGAGAAGATAAAGTTTCTTCGCCAACATTAACTTAGGATGAAGACAAAGTAGCTTCGCCCAAATTAACATTAGAGTGAACATTGGCCTCCAAATTCTGAAAACAATCACCAAGCGGAGTCAACATTGACGGAGTCAACCCACTAGAATTAAAAACTAAACTAAACATCCTCACCTCTTCATCACTAGCCAGTTGACTAAGAGTCTCTTGACCCATATCCTCGTCACTTCCTCCAAGTTTTTCAGAGCCAGAAGGCGTAGCAACCTTCTTCCTCTTGCTAGTTTCCTTGGCAAGTTGACCACCAGCTCTCTTCTTCTTTGTCACATTTTCTATACTCGGTTTCATCGTACGAGTACAAGCAGGCAAAGGTCTTTCACCATACTTAATCTGTGCAATATCAAAAACTCTGTTCAATCGCTTATAATCTTTTCCTAAGATCTTGTCCATCAAATCTTCTCTTTCTTCAGGAATTTCCCAAGAATTTCAACTGCTTTAGCTTCATCAGCAGACACAAATTGTACATCTTCAGAATACTTCTTTGGGCGAAAAGATTCATTATCTGGAAAAATATAACTTTTACCCTTCACCATTTTCTCATGAAAACGAACAAAACTCCAACCTTTCTTCAACGGTCAGATCCGAGTTGCAATATATTCTTCGCAAAAATCACGAGCACTTTGCATAGCAGCAACAAGTCTGTAAATTTTCTCACAAGTTCTTGAACTCTTCGAACTTGGAAACTCAGGTTTGCAATCAAAGACATTCTTACTCATCTTCGCAGTCAAATGATATCTTTTTACAATCCTTCTAGAGTCGTCCCTTTCTTCGACAAGAGGAACTGTATGATAAAACCAATAACGATACCAATTTTCAACCCATTTGTTCTTTGAGGCTGGAGAAATCTGTTTGGCACCTCGAGCAGGCTTAAAACTGCAACAACCAAAGTACTTGATAATATTTCTGTCATCAATATTTTTGTTCCTAAATTGTGTATGCATTTCATGAAGAGAGCAAAAAGCACCAATATCCAGGTTTCCTCTCCAAGACTTCACTGCCCAAATAAAAAGTGCAATCTTCACTATCCCATTTGGAGTCGGATGATGGATTTCAATGTTATATGCCTTTAGAATTTCTTCAATGAAATCTTGACATAGCATGCGAAGACCAGCTGTAAACTGATCTCGAAAAACAACACATTCATGAGGTTTAGGCTTAGGAATCATTTCATCTTCAGAGGGCAACCTAGCATCAGCTTTTTTTAACATCCTATTTTTTACCATCCAATCTAACTCTGCTTCATCCATTAAAGTCTTGCCAAAATTCAAAGATTTTGTATCATCGCCAACCAATTCAGACTCTGATGTAGAAATATCAGACAAATCCTCTCCAGAATCAAATTGATTTGATTCTAACGGAGAACTCTCAGAAACAATCTTCTTTTGATCAGACATCTAACACAAAAAATAAATAATAATACATTTTAAAAACAAACAAAAGCCAGAAACTAAAATGGCAAGAAATCAATAAGTATCAAAACTTTTACCTTCAAAGAAACAAAAGAACCTTCGCAAAAGAGGCTGACTTCGCAATAAAATCGACTTCGCGTCAGACCACAAAAACAACAGCACCTTCCCACCTTCGATAAAGTAGCAGGGACAGGGGGAGGCAGCGCAGTATATATAGGCGGCTTCGAGTCAGACGAAACGGTCCCACATCAGTTGGTCAAACTTGACCGTTACAACTTCAAAAATAAAAACCATCCCGCAAACCAACGGACATAAATGGCCAACTCCAAAGTTTAGGATGGTGTTTTGTGTCTTCGTTTGAAATTCAAACTTCACGGAATTCAGACCTTTTGAGTAGGCCTTCGTCCGCGAGGGGCTGGTATTGGGAATTCAACTTCACCACTAAAACACAACGCCAAACTTTGGAGTTTAGAAACTCTAAAACTTTGTGATAGTATTTGATTGCAGGAAAAAAGGAAGGCGAAGACGTTTTCCTCACATCACGAGAAAAGATCCAGCTTCGCCAAGAAATAAAAGATTGAAGAACAAGACTGAAGCAAAGATAAGAGTTCTGGCTTCACAAATAAGAATTCAACTTCGCTGGCCAAACAGAGATAAAAGGAGAGCAGAAATCAGCTTCAGCAAAGACTAGGGTCAGAGCGAAAATAAAGCTTGGCTTCACCAACCAGAAAATCAACTTCGCCAGCCAGTGACGTCGGAGGAAGGTTCAAAATGAGGCAAAGGTAAGAATTCAACTTCGCCTAACATTCCAAAGGTCAAAGGAAGAATCGACTAAGTCTAAACAAAGATATCAAGGAAACTGGTGACTGAAAGCTGAAGAATGAAGGCTTAGAAGGAGAAAAATGCCACTTCGCCCTTGTAGTTGAGAAGGGTCGTAAACATTTGAGTCAGGGGCATTTTAAGCATTTTGTGTAAAACACGAAGACTGGGCCCCTATAAATACCCCCTCTTACATGTATAGTACCGTGAGAAAAATGGAATCGACTTTGTCTTTCATCTTATCCTTGATGTTTGAGTAATTTTTTACCCAACAGGGCACATATGTCTTGATCATGTAATTCCTTCACTGCACTTAGAAAACTCATCTAGGAAATGTTGAAGAAAGGAAACTTTTGTCATAAACATGTACAGCTGGAGAAAATGTTAAACAAGGGAACCATAAGTTGCTTAGTTAAGCATCTGAACCGTATCAAACCTTTTCCTTAGCGACCCGTTTCCAAATCTCTAAATAGAGACTAGCAAAATCTTCATATATACTATTACACTTAACGCTCCACAAATATTCCTGCGTAAAAAATATAGAATTGTCAAATACCATACACCTGCAGCAACCATTATTAATGTGAGGTAAGGGCATTACATTGAAGCCAGTGTAAATCAAAGTTGGAAGAATATTGTTATAGCATGCTGCGATGTTCATTGCTTTATACATTGCCAACGTCTCGTACCTTAGCCACTAAGAACCAAAGTAGTTATAGAATGTGATGCATGAGATTATAGCAACAATATACATTCAGTTAGCACATTAACCACATGATACTTATTGGGGGATGCCTACCTCATGCGTGCTGGCTTCCACGAAATTTTCAAGCCACTGCATGTAACAAAAAAAGCCATCAAACAAAGATGACATATAACAAGTTAATTACAGCTGCTCACAAAATTCATACCTTAGTTTCACTTGATACCGTTTCATAGAACTTGACGTATTCTTGGTCACCTTGGTATGTCATGTAAGTTTTATGATAATTGTCCCAGCGTAGATACTGTGTCTGCACACAGAAAACATTGTCAGTAAGAAATGGCTTGCTAGTAACAGCGCAAGCGGAATCAAATTCAGGTCCAGAAATGAAGTGCATCCATTACTAACTTATATGATATATGACTATACCCTACACTAAAATTTCTAGATATATCACTGCAGTGACTTGCGTCTTGTTAGCAGCTCAGTGGTGAACATTGAGGAAGAACAGCCTTTGCAAGATGGGCAAGCAAGCCACCATTATTGGGGGTAATACACTAATCTAGGAGTCTAAGTCTACAGGAGACTACCCTTCCGAAAGCTCTACAACCCAAATTAAAGTGGTTATGGCCACAAAATACGTTTGTACAAGATAAATGAACACTGACATAGTTGCAAGGAGTAAAATTACGTACATCTTCACGAAGGACTAGGCGCTGGTAGTCCTAGAAGCCAACAAAGCTGCAGCATTTGGGATCAAAGTACCATTCAAAATCTTTCTCGTACCACTCAAAGTATGCCTGGTCCTCAAGAGTGGCTAGAGGGTACTCCTCAATCAACTTTGCATCGACCAGTTCCTCAAGCAGTGCTCCCTGTGATATCTATGGAAGGTACAGAAAGTAAAATAAACCAGGGTTCAAATATGCAGAAAGTAATATTTGCAGTGTCTTCCCACATCCCATGTGTAATGTGTAGTATATTAATAGATACCTTGTGAGCTCTGATGCGGTGCAGGGCAAGCCGTTCATTGAGCTTTTCAAGTTCTTGATCATCGAAGACAGACCAAAAATCATCATCTTCATCGGGGAGACTAAAGTTCAACTTGTCCATATAAACGTGGATCTGTTCTCTGAGCTGAGCATCACTCCAGTGGAGGCCTTCGATTTCTCCGTCATTGAAGCCTTGGACAATCTTGTCAGGTTGTTCGCCATGGTCCGATGTAACACCAACTACTGGATCTGTGGGAGCAAGCGAGCCCTGCATTCCTGCCGTCCGGACCGCCGCTACTGCAACACCTTGCCCGTCGGCCCCAAAATCTGGAGAGAGGGCGCGGGGTTCTTCTTGTTCCTATACTCCTCCTCTGATCCCTACCGTCTGCCAAGATCGAGAGGCAGGGTCTTCTTCCTTTCGTACGGGTTAGGGTTAAACCAACTCTCCTCCTGATATCTGTGTTCGGTGCCAAAAGCAGGGGCAAACCTTTCTTCTACAAAAAGCCTCCTGATCCAGGCAGGAAAGGGAAAAGTGCTCTGAGTCGGAGCCGGGGACGGTCGGACTCAGACGGAGAAGGAGGTGCGGCTGCGAGATCCTAAAATAATGGGCCGGGCTTTGTCGTGAATGAAAAAAAAGAGACCAATTTACGTTCCTCAGCTATGGGTCGTCCGACTTGAGTTGTTCGATTTTTGCTCCCTAAACTATAAAACCAGTTTTTTTTTTACTTCTCAACTTTTAAAATCATTTATTTTTCTACCTTTTTGTGATTTTAATTATGATTTTGCTAATGTGGTGCCTCGTCCGAAGGTAAATAGAACTAAGCTAAAAGTTTGGAAGGTTAAATAGGACTAGAAATATATATATAAAATTCTTAGAAATAAAATTTCAAACATCTACATAAATATTTTTAATCTTAAAATTTTTGCTTTACCTCAAAAAATTAATAAACTAGTTTTAAATTTTTCTAAAATCATACTCTATCTTATTGTCCCTAAATTGAAACTGTTTGAATCTTGATGGACTCATTTCGATGCTTATTTGGCAATAGAAACTCTTGTGTCTATTAATGCAAAATGTGAATCATAAGTTATTCTGGTTTTCTTCTAGATATATAACTTTTGTACGCACCTAGATATACATTATACCCTTTCTGTTCCAAATTATAAAATATTTAGGTTTCTTATTACTAGTAGATACATTACATTCACTACGTATCTAGAAAGCGCTTAATAAAAGTCATGCATCTAGAAAAGTCAAGATGTTTCTTATAATTTGAAATAGATAAGTATTGTTAAGTATATAATAGAAGTTATGTATGTGCCTAGAAAAAACAGAACAACTTTTACTCGGCCATAGTGATTCAGATTTTCAGAGACACCAGGTTGGACTTCCTCCTCCATCTCTCAATTTTGTTACATTGGTCCATACATGCGGCTGGAACATATTGTTCTTTTTTTTTTTTTTACGGAATACAGACGCAGCTGGGTATGGGCAGCTGGCAGAGTGGCAGTCATGAGTCATGAGTCATGCGATGCCTTTGCTAGCCACCCATTCATCTCACCGCTAGCGCTAGGCAAGGCGGTAACTACAGTGCTTGGTCGATCTGGTTTGGATGCGATCCGATGCACGTTAGGTGTGCCCCAAGGACCCATGGCGTGCGCGCGTCGTACTACCTGTGTGGCCAGATGCCCGGAACAACCACAAACAGACGGCCTCACCTTGGCCCGAGCGTGCGTGAGCCCGAGACGGCGGTGAAAGCCGACGTAGCCAACTCCACGGCACCAGCTTTATTTCACCGATGATGACTGACACGTCAATCAAAAAAAAAAACTGACGAGCGCGTCATCCGGCAATGCCGGGCTGGCTGCCGGCGTGGTCGTCTACCCGTGGCCCACCTGCAGGCCGACGGGCCCGCGCTGCGGCGACCACAGGCTCTGTGGGCTTGTGTTGTGACCCATATACCTTTCGCCTTGACGTGCTCGACGCGGATCCATTTCTGTCTCTAACCTAGGCGGCTACTCCGCAGCGCCATTCTCGATTCGGCATCTCGATCGTCTCGTATGGAACAGAATGCCACGCTACTTCTCACGGACACAGTTATCGTCCCCAGAGACCAGAGTGCATCCCGGATGGTACACTCAGTCCACCATGCCACCGGTCTTCGGCACAGGACGGTAGCCCATGAGCCAGGTCCTGGTCCTACCACTACCGTACATGCCACGTGGGCACCGCCACGCCAAGACAAACCTCCTGTGAGTCTGTGACGAGCCACCGTGAAACTGGACACCGACGTGGAGCGCGTCCGCTGGCCGAAGCGACAGCCTGCGCTCACGAGCTGCCGCAGCTTGGTCCCCTTCGAGCCGTGCACAGTCGGACTGCGTCTGCGTGGGTCACTGCCATGCGTCTAGCATGGCCAGCAGTACGTACGGCGATACGTCCGTCCACGCCAAACGCTCACGGGCGCGCGCGCTCTGCCCGCGTCGCCAGTCGCCAGACCTCAGTGGCGCTCACGTGCAACGCCGCTATATAGCCCACGGCGTCCCGCCACCGTCCGTCTCGCACACTCGCTTCGTCGCCACGCGTCGAGGCATTTTTTGCAGTCGCGCACGAGATGACCGGTGCTAGGATGCTGTCGGTGCTTCTGCTGCTGGTGGTCGCGGGCGGCGCGGCCGCGTCGCGCTCGAGCTCGAGCTCGTCGTGCCCCGCGACGCCGCCGGACGCCGGGAACACGCTGCAGGTGTCGCACGCGTTCGGTCCCTGCTCGCCGCTGGGCCCCGGGACGGCGGCGCCGTCGTGGGCGGGTTTCCTGGCGGACCAGGCGTCGCGTGACGCGTCGCGGCTGCTGTACCTGGACTCGTTGGCGGCGCGTGGCCGCGCCCGTGCGTACGCGCCCATCGCGTCGGGGCGGCAGCTGCTGCAGACGCCCACGTACGTGGTGCGGGCCCGCCTCGGCACCCCGCCGCAGCAGCTGCTCCTGGCCGTCGACACCAGCAACGACGCCGCGTGGATCCCCTGCGCCGGCTGCGCGGGCTGTCCCACGTCGTCCGCGCCGCCATTCGATCCGGCAGCGTCCACCTCGTACCGACCCGTGCCCTGCGGCTCGCCGCTGTGCGCGCAGGCGCCCAACGCGGCGTGCCCGCCTGCCGGCGCCGGCGGCAGGGCCTCCTGCGGCTTCAGCCTCACCTACGCCGACTCCTCGCTGCAGGCGGCGCTGTCGCAGGACTCCCTCGCCGTCGCCAGCGACGCCGTGAAGGCCTATACCTTCGGATGCCTGCAGAAGGCCACCGGCACGGCCGCGCCGCCGCAGGGGCTGCTGGGTCTCGGCCGCGGCCCGCTGTCGTTCCTGTCGCAGACCAGGGACATGTACCAGGCCACCTTCTCGTACTGCCTCCCCAGCTTCAAGTCGCTCAACTTCTCCGGGACGCTCCGGCTCGGGCGCAACGGCCAGCCACAGCGCATCAAGACGACGCCGCTGCTGGCGAACCCGCACCGGTCGTCGCTCTACTACGTGAACATGACCGGCATCCGCGTGGGCAAGAAGGTGGTGCCCATCCCGGCGCCGGCGCTGGCGTTCGACCCGGCGACGGGGGCGGGCACCGTGCTGGACTCCGGTACCATGTTCACCCTGCTGGTGGCGCCGGCGTACGTGGCCGTGCGGGACGAGGTCCGGCGCCGCGTCGGCGCGCCCGTGTCCTCGCTGGGAGGCTTCGACACGTGCTTCAACACCACCGCCGTGGCGTGGCCGCCCGTGACGCTGCTGTTCGACGGCATGCAGGTGACGCTGCCGGAGGAGAACGTGGTGATCCACAGCACGTACGGGACCATCAGCTGCCTGGCCATGGCCGCGGCGCCCGACGGCGTCAACACCGTGCTCAACGTCATCGCCAGCATGCAGCAGCAGAACCACCGCGTCCTCTTCGACGTGCCCAACGGACGCGTCGGCTTCGCGCGCGAGCGCTGCACCGCTGCTTGATTAGCTGGGATTAGCTTGCTGTTTGCTCGTCTGCGCGGGGCCCGGATTCGGATTACGTACGTTTAGTTTAACCTGCGTTTTACGGTTGTGGAGTGTCATGCACGGCTGTTGGTGTGGGTGATTAGTGATTTAACTTTTATTTTCCATTTTTACCAGTCAGTGTAATCTCGTTGCTCTCCAGATTTACCATATGTGTTTCACTTTCACAAATCGATTGCGTGAAGTGGCGTTTATGCGGTTTAGGGGTTGAATGATTGGGGTTAAAATAATGTACTGCATATTTCAATTTTGGGTTAAGCATGGTCGTCGTTTAGGCTTGATATGGCTAATAAATCTCAGTCCTCCAGTATCCGGCGGCTGATAGGTGACACACAGAGAGTCACAAGTGAGGTTGGGCAACTTGAAAAAAATATATTTAGCTCTAGAAAAATGGAAAAGTATATTGAAAATTTTAGAAAATCACTAAAAACATTATAATTGATATGTAAATGTCTTTTGAAAACTTTTTGCAACAAAAACATAATATGCAACCTGTATGAATACATTCAGCATTAATGTATATTCCATTGTTTTTTTTAAAGCTCGGCAGGGGATTTCCCCCACCTTTTTTTATTTAAAAAAAGGAATAGATACAATGGTACAAATGTACAAGGTTTAATTTGCAGCTACAGAGCTTGCAAAGCTCAAAGATGTATGTCGCATTGTTGGTTGTTGCACCTCATATTTTCTTTGTGCAAAGTTTTTGAAACATGTGTTATACACATTAGAATGTTTTGAAAATTTTCTAGATGTATTTGGATATTTTTCTTATTTTTGTAGAGGTAAAGCTATTTTTTGAAGTTTCTAGAGATGTTTTCAAGAGCTCTAAATATTTTTGTCTGCACTTGTCATATCGCAAGCTTTCTCTAGATTTTTTTTTGTAAATTTTAAATGTTTACAAATATTTTCCTTGGTTTAAAAACCTTATTAAGTAATTTTTTAACTAAATAAAAGACACATTCATCTTAAAAACCATGTTAGCTAGAATAGGAAGATAACTTAAATGGTTTCGAGAGTTTCAATGGTAACTAGCAAAAATGCCCGTGCGTTGCAACGGGAGATAAAACTATCAAATATTGGTTGAAAACGATAAATTATCATAATATCTATTTATGTTTTATTTTTTTATAAAATTTATAGAAGTTACGTATACCTAGGTACGTAACATAACCTATGTATTTAAAAACTGAGAATGATTTACCATTTGAATAGGGGAGTATAATTTATTTTATGATGACCATGACACCCATAATATAAGCTAACGTTGACAACAATAATACGACAATGTCCTCTTAATCATGTATTAAATTAAAATACAACCATGATAAAATTTTTCACATGTTACAAAACACAAAAATATTTATATTTAGATTTAAATATATCATAGCTTTAACTTTTATATTATACATGTGTTGCTACAGTTAAATATCGAGTTCTTTGACTTTTTTTTAGATCCATAAAAATATGTGATTCTAATATTTAATTAAAGTCAGCAAGGAATTAGTTGCCGACGTATCAAAAATTGGTCTGTCCGCCTGTCGATGATTGTGGCAGAAGACATCTTCGATTTTTCACACATTTGGGATTGCATAGATATATTTATTTAGACTCAATTAAACTACAAACCGTTCAAGATTTCAATCCACGTTTTGATTAGTTAAACCATAGGCTTGCATATATATTTATTTAAACTCAGTTAGCCAACAAATTGTTCAAGATTTTAATTTCACAATTTGATTAGTTAGTAGACCATAGGCTTGTAGATATATCTTTATTTAGACCCAACTGGACAAGAAGTAGACTACTTGTTACGATTTGATTAGTTGGACCATGGTCTAATAGACATGCATATATCAATTTCCACCGTAATAAAAAGGTCACACGTTATGATTTCTTTATATGCTTATCCTATTCCCGTTGCCTCCGAAGCCAAGTCTTCACCTTCATTCAGTGTCTTCTTTGTTTGGTCAATGGTCGCTCATTCTCTTCCCTCTCCTGCTAGCAATCTCCCAAAATAGACATGAGCTAGATGTGCCCATGAATCGAGACACCACAATGAGGGAGGAGGCCAACTTGCTGTTTGGATCCGATTTAGAGTGCATACGTCTTGGAGCGTCCCATTGTTGGGCATGAGCTGGTCCATGGCGTTGTGATGAAACATCTCAGCCTAGCTTCATCTCTTCCTCACTCTCTTCACACGGTACGTAAATATTCCGAACCGACCGTTTTCGTTTTCTATATTATGATACCGTTTTCTATATTATGATACAATTTTCGAATTTCGCCAAACATAAAAATTTGTCATTTTTAATTGGTTTCACAACTATTTTCAACTATTTTTTTGTACTTTTTAATTGCTAAAATGTAGAAATATCCCGAAACGACTGCTTCCGTTTTCTATATTGTAATACTGTTTCCGACCGTTTTCATCCTTAGTCTCAGGTGCCTCGAGATGCAACGAAGCTAGGTGGCTGCTCTCGGCGCTCAAGCGGTGGCGGGGCCACAGTTCCTCGATGAGAAAGCACACTGGGCTATTTGCTTCTGCTCTCGACACTTGTGCGGTACTGTGACCCGCCCCGGCACCGGTTCCCGCTCAAGAAGCTCGTGTCGACGTCGCATGGCCGGAAGGCGGAGAAGCATTGTACGTGACGGAGCTGGAAGACGCGCCGGAGCGAAGATGAGGTACACCGCGGCGGCATGGACGACGACGAGGAGAGCGACGGCGTGCACGTCCTTAATGCGCCATGCCTCTCTCGCAACTCAGCGATATGATACACCCTCCACATGTTTTTTTATTTGGTCGATTTACCTTTCCTCTCTCTTCTGGGACTTGGCAAGTTTCCTTTTTATTCGCTCGATTTGTCCACGCCTTTGGATTGCTCACTTTGAACTCTAACTGGATTTTGTACCGTACATGATTTCTGTTGACGTGCACGTTATGGACTATGCCACCACATGGACATAGAAACGGATCCATGTTGTTGTGCACGTTGCCACGTTATGGACTATGTGCCACCATGCGGACATAGTAACTGGCTGAGAAAAAAAAATACAAGAGGGGTGGAAGAAAAAAATAGGATGAAAGTCTTTTAGAAAGAAATTTTGGATCTTGACCCAATATATATTGGAATCGGACTCATTTGTAGACGCGAGTTGTTCTAACACATATGAGCACGGCTTATCAGTCCGGGTCACAAACACGACCCAATACGTTTTGAAATCGGACTCTGTATCACGCCACGCTAGACAAGAGCTATTCTAATTTTTATGAGCACGGGGTTATATATATAAGTCGGGACGGAAGAAACTCTCGACTACCGGTAGTTAGAGGGAGGCGGACGAAACAAACAGATGGACGAAAAAATAGCTGAAAATTTTGCCTCTTTATTATTAGGTATAAAATAGATATAGATTATTATTAGGTATATAATAGATATAGATAAGATATTTGGTTTTGGAGTCTGACCAAGAAAATCATAGTGGAGAAGGTAGAATGTTCATATATGTGTCGGAATGACCACAGCCCACAGATCGTTCGCGTTTGTTTCTTGGTTGAGGGCTTCTGGCCTGGAAACTGGTAACTCAGATGGGCTGTGAAGTGTGGTGACTGGGAGATGGGCTTTCTGGCTCCAAGTCAGAAGAGGCATCCGAATTGAGATGGTAACCATCGGATGGCTCGGCCCAGCGTCTCCGTATGCGAACCCATCCTGGTCATTTCATTCTGCTCAAAAAAAAAATCCTGGTCATTTCAATATTTCATTATGCTCATTTCGTTCTGTTTGTGTTTAATCCTTTTGGCGATTTCCATCCGGAGCGGAGCGCACATCAGCTCGTGTCGTGTTCCATCCGGTCCAGCGGCGGCACGGGCGTCAGCCTCGGCATCCGTATCATATTGCCTGCACGGCTGCACTGCCCACCAATCTGTGTCCCTTGTTCTTCTTGTCCCTAGCTAGATGCTGTGCTCAATCCATGACATGATCCAGCTCCCATTTGTCGCGTCCCCTTGTTCGTCTCTGCATGCTCCTCTGTCAGTTCTTGACGCTTCGGTTCCGGTACGGGCAGCACCGGCGCCTGAGCGTCGGGTGCTCCCTCCCATCCGCTCGGATTCGAGACGCCGGGTGCTCCGTCCCGTCCGCTCGGATTCGCGTGCCGCCTGCGCCAATTTTATTTTCTGTGCTAGCATCTGAATCACTTCAGATCCACTGTTCACACTACTCGGATGACTGGTCCCCGCCTCTTCTACACTGGCGCAATGCCTGTCTCTTCTAGGTCGCTCGGAAGACTTGCCCCCGCCTCTTCCACAACAGCACCACACAGCATGTGCCTCCTCCCCACACTGCTGGCGGTGGCTTGCGCCTCCTCCACGCGTCGGCGGCCGCGGCTTGGTCCTGCCTGCCCTCATAGACACCAATGCTAGCGGTCTGCACTTACAACATGAAACACTCGAATGCAACATACATTTAAAATAAATAAAACATTTTGGACATACGCTTGCAACATGTGTGTTAAACATATGCAGCATCCAAATAAATTGCAACATGAAAAACACTTAGTGCAACATAAGACTAAAAAAGCTGAAACATTTGGAACATATTGTGCAACCTATGTGTGAAAAACATATGCAACATCTAGACAAAAAATGATTGGAATATACGTCTGGAAACATATAAAACATTTTGAACAAACGCTTGCAACATGCTTCTGAAACACTTGCAACATATGTAACATGTGCAACATCCCCCCGATCTACTGTTGCAACATCCATAAGAAACAACTGCAATATGCCTTTGAAACGACTGAACACTAAAACATACATTTGCAACCTATGGGAGGGAAAGCCTGGGCCGGTTGATTCCAGCCGTCGGGGTCAGAGCTGGCGGCGAGCGGCGGCACACGAGTACCACCGCCTCCAGCGCCACCAGTACCGGACTTGGCTCGACGGCGACGGTGGGGGATGGGGGCGAGAAGCGCCATAGCCGCCTAGGTGGTGGGGGGGAGCTCGGTCGCCGGGGTGAGAGAGGGCGCCGTCGAGGGTGGGGGAGAGCCACCCACTCCCCTGCAACACCGCTGCACTCCCTCCATGGATCTCGCCATGGACGAGCTCATTGCTAGAGAAGACGCTCCCACCATGAAGGAGTTCACGAACGAGAAAGAGTGAGAGACACCATCGGAGGATCCATGCTGTGCCACACCGGGCTCAAGCACTGTCGTCTTGAAGGGCTACTGCACAATGGGAGCACAAGAGAGAGAGAGGGGAGGATAGAGGTCAACGAGTGTATGTTTTGGTGAATACTAGTGAGAACTAGAAAGAGGCTGGTGCGTGGTGAAAAGCGTGGATAAAAATGAGTAGATAGGGAGGAGAGAGATAAATGTTGAGAGAGCATGCGTTCGATATTCGTACAATAGCATTACCGTTCCAGCATTTGTACTAGTAGCATCAATGAAGCCTTGTTTTAAAGGCCCGTTTTGGTGCCGCTTTCGTGTGGCACCTGACTCTTGTGTTTGCTCGAAAAAAGAGCTGACTCTTGTGCATTCCCCTAAAAAAATTGGCTCGCATGAAGCACTCTAAACTACTACTCTCTCCATTCCAATTTATAGAATGTTTTGTCTATTCTACGTGACTACATATATAACTTTTATTACACAACTAGAGATATCGTATATCTAGATGCATATCAAAAACCATTTATATAGCTAGAAAAGCCAAAACGAGAATGATACCATACAGACAAAAGAAGTCTCGACTACAGCCAAAAAGAACAATTCCTTGTATCCTAGCTTTTTAGAAAGTCAACTATTTTTAAATTCGACCACATATATACCAAAAAAAGTGAAAGCATTAATAATTTTGAATAGGTCATCAATATTAAAAGTATTTTCTATAATTTAGTCGGACTTAAAAAAATTAATCTAATTCAAACCCCCAAAATTGTATCCTTTTGGGATGGAGGTAGCAGAAAAATAGAAAGAGTAGAGGTGCAAGACAGGTTGTCCGTGAACCCATAAAATAGACTTTGGGCCTGTTTGGTTTCTCCCTGCTAAACTTTAGTAGCTAAACCATAGACTAAACTTTAGTTATTGGGTGTTTGGTTTGAGTGACTAAAAGAGGTCTTTTAGTCCCTTTTAGTTCATGTGTTTGGATAAATGAGACTAAAAGGTGAGGTTTAACTCCATTTAGTCCAGTTTAGCTCCCCCTTGGCAGCTAAACTTTAGCTCCCATCTAGTCCATGTGTTTGGTAAAAAGTGAACTAAATGGATTAAGGCCCTGTTTAGTTCCCCAAAAATTTTGCAAAATCTTTCAGATTTCCCGTCACATCGAATCTTTGGACACATGCACGAAGCATTAAATATAGATAAAAAAATAAAACTAATTACACAGTTTAGACGAAATGGACGAGACGAATCTTTTAAGCCTAATTAGACCATGATTGGACACTAATTGCCAAATAACAACGAAACTTGCTATAGTGCCATTTTGCAAAAAAATTTGGATCTAAACCGGCCCTAAGTTTAGCTGCCCAAACCAAACACCCTCTTAGTCTTTGTAGGTCATGCGAGTAATCTATAAAATTAAATCTAATTGAGGGTTGACGGATAACCCATCTCCCAAACTACATTTTAGGGCTTTGTCGGCTTTATTATAGTGTCAGAGGCAGAACCAAAGCCAGAGCGAGAGTTAGAACGAGACCCTCCAAACAGGTGGTGAGGGTTTCACCACCTTCTACTAGTGGTCCGCAATTGGTCATGCCAAACAGCGAAACAGGTCCATTTTAGTGGGGGAACGAGAGCACCTGGCCTGCATGGAACTTTTCTTGATCTTGCCTCACCTGGCTAGAGCCTTGCCCAGCAAAGCAAAGATAAGCTTGCCCATGCGGGCGAGCCGATTTGGCTCTCCTGCGCTGGCAAGGAAATCCTTGCTGGGGTGAGCTAGGTCGGCAGGCAAAGCAAGAGTTTGTGAACCTGCCAAGTATACACCTGCCCTTGCCGAGCAAGGCAAGACAAGCTACTCATCTTTGTGCAACTTCCAAGCACACCCTCAGCTTCCAATCTCTGCCCTGCACCTGCAGTGCACGCAGAGAGCCAATCCAATCTGATCCATGCACGCAGCATCATCGCCTTGTGCAGCGTGCACCTGCCGCCTGCCTTCCAAAGTTGAAAGCTGAAGTTCACCTGCGTGCTGCGAGGATCGGATCGGAGCTTGACACCGGAGTGGTGCCGGTAAGGCGGTGACTTTATTTGTCCTTGACGAGTGTGACGACGAGCTGAGCACGGCAGCCGCTCGTTTTCTAACCTCGGGGTCGGGGACGAAGAAAGCAGCGGCAGCTAGCTTCAGTACCAACGCACTGCACCGACCGCCGGCCGTCTTCTCCCCATGGCTGGCCGCTGGCGTGACGCAGGACAGGGTCAAAAAGTTAAAGGTCGCTTTACGACCCTCCTCTATACATTCCGTGGCTTCCAAACATCTTCTTCTGGTCCCTCTCATATATAGCCTCGTGCATATATGGGCCTGTTTGGTATGGCTCATTTTTTTACCATTATAAATCAGCTTTTTTTTTTGGCTTTGGATTAGATCGAAAAGCAGCTCTGTTAATGAAGTTAATTCTATTTTTCTGAATCATATGGCAAAACAACTTCTTCTGGTCGACAAAACGCATGAATAACCAAAATACCCTTCTTCCTTTTTCTTTTGTACGAGTACAGTCATAATGTTTACACTAACATTTCATTTGAGAGATACTACTATGATCTCCCGACAGCTTCCATTTATCTGGGGACTGGGTTTCTCTGGACCACACCATTTCCGGTTCCCTTGATGCTTTTTTTTTATTATCACTAGGATCATGCCCGTGTGTTGCAACGGGAACAAAAGTAATACCCGACCTCTTCAGTGTGGGCCGAGCGGCGTCCAATGTCAAACTCAACGAATGCATAACACTTTGTCCACTGTAGCTTTGTTTGCAATAAAATTTTAGGTTTCCACTTCAAACAAAATAGCTTTGAGTCTTAATGATTTCTTTGGGATAGTGTAAGCATCTCAAATATAATTGGTTGTCTCACATGTAGAGTGTTGAAATCAAAGTAATATTCTAATATAACATATGAAACAAGTTGCAATTGAACCCATAACACCAAACAAATATGAAACAAGATATGTCCACTTGTAGAGACTTGCAAATTCCAGTTACAACCTTTTTCGCAAGTCAAAGACATCCTCAGAAGCTCACAACCTTTACGGCAAATCAATGTAATATTAATAACACATAGTGCCAATCTTTTATGTCCGACATGCTATTGGTCATGAAGTATGGATGAATTCTGAAAAAAAAACAAGGGACAATTGCATTACTGCCCTCATTTTCAACTCTAATTGTACGTTTGCCCCTGTTTTTTCAAGTTTGCATATTTGCCCTTGTTTTTCTAATCTGAAGTCACCGTTTGCCCCTGTTTCTCAACTCCGTGAACTGTTGCTAAATAATGGGCCAAAAAAATTGTTTGAAAAAAAAATGGGGGAAAAGACTATACTGCTCATCCCTTATCCGAAGCATCCAGAGACCTCTTCTCCTTTTTTTTCCGTGGCCGTGACAACTAGGGCCGGCGGCACGGCTTGTGGAGCACGGGGGCACTGCAGGCTGGCTGCGCAGGGTCCGGGGCGGCCGGCGCAAGCGGAGCAGCGGGTGCGGCAAGCCGGCAGCACGGCGAGTGGCTGTAACATCCCTGATGTTAAGAAATAATTAAAATGTGATAATGATGCATCATCAAGCATAAGTATCAAGTATTATGCCATAAATGCATTCATATTACAATAATAGTTATCATATGTTGCATATGTAATATTGCCATATGACATGTTTCATATGTTTCTTTGTCAGGTTCACATATTGCAAATCTGGTATTTTAGTTAATCCCATGAAATGATGGCATGTTGATACATTAGGTTCTTTATGAATTTATATATGAGAATTGGCTTAAGCAATTTAAGTTTTGTTTAAATAAAAGTTGTAGGGTTAAATGTGCTTTATAATATGGGATCAAGGCTTGATAAAATTTTGTAAGTCAAACATGTTTAAAATGAAGCTCCAAGTTTGAGTTTGATTTGGAGTCCAAAAACTTGTCACGAGTTTTCCGATTCAACTTTAAATTCAAATTCGGGGAAAATGTAAAAGAATTTCAAAAGCTAAATTGGTCAACCAAGAGTGACATTTGGTCAACCATGTCATGTTGGTCCAAATGATGCCCTTGGATGATGGTTTGATCACTAAGTAAACACTAATCAAAGTAGCAACAAATTCCAATTGAAAATTCCTCTGAAAACCCTAAATTTCAAAACCTGTTTTACCCCCTTTGAAATAATTCAAAATCTAAGCAAAATTTGGGAAAAAGTTTAAAACCAAGTTTGTAGAACTTTTCAAGGGCTACAACTTTGGTGTTTTGAGTTTTCAAAGTTTTAGTGTAAAATGTGGAGCAATTTTGAAAATAAACAAATTTCAGATTTAACTTATTTTTGTCCCCAAACTAGGATTTCAAAATGGAGGCAGAATTTGAAAAAGTTTTGAACAGCAAAGTTGTAGGTCTGGTTGAGATATACAACTTTGATGTTTGGAGATTTTGAAGTTTCAATATAAAATCCAAAGTAATTTCTAAATTTACCAAATCTCCAAAATGTGTCCCCTTTTGAATTTAAACTCAAATTTCAAAATCCAGTGAAAATTTGAAAAAGTGTTCAATACAAAACTTGTAGAGCTTGAAATTCTGAAGATTTCATAGATTGGAAGTTTTTCAAGTTGTTACATGAATTTGAGAGTAATTTTAGAAAACAGTTTGAAAATTTAAAATTTGGGGGGTGCTACAGTGCCGCGCCAATGGCGGCCGGCCACCGCGCGGTATGGGCGCCGGCGAGCCGCCGTGGCCGCCCAGACCCTTCGCGCGCGGTCGAGAACGCCAGCGCGACGACGCGAGCAGTGCAGCTCTGTAGCCGCGACTGTCATCTATAAATACGTCGAGGTCACAGTGACGATTTTCGTTTTTCCCGTTTTCGCCACCGCCACCACCGCAGCTCCGCCGCTCGCCGCTGCCGCCACCAAGCCGTCTCTGGCCACGCCAACTGCACCACTAGCTCCGCCTCGGCCTTGCGCATCTTGTGGACCGCTTGCATTCACCGTTTTCGCACCCGAGCTCCCGCACCGCCTGTTCCCGTGCTCGACTCCGGCGACTGCCCGCCATCCTCGCCTTCCCGTGGCCAGACCACTCCAGCCGCTCCCCGTCGCCACCGAGAGCTTCACTGCAACCGCGGTGAGCCGCTGATGCTTCCCGACCCTCCAATTTAGTCTCTACCGCTTTGTAGGCGCCGGCGTGCTGCTCCCGTGACCACCGTGCCGCCATCGCCGTCGCTCGCTAGTCGCTAGAGCTCGAGCCAGGGTGTTTAGTAGCAAAACGGAGTCGTGGGGTGGTGTAGAAGGTGTTGGTAGAGTCGGTTTGTCGACCGAGGCATCGGTCACCGGCCGGCCACCGTGGGAGAGCGAGTGAGCGCGCGGGAGAGCGAGAGGGAGACAGAGGTGAGGGATGACAGGCGGGACCGCGCTGTCAGAGAGAGAGGGAGAGGCAGACGCGCGCGGGCGGAGGCAGGCCGCTGCTGGGCCGCGCGGCTGGGCCGAGCGCAGGTGCGGGCGAAGGCGCGGGCGAGCGGGCCGACCAGCTGGGCCGGACCGCGGGAGAAAAAGAAAATCGGCCCGAGTTCGGTTTTTGTTTTTCTTTTTCAAAATTTTGAATAGTGTTGCTATTTGTTTATTTCATTAAAAATTGTGTAGAGTTCCAAAATTTCTAAAAACTTTTGTGTAAGCTTCTCAATGTGCAAACTATCTAGGAAAAATATTAAACCCTAAATTTGATTACTTTGTGCAGTAGATTTAATTAGTTCCAATAAAGATTAAATGCAACTTCCATGAATTTTATTAATTAATTTATTAATCCAAAAATGATGAAATTTATTGTGACACTGTTTTAATTCATTCTTAATCTATAGAAAAAGTTTGAGCTTGTTTAGGTAAAGTTTGATCAACTATTAATTATGCCCTAATTAATTAAATAGTAATTAAATGTTAAATCAATAACTTTAAGTGTTGTGTGCTCTTTTGGGATTGAGTGATGACCTTGGGTCATTAACATGTAATGACCCTTGGCACTTTAATTAATTGCTTAAGTTATGATTAACTTGTTAATTAAAGAATTATTGATATGTGATTAATGTAATTAGCATATGTCATTAGGAGTTAATAACTTATTTATGTTAATACTTAGTGGTCTTGTGATAGACTTGTTATTAGATGCAACCTCTTGGGTAAAAACAAAGTTATGGTTAGTTAACCTTTAAATTAACCTTGTTAGCTTGCAACTGTACCGTGAAGGAAAGTTGTACTCAAGTAGATAACTAATGTTTATCCTTTCTAAATGTCCCTTTTATGCTATGCCTTGTTCATCATCATGTATCATGGCATTCATTCCATCATGTTAAGCATCGCATCATTTTTATTACGTGTAGTTTATACGAGAGTGTTTTGGATCGTGTCGATCAAGCTTCGGAGAAGGTGATCCACCGTGATGTTGGCGTCAAACTTGACTTCTACAAGAACTAACCACCGCTGCAACGCAGGCAAGCCCCGGACATACAACCACTCTTCTATTTTATAAATGCTTTATTACACCTTAAGTCTAGTGTAATATGCATTATGTTAGTAGGATTTGATTGAAACCGTTGCTGCATGATTACCTTGATCTACATTTATATCCAGATGATATCCCACAAGTATATGTAGGTCGATCTCTTATGCTTAGTAATGCTTAGACTTCGGTAGAAGTCAAATAATATTTTATTTGATCACAAGAACAGGTTTATTTCTTGCTTCTCCTGACCTAATGACAGGTCATGAGAGCATGTGGAAATGAATATAAGAATGAACTTGAGACCGGACGGGGCATGGGAATTGTCTTTGGTGGTTGGTCCCGTCTGTGTCGGTTAAGGACCGTTCGTTGTTGGCCCTCGAGTCAAGGAGTTTTTATTAGTACTAGCCATGTACCCATGTCGGGTAAGCCTTACTTTGGTTAGTCCATTACGAGAACGTCTAACCTCGCACTGGGAGTGGAGAGATGGCGAGAGTAGTGTGTACCCTCGTGGCCAAGGGCTGGATTGGAGGAGTACTGTGCTCTCGGGTGGCGATGGACACGTTCTGGTTTTGGGCGACCCAAGTAAGAGTTGATATATGCAAGATTCGGTTCTACATATGTCGTGTGGTTAGGAATCCCCAGCTGGGTAGATCAAGCGGTTCGAATCGTCGTTGCTCCACGAGAAAGGAGTCTTGACCTTGCACCAACATCGTAGCAACAACTGGAACATGGTTACTGTTGAACTTGAGATGGAAAAAAAAATGAAATGAATAACTAGTGTGATGCTTATATTTATGATTGAGATTGATACATGTGCAAAAGTTAGCTATAATTAGGCTATACTAAAACTGGAGCCAAAGCTTAATTAAAAGTTTGAAAGCAAGGATGTACTGGTAGTAAGCTTTTCTGTAAAACTTCTCTTTTCTAGCTTCACTATTTCCCTTAAGCCAGCATATCCTTGGAGTCTTTTCTTTTCGTCGGGTAAGTCTTGCGGAGTACAATTGAGTACTCAGGGTTTGCTAACCCCTGTTGCAGGTACTGACTGGTACTGTTAACCGAGGTCATGTCGGTGGGCTCGATATGATCAGGTTGTCCTCTCCTGACTTAGGTGCTCTGCCTAAGTTGTCTTCTGTAGTTCTACTCGACTTCCGCAATACAAGTTAAGTTTGTAAAAAGTTAACTTGATCATGATTTGTAAATTTATTGTTATTATTCTTCCGCACTCTGACGTAACGTTTTATACAAATGTTGTAATGTTGTAGTTACTCCTTTGTTGATCCTGGTATGAGTTGTTAAACGTAGTTGAATCGGGGTCCTGTGAGGGCACCCGACAGATCTTCTTAGGTTATCTGGTGTACATGCATAGCCGTCAGAGGTCTTAGGGACAATGATAGGTGCATGTGGGCCATATAATTTAGGAGGTTCTGCTACATGTGGTATCAGAGCTCATACAATGGATCAGCTACAACATTACATTTGAAAACTTCAAAATGAATTTACAATATAAAAGTTTTTGAGGATAACAAGTTAAAAATGGACTTCTATCTTCTTGCTTGCTGGAAGACGTCATGAAGATTTTCCGATGGCTCAAGTACAAAGGCTTCAAGAAGTTCGTCAACTCGCCTTTGGAAGGTCAAGAGAAGAGTCAACTTCATCGACAAAGCTCTACTAAAGTACCTCTCGATAATCCGTCTTGTGCAGTGAAGATAGTGTATCAATAAAGCTCTATAATCTACTAACATGTTGAAGATGAAGTACTCCTAACGTTGAGAAGACGTATAGGACGAGCATATCTCATATCATGCATAAAATGAGAATAAAATAATGATTAAAATTTCCCTCCTTATATTCGAGGAGCAGTTATTATTCGTTATAACTGTTCTATTGATGAATCCCGTCCTGTACCAGGTTCTATTAGTCCTTTGATGATCCCTGCTCCACAAGTTCCTAATCTTTGGGGAACTTCTGGATACACTTTATTTACCATGTCGACTCCATGTAAAACTTGGGACTACTCCTTACATTGACTTCTCAATGTATGCATGTGTCATGTTTTGATTTCTTCCATCCTGACACATGCTATTACTTTGATATTGATCATTTACATGTGTTGGACGAGAGTTATTTTAGTTGTGCTTTATAGTGGTGCCTCGACCCGTGACTATGGTGCTGTGTTAAACCTGGATACTCTGTGATTCATGACCACACGAGTTCCACCAGAATACGCACTAGTACCGTAGTCGGTGCTCCTGAACCATTATAGCTCACAATTAATGTGCTTTCACTCGTTGGACATTCATCGGAGAATTCTAACCTCTCCAGATCCTTTGTTGTTATAACCAATCTCTAATCTTGGTTATAATACTGACATTGTCAAATGAGTTACTGCAGTTGTGCCCTATGCTGGTACCATGATCAGTGACAATGGAACAGCGTTGTATCCTGGAGTTTCTTGTGACTTGCTACCATAAGGAAATACCGGACACTTGTTGTTATCAGGGTCTATGATCATGATTCCTTATAGTCCACAATTAGGGTGTTTTCATTCTCTAGACGCTCCTTAGGGATTCAAAGTTGTCTTTTTGAGTCCCTAGACGCCTTGTGATTGTGACCGACTTCTGATCCCGGTTATATTCTCAATATTGTGAGACGAGGGTTATCGCTGTTGTGCCCTATAGTGGTGCCACGTTCCGTGACCACGGTGCCGCGTCGGAACCTAGAGTCTCTTGTGTGCCCGGGTCACACGGGTTTCTGCTGGGTGCGCGCAGGTATCGAGGTTTGTGGTCGTGATCCATTATAGTCTCATGACTAATATGCCCTCACTATTTGCAATATGTCTTGGGAATTCATGCCCATACTTCTTTTGAATTATCTTAATCCTTGATGTTGGAACCATTATCAAATCACGGTTGTAGTCTTGATTTCTTCTGTGAATATTTTTGTTTCAACAGAAGACCCTACTTTCTTGAAAGTTGCTCCAATTGTGCACTATAGTGGTACCATGATCAGTAACAATGGTATAGCAAGTATCGTGGAAATCCCTATGGCTGATCACTGTATGGGAATACGGGGCATTTGCTATAGCAAGGTCTATGACCATGATTCATTATAGTCCGCAATTGACGTACTTACGACTCTCTTGGACTTTCTTTTGAAATAATCCATGTCTTCGAGATTTCTCTAAATACCTTGTTAATTACAACCATTATTTTGAAATCGGTTGTAATTCTTGAACCAATCTTTGTTGTTTTATGAACTTTCTCAAGGTTAATGTGCTTGACACATTTCCTTATTCCATTATGTAACCCCACGGGTTATGTCGTTCCCTAAATCTCGGGACGAGATTTCTTTAAGGGGGTTAGGCTGTAACATCCCTGATGTTAAGAAATAATTAAAATGTGATAATGATGCATCATCAAGCATAAGTATCAAGTATTATGCCATAAATGCATTCATATTACAATAATAGTTATCATATGTTGCATATGTAATATTGCCATATGACATGTTTCATATGTTTCTTTGTCAGGTTCACATATTGCAAATCTGGTATTTTAGTTAATCCCATGAAATGATGGCATGTTGATACATTAGGTTCTTTATGAATTTATATATGAGAATTGGCTTAAGCAATTTAAGTTTTGTTTAAATAAAAGTTGTAGGGTTAAATGTGCTTTATAATATGGGATCAAGGCTTGATAAAATTTTGTAAGTCAAACATGTTTAAAATGAAGCTCCAAGTTTGAGTTTGATTTGGAGTCCAAAAACTTGTCACGAGTTTTCCGATTCAACTTTAAATTCAAATTCGGGGAAAATGTAAAAGAATTTCAAAAGCTAAATTGGTCAACCAAGAGTGACATTTGGTCAACCATGTCATGTTGGTCCAAATGATGCCCTTGGATGATGGTTTGATCACTAAGTAAACACTAATCAAAGTAGCAACAAATTCCAATTGAAAATTCCTCTGAAAACCCTAAATTTCAAAACCTGTTTTACCCCCTTTGAAATAATTCAAAATCTAAGCAAAATTTGGGAAAAAGTTTAAAACCAAGTTTGTAGAACTTTTCAAGGGCTACAACTTTGGTGTTTTGAGTTTTCAAAGTTTTAGTGTAAAATGTGGAGCAATTTTGAAAATAAACAAATTTCAGATTTAACTTATTTTTGTCCCCAAACTAGGATTTCAAAATGGAGGCAGAATTTGAAAAAGTTTTGAACAGCAAAGTTGTAGGTCTGGTTGAGATATACAACTTTGATGTTTGGAGATTTTGAAGTTTCAATATAAAATCCAAAGTAATTTCTAAATTTACCAAATCTCCAAAATGTGTCCCCTTTTGAATTTAAACTCAAATTTCAAAATCCAGTGAAAATTTGAAAAAGTGTTCAATACAAAACTTGTAGAGCTTGAAATTCTGAAGATTTCATAGATTGGAAGTTTTTCAAGTTGTTACATGAATTTGAGAGTAATTTTAGAAAACAGTTTGAAAATTTAAAATTTGGGGGGTGCTACAGTGCCGCGCCAATGGCGGCCGGCCACCGCGCGGTATGGGCGCCGGCGAGCCGCCGTGGCCGCCCAGACCCTTCGCGCGCGGTCGAGAACGCCAGCGCGACGACGCGAGCAGTGCAGCTCTGTAGCCGCGACTGTCGTCTATAAATACGTCGAGGTCACAGTGACGATTTTCGTTTTTCCCGTTTTCGCCACCGCCACCACCGCAGCTCCGCCGCTCGCCGCTGCCGCCACCAAGCCGTCTCTGGCCACGCCAACTGCACCACTAGCTCCGCCTCGGCCTTGCGCATCTTGTGGACCGCTTGCATTCACCGTTTTCGCACCCGAGCTCCCGCACCGCCTGTTCCCGTGCTCGACTCCGGCGACTGCCCGCCATCCTCGTCTTCCCGTGGCCAGACCACTCCAGCCGCTCCCCGTCGCCACCGAGAGCTTCACTGCAACCGTGGTGAGCCGCTGATGCTTCCCGACCCTCCAATTTAGTCTCTACCGCTTTGTAGGCGCCGGCGTGCTGCTCCCGTGACCACCGTGCCGCCATCGCCGTCGCTCGCTAGTCGCTAGAGCTCGAGCCAGGGTGTTTAGTAGCAAAACGGAGTCGTGGGGTGGTGTAGAAGGTGTTGGTAGAGTCGGTTTGTCGACCGAGGCATCGGTCACCGGCCGGCCACCGTGGGAGAGCGAGTGAGCGCGCGGGAGAGCGAGAGGGAGACAGAGGTGAGGGATGACAGGCGGGACCGCGCTGTCAGAGAGAGAGGGAGAGGCAGACGCGCGCGGGCGGAGGCAGGCCGCTGCTGGGCCGCGCGGCTGGGCCGAGCGCAGGTGCGGGCGAAGGCGCGGGCGAGCGGGCCGACCAGCTGGGCCGGACCGCGGGAGAAAAAGAAAATCGGCCCGAGTTCGGTTTTTCTTTTTCTTTTTCAAAATTTTGAATAGTGTTGCTATTTGTTTATTTCATTAAAAATTGTGTAGAGTTCCAAAATTTCTAAAAAATTTTGTGTAAGCTTCTCAATGTGCAAACTATCTAGGAAAAATATTAAACCCTAAATTTGATTACTTTGTGCAGTAGATTTAATTAGTTCCAATAAAGATTAAATGCAACTTCCATGAATTTTATTAATTAATTTATTAATCCAAAAATGATGAAATTTATTGTGACATTGTTTTAAGTCATTCTTAATCTATAGAAAAAGTTTGAGCTTGTTTAGGTAAAGTTTGATCAACTATTAATTATGCCCTAATTAATTAAATAGTAATTAAATGTTAAATCAATAACTTTAAGTGTTGTGTGCTCTTTTGGGATTGAGTGATGACCTTGGGTCATTAACATGTAATGACCCTTGGCACTTTAATTAATTGCTTAAGTTATGATTAACTTGTTAATTAAAGAATTATTGATATGTGATTAATGTAATTAGCATATGTCATTAGGAGTTAATAACTTATTTATGTTAATACTTAGTGGTCTTGTGATAGACTTGTTATTAGATGCAACCTCTTGGGTAAAAACAAAGTTATGGTTAGTTAACCTTTAAATTAACCTTGTTAGCTTGCAACTGTACCGTGAAGGAAAGTTGTACTCAAGTAGATAACTAATGTTTATCCTTTCTAAATGTCCCTTTTATGCTATGCCTTGTTCATCATCATGTATCATGGCATTCATTCCATCATGTTAAGCATCGCATCATTTTTATTACGTGTAGTTTATACGAGAGTGTTTTGGATCGTGTCGATCAAGCTTCGGAGAAGGTGATCCACCGTGATGTTGGCGTCAAACTTGACTTCTACAAGAACTAACCACCGCTGCAACGCAGGCAAGCCCCGGACATACAACCACTCTTCTATTTTATAAATGCTTTATTACACCTTAAGTCTAGTGTAATATGCATTATGTTAGTAGGATTTGATTGAAACCGTTGCTGCATGATTACCTTGATCTACATTTATATCCAGATGATATCCCACAAGTATATGTAGGTCGATCTCTTATGCTTAGTAATGCTTAGACTTCGGTAGAAGTCAAATAATATTTTATTTGATCACAAGAACAGGTTTATTTCTTGCTTCTCCTGACCTAATGACAGGTCATGAGAGCATGTGGAAATGAATATAAGAATGAACTTGAGACCGGACGGGGCATGGGAATTGTCTTTGGTGGTTGGTCCCGTCTGTGTCGGTTAAGGACCGTTCGTTGTTGGCCCTCGAGTCAAGGAGTTTTTATTAGTACTAGCCATGTACCCATGTCGGGTAAGCCTTACTTTGGTTAGTCCATTACGAGAACGTCTAACCTCGCACTGGGAGTGGAGAGATGGCGAGAGTAGTGTGTACCCTCGTGGCCAAGGGCTGGATTGGAGGAGTACTGTGCTCTCGGGTGGCGATGGACACGTTCTGGTTTTGGGCGACCCAAGTAAGAGTTGATATATGCAAGATTCGGTTCTACATATGTCGTGTGGTTAGGAATCCCCAGCTGGGTAGATCAAGCGGTTCGAATCGTCGTTGCTCCACGAGAAAGGAGTCTTGACCTTGCACCAACATCGTAGCAACAACTGGAACATGGTTACTGTTGAACTTGAGATGGAAAAAAAATGAAATGAATAACTAGTGTGATGCTTATATTTATGATTGAGATTGATACATGTGCAAAAGTTAGCTATAATTAGGCTATACTAAAACTGGAGCCAAAGCTTAATTAAAAGTTTGAAAGCAAGGATGTACTGGTAGTAAGCTTTTCTGCAAAACTTCTCTTTTCTAGCTTCACTATTTCCCTTAAGCCAGCATATCCTTGGAGTCTTTTCTTTTCGTCGGGTAAGTCTTGCGGAGTACAATTGAGTACTCAGGGTTTGCTAACCCCTGTTGCAGGTACTGACTGGTACTGTTAACCGAGGTCATGTCGGTGGGCTCGATATGATCAGGTTGTCCTCTCCTGACTTAGGTGCTCTGCCTAAGTTGTCTTCTGTAGTTCTACTCGACTTCCGCAATACAAGTTAAGTTTGTAAAAAGTTAACTTGATCATGATTTGTAAATTTATTGTTATTATTCTTCCGCACTCTGACGTAACGTTTTATACAAATGTTGTAATGTTGTAGTTACTCCTTTGTTGATCCTGGTATGAGTTGTTAAACGTAGTTGAATCGGGGTCCTGTGAGGGCACCCGACAGATCTTCTTAGGTTATCTGGTGTACATGCATAGCCGTCAGAGGTCTTAGGGACAATGATAGGTGCATGTGGGCCATATAATTTAGGAGGTTCTGCTACAGTGGCCGACTCAAGCGGAGCAGCGGGCATGGCAGGCCTGCGGCGCGGTGGGCGGCCAGAGCAGCGGAGCAGCGACGCGCGGCGCACCGGGCCGCCCGGCATCACGGAGGGCAGCCAGCGGAGCAGACCAGCGGCGTGGGGGCCTGGGGTTGCTGCAGGTCGTCGCGCATAGCTCAGGGATTATCTCATCGGTGGTATGCAATAATTCGCTATGAGACAGTTTGTTGGAAATACAGATCTATAGATTCTGTGGGTTTCGAATCCTACATTTATGCTAGAGCTATTGATATTCTTAGATATGTGGCCTACCCAAGCTGTTGATTATTGGGTCATCCATGTCAAGGGCATTTGTGTCTTTTCAGCCTTCACTTAACACCGTTAAGTCTACTTCACGAAATAGGGGCAAGTGGAAGCTTCAGATTTAAAAAACAGGGGCAAATATGCAAAGTTAGAAAAACAGGGGCAAACGTACAGTTAGAGGTGAAAACGAGGGCAGTAATGCAATTGGCCCAAAAAACAAAAGACTTCATCAATTAGCTATCTTTAGATTTTCTTTTGCTCCTGTAGCAGTTACAATTAGCATGCATCTTTCAACTAATCAAGGATATAGCTTATCTGAATTAGAGTGCCAACCTTTTAGTGTCAGATTTTGTATTCAAAGTGCTTCATATATATATCAAAATCTGAACATCAAAATTTGAGAATATTAATAGATTAAAAAATGATGGTTGTTCTTATATTAAACATGTAGCCATGGTACACAGATTTTAAACAAAAAATGATACATGAAAATTCTCAAAAGCGGAACTAATAAGTGTTTGTAGATACTTTGTAGAATCAATTTCAAATAACATAGTTGGCGCACATGCCAATGTCACTACATTAAATGCCCAATGGGTTGCCCTATTTTCTATTTTTTAACACTAACATCAATAGAAGTCTAAGATTTATACAAATTAGTAATTTGAAGACATTACCTTGATTATGGTGAAGGGATATACATAGGGTTTTCCATAGCAATGGAATCTGGGTGTTGAGTGTTGGCATGAAATTATTTTCGTCTTCTGTAATAGGCTCTTTTTGCCTCCTTTCGTTCGATTGTTGCATTATATAATCTTTCGCGTTTCTGCCTAGCCTTCCTCTTTTCGGGTGGCATATTTTTGTACCATTGTTGACTGTAAGTGCATTTTTTTTCTATGAGCATATATGCGACATCATCGGGAGGGATTAGACCTAAGGTTTGGAATGCAAACACCAATTAAAACATTTTTTATTAGTGGAATTTCATTGTAGCATATGCACGATTTAATATTTATGTTGACCCTTGTACTTATTTCAATTTTATGATTCAAATTAAGAAAAAATAAATGTACAATTAAATATATTTTATAGATTGCATCAATTAAATGTTCTATAGCATACACCTTATGTTTACTATAATAAGCATGGGAAAAAGTACAAAGTCATTTAATGTTATAGTTGTCATCATTCTTTACCCATAATCACACATGATAAAAACAAAAATAGTACATGGTAATTGGTTTAACAAGTTATCCTTACTAACACTATAACACGGACATGAATCGTTCTCATGGAGCCATTTACCATCGTTAGCAGGATCCTCATCTTCCTTGTTTCTTGATGGCTCACCTCCTACAAAAATGTTTCAAAACTATATATGAATCGTGAGAAATACAATGTATTGTATATATTGAGCAAAATGTATGTAGTGCCACCATTGTTTGGCTCAGAGAGCATATGTTGCTCCTTTTTTCTTTGATATGATTCACAGCGCTTTCTGTTTATTTCTTCTCTTTTATTGGAAGGCATTGACGCACGACGAGCTCTATCCCTTTCATTTCTAAGTAGTCTAGGGTCAATGACAACTTCTGTACATAAACTAATCGTGTTTTTACCCACTGTAAGAAAGACTCAAGATGAGAAACCATATTTATTGTTACATATAACAATATTACTCAAAAGTAGCATCACCATTTTTGCGATGGTATATTTGACGATGCTTCTTATTCAGTTCAGTCCTTCTCTCTTCAGACATTGATGCAAATCTTTTTCTTTCTCTTTCCCTCTTGCGCTCCTTCATGTCTTCATCTACCCTCGCTAAATCTAATGCATTTTGACCTACTGAAAAATAATTATTACAGCTTAGTGCTAAATACAGTAACAACTATATTAAAACATACACAAGTGAACAAACTCATAATTAGTTACCTTTATTTGCAACAGATGGAAGGACTCCTAATGTTGGGAGACGTTCATTATTTTTCTTGGGATTCATTTCAGTTACTTTGGAGAAAAAACTTCACAACAGGTAGCA
Organism: Saccharum hybrid cultivar R570; assembly: GCA_038087645.1. Classification (NCBI taxonomy): domain Eukaryota; kingdom Viridiplantae; phylum Streptophyta; class Magnoliopsida; order Poales; family Poaceae; genus Saccharum; species Saccharum hybrid cultivar. The sequence continues at coordinate 4,010,436 of JAQSUU010000809.1, read as the reverse complement.
GTCAATGTTAACAAAACAAAAATTAATGAAGAATAAAAATAAAAGTGCTACACCCTCACTGAGCGTATGGATTAGATACAGATGTGCTGAATTTCTTGTGAGATGGAAAGTAAAGGAGGTCATCTGACCTGTGACGAAAACAATAGTAGGCCCATTTTTTTTTCTGATTGCTAGGCAAACTAATCTACCAACGATCAATGCAACCTTTATAGGTCTATTGATAATAAATATTGATAAATGTTCCTTCTCGATCAATGCCGATGTGTAGCTGCTAGACACAGTGTTTGAGTAGTTATAAACTCAAAGGAATGAACACTAAGCTCAAGGTTTCAAGATTGATTGAACTGTAACCCGGTGTGAAATTTATACGGTTGCATCTACCATCAATACATGAAGAATATGACTTCTAAGAAATGCAGGCTGGCAAAAAAGATTATAAATACTGAGCAATGATATGGTCTCTGCTCTCTACATACGTAAGCAAGACACATGCTTACATCAGGTCAGGGAAACAGAGAATCATACCTGACTATGTACGTGAGGAAGAGAATGTCGTTCTTTGCTGTGCTCGTGGCCCTGGGTCGGCATGCACTCGACTGGTCAAACCTTGGTGGCTACGGTCGTCAGGTGCCGTCGACCCGCGTTACAGGGACGACCAGACATGTGATACGGTCGACGGGATGGACAGCCAATCAACTGTGGAGGAGTAAGGGCCGGAACATGGGTCGCATGGGACGGGCGGTCATTCAAATACCTGGCTGATCGCTGCAGAAGGGGACGATACTATACGAAGAAAAGGATGGAATGTTTCCTTTTTCATGGAACGTGTGCGCGAGGTGGGCTGAGCGACGATTCACCCGATGATTGTGGGAGGGAGGTGGATTGCTCGTTTGCCCCGATGATCTGCGTGAGGGAGGAAAGGCGAACGACGTCGGGTGGTTATGGAGCCAGGGAGCGCACGAAGCCGGTGCGTGATTCACGGTGAAGTGGAAACCGCATGTGGGGATCGTATTTTTTTTAAGGAAACGGACCGCTAATTAAGTAGCGCCGGGTACTCATAGTCATAGTGGGCAGGCGGATCGTGCGAAGACGGGCAGGGATTTCGACCGCGGGAGTTCGAGAGGGATCCGTGGACCTCAGTTCTAGTACGTGATCAACACAAGACGAAGGAAGTAAATAAGGCAATGCAAATCTGCCCCCTTCTCCTGGTTTGCGTGCATGTCCTTCATGTGCGTTTCCTTTCTTGATTCCTTGACTCAACGCGCTGTGATTTTAGGAAAGAGAAGTGACGTCCTTTTTGGTCGCTTCCTATCCGCCGGGGAAGGTGAGATTTTATTCATGCATGGAGCGTTAATTACTCCATGCGGTGAAGACTATTGGGTGGACGAAAATTGTTCGCGTGTTATGCTGCTGACAGAGCGAAGGCGAGCGACGCACGGGTAGAGTCTAGCTTCCGTGTTTTTTAGTTGTAGAGATTATTTTTTGTGACTTCCCTTGCTGCTGTTCTGTTCATCCCTCTCGGCTTGCCTTTTGGGGGGCCACCGTCAGGCACCAGCCGTGAGTCCCGGCGCTGCTGACAAATGCAGCGGCCGTGAGGAGTCAGCAACTTTCTGATTTCACATTATTTTTCTGTTTTATTTATTGCAAACCAAATATAATGACAGAAACGACCCTGACAAAAAAAAAAATAGACCGACAGATAATAAATATTGTTGCTGCAACAAACGCGTGTACACGATACGGTAGAGAACGTGCACACAACACACACAATCATTGCAGATTCTTCCAGGTATATGCCCTTGTTTAGATCCCGAATTGGCCGAATTGCTACAGTGCGCATTAAATGCACACTGTAGCAACTCGTTTGTATGTGGTAAAAATTGTCCAAACTTTGACAAATTAGGCTCAAAATGTTCGTCTCGCAAAGTACAACAAAACTATGCAATTAGTTTTTAATTTCATCTACATTTAGTACTCCATGCATGTGCCGGCATTTTGATGTGACGGGAATCTTCTTTTTGCATAGTGGAATTTGGGGTTGAAATAGGAAACTAAACAAGACCTATATATACAACATGCAAATGCAATATCCTGTCCATAATAAAGAAATACCCAGGTCCCTTTTCTCTTCACGTTGTCAGCAAATTTTTTTAACATGCTGGCTCATCGGACGCCACTTTATCATGCTCCGTCATCATCCTACCAGTTGCTTTATTAATTTCCCGTTTAAATTTCTCGTTGACAGGATCGCCGGCGACCAATCGGCAGCGCTCCCGCGCCCAACGGAAGCTTCGGTGTTGATAGTTGCCGGCCACAACTCATCAACTACACAGAGACACGCACAGAAATGGGGGACACAACTGTCTCATCTTTTCAGCTCCTGCTCTAATTTTATATAATTATTGCCTTGATCTGGTTCTGCCTGTTTGTTAGGATATGCAGGGGCTGTCATGCTGAAGCATCTTGGCAAGATCAGGAAGTATTAAAAAATACACATAAAGTCAGAGACCGATGCTGGCCACAGGCATGCATTTTGCAAAAAAAACTATGAACAATGGATTTTGCCGTGCACCTTTGCAGTTGGCCAGTTGCAGCGCTGTTTTCACCTGCAATGCAAAGATGGGCTCCAGCTTGAGAACTTGGATCCACGTCATTTGCAAAGTTTCTTCTCCAAGTGTTCCATGCCTAGCACTGGCCAATCATAGCTTCGGGTCGGGACGAGGAGGGTGCAGGCTGACTGACTGACACGCATATCCAATATATCCATCCACACCCGAGACCTGCCAATGCGATAGATCCTCCTACGGCATCAGGGTTCAGGCAACACCATTCAGCAGGCATGACCGCATGAGCGAGCAATGGACAATAACCGCTGGTGGCTTGCATTCGGATTACCAATAAGTCTGCAATAGAGTACAAAGCTGCCCATTTTGCCAAGTTGTAGGGGGATAATACGTGCAGGCTCAACACCAACCTGGCCGTCCTTTTCATTGCAGGGAAGGAAGCAAGTTACACAAAATGCGAGACACTGCTCCATCCGTGTCCTGGCTCAATGCACACAGGCCATCATCACAGGGTGACTCTAAAGCACACCAAATGCTGATGCCTCAGCAGCCACTGAGTCCATCCATGGCCCCCATCCCAGTGTTGCATCATTGGAAGTTAGCAAATATCCAAAGCATGATCATTCATTTCCAGAAAAAAAGAACAAAACTGAGCTATCATTTCTAGGTCACCAAAAGCTCTGTACATTACAGCGATCTCATCTCCCATGGGTTCCCTATCGATAAGTTAAGAGGTTGCAATCAAGAAGACAGTAGCAAAAGAATTGTGCCTCGAAGGTACAAGCTAACCTCGGGTAAAAAAAAATTTACATCTCCGGACTTGCTTGCGCGCTTGTGTTACAATCTTTCTATCTGTGAGCTGAATCTATAAGTTAAACATCTCCTACCCTACAAAGTATTAGTGATGAGCTATATATATGTATGTATATGGCTGAATATATATAACATAGCGCCAGGCAGACGATTTCTGGAAGACAATGATAACGGCCGGCTTTGAGCAACTCCACCACCAGATGGCTTCCACTGACGCTCCAGTCATCCTTTCAGGTGGGTATAACCCGCTGCATCGTGCCCGGCTTCAGCTTTGCTTTGACATTTGAAAATTCACCTACACATGGAGGCTGCAGCATCTCAAAAGTTTCGACGTGTTTGCAGCTGTCTATCCATCCTCTTGAAACGCTTTGTATATGAAATCTCTAAACCGTCTGGAATACTGCCTTGGGTCCACTGCTGATATAGAAGTTGGGTCATAATGGAAAGACTTATAAGCATGCTCAAGCTTCTTGCTGATATCATAATCTTGAAGTATGTCTATGATTCCAAAATACAATATAACGTCGTAGTACTCTCCAGTTGGCTCTCCGATCAGCTGCAGTTCACAATCGCTCTTACGAGCAGTGAGTTCAGCTCTTGAAGGCATGTTGGCCCCAAGTTTGATTTTAGGAAACCTGTTAATTCACAGTATTCAGAAGAAAATAAGTACAAAGTGAAATAGCATGGATCAGGAGAGACGTTCCATGTCATAGTAAATTATTACTACTTGTCCTGTGCGCATCTGTATCCATACCCAATTTTCAGATACGATATACCTAATTTTTAAGTGTGTGGAAAATTTGGATTATATATACAAAAATTTATCTATTTACTAATGTCATTTAGCTTGTAGACATAGAACAAATCAAATCAAGAACAGCTGAGATTGCATTAACCAGAAAGGAACTGATAGGGGCATAGGGTCTTAGGCTCTTAGCATAGATGTAGATGCCTTGTTCTGGCTAGAAGTCATGGTGGGCATGAACTATGTGGACACTCAAAATTTTGAATGGGTCACAAAGGAATGATTGCATGCTTACATCTTCAATTATTCTGTCTCATTTCTCAAGACCATGAAAAAAATTATTTCATAAGGTATGTTTGCAAAAAAAAAAGGTGCTAAGGGAGTTGAAAACTGTTGCTTAAACAAAAGGTTTAAATATCCTTAAACAGTACTGGCATAGAATATTTGAAGATTGCTGGTACTACTACCAAATATGACATAAGGATCGTGACTGCTAGATGTCACAGAATCATAACTATTCTGATTGCAGGTCGCATTCCATTACCTCATAAGTATGAAAAAGAACAGATAAACGTAATTGAATGTCTAATTACCTGTTTGGGTCAGCAAGAAACCGATCTGTATTTCCTCTTGAAAGACGAGGTGTTGGTCCGTTGTTGATGATTTCGTAGTCAAAGCGACCTTCAACCAAACAATTTGCCTTGTAAGATAAAAAATCTACCATGCTAAAAAATGGCTAAGGCGTTTTTTTATATATAACAAAACTGGTAAAGTGTTCAGGGTTTTCCATCCAACCTTCAGTCAGAAGCTTCTCTCTGTTATCAATGAAATGTACGCCAACAAGAAGACTGTAATCCATAATTTTCTCCTGCTCAAGGAACTCACAATCCCTGTCCACTTGCCTGCTTAAACATTTGTAACATCTTTATTGACATGATGGACAAACAAATGCCATGATTTCTAAAAGCACTAATAAGACACCATATGTAGAACAGAAGACAAAGAATGAGCACCTTTGGAACTCATGAAACCATTGCTTCTTCAATCTAAAGATGAAGTTCAGGTCGAGATCCTTCAGAGTTGTATACTGATCGATCTCTGTCTGTGGCTTATCAGTTGTTCGGCCAAGAGATGAACCTTTGAGATCAAAACGCCTATGAATTGGATATTCCGAGCAGAATAGATTTCCCATTATGACAAAACGAACCTGGTTTTGGAACAGCAGGCAGCAGCAGAAGAAAAATCAGTGCATAAGTTATGATTGTTAGCAAACAATGTCTATGTTAATGTTATGGATGGAGAAGAACTATACTGCTGCAATCATCTCTAACCTTCTTCTGATTTGCTCCAGCTAACTTGACACAATGTAGACCAAAAAATTTGGTTACTAGAGTATTCTCAAATGCCCGGACATGATTGTAATAGGCTGGGAGCATCTTCAGAAGCATCTGCAGTGTAAAATGGGTTTTTTATTCAAGGTATAAAACATATAGCCTTTACCATGAAACAACATATAGACAAAAGGAACTACAAAGGACAAACCTTCACTTCAGATTTCTTCATCGTCTTTATCATGTACCGATCATCGTTTGTTAGGTAGAAAAAGCTTCCACTCTTACCAGGAGATGAAAGCTCCCTGAGAGCCTCATTTCCACATAGCGATAACATATAGTCAGCAGCATCCACCTTGAACAACTTGCGCAGCGTCCTGCAATCCAGTTCAGAACAGATGGTCTGTTGATAAGCATGATTGAAAAGGAACATGTTGTCTCATGATCATATATCTTTATCAAGGGAGTGATGACGAACCGGAAGACCTGTGGGCAGTAATCCTTCCATCTGAAGTCACAAGAATTGTGGGGAGGGGTGTATTTTGAGCCTTCAGGAGGAAACTTTGTCCATACTTTTTCCTTTGGGTCGAAAGCAGACGATTTCAGATCAAGCACAATTGGGCCTTGCTTCCCCACTGCATGCCTGTCCAGATATGAATGTTGACGCAAGAGAATTCAGTCAGGTATGGAGAAAACATGAAACAGAATTGACAAATAATCACACACCGTAATGTCTTATTGGTGGAAAATTTCACACGGAAGGGTTTATTAACTCATTATAAGAAACAGAAACGAGATCAGCCACCTAGAAATCCACTTCTGAACCGCTACGTGGCCTGAAGCAGAAAACTCTTTTGATGATTCAAATGATTCCCAAACTAGACCTTCTCAATCAGCAGAGTCATCAATAAGATTCAATTCAAAACCCTCTGTCATTACGTGATGCCAAAATAACAGGCTCAAATCTCACAATTGCTCGACCAAAAAATTTCTAGGCCCAAATTGGCTGTCAACACAGCCATTGAAGGCAAACGAACTCCACGCACCTGATCCCGAGCTGCAAGTTTAGCATAAGCTCGTAGTGTTTGTGCCCCTTGGCGATGGTCTCCCCTTGCCGCTTCGCCTCCCGCGGAGGCACCCACTGTGTGACGTGCGGCGCCGGCGACGGTGGCGGCAGGCCCTGGTCGTCACCGCCGTCGTCCGTCCTCACGCTCCTCCGCGCGGTCACCGCCTCGTCCCTCAAGGCGGGCCTGTCCACAATGTCGCACGTGATGTCGCCGTCGGACTCCCAAATGCAAATCTTGCCGTACTTCCTGTCGCCGCCGGAGCTGTTGCTCAACCCGGACACTGAGCTCGCCCGCCCGTTGGCCGCCCTGATCCCAGACGATGCGCGTGACTTGCGCGGCGACGCGGAGTCGGGGCTAGCGCCCATGAAGCCCGGCAGGTCCCTGGCGAACACGTCGCGGGGATCGCGCGCCGTCGGGGAAGACGCCGCCGGGGACGGGTAGTAGACTCCCTTCTGCTGGACAATGCCGGTGGGGGCGTCGCGCGTCCAGTAGCCGACGTAGACGCTGCCGTCGGCCCAGCGGAAGGTTCCCTGGCCGCGCGGGCAGCCGTCCTCCCACCCGCCGTCGTAGCGGTTGCCGTTGGACCAGACGAGCGCGCCGCGGCCGTGGATGAGCCCCGCGCGCCACTGCCCCGTGTACTCGGTGCCGTTGCGCCAGGTGTAGCGGCCGGCGCCGTCCTGCAGCCCCGCGCGCCACTCGCCGTCGTACTGGTCGCCGTTGGCGTAGCTCTTCTTGCCATTGCCGTGCTTGAGGTTCATGGACCAGGACCCCCGGTAGGTGTCCCCGGCGGCGCCGGTGTAGGTGCCGGAGCCGTCCATGAACCCGCCCTTGAACTCGCCCTCGTAGGTGGCGCCCGACGGCCAGGAGAACTTGCCCCGCCCCGTGGCCTTGCCGTGCCGCCACTCCCCCTCGTACATGCACCCGTCGGTCCACAGGTACTTGCCGGCCCCGTGCGGCGCGCCGCCGCGCCACTGGCCCGTGTAGAAGTCGCCATTGGGGAGGCCGCGCTCCACGTAGCCGTGCACGTGCTCGCCGTCGTCGCCGCCGGCCGACGAGGAGGACGACGCCGAGGAGGATGCCGTGTCGGAGTCGTCCGCGGCCAACATCGGGGACACCCGGCGCCTGCCCACGGGCTGCGGATGCTGCACCTTGCGCACCGTCGCCTCCCAGTCCCACGCCCTGGCACGGGTGTGCTCGTGCATTGGACGGCCCCGCCTGTCCCGGCGGCCACGCCTTTCTTCTGCGCCTTCCTGTTCGCCGCCGGCGCCGCCGCTCGAGGTCCTCGCCCGGTACCTTGGCTCAGCGCGCGTCGCTGTGCTTGGCCGCGGATCTAGCACCGCCGGAGGCCGCGCGCGCGCTGCCTCCACGGCGGCATTGGGGAAAAAGGGATGTAATGGTGAGGAATGAACGGATACACGCAAGCGGGCGAGAAGGTAGGAAAGCAAGCAAGGAAAGATATGTGTTTTGGGGACGGGCAAGAGCAGGAGGTGGGGGAACAGAGCAGGGGTGAAAGAGGAAGAATGAAGGTGGTGAAGGGTGGTGGGGGAAGAGGAAGGAGGAAGGCCTGCTAGATAGTACTTTGACACTTTGTTTCTTTTTATTCTCCTCATTTACAAGTACTCCCTTATCCTAGAGATAAAATCTTATTTTTCCACCAAGATATAGTTTTTTTTACGAAAGAATAATTATATTACATGATAGCTAGGTACATCAACACGTTACCAGCACTCTGGATTACAAAATAGTACCCACGCTGTGAATAGCACAACTCAAAACCTAACCTATTAGATGCTTTGCAGTATGGATGACCGCACAGACAAACACTCGGCAAATGGCCTGAGAACAAATGCCCAACGAACGACGACCAACATTCCTGTAGGCGGAATCGAGGAACTTCTTTCTGGTGTCTTCCTTCTTCTTCTTTCTGCCACCGAAGAGTGAGGAAGGCTGATCTGAAAATTATTCTCCATAGTCCTTCATCGTAGCCAGATCTAACCACAACAAAACGGAGAAGAGACTAGAGAAAATTATTTTATGGCGGCGACATCATCTCCGTCTTGATGCCGCCGTCTGGAAACAAAAGTCTCCATGTGGTCATGTCGATGAAGATGCCGACGCCGACGTTGTCGCCCTCATCTTCAACGGAGCCGCCATGGAGAAAACGATTCCACCTTTTGAAAGGTCTTGATGGCTAGAGGGGAGGTGAATAGTCTTTTTAAAAATTCTACAAAGCCAAGCTAAACAAGTTTATCAATATAACAAATAGCGAGATGCGAGTTTTGCTTAGCCTACGGGGTGTTTGCAAGCCACCTATCCAATTCACAATTCTAGTATATTTGCACTCAACCGCACAAGTCAAACCGCACAACTTAGCTTACAACTAAAGCTAACTAGCTACACAAGCTAGGAGCTACGCTAACAAGCTAGCAAGGTAACTAAGAAAATAATACAAGAGAGAGTTAGAAGGGTATCACCGAGGGGCGAAGAATTGAGCCAACCAATCAATATGATCAAGAGATGAATTCCACAATACACAACCACCGGGATTGATTAATCACAATAAGATTGATGACACGAAGATTTATCCCGAGGTTCACGTGCTTGCCGGCACGCTAGTCCCCGTTGTGTCCCTCTTCACCACGTGGTTCGGTGACTAATCGGTCTCACACCGAGCCTCTCAAAAGGCGCCACAAGAACCTACCAAATGGCAAAAGGTTGCAAATAACACGAGCAATCCACTAACGTTGCCTTTGGCGCTTCGCCGAGGTAGGCACAAAACCCTCACAATCACCGGAGGTGGCCAAGAACAATCACCAACTCTTGCCAACGCCTCCAAGCTGCTCCAAGCCGTCTAGGTGGCGGCAACCACCAAGTGCCAACTAGATGCAATCTCACAATGCAAATGCACTTGGATCACTCAATCTCACTTCGAATATGCAAAGAAGCAAGAGAGATGAGTGGGAGGAGAGTTGCTTAGCTCAAAGTGCTCACAAGTATGTCAAAGAGTGCAAGAGAGGGAGCCTTGAGCCGGCCAACGAGTATTTATAGACGTACCACTTCGAATAGAGCCGTTAGGCACTTGAAACAGCTGCTGTCGTACTGACCGGACGCGCTGGTCGAATTGATCGGACGCGCCGATCGCACAGTGCTACGCCGCGAAGCACCGACCGGACGCGCTCGTCGCGCGGACCGGACGCGCGAAGTACGACCGGACGCGCTGGTCCCGTAACGGACCGGACGCGCTGGTCAAGCCTGAGCAGCGCTCCACCGAGACAGCGACCGGACGCGCTGCAGAACTGACCGGACGCCACAGTGCCAGCGTCCGGTTGAAGTCCAGTAAGCTCCCAGATCGACCGGACGCGTCCGGTCGACTGTGACCGGACGCGCCACCGCGTCCGATCAAAAAACCGAAACACGTGCAGACACTGAACACTGACCGGACGTGTCCGGTCAAAACAGAGACCGCGTCCGGTCCAGCGTCCGGTCACCTCTGTGACCTCCGTTCGCCTCCGTTTCTTTTCCGACTTCCGGCGTAGTGGAAAATAGTCGTTTCAACTTCTCGAAAACGCCTGAATCCCGTCTCGCAAGCTCGGCGTGAGGGAGAGAGGGACCTAAACCCTCTCTACCGCTCAAACTCCAACGCCATCGCAAAAGTGCTAACACCACTAAGTGATCATGTCATGTGCGAGTGTGTTTAGCATTTTCACAATTATTTTTCGAGACGTTATTAGTTCTATCCAAATGCATATGATTATGAAATGCACACCTAGAGGCACTTAGGAGTTCAATAGCCGCGTCATTCCCCTCTTTATAGTACATCTATCTATCCTATAATGTAACCACACCCACTAGGTGTCTTGGTTACTAAAACGCAACCCTTAAGCATATACCTTTGCCTTGATCACGTAGAGTTGCGTCCAAATCCAAGTGTGGCCATCATGATCACCATGTCCGTCTTGCCACCAACCTTGGAATGTACTAATCCTCATATGCTATATATAACTTAGGCATAGGATTAGTACTTAGGCATTGTCACTAATTACCAACATCAAACATAGAGCTTTCACCCTTCCCCTTCACCATCGCCGGAGAGGAGGAGAAAGAGGAGACAAAACTCCAACCAAGAAATTTGGCATGGAGAGACTAACCCTAATGACTCGATCTATTAGGGTAAACTTATTAAAAACAATGGATCCCCACTCCCTTCAGCTCCCGACGAGATGTCGGAGGAGAAGGGAGGGGGACCAGCGGTGGTGGACGGCGGGAGCGGCGGCGGCGACGACACTAGGGCAGGAGTCGCCCCTACGTCTCCGGGGCCTGTTTTAATTATATCCTACACTTTCACCAAGATATAGTTAATAAATAAATCTTAACTTTAACAAATATTATAAAAATAATATATTATGATACTCTACTAAATAATTGTAGTTAGATTCACCATAGAATATATCTTCACAGTCCGCTCAATTGGAGTCATAAATGGTAACCCTATTTTCTAAAAAAATAGTCAAACATTTTAATTTTAGTTAGATTCACTATGAAATATATCTTCATACTACACTCATTTGGACTTTGGAGTCATAAATAGTAATATAAATTCCAAAAAAAACCAGTCAAACTTAAGAAAATTGACTCAATCTAAACCCATAATTATATCCTTTTAGGCGCAGGTAAAATAGTATCTTTTTGAGAATAATGATGATTATGTATAGATACATAGTAAAAACTATGTATTAAAAAGCTAGAATAACTTATAATTTGGAACAGAGGAAATAGTAAATTTCTGCTCTCCAAGCAAGCTAGTTCCTCTATACATGTAGTTTATTTTCCTATGTTGTACTTTCAGTTCCATGATGTTTACCTAGTCTTGAGTAATCCTTATCATCAACCGTGGTTATATCGCCTTCTATGTAGATTGCATTGTAGCCATGTCCTTGGATTGAGACAATGGTACACAAAGAATCCAATTTATCCGACACTACGTGTCTCTCCACCTACAAATGCCGAAAAGCTTCACTCTCATCTCTATATGTCGCTAGCCTCTCTTGTGGCGTTAGAAGCTTTGGTGGTGCCACTTGAGAGGGTCATTGTCATTTTAAGCATACAATGGTTGAAAAAAGCTTGAGATTGGTATTGGAAAGGTGGAATTTCTATGTGAAAGGTTCCACATCTCAATTGAGAACGTTGGGACTAGCTGGGTGGAGGGCTGAGATTTGGGATATTGGTTTCTAGCTTCACGTGTTTGGATCTCAAGGCTTTGAAGGTTTTGGGGTTGGGGCACGAGTGGTTACTGACTTGGTTACCACGGTGGTTTTTTATCAGTTTGTGCCGGCGCCTGTCCTTTCAATTAAGCCGTCAAAAGGCTAGAGATTTTGGGCAGTAGCGCTGTCCCTATGCTCAATTAGCAGCGCCAACCAACAAACTAGTTAACCATTTCTTGGCTTAATTTAGGTGCCCTGTCTGGCTGTCTGTCCGCGAGGTGGCGGCCTCCGCCTCTTTCTCCTAGGCCGGCTAGGAGCCCCATGTCATGGTCAGATCCTCAACAGCAACCAAGCAAGCTCAGCCTGCAGAAATGGCAAAAGCCATCCTCTCCCTCACCGTCGCCAGCAGGCAGCAACCTACCCTTCTTCTTCGTACCCCCACAGTACTAGTAGTACTACTAGCTTCCAACCGGTTCTGGTCCGGTGTCTTGTCACTGTATCTAGGCGCACCTGCCAGCCGGTCCAGCATCCCTCTTTCAGACGCATTGCAAGTGTTGAGAAGCTGATGCTAGCTTTATCTTGGTCCTAATCTTCTGACGTGCAGGTCTAAGCACCTGGTTAGTTAGAAAGTGGTATGCTAATGACAGCCTCCTGATTGTTGCTTTATATGGCTAATCTTGTGGCCCTAGCAAAAGCTCAATCAGAGAAGTAGAATAAGGAAAGCTGATATCTGAAGTATACTGTCCTACTATTCAGGAAGACGTGAATCTTCAATTAGGGGGGGATGTTTAGTTCCCGCAAAAAAAACTATACACCCCGTCCCATCGAATGTTTGAGGACACGCATAGAGCATTAAACATAGATAAAAAAATAATTAATTGCACAGTTTGCATGTATTTTGCGAGACGAATCTTTTAAGTTTAATTACTTTATGATTGGACACTAATTGCTATAGTTACATATATATATATATATATATACTACAGTAAAAAAAACTTTACAGCTCTTCAGTCGTGTTGGCGGTTGTTCCTCTATCATGCAGTGATGCAGGGCATGTACTTCGTGTCCTCCATCTGTAGCATTTAAAATGGTGACATTTTTTCCCTTCTGCATAGGTAAGGGTTGACGTTTGAAAAAAAAAAACTCAATTCAGAACCGACGTTTTAGCAGGAGTTGTATATTCAACGTCAATGTACGCTGATCTGGTCGGCGAACTGGACCAGCAAACGCAGGAAAAAGTGCTCCGGAAATCTAATGGCTTTGACAATTTCGATAGCTTTGTCAATGACGTTATTCGGACTCCTAGGAGTACAACAAGAACACTCTGTTTGAGTGTGTGCATGTGTCTGTGTTTGGAAGATGGATCTCTCACGATTAGGTAACGTACTTTCTGTAATGATGTGAGCAATGGAAGTTTAATCTACAGGACTACAGCTCTCGCATGCATGGTTTCTGATAAGTCAAGTAGTAGTATTTGCTACTAGTAAGAGATTGCTATTTTCTCCTTGTTGCGTCTTCAAGATCACTGACAGTACACTGCCGGATTTGCAAGTTAGGCCAAGTAATTGCCATTGCCACAGACCATATCACCAGAACGGCAAAACCGGTAACAAATGTCGTGCGTCCAAATAAGTGACCAGATCCTGTTCCATTATATATTTCTTAATTAACTATACCTGCTGGCAGGTGGCCACAAAAAAAAGTACTCATCGAAAACAACTGTTTATTTATATTATTTGGTTTCTCCTACACTTGTAGCGTTTTGCTTGGCCGGTGCAGAATTTGACTAGTTCTCCATGAGCTAATACTACAAAGAAATAGCATTGCTCCCATCCATCCAATGTACAAAGCGACACACAGAGACAGACACAGGCAAAAAGGTCAAGAAAAAAAAAATTGTACTAGGGCAAACAGATCAGTTCTTGCCTCCGCTTTTTTTTTAAAAAAAAGGGGGGGGGGGGGGGGGGGTGCCCGCTGTGTTTGTCCATTGTACATCTCTGATCTCTCATCTGGTTGTTGTTCGGCTATATTGATTCGAGTAAAAAAATATTGGGCGTATGACTTTATATCTCTCATTGACTACTAATTTCTTCTAAATAGTATATATTGGAATCTTATGTCTACGAGAGTTTACAAATATATATTTTATACAGCTATGTACACATTTCTAAATTATGTATAATTTTATCCTAATATTATGTTTCCATGACCAGAGAGACAGAGTTAACAAGGCAACGTGTTGGTTAGCGGAGGCTTAGTTCAATCGTGTGTGTGTGTGTGTGTGTGTGTGTATTTGATTTGACTACTAATCTCTTCTAAATATATTATGAAGATCCTTTTAAGTTTACCATCTTTATACAATTCTTCACATATATTACTTACCTTTTGAAACTAATAAATATTTTTAAAAGTTACATAGCTGACGGCCATAGTTTTAAAATTTGGCACAATCTAAACGTGTTCTTTTTTACCGGAGAGGCTAGGGGGTGTTTGGATGCCACCCACCTGCCACAACCAAGTTGCGGCAGACTCTAGCGCGCCACAGGTTATGGCGTAGGAAACTCTGGCTATTGTCCTATTGCGTAGAAATTCGACGCCACAGAAGGTGGTGAGCTTGTTGAGAGCTTTTGTTGGGACCACGAGTTGTGGCTGTCAAATGTTATTTTCTAACAAAACAATATGTAAAATAATTGTGGCACGACGCATGCGTGAGGCTTGACAAGTTAAGACAAAGAAGCAGACAACCCCTAGCTCTACTGTTAACAAGCCATGCAATGCGTTAGTGCACTACTGTTAACAAGCCAATGCGTTAGTTAGCGGAGGTCCACTGGGCCAGTTGTGTCTCCGTCTCTGTATTGCCCTAACGCCGACGATGACCCGAAGATACAAACGCACTGTACAAAAATCTAGGAAATTCAATGTGTGCACAAGACGTGTCCAACGGAGGAACGCGCGGAGGAAGAGGAAAGGAAAACGACACTGACGACATGCACGTCACAGCCTGAGGACGAGGACGAGCCGGTTTATCCGATCCACGTGACCAAAAGAAAGGACTGCTCATGAATCACGATGAACGACAGACAGACAGGTCGGATAGGCGGCGCCCAGAGACAAGCGTTAGTTATCGGTGCTTGTTTTGTTTATTTATTTATTCATAATATATGCTGTGCATGGGTGGGCATGACATGCCTCTCTACTGCTACATGAGACGGGACGAAATGAAAGCTGGGAAGGCGATGGAGGTGGAACTGGAAGGAAGAAACAAACGGAGGAGGGAGGAGCTAGGGAGCAAGAGGATCCCAATCCCTTGAGCTGCAGGGAACCTGAATGGCTGAATGTACCGAGCGAGACGTACGCTTGATGATGGCGGTCACTAATAAGATAGTCCGCGGCGCGTAGGGGAGACGTGTGCTAGGCAGGGTTAAAAAAACCGGTCGGTTTACCGCGGTTTACCGCGGTAACCGCCCTAACCGGGCCGGTCCGGTTCCGGTCCGGTCCGGTTAGGTATTCCCTAAATTCAAATTTAAAATTTGAAAAAAAAAATTGCTGAAAAAATTCCTAAAAATAGTTCATGATTTATAGAAGCCAATGGTGTAAAAAATTTTCAAATTTGAGTTCGTTTAGTATTTATTTATACGAATAGAAGTTTGAAAAAAAAAGAAACAAAAACCGGTCCCGGCCCGTTAAGGCCCATGAGGCCCATTAGGCCGCCACGGGCACAAAACGAGCCGGGAGCTCGCGGGGGGGGGGGGGGGGGGGGGGGGGTCAATGCGCCGAGGCTCCTTTCCTCTCCCGTCCGCCCCCCGTCCGACCCTCACCCGCGCCGACCGGCCGCCGCCGCCGGCTTACCGCCCCCACGCCTCGGTTTACCGACCGGTCAGCGCGGCTTACCGAGCCGGCGACGCTCGGTCGGTTAACCGGACGGATCTAGCGGTTAACCGGTCGGTTAGCCCGGTAAACCGACCGGATCCGCGGCTAACCGCGCAGGTAAGTTTTTTTGTTTTTTTTTTATTTAGAGTAGTTTTAGGATTTAGGTAGAATTTGTGTTAGGATTTAGGATAATTTTTTGTTAGGTTTTAGGTAGGATTTATTTTAGGATGTTTTTTTAGGATTTAGGATTAGAGGTAGGATTTGTGGTAGGATATATATTTTAGGTATATATTGTGTGACTTTGTGTATATATTGTGACTTTGTGTAAGTGAGGTATAGATTTTAGGTATATTTTAGGTATATATTGTGGAGGATTTGTGGTAGGATTTAGGATACATTTTATTTAGGTGTGACTTTGTGTTGTCCGTTTATGCAGGTAGAGTAGACAATGTCAGGCAGAAACAGAGACGTTGTATGCGACTATATATTGTTGCTTTAGTGACTTATGTTATTTTTTACCACATTGTGTGGTCTTTTTACATTAATTTGTGCAAAGGAAGTACCAAATTTTTTTTTTTATTCATGAAAGAAAAAAAACGGTTTGGAGCGGTAAACCGGTCAAACCGGCCGGTTACCGCTCCAAACCGGCCGGTTTACCGGACTCGAACCGAACCGAAGCGGGTTTGAATTTGATTTTGAATTCGGCCGGTTACCGACCGGTTACCGGTAAACCGGGCCGGTTTACCGCTACCGGAGGCCGGCGGTCACTGGAAACCGGTCGGTAAAAAAAACCCTGGTGCTAGGCCTAGCTAGCACTGTGGTTCGGTGGTTGTTATCTACTGTATCCATCCCAGGGACGGGACTCCACGGCATCGGCAAGGCAACAACAGCGAGCGCCATTAGCAGCCGTCGTTGGAGCGAGCGAGCGAGAGAGAGGTTTATTAGTGGGGCGAGCAAGAGCAACGCGGCCGCGGAGGCGGAGGCCGGCTCGTCCTGATAGCCATGATTTGGAGCCCCACTAGCAGTAGCGAAGGCGTTAAACACACGAGCCGCCAAGGCCCAAATCGCGCGCGCGAGCGGTCATCAGGTCACACTGTGCGTGTCTGTGCCGTGCTCAATGAAAAACGAATTGGACGAACCAATGGAGAGCCAAATGCGTGCAGGAATTCCCATCAGTCTTGGCATATCTATCATCCAGAAAGAGGCTCTAAAGAAACACAGTGAGGGGGAGCGAGACTGCGAGAGCGAGTGGGGGGGGGGGGGGGGGGGGGGGAAACAAAAGGGTGACGGACGGGCTGACTGGTTTGCGTCGTCGCGTTCGTGTCTTCCGTTGTTGGCCCTTTTTCCCAGGATGGGTGCGTGTTTGTGCGAGTGGTACGTAGGTGTAGGTAGGGCCTGCGACGTCGACGCTTCCGCAGCCCGCACCCTGACTGACAAATGGGCAAATGGCAATGGCAATGGCACTGGAAGGCGGCGGCTCGGCTGTACCACCCATGGACGTACGCGACGCCGATTGCGGCGACAAGGGCACCACTGTTCCTTCCTTTTTTTTTTTATCAAGCAAAGCATACCTGCCTTAATAGTTAAGGAAAACGTACAAGACACGTACACGTACAAGTATGCCGTACAGGAATACAGAGGACAGCTGCCCTACCCTACTTTCACAAACGGCCCTTGGAAAAGTGAAAATTACAACAAGGTCCCTAGACCCTTTGCAAGCGGAAGATTCCAGAAATCCCCGCCGAAACAGGCCAGCTCCGGCCGCCGCCGTCGAACCCGAAGCCGAAGGGAACTCCATCGCACACAGGCTTTGAAACGGACCGCAGAAGACACTCACCGTCTGGGGTGAGTAGGAAGCAACGTTGAACACACATCAGTTGGGGCCGCACCCCAAGCACCCTCGGCCCTGGATCCAAGCTCGCCGCCGGCACGGGGACATCGAGCTCGATCCGTCCTCCTGGCATCCACAGCACCCACAGCCACCTCCGCATCCTCGAGACACTTGACCGGCTCCGGCCGCCGCCACCAAAGACGACGCACCGCCGCCGACCGACTCCTGTACAAGGGCTCCAGACATGGAGACCCTCCTCCATAGGCTCGCCATCGATGCCGGAGCGGAGCACCGACGGGACGGGGAAGAGCCCAAGAGGACTTACTCCATCGCGACGCCGCCGCCGCTCGGACACGAAACCCTAGACAAGCTAGGACCTAACCTACACCCTACAACCCCAGCCGGCAAGAGACCAACGGTCTTCACCACCTCGTGACGCCCCACAGGCCATCGGAGGCGCGGAGACGCTCTCCTCCCTTTTCACCTCTCGCAACTGTAGCGGACGAGAGAGTTCGAGAGAGGGGAAAAGGAAGGCGATAGTGTGGCCCCCGGAAGTTGCCCCGTTACCAGTGTTCCTTCCTTGGATGGGTTGTATCCGCATCCACTAGTAGGCGGGCGCTCGTGCTGGTCAGGTGGTTGATGTCTCCGCCGAAACGAAATTTGGGTGCCCACCCGATGGTTTGGCTTTTTGGCATGGCCTGCACGGCACGGCACGGCACGCGGCAGCATCCAAACACTCGGCGCCGGCGCGGCGCGTCGGATGCACGGGGTTGGCTCGGCGGAGAGGGGAGGATCCGATCGGTCTCTGGCGGTGACGCGGTGCTTGCGCAGTTGCGCCCCTGGACCGCAGCCTTTTCCTGTTCTCTTTTTTGGCCGGGGATCGGATGGCCATGCCATGCGAGTGGCAGATCGTCCCTGTCTCGCGCGGTGATCGCGACCAGCAGTAGTAGTAGTAGTAGTACGTACTACAAAGGCTAGCCTAGCGCCGGGGGCCTGGGAGGGAGACACGACGGGCGAGCCTGCGCGCAATACACGCGCGCTGCTAATTGCCCGGCACGCGCCCGTGTGCCGTGCCGTGGTAATCAGCTGGCTCGGCTGCCTCTGATCCACACATGTTGACGATGCATGGCCGAGGACCGAGGTCGGGACAGGCTGGCCATGTGTGCGCTTCGACGTGGTGACAGACTGACAGTCTGAGGTTTGTTTGACAGACGAGACAACCAGCTAGCGCTCTCGTCCTCTGCCAGTCTTCCAGTTCCGGTTCCGGCCGTGTGCCTGCGTTTCAACGGATGGACAAACCGTGTGGGCGTGGTGTGGCTGTGGCCCCCCTCAAGCTTTCCCACCCCAGCGTTGCTTGCATTTGCATGCATGCGGTGCAGGCGCGAGCGACAACTGCCGGACCGGCCGCGGCCAGCCAGAGCAAGAAAGCTAGCGATCGAGCGGACCAGCCAAGCCAGCGGCAGCGCATGGGCATTGACGGCCGGTGCTTGGGGACGGACGTGCGCTGTCGCCTGTCGCCGTCACGAGCCCTGGAACCCCATCGGTGGTAGTGGTAGGGACGGCCGGACAGGGCCTGCCGCTGCCACGCTGCAGCCCCCTGTCCCCGTCCTGCCTGCCCGGCTGCCCCCACGTCCTTTGCCGGGGCGGGGCCCATCCTCTTCTGCTTCTCTCCCCTCGCCTCGCATCGGCAGGACGTCCGCCACCGATGTCTCCGCCGGCAGCGACGCCGACGTCTCCTGTTCCGGCCGTCGCCGTGGCCAAGACAAGTTTGTCCATGGTAGCAATATACTGTATATATAATCATCTATACTTGACTACTCCACCTAACTGTTGTGACCGATGGATGGAGCCATGGAGGGTCGGTCCCGTGTCACGTTGTGCTCACCTGACGGCTTCGCAAATGGCGGGTCCTTGTCTACCCTTGTCGGCGACGGTTACTCTGTTGCGTCGGCCAGGTTACCTGATCCCATTTCTTTTTCATAGATCTAATTATAGTATTAGATTAATTATATATATATAATCATAATATAAATATATTAACATATCATAATAAATATATTATTAACAGACGATATAAGATATTAGTACTTTTATACAAATCTAATTAAAATTGAGAACTGTTTTCCTCCCAAGAGACGAGATGTTTTTACCCTTGGACAGAGTGATAACTGCAACGGGAGTAGTACAGTACGTCAAAAACATGCGATCCTAGGGCTATTTGCACTCATGGACCTCTATACTCATCCTCTATACGTCCTAGTCAGCAAGATTCTCTCATCTATACTCAATTCTTCCGCACTCATCCATTCTCTATATCATCCTCTATCCACTGTGGGACCCACTTGTCACTTTATCTAAATATATCCATGTGTGATCTAGTTTTGAAGGATTTATTGAGACGAATTTAATGGTGCAATCGGAATTTAATTTGGATTTTTGGTTTGTGAGTTATAGCAATTTTTTTTCCTTTGTTTAGCTAGTGGGGCCGCCACTGCCCACTATAGAGTAAGCACTGTATCACTCTAAATATAGAGTGAGAGAAATGATAGAGTATCGTTTTAGAGTACCCAGTGTAGCAGTTTTTACTCTATATTCATACTCTAAAGCTTTAGAGTAGTCTGAGATGTGCCGTGGTCCTGAAAGGTACCATCAAATCAAATCGTCCTGCTCGGCTGCTCGAGACTTCCTTTTCTAGAGGAGTGATCAAGCCTCAAATCTCTCCACTTGTGTTTTTTTCCCCCACCCACATTCACCACCAAAAGTCCGAGTGTACCATGCACGAGTATGTGATGGGTACTACTTCTGGATAGCAGAGAGATAAAGCAGGGGATGGAATGGAGTGTGACACTAGCAATTCTACATTTTATTAGTGGTACGGTGGTGGGGCCCAGGGGAATGGATGAGGTAATGGCCAACAAAGCACACACTAGGGTCATGATCATGGCCCAGGTACAATTAGCCAAAATGCGTGGTGGTTTAATTAGTAGCGTAGGCACTCCTGGGTTTGGGGCTACTTGCATGGGGTCGTTCTCGTTCACACCACCTATGGCATGTGATGTGAATGCCCTTGCCCCCCACCTATCCACATTAGTGCTGAAAAGATGGGAGATTAAGCTGATGATGCTACTCCTTGTTAGCTTTGCTTGCTTGCTTGCTCTTGTACCCTTTTATATTGTCTTTTCTTTCTTTCTTTTTTGGTGGGGTGGGGGTGGGTTCCACTTATTAGGATTTTCTGGGGCCCAGCTGACAACCCTCCCTAATCTATTCTGCCTAGGTAGCTCTCAATAATCTGTGGAACGTGTTGCTTGGTCCTGATTAACATGTGCAGCAATAGAAACACGACAGGCAAGGATCGCTAGCTATAACGAGGATTGATGACTTGAGGATATTGTTATATAGGGTAGTGAGCACCATTGTTAGTTTTGGTCATTGGGGGTAACAAACAGAATTATTTTGTCACATAAACATATTAATCCCAGCCTATTATCGTGTCGACCCCAAAATCATTGGACACCTTTTCATATTGTCCTTAGACTGTAGTGTTTGCGACTGGATGAGTACTTCCAACCTTTCTAGTGGGAACTACGGAGTATCTGTTATGAGAGGGGAAAAAAAGACATAAATGGCGGCGTTGGAGATCATACAAGCAAGTTTTAGACAAAACCGACTGCATCTGAATGACAGTGACTCTTCTTTTCATATTAGAAGTTCATTAGGCTCTTGCTTCCGCTCACACACTTCTACACTCTTGGTATACATCTAGCAAGGTCCCTGGCCTGTCACTTCAACGGGTGACAATTAGTGTGAATGTTACTACTACTATACTATTATCGTGTGTGCACGTCAGTTTCAGAATGTCAAAATCCTCCCTGATTATGCTGTGAATGTGCTCCAATAAGGCAACACAACACACATCACTTTTTGGCCATTTAACGAAATACTTTAGTGTGAATGTTACTACTACTATACTATTATCGTGTGTGCACGTAAGTATAGTACTAATAGTCAACAGTTGTAGTCAACAGTATGGTATAGTAGGTTACTAGTCCTCGGTTATGGATCCCATGTTCGCAGTCAGCAGTGCGGCAAGACCAAGACAATCGGATCGACTGGAACCACGAACAAACCACCCGACATGAAGATTGCTGCTGCTTCTCCTTTGTTTTTTAAAAAATGAAGGCTTTTTTTTTTGTCAACCACCTTCTTGCTGAAGCCGTTAAAACTCATTTTCCCAAGCCATTTTGCCAAGTCATGATGAGACTTTCATAGCTTAGATAATTTGCAACACCCTCCCCTCCCCTCCTCCTCCTCACTCATCGTTGCACCTGGTAGAGATATAGTTTCCCACAAAGTATAGCTTCATATAGATATAATCCATCCGTTCCAAATTATAAGTCGCTTTAACTTTTTTAGTACATCAATTTTGCTATGCATCTAGATATAACATATGTCTAGATACGGAGTACATAGCAAATTCTATGTACCAAAAAAGTCCAAACGACTTATAATTTAAAACGGAGGGAGTAGTTATCAAGCTTTTAAAATTATAGTTTTTGTACCTTATAGAAATGGTGTGCATTAGTTTTTAGATTTGTGTTTTTAGATTCAACGGAGTACTACATAAACTTATAGGAGTTAGTGGTTAAAGATAGAAATGCTTTTTAAGACAGTTATTGGAGAGACGAATACTTTGGAACGGAGGAAATAGCTACTCTCTTAGACTAGCCGCAGTGGGTACTCTAAAACGATACTCTAAATCTTTAGAGTATGAATATAGAGTAAAAACTGCTGCACTGGGTACTCTAAAACGATACTCTATCCTTTCTCTCACTCTATATTTAGAGTGGTACAGTGTTTACTTTATACTCTATAGTGGCGGGCCCCACTAGCTAAACAAAGGAAAAAAATGCTATAACTCACAAACCAAAAATCCAAATTAAATTTCGATTGCACCATTAAATTTGTCTCAATAAATCCTTCAAAATTAGATCACACATGGATATATTTAGATAAAGTGACAAGTGAGTCCCACAGTGGATAGAGTGGATAGAGGATGATATAGAGGATGGATGGGTGCGGAATAATTGAGTATAGAGAAGAGAATCTTGCTGACCAGAACATATAGAGGATGAATATAGAGGTCCATGAGTGCGGGTAGTCTTAGAATCATCAGCACGATCCGTTGCGCTATCCCTAAGCATATGCAATATGGTGTGCATTAGTTTTGCTACTGCTGTGGGTTGTGGTGCTTCAATGGATGATGCTGTAAAGTCAAAAGGCGCAACGCAATAATAGTGCGTAAAAGAGAGGCGCGGAGTATATGGGGATGGCGGTGATAATTCGGAGGCAGGTGCACGGACATGCAATAAAATGATGAGAGGCCAAGGCCGGCGCGTGCGCTTGTGCTAGCTATAGGACTAGCCGGTAATGAAATGAGCGGGGCAGCTTGCACTGTTCTCCATCCGTGCACTCCACTACTCGTACTCGTAGCCTGACCCATCCGGCCATCCCTCAGCACAGTTCATGCACCCCAACCCTCAGGCTGCAGAGAGCACATTGCCTCGGCACCGCACATGTACTACAGAACTAAAATGAAATTTAGTTTAATTACACTCCAATCCACTTTAACACCTATAGATTAAATAGGCCCTGTTTAGTTCCTAAAAATTTTCTTTTCGCCCCATTACATCGAATCTTGGGATGCATGCATGGAACATTAAATATAGATAAAAAAATAACTAATTGCACAGTTTGGTTCAAAATCGCGAGACGAATCTTTTAAGCCTAATTAGTCTATCATTGGACACTAATTGTCAAATAAAAACGAAAATGATAGCGTAGCCAAACCCAAAAAAAAAAATTCCAAACTAAACGCCGAATACACGCGCATCCGAACCAGGCGTAACAGTGTGTCCGACTGGAACCAACCCTAAAAGCTCGAGCATCCGTCCCTTGTCGCGGACATGCTGCATTGCCCGTCCTTCTCTACATCTGGTACATGCATGCATGTGTCAGTATCTACGCGACAGTGCCCGGCTTAGGCCATGTTTAGATACCAAAGTTTGGCCACCAAATTCATTATGCAGAATTTCTATTCCCCGTCGTATCAAAATGCCGGCACATATATGGAGTATTAAATATAGATGAAATAAAAACTTAATTGTACAGTTTTGTTGTACTTTACGAGACGAACATTTTAAGTCTAATTAATCAATGTTTGGACAATTATTACCAAATAAAAATAAAATTGCTACGATGTAACACGACATTTACTATGCAAAATTTGCCCCCAAACTTTGGCATCTAAACGAGGCCTTAAACCGCCGGGCGACACGTACTGTACAGGCTTAAGCCCATACCAGCATGCCATCTCCTGCGCCTTGAAGCCCGGAAGCCTGCCTGTCGCGGATTCTGCACGCATGCACTCGCAGCCTGCCTAGGAGATGCATGCATGTGGGATCCGATCCATCTGTGTCCGTCGCGCCAAGACGACGACGGCGCGCGCGGCGGCGACGACGACCACCATGGCCTGCTCCTGCTGATGGCTCCCTCTCGAGCCGGCCGGCGGCGGAGCGCTGGACGCTGCCACGCTGGTGCGCGCGCGACCGGGCGGGCCCGCGTGTCGCCGCGCAGCGTAGCGTGGAGGTACGAAGCGGAGTTAACGCGGCGGGCTGCCTCCCCGCGTGTCTGTCTGTGGTCCCTCCCGCGCGCGCATGCAAGCGGGCGACGGCGACGGCGGCGCCGGCCAATGCAAGCAAAGCCGGCCGGCATTGCCTCCCCTCACGTGTACAGTACAGGTACAGCGGCGCGCTGTCACGTACGGCGCACCGTCCGCGACGTCAACGGCGCAACGTGACATGTCCCCCGCCCGGCGCGCCCCCATGGGCGCCATGCCGCATGCGTGCCGGCCGATGCCGATGCCGTCGTGCCTGCCTGCCGACCACAACCGTAATCTCGGGCCACGTTTAGTTCCTAAAAACTTTTAAGATTTTTCGTCACATCGAATGTTTACACACATACACATGGAGTATTAAATGTAGATGAAAAAAAAACTAATTACAGGTTTGGTAGAAAACCACGAGACGAATCTTGATATACGTATGCGCCAGATAAAATAGACCGGATGGAGTACAAACAAAAATGCTACGATAACCAAAGCCAAAAAATTTTCACGATCAAAACACACCCTCGATCGTGGCATCTGGCATGCAGACACGTCGTCCGACGATGCAACGCAACGGCTGCGCCGCCTGTGCAGCAACGAGTGGTCCTCGTCATTGCACACGCACGCACACCCGTGCGTGCTTGACTGCTCTCGAGAACGAACGAACGTCATGCTTGCGTACATGCAAACGGGAGTAGTACGTAGGAGTAACACGGTAACACTGTTCGTTAAGCTTGACGTACGCTGTTCTGTCGATCATGACAATTTACCATCTGCACGTATTCCCTCCGTTACAAAAAAATAACATATATGTCTGGCTTCTGAAGAAGTCAATATTTTTCTTTAAAAAAAGAACTACTTCTATATTTGTAGATAGAAAATAGTAACAACATTTATATCCCTAAATATATTTATTTATTATAAAAATAATTTAAAATATCTATTATGTATGACAAATATTTATACTTTATATATATTATTTGGTAAATTTTGTAAGGTTTGATCTTTTGAAGAGCGAGATATGATATGTACGCGTGTAATTTTTTTTTCTTTTTTTGACAGAGGAAGAGTAGTCCTATGTATTACTATTGTTGTACGCCTTGTACTTGTAGGGAGACTATACGTCTATACCACAGTAGGAGTAGAGCAGTGAAGTGTACTGCACCCTAGTTACTGCCAAGTACGGCGTACCAGTACAACTATACGAGCCATCGAGGGCTTGTTTAGTTCCTAAAATATTTTACGAAATACAACTGTAGCACTTTTCGTTGTTATTTGGTAATTAGTGTTCAATCATGGCTTAATTAGGCTTAAAAGATTCGTCTCGTCCATTTCGTCTAAACTGTGTAATTAGTTTTATTTTTTATCTATATTTAATGCTCCATGCACGCGTCTAAAGATTTGATGTGATGGAGAATGTACTATTTTTTCGCGAAATATTTTAGAACTAAACAAGGCCAAGTAGTGACCTAGCCTAGTTGGACAAGACAAAATTCATAGAAGAAACAGCTTGATTTCTTCGATCTCCACAAGGCTCGGCTCTGGCACGAGCATGCAAACAAAACTTGCAGCGTGTCTAAACATTTAATCTGGTTCAACATGTATTGTACGAAAAAGTAGCTTTATACCGCTCCATTTTGAATCAAGTATTCCACCACAGCAAGATGACCATTGGCAGAAGCCATATGAAGAGCTGAATGGAAATGGGGAAAATGTTAGTCAATGACCAGTAGAACAAGAATTCGACAATAATCTTTGATGAAAACCCAGCCACAAAGTCTTTTTAGCAGGCTTCAGATGAACTTTATTCCAGTTTCACACGGATTAAGAGTTTAGGTAGTCTATTGGGTAAGAAAACCAGCCAACAAGTCCGTCAGCAGGCTTCAGATGAACTTTAACTATTCCATTTCGCACAGTTTAAGAGTCTAGGCAGTCGATTGGTGATTTGCAGCTTAATGATACTAGGCTGATAAGAAGAGGATAGTGTATATGAATACAAAAGGAGCCAAAAAGGCTCATTGACACACTATAGACTGAGGAAACCTTCCACCAAGGAGGAACTACACTTCAATTAGCATATAGTACTCCTATGTTATTATTCACCAAACAGATATGCATACTGCATACTGCATACTTCTACTACATAATTCCACTTCACTTTGTTCTATGCAAGTGTACGATAGTCACCACAATCAAACTGAGCCCTATGTTATACACTTATACTGCCATGACAAAACTGAAACAGAATTTTCTTATAAACAGCGAAGTAAGATCACTTAGAGCAGTGGACGAGTGCATAGAATCGAACCCAACCTGTGCGGCCTTGCGAATCTGTGGAGTCCAGTGAGACACCAACCGAGAACAGGGCGACGACGTCCTCCAAGTCATCGTACCTAGCGGCCTGGCAAGTTAATGGAGCCAAGTATCCAGCTCAGTCTACAGTAGCGCACACGAACAAGGGAAACCAGAGCTCGGCGACAGGGCGGTGGTGGAGGAGGTTTGGGGGTTTTGGATTGGGGCTTACGTCGATGAGATCCTGAGCCTGCTCAGCGGTGGTTGCCGCGGCCGCGGCGGGGTTCGGTTGCGCCGGTTCGACGCCCATCTGCAGACCACGCGAGCAGCTCAGGAGGAGGAAACGATGCTCCGGTGGCGCACTGCCGCCGTCTGCGCCTGATGCTGCGGGTGCGGGGAATTGCGGCGGTGGTGGCGGCGGCGGCGGTCGCCTTGCTTTAGCGCTTCTGGACGCCTCAACTGTCGACACCAGGCATTATCTCGGCCCAACCCAAGACCTGCATTTTTGGGCTCTTAGACTTCCCATTTATATTAGGAAAAATTCTACTTTTCCTCCCCAACTCTCACTCAAGTCCGCTTTTCCTCCCTCATCTTCAAAACCGGACAAACCACCTCCCTCAACTTTTCAAACCGTGCATTTTACCTCCCTCGAACGGTTTTGAAGGCGGTTTTGTTACAGTAAACGGCGGTATGCTACAGTAACCCGTGGTTTTGTTACAGTGTTCGTGTTTTTGTCTTTTCTTTTTAAATTTATTTCGGCTGAATCTTTGAAAAATCATAGTAAATCACAGAAAAATCATAAAATGGAAAATCCAATTTTGTTGCACTTCACATGAGTAGATCTACACAGTGAACATATAATAGGGTATGCTTTAGTACAAAGTTTTTGCTATGAAGGTTTTGTCTTTTTCTTTTTTATTTATTTGGTTGAATCTTTGAAAAATCATAGTAAATCACAGAAAAATCATAAAATAGAAAATCTAATTTTGTTGGACTTCACATGAGTAGATCTAGATAGTAAACATATAATATGGTATGCTTTAGTCCAACAAAATAATTATAAAAGCTGCAGATATGAATTATTGCAATTAATTACAGAAAAACATAGATCTATAGCTACAACAAAAATTTTGTACTAAAGTATACCATATTATATGTTCACTGTATAGATATGCTCATGTGGAGTCTAACAAAATTAGATTTTCTATTTTATGATTTTTCTGTAATTTACTATGATTTTTCAAAGATTCAGCCGAAATAAATAAAAAAGAAAAAGGCAAAACCTTCATAGCAAAAACTTTGTACTAAAGCATACCATATTATATGTTCACTGTGTAGATCTACTCATGTGGAGTGCAACAAAATTGGATTTTCTATTTTATGATTTTTTCTGTAATTTACTATGATTTTTCAAAGATTCAGACGAAATAAATAAAAAAAGAAAAGACAAAAACACGGACACTGTAGCAAAACCCACCAGTTACTGTAGCAAAACCGCCTTCAAAACCGCTCGAGAGAGGTAAAATGCACGGTTTTAAAAGTTGAGGGAGGTGGTATATCTGGTTTTGAAGTTGAGGGAGGAAAATCAGACTTGGGTGAGAGTTGGGGGAGGAAAAGTAGACTTTTTCCTTTAGATTAGAGACGGGACTTTTCAGGTGAGACGGCTCGACCCAAGCTCAGCGTTCTGGGCCTTTAAATTAGGATCGAGGACGGGATCCTGGGCGGGCTTTCCTATAAAATTGCATTCTTTTGAAGGATAGGTACTCCCTCCATGCACAAAAGACTTTTTGAGGAGCCAAACAATTTAAATTTAAATAAAGTTATGTAAAAATAATAACATTCATGATATAAAAATAAATATTACTATATTAATTATGTCATTCTCAGGGATAGAGATAAAATTTAAAAAGTATTCAAATGATATGCATTATCTAGAATTGTAGGGGGTTGCTAAGAAAGGTCTTAGCTCTTATATCAAGGAGTTAATTTGGGATCTAAAGCTGATTTCATAGGAATACAGGAAACCATGAAAAAAGTCTTATTCTGAGAGCTTCTTTCGTAAAATTGATAACAGTAAGGAGTTTAGTTGGTTCTGGACTCCCTCTAATGGGAAATCTGGAGGGATGATAAGTGGAGTTAGAAGAGATAGATTTGATGTTGAAAGCTTTGATAATGGTAACTTTGTGATAATTGCTAATGTGTTTGATAAGAGCCTTAAGAAAATTTGGTCCCTGGCTGATGTTTATGGGCCAGCTCAGGATGAGTTCAAGGACTGTTTCCTTGCTGAACTCTCTAACTTCTACTCAAAAGCTAAATACCCCATGCTTGTTGGTGGTGATTTCAACATTTTGAGATATAGTTCTGATAAAACAAAAAGTTTCATGACAATAACTTTTCCTCTGTCTTCAATCTGGTCATCAATTCTTATGACCTTAGAGAGTTGAACTTATCTGGTGGCAAATACACTTGGAGTAACAAAAGAAAAAATGCTACTCTTGAGAAGTTAGACAGAGTGCTAATTTCCAGCTCTTGGGAAAATGAATTTTCCCTTTGTAATCTTAGGAAGATTCCTAGATATATGTCTGACCACAATCCTTTGATTGTGAGGACAGACCTTTCCCAACAAATTGGCTCTAGGCCCTTCTATTTTGAAACATGCTGGTTGCTTCATTCTGAGTTTAAAAGTAGGATAGAGGAAATTTGGAAGAGAAAAGTTAATGCAAAGTCTGTTATTGATACCTGGTGTATCAAGATGGACATAGTTAAAAAGTTTTTGAAAGGTTGGGGACAAATCCTGAAAGGGCATACTAGAAAATATAAGAATATTCTCAAACAAGAGTTAGAGATTATTGAGAAATTGGAGGAAGAAAATACTCTGGATGCTGGAAATTTGGATAGGAAAACTTTTATTCAATCTGAACTGTTAAGATTGATGGAGGGAGAAGAGAGTTACTGGCATAAAAGAGCTAACGGCACATGGCTATTGAAAGGAGACTGCAATACTGCTTTCTCCTATAGGGTAGCTAATGGAAAAAAAAGGAAAAACATCATCTTCTCCTTAAAATATAATGATCAGGTGATTGAGGGTGACGGTGCCCTAGTGGACCACGCTACTCTCTTTTATAAGGACCTCTTTGGTCCTTCTACACCATCTGGTACCCACATGGAGCCTGGGTGTTGGGATCCTTCTAAGATGGTCTCTTCACATGCAAATGAGGACCTTGAGAAACCTTTTTCAGAATTAGAAATTAAAGAATCTGTTTTCTCGATGGAGAAAAATACAGCACCTGGGCCAGACCATTTCCCTGTTGAGTTTTACCAGCACTGCTGGGATATTGTGAAAGGGGATTTAGTAGCTCTTTTTACCGACTTTTACAATATGCGGTTAGATATTGGGAGATTCAATTATGGAGTCACAACTCTTTTGCCAAAAGTCAGAGAAGCTAATACTATTAAGCAGTATAGGCCTATTTGCCTGCTAAATGTTGTCTACAAAATCTCCACAAAGACTTTAATGCTGAGATTAGACAAGGTAATGGGTAGGATTATCAATAGAAGTCAGTCTGGGT
Source organism: Saccharum hybrid cultivar R570 (assembly GCA_038087645.1). Lineage (NCBI taxonomy): Eukaryota > Viridiplantae > Streptophyta > Magnoliopsida > Poales > Poaceae > Saccharum > Saccharum hybrid cultivar. Next base: position 3,980,489 of record JAQSUU010000809.1, on the reverse strand, counting down.
TTCTGAAAGAAAGGAATATTATGGATGGCATTTTAGCTCTACATGAGATCCTGCATACTAGAAGTAAAAAGAAAGATGGTTTGATTCTTAAACTTGATTTTGAGAAAGCTTATGATGAGCTTAATTGAGAATTTTTATATGAGTGCCTTAAACAAAAGGGTTTTGGGAGTAAATGGTGTGAGTGGATAAAACTCTTGATGAGCTCTGGTATGGTTAGTGTCAAAATGAACAACACCACTTATAGCTATTTAAAGTATGGCAGGGGGGTCAGGCAGGGAGACCCCCTGGCTCCATTCTTTTTCAATATTGCCGCTGACACACTAGCCAAAATGATCTCTCTTGCCCAACAAAACAAGTTGATAACAGGTCTGGTGCCAGAGTACATTGAGAATGGTGTTGTAGTTTTACCATATGCTGATGACACAATATTGTGTATTCAGGATGATAAAGAACAAGTTTCTTATCTTAAGCTTCTTTTGTACCTATATGAAGATATGTCTGGACTTAAAATAAACTTTTCCAAAAGTGAAGTGCCCATGGTTAGCCAAGATGAAACTAAAAGTCTGATATTCGCAAATATGTTCAATTGTGCAACTGGCAAATGGCCAATTAAATATCTTGGAGTCCCTGTGGCTGGCTCCAGAATGCATGTAGCTGATTGATTGCCCATCTGTGAATTTTTTTTGAAAAGGTTAGAGGGCTGGAAAGGCAGTGCCCTAAGTTTGGGGGGGAAACGGGTGCTTATTAACTCTTGCCTTAGTAATCTGCCAGTATATGCTATGTCCATGTTTTGGCTACCTGTGTCAGTCATTGATAAGATGGACACTGCTAGGAAAAAATTCTTTTGGCAGAGGAGTAATTTGAAGAAGAAGTACCATCTAATCAAATGGATCAAGATTACTAAACCTAAGAACAAAGGTGAGTTGAGTATTAAGGACTTGAGGAGAATGAACATTAGCTTGCTTTGCAAATGGTGGTGGAAAGTTGAAAATGGTGAAGGTATTTAGCAAGATATTGTCAGGAAAAAATAATGAAGAAAGGGATGGTTAGTCTTTTGACTAGAAACCCCAGAAATTCCCCTGTGTGGAATGACTTATTAAAAGTTAGACATGTTTATTTAAAGGGGAGGTCAATGAAGGTAGGAAATGACAAATCTACCAGTTTTTGGCATGATAAATGGTGTAGTCTTGTCTCCTTGGCAGACAAGTTCCCTGACCTGTACAGAATTAATGTTGAGCAGGAGCGCTCGGTTGAACACATGAAACTAAAAAACTGACGACTTTCTTTTAGGAGATGGCTACATGAAGACTTGCAATGTCAGTATAGAAGACTACATGACATGGTGTTTCAGTATGGTACTAATGCTGATAAAGATTATGCTAAATGGGATTGGAAAAAGTCTGGTCTGTTCTCAGTTAAATCAACTTACAAATACTTGTGTAGACAAGATTATGGGCCTGACTTCAATAAGATCTGGAAAGCTAAACTTCCTTTGAAAATTAAAATTTTCATGTGGCTTGCTATTCAAAACGTCATTCTCACTAAAGATAACTTGGTGAAACGAAAATGGAAAGGCAGTAAATCTTGTGCCTTTTGTACTGAGGTTGAAAATTGTAGACACTTATTCTTTGAGTGCCCATCGGCTAAATATGTTTGGAGTTTGCTGGCCCACTCTTTGGGGTCAGTGTGCAGGCCAAACAGTATAGAACAATACTGGTGTTGGATTCATAGTATTTTGCCCCAAGCACCCAGTATGCATGCAGTTGGGTTGGCTGCTGTGTTTTGGACGATTTGGCGCACAAGAAACTCAGTCTGTTTTGATAAAAAGGGTGAAGTCTCCTACTGAGATTGTTTGTTTAATATGCTCTTTCCTGACATATTGGGCAGGTCTCCTCAAGGAGGGTATGAAGGAACAGGTGGTTCAAGCTGCTGAAGTGGTGAAGTCATCGGCGCTCTACTTCTACAAACAAGACATGAAGACACACTCACATGGCGATCAGCAACTGGTGCCTTTCGCCGGATAGAAGATTTGATGTTTTCTGCGTAGCTCGGGCTTTTGCCTTGAAAACTTTGTGTTAGTCCTTTTGTTGTGTTTTGTTCGTGCCTTCTGGTGCGCTGGCTGTGCGTCTCAATGGATTCGGTGACGTCCTCTATCTTTGGCTGGTAGTTTCTCCTGATTCAGGCATGGGGCCTCTAGGTGGTCATGTGCCTGGATCGTCGTCTAGCTTTGGTTAATATCGTCCTGTGATCATGAACTATATCTCTGTAATTTCGTTGCTTTGGTAATGAAATTCGGTTTACCGGTGTGGAAAAAATTAATTATGTCATATTTTTAAGTCTTAATAGAGCATAAATGTTAATAGTATTCATTACAAACTTGGTCAAACTTAAACTCGTTTGGTCGACATAAATTCTATAGTTGCATCATTTATGGGCACACGAAGTATTTATTAGCAAACAAATAAAAGTACAAGCGCAGTCTTACAGAGGGCATGTTCGGATCCAAGTAACATGTAGCAACTAAAGTTAATATTAGTAGATGGATCCAAGCAAATTCTATTCATAATTAGCTAGCTAATAATTAGTAACTATTAGTTAGATAACTATTAGTATTATTGGATCTAAATAGACCCATAAACATAGTTTAGCGTCTCAATCTTACATATAAAAAGGAATTAATTAAGAAAGCTACCAAGGTAGTGGAGAAAGGGAAATACTAAAACAGTTGGGAAAGCATTAGAATATTATTTGTCTTGTCTCTCTTTCAACTTACCATTTTGTCCTTTGTATATTCTCCAAAAATAGGGAAAAAAACACTAGGAATAAAGGTACAAAACTGAATTGGGAAGGGACATATATGATTTGTCCCATCTATTTTTATCCATAGGAAGCTCCCATAGTATATTGGAGTTTATATTTTACCTGTTCTGTTCTATACCTTTTACTACCAACATCACAAATTTCAACGTCCTATACATACAACGGTGACCTGATAACCGAATGCAATAATTCTTGCTAGCACCGCCATTTCAGAAACCATGCAAGTCCTCTCAATCTTTTCCGGCTGAATCAGTCAAACCCAATCGTCAACTCCCTGATCCTACGATTAATTATTCCGTGGTGCAGGACTTTCCTGCACTTCCTGGCTACGAAAAGTATGTATCACCAGAGTCCACATTCCAGACTCCAGAGAGGTAAACGCATGGCTTGCATTGCATGCAGCTGCGAGTTACACTTACACATGCCATCTGGTGTTGACCCAAGCAACTGCCAAATGCGTAGCTCGAAAAGAAATTAAACGCAAAGAATATATGTGTAGCACACAAGGTTGTATCATATAAAATTTTTGCGAATAAGACAGGGACAAATCTGACCGAGAACAATGTTTGGGCTATCTAGGTCACCTCTATTACATGACATAGATTTTCTTAAGGTACAACATTATTTTGCTAAAGGATTTATAAATTTTATTTTGTCGATAGACCGACAAACACCCATAGATACGCTCCTAATATAAGGGCATGAACAATGTGAGGTTTGTAGACAAGAATGATTGAAGAGATAGAACATTGTCACATCATTAAGCAATGGCCAACAAAAAAAAAGTTGATCCCTAGCTAGCTACGGTGCAAGACCATTGCTTATATAGGCTGAACACCTGGTTTGCAAACTAAACATTTTTTATCCACCTTTCAAGCACCGTGTGCTAATGACATGGTTTAAAAACAGTTATTTTAAGGAGACGGATGTGCATGCTCTAAATGTATATTGGATTTTCATAAGCACATCTTTGTTGGCATTTTCCTTCTTTTCGCGAGCACTTACGATCCTTCGATCCAGTTTATAAGATGCAGTTTAAACCATGACATGATCTTCTAAGTTACATATATAGCAATTCATCCATTTTTCATTATATTGTTTACGATTATAAAGTTGTGATTATTGAACGGTACATTTTTAGTTACAAATTTAAATGTGTGATTTGTATAATGTAAATCTTGATATACGTAAAGTGGGCCACGGTGAATCCATGGTTTTCTGGGTTGATGATGAGTAACAAAAATTAATGACCATGGTGCATGCATGCAAGATTCTTAGAACGTGCACGATCTTCATTCTTGACCAAAAGATGGTTGCACGAGAAGACGATGGGCACTTTGCATTGCATGATGATTGCAGAAGATCACCAGTCAACCTATTATGATGGTCTGGTTTCTCTTGCACTCGTCTGCTGCTCAACCAACCAGGATCCGATCCAGGAGAAGTCGATAATCTTTGCATCTGTACTGTAATCCGTCTGGGCGCATGCATGCCTGCAGATGAAGTCAGCGGCGCGGCGTCGTCTTCGTCCAGCGCCGCCGTACCTACCTGCTTCACGCCGCATGCCATGCATCGCTGGCTGGCCGGCGACCTCTTCTTGGTCTCCTTTCCTAGGGTGTGTTCACTTCCCATGCAAACCCAAAATATTTCCTCTTCCACCCATCACATCAAATATTTGGACGCATGCATGGAGTATTAAATATAGGTAAAAAAATAACTAATTGCTAAGTTTGTCTGGTTTTTGCGAGACGAATCTTTTGAGCCTAGTTACTTCATAGTTGGATAATATTTGTCAAATAAAAACGAAATTTGCTACAGTAACTTTTCACCAATTCAACACACCCCTAGTAGCTCGTGAGAGTTTGAGCATTAAACTCTGCTGCAGCTCTCGACTACGTCAGGCCTTGAGACTAGCGACTAGCGAGGCAAGTGGTCGTGCCTCCGTTCCGGCGTTCCGGATCGTCGGATCTGGTCATCACTCGTGGCGTCGGACGAATTGAAGGGGAGCACCGTCGGAACATAGGAGTAGTGCTCTCATGAAGTGAATGGATCGTGCTGAACTATCCTCGCTGAAACTCAAATTGCAACACCCAGAGAACGAACATGCATGCGAAAACGATGCATCTAAAGTGTCTGGTTCACAGAACAGTCCAGAACACAAGCAAAGCGTTCACCGTACTCCGTATCCGCCATGCCAATGCAGATCGGCCGATCGGGGTTGACGCGGATTGCATCGATGATAGCTCTCCTCTGTGTTGTGATGAAATGAAAAGTAAAAGATCGACGACTTGGTCTGTCGCCTGTAGTAATAAGCTAGTACAGTACATACAAGTAGAACGTTCTCCCCGTCACCGGTGACGCAGGCCGGCCGGCCCATATACTATTCATGGCCAGCAGCTCCATCGGACACCATCCCTTGCGGTTGACCTTTTGTGCCATTCTGCGTCAGATATAGCCTGGCCACAGTACGTGTCGGCCAGCCGGTGCCGTGCAGGACGACTTGGTAAATGGTAAGCACTGGAGCCGCAGCCTAGCACGTCCACAGACCACCACGGAACGCACGCGACGCGAACACCACCTGCACTGCACCCCCGCACGCACGGCAACTGCAACTGCAGGCCGGCGCGGTCAAACCGCCGCCACCCCCGGCCCCCAGCAGATGCACGCTGCCGCCCGCGCCGTCTCGGCGTCTCCCACCACCAAAACCCCCCATCCACTTGCGCTGGCCGCGGATCCACCGCGGTTGGTTTGACGCCCGCGGCCCCGAAAAACCACCCCGCAGCACAGCTGCCACCACACGCCCATGCAGACACGCCAAGCACACAAACCTCCAGCTAGCCCTGCGATATGTATAAAACGCTCCACCACCTACCGGCACTGCTTGCACAGTTGCACCTGCCTATACCAAGTCGCCACCGAGGAAAACGGAGACCTAGGGCGCGGCATGCCAGGCAACGGCCTGCTGCGGCGGAGCCGGCGGTGGCTTGTTAACTGCGTGCGCCCGGCGCGGCGCGAGGCGCGGCTGGTGGTGTGGGGCGGGGGCACGCGGGGCGCGGAGCCCGGGCGGGAGGCGGGGGAGGTGATGGCGGAGCACGCGGGCCACGTGGTGTGCCGCGCCGACGGGTTCCGCGTCGGCCGCCCCGCGCCCGTGCTGGGCGTCGGGGACCGCCTCGAGGCCGGGCGCACGTACGTCGTCGTCCCCGTCGACCGCCTCCCCTGCGGCGGGACGGACGGGGTCGTCACGGCGGCGACGCTCGCGGCGCTCTCGTCGTCGTCGCACTCGCGCGGCGGCGGCGGGGGCAAGGCGGCGGCGCCGTCGTCGCTGGCGCTGGCGGCAGGACGGAAGAGCCCGTTCGAGTACGCCAAGGATGGCGACGGGCGCACCGTGATCAGGGTCGCGGAGGAGTTCGTCGTCAGGGCCGTCGCTGGTGACGGCGGCGGTGGTAAGAATGGCAAGTCCCGCGGTGGGGACGACGGCGACGGGTCGGCTGCGCTTTGTAGCACGCCGGAGCTGAGGAAGCACTACGAGCAGCTGGTAGGCGCCACGAGGGGCCGCCCGTGGTCGCCGCGGCTGGACACCATCAAGGAGCGCAAAGGCCGGAGGCTCGCCGACGTCGTCAGCCCCGGGAGGCTGTCGCCGGTACTACTGCTGGGGATGGACAAGGGGCTCAGCATCAGCTAGCACCTACTAGCAGGCACAGCGGCAACGACCATCTCAGGCGATCTCCATCACTGGCCTTCGTTCATAGCCTCCATGCTGCTGCTCCTTCTAGTTCTTCATTCGTCGTTGGACAAGTTGATTGGCAAATTTTGGAGCTGGATTATTGCACCTGATTTTTCAATACACGCGGGTTCTCTCGATAAGGGTTTGTACAGTCACATCTCAGTGTAACTAAACAGATTGTCTCACCGTGAATGTTTATCACGTATGATTGTTGTTGACTTGAACAACCCTTCTATGTTCAAATATTGGTTCTAGCCCTACCAGTTATACAGTTACACTCACTCCTACTGATGCAGCCATACAACAAGTGTAGATTATTAGCAGTTCTGGTTCAATTAAACTTATTCGGTCAAAAGGATATAGTTAAAATTGTTGAATCAATAGCTGTGTAACTATATAAACAGGGTTGTTTCAGCTAAGGTACGAATCAAGCGATTTTTAAAAGCAACTCGTCATGTTTTTTATTTTTATGAGAAGTGATTATACTTTAGATTCTGTAAGAGAAACTGGTAAATATACATTTTTATGCAAGAAGTGATTCATGAGAAGCTATTGTTTTAGTTCCTAGCCTCATAATCCACTTTATACAAACCACCGTACTGAATCAGCAGACAATCGCTTTTCTATAAAAAAAAATTGATTGACAAAGCTACTCGTGAATTCAATCTAGAAGCTACTCTGCGAGTTATGAAAAAAAACTAAAAGTCTAACCAGAATTACGCAAAAAAAAAAAAACTAAAAGTACAATATTTATGGTGCCAAATAAATTCTATTATAATTTAGCTACATAATATATTTTTTATAATGTAACTATTTAGTTCATGAGTGTTTTTTTTTACAAATCCGTTCAATCCTTAGACAGTTTGACTAAAAATACATTTAAAGTTGTATTTTTTAGATGAAGGCACTACTACTTCACAGTTCATCACATTAATAAAAGGTCTGCTTCTTTGGGTATAGAGCCTGCTTAGTTGAAGACTAGTTTTTGTGATGCAAATTTAGAGAAATCTAAAATTTGGGTAATACTAATATGAGGGAAAGTCAATATCTTCATAAGACAACTAAGGTTGGTACTTGGTTTGTTACCAACAAGAATTTTCTTGTCAAAAAATTTGGAAGGTATTACCAAATTTTTTTGGCACCAAATTACTTACATGCCAATTGTAGTGAAAAAAAATTACATGCCAATTCTTTTGAAGTTGCCCATATTTTGGTTTGCCAAAAATTAAATTGAAACCAAGCAGACCATAATCCTATGAATTCATAGGAGGATTAGGAGAAGCTACGGCCTTGCTTTCGTATAGCCACTATCCACCATTACTGCACTCCAAGTATCTAACAAAAAAAAATTCGAATCCTATAAACACGCCATGAACCTAGGCCTGGTTTAGATGCGAAAACTTTTTTGTGAAAATATCACATCGGATGTTCCGTGCGATGTCAGAATGAGTTTTCGGATACTAATAAAAAAACTAATTACGTAACTTGTCTGGAAACCGCGAGACGAATTTATTAAGCCTAATTAATCAGTCATTAGCATATTTATTACTGTAGCACTTTAGTGTCAAATCACGGACTAATTAGGTTCAAAACGTTCATCTCGCGATTTTCAACCAAACCGTGTAATTAGTTTTTTATTTTGTCTATATTTAATACTCCGTGCATGTGCCGTAAGATTCGATGTGATAATTTTGGATGAATTTTTTTTTTGATCTAATCAAGGCCTAGAAAAAATGATGTTCGAATTGACAATCTTTGTGTGTGTGTGTTAGAGTCTGTTTAGTTGGTGAAAAGGCCCAAAAAAAAAGTTTGCACAGTAACTGTCACATCGAATCTTTGACGTATGCATGGAGCATTAAATGTAGATAAAAAAATAACTAATTGCACAATTTATCTGTAAATGTCGAGACGAATCTTTTGAGCCTAGTTAGTCTATGGCCTTGTTTAGTTGCCAAAATTTTTGGCAAAATACAACTGTAGCATTTTCGTTGTTATTTGGCAATTAGTGTCCAATCATGGTCTAATTAGGCTTAAAAGATTCGTCTCGTCCATTTCGTCTAAACTGTGTAATTAGTTTTATTTTTTATCTATATTTAATGCTTCATGCATGTGTCCAAAGATTCGATGTGACGGGGAATCTACTGTTCTTTTGCAAAATTTTCTGGATCTAAACTGGACCTATGATTGGATAAATTTTACCAAATAACAACGAAAAGTGCTACGGGAACTTTACCCACTGACGCTGAGCAACGTACAGCGTTCCCCTGTCAGACATCCTTTTGCCATGTCAGCGATCCGCTCCGAAACGCATCTCAGCCGTCCAACCCCTGACCGCACCAACGCCTGGCGCTCGCCCACGCCAGCGATCCGCGGCATCCGCCTCTCCACCAATCAGCGCGCAGGGCATCCGCTCTATAAAGTAGTCGTCCCCTCCCCGTATTCTTCCTCACGAATCCTCCGCAACCTCCCATCCCATCCTCGAATTCCGATTCGCAACCGAGCAAACCCTACCGCCCTTTTCCACTCACCGAGAGGACCCGATGGCGCCCAAGGCGGAGAAGAAGCCGGCGGCGAAGAAGCCCGCGGAGGAGGAGCCCGCGGCCCCGGCGGAGAAGGCCCCCGCGGGGAAGAAGCCCAAGGCGGAGAAGCGGCTCCCGGCGGGCAAGTCCGCCGGCAAGGAGGGCGGCGAGAAGAAGGGGCGGAAGAAGGGCAAGAAGAGCGTGGAGTACAAGATCTACATCTTCAAGGTGCTGAAGCAGGTGCACCCGGACATCGGCATCTCCTCCAAGGCCATGTCCATCATGAACTCGTTCATCAACGACATCTTCGAGAAGCTCGCCGGCGAGGCCGCCAAGCTCGCCCGCTACAACAAGAAGCCCACCATCACCTCCCGCGAGATCCAGACCTCCGTCCGCCTCGTTCTCCCCGGGGAGCTCGCCAAGCACGCCGTCTCCGAGGGCACCAAGGCCGTCACCAAGTTCACCTCGTCTTAGGCTTCTCTTCCTGTGTGTCTTCGTGTCAGATGCTGCTGGTAGTTCAGTAGGTCGGAGGCTTGGCTGTTTGGTGTCGTGTAAGTGCCGCGGTGGCTTTTGACTGAATGGAATGGAATGCTATTGTTATCTGAATGTTGATCTCTTATCTGTCCAACATCTGCTTGCAATATTATTCTGGCAATTGTTTGGGGTTCAGATTGGTACTGACATGAGTGTGATGTCGCACCAATTTGTGATGAGCGGGCGGTCTATTTCTTTGATTGCAAAGCTCGGTTCGGTGTTAGGCTATCCGCAGTCGTCCACCTCTATTTCTATCTCTAAAAAGGAATATTCTATCATAGTCATCGAGATTCTCTACTCTATATCCATTTCTTCCGCACCCGTGTTATCTCTATCCCATACTCTATACCCATTATTTCATATTTCATTCTCCTCTCTCCTCCATTCTCTCTCACCAACTCTACCTCTCTCCTGCTACAGTGCTGCTACGCACCCGTGTTATCTCTATCCCATACTCTATACCCACTATTTCATATTTCATTCTCCTCTCTCCTCCATTCTCTCTCACCAACTCTACCTCTCTCCTGCTACAGTGCTGCTACAGTGTTACCGTAGCCTTCTCACACGCGCTATCTCTGGCGTTTCCCTGTGCGGCCGGTACGCTACCGCGCGCGTTACAGGCGCGCGGTGCGGACGCGCGGTACGCCACCGCTAGCGTACCGGCCGCTTTACCGCTCAGCGCTGCGGATAGCCTTATATGGCCTTGCAGGCTGAATCTGTTGGTGGCATCCAAGCACTTTGGTGGGAAACCTTCTCCCGTTTGATTTAGATAAACTCATCTGATCGCACAGGATAATACCTTCTGATGACCTGCACTCTAGAGATAATTCATGCTTCTGCTGGGTTGATTGCTCTTATGGAACGAAGGAATAATGCTGCTCTTGTTTTGTGGCAATTCCTTCTGTTGCTTCGAGCACAACAATTTATTTATGTAGCTATAAAGGTCGTTTTTGCATTGCTCTGCACTTCTTGCTTCAAAGACAGCCGTCCTTTGGTCCCTGCCAGCAGGTTTAATTTCCAGAAATCTGTCAAACGGTCTCTTGAGGACCAAACCTGATTGTCCTGAACCATATTGTGCATTCTTGGAGTGTATTAGGTCAGTTCTGTAGTGAACCTGGTTGTCCTGAATCTTGGAGTACAGTCAATTGTTTGCGGTGCTCATCCTTGACATTGTACAGTTGAATACAATGGCCAATCCAACATTTTTTCAATTATATGCAGTCTTTTTATTGTGGGATGGCTGGTTTATAAACATGTAGGAATCATGAATGGCTTTGTTTTAGAGAAGGTGGGAGTTTAGCTATGGATGGTTTGTTTTTGTTATGTCCATTGTCTTGGAGACGTTAATAATTGATACATATATAAATGATGTCAGCCTCTGTTAGGTTAGGAATTCTCTGATTTTCTCCCTTGCTGTTCAGTAATCCTGCTTGTTAGTTGTTCCTATGCAAACATGAGCTATATGTTTTTTTCTTCTCAAACACGAATAGAGTTGTGTATCGTTATATTAAGAAAAAGGCATGATCCTTACAATTACAAAACACACACAACCACACGTACAAAATTTTAGGTAGACATTGTTAATTCTTTCAAATTGCTTTCAAGCCATTGTTAGTGCCATTTCCCTGTTGAATGGAGACAGTTGGTTTGCCTCTGTTGACTGCCCCCTTTGGAAAGCGGGAACTTTTCATGTTTTCTTCGTTTTCCCTATAAAAATGAACCGATTTCTATAAAATTCTCATGTTCCAAAGGAGGCCTTGGTTTTGTCACAGAAGGTGCAGATTGTGTGCTATTGAGACTTGAGAGACTTAGGTACATTTTCCCTTTCTGGCAAGTGAGTTTTGGTTGTAATAAACTGAAATAAAATTTTGAAGAGCTCTATGATGGTGGCACGGCACAGTTCAGGAGCTGCAGCTGCAAGGCCTGGTGTTGTTGCCCCATGGTAGCTGAATCAGAATTCAGTAAGTGCAGACGTTCGGCAATCACATGGGCATGATTTTTTTCTCTATTTAGAATTGATCCACTTGCGCATGTACTTAGGGATGCTATCCAAGGCTGAAGGAACTTTCATCAGTCATATATATACGGAGTGTATAGACTAGAGAACAAGGAGGTAATGCTACGCAGGTCCGTTTTTGCTTATATAACCAGATTGCTAATGTTGTCAGTCCTTTCTCGGTGTAGTTTGCTAATGTTAAGTGCATCTGCCAACTATACATAACAATAATGCTAATCCTGTGATACATTATTTTCTTCGTACGACAGATGAACAGTGATCTCATTTGTCACCCTTTATCCCCACAGCCTGAAGGAGGACCACAATGCACCTGTTGCTATTTCAAGAAGCATTGAGCAGTCTTGGTAGCTCACATCGTATAGTCTGGTGAAGGAAAGCTGAAGATGCACACCACTTGCTCGACCAGGTCAATCGGTTCGAATTACAGAATTCGCAACACAAGCAACTAAGCAGTTGGTCAACTTCAAATGCATACATATACATCAGTATATTTGCATGAAGAGACTAGAGGCCTGGCACAGCCGCACAGGAGAAACTGCCCTCTGTTGTTCCCTTGGAAATATGCACAATCACCCATGGAATATTTTGAAATGGAAACCAACCTCAGTTGTACTTCAGCTGATAATGAACTACTGAACTGCATCAAACCAGTCATCACATTTCAGGGATTGTAAAAAGTGGCTGAAGACGAATGTCAAAGTGGACACTCTAAGAGACTTCAGAACACATCCAGCGTTTGGATCACAGAGATGTCCACCCTTGCAAACATATCACGTTTTTGTAAGCTCATACTGTAGTAAACATATAGCAAAAGAAGGTCCAAAACCATTCTGACTGCATGCTGTACCTCACCTTTTCAGTCGTATATCACTGCCATAGTTCCTCAAAGTACTGCAGATCTGAGTAGCCAGTAGAGGTACCGGCTATGTATTGCCAAAAGGGCCTTCCATCATTGACATACCTGGAGATACTCAAATGCATTAGGACTGAAATTTCAATTGTAGATGAAGCAGCATGGTGGGATTTGAATGTAATGAGTTCAGGAGGCTGAATAACTTGAAGTTGAATAACTTAAATCATGTACTCCTTCCATTCAAAATTGTAAGTTGTTCTAATTTTGTCCTAAGTCAAAGCTACAAAAGTTTGAGTTATGACAAAACTAGAATGGCCAGCATTTTGGAACCGGAGGGAATATGGCGTGTCTGGAACAACAACAAAGCCTTCTAGTCCCAAGCAAGTTGGGGTAGGCTAAAGTTGAAACCCAACATGAGCCCTCAGTCACGGTTCAGGCACGTCAATAGCTGTTTTCCAAGCACTCCTATCCAAACAGAGATCTCTAGGTATATCCCAACCCTTTAAATCTCTTTTTATTACGCTCCCAGGCTTACAGCTCAATTTATTTATTAGTAACATAACAAACCCAACAGTTCATTCTGGTACATGTGTAGGCAGGCAAGAAGGGGAAATTTCAGGAATTGCCCCCCTACCACACATATATCACCCATTTGATACCCTCCCAAAAGACTACACAAAATTTCCAAGATGAGCTAAAACAAATGAAACTAGGACTCATCTTATTGACTGACTGAAACAGAAAAGACTCAACAGTAAAGACAAACACAAAAGATTATCTAACATAATGTACTTGAGAACTAACTAACTAAATAAATACTCCAAGTATCCCAAGAATATCTGCGAATGAAGCAAAAATACATATCATTGTAATTTTCTAAGATGTTTTGCAAGGAAATTACTCAGAAATTGTAGGATATTCACACCTATACAAGACAAGGGCATACCTACAACCGGAAATGGTAAGACAGAAAACACCTCTTAGGTTACAATTAGCATGTTGGGGAGCACACATATAAGGTAGAGACAATAACAGCAACAAAGCCTTATATACTGTAGATACATAGTATGTTTTTTGGGAAAGAAATATTTATTTTACCTGAAAGAGTGATTTTATTCATCTTATATACTAGCATCTTCTTAAATACATGGTCAAAAAGGGATGACTGGAGAAAATGGGCTACCGGCTCACTTGCAAGACAAAATACATTATACGAGATCAGATCAACAAGTATTCCAACCAATGTTGGCACCAATGGCCTGATCCAAGCAAAGAAACCACGGCAGCACATAATTTATTAGTATGCATCCATGGACTAATTCTATGGCAGAGTGGAATATGTATTTGGTTCCCCCTCATACATTAATTCTACATTCCCGCTATGAGCTCAGTTAACATTAACCAAATGCTCCTCATACACTAATTCAACATTAGTGTGAACTTACTCAACATTGACTGAAACCTACTCAGGGAATCTGATATGCAATACAAGCGCAGAAAAGAGGAGAAAAGCAGAATAACACAAAGCAAAGTATTATAAGAACAGAACAGGCGGAGAAAAGAAAATTTCAGTGCAACTGCAGAAGAAAGGATCCATCAATAGTTGCTCATCTCACCTTGTCCCATACCATTAAAAATCATGGGCAGATTTAAGGAGCTCCATGGTGTAACTGGACTCTATTACCTTCCCAGCTGAGGAACAACCTGACTTGGTTGTGGGAAGTAGACCATAAAAAGGTCCCAACTCCCAAGAGCAAAATGAGAGATTCCACGCGACACTTCATTGAACAAATGAGAAGGTACATAACTCTCAATAATGATTTGCTTGGTATGCTGCAAATTGTTCACTGCATTAAGGAAGAAGTTGAAATCAGGCAGAAAGTATCAGCTATTGAACTTTAGCATGGTATCCCATCATACTGTTGGCTGCTGCTGTTTTTGTTCCTCTGTTTATTTCATTTCGCGATTTTCTCCTCCTGCGAATTAGCAGAGGTCCTTCCTTTCGTTTCAAGAAGAGGAAATATGCTTTATTGCGTGCTACACCAGATCGAGGTTCGGAACATATCCCTCTAGTCTCATCTCATTTACCAGTATGCCCATGAGTTGATACATATCTTCTGCACCATGCTGTGGTTCAGTGCTTGCATAGAATTCGAGGACTTTACCATGAATCTCAACCCAGCTGCACCCTGGAGTCTTGCTAACACCCCTCTCCCTCATTAGCCCTATCATTCTTGCAGATTCATCCATTTTATCTGAGGTTGCATAAATCTTGGATGACACCATGTAGTTCCATGAGTTTGTTGGCTCCAACTTCATAATCCTGTTGATGACCTTCTCACCGACCTCGGCATTCTTGCATTTCTGACAAGCAGCAAGCAAAGCGCCTAACATGACAGCATCTACCTTGCCAGGCTTTTTCTCAATAAAATCCCATGCTTCTTCTAAATGACCAGCACGTGCCAACAAATCAACAATGCAGGAGTAGTGCTCAATTTTAGGAATGATTTTAAACACAGGTGTCAGGGAATTGAACAACCGGCGGCCATACTCAAGTAGCCCAGCATGTACACAAGCAGAAAGCACACCTATGAATGTGATATCATCTGGCTGGAGTCCTTTCTCATTTCTCATTAGTTCAAACTGCTGAATGGCATCATAGCCTCGACCGTTGAAGGCAAGCCCACAGATTAATGCATTCCATGAGGCTTCATTTTTGAATGGCATCTTTCCAAAAACAAATGTGGCTTTCTCAAGATCTCCACACTTAGCATACATGTCTACTAAGGCCGTTCCCACATAGACATTGCTGTAGAGGCCTCTGTGTAAGGCATACCCATCCAATTCAACTCCAAGCTCCAGTGCACCAACTGCAGCGCAGGATGAGAGGACACCAACCAAGGTTATCTTGTCTGGACACAGCCCAGCTTCCCTCATGCTGTGAAACAAGGCTATTGCTTCATTTGACATGCCATTTTGCGCATACCTGCATCAGCTGATATGCCATTTGTAAATTATCAGGCCAAACAATGAATCCTTAATCAGCATTTGTTTGCAACAATAATAGAAGTGTGTCTTCATATACTTGCCCGGTGATCATGGCATTCCATGCCACGACATCCTTGTTGCTGATGCCATCAAACACACGCCGTGCCTCTTCCATCTCTCCACACTTCTCATACATCCCCACAAGCGCCGACCCAATGAGCGAGTCCACCTCCATCCCGGCAGACCTCACCCACTCCTCCACCCACTTCCCAAGCACCAAATTGCCAGCATCCCTGCAAGCTGTGAGCACAACTGCCAGAGTCACCCCATTTGGCGCCACTGCGCTCTCAGAGACCATCGACCGGAACATCCCTTCAACCTCGGCCACCATCCCTGCCCGCTCATATGCTTTCATTATAGAGTTCCAAGAGACGACATCCCGGTTGGGAATTCCGTCGAACACCCTGCGAGCGGTGAGGTGATCACCGAGGCAGGAGTACATAGTGATGAGGGAGTGGACGGTGTGGTCGTGGTCCCTGAGACCGAGCTTCTCGAGGAAAGCGTGGGCGGAGCGGGCGAGGGCTGGGGCCGGGCAGCGAGCGGCGGCGAGGAGGAGGAAAGGGAGGGTGTAGGCGTCGGGTCGGAGCTCGGCGCGGAGCATGCTGAGGAAGAGGCGAAGGGAGGTGTCCGGGCGCGACGAGGCGAAGAAGCGGAGCGCGACATTGTAGGAGAAGGCGGTGGGGGCCGGATGGGAGGAGAGGAGGAGGAGGACATAGTCGGCGGCGGCGGAGGAGAAGGAGAGGAGCTTGGAGAGGAAATGGTTGTAGGGAAATGGGCGGTTTGAACGTGCGAGGAAGTGGGCATGGAGCTGCTTGACGGCGGCGAGGGAGCGGCAGCGCGACAGGAGCCTAGAGACGGTGGCGGCGGCAAAGGCGGCGGTGGTGGTGGAGGCGGCGGAATGCATTGCTGAAGGTGGCGCAGCCGACGGGTGGTGGAGCTGTAGCGGCTGTCCGTCTCCGGCGGCGTGCCAGCGATGCGCGCCGCGTCGGATGGGACCGCCGCCACCGTCCCGGAGGAAGAAAGACTTTTTGGCGTGCACCAGCATTTCAGCGGCCGCGAAACTGCTGGCCGCACACCTTGTGGTCAATCTCAATCGGAGCTTCGTACAGTTTACTGACGTTAAATACGCTGACACGACAAAGAGAGATGGTGAAAGCTTGGCGGAGTAAAAAGAGTTTTACGGTGATAAAACTTTTCTGTGTTTCTAAAATATGAGTGTGAAGTAAAAAGAGTTTTAGGGCCCGTTCAGCCGGCTTATAAGCCATTTTTTTCGGCTTGTTTTTAGCCGAAACAGTATTTTTCTTTCATAAAAAATTAGTCGAAACAGTGTTTTAGCTTATTTTTTCAGCGAAGCGAACGGGGCCTAAGACTGGTCTAATTGTGTACTGCTGGATTTTTTTTCAGGTGTTTTTTACATGGGGTCCATGTAAAAATGTTATTTCATATATATTTGAAAAATACTAGTGTTTAGTATTGCGTGGCTAGCGTTCGAACGTCCGGATGTTAGTCCCCGTCCCGACGCTTGCGCCTGCCCCAGCGCGCTGTCCGCCCTGACTACTGCGTCTCACCTCTTGTGTGCCCGCCCCAACGCCAAGCACCCACCAGCACGTCCTATTGCCCCAGTCTCGCAAGCGCTAGCAGCGATCTCTCTCTACTGCATGCACAGTTCCCACGCAAAATTAATGTGTTTCACTCGTGAAAAAAATGGAATGGCAGCGCCTGCACACCGTGCACGTAGGCATGCAGCTGTGCGCGCCACATGTCTGTTGATGTGCATGCAGGTGGGGACCACCCACGCCCGATTCGGGTACTGCTACGCTAGTGGGGACCGCCTCTGCATGTGTTCGCTTCCTACGCCTGCTAATGTTGCAACATCGAGCACTTCTGCAACATACGTCTAAAACAGGTGAAACATTTATAGCATACGTTTGCAACATATGTGTATAGCAGCTACAACATCCAGATAAACACACTTGCAACATGCGTTTGAAACAGATGAAACATTTTGAATAGACGTTTGCAACATATGTGTATAGTCACTTAAACATATGAAATATCCAGATAAAACACTTGCAGCATACGTCTAAAATAGATGAAACGTTTGAAACATACACTTGCAACATTCGTATGGTCATTGCAACATATGCAACATCCCGATAAAACACTTGCAACATATATTTGAAACAGCTGAAACATTTAAAACATACACTTGTAACATACGTGTATGACCATTGTAACATATGCAATATCAAGATGTATGCAACATAGATCTGAACGCATGAAACATTCGGTTGCAACGATGTGCTCATTTACTTGTTGCCGCCCAATAGAGGCTAGTTGCTGCGGCGCGCGGAAGCGTAGCGCGAGACATGGTCGGCGCGCGGCGCGAGGGACGAGCGGGAGCGCGAGGCACAAGGTGTGGACGGCGGGCGGCGCGAGGCACAGGCGGGTGCGCGGCACGAGGCACGAGGCGCGGGGCGCGCACAACGAGTCTGGTGCGAGGCGCAGGGGCGCACGGCGCGAGGCGGGTCCGTCCTGATGGTACCATTATCGATTTGGTATTTTAATAAGTTTTCTCGATGACACTTATTTCTTCTTAAAAAAAATGGACGTTCTTTAGTCATGAAACTTGACGTGAATAGATCACCTATGGATTATAGGGCGTCTTTGGGACTGCGGGTTGGCCACCGCACTGCATATCGGGACCATGACATAGGGCGTGTTTGGGACCGTAGGCTGGCCACCACATGGTGCCGTATTGGCCTCGACCTCGTGGTACAAGAAATTCGAGCGCTAGTTCAATCCCGATCGGTGTGTCTCCGGTGGTGGAAAGAATCATCGATTCAGTAGAGTGTTTGGCAGGATTTTCTCGATTCTCAAGATGGTACAACCAAAGATCCAATTTTAAGCAGTCTCAAACACACCTATAGTAAATTAGATAAAATAATCTTTAGTTGATTGAAACACTCTAGGTTATGTATTAGATTACAGTAATCCAACAAACAAACTATTATAATCCAATAGTCCATCTCAAACCTACTAATATATAGAAGATTAGAGGTGCTCACAAAATTGAATCCCATAATTCAACACCGATAATGCAGGGATTCAAACAACCTAGATTATTATAACACCTAATCTAGATTACTATAGTCACATTCAAGATCTAGTTTATAATAATCCAATAATGATGTAAACAAACATTTAATTATGGAGGAGAAACTTAAGAAAAGTTAAGTAAGCAGAAGGTAAGCCCTAATTTGGTTCGAAGCGGACATTATTAACCACCTTGGTTTGTGCTTTTTTTTTCCCCGAGTGGTTCGTGCTTTTGATATTGTGACATGTGCTGCATTTTTTTTTGGGGGGTGGGGGGTGGGGGGGGGGGGGGGGGTGGCGGGGTGGCGGTGGCCCCATGCACCCTGTGTTCGTGCTTTTGATATTGTGTGACATGTGGTTTGTCACAAGCAATGTATGAATTTTACTGCACGTTATACTAAATCTTAAGTTATTATATATTCATGGACGGTTCTTTCAAATGTTCTATTAATAATTTGTAATTGCACATAAATTTAGAACATGTACTATGTTAAATTGTTTTAGTTTTATAATTTCAATAGTTCATGGGTTAGCATTCTCATGGACACTTTCTGGCTTGGCACTTGAACCAAAACTGATTAGCACAAAAATGAGACATTGGCGTAAAGCAACAACATAGGAGTATCTTCATACCCATGTGAGAAGAGGCTTTTCACCTGAGAACAGAGGCTTCACGGAGATTTTTAAGGCGGCAGCAATCCAGAGTTAGGGATGCTAAGCTCCATCTGTATAGAGTTGTATGGCGATGGTCACTGCATGGTAATTAGCACAAAATACTGCCAAAGTTTGAGGAATCATTTCAGATAGAAAATCATGGAAAGACTTAAGGTACTTTAGGCAAAGGAACCGAAAGTTGAATCGTTACACTTATTAGGTTGCTCTGGCTCTGGCTAAGGTCAACAAATTCCAAAAATGCTGCACCATTTAGGAGTGCGTGCTACTAAATCATAGCCGTGAGCAAGCAATGGATCCACTAACGGACAAATTAGTACTAATTTGCACGGCAGGCTTAGGGAGCTCATTCGAGATTTTTCAGAGCTGTTTTCCCATGTTGTAAGTACAAAAGAGAAGATCTGCCATTATTTCTGTCTTTTTTTGGTACCCTCTTCTCTGTTAATTCAACCCGGACAGAGCTCCTGCAATAGTCGTTCAGAAAGGGAAGAAAAAAAATTATACAGGAAGGCGTGATAAATAAGAATTAGTAATGCGGTGATGCTTCGGGATATACGAAAGATGAAATGAAAGATGCCGTAGGGGGTCTCCCAAGGTCAAGGTGTATTCTGCAGGTCACAGCCGCAACACAAGAAACTAACAGGCGGTTAACTGAACATTTAAATGTATACATAAACATCAGTATTTGCTACAAAATGCCTGGCACAGTCGCCTACAGGGAGAAACTGCTCTTGTAATTTCCCTTGGAAATATGTACAAGACGCCCTTGGTAAGTGGCGTTGACACTATGTACTCTTATTGCGGCTCAGGAGAACAACTTGCTATACCTCGACCCCGATCCTCTCTGCAACCTGCAATACAGTTACAAACAAATCAGCGATCGCTCTTCAGAGAAATAGTGCAGATAACATAAAACAGGTGCAGGGAATCCAGGGCCGACTTATACAGTGCAACTGTTCCTAAATTCTTGTTGAATTTCTGTAAATTAAAATATGATTTGTGCTAGGTAAATTTTAGATCCAGCGCCATGGAAATCGATAAGAGTGTTCAACAAGAATTGGTTGGAATTCCACAGGAGTGTTGAGCAGCGGAACAATATACCTCCTTGAAGGAGTAAACATCACTGCCCCAAAGCCAGGCATCGCAGCCTGCATCCCTTGCTCCCCATATGTCGTTCCTACGGTCATCACCAATATGCACAGCTTCTTCAGGTTTCACTCCTAACAGCTCGCAGGCCTTCAAGAATATTGTAGGGTTTGGCTTTTCTGCTGCAACCTAAAAGATGAGCAGCATCAAGGAACAGAGTTTAAGACAATATTAATAGGGAAATAGCAGCTAAAGTTTAGAAATAAGAACATAAATTAAAGGCCAGAGCTTAATTAGTAAGCTTCGTTAAACAAGCCCATCTAAGGAATATTCAGAAATGGAAACCAACCTCAGCAGATATAGCAACTGCATCAAACCAGCGGTCACATTTAAGGGCTTGTAAAAGTGGCCGAAGACGGGTGTCAAAGTTGGACACGACAGCTGTTTTGACACCAGCCCTCCTCAATGCCTCAAAAACACGTCCAGCATCTGGATCGCAGAGATGCCAAGCCTAGCAAACATATCACATTTCGTAAGCATAGCAAATATATACCAAAAGAAGGTCAAAAACCATTTTGATTGCACACTGTATCTCACCTTTTCAGTTGTATAGTACTGATACAGTTCCTCAAAATACTGTAGATCTGAGCAGCCAGTAGATGAACTCACTATGTATTGCCAAAAGGGCCTTCCATCATTGACATACCTGGAGAAACTCAAATGCATTAGGACTGGAATTTCAGTTGCAGTCCAAGCAGCAGCATGATTTTCGAAAGGGGCTTGAAATCTGGAGGGCTGCAAGGCTCCCAGGCACATCCCATTTTAGTAACATAACAAACCCAACAGTTCATTCTAGTACATAAGTGGGCAGGCAAGATGAGCTAGAAACAATTGAAATGAAAGAACCAGTACTACTTCGGACCACCGCCCAGATGGCCAGATATGTTGAGAAAAATTAGTGGCGATAATTTTTGACCAAGATGTTCCTCCTGATAGGTCTAAGAAGACAGCCTGGAAGCACTTTATTGTTATGTACGGGGTATGCTTCAAAAGCACACAAAACCAGATCAAGTTACTTTTGTCAACTGTACAGTATTTGCTCTATAACGCCTAAACCATATACTAATAAACCTGCATCCTTGCAGTTGGCTGGAATCTAGGAATTAGTGTTCCTTCTTTATTTCTTTATTTTTGTCTTTTTTAGCAGTGGCATAAATAGACCAGCAACACTATGCTTTTTGGGAGAAATCCTGTTCCCAGAACTAGATCTGGAAGACTTGTGATGATATAACTCTCCCAGTTATTGACTTGTTCTTGCAAGGATGCCCACTGTTATTACGTCACGTTGACATACAGCTCAGTTTTATCTCTGCATAAATGTTCTCGATTTGCAACGCACCTGAGTTTGATGGATTCAGATATATTAAGGTTTGCTCAATTTATAGGGATTCAACTTTAATCTCTACACATTGGATGCAAACCTTTTAGCTGGAGGTCAGTATATATCTGCGTGGTATGTTTAGCACATGACAAAGTTTCTTACAGTACCAAAATTTCCCTAGCTTTCATGCAGGGAACCACTTTGAACTTTGAAGCTGATTGTTCCAAAAGACCCAAGCTTCTGAAGTGAACGATCGACAACTTATAACCACTTTTATTACCATAGGTCCACAGCTCGATTGGATTGCAGATTGCACAAAAGCAGGAGACATGTACCATACCATGTTACCAACAAACATGTAACAGTGGGGTGCAATCAACTGAGGTCACATAATATACCAGTTCCACATGCTTTTTTTTCTCCCTCTAAAAGTCATGCAAAATACAGCAAGTACCATGAACAGTGACAAGTTGAGTGGGGCTTACCTCAGACGTGATCTACCCCATGGCTGCGCATAAGCCCGCCGATACCGCATCAGAATCTCGTCCTCTGAGTAATCCACTCCATACTTCTGGCCTATCGTTCTGTACACCTGAACAGACAGTTATAAAAACAGCAGACATCAGAACACATACTTTAAACGCATCAGAGAAACACAGCTTGTTCTGCAATTCGTCTTCAGGGGACGAAAGGCAACCATCTAGTAAAGCAAACAAGTCCTGAAGAGCACTGACAGATCTCCCCATAGCACAGCCGGAAACCGCATATAGAGTGGAGAGAAACAATAGATCAGATCAAGTACAATCACTCCGCCACAGAGCGCGCACAGCTAGCCGAAATCAACTTGCATGCCGCAGCAATCGCTACCGGTGGCCAGAAATGGCGTACGGAAACCACCGGACCACACATGCAGCAGGCAACCGGCCGGGCATAGTGCAGCAGAGGACGCGAACCGGAGGGAGGCGCGCGCGCGCGTCGGCAATGGAAGGGAAGCGAGGGCGAGCGGAGCGGACCTGGGCCATGGGCTCGGTGGGGGCGAGCAGCGTGCCGGCGGCGTCGACGAGGATGGCCTTGTGCGTGATGTCGCCGTAGATGGCCCGCCGGTAGTCGTAGTACTCCCGCGCCCCCATGAGCTCCCACCTCGCGGCCCCTGGCCCCGCGGCCGTGGCCACCTCCGCCGCCGTCCCGAGCGGCCGCCTCTCGCCGCAGCCGGCGAGCGCGGGCTGCAGCCGGGCGGCGGCGGCCGCCGCGCGCAGCCGCGCCACCGCCATTGCTTGCGGGGCGGCGAGATGAGGAGGAGGAGGAGGAGGAGGAGGAAGAGCGTCGCCGTGCCGTCCCCGCGCGTCGTGGGCGTGGGCTGTGGTGGTCCTCGGGGGAACTAGTGGTGGCGGTTTATAGGCGGCGAAGGCGTGGCGAGTGGTGACTGTGGCCTGAGGAGGGCCACCGGTGATGGCTTTGCAGCTGGGTGGGTTTTTCTTTTTCAGGTGGTGTTTGGAACTATTTGGATGATGGATGGATCATTTCGAATTCTCCAACATTGCAAGATAAAACATGTTTAGTCAAAGGGAGAATCGTAGAAAACATGTTTGGTTCGGTAGGAGCATGATAAAATCGGGCTAGCCTGAGGACGGCCAAGATTTGCAACGCTTTATTCGTGGATGGATGTTGGCAAACAAAATCCCCGTATATTTCTATCTTACGTATATATATCCGAAGTAGGTAGAGTTTTCCTATCAAGAGTTCACGAACTAATCGCTCGAAGTTTTGTTTTTCTGAGTTTGTGAAATGGAATAGTTTAGCTCACCATGATCTCATTTCAACAAAAATTACTAGCATGGTACACCACTTATATAGCATACATGTTGAATAATTTCTTAAACTAAACACCACTTAAATGCATGAAATTTTATAGCCTTTTACCTAAGCGGGGTCTATAGAAACCTTACAAACAAGAGTAGAGGAGCATCCAAACTGATGCATGATATTTGAACAAAAACAATACTGATTTTCCTAATTGTTTTTCCCGGAGCAATCTAATCTCCTCATGGTTTTTCACCCGATCTGCAAAAAGAGTCCAATCCTTTCACACGTGCCCGGAGCCACTTCATATAGGTCTGTGCTTCTGTTCTTTGTTTGATAGCCCTAACAACCAAGCATCAACATTAAGTGGGTCTTTTGAATTAAAAATTTTAATAAATAGGTGGCTCAGAGCCAAGGGACTGAGTTTACCTTAAGTTTGCAGGTTGAGTATGTTTTCAGTGGTAACCCCAAGTTAGAGGAAATAGGAAGTTTTTTTTGTCAATTGGGGCTGTATCGTGTACTTAGCTCGGTTAGTGCGATTTGGTAAGTTTAATTAAGGCCACAAAGAAAGTAACGTGGGGTATGTAGGGCCTGTTTGGCTTGCGCCTAAGCCCATCGAGCCACAGCAGGGGCGGCACCAGAACTGCGACGGACGTTTTCCTCACCAAGATTTTGGCAGATTGTGGCGTAGAAATTGAACTATAGCCCTATGGACACGCCGCAAGTGCCGCGGCTAACCAAACAGCCGCCACACAAGTTAGGCACACAAACTGTGGCGTGATTTGGCAACTTACTTACGGTAGCAAACCAAACATGCCCGTACTACGTACTAGAACTATTCGTACATTTCTGAAATGTACCGCTTAAGATTGTTTTTTTGGGAACTAAACCTTAATTAAGGTCGTATTCGACAGTCCTGATGTTAAGTGCTAACAAAGATCAAAGAAGCCGCAGCAACAAAGAAATAAACAAGGACGACGATATCAACCAATGCAAGTATATTCGGCGACTCGGCGGTGTGACCAACGAGGAGGTAGTAGGTTTAGGCGAAAGCAAGCATTAGGGGAATTGAATGAACTTTGCTTCTACAATAGTATAGCATAATCTTGCTCGTCTACTCAAATGTAACTTGTTTAGCTTTATGAACACCGACTTCCCAAGTGCTCTCTGCTTAGTGCTTACGATTACGAGCTCAAGTGGGAGTGCGAGTGAGATTGGAAGTTGCATCGAGACCGAGTCCGGTGGTGATGTTCACATAATTTAATCCATCTTTCACCTTAGTAACTAACTAATTAAGCTAGCGTATGTTCCAATGGGCGACAGTGGATGCATGCATGCTGACACGAAACCGGTATTCATCTCGGTAAAGCCCACATCAGTCTGCCACAGAGCCCATGGTTTCCCGTCCGGCCACGTCCTGCAGTTTTGGACGCTACTGAATTGTCATCTACCGTCGCGACGCCAAAGCAATGCAAAGTTACCTTATATTACACTTGTTATTACACATCAACTTTTCATTAGTTTACACTTTAGAGAGACCATGGCATATGTTACTCCTACAACTTAGGTTTTTTTTTTTAGAAAACTCCTACAACTTAGTTGTATATGTTTGTGTACGCTAATTGGCCGGAGAGAGGCTGTTGGTGTTACACGCGTGACGCACCGGGACGATCGATTGCACGTAAACGACGCCACACGCCATCAAGCTTACTCAGCTTTGTCATAAAATAAGAGAAGAAAAAAGCTTACTCAGCCACTTGGTTTTTTTTTATCCCCAGCGCTTTAAAAAAGAAGGGAATCCTTTCGGTTGCAACCGAAAAAAGAAAGAACGAAAGAAAGAAACGTTTCATTTACTAGTTAACATGCACGTGCGACACGCACGTGCCTAGAAAAAATTTGTTGTTTTTGTTGTCATTTTCTAGCTTGTTTATAGTTATCATAGTATTTTCAAGTTTATTTGAAACCAATATTTGTCATTTTCAAGCTTGTCTGTAGTTATCATCTTATCCTAGTATTTTCAAGTTTATTTGAAACCAACATTTTTTCCATTATTTGGAACTATGTTGAAGTGCTAGTGGAGCGTTATCTAGCTCGGATGCGTGGTAGATTGAATGTGGCCACTAATTGTAAATTTAGACAGGGCAGGAGACTACTTGTATTTGTAAGTTTTATTTCATTTTGAATATAAATTCATTTACTTTTTGATCCGTCGTTCAGATATTTTTCCATCCAAAGTACAGTAGCCGGAAGCAAAGCAGTCCAAGAGGATGGACAACTTTTGTTGGATTTTTTATGTGCTGAAACGATGAATAACAAACTGAAGTGCATCTAATTCCCTATATGGATTGATTGTTCTAACTGACGCAAACTGCAGTGATTTGGTTTATTTCTTACGATGCAAGATCAGACATGCCATTGATCCGTCGTGCGTCAGAATCATCACAAAGAGTTTGCAAGATCGGTTGCTTGTTGTTTCTTGCCTATTTTCTTCACTTGATGACTTGGACGGAAGCTTGCAAAGATTGGAGATCACAAAGGCAGCAAGTCACACAGTTGGTACTGAAAAGATTGAGTGACTTTTCACAAATAAAAAAAGAAAAAAAAGAAAAGATTGAGTGACATTATGCAGTGGAGGATGTAGCTTGCACTTGCACCGTGTGGTGCGCAGGCACACACGCACCTGCACCTAATTGGCATTAGGTCGTACAACTCGTTCTGGCCGCGCGGGTAACACATCATCTCCTGGAGGTCAGGCGCCTTAGGCATCTCCTCGATCGACCATCTCCGTTGCCCTTTTCCTGACGAGTTGCCAGTCCAGGGAGTTCCTGCAGCAGGAGTAACATCAGGATACGGGACATATATTCGATCGCTCATCACATTAGGTTCTTGCTCTTAGGGGGTTGGCGGCACCGGAACCGCTAGGGTTGGAGGTGGCGGCTGTAGCCTTGCGGATGGCGAGGCGACGATCGGACGGGAGGGCCAGGGCGAGGAGTTACGCCGGCAGCGCAGATCTGGAGAGGATCAGGGGCACGATATGATTGGAAATAGATGAGGTGCGGCGCAAGAAAGGAAATAGCCCAAATCTCAAGCGGGTACAGGCGGGCGTGTACGTCGTCGACGGGTGAAAAAAAACGAGGCATCGTGGTAGACACAATATAAACACGCATAAAGAATTAAAATTTTTCCGGCCGGGCCTATTTGTCAGGTTAGGACGGGAGATTAGATGCGTTGGGTTTATGATCTAAGGGCTAAAACATATGGTGGGTAGGAATTGCCGAGTAACAGGTATTTTTCAATTCCTTCGCTACACGCACGTGCGACACGCACGTGTGTACCATACAACTTTATTCAAGCACAAGCAACTAAGCAGGGCACAACTGCAAAATGTATTCACGAGATTATTCTTCAAACAAAGGTTCAACAGAAGACCTGTAACTCCAGATACGGCTCCTGTAATTCCAGCTTCAGCCCCTCACATGACGAGGAGATGGGGACCTTGAGTAGCTTCTTCCTCTCCTGTATTTGTGAAACCATAAAAAATGTGTGCTAAAAAAAGAAAGGGGAATGCAATCTAGCGGGAGTATTCAAGGAAACCTCCTGTATGTTCAATTAAAAAGAAAAAGAATTCAAAGAAATACCTAAAATCCATAGAACTGTTCAGGCAGTTTCCTTTGAGATGATCCTTTTCTCCACAACAGTAGCACCTATCTTTCTACTCAGCTTTGAAATCACGAACAGATTAGGGAAAAGATCAACAAAGGGCAGGGAATATAAATGGTTGGAGCAACCAAAAAGAATTATCCAATTAACTTTATTGTCCTCAACAACAATCATTAAAGCTCTGGTGTAGCTCCAAAACACAACAAAAGAAGCGAACACAATTTTATTAAAATGTCACATGCCATGTATGTAGTAGAGAACAGTGGTAGCAAGAGCTTACCCCCCTCTTGCAAAATAAAAAACAATGCAGCGTCCATGAAATTCTTGATCGTCAAGTTCAGACCTTGCAACATCTGCATCTCGGTGATCATATACTCCTACAATATGATCTAGCAAATGAAAACACAGGGTGGGCCTTAAATGTGAAGAGTATTATGAAGTACCCATTACTAATCCCAAAGATCACAAGTGGACATCTTGTGAATCAAAGAAGCAAAAAATTCTACTTACAACAAAGCCATAGATCTCCTTCATATTTACTTTCCGCACTCTAGGGAATGATTGGCAGAAGCAGCAACGCCAAAGACTCTGGTAATGAAAATGCATCTCCAGTTAGTAATAAAACTACACACCACTTTTTCATAAGTGTTCTTTTGATAAAATAAATGAGGATATTTTCAAATTAATTGTTAAAAATCTGCTTAGAACTTTGGAGCAACAGAACCAATTTCATTGATAGCACACTCCAACCATGAACACTAATTTAGGTTGACAACCCCAAATACCCAACAAGAATATCCAGTCAAAATTTGTAATAAGGGACTTTGGCATGTTATGGGAAATTGACAATAAACAAGGGAAACAAAATACCAAGTATTAGTGTAATCTACCTGATCAGATCATTAAGAATTCGTTACTTTCCTGGGATCCATCTCGGCGACATTGGAGAAACATCTTCACCGCGACATTGGAGAAACAACTTCACGACAGTCAACAGGTAGGATCAGCCTTAACAAAACAAAAAACGAAGGAGATGCACATAGATCGAACTGCTGTCAACTCCCAATTTAAACAGCGGAACCATTTAAGAAGCAAATGATCGTGATGAACACATGGTCGCACACTCGCACATACTGTATACTCACCTTAGTTTCGGTCCCTCGAACCCTGCAACGAGAAGACCGATATCATCATTTTTTTTTGGATAAAGTCAATCCTTCCCTATCCACGTGGATTGGAGTATAGAAAATAAACTGTGTTTTTTCATCTTAATAAATCCTTCCAAAGCATATGGATTGAAGAGGATTTCAATGTGTATAAACAAACCCTATCTACGTGGATTGAAGCAGCAAATGATCGATATGAAACCTAACGACGCCGGGCGGGCGCAGCTAGCTACACGGAGAGCGAGCATGATGACTGACCGTAGAAGTCGGAGCTGATGACGATGGCGCGTGCGGGTGTTGAAGTGGTTGTTGATGAAGACTTGACGTCGTAGCACCGCGCTCCTGGCTTCTCGTGTTCTCTCGGCACACGTAGACGGCATGTGCATGCATGGCCTACGTGCACGTATATGCATATACATCTAGGGCTTTTGCTTGCTTCTTGTAGTAGTATTGGCGTCTTCAGGTTCCCTGTCCTGGCGGCCGCATCACGTCTCGGCCTCCGAGTCCACAGCACGGGCACATCCGGCACCGGCAAGCCGAAACCCGCCGGCGATGCTCCGTCTCCTTGTGACGCGATGATTAGGCCACAACGTCATGGAAGTCGCGCGTGATCTAGCCCGCCTCTCCGCACCCGTGTCCGTCATGTCCAGCCTAGTGCCGTTGGTGCTGGAGACGGGAGCACGAGCGGCGCGTTGGCTTCCTCGGCCGGCTGAGATGAGGGTCGCGGATGTGGCGAGGATGACGGCGTGTGTGATGGAACGGAGGCGTGTGACGATGGGAAATTTAAGTTGGAAAGATGCCTTAGGAACTGGAGAGGTAGCGGATGAGCAGGCGGGTACCGATGGGTGGGTAGGAAAATTGCCGGTGAAAATAACGTGAGAGAGCGCGGCATACCACGCATAAACACGCATAAACATTAAAAAGTTTTCCGGCCGGGTCCGTTTGTCAGATTAGGACGGGAGATTAGATGATCTGTGATCTAAGGGATTCAAATTTAGATGGGTAGGAAACATAAAGGTGAGAGGCTATTTTCAATTCTTTCGCTCTTTTATAGTATAGATTTATTACTCCCTTCAGAATTCCAGGTGTATGGAAGCGACGAATGATTGGGAATCATCAACCCCATCCGCTTCGGCACCCGTTCCAAGACGAATCTGGTGCAGTGCAGCCGCTAACAAACCCCTGTAGTAGTAACATCTTGTCAGTGAGTTCGTTAAGCACAGGGGCTGATAAACCTGGGTGCTAAACTGGACACTGTGGTGGTACTGTGGTCTAGAGGCCTGTATTTTTTTTTTCAAATAAGGGGCCAGAGGCTAGGTTAGTCCCCCGCGTTATGAGAACGCTTAGGGACCAGGTACTCTAGACACGTCTGGCCGGTGCTATTCTGGCACCGCGGGGATTCAAACTTGGGTTGCCTACTTAAAAGGCTGGTGCTGCTGACCACCCAAGCCCTCCACCCCTCCCTACTAGAGGCCTGTTTCAATCACCTAGGATTAGTTGTTAGGTTCTAGACTATTTGGATCACCTAGTATATGAGTATATGACTCGAGTCGTTGTTAATTTACAAGCTGCTACAACTAACTGTTAGGTGCATAAAGTTGAGATGACTGAAGTTCAATCCTATGACATTTGAATACATTAAATTAAATAGTACTCTCTCTTCCACAAGTGAATGGAATTATGGGATCCGTGCCATTCAAACTGGTCAAGTTTGATTAAGTTTATACTAAATAGTATTAGTATTTATATCTTCAAGTAAATTTATTGTGAAAATATATTCTATAATTAATCTAATGATACTTATTTTGTATCATGAATGTTAGTACTTTTTATATAAATTTAGTCAAAGCTCTAGATGTTTGATTCCTCGAAAAGCGAGAATTGCGTTCTTTTGTGGACGGAGGAAGTAGTTATTATAGCATCTTCACAAGTTCTCCGATATCTATTATCAATACGTATGTATTGGATAGCCCAATATTATTTTTGTGAATATTAGGAGAGTTGTTACAGGCAGTACCCTAATATGTACCCCCTAATATTCATGTAGAAGGAAGGTGGGTCCCATATGAGCGTAGGAGAAAAGATGGTTGGAAAGTGATAGTTTGGGTGGTGGTTTCCATGGTATTAAGGGAGATACAACTCTCTTTTGTTTGAGGGGAGATGAGAAAAATATGGTGACCACAATAAAAAAAAGATATATCGAGGAACTGCTAGAGCATGAAGAAAGCACAGTTATTCCTACTATAATAGTCTAATATAACAGTTTTATGGGAATATGAAAATGTATTAGGGAACTGATAGAGATGCTCTTTGTCCACTTCA
This sequence comes from Saccharum hybrid cultivar R570, assembly GCA_038087645.1. Taxonomy (NCBI): domain Eukaryota; kingdom Viridiplantae; phylum Streptophyta; class Magnoliopsida; order Poales; family Poaceae; genus Saccharum; species Saccharum hybrid cultivar. The sequence continues at coordinate 3,949,791 of JAQSUU010000809.1, read as the reverse complement.
ACTCCTCTTTACCAACTACTAGTAGATTAGGTGTTCGGTATTGCTGCGATAAGGACGTCTGTCCATCCCGACGATCCCGTTGATGGGCCACGACACCAGCCAAACGGCCTAAATCTCCACTTGCGTATCCGCTCGCCCTCAACCTTATCTGCTCGTGAGCCCGTCATCCGTTCCTCTCCATTCACCGCACCGCCGTCGTGTCTGCACCGCCGCATGCGTGCTCCAGCACGACAACGCCACCACGGCGCTCTCCACCGCGCGTGCTCCAGCACGACCACACCGCCACGCCACTGCACCGGATCAGCTGCCATCCTTCATCTCCACCACGCTCCAGTGCCACCTCCCGCCATCCTTCATCTCCACCGGGACATCTGCCCGCCGCGGCGTTCTCCACCGTGTTGGCCTCCTTCTCCACCGGAGTGGCCTTCTCAACCGGAGTTGCGCGCCACTCAGCGGCATCGAGCTCTGCACCAGCGTCGAGCTCCGCGTGGACGAGCCTCCAATCGTCCAAGCAGCAAGTAGATGTTGCACTGAAAACGCATGTTGCAAGCATATGTTTCAAATGTTTCAGAGGTATCTGCAAGTGTTTTGTATGGATGTTGCAAAGGTAGATCAGGATGTTGCATATGTTGCAATGGTTGTACACGTATGTTGCAAACTTATGTTCCCAATGTTCCATCTATTTTTTAGACATATGTTGTAAGTGTGTTTATTTAGATGTTGCATATGCTTCACACATATGTTGCAAGTATTTTATCTGTATGTTGCATATGTTTGCAATGGTTTTCAAGTGTTTTTAGGTGTTTTTGCAATTGTTTCAAACTCATGTTAGAAGTGTTTCATCTGTCTTCAGACGTATATTGTAATTGTTGTATCTAAATGTTTCAAAAGTAGATCTGGTGTTGCACATGCTGCAATGTGATCCGCTTGCTGAAGCTGCTGGAGGGGACGCGAGGTGTCGGGCGGGGGTGCAGACACCGTGTGGGGTCAGGTGGGCGCAGATACCGCGTCGGGTCGGACAGGGTGCAGACTTCTAGGCGCTAGCAATGCTTAGACTATCCGCACTCATGGACCTCTATATTCATCCTCTATACGTCCTAGTCAGCAAGATTCTCTCCTCTATACTCAATTCTCCCGCACCCATCCATCCTCTATATCATCCTCTATCCACTCTATCCACTGTGGGACCCACTTGTCACTTTATCTAAATATATCCATGTGTGATCTAGTTTTGAAGGATTTATTGAGACGAATTTAATGGTGCAATCGAAATTTAATTTGGATTTTTGGTTTGTGAGTTATAGCATTTTTTCCTTTGTTTAGCTAGTGGGGCCCGCCACTATTGAATATAGAGTAAGCACAGTACCACTCTAAATATAGAGTGAGAGAAAGGATAGAGTATCGTTTTAGAGTACCCAGTGCAGCAGTTTTTACTCTATATTCATACTCTAAAGCTTTAGAGTATCGTTTTAGAGTACCCACTACGGGTAGTCTTATATTGTGAACTAAAAACCAGTCTATCTATTAGTACTCCTATTTGGATGGACTAGCGGTTAGTCCTGATAATCAAACACGTCTCGGAGAAAAACCGAACGGACATCAAGTCACCAACTGCAGTTATCTCGTCCATCACTAGACCTTCGGAGATTGGAACCAAGATCTCCCTGTGCCGGACTGCCGGAGCCTGGGCCGTGTGGCTGCGACGCCGCGACCTCCCAGCGCACACACGCCACTCTGATCGCAACTCCGGAAAATGACAGCAGACCGGAAGAATATCGTGTGGCCAGACATGTGGCCCTCTCACCGATATGGATTCCCACCGGGCTTGGTTGGCCGCTTGGGCCAGACCCACAGACGCAAGCAGCTCCCTGAACCAGAAGCGCCCCCTCCAAATTGCAAATTGAACGAAACGACCAAGCCAGAGAGGCACAACTACTGTCGACTTTCTCTTTCCTTCTGAGATCTTCTGAATCAAATTTCTGCGTCGTCACCGAGTGTGAGATTCAGGCCACATAAACTCTTTCTTTTTTATATAAAAAAAGAGAGAGAAGATTCAGACTACATGAGTGTTGAGTGCATGACCACAAATACGCGGCAAACTTGAAAGCGTACCATCGTGTTCTGCAACGGCGAACGGATAAGTTTTCTGACGCTAAAACCGTCTCGTAGCAGGAAAACCACGCAGGCCGCCTCGCCGAACACGCTCCCGTCGCTCGAATTTCCGCGCTGACCTACTCACTCGCCTGCACAGCACACAGCCTGACAAGCTCGGCACCCTCGAATTCAGAAAAGAAGGAAGGGGGAAAAAAATCGCCTGCCACAAGAAAACCTGTGGTGGCAGACGAGCCGGGGGAGGAGCAGGGCACACGGCGGCCAGCAGCCGGGGGTCGCCGTCGCCGTCGCGGCGGGCCGAGTCGCGCCGTGCGCCCGCGCGCGATCAAATTCTTGGAGGTGGAGACGCGTCTGCGGGTGGGTAGGACCGGTGGTCCAGGAGGCGAAAAGGATCGCTCCGCAAGGCGCAAGTGGCCCGCCCGACCCTTCCGATCCTGCCTTCTCGGAGTCGGAGGCGGGGCGATGGTCGTGGCCGTGGATGCTCCTCCTCCGGCCAGCCGGCGTCAGGGTGGTCCCACCCGGGAGATTAACAGCTTTGCATTCCTGGATTCTCTTCCTATCCAGAATCCGGCTCTCCTGATGGGGTGACTGTGACGACGTGTCGACGTTGAGAACAGTTCCGGCTTCCGATCGATTGTCGTGTTAGGCTGTGTTTACATGAAAAGTGCACTATGCAAAAAAAAAAAAAAAAATTCCCCGTCACATCAAACTTGCGATACATGTATGAAATACTAAATGTGGATAAAATCAAAAACTAATTGCACAGTTTGGTTGTACTTTGCGAGACGAACGTTTTGAGTCTAATTAGTCAACGGTTGGACAATTATTACCAAATACAAACGAAATGCTACAGTAAATTTTGGCACCCCAAATTCAGGAACTAAACACAGCCTTAGTCAGCTGTCGGATTTGCACAATCGTTTTCGGCACTTACCGTAGATCCATTATTGCTACTGTGTGGACTCAAACACCAGCAGAGATGTTGTCCAAAAAAAAAAAACAGTAGAGATAGAGATGGAATTCTGTGGTCATACTGAAAGGCTGGACATGAGCCGAGCCTGGAATCTGGATTGATAAGAACAACATGTTCAAAATATCACAGCATCAGGCCTAAAAGATCAAGCCAGATATACATACATCAAATCCCTCGGAAGCATGTCGTGCTACTAGTAGACAATCCATTTCAAAGCCGAGCTACTGCAACAACCAAATAAGTGGTCCTTACAACTTACAAGGAGCAGTTAACAGACTCTCCTAGACAGTTTCACGGGAGACAATTATTGTCTGCTCGGGATTCAGCGAGCTAAATTAGACCGACACGCATCATGCTAAAAGGATACAGCCCACCGTGGCTTTCAAACGTCCAGGTTAAGGAATCGTCAAGCGCACCATTGTGGTCCAGAATTCCGGGATCTCAAGGCGAGATCGTCACTGAATGGCATGCTATAAATGGAGTTGCCGCTTGGTGGGAGCCCGCTGCACCATCACCTTCCTTGTCTGCACAGTTCACCAATTTGCTTTACCAAGTGATGGGTACAAATCGAACATGACTAGAATAGAATGACATGTCGTGTGCACAAAGCAATAGTCTGCGGTCCTTCAATCATCGAGAGTGAAATGAAGTAGCACTAGTGAGCAGAAGGATAAGTACAGCTACCTTCTGGTTGAGGGTGTGGCGCGTCTAACTGGACCACTGTCTGCTGAGTCCTCTACAACGGGATCTCTGGTTTTCTTTGGCCTTGACCGTGACATGCCTGCATAATACATGAAAGATGAGTTCATTAAGAAACTTGATGTGTTTGTGTTGTGTGGATAACAAAGCTGGAATTGCGAGTCACCTTTGCGAACAGGTTGTGTGGATTGAATCTCTTCACCGCCACCTTCTGATCCTGTAAGTGGGGGTGATGTCTGAGAATTCTCTGTACTAGTATTTGCACTGTGTTCTGGCGTGTTCTCCTTATATTCGGTGCTCCTATCCACCAAAGGATCTGAAACGGGATCTCTGGTTTTCTTTGCCCTTGACCGTGACACGCCTGCGTGATACATGAAAGATGAGGTCCTTAAGAACTTGATGTGTTCATGTTGTGTGGATAACTGGATATCAAAGCTGGAATCATGAGTCACCTTTGCGAACAGGTTGTGTTGATTCGATCTCTCCAGCGCCACCTGATTCTGTAACTGGGGGTGACGTCTGAAAATGCTCTGTACTAGTATGGTCACTGCATTCTGGCGTGTTCTCCATATGTTCGGTGCTGCTATCCACCGAAGGATCAACTACCTCGCTAGTTTCTTCTGCCACAGACACATAAATAGACAGGTCAGACCATCTGTGCAAGAGAAACAGTGATACTACCATCTAGTGCACAGAACATAAACAGCTATATAGCATCACATAGTCGACTATAGCAGTTATGTAGCAAAGAGGATAAGGAGCATCAGGAGGAAATGAAAACTCTTCTACTTACATTCAGCAGAATTCCCACTGTTCTGACTAACTTCCTTAGTAGCCAGAAATTCATCAAGCGAGCCGATTCTCTGTCTGTGTGCCTCAGCATTTTTTGTTGTTTCCTCCTGTTCTTTCTTTTCCTGATGAACCTTGCTAAGTTTCTCCTCAAATTCCTCAATGCAAACTTTTAGCTCAGGTTTCGCAAACTTCTTGCACTGATTGGTGGAATCACCATAGATAAGTAAGTGAAAAAAAAGGATTGTTCATAAATTTAGTGATGCTTTATTAAACCAAACTGAGGCCTACACAAACATCAAGGCTATGCTACCAACCTTTGATATTACGCTTCTGAAGTGGTTCATCACAGAATTTTCAGACAATGCATGCTCAAACATCTTAAAATTATCGATGAGTTTTTTCACGCCCTTTTCAGTGAAGGTTAGCTGAGAAAGGCAATAAGAGATATACTCCCACTGTCTGACATCTGAAACACATGCAAAGAAAGAGTCAAGCGTCTGAGAACTGTTAAAATGCATGTCTTACAGCACAATTGTCTTGAGAAAACAAAGAATTAAATGACTGAAACAAAGAAATGAGTGTTAACTTTTAATATAGCTAAAATATAGAAATCAATCACAGGTGCAAGAGTGTCAAAAAGAGCAACTTGATCTCATCTTATTTCTTATATGTGCAATGTTCTCTCCTTTCTATTTTATATAGTGCAGTAATGTTTCTCTCCTATGCTGTTGCAAATTTCTTACTCTTACCACCTTTTTGTTCACAATAAATTGCCACTCCCTCAACACTGAGGCAGGCTCATTCCCTAAGTACCTTATTAACATTAGGTACTTAGCTAGGTATCAAACCAACTTTATGCAAATCATGACTTCCTTAGTATGCATGCTGGTCAAATGTGACAAGTACTAGCAAGCAGATGGGGCACTATTTATCCTATTGAAGGCATAAGCATAGTACCATTTACTCCAGCAAACCTATTGCACAGCTTATCCACAAGAGCTTCCATTTGTTTGTCCTGGGATCACAATTGCAACAGTATATAGTTACTAACAAGTAATGTGGAGTATGCTAACAGCATGCAAACGAGTGGAGCATTAAACATTATACCTTCTTAATTGAATTAATTAAGAACTGCATAATATTGCAAAAGGTTTCTTCTTTCAGGTGTTGATTGCACAGTCTACCCAAGATATCCGGAAGAAGATTATAAATTGGGTTGCTTCCTTCAGAGGCCACCAATAAAAAAGAAGCAAATTTGTTAGATAGAAGTGAAACTCTAGTATTCAAGTTAGTCAACCAATGTTTCTGACACATGTTTCCATACCTTTTTTTGACAACTCATGAAAGAAGAGTTTTGCCAGGCTTGATATCCTCTCATCTTCATCTTCTATTCTTACAGTCATTTCATTTATATACCCTTTAACCTACAAAAGATTTTCAAAGTGACTGAAAAATAACAGAATGGTGGGAAGGAGAGGAGCAGAGAGAGAGAGAGAGAGACCTTCATCATATCATTCAATATAAGATGAGAAATGACCAGCACAGCGTTCTTCCTCACTGACACTGAAGGATCACGTAACCGGGCATATATATACTCTGTCCAAGGTTCTAAGAGGTTTGGGAAGCGAACTGCTAAATCGCCAAGCGCTATGGTGCAATTGGATCGGACAATTTCAGAAGGTGCACTTTCAGCAACAGTAAACAAGATTTGAAGATTTGCTTCGCTGAAAGTTGAGTATTTAATGTGAGGGAGTGCTTTCATGAAATGCTCATCGGTCCACAATAATGAGCAACTAGAGTCATGCGAAAGAAAAAAAAATACTTACCAGAACTCTGCATCGATGATCATTAGCCTGCAAAGAGCAAGCATTGCAGAAGCTTGTAGGTCTGGGAACTAGATTCAAAAGAGAAGAAATTAGTAACTGTAGATAGTAACAAGAAAAAAATGTTTTAATGAAATACAGGAAGCCCAGTAGACTATAAACCTTTTGCAGCAATGTAAGATTCCTGCAGAGTTTTGAGAGAAATGGCCCGCAATGTCCTATGAGATTCTTTTCAGAAGAACAGCAGACAATTTCCTTTTCTGCTCTTTCAGCAAGGGACTCGATTGCAATATCTATGGTTGCACCAAGTCCCAGTTCGGCATTTATGCCTTGTGCCTGTTACACAATAAAACACAACCTGAACTTAACTGAAACAATGACAAGTGAAAAGTGACAAGTTCAGAAAGGACAGAGATTTAGCAGTCAAGCCAGAATTACCTCTGAACTTTTAGACATGTCAGACTGGAGATCCTCAGTGGTGGACTGAGATTTTTCATTCTTCCGTATCTGTTTCTGAATTTTCCTAACGGAATTCTCAATGTACACCAAATGATTTAGTGCTATATGGCTAATAACAAAAAGAAATCTACCCAGCTTTGAAGGTGATACTGATGACAGAGAGGCATCATTCTCAGTTTCATCTCCATTTGACACATCCTCGGTTCCTAAAACACTGAATACAGAACTGAGGGACTTCTTTGCAGTCTCGGTAGCAAAAATTTCAGGTGCAGGGTATAGGGTATAGATGGTGCTTATAGCTTTATCTGCAGCTCCATACCATATTTTCTCAGGAATTGAGAAGCTTGTTACCAAACCTTGCAATGCAGCAAATACTCTACTGTTAGTATTTATCAGTTTACCCTTGTCATCATCTGATAATCTCTGCAAAGCAAGACATGCAGTTCTAGCAAGCAGAGGCTCCTCCTTAGCCCAGCGTCCAAACCCAATGTCAATAATATCTTGCAAGTGAGTACCCAAAATGCTGGGAGACGACTTAGCAGCCATACAAAGAATTGATAGAGCTCCACGGCTTTGCACTGGTCTCACTCCATTTATGTTAAAGCAAAAATAGTCCCACAGTGCTGATACCTGCAAGAAGTCACAGAAAATATCCTCAGAAGCAACATAAGATATCACTGAACTGAAGTAATATAATCCAAAAAAAATGGTTATATTTGGGAAGCTAAGCTATATATGACTACAGTAATAGAAGAAAGAAAGACAACAAATCAGTGGACATGGAAAAATTCCAATTCCTTCTGTAATTCCAATTCATATTTATAGAGGTCAATAATTAGGATCTTGAAGAAACAAGCATCTTAATTGCTCCAATCTGAAAAACTCTGGTGCTCAGTCAGTTTCAAATGTGTCACCACATTTATTTTTTCTTTACAACTGAATTATATATTTATATTTTAATCACCAAACTGCTCAGTTACTTTAGCTGGAACTAACAAATAATCACATTCAAAGTGGTAGCCAAAGCAAATTTGATAGGGAAAGAAGGGTGCACCGTGCTGGATGAAATTTCTGCTTTTGAAACTAAGGAACTAATTAAGCTCTCGAGAGCAGCAAGGTCACCAATGCTACAATCAATGGCAAGGTCTAACAAACGTTTCACCGTTTCTGTTGGGCTATTCCTTGTGTACAAAGTAATGAATGCACTCTCCACTGCTTCATATATTGACTTATCCTGAGAAAATACCTGAAAAATACAAAGGATCAAAGAATATTAACAAATACATAACAAGCACAAAAACCAGAGAGTTTTTGGGATATTACCAGAGGTAACATTTTCCTGAGTGCTGCTTCTGATCCTTCGATCTGAAATTGTCTGCATCTCATCAGTAAAAGGATGGTGTTCTCAACATCAGTAGCTGAGGATGATGCCAACAACTGAACAAGAATTGGCATTAACGAAGTTATACACTTTGAAAACCGCAGACCAGCTTCAAGTGATGCAACTAAAGCTCTTATTTGCTCCAAATTTGTTATATCCACAATCGTAGCATCACGATCATTCTGATCCTGACTTGATGCTAAACAGCTATCACTGATACTTTCATCTTGCCCCACAATCACTTCACCAGGCGAACAATCATTTACAACCTCATCTTTGTCTGGATTTGAAGGCTCCATTCCTTGTAATTTTTCCTTGTACTTTTCTAGAGTTGCCTCAAAGGTTGCAGTCCTTAACTGAGGCCCAAAAGGGTTGTGTTGCAGCATTGTAATGAGAAGCTGTAGTGCTGATTTTCTCACAATAGCACTTTTGTCCTCCAGTCTCCCTGAAGCAACTGAAGCCACTTCATTCCACAGGCCAATTGAGATAGAATTTTCTTCACAAAGCTCAGACCACACCTGAAGCACACGACTCCTTGTGTATGCTGACACATCCCTACAGCGCTCAATCAAAATCTCTAGCATAGCCTGCTTACTTCGAAGCCGAGCATTGCTATCACCCTCAACATCCTTGAAAGCCTTTGCAACCAGCTTTCCCAAAACTCCAACAAGAGCATTTCTGATCTTATATGACTCACCACCAAAGTGAGGTATCAGAACACCGATGTTGGTTGACATAAGCTTTGGTAAACGGTCTGCAAGTTCTACAAGGAATCTCCCAACATTATCAGCACCAACACTATCTCTTGCGTATTCTTTTGGGTCAGCCCGACCTATTTCCCTAACCAGGGAAATTGCGAGGCTTCCGTCACCAAACTTTTTCTCTGCGGAAGCAACTGCTTCTGCAAGATGAGGAACGGTGAAATCAAATTTGTGGATCAGATGCGAGACAGATGCACTGATTTGAGAAATTCTCTGATGCTTCGTGGCAATTGCTCCTATTATCCGGCACAGGCCATTTCTTGTATCCTCATCTTTTAACACACTTTGATTTTCACAGAGGACAAAAGTACACCTACATGTTATGAAAGTGATGTCATTGCAAAAAAAAAGTGGGTTACTGGAAAGCACTGTAGTCAGTTTCCAGAACTTACTTTGAAACGAAAGAGAGATATCGTTCATCAGTTCCTCCAGGACCAAAAAGTAGCGAAAGGTCAGCTTCAAGAGAATTAGCAACTAGACTCATGATCCTGCCTCTTTGAGCTTCCCAATTCCAAGCATATACATGATTCTTCTTTCGACCGTGTGCTGTCACCTAAGTTCTCATGAAAAAATAGTCAACTCAAAAAACAAGAGCATAAATAATCTGAATAATTGTATCTTCTTCACAAAAGTCACCTTAGCCCCTGTGCCGCTTTCAGCAGCAGATTCCTCAGTGAGAACAATAGAAATGAGAAAGAAGGAGTAGATCTTGAAGGCATTGCGGTGTGAGGCAATGCGATCATTGATTGGGGTAGTATCAGAAGGGGATGACATGGATGCCCGGGAAAGTGAGTCTATGTTGGGTAGAAGGACACAGAGGTTGGAGCGCAAGGTCTCAACGATGTTAAACTTAAGGGCTGGGGGTAAGCAATTGAAATCACGAACAATAGAATAGATGGCATCGAACACCTCCTGTTCCTCAATGCAGAATAGCTCCTTATCAGAAAGATCAAATGATGCACCTTCAGTTTGAATCAGAATAAGAAAAATAATCAGTTCACTTAACAAGATCTTTCATTCAAAAAAAAATAAAGCACCAAAACTAGCTAGATCTCTATATTTTTTAATAATAAATTTCTAATTGCACGTTGCCACAGGTTAGAACAGCCAACATTGTCAATAGCAAGACTATAGCATGGAAATTAAGGGGAAAGGTCTTCCCATCAAGCAATTGCTAATATTACAGAGACGACGATGACGAAAAAAGATTTATGAATAATTAAGATAGCTTGTTAGCTGCGCGCACCCAACTTTTCTGAAATCAGATCAAGTTTCTTAACCCCAGCCATGTTTAGTGCGGTAAGATACCAAAGCAACTGCAAGACCACAGGTTTCAAAATTGGTTGCAAGCAAGCTCAAACGCTTCTGTGGAAGCGACCACGAGCATTTGTCTGCAAACTCAATAATTTACATGCACGCACCGAATTGCCAGCTACATCCAAATCAGAAGCTCCGACTAGCATTACTATCCAACAAAACCCTATTCTAGTGAATTTTAAGCAAGCGACGATCAAGATCTGAATCCAAAACTAGGAATTCTTAACGACTGGTACAACCCGACCAAACAACGAACCCAGCGGCGGCTGGGAGATGGCGGCACGTACCCTTGACGAACTCCTCGAGGTCGGCGGCGCGGAGGGTGGCGACGGCGACGGGATTCTGCGGCCGGAGCGAGGGCTCCTCGTCGCCGCCGCCGTCAGTGTCCCGCTCCAGATCCCGCAGGCTCGACGAGAACACGAACGGCGGGGCCATCTCGCCGCGGGAGGACGCCGGCGAGCGGAGGATGGGGAGGGGGAGGCGGAGGGGTTTGGGTTTGGGCTGGGGAATGGGAGGGGAAGAGTGGCGAGTGTTTCGAAATCGAGAGCGGGAGCCGTGAGATTTCGTGAGGTTGTCCCGACTGTATGACAGCGAGGGCCCACGCGTCACGTGTGAAGGTGGCACCGGTGGTTTGATTCGAACCGTTTGAATAGGCGGGGTTAGCTCGTGACCTCGTGTTGACTGTTTTTTTCTTTTTCTTTTTCTTTTTTGATAAATGAGCTCGTGTTAACTGTTGAGTAAAACCAACTGTTAGATCGATCAAATAACCAAAATATTCGCGTTTTCATAATATACCAAGAAGGGAGGTACCAAGGTCAACCAGTCATGTGTGCTAGGACGATATGAGGGAGAAACATGTCTCTTTTAAGCATCCACGTTCATTCCACATGCCAAATGTAAATCCATTTTCGTACGACTGTTAGCGGGGTCCAAGGCACTCAAACTTTTTATGTTGTTTGCTTAATTTTTAGTCTAATTACCGTAATACTCCCTCTGTCTCATAATAGATGAGATTTTAGTACAGAGCACGAGAATTAGGAAGAAATGAAAAATGGGTTTTGCATAGGAAACGAGGAGAAAGATAGACGTCTTTGGATTCATTGATGGTGCTCACCTTGTCTTGCTAAGCAAAGTTTACAATGTTTAGTTCCTTTATTTACTCAATTTACCATTGTTTGGTCAAGAGAGCCAATTTGGCTCGCTTTGTCGAGTGAGTCGCTCGGCCAGACAAGGAAACAAAGTTGCTTAGGTCAGAGATCTAAATTTGCCATATAGGTAGAGATGTATTGTAAAAAGAGAAATGTGTATTGAAAAAGTGAAAACGACAACTAATTTAGGACACGTGTAAAAGGCTAGGGAAACAAGTATCATATGATGGAGGGAGTATGGTAACGAGCGACACAAATTTTTTTAAAACCAATGAGGTGCGATGATGAGACCTATTGTCTCCATCTCAACAGAGTGTTGTTGCAGTCCTTTCTTACAAAATCAATAAAATCTTAAGCTCACCGAATAATAAAAAAGCACTAGTGTACTGAATAAGTGTCATTCATTAATTTAAGAATTTTTTATATTAAACCTATCAAGAGACACGCATTGATAATACTGTTTTCTACTAATTTAGTTAAATTTAAGAAAACAATTGACTTAGTGGAACCAAATATTACATTCTATAAGATGTTATTGTTTTTTTTGTATAAAAGCAATGTTTATCTGCGCAAAAAAAACACTATTTTCAGGAACATAGCACATTTGTGCTACAGACTACAATATTGCATCGAAGCTCTGAATCTCTGAAACACGAAGAGGCTGCATACATGGGTGGATGCTCCTGCCCCCTATAGCAAGGCCAGCATCCAGCAACATGTCCCTATAGCCGAAGGAGGTGTCGTCGGCGACGTCGAGGCTCATAACGCTCCTGTGCCTCGCCCTGTATTCCTCCTTTATATGCAGTGTGAGAAAACCCCTCTACACTATCTATCCTTTCCAATAATCACAGCGATACGGTACAATTCGTTCCCATCCCTCAAAGAGTAGAATTCATCCCTCTGGACTATCTGAGCACGGTAGTCGCAAAAAAAGGACTATCTGAGCATGGTGTAACTGTTGTTCGCACTCGGATTGAAGGGGGTGCAAAGGCTGTCATGACGAACGGAACACTCGCCCTACAACGTGTGCGGGTCATCTATTCCCTTAGCTCTGTTTTCTTTTGGTTCGAAGTAGGAGAAAAGTAGAAATGCTTGTAAACTAGCAAAAACCTCTCGTGTTCTTGTATCTCAATATCAGTATCGCCCTAGCATTTGGTAAACTCATAAGGTTGTCTCCTGTTTGTTGTAATCTTGCAAGAGCATCTCAAGAGTACCCAGTAATCCTTCTCAATCCTTGATTTCTGAGAAGAATGAAAAAAAATCATCTCCAACAACTCCTAAACTCCTAAAATGCATAGGCCAATTTAAAGGTGGAAGGCGTGGGAAAGAATAAAGATTACAAGAGAGTTCCTGATGCAAATGTACAAGAGAAAAAAGATATATAAAATTGGTTAGAAATAGTATATGATTCCTTATGTAAAATTGTCTTCTAATGAATTATTGGAAACTGTTAGAGATGACCTTATTTATTTCTCCTATTACTTTTTGGTAAGTTGGAAAACAACATCATTTTAGGATAAAACTATTGGGTACTTTTGGAGACGATGCTCTAATAGCTCACTGATGTTTGAATAAACAACGAACATGTTGCTTTTTGAAAGTGGGCCTTGAATTGAAGAGTTTGTAGCGTACAAATTCACAAGTGACAATAGCATTTTTTTAGGGGCAGGTTGCGATAGCATTGATAAAACTTTCCTCAGTTTTTGAATCGACCGCTGATGTATTGATCGGCTTCTTGTAATGTTTTATGCCTTGCGCATTGGATAGCATTATTTGAACAGAGAACAGGATGGGGACCAATTTAGCTTTTACCCTAGAGCCAGTTCCGTGTAGACCATTATAAAAAGATGCAACTTCATTGTATGACACCGGTTGACCACCAGTTCACAAATGTCGTCCCCTATGAGCCACTACCGTGAACTTTGCCTGCTTCGCTGAAATTTGGCTTATACTGATGCTTATGCTCCGCCTATGTTGACTGGAAGACTTTCTTAAGTCGTCTCAACATAGCCGGTCCCAAGCCCGGGTAAAGGAGGAGGGTGTGTTAAGGTCTGGCGAACCAACAGTAAAAAACACAGCCACTCTCATGGATTTGAAACCCACAAAAGATTCGTTGGGGCATAACCCTCTTAGCGACGCGCTACATCGGAACCCGGGTGTGGTGTTAAATGGGCAAGGGCCGGGTCGTCATCCCCTTAGTGGCGCGTCGTATAGTGACCCGGGTACGATAAAAAATGAGCAAGGGTCAGGCCGTCGCAACCTTAGTGGCGCGCTACATCTACGCCCGGGTGTAGTGAAAAATGAGCAAGGGTCTTCGCACTTCCCTCGACGGGTGCGAAGGGTAAGGAAGCTAGCCGAGCCAACTAGGATTCGTCTAGGTAGCTGGAACGTAGGGTCCCTAACGGGTAAGCTAAGAGAGCTAGTCGATGCAGCAATTAGAAGGCGTGTAAATATTCTATGCGTTCAGGAGACTAAATGGAAGGGCCAGAAGACGAAGGAGGTGGAGGATACTGGCTTCAAACTTTGGTACACGGGGACAACATCGGGTAGGAATGGTGTAGGCATCTTGATCGATAGGAGCCTTAAGGATGGAGTCGTTGATGTTAGGAGGCAAGACGACCGAATTATCTTGGTCAAGCTGGTAGTTGGAGATTCGGCTCTGAATGTGATCAGTGCCTATGCCCCTCAGGTAGGTCTTAGCGAGGGTACCAAGAGACAATTTTGGGAAGATCTTGATAGCATGGTTAGTACCGTGCCTATCAGCGAGAAACTCTTTATAGGAGGAGACCTCAACGGCCATGTTGGTGCGACTAATGTATGTTTCGAGCGGGTGCACGGGGGGTTCGGGTATGGTAGTAGGAATCAAGAGGGGGATGATGTTTTGAACTTCGCGCTGGCCTATGACTTGTTGATAGCGAACACCCTCTTTAGGAAGAGGGAATCTCATCTAGTAACCTTTCGTAGTGGACAACACTCGAGCCAGATCGACTTTATCCTTGCAAGGAGGGAGGATAGACGTGCTTGCTTTGATTGTAAGGTGTTACCTGGGGAGTGTGTTGTCCCTCAACATAAGCTTGTGGTGGCGGACTTTCGCTTTCGGGTACGTGTCCACCGGGACAAACGGGCCAAGATTGCGAGAATGAAGTGGTGGAAGCTTAGAGGGGAAGCAGCGCAAACGTTTAAGGAGAGGATGCTAGACGAGGGGCCTTGGGAAGAAGGAGAAGATGCCGACGACATGTGGCTAAAGATGGCAACATGTGTCCGGAAGGTGGCTTCGGAAGTGTTTGGCGTGAGTAGGGGAGGCAAACGGGAAGCGAAAGACACATGGTGGTGGAATGACGAGGTGCAAAGGGCTATTAGGGAGAAGAAGGAGTGTTTCAAGCGTCTCCACCATGACAAGAGTGTAGCCAACATCGAGGGCTATAAAATAGCGAAGAGGGTTGCAAAGCGAGCTGTGAGTGTAGCAAAAGGTCAGGCGTATGATGGCCTTTATCAGCGGCTAGGCACGAAGGAAGGGGAGAAGGACATTTATAGGATGGCTAGAATCCGCGAGAGGAAGACAAGGGACATCAACCAAATAAAATGCATCAAGGATGGGACAGATCGACTTCTGGTGAAGGATGAGGAGATCAAGGACAGATGGAGAGAGTACTTCGACAAGCTGTTTAATGGGGAGAATGAGAGTCCTGCCCTTGAGTTGGACGACTCATTTGACGATACCAACAGACGCTTTGTGAGGAGAATTCAGGAGGCAGAGATCAGAGAGGCTTTGAAGAGGATGAAGGGAGGTAAAGCGATGGGCCCTGATGGTATCCCCATTGAGGTGTGGAGATACCTAGGCGCCAGAGCGATAGTATGGTTAACTAAGCTTTTTAACCTTATTTTTCGGTCTAACAAGATGCCTGAAGAATGGAAGAGAAGTATATTAGTACATATCTTCAAGAACAAGGGAGATGTTCAAAGTTGTACTAACTACCGTGGGATTAAGTTGATGAGCCATACGATGAAGCTCTGGGAGAGGGTTATCGAGCATCGCCTAAGGAGAGTGACACATGTGACCCAAAATCAATTTGGGTTCATGCCTGGTAGGTCGACCATGGAGGCGATTTTCTTATTACGACAATTGATGGAGAGATATAGGGAGCAGAAGAAGGACTTGCACATGGTCTTTATTGACCTCGAGAAGGCATATGACAAAGTACCGAGAAATGTCATGTGGTGGGCCTTGGAAAAGCACAAAGTCCCAACTAAGTATGTTACCCTCATCAAGGATATGTACAGGGATGTGGTGACGTTTGTCCGAACATGTGATGGCGACACCAGTGACTTTCCAATTAAAATAGGACTGCATCAGGGGTCAGCTTTGAGCCCTTATTTATTTGCTTTGGTGATGGATGAGGTCACAAGGGACATACAAGGTGATATCCCTTGGTGTATGCTCTTTGCTGATGATGTGGTGCTAGTTGACGACAGTAGAGCAGGGGTTAATAGGAAGTTAGAACTATAGAGGCACACGTTAGAGTCGAAAGGGTTCAGACTTAGTAGGACTAAGACCGAGTACATGAGGTGCGATTTCAGCGCGACTAGGCACGAGGAGGGAGACGTTAGCCTCGATGGGCAAGTGGTGGCCAAGAAGGATACTTTTCGGTATTTAGGGTCGATGCTACAAAAGGATGGAGACATTGATGAAGATGTTAGGCATAGAATTTCAGCCGGCTGGTTGAAATGACGTCAAGCTTCTGGCGTTCTCTGTGACAAAAGGGTGCCTCAGAAGCTGAAAGGTAAGTTCTATAGGACGACGATTCGTCCGGCGATGTTATACGGTGCTGAGTGTTGGCCTACAAAAAGGCGACATGTCCAGCAATTGAGTGTAGCAGAGATGCGTATGTTGCGTTGGTGTTGTGGGCACACAAGGAGGGATAGAGTCCGGAACGACGATATTCGGGATAGGGTTGGGGTGGCACCAATTGAGGAGAAATTGATTCAACATCGGTTGAGATGGTTTGGACATGTCCAACGGAGGCCTCCTGAGGCGCCGGTGCGTAGTGGAGTTCTAAAGCGGGCCGATAATGTAAAGAGCGGTAGAGGTCGACCTAAACTAACTTGGGACGAGTCCGTTAAGAGAGATCTTAAGGAGTGGAATATCTCCAAGGATTTAGCTATGGACAGGAGCGCTTAGAGATTGGCAATCAACGTGCCTGAACCGTGACCTCTTTTTGTCTTGTGCCCTTTATGTCCCTTTATGTGTCTCCCAGTTTCTCGTCTCTTTTGGGTTTCATCTCTAGCCTACCCCAACTTGCTTGGGATAAAAGGCTATGTTGTTGTTGTACTGATGCTTATGCTGATTTATTGTGAGAGAAAAACATTGTTCGTTCGCTAAAAAGTACTATTGAAGTAGTTAAGCGAACAGGGGTAAAATGTCCATACTACTACTTGAATGAACAGAGCTTGATCATGAATAGGGGTAAAGAGATTATGACCAGCATGCAGAAATCTGTAGTTGTCAAACAATTCAAAGCAGTGCAAATTTCTTATCCTAATTCTCAATGAAGTAGCCAGAAAGCCTAGAACGAATGCATTCAATATAATTTTTTATGCATGGACAAAGGGGCAAGCCTTTGGAGCTTTTTTTTATCCTGAGCTTAGAGGAGGATTCCTGAAAAGTTCATTGATCTTCTCCTATTCTTGGCATCACTGTCAGCACATGAACCACAATTTTGCCCTTTTGTTCTCTGGCTTTTCCTATTACTGCAATCACCCAAATATGCTCTTCTTGATCCATATATTGAGATCAAAACAAAGGCTGCTTTAATTAAACAAAAAAAAAACCCATGCTATGAAAGGGTTTGAGATAATGCCTGACACAGCCATAAATTGCAACGGCATGCATAAAATTGGGCATCAATGCATGTGTAGTACAACCTAAATCGTGTAGCTATGACAGTGAATCCGATGCAGCAGTGCAGACTCCAGCATTGATAAGCTGAAACTATGTTCACCGGAATTCATGAAGCTTCTGAATAATATGTTACACCAGTTTCAGTTTGACTATTCAATAAGAAAATTACACAAAATACTTGGCACATAACCATCAAATTAGATTGGTGATAAAGGAAAGAACACTTCTCATTCTTGAAAGCAAAACAAAATGCTAACTATCAGTATCTCTTAATAAACCACTATCAATGAAGATGTTGGAATCTGGGAAGTTGAGAAAATGTGGATTAGTTCTAAGGTGGACCTTAGGCTTTTGTTCAGTAAATCAGTAATTTTTGGCAAAGAATTTTTTTCTTCAGAACTCAGTCACAACCTGCAGTAAAAAAAGGGGTAATAGAACATTAAACGGGCCAAATTAGATGAAGATACTAAAGTGAATGGAGAACTGCTAAACCTTACCTAGGCAATGTCACAAACACATGGCATGGAAGATTACAAGCAAGATCTGATTATCCACCAACAGGTCATGCTTGAATCACTTTGGATGCCTGCTACACCAAGGGCACACACCCCCACTCCAGCCACCCCTCGGGATAGGGAAAGACAGTGGCCAGAGAGCTGTTCTACACCAGGAACTTCTTGAAACATTGGCAAGGTATTCGAAAATCAGAAGAACACAGGACTGAGCAGAACAAAATTTAGACAGCTGCCAAAAAAAACTATATGTTAAAGAGTTAAAAAAGCTGACATGCTTTCTTGTCTTTAGACACTGAATTGTAGTCGCAAAGTTTTGAAAAACTAATGAATAAGCACCCTGTTCGTTTGCTGGTTTATTGTGGCTGAAAGTACTGTTCGCTGGTTTGTTGTAAGAGAAAAACACTGCTGGATGGCTGCTGATTCTGCTGATCCAGCGAAACGAACAGGGTGAAGAAAGCAAACAAAATTGCAATTACAAATAATTATGTATGACGAATATTCATAAACAACAAAATGTAATACTAAAAGACACGTTTTCTACAAAATAACACTTGATTACCATTTCTGTTCTTTTATTTTCTATTCCTTAGCCATTCCGATTTCCACAGAATATATTTTATTTATAGCTAGTCAAACTCAAGATACTTTAACATGTTACTGTGCTAGAATTGCATTCTTTTGTGGATGGATAGATGGAGTAGCATTTAAGTGAAGATGGAGGCTTGTTTCATGATATTGGTTGTAACATAATGCAATCAGTTTCCACTTCTTTTTATTTGGATGAGAACATATTACACCTCCATGAACTTCAGCGCCACTAATCCAGTCCTGACCTCAACAAAAGAAATTATAGTACTCCTACAGTGACATAACGCTATTGAGGGAACACATGCACCGCAACAGTCAAGATCAAGAACATGGATGAAAAACTGGTATGAAGGGGATGACAGACCCCACGGAGTTGATCTGACGTGAGTATGGCAGAGGAGGCAGCCTCCTCCTCCCTCACAGCTGTGTAACTGAAACATGTGAACAGCACAAAGCAAAAGCACAATGAGAGCATGGGAGAATAATGGCCATGTAGAAGAGGTATATATATGAACTGGAAAAGCAATGAAATGAAGCAATTCATATGGCCATTTTGTGAACAAGAACCAAGGGAAAGTTATTAGTGCAGAAACAATATAAGATACAACAACAACACAAGATGAAGAACAGACAGTTAATTCGGTAATTCCAAATGTCATTAATTGCACGGACAAAAGTAAAGGTCAGATGCGGTGAGTCGCTGATTACAACCTTAAAAAAGTTTTCAACAAAATGGAATTTCAGTTTGTATACATGTTACCGAATCCAAACTTGCAAGGAACAGAATATCAATCCTTCCAGTATAGTCAGCGTAATCAATAAAAGATTTATGCACAAAGCACTTACTTTGTTGATGGAGCACTGGACAACTCAACCGTCTGAGAGCCAAGATGATTACAAGATGGGCTAATAACTGAGAATTGAAAGGTGCCAATAAAATTGACAGACATGAAACAAATCAAACATACAGAAACAGAACAGCTTGTGGCAAAAGCAGGTACTGGTGTATGTAAAGACTATAGAGAGATTAGGAATCTCGACGAGTGAGCGACAATTGTGATTCACTAGCACAGAAGACATCCATCAATTACCATACGATTGCGAAAATAGCATTAGCAGTAGCATGCAAGGTGCGATAATAAGCATCAGGATGGTGAATAACATTAGGAAAACCAGTAGCAAATAATAAGGTTCAAACGGATTACACCGAATTTATACATAATAACGAGTAGACACTTAGGGTAGGTGGTTCACACAAAGGGGCACGACAGAGCTCCAATTAGACTTAGAGTAGGCTGCATCTTGCGAGCGCACACACAAAGCTGTTTGATTCCCGACTTCAGTAGTTCTCCACCTCCACCATATCGTCTCCTTCGTCGTCGGTCGACATGTCAACGGGGAATTCCCCGTCGGGGAGTGCCTCCCCATCCCCGTCCCCATGGGGAAGAAAATTCCCCATCCCCGTCCCCGTCAAGTGTCACGGGGGAGACTTTCTCCCCATCCCCGTCCCCGTGCGGGGAATTAGTCCCCGTGGGGATCCCCGTACCACGTCAGTTCATGATAGTTCATCCTGATGTCAACAATTCATGTATTCACAAATTCACATTAATGGTATACAAACGAATCCATGATACAAAGACATCACAAATTTATAAATCAACACATCCACACCCAACGGGATCCAATCCGGCCATGCTTCAGATCATCAATCGGACTGTGCATCAGATGCCTTCCGCAACAAGCTCCAATCGGCCATGCCTTGCCGCAACAAGTTCCAATCTAGGACGTGAGAAGGAAGGCAATAAAAAAATGTATCACTGAGAAGAGAAACCAATAGCTAGAAATAGAGGGGTAGCCGCCGAATGCTTACCAGTGCTGCTCCTAGCCCTGCAGATCTGCAGCCCCAGCAGTCCGCCACTCCCAACTGGTGGCTCGCTGTAGCGGTGCAGCTCAGGCATCTGCACACACGCTTGGGCACCCGCATGTGCTTGCTAGCCTCGCCCTGTCTCCGTGCGGCGTGGTCGCGTGGATTGACCAGAGAGGGAGGACCGGAGGAGGAAGCGTGAGCGGTGGCTGGCGGCTGCAGGGGGCGAGTTGGGGACTGAGGAAGTGAGGAGCTAGGGTTGCAACATTGCTTATATATCATATGTATTGGGCCTTGCCAGTATATGGGCCTTTGGAATCGGGTCCCCACGGGGAGCGGGGACGGGGGCCTGCATACCATCCCCGCCCCCGTGATCCCCGACGGGGATAACTTCAGCCCCGTTTAATCCCCCATGGGGGTAGAATTCATACCATCTCCATCCCCTAATGGGTGAATTCCCCGCGGGGAATCGGGGAACGGGGCCCCGTTGACATCTTGAGTCGTCGGTGTCCTCGGCCTCCGATTCGTCCACCGCGTAGCCAAATTTTTCTTGCTGGTCGATGAGGGCAAACAGGTAGGCAAACCTTGTGTTCCTGATACAAATATCTTGGCGGTAGCTGTATTGGAAACTCTTAGGATGCTCGGCCAGCTGGTCTTCAGTGAGGTTCCTGGTCGGGCAGGGATGTGTGACCATTGCCTTGACAAAGTCGATCTGCGCCTTTGTCATCTTCACCAACCTCTTGACCAGCACCTTCTTCGTCTTCTTCCCGGACGGCTGCGCCTCCATCACCGTGGGAACCGTGGGAGGGAACATTCCCGCCAGGGCCGCCGCCGCGTACTCCTTCTTGAGCTTCAGGATCTTTCCCTCCTCCGACTTGACCTTCATCAGGATCTTACGATCCTCCTCCGACTCCAGCTTCAGGATCCTATTACCCTCCTCCTCCGACGACGCCATCTTAGCCTCCGCTGCCTCCGACTTAGTAGTGCTGCGGGTACGGCGATGGGTCCCCTCCTCTGACGAAGCCTTCTTAGGCTCCGCCGCCTCCGACTTCATGCGTCGGCTACGGGGGCGAAGGGACCCCTCCTCCGACGAAGCCTTCTTAGCCTCCGCCGCCTCCGAATACATGCGGCGGCTACGGGGGTGACGGGACCCCTCCTCCGACGATCGCCCCATTGCACGCGACCGAACCCTAACCTCCCCTCTCGGAACTGATCTTGGATTGGGACGATGCAGCGGCTGTTGGCTTTGGACACGGAAGATGGAGAATGATGAGAAGGGAACGCAAAACGGACCCCCGCAGATATATATGCCCCGCAGCCGGGCAATCCTGGGCTCCATCGGATGCGAATAGGCCAGGCCTAACCGCAAGCCGGGTTGGGTTGGGCCTTTTTAGCTCGGGCGAATAGGCCAGGCCTAACTGCAAAACCGTTTCAGTTTGGAGTGTTTTGTTTTTGTCTCTTCTTTTAATATCTCTTTGGCATTGCTTACAAAGTATGTAGAGAGGATGTGCTGAGAAACAGGCAGCGAGGAAATGCACAAAGCAGCAGCACTGATGGACAGGAGAAAGTGTGGACAAGCATTTGGAAGTTGAACTGTCCAAACAAACTGAAGCACTTCTTGTGGCGATCCACACAGAACAGCCATCCACTGAGAGTAAATTTGACACATAGACATAGAGGCATGCATATTGATACAGTGTCCAGTGTGTGAACGGCTTGATGAGGATGGGGCACATCTTTTTTTTTTAAGTGCAAGACTGTCAGAGAAGTCTGGTCACTCCTGAATCTAGAATCGGAGACAAAGGCTATGGCAGAGTTACAATCAGCGCGAGCCGCTGTAGAACTCATACTGCAGGCGCCTGAACAGAAGAGAATAATCATGGTGATCACATTATGGGCATGGTGGTCTGAACGAAATAAGATTAGAGAAGAAGGAAAGAGAAGACCAGCAGGAATTATTGCACAGGGAATCAAAATTTATGCAGCTGAGGTCCTAAATATGTTGCCAATGCCAAAACCCAAAGCTCCAAGGCAGTGCGAGCGATGGAAGAAGCCACCTCCAGGAATTTTAAAGCTGAATTGTGATGCGTCATATATGCAGGAATCATCGATGGGGGCATGGGGCTTTGTTATCAGGGATTCTGATGGCGATGTTGTGTCGTCAAGCAAAGGCAAAGCGAATCATCTGCTTGGGGCCTTCCAAGCTGAAATTATTGCCTGTTTACATGGGATTCAGGAGGCTGCAAGATTAGAAATAAGTAATTTGATCCTAGAAACAGATGCTCTGCAGGTCAAGTATGCTTTCTATTCAAATGACTATGATGCTACTTCGTTAGGTGGATTGATTGCAGAGATGAAGCTCTTGGTACAAGCAAATTTTCATTGGTTTAAATGTGATTTTGTCCCTAGAGAATGTAATAGAGTAGCTCATGTAATAGCTGCTAGTGGGTATGAATGTGAGCAAGGGTTTGAGCAAATCATGAGTTCCCTCCCGGCGCACATTAATGTAATAGTTGCTGACGATTCGTCAGTTCATGAGTAATAAATTTCCTACCCAGTTTCAAAAAAAAACTCTTTGGCATTAAAATTTCCGAAAAAAATAATAAAGATAGATTGGGATACCAAAAATTCAGATGAAATATTTAGAGTTTATAAAAATATCTCTAGATATTTCAAAAAAATAGATTTAACTTAAAGAAAATAGAAAGTTCCCAGCTTCCCGAAAATTATAGAGCTCATTCCCTTGCCAGAGCTGTTGGAATTCAAGGAGGGTCACCCTAAGGAGGTTATAGACATAGGCAAAGAGGTCGCCTTCATCTGCGAGGTCACTTGCATGGGCTGGCTAGACTGGCGGGATTCATGGCTACTAGACTAGGTGGCCATGTCACATGATGCAGCGACATGGACACCTTGCATGGGTGCGCTTTGCAGGCTCGTCGACATAGGAACCATGTTGTGCTCTAGGTCTTTTGAATTGCATGTGGAACGAGCCATGTTGGTGTCTGTTTTAGAGCAGCCTAGGTTGGACGAAGATTACTCCGATACGAGGAGGATATTATGGGTCGCGTGTTGTCGGTTCAAGCAATGCCTAACGAAAACCCAATCATTTCAATGTCAGTGCTAGGCTAAGCACCATCATTTTGATGGCAGCGCTGGACAACAAACTGGACAACTAGCGTGCGATGTTGTTCATTGCCTCTCTTGGGCTGCCTGTGGATGCGACGGTTCTTGCCTCACCATCGTGCATACACGTCTCCCATGGACACGAGGTCGACCTAGTATCACGACGCAGTGAAAGATTAGCAGCAAAGAGCAAAGCACGACCTGCCAAGCTGGAGGCCCAAGCAACTGGTGTACTACAAGAAGTTGGGACCGGCAACCATGAGATACAATCAGTCACATCAGTGTTCAAGACATTTCGGGAAATCTTCGTCCAGCCCCAGTTGTCCTCCAGCAATGGTAGCAATATACCAAGCTATTTTACCACTCAATGGTAGTGACTCCTAAGTGACTTGTGTGTCTTCTTCTAACTCGCGCCCTTCCTCTTCCACCACCCCCGCGCTCCTCTTCTGCTGCCCCGGCAAGCAGCAGCCACGCCGCCCACCTCCCGCCCCCGCCGCTCCGTCCCACCCTCCCCTAACCTCACGGAAGCTCGCCGGCGTCGTCCTCCCACCCCGCCTCCACCTCCACCACCGGCGGCCGACGGCGACCTACCTCACTGGGCCACCTGCAATCTGCCCCCGCCCACCCTAACCATAGCAGCTCACTGGCGAGCACCGCCGTGATGCCCTCGTCGCCTAACTAGTTGTCTCCTGTCGCCCTTGAACCCGCCACCACCGCCGTGTCACGGTCGCCTCTCCCTAACCACCAGATCCCTAACCCTAACTATGTCGCTATCTTCTTCCTCCTCGGGGGACGTAGGTGCATGGGAGAGGGAGAGGAGAGCAAGGCATGCGGGCGGCCCGGGTCGCGTGTTCGGCATGGAGCACGACTGGGCGCGTGATAAACTTTGCGAAAGTGATAGGGCCCTGTTTGACAGACTAGGACTAGTGATTAGCTAACTGGTAGTTAGATGGCTAAATATTAGCCAATGGCTAATACGGTGTGGCAAGCGTCCGAACGTCCGCGTCCGGACGCACCTCCTGCGCCTGCGCCAGCATCTCATCCCACGCTTGTGTCTGCATCCCATCCCGCGCCAGCACCCGCGCCAGCACCCCATTCCGCACCCGTATCCCATCTTGATTATGCCTCACGTCAGCCCTTGGCGTTGCGTCTCCACCGCGTGGCTCCCCCATCCCCGCCTCACGCTATGCCCCCGCAGCGCCGCGCTCCTTCCCCCGCCGTGGCACCATCCCCCGTCACGTCCCGTCCTCCACCGTGCTCTATCTCCACCGCGCTCCGCTCCCGTCGCAACATCTCATCTCTAGTTGCAACATATATGTATAGTCATTGCAACATCCAGATGAAACACATGCAACATACTTGTAAAACAGCTGAAACATTTATAACATACACTTGCAACATACATCTGAAACAGTTGAAACATTTGGAACATGCACTTGCAACATACGTGTATAGCCATTGCAACATATATAACACCAGATCTACTTTTGCAACATCCAGATGAAACACATGCAACATACATTTAAAACACATGAAATATACGGTTGCAACATGCACTTGCAACATACGTGTATAGCCATTGCAACATATACAACACCGGATCTACTTTTGCAACATCCAGATGAAGAAACACATGCAACATACATTTAAAACACATGAAATATACGGTTTATACGGTTGCAACATATGCTCGTCTATTTGCTGCTTAGGCAAATGGATGCTTGTTGACGCAAAGCTCGACATCGGCGTAGAGCTCGATGCCATAAAGTAGCATGGAGGGCACCATTGCGGAGCGCATCAGCGGCAGGCGGATGAAGCATAGAGGCGGTGAATCCACGCGGGCGGGGCGCGCGGCGTGCGCGGGCGAGCCGTCTAGACGGACGGACGCCCTATAGATCGAAAGCATTATCGTGGTTAATAAGTACTACTGTCTTAATACAAAGTCCTTTTACGCACCTCAGCCCGTTTTCCCATCAGCATTAGTGTGTGCTCGCTTTTAGATTTTTTTTAACTCGTCTGATTCACGGGAAGCAAACGAATCATGCAATAATCGATCCATTAATTCCCGTTTACTAGGGCAACCTTCAGCTTGCCGATGACTTCCCGAGCGTTCGCTTCGAAGCCTCACACGAAAATGCTCTCGCCTGGCTACGCACGACGCATCCCTTCTCCCCGTCGAGCTCACTCACCGCAGCGTGATCTTCTCGTGCGTCACCAAGCCGTAGTCGCGTGCCGCCGCGGCCGCAGCACCACGCCAGTCACCTCAGTCAGGATGGCCGCGTTCATTTCTGCTCCGCGTATAGTGGTCACGCGACCATCGACCACGGGACCTACAGGCGCGGCGGGCGCGAGCGCCTGGAGGCCGACGCGGCCACGCCGTACGACCACGTGCGGTATTTCACTCACGAAGTCTGCAACGGTTGCAGGAGGGAGGAGAACAGGGCGTGCGGGAGATAGGATTCGGGGGTAGGGGTGACATTTTACAAGAGGCTGGAACTTTAGCCCCTGTTACTTGGGTTTTATGGACTAGTTGGCCAACAACTAGTTAGGACGTGTTCTTTTGGCTGAAAACCTATGGCTGATAGTATTGTTCGCTGATTTGTTGTAAGATAAAAATAATGTTCATTGGCTGAAAAGCCATGGCTTATAAGCCAAGCGAACAGGGCGAGGCTAAACCTTAGCTCACTTATCAGCCTTTTTGTTTGGATCACCGGAGGCTAAAGTTTAGCAACTACTCCATCCGTTCCGATATATCTGGCGTGAGGAACCTCATTCCAGATACCAAGACCGGTCCATTGATGCACTCGCCCTGATTAATCACCCGGCCGCTAGCATCAATTAATCTCTTCGTAATCTTCTCAACTATGGTTGTTTCTCTGGTCCTCTCCGGTGCTAGCCATGCATGCATGCAACACTTCGTTTTGAGCAGTAGTGGAGCAACAGAGTAATTAATTGGCCCCTCGATTCTTCGCCCCGCCTCCTATTATGGCCTATATGAAAAAACCAGTCACACCAGATATATCGAAATGGAGGGAATAGTTGTTAGCCCATGGAATTGAAACTAGTCCTAGAAGATGCTTAAATGGTATTTATTAGTACTAGAACTAGTGATTATTTGGGTGATTAATGGTTTGCTGATGGGGAGTTGGAGGCTGTTTAGAGTTGTAGGACAGTAACTAACAACCTTCTTATGTTGTTTTTTTTGCGAGAACAATCTTCTTCAGTTGATTGTTGATGTTGCTTAATTTTGAAGAAATTGGTTTCCTCGGCTAGTTTTAGCGGTAGTTAGTTAATTTTAGTGTTTTCTTTAAATAAAACGAATTTCAGTGGGCTTTAGATGATGGGATTGGACCGGTTAGGTGTTAGATCGAGGCGGCTCCGCGGCTGGGTGAACCAGTGAAGTGGGCGGCCGTGACTTGTACAAACGGGCACAGGAAGGTTCCCGAACGTGTTGCCGCTCAGCTGAGCATGAGGCTGTTATCTTCTTCCTTTTCTTTGTCTTCCTTTCTTCTTGTTTTTTTATGTGAACCACAATGATTTACAAATAGGCTAGATTACTCTGCATTATGAATCAGGAACATTAGTACAAATTAAGGGTTCATGGGCATTCTACTGATTTAATATAGAAACATAAAATCCCACATAACTGAAAATGTTGGTAAGCATAAGCTGTACAAGGGAACATTCTATGGTCCAGGATCATGGACCAACATGGATGCATCCGTCTCCATAAGTTCTTGCTTCTTTGGCCCCCCCAGATCACGTGTAATCCTAGCTGTTCTTGATCAATGCGACTCCATCATCGGCTGATACGGTTGCATGTAAGCGTGTTAGTACTAACAAAGTGGATTTGATGATGCAGCGTTGGCAGTTGGAGAGCTTCATTTAAGCCTCTCTGAGATGACAACTGAGCAATGACTGTCTTTCGGCTCGACAAACTTAGACAATATAGGTAAAATTTGAAGCTTAGGATTTGCTTCAATGTATCGTTTTTCCTTACAAAATGTATGTATCCAACAATTAAGAGAATGAGGAATATGTGAGAAAAATAGGGAAAAGTGGTAGTGTCGGCGTAAGAAACGGCGGTTCTAGCACCAACGAGTAATGTGTGTCTGCGCGTCAGAGATTCGGATGGTGTGCAAGAAGAACACAAGCGATTTATACTGGTTCGGGCCGAAGAATACCCTACGTCCAGTGGGGGAGGTGAGTTCTGTATTATCTTGCACCGAAGTGCTTGTAGTAGGGGTTACAAGCGGGTGAGAGAGGGAAGAGCTCCCAAGTCTCAAGGTGTGAGTGGAGAGTGTGTGTGACTCTGCTGGTGCCCTCGCAAGATCCAGAAGAGTTATCTGTTCGTGTGTCTCGTGTCGTTGTTGTTTGGAACGGTCCCGTATGCTCCTTTTATAGTCTCAAGGAGGTGCGGAGTTACAAAATATTGGTGCGTGGTGTGACCCTTGTTCGAGAAGAAGCTCAGAGGCCTCGGGAGGGCCTTATCCGGTGGCGACGTGGTCCGCACTGTGGAGGCATAGCGTTGGTACTTCTAGCACTGCTGCTACATGTCCAGGCATGTGTGCCACTGTTGAGGGAGTGGTTTCTGTCCTTTGGTGTTATAGCGACGCGCCCTGTCATACCTGGTCTTGTGGCTGGCGTGGTGTGCTCGTCCTTGTAGTTTGACTGGCGTAGAGGGCCGAGGCCTCGGAGGCGGGAATTACGGTGCGACCTTATCCCGATCGTGGGAATAGTGGCCTAGAGCGGCGTTTCGTACGCCGCGCAGGCACGAATCGTGCGTATAGTGCTAGTATGGGTGGCATAGAGGCCAGCAGCTCTTCCCCATGCCTGTTATGGGCGGCGACGTGGTGATTTGACCCCGGTCATTCCTGACTTGTCCGGTTGGGCAGACGCAAGAACACGTGAGTGACGTCACAGGGGGTCACGAGCGCGCCAATGGGGGAGCGGCGTCAGAGGCCGGTCTCGGGCGAGGCGGAGACGGATAATGTCGTTTCTGGGGCTCGGACGAGGCGACGATTGTTGTCGTGGGTTGGCTTGTGTCCGAGACCCTAAAGCTGAGGCCTCGGGCGAGTCGGAGGTGTTCCAAGACCTCTCTGTGTGAGGTCTCGGATGAAGCGGGGAGATGGGCTGGTTTGCTCACACATCTTGCTGGAGGCCTAGAAAGGGAGAATTTAGCCCGTAGATTTCTTTAGTTGATTTTTCCCTTAAACGGGGTAGATTAATGTTTGGTTTGCTTCTTTTTTGGGGGTGGCCGGGTAGTTTTCCACCTTAATTTGGGTACCCCTAATTGTGGTACCCGATAGTAGCCCCCGAGACTGTGGAGTAGGGATACTCCTCCAGAGGCTGTCCATCGGGTTTGCTCTTTGCCGGGCTTTTAGCCAGGTCATCGTCGGGACCTTGGCTTGCCTTTGTATTGCTTTTTTCCGGGGGGTGCGCGCGAGCGCACCCGCCGGGTGTAGCCCCCGAGGCCTTGGAAGGATAGGATATGCTTCCAAGGTCTTGACTTTATGTGGAGTGTAAATCCGAGGCCTCGGCCTTAGTGCAAGGGTAGCCCCCGAGCCTCTGCCCATGGCGAGAGGTCGGTTAAGGGCGCCTCATCTTTTTTTCATGTCTTTCACGCACCTCCTTCGTGGAGAGGAGGGGAGGAATATGCCATGCTATCCTTGGCGGGCGGTTGGTAGCATTTCTGGCAAGCATTTTAACGGGTAAGTCCGGGTGGAGGTCCGGGCCCTGTTCGCTTAGGGTCGGCCTGAGACTCGTTCCAGGTCACCCGAGGGTCGTCCAGTGGACCTCAGATCTGTTTGATGGGCTCTGAGGGCTCGGCGCCTCCCTCCGATGGGATCCCACTAGTCAACGCCTACGGGGTCCTGGACATGGCTTAGGGTGCCCCGGGCACTATTGTTTGAGCTTGGCCGCAGAGGGGCTCACCCTTACCCATCTCTGACTCTTTTGTCCTAGGGCGACTATCGAACTCTAGGAGAGCCAGCCCTCGAACCCCTGGACCGTAGAGGGTTTCACACCCGCGGTTCCTTCTCGGAGAAGGTACCTAGCGAGAGGGTCGGTCGTCTGTTGCGCGCAGAGGACGGGCGCGCCTTTTTAGGCGGCTTTCTCGAGGAGGTGGAACGGGTGCTGCCATGGCCGCTGTGGGATGGGACGTTTCTCCCATGGGCAGGTGCAGTTAATGCGGCGCATGCGCACGCACGGTTAGCGAGAAAAAAGAGAGTAATTATGGCAGTTTCTGCAGTTTTAGCATTAAATGCGTAGGATTTAGTTGTCTCCTTAGATTCGCCGGTTCGCCTTCCCGTTTTTGCTATATAAGCACGCGCCGGACGCTGCGTCTCCTTACCTTGCCATTTGCTCTTGCCTCCCTTGTTCCCGTACCGCGGTCGTGAACAAGGAAAACCAGAGTAAGGAGAGAGAGAGAGAAGAAAATGGAAGAAACCACCCTTGCTACCGTCGTCCCATCGCCGCCAATCTCATGGCCACCGCTGCATTGCCCGTGGAGCCCTAGAGCCGCTCTTCCATGACCCAGGAGAGGCTGGAGGAGCTCGTCGAGGAGGGTCTTCTCTGTCCCATCACTAGTGTCGTTGCGCCGGAGTGGATCGCGCCGGAGGAGGGCGTCGACGTGCCGAATCCGCCCGCGGGTTATGTCCTCAGCTTCGTGGCGTTCCATGAGCGGGGGCTGGGGATTCCGGCTAGCCGGTTCCTGCGGGCGCTCCCCTTCTGGTATGAGGTGGAGCTTCACAACTTCAACCCCAACTCCATCGCGCAGGCGGCCATCTTTGCCGCCGTGTGCGAGGGGTACCTGGGTGTCCCTCCCCATTGGAACCTCTGGCTCCACCTCTTTAAGGCGGAGCACTTCACCAAGGCGACCGAGAGTGGAGGCTCGCGGAAGATGGTGAGAGCTGGTGGTTGTACCCTTCAGGTGCGTCAGGAGCGGTCGAGCCTGTACATCCCCGCCCAACTTACGTCATCGAACAGGGGATGGCAGGAGGGCTAGTTCTATCTTCGCAACAACGACGGCTGGCTGCCCCCATACACGGGCCGCGTCGTGATGGAGAGGCTGCTCAAGTGGAGATGGGGAGTCCCCGGAGCTGAGCAGCCTCGGCTGCAGCCCCTGCTTGATGCCCTGAAGAGGCTGCGGGACAATGGGCTGACCACGGCCGGGGTCGTCGTCGCCTTTCACTGGCGACGTGTGCTACCGCTGATGGCACAACGGCTGTGCTTGGATCAGATGGAGGAGGGAGCGCCGTTGGAGGGGTGTCGGATGTCCGGCACTTCTCTTACGGCGATCGAGGTTACCAGGAGGGTGACCTACACGGTGGCCGCGGGGTTCACCATGGCGGACCTGAACCAGGTCAAGATGCGTCCCACCTGGGGATTCATCTCTGGTGAGTTTGACTACCCTTCGCATACACTTTCCATCCTCCATGGGTCTCCTTTTCTGTCGCTGATGTAGTTCCATCGTTAGGGGTTGGAGAGGACGATGAGAGATTCCGAGCCCCCGGTTCCAGAGGACCGTGAACGGCGGGAGCGAAACCGCCTCTTGGCCAAGGAGCAGAAGCAGAAGAAGGATTCCACAAAAAAGAAGCGTGACGAGACCATTCGTGTGAGAGAGGCCCTGGAGAAGCGTCATTGGCAGCAAGCGCGACAGACTTCCCTAGGAAGAGTCCCCGTCGGAGCCGGACTCGGACGATGAGGACTTTGACATTTTTTCAGATGAGGAGGAGGAGCAGGGCTTCAGGGGCGTGGTGCCCCCACAAGGGGCTCTTACCGGGGGGCC
Organism: Saccharum hybrid cultivar R570; assembly: GCA_038087645.1. NCBI lineage: Eukaryota > Viridiplantae > Streptophyta > Magnoliopsida > Poales > Poaceae > Saccharum > Saccharum hybrid cultivar. The sequence goes on along the minus strand of JAQSUU010000809.1, from coordinate 3,918,548 downwards.
AAGGCCTCAGGGGAGCTCGGTGCTCCCGGAAGAGAGGGCAGGGGTCTAGCCCCTTGGCCCCAGTGAGATGATGGTGCTGCAAGGGGTGCTACCTCGGCGCCGAGGCCCGAAAGGCCCGAGGGAGCCTGACGCTCCCAGGAGGAGGTGGAGATGCCTCGGAGTAGAGGGTTGCCCCCTCTAGGACGTCGATGACTGCGCCCGAGGCGGGGGCGACAGGCAAATCCTTCGAGGAGGTACCTCCGCCCCCCCTCAGAGGACCGAGGAGGTGGCCACGGTTGCCGGAGGTCGGCCTTTGGCTCATGATGCCCCAGTGTCACCTGACCTGGGGTCTTCCACGGCAGAGGTCTCCATTGCCCTGTCGTCGCCGCCGTCGCCGCCACCCCAGCAATAGGAGCCCAGGGCGGGGGCGGCCATGACGGTCGTCACGGCAACGAAGAAGCAGAAGATGGTCTTCCCCAAGTCGAGGTATGTGCGATGAGATAATTTCGTGCTCTTTTACGGCTCTTCCTTATTCTCTTAACCAACCTGCTTCACCTCTTCCCACAGCGTGCGCTAGAGGGCCGGGGTGCCTCCCTTGGCACCCCATAAGGCACTCAAGTCAGGGGCCCTCTCCTCTCCCGGCGAGGCCGGTCGAATGGCCCAGTGGGTGGCTGCTGCTGGGGCTGCCCTTCAGCACGGAGCCGCCTCGATCCAAGCTAACGAGGCGGTACGGGCCGCACAAGAAAAGACAGCCACCAAGGCTGAGGCTGCCGAGAAGCAAGAGGCTGAAGTGGCCATGGTTGGCGAGGCCTCAGCGACCAAAATCGATGAGGCCACGATGGCCAAAGTCGACGAGGCCAAGGCGGTCAAGGCCTTCAAGGAGGCGACGCTTGTTGATGCAGGGAAGATGGCGACGGAGGTGACCTCAACGTCGCCCCGGATGGGAGACCGGCCGGGAGGTCGTGGCGGGGAGAGGGAAATCCACACCATCTCCTCGGACGAGCCTCCTAGGCCACATGGGAAGGGGGTGCTGGACGCTGAGGTGTCTAGTACGGCGGAGATGGCTGTCCTGCGGGCGCTGGAGGGGCCGGAGGTCGAGGGGAATTTGGCTCTCGTCCCCGTTGAGACCGACCCGTGGGCCGACCCGATGCCTGTTTTCCTGGGCGACTTCGAGGAGGCGAAGGAGGCGCACTGGGCGGTCCTCGGTGGGTTCGGGAGACTGGCCGAGCTGTCTTTGAGGACGGCGCTCCATATCCTCACCCAAGATCTTCCTAATGCTGTTGAGGTGAGTCCCTTTCTATTTTCCCAAAGTCGTTCCTCCTGCCCTTGAGTTCTCATGGGAGGCCCTGAAACTTGCTCTTTCCATTTCAGGAGCTCAGGGGGAGGTCTCGGGCTAAAGCCGAGCTCTTCCACCAAAAGGAGGGTCTCCGGGTTCGACTTAACCAGCAGAGGGAGTCCCTCGCTTGGGCGAACGGGCTGCTGGCCGAGAGGAGCGCTGAGACGGCGGATCTCCGCGTGTGCTGCCTCGACTTAAAGCGGAGTTAGCCGTGGCTTAGGGGGAAGTCACCTCCCTAGCAGAGAAAACGCGAGGGTTGGAGGATGGGCTTGCTTAGGTAAGCACCAAGCGGGATGCCCTGAAGGCTGAGGCGGAGCGAGAGGCTGCTGCCGCCCAGAGCCTCCGCACTGAGCTGGTGAAGATGAAGACGGAGCTCCAGTTGAAAGAGGGCGCCGTGGTTCAGGCTGTCCAATCGGCCAAGGCGGCCTATGCGGAGACTCTGCAGTGGAAGCAGAAAGTGGAAGGTAATGTTCCTTCGACTGTGCTCCGAGTTTTGACCGCTGTGTTAACGCTTATCCCTATATTTCCACTTGTTTGGAGCAGGCTTGGAGACGGATCTGGCCAACGCCACCACGGCCTCTGCTGTGCTACAGACAACCTTGGATGCCGAGACCAGGGAACATGCCACCCTGCAAAGTGCCACGAGGGCGGTCTGCGATGCTCTCGAGACCCAAGAGGGGATTCAGTCGAGGAGTTCTCTTCGGAGCCGCCTTACTGCCCTTTATGGTGATGTGTGTGAGCGAGTATGTGACACCCTCCATACTAGCATGAGGCGGGCTCTGGCGGTGATGACCTCGCACTACGCCGATCTCGACCTCCAGCGCGTCAGTGAAGGTTTTGTCAACTTGCCCGACCCCGACCTAGAGAAGCTTGTTGACGCAGCCGAGGCTCCCGGTGCCCCCTTGGCGGCCCGCTTTGAGTATGAAGTTGTCCCCCTCCTCTTGACCTGTGAAGAAGCCTAGGCCATTGCGCCCGTGTAATAGGTTAGCTTTTATAGTAGGACAAGCACGCGGCCCTTCGAGGCCTTTTGTAATGAAAACGCTCGTGATTCTCGTGTATTATTCTCTTTCGAGTTCCCATACTTGTGCGTGCCTCTTGTCATGTGGTCCGGCCTCAGCGATTCAGTGTTTCTTAGGGATGCCGTAGCCCTGGTAGCGTAGGCAGAGCCCACACTATGTTCGTCCGATCCGAGGGGCTCTCACTTTGCCATATTCACGCCGTTAGGTGCTTCAGAAAGAAAGTTACATGATCGTTTTTCGCTTTGCCTCCCGAACCCTTGTCTCTCGTTTCGTACTTGGGCGAATTTCCATGAAGTCTCTCCGGAGCACGAGTTGTTCCTTAGGCGAAGAGTGGTGAGCGGAGGTGCCATAGCCCGAGGGCGTAGCGGTCTCGTAGCTCGACCGGCCCTGGCCTTAGTACGGTCTCTTGCTCTTTTGGATTTCATGGTTTCTTTGTCGAAGTGCGAGAGAGAGATTAGGGCGGAGTCTTTTTCGAAAAGGCGGTCAAAAAAGAAAAAATCATTGGAACTTGGGGGGTTCCCCCCCCCACCTTAGCCCCCGAGGGAGGCTTGGCCCTGCCAGTGGCAAGGTCGGGCCTCGCTCTGATCACGTGGTAAACGAAAGACGCTTCCGACCCTGCTAGCGGGTCAAGATCGATTCTCGAAAATACGACAAGTAAAGAATGCCTCTTTATTGCTTTCGAGATAAAAATATGTACAAAGCTTGGGAGCTTAAGGGTAAAAGCGACGTAGCTGCTTGATGTTCCAGGCATTGGTGAAGATTTCGCCCTTCTCATTGGCTAGCTTGTAGGTTCTAGGCTTTAGCACCTCGGTGACAATGAACGGGCCTTCCCATGGTGGCGTGAGCTTGTGACGCCCTTTGTTGGATTGTTTTAGCCTTAGCACCAAATCTCCGACGCTAAGGGCTCGGCCCCGGACACGTCGGGAATGGTAGCGCCGTAAAGCTTGTTGGTATCTAGCTGAGTGTAATAGCGCAACATCTCGAGCCTCGTCTAATTGGTCCAGCGCTTCTTCACGGGTGGTCTGATTGCCCTGCTCGTCATAGGCTCTGATTCTAGGGGCACCATATTCTAGATCGGTGGGGAGGACAGCCTCGGACCCATAGACCATAAAGAATGGCATTGATCTCGTAGCACGGCTCGGGGTTGTTCTCAAACTCCAAATGATCGAAGGGAGCTCGGCGAGCCATCTTCTGCCGAACTTGTTCAACCGATTGAAGATTCTTAGCTTTAGGCCTTGAAGTATCATGCCATTGGCACGCTTGACTTGGCCATTTAGCTTTGGGTGAGCCACTGCTGACCAGTCCACAGGAATGTGGTAGTTATCGCAGAACTCCAAGAATTTTCTGCCGGTGAATTGCGTGCCGTTGTCGGTGATAATGGAGTTAGGAACCCCGAAGCGGTGGATAATATCCGTGAAGAACAGTACCACCTGCTCGGACTTGATTTTGGAGATGGGGCGAGCCTCGATCCACTTAAAGAACTTGTCCATGGCGACGAGCAGGTGCATATAGCCCCCGGGTGCCTTTTGTAAAGGTCCAACTAGGTCGAGACCCCACACAGCAAAGGGCCATAATGGGAATCGTCTAGAGAGCTTGGGCCGGGAGATGCGTCTGCCGCGCGTAGAATTAGCACCCCTCATAGGAGCGTACGATCTCGGTGGCGTCGGCCACAGCAGTTGGCCAGTAGAAGCCTTGCCGAAAGACGTTCCTGACCAATGTTCGAGGTGCTGCGTGGTGGCCACAAGCCCCCGAGTGTATTTCCTGAAGCAATTGCCTCCCATCCTTGATGGGAATTGTTGATGGTAGATAAGTATCATTTTTAACCGTCAAAATAGCATGAGAAATGATCTAAATATAAATACTATCTAGATATAGGGGTTACACTGACAAAATTCCACGAGTTTTGGTGAATATCTATTTCTGCAGGGGGTTATCAGGAAAGAACCAAAGGAGGTCCACATGTCAGATTTACATAGAGAGAAACTAACCATACTATGAAAAAGAATACTCTAGAAGACTCGAGAAGATCTTCCCCCGGAGGGGAGGGCCCACAGGCCAGGCAACAGGGGCGGCCGCCCCCTGGCCTAGGCGCCCACCCCACCCAGGGAGCTAATCAGCTCCAACCTCGTGGATCCTGCCTCCACCGCCTTTGAGGATCAATAATAATCGTTCATCAAGGTCGGTTTGATCCAAGGGCTGTGGTGCTTCCTAGAGGGCTATATAAGCAAGGCCCCTGGCCCCAGGAGAAACCCTAATTCATTCAATTCATTCATCTCATTCCATTCAGAGAAGCCCTAGAGCCCCCATCTCAATTAGATCTCTAGTTTAGCATAGCTACATAGTATTAGAACTAGAAGGAGCCAATCATTGCTTGATTTTCGGATCTGTCAAGAGAATACTTGGTAATTCGCTCCTACTTTTGTATTTGTTCTTATATTATTCATCTAGTTCATCATTTGTATGAATATGACTTTAGTCTATTCTATCATATTGGATATGACTTTGCTCTATTTGATTATATTCTCAATTATATTGTTCTTAGTCTACTTTGATTATATGCTTGGCATAGCTCGATCAAAATTATATTCAAGTATAGGATCGTATAGCGCTTGCTCATTGATATCATGGGTGAGTGGTAAACATTGTGTAGGCGTGGTGCCTATACCGTATTTACCTGCGATTGCACCCTATATTCCGGATCGTGTGGTAGATCGCGGGAGTGGCAGTCCTGTTGAGTCCTCTGTAGTCCACCTCTCGAGTATAGGGCAGGCAGAGCACAACTATTATAGGAAAGTGACGGCTATGTTCTATATCTTCCTTAGTAATATCACTATGCGTAGATATAACCTTTTCTTGCCATGATTGCCAAGTGTAATTGCACTAATCATCGTATGCTTTGACCTTATAGTTAGAATAACTTAGGATTTATCCTTATAGTTCGTCCTAATCCATGCTAGTGCTATATATTTAGAGTAATCTATTGAGATGTTTATCATTATATGTGGCTATGTGCTTACCAGTTATTCTTTATTATTATTCATATATTATTTATCTTGTGACACTTACCCTGTATGAGAAGATAGATAAAGACATGGTTATGCTCTCCATTGGCACATGCAGTGATGCTCATTGCTCATTATCCTTAGCATCCCTTCCCAGTGGTAAAAATATAAATAACGATACTTGGATTACTCCCGGTTAAAATGCTACATCGGTATTATCTGTGCGCTTGCGGATTTCATATTTATTTCAGAGGAGCATTTGCATATTTTAGTACCAGCACCTTTGGTGTCATGCTAGGGATGACAACCTAGCTTAGGTGGCATTAGAGGTGTCAACAGGAATGCAGCGCTGTAGGATTCCCGAGGCACTGCGTTTGTACAGTTCCCTATCTAGCAGCACAAATGACATGGCCCGCCGGGCGAGTCATCGTGCTTGCATCTGATCTGGGAGGAGCACCCCCTAGACGAGACGTGCTAGATATGGGATCCGCCAATCTAGTTCATCGTCGTGGTCGAGTTGTTCATCTATTTCCATGACCTCGGGCTCAGGGGTCATGGGGGGGTTGGATCCTTCAGGAGGACCTGACCCCAGTGTAGGTTCGGGCGGCTGGCTACCTTCTTGTCCTGGTTTCCCGTAATCGACAAAGGGTTTGTGGAGGTCGCTGGCGAAGACGTCTGGGGGGACCGTGGTTCGACCCGACGCAATCTTTGCCAGTTCGTCCGCGGCCTCGTTGTACTTGCGCGCGATGTGATTAAGCTCGAGGCCGTCGAACTTGTCCTCCAGGCGTCGTACCGCTTTGCAATAAGCTTCCATCTTGGAGTCATGGCACCTTGACTCCTTCATTACTTGGTCAATGATGAGTTGCGAGTCCCCTCGGACATCGAGGCGCTTGATCCCTAGCTCGGCAGCAATATGGAGGCCATTGACGAGGGCTTCGTATTCCGCTATATTGTTAGAGGCCGCGAAGTGGAGCCGGATCACATAACGCATGCGAACTCCGAGAGGCGAGATGAAGACAAGACCAGCGCCTGCGCCAGTCTTCATTAAAGACCCATCGAAGTACATTGTCTAGCATTCGGCCTGGACCTAGGTTGGTGGCAGTTGGGACCTAGTCCACTCGGCCAGGAAGTCGGCGAGGATTTGCGACTTGATTGCCTTTCGGGGCGCGTAGGCGAGGCCGTCGTCCATGAGCTCCACGGCCCACTTGGCGAACCTTCATGTTGCCTCTCGGTTTTGGATTACCTCTCCTAGAGGGAAGGATGAGACCACGGTCACCGGATGAGACTCAAAGTAGTGACGCAGCTTGCGCCGAGCCAAGACCACGGCGTAGAGCAACTTCTGGATTTGTGGATACCGGGTCTTAGTCTCGGACAAGACTTCAATGATGAAGTAGACCGGTCGTTGGACTAGGAGTGCGTGCCCCTCCTCTTGTCGCTCGACGAAAATGGCAGCGCTGACCACCTGGTTGGTCGCCGCGATGTACAATAAGAGGGGTTCCTTTTTTGAGGGCAGCACGAGGATAGGAGCGTTGGAGAGCAGCGCTTTGAGCTTGTCAAGGGCCTCCTAGGCCTCGGGAGTCTAGGAGAACTGTTTAGATTTCTTGAGGAGATGGTACAGGGCAGACCCTTTTCACCGAGGCATGAGATGAAGCGGCTAAGGGATGTGAGGCAACCCATGAGCTTCTGTACCCCCTTCAGATTCCGGATCGGTGCCATGTTAGCAATGGCCGAGATTTTTTCTGGCTTGGCCTCGATGCCACGCTCGGAGACAACGAATCCCAAGAGCATGCCTCGGGGTACACCGAAGACACACTTCTTAGGGTTTAGCTTGATGTTTTTCTTCTTGAGGCAACGGAATGCTGCGTCCAAATCAGTGACGAGGTTGTTGGCCTCTCTGGACTTGACAACAATATCATCTACGTATGCCTCAACGGTTCGCCCGATGAGGTCCCCAAAAACTCTAAGCATGCATCGCTGGTATGTGGCTCCCGCATTTTTTAGGCCAAACGGCATGGTTACGTAGCAATACGTGCCAAACGGAGTGATGAAAGATATCGCGAGCTGGTCGGACTCTTTCATTTTTTATTTGGTGATAGCTGGAATATGCATCAAGGAAGGATAACAATTCACACCCCATAGTGGAATCAATGATTTGATTGATACGGGGTAATGGAAAAGGGTGCTTTGGACATGCCTTATTTAGACTAGTATAATCTACACACATTCTCCATTTCCCATTCTTCTTCTTAACTAACACAAGATTAGCTAACCACTCAGGATGGAATACCTCCTTGATGAATCCAGCCGCCAAAAGTTTGTGCACTTCCTCCCCGATGGCTCGGTGCTTCTCCTCATCGAATCAGCGCAGACGCTGTCTCACCGGTTTGGTGCCGGCTCGGATGTCCAAGGAGTGCTCGGCGGCCTCCATCGGGATGCCTGGCATGTTCGAGGGACCCCACACAAATATGTCTACATTTGCGCGGAGGAAGTTGATGAGCACGGCTTCCTATTTGGGGTTGAGCGCAGTGCTGACCTTGAGCATCTTGCCGTAGAGTCATTGGGGCAGAGCAGGACGAGTTTGACTTCCTCTGCCGGCTCAAAGCTGCCGGCATGACGCTTGGGGTTAGGGATCTCCTTGGAGAGCCTCTCCAAATCAGCAACCAAGGCCTCTGACTTGAAGAGGGCCTCGGCGTACTCGGTGCAAGCCACGTCGTACTCGTAGGCGTGCCTGTACGCTGGGCCAACGGTGATAACGCCATTGGGGTCGGGCATTTTCAACTTGAGGTAAGTGTAGTTGGGGATGACCATGAACTTGGCGTAGCATGGTCATCCTAGAATGGCGTGGTAGGTCCCACGAAACCCGACAACCTCGAAGGTGAGGGTTTCCCTCCTGAAATTTGAAGGAGTCCCAAAGCAGACGGGCAGATCGATCTGTCCGAGAGGGGTGGCACGTTGTCCCGGCACGACACCATGGAATGGCACCGCGTCGGCTCACAGCCGAGACCTACTGATCCCCATGAGGTCGAGAGTCTCGGCGTACAAGATGTTGAGGCCACTGCCCCCATCCATCAGGACTTTGGTGAGTCGGGCATTACCGATGACGGGGTCGACGACAAGTGGGTAGTACCCTAGGTCTGGGATGTAATCCGGGTGGTCGTCATGGCCAAATGTGATGGCCTCCTCAGACCAGTCATGGAATGACGGGGTAGCGGGCTCCGTCGCGTAGACCTCTCGGCGTTCGCGCTTTCTTTGGCGCGTCGTGAGTTGCGCCGAGCGACCGCCGAAGATCATGAAGCAGTTTTTCACCTCGGGGAACCCTTCGTCCTTACCATCGCCCTCCTGGGCATCTATCGCTTTCTTCTCGGCCTCGTCCTTGGGCTGAACGCCCCACGAGAAGTTGCACCGCATCATGGTGCACTCCTCTAGAGTGTGTTTTGTCGGGCCCCTATGATAGGGGCATGGCTTCTTGAGCATCTCGTCAAAAACTCCTAGGGCCCCAGGAAGGGGGCCTCGGGGGTTCTTGCGATCTGCAGCGGCGACGAGGGCATCCTTCTGGTGCTGCCGCTTCCCCGGCTTGCCTTTCTTCTTCTTCTTGGGGTCACGGGAGGCGGAGTCCTCGGCGGCGTCCTCCTTCCACTTTCCCTTGGCGTCGGGGAAGATGGCTCCGACCGCCTCTTCACCCATGGCGAAGTTGGTGGCGATATCCAAGAGCTCGCTAACCTTGGTGGGAGACTTGCGGCCCAACTCGTGGACTAGCTCCCTGCAAGTGGTGCCGGCGATGAATGCCCCAATGACATCCGAATCGGTGACATTGGGAAGCTCGGTGCATTGCTTGGAGAAGCGTCGGATGAACTTGCGAAGAGTCTCATCCAGGTTTTGGTGGTAGCTTCTGAGGTCCTAGGTATTCCTAGGGCGTGCACGTATGTGCCCTGGAAGTTCCCCACGAAGACCCTGACCAGGTCGGCCGAATGACGAATTCACCGCGGTGGAAGATGTTCCAGCCAAGCTCTCACTGAGTCAGCCAGGAACAGAGGAAGGTTGCGAATGATGAGCAGGTCATCATCCACGCTGCCTAGCTGACAAGCTAGGCGGTAGTCAGCAAGCCACACATCGGGGTTTGTTTCCCCAGAGTATTTGACAATGTTGGCCGGTTGATGAAATCGGGCTAGAAACTGAGCCCTTCGGATGGCCTCGCTGAAGATGCGAGGACCCGGAGGCTCGGGTGAGGGGCTCCTATCCTCCTCGCTATCATATCATTCGCCTCGATGTGGGTGAGAACTGCGTGCGGTGCCATCCTCCTTGTCGTGGCGACGCGCATCGGGAATGACACGCGCGTCGTCGTCGCCGAGACGGCCGCGTACCAATGGGGCCTTGTTGCGTTTTGGCACCCCTCGCGGTTCGGGATGAACTGAGGGCTCTCTTTCTTATCGAGAGGGCGCCGTAGGCGGCTCGGCCTCGGGCTCGCGTCATCGAGACGCGAAGCTCTCGGCCTGCTACACCGCAGCACATTCAAGAAGCTCGCGAAGCTCTTCGTGGACTTGTCGCCCCTCCACGGTGGATGGCGCTGGCATCGTTCGGAGGAGGATTGCCACTGTAGCGACGTTCTAACTAGCCCTAGCAAAGGGTGGAGGCTGATCGCCCCTCTTGTCGTTGTTGATGCGCCGATAGACATCGCGAGCCCTGCGCCGGGCTGCTCCGCCGTCACCCCGGCCCGAGCGCTCCTGCTCGAGGGTGGCCTTGAGGTGCACCAGTTGCTGGCGGTCCTCGTCGATCTTGGCCTCGAGTTCACGGAGCTACTCGAGCTCTGCTGGCCAAGACCCCTCGGGGGCAGACACCGCGGCCCGCCCCCGTGGGGGCCCCGTGGGCAGCACCTGTTGACGCGGAGTGTGAACGCCCTGTCCTACGGGGGTGGCGTCCCCTAGGGCTATCTCCTCGACCTCCACGTGAAAGCATTCACGTGAAGGGTCATAGTCATCCTCGTTGTAATCGGGGTAGCCAAAGAGGTAGTCGCTCGTGGTCATGAACTAGCGCAGATCCTCCGAATTATGAAGCCCAGAGGAGTCCACTCCGGCCCACCCATCACTATCCTCCATGGAGTCAGTGCTGGATGTCACCGATGTGGTCGTAAGGAGCTCAAGGGGGGTACGTAGATGATGCTCAGGAAGCCCCATGTGGGAGCTCATGGTGGAGCGCATCGAGTGGGAGTAACCCGTGGCGGCATTGTTGAGTCCATAAGGAAATGATGACGGCGCTGCCGCGGGCCCTCCCGTCACCGACGCGGATCCCATGGAACATGACGATCTGCCGGAGCGTTGTCCTACCGACATGCCCTGTGCCAACGATGCTTTTCCCACGGCCAGGTGCATGCTAGGCAGGTCCTTCATGAGGGATCCTATCCTGGCAGTTGGGCGAGAGGACTTAGGAGAGCTTAGGGAGTCGCCCTCGGTCCCTGAGCAGGGATGAGGGTTCTTCCATGCCCGCCGCATGCGATGAGCACGACGAGAGTGGTGACCATGATGGCCCGGTTGCCTCCCACGCCTCTAGCGGCGCGGAGAGGTGTCGCTGTTGGACGGATCTCTGGGTGGGAGGAGGACCATGTTGTAGTCGTAACCCAAAGACATGAACTCCAAGCTTCCGAACTAGACCACTGTGCCGAGAAGAAGTGGAGCTGCCATCCGAAACTCACAAGGAATGGCGGTTGTGCCACGCAAACAGCCCCTACCTGGCGCGCCAACTGTCGGCATAAGAAACGGTGGTTCTAGCACCGAGTATTGTGTGTCTGCGCGTCGGGGATCCGGATGGTGTGCAAGAAGAACACAGGCGATTTATACTGGTTCGGGCCGAAGAATGCCCTACGTCTAGTGGGGGAGGTGAGTTCTGTATTATCTTGCACCGAAGTGCTTGTAGTAGGGGTTACAAGCGGGTGAGAGAGGGAGGAGCTCCCAAGTCTCAAGGTGTGAGTGGAGAGTGTGTGTGTGACTCTGCTGGTGCCTTCGCAAGATCCAGGAGAGTTATCTGTTCGTGTGTCTCATGTCGTTGTTGTTTGGAACGGTCCTACATGCTCCTTTTATAGTCCCAAGGAGGTGCAGGGTTACAAAATGTTGGTGCGTGGTGTGACCCTTGTTGGAGAAGAAGCCCAGAGGCCTCGGGAGGGCCTTATCCGGTAGCGACGTGGTCTGTACTGTGGAGGCATGGCGTTGGTACTTCTAGCACTGCTGCTACATGTCCAGGCATGTGCGCCACTATTGAGGGAGTGGCTTCTGTCCTTTGGTGTTGTAGTGACGCGCCCTGTCATACCTGGTCCTATGGCTGGCGTGGCGTGCTCGTCCTTGTAGTTTGACTGGCGTAGAGGGTCAAGGCCTTGGAGGCAGGAATTACGGTGCGACCTTATCCCGATCGTGGGAATAGTGGCCTAGAGCGGCGTTTCGTACGCCGCGCAGGCACGAATCGTGCGTATAGTGCCAGTATGGGTGGCATAGTGGCCAGCAGCTCTTCCCCATGCCTGTTATGGGCGACGGCGTGGTGATTTGACCCCGGTCATTCCTGGCTTGTTCGGTTGGGCAGACGCAAGAACGTGGGTGACGTCACAGGGGGGTCTCGAGCATGCCAATGGGGGAGAGGCGTCAGAGGCTGGTCTCGAGCGAGGCGGAGACGGATAATGCCGTTTCTAGGGCTCGGACGAGGCGACGATTGTTGTCGTGGGTTGGCCTATGTCCGAGACCCCAGAGCTGAGGCATCGGGCAAGTCGGAGGTGTTCCGAGATACCTCTGTGTAAGGCCTCGGATGAAGCGGGGAGATGGGCTAGTTTGCTCACACGTCTTGCTGGAGGCCCAGCAAGGGAGAATTTAGCCTGTAGGTTTCTTTAGTTGATTTTTTCCTTAAACGGGGTAGGTTAATGTTTGGTTTGCTTCTTTTTTTTAGGGGGGGCCGGGTGGTTTTTCACCTTAATTTGGGTACCCCTAATCATGGTACCCGACAGGTAGACATCTGAAATTTCAACATGGAAGGTGTGTCATCGCAGACAGAAGATAGCAAACTAGACGAGCTGATTGCTAAACACACGAACGAGAGTGGACTGTCGGAGGCGACCGCGAAACAGACAATCTGACATACTAAACTAATGCAACTGGCACCAGATTCAGACTACAAATCTACCTTAGTTAAGAAAACCATCGACGCAAACTACCATTTCCATCTTTTACTATACGAATCCTGCACCAGACAATCTTGCCTCTTATTTGGCCACGTGTCTCGATTTTCCACACTCTAACCTTTATCGAACGTCCAAAAGCGGGCAATGCAACTGCCGTTTCTACATCGGCTGTCCCGTCTCCTGACCATGGCCATCTTTCATCCTCATGCACGCAGGTTGCTCTAGCTAGCTGCGCCGACATGACACCGAGCCATCGCCCAAGCGCCCATGCTTCTCCTCCATCGTCGTTGCCACGTCCTCCTCCACTAGGCCACCCTCCTCTCCCGCACATAACGGACCACCGTTCGTCCGCAGCTCTGGAGCTGGATGAAGATCAATGCGGTAGCGGCACTGAACAAGAGTGTTAGGAACTTGATGGCAGACACCTCTCTGAAGAAGCTGAAAGCAATGGTGATCATCAGAAGGAAGCAGGCGCGGGACCAAGCCGGGCCTAGAGCAAGAAGGATGGCCCAAGAGAAAGAACCAGGCCCAAGCGCCTAGCGAAGCCCAACCCAAGAGTCTTCGGGCCCGACTGGAAGAAGGCGTAGCAGAGTTGGCTTCCTGGCTACATATGCGTAGAGGAGGGGAAAGAGGAGAGCAAGCGGATAGAACAGAGAGAAGGTCGGCTACGTCTGGAGAGACTGGCAGGGAGCTTCTCGCTCGCCTGATTTGTAACCATTTGTTCTAAACCATGAATCTTGTGCTAAACTCCAATTGAACCCCATAAATCCAATGCTAAATCCCATATAGAGTTGAGAGTTGTCACAATTTGGTACCAGAGGAGTCGATTCTCGGCGGATCGCCTCGCCGGCGAGTCTGGCGATGCCACCCGAGTTCATTCTTCGACCGCTTTCGTGGGGTCGAAACCGCAGCAAGCATGTTGTTCGAGACAGTGTCATCGCACGACGGATACGGTGGCTCAGGTGGACTCAAGAACACAAGAAACACGCAAAGAAGATGCACGGTTTATCCTGGTTCAGGCCAAGTCGGTCCCTACATTCAGCAGCTGATGATCCTTGTACTCAAGAGCACCCAAAATCTAGGAGGTTACAACAAAGTATAAAAGAAGAAGTTTGGTAGGGGGTTAGCACGGTGCTAATCCTAGGGTGGTTTTGCCTCGCCGCCGGTGGTGTCTCCTTCTCGCCGGAGAGGAAGGAGATGGTGGAGGAACTGCCGGAGCTCCTCCGAGGATTGCTCTACTCTTGGCTACAGAGCAGAGAAGGCGGAATCGAGTTGTGGCGAATGAGTTCTGTTTCGGCCTCTCCCCTATAGGACCGACCCTATCCCTTATATATAATGAGATGAGTCAGGTACAAGGTGGTTCGAGGTTCTAGTCTACGGTCTACGTGCACCGGAGTCCACAGAGGCCTTGCAGCGGAGCATCGTGGACCGTTGTGTCTTGGAGCCGAAGAAGCCTGGGTCTCGGGCGGCTGTTTTGTTCTGAGTGTCAGGTCTTGTCGGCTTGGACCGGCCTCCCTCGGGTGAGACCTTCTGGAGTCTTCCTGGTGGCGAGGGAGGTTGGCTCCAGGGGCTGACGCGCAGGCCCGGAAGCCCTCCAGCCCCCGGAGGCCGCTGGGGAGCTTTGTCTTCTTGTGTCATGCCCCGGACATGACCCTATTAGAGGAGCAGCTGGCAGGGTGCATCTCGGGAGCGTTGCCGGGGAGCCCCCGGGCATCGTAGCCCGAGTGCCTGTCTTCTTGTGCCCGGGCCTTGGCTGGCATCGGTAGCCGGGCTGGAGCCAAAGGCCGAACGCGGAGGTGCCGTAGATCGGGTGCCCAGGGCTCAGAGTAGCCCCCGAGCCTTAGGCCAAAGGCGCCGTAGGGTCAGGGTCAGCCATACCCCTTGGCCAGAGGGTGCGTGTGAGCGTGCCCGATGGGCATAGCCCCCGAGCCCCCGGGTGACCCAGGAGGGATTGGCCGAGGGATCTTCCGATGATCGGGAACCACCTGAAACTGAGATTTTAACATACCTGGATGTTATGATCTCGACAACCGTAGTATCAGACCAGGGAGCAGAAGTGGCTAAAGGTGATGGAAGACTAGATCGGTGACATCACCGTCTTCCTGAAGGGGATGCAGGACTGGATGGACCATTAGCATGAGACGCTAAAGAAGACTCTCGACGTCAACACGACGGCGTTGATGGATCTGTCCAATTGGAAGCCCAAGGTTCAGTCAGAGGTGGAGGAGCTCTAAGCGGGCATCCGCAACCTTTGCACCAAATTCAAGCAGATCATGGAGAAACATGCGGGATGGAAGGAACCTGAGTACAAGGTGTATGACACCGAGCACATCGACCTGACGGGGTCAACCACCAGGCAACTGGCTGGTGCAAATCATGGGCTGTTAGGCCACAACAATGATCTTCATCACCGGAGTACCGAAAACGGGGTGGTCACCACCTACGTTCCTGCCCCAGTCACAGGTGCGAAACCTTCCAGCTACATTCAGTCCGAGTAACTCGTATGCTAGAGATGATGAGAAGTTTAATCTGAATCAAGCTTTGCCACAGGTTGAATTTCCTGATTTTGATGGTAGTACACCTAGGTTGTGGATTAGAAACAGCGAGAGTTACTTTGACATCTATACTGTTCCTAAACGTCTGAAAGTCAAAATAGCATCTATGCATTTTATTGATAATGCTAAGTTTTGGGCTCAATCTCTGGAGTTTTCAATTCAGGAGCTTAACTGGTCAAATATTTGCAAATTGATCAGTGAAAGGTTTGAGAGAGATCAACATGATCAGTTGCTTAGGCAGTTTTTCCACATTAGGCAGTTGGATAGTGTAGATAATTTTATTAAGAAATTTGATAGTCTTGTTCATCAAATTCTTGCTCATGATCCAAAATTCAATGATGCCACCATTACCAATAGGTTTATTGATGGACTTAGAGATGATATTAAAGTTGTTGTACTTGTGCAACGTCCTGGCAACCTAGATACTGCTTGTTCTGTTGCCCTGTTGCAGGAAGAAACTATCAAGGATGCCCCAAGAAGAGAAGTGAAGAGGAATGATGCTAGAAATTCATTTAGATATTCTGGGAGAAATGCTAGGAACTCTTTTACACCAACAACCTCTAACAAGACCTTTGACACAGCTGCTGGTTCTGTGAAAAGAGGAAATGATTCTGAAAGGGGATATCATCTTGAAGATAAAGCTGCAACACTAATGAATTATAGAAAAGCCAAGGGATTGTGCTATAAGTGTGGCATGAAATGGAGCCCCACTCATAAGTGTTCCAATTATGTGCCATTGCATGCAGTGGAAGAATTGTGACAAATGATGACTGGTGAAGATATGTGTCCTAACAGTTCCTCTGAGCCAGAAGAAGACTTAGGAGATGATCTGATGGCCCTTTCTATTAATGCAGTACAGGGTACATAGTCAGCTAAAACTGTCAGAATGATTGTAGATATTTGTGGAAAGGAGGCTATTATCCTCACTGATTCTGGCAGCTCACCCAATTTCATTAGTGAATCTCTGGCTTCTAAGTGGAGGAATTGGTCTGCTCTTGAAAATCCAATGCAGGTCAAGGTAGCCAATGGTGAGATATTGAAGTGCACTTATGAGCTAGTTGACTGTCCAGTTTGGATTTCTAGATATGGGTTCAAGATTTCGTTGAAAATTTTGCCTCTCCAATGCTATAATATAATTTTGGGCATTGATTGGCTTGAAGGACACAGTCCAATGGAAGTTGATTGGAAGGAAAAATGGTTGGCATTCAATTACCAAGGAGCTCGGGCTATTCTCCAAGGTATTACCCCAAGAGCAATGCATTGTGAGCTGATCAATCACCAAGAGTTGGCACAATTAGTAGTCCAAGATAAACTCCGGTGCCTTCTGGAACTTTAAGCTATTGATAATATAGCTTCAAACACTGATGTTCCTCCTGTAGTGTAGTCAATAGTGGATGAATTCTCTGAACTTTTCTTGAGCCCTTTAGGGTTACCTCCAAAGAGAACCACATCTCACTCAATCCCTCTTACTCCTGGAGCACAACCCTTTCGACTAAGACCTTACAGATACAACTCTGCCCAGAAGATTGAGATTGAAAGCCAAGTTTAGAAGCTTTTAGAAAATGGATGGATTCAGGAAAGCAATAGTCCCTATGCCTCACGTGCCCTGTTAGTCAAAAAGAAAATAGGTGACTAGAGGTTATGCATTGACTATAGAAGGCTGAATGTTCTTACAGTGAAAAACAAGTTTCCTCTTCCAATCATAGAAGAACTCTTGGATGAACTGGTTGGAGCAACCTGGTTTACAACATTGGATATGTCTTCAGGGTTCCACTAAATCTTAATGGCTGAAGAAGATGTAGCCAAAATAGCTTTCTAGACCCACCATGGCCATTATGAGTATTTAGTAATGCCCTATGGAGTCACTGGTGGTCCAACCACCTTTCAACATGTGATGAACACTATTTTAGCACCTGTTTTGAGGAAATTTGTGGTGGTCTTCATAGATAACATCCTAATTTTTAGCAACAGCTGGGAAGAACATCTTGACCATATAAGACAAGTGTTTCAACTACTTCAACAACACCAGTTTAAGGTGAAGCTTTCCAAGTGCTCCTTTGCTCAGACCAAGTTAGTCTATTTGGGCCACATTATTAGTGCTCAAGGAGTAGCAACAGACCCCAGCAAAGTTTGATGAGGACATCACTCCTTTGGATGCACCCACTGATCCTCTAACCGATATTCAAGGTCCAATGACCCGAGCTCGAATGTGCCAACTAAATTTAGAGGTGAGCTCGTTCTTAAGCGATCCTTTTCATATTATTGAGAATAGATTACTACCTAATGATGTTATATTTCTTAGGAACATTGGAGAGGCTCATGAGGAAGTTGGAGGAAGCAATGGAGGCAAAGATGACCAACAAGGACGTCCAACAAAAGCCAGAGGCCCGGTCCAACATAAATTTGAGTCTGCCTCGGCCTCCAGGACTAGTCTGGAATAAAACTGGTCACACGGGCGCGTCTGGGCTCCGTTTTGGGCCATCCACATATGGTTGGAAAGATAATTTGATAAGGAAGCCAACGGAAGTGGTCTCATGTCAAAATCCCTTTAGAATCAACAGGAAACGTCAAAACAAGTTAGCATCCAGAATCTGTCTGGGTGTTGCGTCACCATATTTGGTCCAATGGGCCATGTATCGTCTTTGAGCCCGTTAGGGGGGCGTGTCCAGGGTAGGTGACGAACCTAAGACCTTTATAATCATACGCCGCTGCCGTCGTTAGGTTTTGGGTTTTTCTTAGATCATTCTGTCCATTGACAGTCGCCATTCATCAGTTTGTGGAACCCCAACTCGTGTGCTTAATCATTCATCTGTAGTTTGTCTCAAATCATTGAGCTACGTTCTTTCGAGTTCTTGCTTGTGTTCTTCGTTTCGTAGGCAGGGATTAGCCTTCGTGGCGAGGTTAATCGGTTGGAGACACGGTTGATAATCAGAGGAGTTGTGGTGCTAAGATTACAGGGTTTGGGTCTTTCGATCTGAAGCCGGATCGGTATGTCGTGCTCCGCCTAAAACGATAGTTATCATCTACCTGATGGAAGATTGGGAATCACGATCCCCATCAAAGTTGCCATAGTTTAGAACTGGCCAACTCCCTCTTCAGTCAAAGAGGTTAGGAGCTTTTTGGGTTTGACAGGTCACTATAGAAAATTTGTAAAGAACTTTGGTGCCATTAGTAAACCACTTACATCCCTCTTGAAGAAAGGAGTCATGTTTTTTTGGACAAATGCTCAGGAAACATCCTTTCAAGCTCTGAAGTCTGCACTTACCACAGCACCAGTTCTAGCTCTCCCAAATCTCCAAAAACCTTTTGTTATTGAAACTGATGCCTCAGGCAAAGGTGTTGGAGCAGTATTACAGCAAGATGGTCACCCAATTGCCTATGTCAGTAAGGTACTAGGTCCAAAAAACCAGGCATTGTCCACATATAAAAAAGAATGCCTTGCCATTCTTCTTGCTGTTGATCACTGGAGAGCATATCTACAGCATAGTGAATTTACTCTGAAAATAGATCAAAGAAGTTTGGCACATCTTGATGAGCAAAGGTTAACAACCCCTTGGCAACATAAAGCTTTGACCAAGCTGTTGGGACTGAAATATAAAATATGTTATAAACAAGGCAGTGAAAATAGGGCTTCTGATGCCCTTTCCAGAGTCACAAATAGTCCTCATCAGGAATTGTTGGCTATCTCTACACTTCAGTCCACTTGGCTTCAAGAGCTGGTAGATTCTAATCAACATGACCCTGACACTTTTATGCTTCTTGCTCAACTTGCTCTTGCCAAGTCACATGGCCACTTTACCTTGCATCAAGGTATCATCAAATTTTAGGGTAGAATCTGGGTGGGTCATAATCCCAACATACAACTCAAATCCTTCGGTCCTTACATGCTAGTCCTGTTGGAGGCCACTCAGGGTTTCTGGTCACTTACAAGAGAATCAAGAACATTTTTGCATGGCCTGGACAGAAGCATATGATTCAGCAGTTTGTGGAACAATGCTCTGTGTGTCAGCAGGCTAAGTCTGAAAGGGTCAGATACCCTGGTCTTCTCCAACCCTTGCCTGTCCCAGCTTTTGCTTGGCAAATGATAAGTCTTGACTTCATTGAAGGTCTGCCTAAGTCTCACCACTTCAATTGCATTCTTGATGTGGTAGATAAGTTTTCCAAATATGCCCATTTTATCCCTCTCAAACATCCTTTTACCGCTCTTCAAGTTGCCGTTGCTTTCATGGATAACATCTTTAAACTCCATGGGTTGCCTGAAGCCATTATCTCTGATAGAGATAGAATCTTTACTAGTTCCTTGTGGCAAGAACTATTTAAGCTAACACATACTGAACTCAGGAGCACCTCCTACTATCCCCAAACAGATGGGCAGACAGAGAGGGTGAATCAGTGCTTAGAAGCATACCTTAGGTGCTTTGTTCATAACTGTCCTACTAAGTGGAAACAATGGCTAACTCTCGCTGAGTTTTGGTATAATACAAGCTACCATACATCATTAAACTCCACCCTATTTAAGGTTTTGTATGGCCAGAAGCCAAGACACTTGGGTGTGGATGTACTCGAGTCATGTGCAATACCAGATTTACAAGAATGGCTCAAGGATAGAAAGTTGATGGTGCAACTTCTCCAACAACAGCTTGTTAGAGCACAGCAAAGACAGAAGCATCAAGCTGATAAGCATAGGTCTAAGAGATCTTTTGCAGTTGGAGATTCAGTTTATCTGAAGTTGCAACCTTATATTCAGACATCCATAGCTACAAGAGCAAGCCACAAACTATCCTTCAAATATTTTGGCCCATTTGCTATTCTGGCAAAAGTTGGCAGTGGCTTATAAACTGCTACTTCTAGAAACTTCATCAATTCACCCTGTATTCCATGTGTCTCAACTGAAAAAGGCTATCCCATCCACAATGCAGGTTTCCTTTGAACTCCCTGACTCTTTCACAGCTGATGCTTTCAGATTTCCTATCAAAGTGTTGCATAGACGTTTGAAGTCCCATGATGATCGACTCCTACCGGAAGTGCTGATCCAGTGGTCGTCTTGGCCACCTTCCATGGTGACTTGGGAACTGGAGGACGAGCTCAAGCATCAATTCTCGGCAGCACCGGCTTGGGGGCAAGCCGGTTCTCAAGCAAGGGAGAATGTCAGGAACCTGATGGTAGACACCTCTGAAACTGAAGAAGCTGAAGGCAATGGCGGTGATCGTTAAAAGGAAGCAGGCGCGGGACCAAGCCAGGCCAAGAGCAAGAAGGATGGTCCAGGAGAAAGAACCAGGGCCAAGCGCCTGGCGAAGCCCAACCTAAGAGTCTATGGGCCCAACTAGAAGAAGGCGTAGCAGAGTTGGCTTCCTGGCTACATATGCGTGGAGGAGGGGAAAGAGGAGAGCAAGCGGATAGAACAGAGAGAATGCTGACTGCATCTAGAGAGACTGACAGGGAGCTTCTCGCTCGCCTGATTTGTAACCATTTGTTCTAAACTGCGAATCCTGTGCTAAACTCCAGTTGAACCCCGTAAATCCAATGCTAAATCCCGTATAGAGTTGAAAGTTGTCGCAAAGTGCTCGGTGAGAGGGTCCCACATCCCTCCAGTGACGGAAGGCTAGCATGGTATGAGACCGGATCCACCAGGGTACGAACTACGAAGCTCTACGTCCTTGTCTCCGCTCTCCAGCTACCCCTTCAATTCATCATCGGCGCATACGTCTACTACAGGATGCATCAACGAGGGATGCCCTCAGGGTGTTTGATGAAATAGACTTTCAGAGCGCTACGATTTGGATACCCCTTATTGCCTTTACCTCTGCCTCCGCTTGCTTCTACAATGCGCTCACGCTGCTAAAGCGCATGCTACGCTCAACCGCTGGCACAGGCGTCTACAACAACACCAAGTTCACCATGCTCATGGCTATTTTGTCGACATGCTCAGTGAAGGACACAAATGCAGTGATGAGCGGAGGATAATTACTCGTTTCGTCAAGCCGTGTTGAATCTCTCCGAGCTGGCGTGGCCAATGACGATGCTGCTTAGGAACTAGGGCCAAGCCCACACGGTGGAAGTGGACTACTGAACACAGACGTGCAAGTAAGCACATCGCTGTCACGCTAGCCAATCGATGTCTGTATGAACCCGCATCGCTTCCCCTGTTACTTGCCCAAAATTACCCATGATTCCTCTATTAATCTACTTACTGCAAGTTGTGCCTCACCATGCTTGCTCAATGCTGGTTGGTGAAAGCAAGGTGTTGTGCACAAAGTTGTCAATAAAAATTAAGAAAAACGTCACTTGGATAATTTAATTATTTACCAATTCATCTTGGCACTTCAAATCGGGATATGATTCTTATACAACTCTATGTCCTATACCATTGCATTTTTTGTGCCTTCAAGTAGGCTTAACTGACATGTAGTCAAATTAGCACTAATGAGACTATAGCTCTGCTTTTTGTGCCTGCAAGTAGGCTTAGCTGACGAGTAGACAAATTAGCACTAATGAGACCAAAACTTTATTTTCTTATTATAGGCCAGAAATATTATGTTACTCCTCACTAGAATTTTCAGAAAAAATTACTTTACCTCTTGATGACATGCAACTTCATCTCTCGTAGTGTAATACAATATGAATTTTCAGAATAATTGTTCCTCTTTATGACATGCAACTTCCTCTCATTCGTAGTGTAATACAATCTGAAAATTCAGAATAATATTTCTGCTTGGCAAATCGACATGCTCATCAAATGTTCTATCAGTCTGAATATTTTTCTAATTTTCAGAGAAGTTTATTTTGTCTACTTGGTGGCATGCTACTTTAGATTTCTTATTATGCTACATAATTTTTTTGTTGTAAGATTCCTTTTTGTTAGTCCCATGTTTATAAGACCTGAAAAGTACTTGTATGGAAGACTTGGAAAAATCACAGCTTGGACTATCGTTAGACAACTTATATTTTTCATTATATTTTCTTGGTTAAATCATACCAATTATAGCTTAATTTTTATAGTAACATGCGCTATGCTGGTTCTTCCATCTGGTAACTCCATCTTGAGCTTGGCCGCTTTCTGTCTCTTTTTTTGCGGGCACAACTGATAACCTGTCAAAGGTCAGTATATATGATCCACAATTTTGACTTTAATCTGTAACATTATAAACATGTTGTGTACTGTTTGCCATCCGAGCTCCTAAACTATCTTATTGCAGTGTATTTTCAAAGACTACAGATTCCTAAGCAATCAAAAAACATGAACCACATAATGAGATCCTATCTTGAAGCTGCCTACAAACTTCATTGCCAAAATATCTCAAAATATAAATAAGTGTGGATATCGCTTTGTTCATGAATAGTCTTTCTTATTCATGCATGCTAAATTGCTAATGATTGATATAACTTGCTTTTTCTAAATTGTTCTGTACATTCTATTTTGAAGGTGTCTGTAGACTTCATTACCACAAGTGAAGTAGTACTGACTATGCAAGGTCCTAACTCTTTAACTATAAAGTTTTATCTTATAATTACCATTTTAATGTTGTGTTTCATAATTTCATTTGTTGAAGCATGACCTCTCAGAAAACATAAATTTAGTATAGCATTTTTTTAGGCGGTCACACACATTGACACAAAATATCTAGAGCAACATTGCATAGGCGCAGTTAAGTTTCGGACAACATCTAATGCCTTCCCTTTCTTGAATCTCAATCTAAATTTGCGTGCCAAAAAAAATGGTACTAGCGAAATTGAAATGCCAACCCCAAAGAATATTATACTGGGCTTGTCAAGCTATATATCCGACACTAGTAGACAGGTGAATTTTAATCCCGGTTGGGAACTGGCTTTTAGTCCGGGACCTTTAGTCCTGGGTCATGCAACCGGGACTAAAGCCCATCCTTGAAACTAAAAAAATAGATTAAATCTTGGGAGACCGCTCTTGTGGTGCGGTGCGTGAGAGGTCCCGGGTCATGCAACCAGGACTAAAACTCATCCTCGAAACTAAAAAAATAGTTTAAATCTTGGGAGACCGCTCTTGTGGTGCGTGAGAGGTCCCGGGTCACGCAACTGGGACTAAAGCCCATCCTTGAAACTAAAAAAATAGTTTAAATCTTAGGAGACCGCTCTTGCGGTGCGTGTGATTCAAACCCAAGACCCCTTGCCTTGCGCGTAGCTTCCTTACCAACTCAACTGCAAACCACATCTGACAAAGTCCTGGACGCTCTCTTTTTGAATTCACCCGTAGGGGACCTTTCGTCCCCGTTAGAAGACCTTTAATCCGGGTTTATGACACCAACCAGGACTAAAATGTCACCCTTTAGTCCCCGTTGGTGTTACTAACCGGGATTAAAGATTGGAGGACTTTTAGTCCGGGTTGGTAACACCAACCGCCGGTTGGAACTGCAGACTGGGACTAAAGGTCCCTGCTGCACCATCCGTTGGGCAGAGGATTATAGTCCCGGTTGGTGGTTTCAACCGAGACTAAATCTCTTATTAGTCCTGAACCAAATTCCGAACGGGACTAAAAGCCAAGATTGAAAGTCTGTTCTCTACCAGTGTGAGCTGCCCCCTGTCCAGCTCCATTGAGGACGCGGCAAAGCTGCGTCTATGTTTCTAGTTACAGAATGAAAATACAATCATTTGGGACCACAGTTAGGGAAAGAAAGAACCCAGTGAACAAACGTCGAAAAGGATTTTTTAGAAATTGTTAGAGAAACCTCTTATTTGGTGCTTCCAATATTTTTGGCGACTTAGGAAACTCAATAGTTTTGAAAAGATATGTTTGAAAACTCTTGGAGATGCTTTATGCCACCAAGAAGGGAGGTACCAAGGTCGACTAGTCGCGTGTGCTAGGGACATGGGAGGAAATAGCTTGATTTTCTATCGCTCATTACTTGCATATGCCACCTAGAATAATGACACTTTGTTTGAGAAACATAGCACACTCGCGCTACGGTTTTGCACCGAAGCTCTGAAGATTTTTGAATCTCTAAAACAGAAAGATGACGCACACATGGGTGCTTACTCCTGCCCCCCTAGCAAGGTCAGCAGCATGTCCCTGTAGCCGAAGGAGGTGTCGCCGGCGACGTCGACGCTCACGGCGCTCCCGTACCTCGCCCTGTATTCCTCCTTGATCTGCTCCATGTCGACCTCCGCCCGCGACACGATCACCCTCGTGAGCATGTCCTCGTACGTCCCCAGTCCGAGGATTGAGTGCCTGATGACCTGGCCATGTCAACAGCACGCACTGAATGTTAATTAGCGGGGCTTTGCTACGGTACAACTCTTAGCTAGTAAGAGGTAAGAGTTCAAATAAATCCAAGCCCTTGAATATTATGACAAATAAAATAATTAATAAAAAGAAAACTAAATAACCAATTGCCTTCCTTTTATCTGCATGTGTACAAGCCATTTGTCTCCTTTTTGTTGCGACGAATGGCTACACACTTCATGGAAGGCCATTGGAGATAATTTCGGAATCAAAAATCAACTTTCCAGGACATACCTATTTCATGTTTCTTAATTGGGCATGGTCACGTTACAACAAAAAAAAATGTTACAATACAATCAAACTATGAATTGAATAAGCTTTGTTTTTTTCATGTTGAAAATAAAGCGAATTTAAATTTCCCGTCCATTCGTCACGTTTCAACAAATAAAATAAATTTTACAAAATCATGTTGGGTCACATATTATATTTTTAGTTACAAAACAATGTTACACCGGTGTCATTTTACATTAGGTATGGAAGTTAAATTATTTATAGTAGTATTTGCAACTATTACATACCTCTCGTTATGTCATGATCCATATCAGTTTGTCACGTTATAATTAAAACTTATATAAATGTATATACGCGTATCATGAAATAGCCTTATAGCATTCTAAACTAAGAATTATAATAGGATAAATACAAAGAACTATGTATTAGTTCTAACTATAAATTATTGTGTTATATATACAACAAAATAAAATACGGCTGCACATTTTTGAAGTGTGTGTCCCACGGCTATGCATGTGTGTGTCCATGTCCACGTTATTAAAATCATGTTAGGGAAGTTAGATCATTCGTGCATATTAGATATAACAGGAAGATATTTTCCTTATATATCCTATTACCTCTTAGGAGGTAATATATGACAATTGCGATTTAAATCGACGGTTGTCAGTTATTTGACCCTAGCCAACCACCTCGACGGTGGCGACAGACGGTCGTCGTCTGTTCGCTGAGCTGGCGAGCCGCGCTCTGCTTCTCGGTCGACCTACCTCTGCAAAGTGCTTTTCCGGCGACGTTAAGCACAGGACGGCGCTCCTCAGCATCCCGGCAAGCTGCTTGCTGCCGCCGCCGCCGCCGCAATGGCTGCTCCCGATATCCTGAATGAACGAACAGCTGAAGACATATGTGCACAAGAATGCATGCAGATTTGAACGTTCCAACGTGACAACGTACCTCGACGATGTCTGTTCCTTGGTCGTCCTTGTACTGCTGGAACGTCGCTCTGAGCTGGGGCTTGCTGCGGGTGCTGATGATCCGGGCAACCTCGTCCCCGTGCAGGCGCTTCTCTCTGATGGCCTCTGACAGCTGCGCCGCCTCCAGCTTCGGGACGTCCATGTCGACGTGCTCGCCGGCGTAGCGGTAGGAGCTCACAAGACGGAGCAACATCTGCAGTGTAGGTGTAGTACAGGAGCAGAGACCCTTCTGAAGTCTGAACATTCTGAACATGTCCGGCGTGCAGCGAAAGAGACGGGAGCTTGGACTGAAGATTCCACATTTCCACGCACGATCTCACGTACCTTCTTGAGAGGCTCTTGGAGCGCACGAGAAGACGCGACGTCTTCCTCGACGGAGCTGCTGAACAGCTTGCGGTAGATCTTCCTGACGGCCATGAGGTGGTCCGGGGTGGAAGCGCACGACACCTCGACCAGCACCGAGACGTAGCTCTCGTCCTTCTTCTTCACCGCCTCGTGCACCAGGTTCGCGTCCCGTTCAGCCGGATCCATCGTCCACAGGATCATCGCTTTCTGAGTCAACAAAGGAAAATGGAAGAAAAAGGAAAACGCACCGGAAATTCAGAGAACTCGATCTGCATGGCGTGCCGTCGTTTGATGAAACAGAGTACGACGAGACATGCAACAGAGCCTCTTGTTGTTGGCATCTATCGCAGGAGGTAGGTACCTACCCAGAAATCGACGGAGAGGAGGCAGTGGCGGGAGAGCTTGTAGCGGAAGCAGTTGAGGAGAGGCTCCCGGTAGAGGAAGGCGTAGGCGCGCCGGATCGCCGCCCGCTGCGCCGCCGTGCGCCGGCACAGCACCCCGATCAGAGCGGCCTTGTCCGCCCGCCATCCTGCAACAGTGCTCACCATCGACACAGATTTGCCGCGTCAGTATTGAAACTGTCAAGAAATTCAGGTAACGGAAGACTAAGCTGATAGGATTCATCAGCGTTCATGACTGCCTAGCAGCGGATCGGAAGATCACAGGAGATTAAGCTAGTAGTAACTAGGATTGCCTTGGAGCGCGTTCCTCAGGCTCTCAGCGTCCTCGGAGGCGGTCGGCGGAGGGCTCGGGACGGCGACGGTGGACATGCTGTCTGATCTGATCCCTGAGCGGCGATATGATTCTGTTGCATTGGCGAAGGAAGATGGATTTTATATATACAGGTGGACTGGATCGGATGATCGAGGAGACGAGAGCATTGCAACGACGTGGCACCGGAAGAATTCAGAGCGAAACTGCGTGGTACAGATCATAAAGCATTTCAGCTTTGTAACTTTATTTATTTGTTATTGGGAATCATCTGAAAGCTAACAATGTCTTCAAACGACTCATGACACGATTGGGTAATAAACGCATATGCATAAACTGACGTCGCCGGCCGGCGTTCTTGCCAGGAGAAGGACACACGAACGTCCTTCCTTACGCATTAAGTTTTCCCAGATGTGAGCATGGTTTCAGAGCTCATTTTGCAGCGCCATGCAGGCCATGCTTCAACGAATATACTGTGCAGTATTAATATTATTTGCCCAACGGCCAACGCTTTAACAAAGTTGCATAAAGATGAACTCATACATGTAGCACAATGGCACAAATGCATAGTATAATCTATGCACGATTACACATAACAGGAAGTGCTACAGCCGTGCAACGGCATCATTGAAAAGAAAGAGGAGTAATAGACAGATAAAAGTATAAAGATAAAGCAATCAGATGATATGCAAACCTTTCTCGTTTTTTTATCTGAACATAAGATAAACCTTTCTCACTTGACTTTTCAATATGTTTTTTTTTTCTGAGTAACCAAAGACTCAATACACCAGCCACCGTCGGCGTCTCGGCGACACCGACACATGAACACGACAAGGAAAAGAAAAAAGAAAAAAGAAAAAAAAGGCAAAGCTTCATTTTGTCATGGGCCTCCTTACTTTTAGAAATTTTATCATGGGCCTCAGTTCACCTACGTGCAATGTCTGGGCCAGGCCCAATAGGCCTATATTATGTTAACAAAAGAAGCGATTCTAAAAAAAACACACACACAAAGTGGCCGTGCTAGCGCTCGGACGTCTGGATGGACGTGCGCGTCCGGACGCCCGCACAGCCTGTCCTAGTCCGCTGTTTTTTTCCTGCCCCGTCGCAGTGCCGGCGTGTTCGGACGACTCGCCTCACACATGCAGCCCGTCCTGTCCGTCTCGATTCAAGGCCATTTGCCCTGGCATGCACGTGCACCCCGCCCGTCATGCTTCGAATTGTCGGCCCCAGCGTGCTCCGTCTGCAGGACACTGGCGCGCCGCGCGCCTCGAGCCTCGTCCGCTGGCCCCCAGCTCACCACGCCCCCATTCCCCGACGTCCATGCCGTGCCACCATCACTCCCTACACCCCTGAATCTCCAAACAACATGAAGCACGTGCAACATGAAACACTTGAATGCAACCTACGTATGAAAGAGATAAAACATCTAGAATATACACTTGCAACATATGTGTGAAACATATGCAACATCTAGATAAAACATTTGCAACTTGCAACACAAAAACACTTACTGCAACGTAAGAATGAAACCGCTGAAACAACTAGAACATATTGTTGCAACATATGTGTGAAACGTATGCAACATCCAGATCAGAGGATTTGCAACATACGTCTGGAACAGATAAAACATTTCGAACAAACCTCTGGAACACTTGCAACATCCCCGATCTGCTATTGCAACACCGATACGAAACAATTACAACATATCTTTCAACCATCTAAAACACTTGAAACATCCGCTTGCAAAATCCGCTTTTACCGCAACGTATCCTGGCTGAGGTTGCGTGTCGACAGTGGCCACGATCTTCTGCGGCGTTGGCAGCACTTCGGTGCGCGCAGGGGACATGACATGGCGTGCAGCAGTAGGGATGGGACGCTCCAGCTCGCTGGAGCGAGCGTGGCGATAAAGGGGGCACGACACGAGATGGGGTGCGCTGTGTTTGGGCGCAGACCCAGAAACCAGCGTCGACGGACGGCGTCCGCTTCTCAGCATCACCGCAAAAAGAGCCGAAGGCACGTTCGCACGTGGACTATGCAAATGAATCGTTGCGTGCCGGCGTGGCGACGTCGCAACTCGCAAGCCCGAAGCGGCTACCTTTGACAGGCAGGGCCCACCAGAAGAGGGGAAAAAAAAATCAGGGGGCTCGTTGTGAGAGAAGAATCCCGTCCTCTCGCCGTCGCCGACCTACCACTCCCGGTCCCGGAGGAGAGAGAGGGCGGGGGCAAGGGGATGGCAAAGCGCCGTCGCCACGCGTTGGCGCCGGTGGTGGAGGAGCTGATCTCGCCGATGAACAGCCTGGACGACGGCTGCCTCATGCACATCTTCAGCTTCCTTAGCCCAATCCCAGGTTCGATTAGCTCCTAATCCTATGCCTCCACGTCCACGCCTTCGTAGGAGAACCAATCGAATGGCGAATCTGTAACCGGTGGGGATTCCGTCTAGCTCCGCTAGTTGTTTGAGTAATCGGGGCGGATGGGGCGGAGCTAAAGAAGAGTGGGTCAGAATTGGGTTGACCTGTTTTTTGCGTGTACAAGATTGGATGGTGGGAAGATCTGTTTAATTCGGTACTGATTTGATACTTCTTGGGTGTGTTGGATCGCGGAAGTCTTCTAGGTGTGCTGATGCTGTATCATGTCTTCAGTTGGTGG
Organism: Saccharum hybrid cultivar R570; assembly: GCA_038087645.1. Lineage (NCBI taxonomy): Eukaryota > Viridiplantae > Streptophyta > Magnoliopsida > Poales > Poaceae > Saccharum > Saccharum hybrid cultivar. The sequence goes on along the minus strand of JAQSUU010000809.1, from coordinate 3,889,347 downwards.
ATGCAGTTATGCAATTGTGCTCCTGTTTTGGGTAAAATATGAAGACGAGTATAGATGACAATAACTGTTCACATGGCTTGTATGATTGTGTAGTTTCGTAGCAATAGATTTGGTGCTTTTGTATCATATATAACTAGAGATTGAGGAATATTCAATTTGTGTTCCTCTTGCCGTTGCCATAGGCTGTCATACTTCTGAGTTCTTGTCAAATGTAGCTTTTGTGTAGATTATCTTTCAAAGCAATTTACAATAGCTAGTTTAGTCGTCTCAACATAGCCGGTCCCAAGCCCGGGTAAAGGAGAAGGGTGTGTTAAGGTCTGGCGAACCAACAGTAAAAAAACAGCCACTCTCATGGATTTGAAACCCACAAGAGATTCGTTGGGGCGTAACCCTCTTAGCGACGCGCTACATCGGAACCCGGGTGTGGTGTTAAATGGGCAAGGGCCGGGTCGTCATCCCCTTAGTGGCGCGTCGTATCGTGACCCGGGTACGATGAAAAATGAGCAAGGGTCGGGCCGTCGCAACCTTAGTGGCGCGCTACATCTACGCCCGGGTGTAGTGAAAAATGAGCAAGGGTCTTCGCACTTTCCTCGACGGGTGCGAAGGGTAAGGAAGCTAGCCGAGCCAACTAGGATTCGTCTAGTTAGCTGGAACGTAGGGTCCCTAACGGGTAAGCTAAGAGAGCTAGTCGATGCAGCAATTAGAAGGCGTGTAAATATTCTATGCGTTCAGGAGACTAAATGGAAGGGCCAGAAGGCGAAGGAGGTGGAAGATACTGGTTTCAAACTTTGGTACACGGGGACAACATCGAGTAGGAATGGTGTAGGCATCTTGATCGATAGGAGCCTTAAGGATGGAGTCGTTGATGTTAGGAGGCAAGGCGACCGGATTATCTTGGTCAAGCTGGTAGTTGGAGATTCGGCTCTAAATGTGATCAGTGCCTATGCCCCTCAGGTAGGTCTTAGTGAGGGCACCAAGAGACAGTTTTGGGAAGATCTTGATAACATGGTTAGTACCGTGTCTATCAGCGAGAAACTCTTTATAGGAGGAGACCTCAACGGCCATGTTGGTGCGACTAATGTAGGTTTCGAGCGGGTGCACGGGGGGTTCGGGTATGGTAGTAGGAATCAAGAGGGGGAGGATGTTTTGAACTTCGCGCTGGCCTATGACTTGTTGATAGCGAACACCCTCTTTAGGAAGAGGGAATCTCATCTAGTAACCTTTCGTAGTGAACAACACTCGAGCCAGATCGACTTTATCCTTGCAAGGAGGGAGGATAGACGTGCTTGCTTTGATTGTAAGGTGTTACCTGGGGAGTGTGTTGTCCCTCAACATAAGCTTGTGGTGACGGACTTTCGCTTTCGGGTACGTGTCCACCGGGACAAATGGGCCAAGATTGCGAGAACGAAGTGGTGGAAGCTTAGAGGGGAAGCAGCACAAACGTTTAAGGAGAGGATGCTAGATGAGGGGCCTTGGGAAGAAGGAGAAGATGCCGACGACATGTGGCTAAAGATGGCAACATGTGTCCGGAAGGTGGCTTCGGAAGTGTTTGGCGTGAGTAGGGGAGGCAAACGGGAAGCGAAAGACACATGGTGGTGGAATGATTAGGTGCAAAGGGCTATTAGGGAGAAGAAGGAGTGTTTCAAGCGTCTCCACCATGACAAGAGTGTAGCCAACATCGAGGGCTATAAAATAGCGAAGAGGGTTGCAAAGTGAGCTGTGAGTGTAGCAAAAGGTCAGGCGTATGATGGCCTTTATCAGCGGCTAGGCACGAAGGAAGGGGAGAAGGACATTTATAGGATGGCTAGAATCCGCGAGAGGAAGACAAGGGACATCAACCAAATAAAATGCATCAAGGATGGGACAGATCGACTTCTGGTGAAGGATGAGGAGATCAAGGACAGATGGAGAGAGTACTTTGACAAGCTGTTTAATGGGGAGAATGAGGGTCCTGCCCTTGAGTTGGACGACTCATTTGACGATACCAACAGACGCTTTGTGAGGAGAATTCAAGAGGCAGAGATCGGAGAGGTTTTGAAGAGGATGAAGGGAGGTAAAGCGATGGGCCCTGATGGTATCCCCATTGAGGTGTGGAGATACCTAGGCGCCAGAGCGATAGTATGGTTAACTAAGCTTTTTAACCTTATTTTTCGGTCTAACAAGATGCCTGAAGAATGGAGGAGAAGTATATTAGTACATATCTTCAAGAACAAGGGAGATGTTCAAAGTTGTACTAACTACCGTGGGATTAAGTTGATGAGCCATACGATGAAGCTCTGGGAGAGGGTTATCGAGCATCGCCTAAGGAGAGTGACACATGTGACCCAAAATCAGTTTGGGTTCATGCCTGGTAGGTCGACCATGGAGGCGATTTTCTTATTACGACAATTGATGGAGAGATATAGGGAGCAGAAGAAGGACTTGCACATGGTCTTTATTGACCTCGAGAAGGCATATGACAAAGTACCGAGAAATATCATGTGGTGGGCCTTGGAAAAGCACAAAGTCCCAACTAAGTACGTTACCCTCATCAAAGATATGTACAGGGATGTGGTGACGTTTGTCCGAACATGTGATGGCGACACCAGTGACTTTTCAATTAAAATAGGACTGCATCAGGGGTCAGCTTTGAGCCCTTATTTATTTGCTTTGGTGATGGATGAGGTCACAAGGGACATACAAGGTGATATCCCTTGGTGTATGCTCTTTGCTGATGATGTGGTGCTAGTTAACGACAGTAGGGCGGGGGTTAATAGGAAGTTAGAACTATGGAGGCACACGTTAGAGTCGAAAGGGTTCAGACTTAGTAGGACTAAGACCGAGTACATGAGGTGTGATTTCAGCGCAACTAGGCACGAGGAGGGAGACGTTAGCCTCGATGGGCAAGTGGTGGCCAAGAAGGATACTTTTCGGTATTTAGGGTCGATGCTACAAAAGGATGGAGACATTGATGAAGATGTTAGGCATAGAATTTCAGCCGGCTGGTTGAAATGGCGTCAAGCTTCTGGCGTTCTCTGTGACAAAAGGGTGCCTCAGAAGCTGAAAGGTAAGTTCTATAGGACGGCGATTCGTCCGGCGATGTTATACGGTGCTGAGTGTTGGCCTACAAAAAGGCGACATGTCCAGCAATTGAGTGTAGCAGAGATGCGTATGTTGCGTTGGTGTTGTGGGCACACAAGGAGGGATAGAGTCCGGAACGACGATATTCGGGATAGGGTTGGGGTGGCACCAATTGAGGAGAAATTGATTCAACATCGGTTGAGATGGTTTGGACATGTCCAACGGAGGCCTCCTGAGGCGCCGGTGCGTAGTGGAGTTCTAAAGCGGGCCGATAATGTAAAGAGCGGTAGAGGTCGACCTAAACTAACTTGGGACGAGTCCGTTAAGAGAGATCTTAAGGAGTGGAATATCTCCAAGGATTTAGCTATGGACAGGAGCGCTTGGAGATTGGCAATCAACGTGTCTGAACCGTGACCTCTTTTTGTCTTGTGCCCTTTATGTCCCTTTATGTGTCTCCCTGTTTCTCGTCTCTTTTGGGTTTCATCTCTAGCCTACCCCAACTTGCTTGGGACAAAAGGCTATGTTGATGTTGACTAATATATGGAAGTTTTTTATGTCTGGAAGTGTTTACAACCGTGGTAAGAGTTGCCTGGATGTGACATGTTTGAACTGTCTTTGATGGTATCTATACTTTAACATGTACTGCTGATGTGCTTTAAAATGAGCTGTTTTTAGCAATTTCATTGTTGAACCTGCAGATAGGTATAACACCGCCCTCGTTTGCCACAGATGGCGCTTCCTTGCATGCCACCCTCGACTATGGCTGCGTGTTGAGAGGCCAATCAGAGATGTGATGGAGCCTGGAGTTTATCCAAATCTTGAGGCTGCCGTTTCTGCTGCTAGGTCTATTTCTCTCCCTCCCTCTCTAGTTCTCATTGGGAACAGCGGATGTTATGGCTGATCTCCATGTACCTTGTTGAAGGCCCGGTGACACCATTCTTATTGCGGCTGGTGGTTCCCATGTTGCGTGTAACATCCAAATAAAGAAGCCTATTTGCATAGTAAGTTTTGCCTTCTATGTCCCTGAGTCCTGAAGATGTCAACAGAGATTTGATCTGACGAATGCTTCCTGCACTCGGCGTCTACATTTGTTCTTTTGTGGGTGCAACTGTGAACCCATTTTACTTACATCAGATTGGTGGGGGTGATCTTCCTGATGACACTGTATTAACCTGCTCACGTGGCTTCGACAAGTAAGCTCCCTCCCTTCTGTGGTTATTTTTCTTGTCTGCTGCTTCTGCTTCATGATCATTTCATAGTCATATTATGGCAGTCCATCTTTTACAAGATTGATTACTGTCACGTTTCTTAACTTACTGTAAATTTTTACCTTTAATACACCTTAAAAATGCAATGATTATGAGGCTTCCTGTAGATTTGTCTCAGCAGCATGTTGGCTAGGTTCATTTATGTTAAGTGACACAGTGACCAGTATAAGTGTACATAACTGAATCTATACGTTATTGATTTATGTGGTGTTGCAGTGGTGAAAAGTAAAATTTTCATGATTTATTGTTGTATGCTTTCCCTAAACCTGACCTTGTGTGGTAGCTTTTAGTGCTGGGAGCCTGTCCTTATGGAAATATCGTAATAGGTGCGGGTTTCATGGTGCATCTCCAAGTTTAGCTAGAGCTTTATTACTCGCTAGTGAGGAGTTGCACACTGTGGGAAATAGCTGGAGCAAGAGGTATTTCTTACCTCTTCGCTGTACAGCTGGTAGACAACTGAGGCCTACTGCTGGTTGTGGTCGGTTTTTTTCTTTTGTTAAAGGCACATATGTGTATCTTAGAATCTTGGATGTGTGGGTGTGTGCCCCCTTTTTCTTCTTAATATAATGCTCTGCAGCTCTCTGTGGGTTCAAGAAAAAAAAAGCTTTTAGCCCTTGGTATGCCCCCTTTTTTGTGTGTTGTATGCTTGACTTAAGGTTATTGATTCAACTATATTGGATCGTTAGTAGTTTATGTCTGCTCCCTTCAGCATCTCTGGTTGCCTCAAGCTCCTCTTCCTTGTTGCTTAGCTTCTCGGTAAGCTCCTGAACCTGCTGCTCCAGGTCTGAGGCCTAAACACCCAAAGCGACTGATGCCCGAATCTGTTAATTGTGGGATCAGCACATGAAGAGTTTAACTTATGCAAAAGAATCTTTTGAGCAAGACAAGTAAGAAGAGTCTTTTGGAAGACCATGCCTGTGGAAGGAGAGAGTCTAGCTTCTGTAGGATCTCCAGCTCCGAGGAACCTACCATGAAATCGTTCACTTGCTCCTTCATGGAAGTGGTGGAAAGCTGCACGGCATCCTCTGCTACACCTTGGACATCCTCTGCTGTAATAGTAACAAATGTTGATACAGCATGTTAATTCACAGAAAAGGAAAAAATCATGAAAAGCAATAGCGCACGTCACAAAATAGCTTACCGTCTTCAGAACCCCCAGTCACTTCATGTTCACCTTTGGGTACAGCAGATACCTTTGCATCACCATGGAACTCGTCTGATGCCTCCTGGGGAGGTGTTGTCCCCTCAGTATCCATGACAATGTCACCATCAGTTTGCTGGTGCACTCACTTGAATTAAACACCGTGCATTGACTTAAGGTTATTGATTCAACTATATTGGATCGTTAGTAGTTTATGTCTGCCTGATTGTCTGTTTTCCATCGAAAGGTGGTAATATAGATTCTATCTACTTCAGAAAATAGTGAACTTGCAAACTAGTATATGGTTCTGTTTATCTTGCTGTTTTTTATCAATATCTCAGTCTTACCTAGGTTTCCTCTGATTGACCTATCAAACAGCGCATTGGAGTTCCTGTCAACATGCAAGATTGCAAATTTGACTATTAGAGCAGAACTTGGATGCTGCTTGCTGCATCGAAGCGGCAAATTGACTATTCAGGAGTGTTTGCTGCAGTGTGAGCAAAACCCTCTGGATTATCTGTCCTTTCCAATAATTAGCACAGCGATAGAGTACAATTCATTTCCATCGCTCAAGGAGCAAGGACATGGTGTAACTGTTGTTCGCACCCGGATTGAAGGAGGTGCGAAGGCTGTCAGGACGAACGGAACACTCGCGCTGCAGCGTGTGCGGGCCATCTATTCCCGCAGCTCTGTTTTCTTCTGGTTCGAAGTAGGAGAAAAGTAGAACTGCATGTACACTAGCATAGCAATAAGCTCTCGTGTTCTTTGTATCTCATCAATTAGCCTGTTCGCTTGTGCTGATCTGGCTGGCTGAAAGTACTGCTGGCTGGTTTTTTGTGAGAGAAAAACACTGCTGGCTAGCTGGCTGATTTGGCTGATAATCTCAAGCGAATAGGCTAATATCTGTATCATCCTAGGTCCCTAGCGTTTGGTAAACTCAGATGGCTGTATCATCCTAGGTCCCTAGCGTTTGGTAAACTCAGATGGCTGTCTCCTGTTTGTAATCTTATAATAACTCATTGATGTTTGAATCAACAATCAACATGTTGCTTTGTTTTGAAAGTGAGCCTTGAATTCACAGGTGGCAATGACATTGATAAAACTTTCCCCAGTTTTTGGATCGGCCGCTCAGGTTATTGATTATAATGTTTTTATGCCTTGCGCGTTGGATGGCGTTATTTGAACGAGGGTCAGGATGGGGACCAATCTGGCTTTTACCCTGCGAGGTCTAGTTCATGCAGCTCTTGGTAACTTGTCCTGCTGTGTTGCTGGCTGTTGAAGCAAGAACTCAGGTACTGGTGTACTGTACTGAGGTTACAGTGAAGTTCTGTTCATCTTCACTTTCATCCCCGTGATATGACTCTGGGGTGTTTAATTTCTGGGTGAAAAATTTTGGGACGTCACGTTGAGGGGGAGTTTGGATTCATCGTTGATCCTTTGGACAGAGGCTGACAGATCCTTTCATTTCCCCCTGCCTGAAACAGTGCCAATTCAAGTCCATGTCGATTACTACTATACGTAAGTTGCTGTTCACTATAAATGCATAATTACTCAATCCTGTACACAGCCCTCTGTCCGTTGCCTACGACAGGTGAGAGCTGGAGGTGCCCAAAAGCTGGTAATTTGGTGCCGTAATTTGTCCTTAACAGCACTTACTGACTTACCGCTTGCTCAGCTTAATAAGCAGAGTAAAAACGACGAGTGAGGTGAAAGCAGGGTGGATCCCGTCTAGTTAGTCGTGTTGTTTAGAGTAAATAGAGAACCTTGGGGGTGAGAAGAGATTGACAGTATCAATTCAAACAAGTTGCAACGGCTGTCCCAGGCCGGGCAGTAGGCCACTGGACCATTGCTCCGTCAGACATTTTACTACGCGTTCACGTGTAAACTCTGGCGAAACAAACAAACAATCCGTTCCCGTTGTTTCTTCTTTCTTGGAACGGCATGCTCGACTGGGTAAATTCGAATTCCCGTTGTTGTTTGCTTTTTCAGTGTGAGTGTCCGTCTGGATGTACCACCCTGCTAAAGCTGACTTTGTCTTCAGAATTGCCAAAGCTGAACTTCCACTTTCAGTACCGTCATTCCGAAAGACGTACTACTACTCCAGTAATAAAGCTCTCAACTTCCAGTTTTTTATTCGATTCCGCGAGAGCATACTACTAGCAACCTAGCAGGAGTATTCATCTAAATTACAGTATCTTTTTTACTAAAAAGTGATACATAATCCTCATAAAATGTAAGTATTCGAGTGTTTTCAAGACAAGTTTTTGTGTGCTTTACATGAGTAAAATTAAAACGCTTGTTTAATTTTTTTTTAGAATCGTTTGTTAATTTTTAGTTAAGCCCCCTACTTCCAAACCCCGAGGTAAGTAAAAGAAGACACCCGTAACTTTCTCTCAGTGTTGGCCTGCCTGGGGAAGAGAGAGAAAGAGAGATGCTTTAATTCGAACGCCGTTGCCTCCTCTCTCGAGCCCTTCTCCTCCCTTCCCCACAGGCACAGTGGCATCACATCACGCCAAAGCCCCATCCGCCGGCCGGAGATCGACTCCTCCGCCCTGGCATCCGGCTTCGATCGCGGCTCCCCTCTGAGGTGACGCATTGTTCACGCTTGTTCGGTTTCGTTGTTTCCTTCCGAGCAAAGATTGGATTTTTAAATCTTGGGGCTTTGCAATGCTCCTGCGATTCTGGGTCCGTTCTTGCTCAAGTGTGAGTGCGAGATCACGAGTGCGGGCGCTTGGAGCGCGAGCGGTGGTTGTGGATTAGGGTTCTATCTCAGTCTGGTTTGGGGAATTTTGCGGCTCTGGAGATGATCGCAGATTCGCAGTGTTGTTGCCTGGTTAAGTGTCGAGATGCTGGGTTTCTATTGGTTCAAACTTTGTTTTTCTCTCTCTCGATGTGGTGTGTGTATTGGTTAGCTAAATGCAGCGTAAGCTATTGTTGATTAACCCATCACATTGTTTGGGATGCTATGTTATTCTTTTCCCAGTTTTAAGACTATGATGACTTATGCTCGTGGGACTGTTTCTTAGTTCTAAAAGATTATATTGGTAATTGGAGTTGTTCCCTCTCCTTTCTTTCTTTAGAAGTCATTTAAGCTCGCCATTCTGTGCAATCATAGTAGATCATCATTTTCATATCCCCACAATTTCATGGAGTTCTGTAGGCTCAGGCCAATAGCTTCGGTTTTCTGTCTTTCTTTTTTTTTTTTGAAGGAGAAATAGCTTCGGTTTTCATTCCTTAATAAAGAAAACTTCAATTTCTATGGCGCGTTCCCTTCGGAGTAGTCATGATGTGCTCATTTCTGATTTGTGTTATGATGCCTGTATCTTTCTGGCACCACGTTGCTATAATTTCCTTTGTCCACTGTTTCGGTATCCCCACTGGGAAAATTCATCGGTTTTGTCAGATGACGATTATTAGAGGTCCTGCATGTTGCTGGCAATTCGTTATGCGATGAGGAAATGAGCTATGTGATGAACTGCCCTTCTTTTTTCTTTTTTTTTTGGGGGGGGGGGGGGGGTGGCGGGGTGGTGATTGGTTGCAACTGTATGTAGTTGCTGGCCTACTGCTTTTGGAGCAACACAAGGTGTGGTGCAGGTTGATGGAAGTGTCAGTTTGGCACCCCTTTTCCATTTCATGTAGTAATCATGTTCTACCACTCCATCATTTGCCTCCAGTCCTCCACCACCAACTTTCCACCCCCTTTGATCGTTTTTCTCCTCAGGCTGCGTTCTTCTTGCTCCTTCCTTTGAATGAATAGGGTCTAGATCAAATGGCAAACAAACTTTCTTGTTCTTTGCTATATTTGGGAATGATGCTGTTTTATAACTTCAGTTTTGTCAATTCATTGTTAGTGTAGTTTTCTCTTTAACTTCACTTGTCAGCAAAATACCTGCAATGAAAAAAAGATTCAAACATGCATTAAATCTGCAAGGAAAAAGTCTGAAAATGCTCTGGAACCCAAGATATTTTTTTGCTTTTTAAATGTTCACTTAAAAGTCTTGTGCATATGACAGGGGTCCTTATGTCCTGTTTGGAGTGTGTGAATATTTCTTGGTTGAGCTGTCTCTTTTGAAATCCTTCAATCCTGCTTTCAAAACATTGTCTTATTGGGTCAAACCTCCAAAGCGTCATGCAAGGTTGCTCATGATTTTCATTTCATTAATGAAAATGAAAATTTCTCATACAAAACCTTTGTGCGTGGTCCAACTGTATTATTGCTGCCTTTAGGGCTTTGCTCGTACAAAACCCTTCAAGTTTGTCCAATTAGTTTATGATTGCCCTTAAAAAGATATGTCTGATTACCTCGGGGTTCAGCAAATGAAATAAATATTTGTCCTTCGTAAAGAAAAATGGGGCTGTTTGATAAGACTGTTTCTTTCTGAATTATAAGATATGCTTCTATTCTTTAATATCTTCAGTGATTTTGCTGATGATAAAAATTGCTTCTCTCTCTCTCTCTCTCTTTTTAAATCTTTTCTTGCTAACTTGTATGTCTGATATGTTTCCACCGTTCCCATTTTCCTCCAAATAGGATTTTTGACCTAGAGGTTCCCCATGGCATCAGTTACTTATATTGATGATAGCCATGCTGAGGTTATTGATCCTCCAAAGAATGAGGAAATGCTGGATGTCACTGAACTTGTTGGTGATCATATTCAGCATTCACCAAAACCAAATGTGGCAAGCTATGGCAACGTACGTGAGCTACTGGAATGCCCTGTGTGTTTGAGTGCCATGTATCCTCCAATTCATCAGGTACTGCTTGACACTGAATCTCAATTGCATTCAGCTGAAGCATATACTTGCGATATTCTGTTCTTATTCTAGACTTTAATATGCCGAATGTTGGGAATTCTAAATAGAGTTCTACTTTAGGCAGCATATATGCAGTTAAGATTTTACAGATAGCAATTGCAAGTCAATGTTTGAATGTACACACTGACACATTGCAATTTTTTTTCTTTTCATTTTCTACATTGTATGGCACCACAGCTTCTTTCTGGAGGGACTCTTAACATTTGCTATGGTTCATTATGTTGAACATAACTGCATATTCCCCCACAAAGCAAGTTGAATTAGCATGCTTGTCTTTAACATTATTTTCGCATGTGTTGCTGCAGTGCTCCAACGGACATACTCTGTGTTCTGGATGCAAGCCAAGGGTTCATAATCGCTGTCCAACATGCAGGCATGAACTTGGTAACATAAGATGTCTTGCTCTGGAAAAAGTGGCTGCATCACTAGAGCTTCCATGCAAGTACCAGAACTTTGGGTGCTTGGGCATATACCCTTACTATTGCAAGCTGAAACATGAATCGCAGTGCCAGTACAGACCCTATACTTGTCCATATGCTGGATCTGAATGCACGGTTGCTGGTGATATTCCATATCTAGTAAATCACTTGAAAGATGACCATAAGGTTGACATGCACAATGGAAGCACCTTCAATCATCGTTATGTCAAGTCAAATCCTCATGAAGTTGAGAATGCTACCTGGATGCTCACGGTAATGCTCATCGATCTCTGTACTGTAGAATCGTAGTACATAATTCATGTTTTTTTTGTATTGAGCGGGATCTAAATTCTCAGTATAACTTTCTGGGTCTTTTTTTGTTTGTTTTGGGAATATAACTTTCTGGGTCTAGGATGTCGATTCTTTTCCTTAAACATGATATTCTGATTGACCTGAATCCTTAGGACAATTTGTATATGTAGATTTGATTGATCTGGATCACTTAGCATTGAGTTCATGTTTTTCTGATTGTTAAACAAGTGCACATTTATCAGCATCACTAGCCCTGGTACATACTGCTAAAAAGATGCAATCTTGCCATCACCAGCTCTGTCAGTCATGGTACTCACTACAGACACAAAGTGATTGCTTGCCATCATCAGGTCTACCGTTTTTCTTTTCTGGGCAGAAGTAGAATATGTGTTATAGTACTACCTTCTTTTTAAAAAGGGACGTTATCCCACCTTTTGAAGCCTGTGTTTTGGTTTTCGTTTCCATGGGAACTAATAAGTATGCCGTAGCTAATCACAGACTCATCCTCCAGGTTTTCAGCTGCTTCGGCCAGTACTTCTGCCTGCACTTCGAGGCTTTCCAGCTGGGCATGGCGCCCGTGTACATCGCCTTCCTCCGGTTCATGGGCGACGACGCCGAGGCCAAGAACTACAGCTACAGCCTGGAGGTCGGGGGCAGCGGGCGCAAGATGACATGGCAGGGCGTGCCTCGGAGCATCAGGGACAGCCACCGGAAGGTCCGGGACAGCTACGACGGGCTCATCATCCAGCGCAACATGGCCCTCTTCTTCTCGGGTGGCGACAGGAAGGAGCTCAAGCTGCGGGTCACCGGGAGGATCTGGAAGGAGCAGTGAGTCGCGTGCAAGCAGATTGCAGGCAGCAGCTCGACGCATGCGCCGTTGCGTGTGTTCCTTTCCTCCGGTGTACCATGACAGGAAGCATGGAATCCAGGAACCTTGTAGGGTGTAGGTGGGGTAGTTGGAATCTTTGAGTCGTGGGTGGTTCTTGTGTCGTTGTGGTGGTACCGATTGATTTAGAACTGGAGGCAAATCTCTCCTTTGCTTTGAACCTCTCGAGAGTTGGCCATGGCGGGCCTTGATGGCACGGCTGTGGATGTAAATGATGTATCCCGGCTCACTCTGTCTGTGGATCAGACTCGCTCTATATTGGACGGCGGACCACCATTGTTTCTGAGTTTGGCCAATGAGTTACTGGCTCCAACCACTCTCTGCTCCAGCTGGTATATAGTATTATTGAGATCTGACTGTCTGAGAGCACACATCATTCATGTAAGCCTGTTTATTTTGTTCAACAGGAAACCTGAAAAAGAAACACGAAACGTCGAAGCCCAAGGGAAACCGAATCATGAGAAAAACACAAAACGATAGCATTGGCATTTCATCCTTTCATATGCATGCCTGATCCATCCGTACTCAATCACAATGAGTGTAGGTCTCGTTTTTTTAGGAGTCAATCACAATTCACAAGAGTGCTACTAGGCCAATTCACAAGAGAGCTCCAGGAGCCCAATTTGCTCCTTTTGTTTTGCTCCCAGTTGAATACGCTGCTCTACCTCTGTTGGTGTTCTGAAACATATATATTTGCAACTACAACGGCAGCATGGATGTGCACGCTACTACTATTTGGCCTCTCATCTAAAACGGAGCCCGTGCCGTGCCTGCAGGGCAGAACCGTGGTTCTCGGTTACTCAAAACTGCCTAGGTAACCTGCACAGGTTAACCGGTCAAAGGACTTAGCAGTTAGCACGACTCCACTACTGTCTCATCTAGGCACGCGTGCGTATCAGTACAGCAACCTTCTCTGACCCTGAAATCCGTTGACAATCCCTGCTTGTATTGACCCATCGATGAGATTCATGGGACTGACAATGAAGTACAATGCAAAGTATCTTTTTAGGACCCACAAAGTTTACAAATTACTCCCTTCATCCTTACAAAAATGTAATTCTCAATTCTCGAGGAATCAAACAAATTTAAATTTGACCAAACCTATATAAAAAATTATAAATATTTATGATATCAACTAAATATCATTAGATTGATTATTATATTTTTATAGAAAATTTAATTAGAGACATAATTGTTGAATTTTTTTGCTAAAAACTTGTCCTAAACACAGAATTACAATTTTTTTTTGAGAGAGAGGAAGCACAATGATTTACAATACAGTGGCAGAACAATTATGTGACAGAGTAACACCACCGTCATTGTTCAAATGGGAGGTGCTAAATTAATAAATTCATATGTCTGCAACCTGGTTGCCTTTTGAATTGCATCACATCATAACGAACGCGACATTTCAGCTCAGGGTTGACTACCAAATATGTCGAGAGTAAAGAACCGCGTGATTTTGTCACGGCTTTGTATTTGCAAACTGGAGCTTTAACAACAACTTGTATACAATGAAAGGAAAGCAGAGTAACCGGATCTTATTTCTTTCTCAGTCCCCTGACTGTATACACTGAAATGAAAGCAGAGTAACCGGATCTTATCCTTTCTCAGTCCCAATGGACAGACTAGCAATTCAGGAAGCATACAAATCTACATACAAATCTATAGTACTCGAAAATATAACCAGGTAGAGGTAGCTGATATTATGCCAACCATTTTCCTTGTTACATGTTTTCTTCAATGCTTGTTATCATAAGCAAATGAAATGTCATCTTACCAAACCACCTTCTTCGCTGATACTCCTATAACCAGGCAGAGGTAGCTGATGTTATGCCAACCATTTCCATTGTTACATGTTCTCTTCAATGCTTGTTATCATAAGCAAATGAAATGTCATCTTAGCAAACCAGGGTTGGGGGGGGGGGGGATCCCCCACCTGATTTAGATTAATAATGTGGCTCTCGAAGCCAAATGTTTGAAATACATAGTTAGCTTTGCATTTTCAGCTTGGCTTTTACATTGCCTTAACTAAAATGAAGCACCATACATCAGCTATTTCTCTTGCAGAATTCCCTTGCAGCTGAAAATTATAAGAGAACATCAAATGGAGCACCATACATCAGCTATTTCTCTTTCATCTGAATAGCCTCCCAGAATTCCCTTGCAGCGGTGCAGCCAAAGACTACGTGAGCCGGCGTCTCATCCGTCCCATGACAGGCATCACTCTTTGTGTTTTCCACAATCCCCTTGGCCAGATTAGATTTGCATTGTATCCTTCCTTGTGAGAGCAGCCATGCAAAGAATTGTACTCAAGGTGGCGCCTTGTTGTTCCAGAAAAATTTTGCCCAGGCATCCGGACTGGAGTCGGCACACTTCCAGTTGACTCAATAGAAATGTTATTATCAAAGGATTGATGAAAGAATCCTGGTGACTTACTTCATTTGGGAGCTGCAGCCGCAAAGCTGCATTCAAGATTAGTGCCCTAGCATAAAGAACCGAAAAGCTGGCCCCAGGTTATATATGAAGAGTTGCAGGACAACATGATAACAGTTAAGAAGCTTTATGTTAGCTATAATCGCTAAAGAAAAAGGAGCCTTCATTTAGTATAGTTTGATCAGTTCCTTTATGCCGAAAAAATCAGAGTGTGTGAGCTGTGAGCCCACCTAATATTCAGATTTTAGAATGAAAATGTCTTTCTAAAATTCTTTTATTCTTTTGTTTACATTTTACCTTCCATTTGATGTTCTCTTATCCCTTTGAATGTAATTAGCATATGAGCAGAAAACTATAAAAATTTGCTGTGTGCAACCAATCGCAGAGGCTGGAATTAACCCTTTTTTTTCTAAAAAAATTATTTATTTTTGCTGCCTAGAACTTCAGATCTCTAACCAGTTTATCAAGAAAGACGAGAGCAAGTCTACGAACTGGACAAGACATGAAGCAATTCATCTCCCCAGACTTAAGTATTTACATTAGTTGAACTAATAGCAGTGTCAATCTTTGATACATGAGATGCATATACAAACAAGCCCATTTCTTATTCTCCAATCGCCATCATCATATGGCAATTTTGCAGCAAGGAGTCAAGAACAATCTGTTCTTCTCCACCGAGTAGCAAATCCGATCCTCAAAATGATCGGATCGCGCACACACGAATCCCACGCCGGGAAACCGAAAGCCCCTCTTCTTTTTTTTGTTGATATCTACTACAACCTCTACCACTTGGATTAGCAGCACGAATGGAACGGCGAACGATCACCGTCCCCGTTGGGCGTTGGCGATCAAGAACAGCAGTTAGCGCAGCGTACCAATCCGTTCTCGTTGCACTCGCCGCAGCGGACGACGCGGTCCTCCTCCTCGACGAACACCTTGCGGCCGCCGCCGCAGCCGGTGCAGGGGACGAACCGGACGCCGCCGCAAGCGTCGCAGACGAAGGCCGGGTCCTGCCCGGCCGCGCCGTCGAGGAGCCGGCGGAGCTGGCCGGTCTCGTTGAGCTGCCGCACCTCGTCCGCGCCGCCGACGAGGCGGCCGCCGATGAACAGCTGCGGGAGCGCGAAGGCGCGTCCGCGCGCGGCCAGCAGCGCCTGGAGCTCCCGGCGGAGCGCGGCGTCCATGGACACGTCCCGCTCGTCCACGGCGACGCGGAACCCGCGCAGGATGGCGCGCACCGCGGTGCAGTCCGCGAACGTGCGCCGCACCCCGCGCAGCGACGTCGTGTACAGCACCACCGCCTGCGGCCGCTGCGCGCGCGGCTCGTCCGCGAGCTGCTGCCGCCGCCACCTGGCCGCCGACGCCGCCGGCCGGTGCCCCTGGTGGTGGTGGTACGTCAGCGACCGCGTCAGCTGGAACGGCTTCTTGCCGCCGCTTCCGGCCGCGACACCGCCGCAATCCTCCATCTCACGCGCCGCCGCCGGCGCAGCAGCACCGGCCGCCCGCGCCGCCGCCAGGTTCTTTGGCTGTGGCGGTTACCGGGAGGCGAGGAAAGGGGGAGGAAGACGAAGAGGAAGCGAGCTGTGCAAGCAATCGACGCGAGAAACGGAATTCGTCGGGAAGGAAGGTGGGGTGGGGGGCACGAGAGCCACACTTTATATGTTTTCTTGTGGTGGTGGATATTTTGACGGCCTTCTTGTTGGGGTTCTCTTGGTTTTAGATCTTTTTGGTTTGGTAATTAGCAAAGCGATTATGTTTATGGTTTTTATTAGTACTAGAACTAGTGATTATTTGTGTGATTAATGATTTGCTGATTGGGAGCTGGAGGCTGTTTAGAGTTGTACTGGCAGTAACTAACAACCTTCTTCTGTTTGTGTTGCTTAATTTTGAAGAAATGGTTTCCTTGGTTAGTTTTAGCGGTTGTTAGTTAATTTTTGTGTGTTTTTTTAAACGAATTTCGGTGGGCTTTGGACGATGGAGTTGGACCCGTTAGGTGTTAGAGGCGGCTTCGGGGCTCAGGGGCTGGGTGTAAGGTCCAAATGGCTAGAGGGGGGTGAATAGCCTATTTAAAAATCTACAAGCTTCACTAAACAACCACGTTAATATAAAAGATGGCTAAGCTAATTCTAGCACTAGCTTAACTACACTATGCAAGCCACCTATATAATTCTAGTGAAGTAAGGCTATGATCTCTAATACACACCAACAAGACTAAGTCACTAAGCTACTTACTCCTATGTGATAAAAGCTACAGTAAGATTAGTACAAGAAAGTAAAGAGCAAGTGACTTGATTCTTATACCAACGATGTAGAGAAGTAATGCACTCGAAGAATCAATCACAATGATCAACCACAAGAGAAATCCTCGGCAAAGAGATGACACAAGATTTTTACCGAGGTTCACTTGCTTCCCGGTAAGCTACTCCTCGTTGTGGCGATACACCCACTTGTCGGTTCGCGAGCTAATCGACTATCAAGAGTCGAGCCCTCGGCGGGCGCCGCACAACCGCACACAAGATGGGGATCCTCCAAGCCACGAGCTCCACTAGAGTATCCAATTTGCGAACTCCTGCGGGGAAGGATCAAGAACCCCTTACAACACTTGGTGAGGGCTCCAACAATCTCCAATTGTGAGCTCAATCACCTCCGCTGCTCCAAGCCGTCTATCGTGTCGGGAAACACGAAAGAGTAACAAGAAATCCGCAGCAACTCGAAGATCAAGTGCCTCTAGAATGCAACTCTCAAGCAATGCACTTGAATCTCACTCAAGATGTGCAACTATGCAAAGAGATGAGTGGAGGGGTTGTACTCTAGCTCAAAGGATGTCTCTAGGTCTCAAAATGTGCAAGAGTTACCCTCAAACTCCGGACATCTTCTATTTATAGCGAAGAGGTACGCAGCTAGCCGTTACCGGACGACGCAGTGAAAAATCGTACTGACCGGACGCGTCCGGTCACTACAGGACAAGCGTGAACAGTGCGTGTCAGAAGTTACCGTTGCCGTGACCGGACGCGCTCTAGCGTTTGACCAGACGCGCTGCACCTGGCGTCCGGTCGGAGTCCAGTAAGCTCCCACCGCGACCGGACGCGTCCGATCGCACGTGACCGGACGCGCCTCGCGTCTGATCAGCACTCCGCTGCGCTCTGCCCCTCTGGACGCCTGACCGGACGCTCCGGTTCCGTGAGGGACCGGACGCTCCGGTCCCGTGAGGGACCGGACGCGCCGGTCGCGCGCTCTTCTTCTGCGCACAGGAGAACTGACCGGACGTGCTGGTCAAGCCAGACCAGCGTCCGGTCAGAAACCCTAGCAGCACCGAGTTGAACTGACCGGACGCGTCCGGTCAAACCGTGACCGCGTCCGGTCACCACAGTGACCGCCGTTCGCCTCCGTTTCTTTTTCGACTTCCGGCGTAGTGGAAAATAGGCATTTCACTTCCCCAAAAAGCGCCGAATCCCGCCTCGCAAGCTCGGCGGGAGAGAGAGGAACCCAAACCCCTCTCTACCGCTTAAACTCCACCGCCTTCGCAAATGTGCTAACACCACCAAGTGTACACCACCATGTGCATGTGTGTTAGCATTTCACAAACATTTTCCAAGGCGTTATGTTAGCTCTCAACTAGATTCTAATGCATATGCTCAAGACATTGATCTAGTGGCACTTGATTTCCGAGCTAACCGTGATTGCCCCTCTTGATAGTCGGCTATGTATCCTAAACCCGGTCAATCACTTCTCTACTCATCTTAGACCGGCAAAAGGAAAACCCTATGGTTATACCTTTGCCTTGCGCTCTTAGATCCTTCTCCTCCACTTGATCATCATGTCCTTCATTTTATGTGCATCTCCACCATGATCATCATTTCATGTCCATGCACCATCTCTTTGTGATCTTGTGGCCATCACTCCTTGCCACATACACCTTCATCACATGTGTTGCTTATGCCTAACTCAAAACACTTAACTCATGGCATTAGCAACTTGGTGTCATTAATTACCAAAACCAAACTTGGGCTTTCACTGGGTGAAGTGGGCGGCCGTGACTTGTACAAACGGGCACAGGAAAGTTCCACAACGTGCTGTCGCTCAGCTGAGCGTGAGACCGGCTGCAGTGGGCTCCGGTAAACGATACTGCAGTATCGTTTACCGGAGCAAACCCCCGCACCGGCTCCTCCAAATGCTCCCGTATCCCTTGTCCCTACGCCAAATCTGGAGGAGCCAGAGCACATAGCGGATCAGTCGGCTGAACAGTCCACGGGCCCCACCATGCGCGCGCGTGAGAGGAGAGGAGAGAGGTGGGAGCACCAGTGGTGGGCCTCACGTTTTCAACTATGAAAAAATGTTATAACTCTGAAACCAAAAAACCAAATTAAATTCTGATTACACCATTAAATTCGTTTCAATAAACACTTCAAAACAAGATATCACATGGATATATTTAGATAAAGTGACAAGTGGGCCCCACGGTGGATAGATGATGATATAGAGGATGGATGGGTGCGGAAGAATTGAGTATAGAGGAGAGAATTTTGATGACTAGGATGTATAGAGGATGAATATAGAGGTCCATGAGTGCGGATAGCCTGAGGCTGCCATTTTCTTCCTTTTCTTTTATCTTTCTTCCTCTTCATGTTTTTTAAGTGAACCATAAGTTGTTGATGCACAAATAGGCACAGATAGAACTAGGCTTCATAACTCTGCATTTTGAATCAGGAACATTAGTACAGTGTACAGGGGAAGGATTCATGGGCATTCTACAGATTTAGAAACATAAAATCCCACACAACTGCAAATGTTGGGGAGCATAAGCTGTACAAGGGAACATTCCATGGTCCTGGATCATGGACCAACATGGATGCAACCGTCTCCATAAGTTCTTGCTCCTTTGCCCCCAGATCACGTGTAATCCTAGCTGTTCTTGATCAATGCGACTCCATCATCGGCTGATGCGGTTGCGTGTAAGCGTGTTGGTACTAATAAAATGGATTTGATGATGCAGCGTTGGCAGCCGGAGCTTCATTCAGGCCTCTCTTCGCTTTGCTGAAAAGCCAGGCTGAAAAATACTGTTCACTGATTTGTTGGGAGAGAAAAACACTGTACCATGGCTGATATGCCATGGCTGATGAGTTCAAGCGAACAGGGCCCTAGATGACGATTGAGCAATGACCGTCTTCTGCTGCGTCTGCAACACTGCAGTTGGCTCGACAAACTTAGACAATTAATAGGTAAATTTGAAGGTTGGGATTTGCTTAAATATGTCGTTTTTCTTGCAAAATGTATCCAACAATTCAGAGAATGTGAGGACTATGTGAGAAAAATAGGGAAACGAGGGAGATATCTGACATTTCAACGTGGAAGGTGTGTCATCCCAGACAGAGTTCAGAAGACAGTTGATTGCTGAACACACGAACGAGGAGTCGACTGTCAAAGACGACCGCGAAACTGACACCAGATACAGAAGATAATCACCCTGTTCGCTTGTGCTACTTTTCAGCCATGGAACAGACAACATTTCAGCATCAGCATCAGCATAAGCCAAATTTCAACATAAGCGAACAGGGCGAATAAAAATAATAATAGTTCAACGAGACCTTTGCCTTGTCGTTCTTGTTTACGGCTGATTTGGTCGTTTCACGCGGTTGCATGCTCGTTGTACTTTTCAGCAGGTATAAACTGAGATCAGGTGACCCATCTGCCTTCCTAAGTGCACTTACCGGTTCAGATTATGAAGCTACAGAGCATGTAAACCCTGACGCAAGCTCATACATCACTGTCCGTTACGGATAGCCTTGATATTGAGAATACTCAAGTTTTCAAACATTCTCAATCATTGATTTTTTTTCACTTGCGCAGCATGGCAACAAGTGTTCAAATCTCGATTGGGAAAATGCAGCAATAACCTCTGGGAGACAACAGCCCCAGTAGACATGCCCAGGACGGCATTCTCATCCTTAATCCTCCTCATATGCTGGGAACTATGGAAACATAGGCATGATGTGGTATTCAGAGGCATGCCACGAGACCACTCGCGACTGATCGCCGATTGCAGAAGTTCAGCTATGAAATGGAGACGCCGCCTCCCCAGGAATGACTTTCGCCTCTCTGCTTTTTGGTGTAATAACTTACCTATTTGATCTCCCTATCCTTGTAATCTAACTGTGCAAACTCATTTTGGGCCATGTGCCCTGCCATCACCGGGTCTATCCCAGCATCTGTGGCTGCAACATATCAGGTGGGGTTATTCTAACCCCCGTCGTTGACCTAAAAAAAAAAAGAGCCTATATTGGAAAGGAACATATATTTAATCAGAAACAGCATGTTGCTGAAAATGAAGACTCACCTTTTTAACCTTGCGAAAAGGATCTTTTGCAGCAAGAACAATTAAAAATTCACGTCAACAAGTGAAAACGTCAACAGCAACACTGAAAAGAGGGGGACATCTGAAATTTCAGCGTGGATGGTGTGTCGTCGCAGATAGAGTTCAGAAGACAGCAAACGGAACGAGCTGATTTCTGAACACACGAACGAGGAGTCGACTGTCGAAGGCGACTGCAAAACTGACATACAGTACAATACTAATGCAACTGGCACCAGATACAGAAGATAAATACCAAAAATAATAGTAACTCAACGAGACCTTTCCCTTGTCGTTCTTGTTTACAGCTGATTTGGTCGTTTCACGCGGTTGCATGCGTTCGTTGTACTTTTCAGCAGGTATTAACAGATATCAGGTGACCCAAAATCTCGATTGGGAAAATGCAGCAACAAGGGTCTATTTGGGAAAGAAACGTACTGATATTTAATCTGATCCAGCATGTTGTTGAAAATGAAGACTCAACCTTTTAATCTTGCGAAAAGTACCTTTTGCAGCAAGAACAATTAAAAAGTTCACGTCAACAAGCGAAAACGTCAATGCCAACACTAGCCATAGTTCAGAATTTCGGCCCGAAATTCACGAAAACCGGCGAAATTCGTTTCTCTCGGTCAGGCCCGGTAACAGCCAATATCGGCCTTTCAATCTCGGCCCTTTTCAAATTTCTTTTTGGCCCAACATGATCCATGTGGCCCAGTGGCCCATCCCCTGACATATAAATACTCAAAGGAAACCCTAACCGACGGCAAATTTATTTCTCTCTCCTCTTGTCTCCTCTGCTCAGCCGCCGCATGCCTGCTTCCCTTCCCAGGTCCTCTGCTCTCCCGCCGCGCATGCCCACCACCCTTCCCAGGTCCTCGGCGCTCTCGATTTGATGTTGCTTCCGTGGTCGTGTAAGCCGCTGCCGACTGGCCTTGGCCATCCTGCTCCTGCCTTCATATCTGCTCGGTATTCTCGATTAATGGTCACACAAGAGGAGCCGTTGCTGATGGTGCTGCTCAAGGCATAGCAACTGGAAATGGAGGCGGCGGTACAGGTACAAGTTAGTGCAGCACTGCTTATGCCTGCTGGCCGGCGACAGGGTTCTGTGCAAAACGACGCTCTCAAAAGATGCATGTTGTAAAGATTTTTTTCTGGGACATTGTATATGCTTACAAACTGAGGAATAAGGAGTCCTTTTCAATACCTGGCTTACATTAAATATTCTATCTATTGAGCATTTTTTTTGCCAAATTTCGGTATTTTTTCAAAAATCAATTTGAGCATTTTTTGCACCCGAAAAATCCGAAAATCACCGAAAATCCCGATTTTCGTTTCTATCGCTGGGCACCGATATTTTTGGCCGAAACGGTAACCTAAACTATGACACTAGCCACGGTAGAGAGCACCCAAAAATCTTTCTTTCTTTTTTTTGGAAAACCAAAAACAAGTTGGCAAGATCCATCGACAATCCTTTTCTCTGAATGCAGCACCTGTGTGCAACTCCATGTTGAAAGCAAAAGGGCAATCAAACATTCTGTCTTGCAGAGAGAGATAGGATAAGGCATGGGGTTATTGAAAAAAAAAAGAGTAAGCCAGGGGTTTGGTACAAATTGGAGCATATCTTGTAAGCAAAGCTACAGGGACCGAAAGCTCATTCACTGAATCAACAGGGCAACAGAAAGGCGAAAGAAAGATACAGGTAATGGGCCATTCAGATGAAGTGGCAGATAATTCACGGATTGAACTGTTTAGATCATTACATGAGATGAGACACCTACATGCTTTCTTTCCGCACATCTTCAGGCTCAAGTCACCACTAGAACTAGAAGGTAGTGTCCTCTATTCCTCTGTATGATTAGGCTTGCAGAATTGTTTATGACTATCATTTCATTTCCATGTTGTTTAGAGGGAAAAAAAAACCTGCCGAACCTAACAAAAAGTACCGAGTCATGTCATCATGTGAGCTTCAGATGCCATGGCACGTACTACGACTGCAGGCTAACCGGTTCAGAGAGACAATCATATCTGACAAGGAAAGTATATATATGATGGTGATGAAGGTAATTAATTAATTATTACAAAGTTTTTTTTATAGCAATGAGAGGTATGATGGTTAGTCCAGTTACTTCTCGTTAGGCCCACGGTGCCATGATCATCAGAGCTAAAAAGGCCGAACCTGGTAAACGAGTTGGGCTTTATGTTTAGTCCTGTTAGAGTTGCCAGGCTGCGGGGCATATATAATCTGCGGGCTGGGACTGCGGCTTTCCTCCTTCCTTGCGTATTGCGTTCCCTTCTCTTCTGCACGTGCGACGTGGCGGCGACGGGTGACAAAGAGGAAGGCGGCGACTGGCGAGCGCGTCGGAGGCCGCCGGCGACTCTAGTCTCGAGAGGAAAGGAAACAGGCGATGGCGTCGTTGGAGGAGGAGCGTAATAGGATCCTGAATCTCAAGTCGGAGGAGGATCGTAAGATCCTGATGAAGGTCAAGTCAGAGGAGGGCAAGATCCTGAAGCTCAAGAAGGAGTACGCGGCGGCGGCCAGGGGCGGGCCCAAGATTTGGGACGTGGGTATTCAAAATTTTCAAAGGATAAAGAAAATTGTTTTTGTTCTATAGATTAAAACCCAAATTGGCATGTATATTGGATTATACAGCATGATAGAACTAATTGTATAATAAATAGAAGATATATAGCATAGAATTGAGCATTGTATCTTAGATCATAAGCTTTACCGTAACTTGAAAGTGTGTAGCTATAGAAATACTATGTTTGTCAAAAATAATGGGTATTCAATTGAATACCCTTGACTCTAAGTAGGCCCGCCCCTGGCGGCGGCCCTGGCGGGACTGTTCCCTCCCACGGTTCCCACGGTGATGGCGGCCCAGCCGGCCGGGAAGAAGACGAAGAAGGTGCTGGTCAAGAGGCTGGTGACGATGACGAAGGCGCAGATCGACTTTATCAAGGCAATGGCCACACATCCCTGCCCGACCAGGAACCTCACCGAAGACCAGCTGGCCATGCATCCTAAGAGTTTCCAGTACAGCTACCGCCAAGATATTCGTATCAGGAACACAAGGCTTGCCTACCATGAGGCACTCGTCGACCAGCACGAAAAATTTGGCTACGCGGTGGACGAATCAGAGGCCGAGGTCTCCGACTACGAAGATGAATTCGAAGACGACGACGACGACGGCACGGCGGTGAACTACTAATTATAAAGGGTAGCAGTAATCGAAGGGCTGGGGTCAATAATAATTTTTCTTGAGGAATAGTCAATAATAATTTACAATGAGCCTGTGTGTTAGTAGGAGCCGTGTCGCGTCCGTAGTTGGTTAAACACTCGGTGTAATCAATCATATAATCTTGGGGTAAAGTAATCGTCTTGTTTCTTATTTGCTTCTATACTGGTGTGATTCCCTTTATGTTATTTACCATCCTGGTGATGGATTCCTGACGATATCGTTATTATTTTCACACCTATGCATGCTACTGCTGATTCTCATGCCATGCTATTAACTAAAAGAATGCTTGTTTTCCAAGGAATCGACGGATGTCTTTTGTGCTAGTGAAGCATACAATTGTTGGTGATTCGTCAAGATTCCTGATCTCTCTATTGTCTTACATACACCTGAACCCTACTTTAATTTTGCATTTGCCACAACCTGTTTTGTTTCTATATGTTCAGTTTTTTGTTTTCCATTGCTGCATATTTTGTTGGAAACCTTTTAAAGGTTGCATCAGCGACACCGTTCTTCATTCAGAACCTCACTTTTGTTTGTGAAATCCGCAATGGCATTAGGAATTAGCTACTTGCTCTGCATCTTGTGTTGCTGCTGTAGCTTAGTAATTACATTGTTTCTGCAGTCATGAATATTTTTCCCCTTGTGTTATCTATATATGTATACAGTTTATCTATACATAATCGAACATGAGCAACAAAATGGCCGTACAAATCGCTTGGTTTCGCTGCACAAGTTAGCTCGAATTCTGATATATATATCTCTGCAACATGTCTAGCTAGTAGCTTTTGGTTGTGGTTCTTGCTTATTATGTCCAGGTCAATGGTCATATGCTGTAGTAAAGTATAATGAGAAAAGCCTTCCTTTATCACGTGCTAATAATAGGATATGCCACAGAAAGTTAACGCAGAATATCATCTTTAGATTGTTCCATTTACATTTCATTTTCGTCGAACTATTATGTCTCTTTAGGAGTTATATAGGACCATATCATTGAATGTTCTGTTCATCTATTAGTACAAGTTAAGTTGCAGTTATGGAGATGTGTCTTCTTTTCTAAACTGTCAATGTCGTACATGCATAACCCGTCCACTGGCCACGGCTAGAAATACTCCAACTAAAGAACCTATCATGTTGTCAAAAAAAAAAGACACTAAAAAAACTATCAAAACAACACCAGCGACTTGCACAAGAAAATAAACAGCTATGAGTACCGCTTACAAAACTAGAGAACACTTCAGAAAACGTAACTTGTACCAACATCCAAAAACACAAACACAAACACTTCACCGAAGTACTTATTAATAACGTCTGAAGTGCATAACTTGAAACAAAGGCCTTGAGCACCAGCAAGTGTGAAGAAAATGCCAACCTCAACTAATAGAAGTAGTATTAGTTTTTTTTAGGGGAAGCAGTAGTATTAGTTAGCATACTGGACAGTGGGAAACTGGAGCAAACCGAAGGGGATAGTGCACCTACCTTATAGATGTGTATACTACGTACTACGTAAAGCATTTTTAAAGGCGATCAAAAAGTGGGTTCGTAGAGACAACCCTATAGCCCGCCTACTTCTGTGTCTCTAGAGATAGCTGAAACCTAGCTGTCCCTAAAGATCGATTTTGCAAGATGGACCGAATCGAGCGGTCCAACTAGGAGAAAGCCCACAACAAGTCACACGACTTTCACGCACATGCAGCCAAAGGGAATCAAACTCACACATCACATGTTGCTTCCTTGCCACTTCACCTTAAAGTTGATGCTGATACAATCCTATTGTATTCACTTTAACAAATATTATCATTAATATTTGAGACTCTAAATAGATTCATATGAAAAAGTTTGACCTAAAAAGTTTTATATCTCGTTGAGTACAACAACTTTGGTTTAGATCTTTTCTCCATCTAAGGTCACCTTAAAATTTAAAAAATCAAAATATTAAAATTTAAATAAATTTTTTAGGCAATAAATGATTTCAAATGGAAACATTGTTAGTTATAAAGTTGCAAATCTCTTCAAATAGTACTACTTTGATATAAAGTTTGTTTTGATCTGGCTTGATTTAGAAAAATATAAATTTTACTATAATACACCTATTTTAGAGGTGAGACATATTGTCGACTATCTCTAAAAATCCATCTCTAGAGCTCCTCTAAAAATGGTCTAGAGGTGGCTGGAAATCCTAGCCGTCTCTAGAAATACCTCTATATTTAGAGACGACAAGTCAGTTTGGCTTTTCAAAAATGGTTTCTGAGGCGGGTCACCTCTAGACATCGATTTTTAGAGGCGGTTTGTCTCAAAACTTATTTTTAAAGGTGGGCAGTCTCTGCACTAAAAGGGCAGCGTCTCTAAGAATGGTTTATGGCAGCAGTAAAAAAAACAACCAATCATTAAATGATATGTAGCTATATAAAATATATAAAAGATGATACATCGACAGTGGAGAAAAAAATGTCGATAAGTGGTTTCTCTCATGCTCTCAGATTGTCTCTTAATCACTAAACAACACCTTTCTCAGTTTCTCTTCTCTTTCTCTCCCTTCCACCTAAGATAAAAATCCTACGTGCCACCTCTTCTTGACGGCTGATGTCACCCCACTGCACACGCTCTTATGTTGCTATTACCCACTTTCCACGCGCATCTCATGTGCAACACCTGATCTACTTTAAAACATACGCAACATCCAGATAGAACACTTGCAACATATATGTGTGAAAGTGCATCTAGCCCTTTAGTGGGTTTTGGATGATTGAATGACAACATGGTTAAAGATCTAACCCGTTTACTAAGTGTGAACAGGTAATAGGTTATCTCACAGGTATTTAATGAAAGCCAAAATGATGTATTGTTGGAAACAATCTAGTTCAAACACAAGACAACAATGCAAATGTAATTCATGCAAGGCTCATTCATTGTGGGATTTCGATGACTCATATAAAAGCAAGTGCGTTGAAAAATAATTAATAAGACATAAGTGATTGCATATGGTTTGGTCTCACCTTTGAAGCTTGATAAATGAAAGATAAGTATACAAATGAACTTAATGAATGGTTCAACACCAAGTATAACTTGATGGCTTGAGTTGGTGAAGATAGCAAGAAAAGGCTTCGATGTACTAAGCAAGGGTGAAGGGCAAGCAACGGCTTGACGACCGAGGAACCTAGCTAAGGTGAAGAAGGAAGTACTTGCATTTAGTTGAGGTACCAATCAAACCAAGATGGTCATATTTAAGTGGAGGATCAAATCTTGGATAAAGTGTTGGAAGTGACTTGATACGTTTGGAATCAACTCACATTTATTGAATTAAGTCAAGTCACATGCTCAAGATGGTTATGCTCAAGGAGAAAATCAAATTGACATGGTGACACCCTCACTTGATGAAGATTGAAGGCTATGGCATTTCGGTTCAAGGAAATTCAACTCAAGCGCTTCAAATTCCGTTCTCATTTAAACTTGAGTTACTGCCGTACTATTAAGAGGGATGCATCATGTTGATAGATGATTATTCATAAGTGCTCAAGCCATTCCATGTGAGGTTTGAGTGAAAGAGTGACGCAAGAGCTAACTCGATGTGCTACAGCTGGAAATATCGGACGTGTCTGGTATGATAACGAACCTGTTCGGTATTAGGTCAGCTGTGGCAACTTACTTGGTCATCTCGGCTTGGTTCGTCGGGAGTTCCGACGAACGTCGGGAGTTTCGGCAATCATCGGGAGTTCCGACACCCCACGTGCGCTACTGACCTAGTGACCGTTGGGGCTGTACGGCCAATTCCGGACATGTCTGGTATTCCCAACGGTCACAATAACGGCTAGTTTTTCAAATGGGCTATAAATACCCCTTAGCCTCCACCTTTGGAGGCTGCTGATTCTGCTGACTTCCAGACACGTTTTTGAGCCTTGAGAACACTCTCCAACCCTCTCTTAGTGAGTGATTGATTCAAACTTGCAAAATCCATCTTGTGGGTTGAGTGAGATTCAAATTTGAGAGCAAGCCACCCTTGAGCACTTGTGCATATTGTCGATCTCGTGATTTGCATTTGTTACTCTTGGATTCTTCAGTCCTAGATGGCTAGGCGTCGCTAGAGAGCACCCAAGAGCTTGTAGTGTGCCTCGAAAAGTTTGTACTGGCTCAATTCCACCGTCGCAAGGGAAGGAATCATCTAGTGGAAGGAGAAAAAGGAGTTGGAAATGACTCCGGCTAGAGTGGCCTTCGTGGTCCTCTAGAGCTGACCTTCGCCGGGTCGCTCGCAGCCCCCTCAATGGAGAGTAGGTCTCGACGGAGGCCGAACTTCGGTAAAACATATCACGTGTCTCGATCTCCCTCTTTACATTTGATATTTGTGATCTTGTGCGCTGCTTGAGCTTGTAAACAGGTCCTCAGTGAGTGCCTTAAGCTTGGCAAGAAGGGAGAAACAGAAAGGAGCAAGTTCTGCCATCGGGGGCAGAACTCGTGTATACCGGACGTGTCCGGTATTGATACCGGACATGTCTGGTATTTGTGGACTCTACTATTTTTATTCAATCTTAATTCTAACCTTTGTGGTGCAGGATTTTAGCTCCTAGATACTTTACATGTACCTTGTATTCTCTGTTGGCATACTCGTGAGGGGTTTATTTCTCTGATTAGGAGTTTCCAAGTGTTTGGAAACTCCAACACTATTTATTTCTACATTTTGAAGGGTTGAATTTTTAGTAACGCCTATTCACCCCACCTCTAGGCGGCATCATCGGTCCTTTCAGTGTGAAACATATGCAACATCCAGATAAACACACTTGCAACATACGTCTAAAAATAGTTGAAACATTGGGGATAGATGCTTGCAACATATATGTACAACCTTTGTAACATATGAAACATCCCGATCTACATTTGCAACATCCATATGGAACACTTGCAGCACCTCTAAAACAACTAAAACATTTGAAATGTACACTTTCAACATGAATCGTATCCCGGTGCGGCCTCATTCGTCGTTTGCATCTGGGCCCCGTAGCCGTAGCAGGAGGCGAGGCCGGAGGGCTTCCACGCCAGGGCCCGGTGCTTCTCCGTGCGCTGGTGGGGCCTGTCGGCATCATCGGGCGGCGGAGCAGGAGTAGTGGCAGGACCAAGCGGCCGTGGGCATGTGGAACTAGAGCAAGAGCAATGGCAGGAGCAACGGGGCGAGTGACGGAGCAGGAGCAGCGGGGTGGGCGTGCGGAACAGGAGCACAGGAGCAGCGGGGCGGGCGGCGAAGCAGGAGCAGGCGGGGCGGACGATAGGAGCAACGGAAGGGGCGAACGTGGGATGGGCATGGGACGTTTATTGCGCTGGTCCGCAAGTCCAGGAAGGGACATCCAGACGGGACGGACGCCCTACACACATAATTTCCATAAATAGAAACTAGAAAGCATGCACATGGTCGAGCCTAATTCCAAAACATATTATAACAAATGATGTGATCATGCAATAAATCTCTAAGCCTATGGATATATTTGCTGGTCTACCTTTTCCTTCATTCCATCTTATCTATCTCTCGTCACGGCAAAGTCCAGTTACTAGGCGCATGGTGTCATCAGAGTTAAAAATGCTGAATCGACTAAACGAGTTAGGCTGGGACATAGGCCTAGCCGCCTAGCCCATTTGCATCCGTCTGGGGTTACCCTGGCTCCGGGCACGGGGGCGTACTGCATGCGATCGACTCTCCTTCTTTCCGTCCGCTTCCATTCTCTAGAGCTCCATCTGTTTCGAGAGGGGGTGGTTAGGGTTCGGTCGTGTGCGATGGGGATCCGTCGTCGTAACCTCAAGAGGAAGGAGGCGAGTGCGTCGGAGGCCGGTAACTCTGGCCTCAAGAGGAAACAGGCAAGCGTGTCGGAGTCGGAGGAGGATAAGATCCTAAATCTCAAGTCGGAGGAGGGCAAGATACTAAGATCTTGAAGCTCAAGAAGGAGGCTATGGCGGGGAACGAGGAGATGAGCGAGGCCACAAGGGCGGAGCTTTCCCTTTACATGCTTATGGTGAATGCGGCCGAGACCGAGCCAGCCGGGAAAAAGAAGAGGACGAAGAAGGTGCTGGTCAAGAGGTTGATGACGCAGGAGCAGATCGACTTTCTGTTGGCAATGCCCTGCCCGATTGCCGCTAATCAGATGAGTGATGAACAGATGGCCCTGCATCCCAAGAGATTCCAAGACTGGTACCACGAAGAAATGAACATCGCTAAGAAACTGCGTGACTACCATCAGGGCCTCATCGACCAGTACGCTGAATATGGCTACGCGGTGGACGAATCCAAGACCGAGGTCACCGACGACTAAGACGAAGACGACGAGAACAAGCTAAAGGCTGCAATCAAAGGCCTGAGATCAGTAAGGGCCTGTTTGGTTAGAGGTGTTAAAGTTTAACAAACACTGTAGCACTTTCGTCTTATTGAACAAAAAGTTTCCAATTTTGGACTAATTAGGCTTAATAGATTCGTCTCGTAAATTACTCCTAATCTGTGCCGACATGCATGCAATTAGTCTACATTTAGCACTCCATGCATTTGACGCAACATTGATGTGATGGGAGTTAAACTTTAACATTCATGAACCAAACAGGACCTAACTTGCATGGAGCCAGCCTGTGTGTCTGCGCAAGATCCTCCACCTGCCCTTAGTCAAATTGCAGACTAATAACTACCCTTAGTGTCTGCTCATTATCATATAGACATTCGGTGCAATCATAATCTTGGTGTTATTGTCTCGTACCTTGTTTGCTACTGGTTATTATTCCCTGTGTTATTTACCATCCTGATGCCATCGTTATTATTATCACACCTTGCATGATGCTACTGCTGTTTCTCATGCTATGCTACAAAAATAAAAATTGCATAGTTTTGCAACAATCGTTGGTACCTACCTTGTATGTTCTGTTTGTTTCATGCTGTTTGTCAATTGTGTTGGCACCAGTCAATTTCCTGTTCTTAGCGCATCATGTTTATCACTTTGATTAAGGGCGTCTGTTTGAGTGAGAGTTATGCAGTGCTTCATCACCAAAGCACACTTTTCTAGTATTTTGTGCATAAATCTTTTGATTCTGCCGATTATATATACCACAATGATTGATCTGACATTCCCTATATATAAGTTAGCATGTGGTATATATACGAACTATCACTGACATTCCATTGCTGCGTTTTTTTTTGTTGGAAATTTTTTAAGGTTGTACTCTCTGCGTCTCAAAAAAAGAACTTGTTTTAATTTCATTCTAAATCAAACTATCTTACGCTTGACCAAATATATATAGAAATTTGCTAACATTGGCGGACCATCTGTGTGGGCAGGTAGACCATACCAGCGTACATTTCTATTTTCAAATATTATGATACTCGTCATATTTATTTTTCTATACTCTTTTCGTTTCAGTTGCCTTTTGGAAGGCTAGAAGTTTGAGGAGGCTGGAGATCCAGAAGGGCATCTTCCTACTCGAAAAAAATGAATAGAGAAAGACAGGTTTTGTAAATGGAACCGTGATAGATTTAAATTGTGGTTGTGTATATTATCGTGTCATCGTGGACCAAATGTATGTATCAAAATATTTTTTTTAGGAATTGAAATCTCAAAATGTAGATTGTTATTATTTGTTATGTATGAATTTTTTTATAGATACATACGTGTATGTCTCGCCTTAAAAATAATGTAATTCTAGGTTTTAAGAGTCAAATTTGAGAAATTTGATTAAGTTTGTAAAAAATAGTATTAATATTTATATCTCTAAATAAGTTTATTACTAGCAAACATGCCCGTACGTTGCAACGGGAGGAAATTAAAACTTATATCTCTACTTAGTTACTAAAGATATGTATATTTTGCATTTAATCCATCGACAATGAAGCAATTATTACATTAGAACATTGACAGTCCATAAAAGTGCAATTTGGAATAATGCCAGCCAAATTAGTAAATTTCTTATGTCGTGCAAAATAAGTAGAAATATATAAACATATATATTGTTTTTGAATCAAGTATATAAACATATTTAATTATCCATGAAAGAGCGGAAAAGTTCAGTAGAAAAGACGAATCCCTACAGGCAGTCCGCCTCGCTCGCTAGGGCTTAGCCCTATCGGCTACGTCGGCTTTGCCGTCCTTGCCGCCAGCGATAGCTACCTCGCCGGTGTCCGCCACCTCCTCCCACACCCTTCTCCTTATCCGCTCGCCTCCCCACCCCTAGCAGGTCGTCGTGGCCGCCTCGCCGCCCGGCTGCCACCGCCTCCCGCGGCGCCACATCTGCTGGCGGCACAACCCCCGTTGCCGCTTCCTAGTTAGATTGGACAATAAACTACCCAAAATTTCTGTTCATGATTTAATTAATTAGACCATTAGCTAATCTAGGTTATAATAAGAATAATTTTTATTCTTAATCAAATTACATCAAAATTTAGTAGTAGGAATATTTGATTGTTAAGGATTAGGGAAGGATGAAGGATCTAAAGATCCATAATATTGTGCTTATTATTTATTTTTATGTTTACAAGAAAAATCATGAGAGAATCAGGAAAACAAAAATGACATACAAAATAATAAGGGAAAGGGCATGAAATGGACCTGATAGTCCAGAAAAGAAAAAAAAAGGAGAAGAAAAAACAAAAAGAGGAAATGAAGTGGAACGAATACGAAATGAAAAACGGATCGGATACACTAATTGATCAGAGATAGTTTAAAAAAAGGAAAAGGCGAACAGATGAGCGAATAGGAAAAGGAAAAAAAACTGAATTTACTATATAGTAATCGTATTAGGCGTTATGGACTTTTTTCGCATGAGTATGGACTCTTTGGTTAAACATAGATCATACACAACTCAATACGTTTTAGAATTCGTATGAGCACGGGTTATATATATAAGTCTAGACGGAAGAAACTCTTGACCACCAGTAGTTAGGGGGGAGGTGGACGAAAAAAAAATGGCCGAAAATTTTGCCTATTTATTATTATTAGGTATAGGTATAGATATAGATATAAATATAAATATAGATAAAAATACATTCTACAATTAATCGATGATACTTATTTGGCATAATAGAAACGGGTACTTTTCTATATAGGTTTGTTCAAATTTAAAATTATTTGACTCTTGGAAAAGTGATGGGACGGAGTTCCATCTTATTTACCCCGCATCACGGCACACACACAAAAAAAAACGTTTCCCCAAGTCCAGTTGCTTCCCGTTAGGCCCACGGTGTCATCAGAGCTAAAAGGCCGAACCAGGTAAACGAGTTGGCCTCATGGTCAGGCCTGGCCCATTTGCATCCGGGTTGCCCGGCTGCGGGGCATAACTGCGGCTCTGCTGCTCTTAAAAAGAGAGAGAGAGAGAAAGATTTGCGGTGCGTTCTCTTCCCTTCTTGAGCTCCGCCTGACGTCCGTTTCGAGAGGAGGGGACGTTAGGGTTCGGCCACGGGCGATCGCGGGCGATGGCGAAACAGGCGGCGTCGGAGGGTAAGATCCTGAAGCACGAGTCGGAGGAGGAGGGGGGTAAGATCCTGAAGCTCGACTCACTGATGCTCGTGTCGGAGGAGACACTCGAGGATCGTCAGGGTAAGATCCTGATGCTCGAGTTGGAGGAGGATCGTAAGATCCTAATGAAGGTCAAGTCGGAGGAGGGTAAGATCCTCAAGCTCAAGAAGGAGTATATGGCGGCGAGCGAGAAGGCACTGGCGGGGCTTTCCTTTTACATTGAGCCTATGGTGAAGCTGGCCAAGCCGGACGCGAAAAGTTTTTTTTTTGTGAAAATGTCACATCGATGTTCCGTGTGGTGTCAGAAAGGGTTTTATATAGTCCTTCATCCTAATGAAGGTCAAGTCGGAGGAGGGTAAGATCCTCAAGCTCAAGGAGTATATGGCGGCGAGCGAGAAGGCACTGGTGGGGCTTTCCTTTTACATTGAGCCTATGGTGAAGCCGGCCAAGCCGGACGCTAAGATGAAGGACTTGTTTAGATGCGAAAAGTTTATGATGAAAATGTCACATCGATGTTCTGTGCGGTGTCGGGAGGGGTTTTCGGATACTAATAAAAAAACTAATTACATAGCTTGCCTGGAAACCGCGAGACAAATTTATTAAGCCTGATTAATCCGTCATTAGCACATTTGTTACTGTAGCACTTTATTGTCAAATCACGGGCTAATTAGGTTCAAAACGTTTGTCTCGCAATTTACATGCAAACTGTGCAATTAGTTTTTTATTTCGTCTATATTTAATATTCCATGCATGTGCCACAAGATTCAATGTGATAGTTTTTGGTGAAAAGTTTTTAGACCTAAACGAGGCCGAAGACGAAGAGGATGGTGGTGGTCAAGACGCTGGTGCCGCCTGCGCATATCGCCTTTATCAAGGCAATGCCCTGCCCGGTTACCTCTACTGAGCTCAATCTCTTCTCTGAAGACGAGCTGGCCTACCAACCCCAGAGCTTCCAAGACTACTACCGCGAAAAAATGAGCATCAACATGAAGATGCGTGACTACCATCAGGCCCTCGTCGACCAGTACGAACAATTTGGCTATGCGGTGGACGAAACGGAGCTCACTGACGAAGAAGATGATGAAGACGAGGACAACGCGGTGAAGAACTAGCTACAGGCAGCAATCAAAGGCTGTGGTCAATAACTTACAAGGAGCCCAGCCCTGTGTGTCGATCTGCAAGATCCTCCATCTAATACTAATACCCTATGTTAGTTGCAGCCGAGTCGATCGTCTCCCTCGTGTGATCCACCTACGACCTTAAGAGCATCGTCAACGATAGGTTCAAACTTGCTAGCTCGTATGAACTTAGAAAAAGATAAGCATAATCTTTGTGTTATCGTCTGGTATCTTATTTGCCACTGGTTGTTCCCTATTAGCGCGTTTGGTTCCTTCCGAGGGCAGCCAGGCCTACGCGAGCCAGCCAAGCCCGTAGCAGCCATGCTGGGCACATGCGAGGAGGCTCTGTTTGGTTATCCGTCTCTGTGCAGGAAAACGTTGATGATTGGTTGCATGACCCGCATGCTCTTCCTGCACCGCTGCAGCTGCATCTCGGTTGAAACGAAGAAAATTTCCGTCTCCACACAGCCAGGCCGAGAGGGCACTTTTGCACAGCATGGGCTAGGTCGGACAGCTACGCCAAACAAACAACTGCCTGTTCTGGCATGCGAAGGGCCTGGCTGGCGACCAAACGCGCCCTATATGTTTGCATGCTACTGCTGATTTTCATGCTGTTAGGGTGTGTTCACTTCGCGAAAAGTAGCTGAAAAGTTACTATAGCATCTTTCGTTGTTATTTGGCAAAATTTGTCCAATTATGGACTAACTAGGCTCAAAAGATTCGTCCCGACATTTACAGACAAACTATGCAATTAATTATCTTTTTTACCTACGTTTAATGCTCCATGCATGCGTCGAAAGATTTGATGTGATGTGTGTAAGAGGAAATATTTTGGGTTGAGAGGGGGAAGTGAACAAGGCCTAATAAAAATTGCGTTAATTTTTGCAGTCGTAGTGGAATCGATTGATGTCTTATCTGTAATTGAATCACAATTGTTGCTGATTCGTCGAGATTCCTAATCTCTCTATTGTTTTACACCACAACCCGCATCGAGTACCTTGCTTTTGCCACAGGCTGTTCTGTTTCTGAATGTTGGGTTCGTTTCATGCTGTTTGTCAATTGTATTATTGGCAGTGGCACCTGTCAGTTCTGTTTTTAGTCCATCACGTTATTCACCAATTCGGCATTAGACCGGTGAGTTATCGACTGCTCTATCACCAAAGCACACATTTCTAGTATTTTTTTTTATAAGCACACATTTCTAGTATTTTATATTCATAGATAGATCTTTTAATGATCCATCCGATTATCCGTAAGTTTGGATGCGGTGGCGCGTATACAAAATGACATCCACCACCAGGCCAGCCTGCTGCAGAGTTCTAGGGTCAGGGCAGAAAGCATCCCCTAACTCCAGCGGAGGTGCGACGACAGACGACTGGTGACACAAAGCCGCGCGAGGGTGTGACCAGTCACAGATTAGAGTTTTGATAAGATCAAACAATTGCCTTGCCGTCGCCGCCCACCGACCTCGTCCTCCACTAAAGGCCTCTTTGGTGGTGGAGCTTCGGGTGGCTCCGGCTCCTCTGACGTGCTACTGTGCATGTACTGTATGTGCATTGTTTATCGAAGCTATTTTCCTCTCTCCTGCTTCGCTCACTCACAGAGCTACCGGAGCCACATATTTTAGCTCTGTCAGCTCCGACTCTTCTGACACTTCTCTCACGCACAGTGCCGGAGCCGAAGCCAG
This sequence comes from Saccharum hybrid cultivar R570, assembly GCA_038087645.1. Lineage (NCBI taxonomy): Eukaryota > Viridiplantae > Streptophyta > Magnoliopsida > Poales > Poaceae > Saccharum > Saccharum hybrid cultivar. The sequence continues at coordinate 3,853,156 of JAQSUU010000809.1, read as the reverse complement.
TAAGAGCGCGCGCAAAGGGGCCCTAATTTGTTGCCAGCGAGACCCCCCCCCCCCTCCAACCCAACCCCGCCCCCTCTGTCCTACTCCGCCCAACCACCGCCTCTATCTACTGCAACCGGCAGCACTCTGTCACCTCCAACCACCACCATGGTTCTAGGGTCAAGGGAGGAAGCACCTTCTGACTCCAACGGAGGTGCATCGAGGGAGCCGGGAGCGTGAGTACGCGATCGGTCATGGATTAGAGTTTGTGTTTTAATAAGGATCAAACAAACCATTCTATCTCAAAAGGGGGGGTTTTCTAAGTCCAGCTACTTCCCGTTAGGCCTACCGAGTCATCACATAAAAAAGACTTAAAAAGTTTTTCTGACCTTATAAACTTCCATGATCGTCCGAACTCCCTGACTCATCCATAAAATCAGGTTTTGACCCCTCAACTTTTAAAACTGTTTGTTTTTACACCGGGGTGGCCGGTTTTGATTCAGTTTTTTTTGCTAACTTGCATCATGTTAGTCGTGAGGGGTGTAGATCGAACTAAGTTGAAAGTCAAGAAGGTAAATCAGACTAAACATAAATTCTTAAGAAATATCCAAAATTCATCAAAAAAATTCAGAATACTTTTATAGAAAAATAATGCAATTAAAAATCCTAAAATCTTGTTTAATCTTAGAAATGTCATATCAATTTTCGTTCAGCTTGGGAAATTATGAAACTAGTTTTAGATTTTTGTAAATTCATGCTCTATCTTATGGTGCCTATAGCTTAAAATTAGATGAATCTTGATTGAATCGTTTTAATGTTTATTTGATAGTAGAAACTCTCATTATCTATCATAATTACTTGATGGTGATCGTCCGGACTATGTAGACGCGTCGGTCCCCTACCCTGGATAAATTTTCAAAGTACCCGTGTTACCTACATGGCTGCACGCATCATGTGTTTAATAAATTTAGTTGAGTTTTACAAGCTATTGAATTTAATTAAGTTTTAATATAATAAGTTATAGAGCGTAGTACGGCAAGGAAATCTTGATGGTAGTATACAGGACATGATGTTTATACAGATAGGATCAAGTGCTACATACATGATCGTGTGACACTTGTGTCCATACTAAATACTAGTAAGTATGATGTAGTTGCGTGACATTTGTGTTGTCATCAAAGTCTCTTGGTCGCCAACGTAGACTAATTGTAACATACAACAAGAGCATCTACTAGCAAATAAGTACCAAAAGAAGTCCCTATAAGATTCAACTAATTCCAATTTAGGCACCATAAGATAATGAATGATTTTAGGAAAAATATGATACTAGTTTAATTTTTTAGTTAAATCAGATTTTTTGTGGTTTTTTTAGATTAAACCAATATTATGATTGAAAGGATCAAGATGCCCAAGAGGGGGGTGAATTGGGATTCTCTAAAAATTAATTGCAAGAATTAAATCCTACAGGCCAAAGTTCACCCCTAGTGCCTACTAGTGTTCCTTGTGATTCTACCGGTAAAAAGACTTGCACCCTAAGTTCCAATCCTAGTCTAGCATGGCAATTCTAGGAAAGTAAATCAAGCAAAGAAAGTAATACACGAAAGTAAATGCTTGAAAGTAAGGGTTAGGAACACGGCGATGTTTTCCCGAGGTATCGGAGAGTCGCCACTCCCCACTAGTCCTCGTTGGAGCACCCGCGCAAGGGTGTAGCTCCCCCTTGATCCGCGCAAGGATCAAGTGCTCTCTACGGGCTGATTCTTCGACACTCCGTCGCGGTGAATCGCCCAAAACCGCTCACACGATGAGTTGGGTCATCCACAAGCTCGTCTGATGATCACCAAACTCCCAATCACCACCAAACCGTCTAGGTGATGGCGATCACCAAGAGTAACAAGCTAGAACTCTCACTTGACCACAACAAGCCTAATGAGAAGATGGATGCACACTTGCTACTCCCTAGTCACTAATGAGGAATCTCAAACTTTGATTCTCAAATCACTATCCTCACTAGGGCTCTTGCACTCCCTTGCACTTGAAAGGTGTTTCTCAGCTGAACAAATGAGCAAGAGACCTCTAAAAGAGGTGGAGGGGATGTATTTATACACCCCTCAGACAAATCCAACCGTTACCTGCCAAATCAGCAAAACTCGCGATGACCGGACGCGCCGGTCGAGTGTAACGGTTGAAAGCCGAAAGTCAGCGCTGAGTGACCGGACGCGCCGGTCAGGGATGACCGGACGCGTCCAATCATGCAAGAGCCTTACTGTTCTTTGACCTGACGCTCGACCGCGTCCGATCATGGATGACCGGACGCGTCAGGTCAGCGAAGAACCTTACTGGAACATGACCGGACGCGTCCGATCACTTCACAGTCGCGTCCGATTATACTTTTACCCTCTGAAACTCGTGTCAGACTGATCACCGCGCCCGGTCCTCGCAGGGACCGCGTCCGGTCAACCAGTTAACGACGCAGTGACTGTTAGTACTGACCGGACGCGTCCGGTCGTGACAGAGATTGCGTCTGGTCAGGGGTAAAACTGCTCAAACGACTTAGAAACGCGACGCAACTTGAACCAAGTTGCTTCCAACTGAACTTTGAGCTTTACCTGAGCTACCTAGTGCTAAGTTTGACAAGTGTGCACCACACCTAAACAAAAGACTCACCTAGGTCAAGCTACTCGCTCATGCCCCCCTTTATAGTACGGTCAAAGGAAGAAACAAATATCCTAACGACTATTCCGGATGTAACCCAACACCTTGACATCCGGAACTAACCGTCCTTAATCTTGTCGTTGATCCTTTGAAAACCAAAACGATTTCCATCAAGGGACATGAATACCATAGTGCCCAAAGCAGTTATCATCTCCATGACCTAACTTACCAAAGTTTCTGCAAAACACACGTTAGTCATGGTAATAATGCGTTGTCATCAATTGCCAAAACCAACACCGGGGCCTAGATGCTTTCAATCTCCCCCTTTTTGGTGATTGATGACAACACTTAGATTCAGAAGATATTTGAGTTGAGGTTTTCGAACATGCTTGGTTCACATAAGCAAAAAGCTGTTAGCACAAGGGAATAGGAATTGCTTATGTGTTCCAAGCCAACTGAGTGTACTCATAAGATAAAACATGAAGAGTTAGTACATATAAAACATAGCTCATATGAAATCGGAGTAAGGCACGGAAGCACAACCTTATGAGCTAAAACCAATTAAGTGACATGATATTAAATAAAGGTCTCACAAGCACATAGTCACAAGATGCAAGGCGATAAATTAAACATGATGCATGAGTGTAGCACACAAAGAAAACGAAACCCTCTATCAACACTCCCCCTGAATCTACTCTCTCTCCCCCTTTGGCATCAAACGCCAAACACAAAACTAAGGATCCGACGGGGGAACAGAAGCTGTCGTGTCGGGTGCCGAGGAGCGTGGAGTGATCATGAACTGTGAAGTATCCTCCTCAGAATCTGAACTGTCAGGCTGACCCTCTGTAGATAGACGTGGCAGAGAAGCGATCTGGGTCTGTAGGGCAGGTGCAGGAACAGAAGGTGTAGAAGCAACAATAGGAGCAGTCACTGTCGCCTGAGCCTGAAACATACCAAGAGTGGGAGGATCTGTCGATGCAACTGATGATGGCACAATCTCTGTAGTCCTGGCCCCTGACACTGGAGGAAACGCAGTCTCTGAAGCTGACATCCCTGAAGAGGTCACAACAGTGGTGTGCGAGGGTGTCGGCTGTCCAGTCAGCTCGCTGTAGGAGGCACTCAAGTCAGTGAAAGGAGTGCCCGAGAGAAGATGAGGTCTAGGCTGAGCTGGTGGAGTGAACCCCGTCTGAATAGGAGTGTAGCTCGGGGACTGAAAAGTCTGAGGAACCTGCTGCTGGGGAGAGGTAAACTGAAAGTTCGGCTGTCCCTGACTCTGAGGTCCACTGGACTGTAGTGCAGGAGTAAGGACAGACGGTGGTGGAGGTACCCCCAACAGTGACAAGGTGTCGCAGGAGCTCAAGATACTGCTGCTGAGTGGCTGCCTGCTGCCTCTGCATCTCAAACTGCTGCCTCTGAAACTCCAGCTGCTGCCTCTGGAACTCGTCCTGACGAGCCTGAATCTGAGCGAATGCGGCAGCTGTGTCCTGATCCTGTCGCTGCATCTGAACCTCTTGTCTCTCCTGTGCCTGTGTCAGCCTCTCAAGTATAGCCACCATGGCTGGGTCTGAGCGGGAGGCTGAGCCTGAACCACCGGCCTCATGGTCGTGAGACCGAGGAGAGCGGTACCGGGGAATGGGCTGGTAATCCTCGTCAGTGCTGTCAGTAGCAACATCCTCAACTGGATCAGCTGGCTGAGTATCAAGATCTGCAAGTTCGGCCTCAGCAAGACCCTCAACGGTCTCGTCCTGCTCAGCTGCTGTCTCTGGAACCTCTGGCCTCTGACGCTGTCCTGGACCAGGTGCCTGCTCTCTGGTCACTGAAGCCCACAACTGTCGAATGTCATACTCTGAAAAAGTAGTAGTGGTATCAGGTATCTTAGATCTAATCTCTGCAGGCAAGTCACATGCAGATCTGATGATGAAGCAAATCCAGTGCGCATACGGTAACTGCCTGTGACCCTTGAATCCCTCTGCCAAAGTATCCTCCATCTCACATGGCATCAGATCCCAAATATCGAACGGTGTCTGTGAGATTAGGTGATGCACCACCCATAACTGCATACGGGTCAGTCCCTCTCTGTATCCCAGCCTCGGAAGAAGGGTCCTTCTCACAATAGCATCTAGCACTCTGGCTAGGGGTGTCAGGCTGGCAGGTGTACGTCTAGACCCCTCGCCAAAAGGCTCACGAAAGCAGGGTCTGATCATATCTGTGGGTGGCACTGTACCGCCATGAGGACGTCTCGGTGGAGCAGTCTGACCAAAACACAGCTGGTGTATCTTCGTCTCTGAAGCAGGGAGTCTGAGGATCTCCCGTACCCTGGTGCTGTACAGTCTGCGGTCACGGCCTCTGAATGCAAAGTGTATAAACTCATATGCTGGGTGAACCCAAAGTGAAGAGTAGAACTCTCTGATCCAAGTCCCGCAGTAGGCTCCAGTCCGTCCAAGAAAGTCTGACAAGCCAGGTAGAAAGGACAAGTGCGGACGAAGCTGCTCACCAACCACCTCAACTAAAGCCTCCAGTCGACAGACTCTCTGAGGTCTGAATGCAATCCCGCTGTCAACATAGGCTCTGTAGAAGTCCTCGTGCAGAGGTGTGTAGAAGCCCTCTGAAGCTCGAGGATCCCACTGAGGTGGGAACCACCGACTAACCTCGACAAACCTGAGAGCCTGTACCTGTCGAGCTGTAGCTCCCCTGAGGTCAAAGTGCTCAACTGGGGGGTGACCTCGAGCCCTGGGAGGTGGACGACCTCCACGACGCTGGCCTTCAGGCCTGGGAGTCACCTGAGCTCGCGTACGTCCTGAGCGACGACGCTATGGAGAGTGAACTGTCTGCTCCTCTGTCTCCTCTGGATCCTCTGTGGGCTGCTCTGCAGGTGGGTCCTCTGTGCCCTCTGTGGCCTCAGTACCGAGCTGTCGACCTTCAAGGTGGAAGCGACACTCGCCAATATGAATCCCACTGCCTCTGCCACCTCTCTCTGCTAGCTCTGCTGCATCTGCAACTGCCTGAGCCACCTCTGCCTCTGTGAGTGTCCTCTTTCTCTTCTTGGCGGCTATCTTCTTTCGCTTGCCACGATCCACCTCTGTCATCCTGGGAGGACTGACGTCCCCGTCATAGGGTGCACCACCAGCATTCTTGCAGCGAACCATACTGCGTAACTGCTGTGACTGAGAAAAACCCGGACTGAAAGATGGTGTACTGACACTCGTGAGGCTTGGCCTTAGTCCGTATCCGCAGGCTTGGCCTCGGATTCACAGCTGATCACCTGACACACAAGGTACCGACAGGACTCACTGAAAGGATAGAATAGATAGAGCTACTATAAGCAACATATTTTATCTAATAGATAAGTGAGATCCTAATGAAAGCAGGCATATTAGATAAGGTGTGAAAAGAACGCAATAGCTACCTCGGACGAGCGAAACTCCGATGAAAGGAAAGTGACCTTGACGCGCTAGGGTTCCCCGGAAACGACGGACAAAACCCTGGAGTACCGATGAGATCAAAGGTTGTATTACAAATTCACCGGAAATCCATCGGCAAACCCTAATTGATGAAAGGATCAAGGTAATGAAATCACCTCGCAGAGACAGCAACGCGCGAAGAGACCCCGACGAAAAATGATTGTCGCAAAGCTTCGCGACGAATTGGGTTAGGTCAAGAACTCTGACAGAGGAAAAACACGACTCCGGCAGAGCGGCTCGGCGGAGATGTGCACGGCGCGGAGGAGAAGCTGGTGCTGCGGTGGTGCGGAGCTGCGGTGGCGCGGATCATCCAGCGCGGGCACGAGACGGCGGCGCGCGGGGCGCCTGCAGCAGCGCGTGGAGCGGCTGCAGTGGCGCGCGAGCAGCGGCGATGCGGCTGCACGGAGGAGCACCGGCGGAGCCCGGGACGGCTGGCTGTGGCGGCGCGCGGGACGAGCTGCGGCGGCGCTCGGCTAGGGCGAGGAGCGGCAGCGGATTGCGAAGAAGAAAAACGAGATCGAACGTACGGTTATATGAGGGCTTAGATCCGCTTTACACGCGATGATCGGACGCGGTGGTCGACTGACCGGACGCGATGGAGCAGCGTCCGGTCAGAGTCCAGTAAGCTCCTAGAACGACCGAACGCGTCCGGTTAGGCATGATCGGACGCTGACAGAGTCCGGTCAGAGATCGCCTGGGAAACTTAAGCGCATGACCGGACGCGGTGGTGGTGGCCGGGACCGGACGCGGTGGTCACAACGACGCGTCCGGTGCAGCGTCCGGTCACAGATCCGAGAGAAGGTCTTCGGGATGACCGGACGCGCTGGTGGTCGCCGGGACCGGACGCAGTGGTGAAGCAGCACCGCGTCCGGTTCAGCGTCCGGTCCAGCGTTCGGTCGCTGTTTAACGCCTTTCTTCAATCCGATCTTCGACGTGACTTCTCCCAATCAAGTTCCAATTCAAAGAGACTCAAAAAAACACCAATTGGAACCTGATAAGAGTGACCTCACTCAAACCCTCAAGTTTTTCAAAATATTTTGCCTTAGGCTAGTATTATTTTTAAGAAAATATGCAATAAACACCCGAGGAGCAACGTATGGCCATGCAATAGAGTTTATGAACCCTTGGGAGCTTCAAATGCTCTCTCTATTCATAGACGAACACAGAGGTTACTCAAAGCTAAACCGAAAAGAAACGACAAAGCAACAACCATGCAAATGCAATGCAAAGCGAGAAAGGAAGACTAGGTTGCTTGTCAAGTTTGATCCACGGTTAGGCTTCTTCACTCCTCCAAAGGAGGGTTATCGTAACCGTGTTAGACAAGTTCTAGATGCATTGCCGGGAATTTAAACATGACATATAACACAATGCAATGCAAGGGACAACACAAGCTCATTTTTTAAAGTTACTAGAATCAAGCACATTTAGTTCACTTCTCAACCTACAAAATGTAGCCTCATCTAAAGGTTTAGTGAAGATATCCGCTAATTGATTTTCACTTCTTACACCTTCTAGTGATATATCATTTTTAGCAACATGATCTCTTAGAAAGTGGTGGCGGATATCAATGTGCTTGGTGCGTGAGTGTTGTACCGGATTATTAGCAATTTTAACGGCACTTTCATTATCACATAAAAGCGGCACCTTTTTAAGAACAACTCCATAGTCTAGGAGGGTTTGTTTCATGTATAAGATTTGTGCACAACAAGCCCCCGCGGCAATGTATTCCGCCTCGACGGTAGACAAAGCCACACTATTTTGCTTTTTAGATGACCAAGATACTAAAGACCTCCCAAGCAAATGGCACCCTCCGGATGTGCTTTTTCTATCAATTTTTCAACCGGCATAATCCGAATCGGAATAGCCAACTAGTTGGAATCTAGCTCCTTTGGGATACCAAAGACTGATGCTTGGGGTGTACTTAAGATATCTTAATATTCTTTTTACGGCACTTAGGTGAGGTTCTTTAGGGCACGCTTGAAAGCGAGCACACATGCACACACTAAACATGATATCGGGCCTAGATGCGGTAAGGTACAACAAGCTACCAATCATAGAACGGTAGAGAGTTTGATCAATTGGTTTACCTCCCTCATCTAGGTCGAGATGTCCATTAGATGGCATTGGGGTCTTGATTGGCTTACACTCTTCCATCTTGAATCTTTTGAGAAGATCCTTGGTATACTTTTCTTGAGAGATGAAAATCCCTTCTCTCATTTGCTTGACTTGAAAACCAAGGAAGAATGTTAGCTCACCAATCATTGACATCTCGAACTCCTTTGACATCAATTCACCAAATTCTTTGCAATAGTCTTCATTTGTTGACCCAAAGATGATATCATCAACATAGACTTGACAAATGAAGATCTCCCCATTAAGCTTCTTGGTGAATAGTGTGGTGTCAACCTTCCCAATAGTGAAGCCCTTCTCAATGAGGAAGTCCCGGAGGCGCTCATACCACGCTCTAGGGGCTTGCTTGAGCCCATATAGCGCCTTGGACAACCTATACACATGATTAGGATATCTAGGGTCTTCAAACCCGGGAGGTTGTTCAACATAGACTAGTTCATTTATGAAGCCATTTAAAAATGCACTTTTCACATCCATTTGATATAGTTTCATTTCATGATGCGATGCATATGCAAGAAGGATACGAATGGCTTCAAGTCTTCCAACGGGTGCAAAGGTCTCTCCAAAATCAAGACCTTCAACTTAAGAGAACCCCTTTGCAACTAGTCTAGCCTTGTTCCTCACTACTACGCCTTGATCATCTTGCTTGTTGCGAAACACCCACTTGGTTCCAATGACTCTTGCACCTTTTGGATGCTCTTCAAGTGTCCAAACTTGATTGCGGGCGAAGTTGTTCAATTCTTCGTGCATAGCATTCACCCAATCCGGATCTTGAAGAGCTTCTTCTACATTCTTAGGTTCAAGACAAGAAACAAAAGAGTGATGTTCAACAAAAGAAGCAAGCTTTTGAGATCGAGTCATTACACCCTTTGTAGGACTCCCTATGATGAGATCTTGTGGATGTGATTGAAGTAGGGGTGAATTTCTTCTTTCAACCACTTGAGGAAAGGGTTGGGGAGCATCAACATCTTGAGCTTGTGCCTCGGCTTGTTCATGAGAGACATGAGTATCTTTATTTTCAACTCTCTCATTCTTATCATCATCTTGAGGCACATGTGATGAAGATGGTGGATTGACAATTTGTACATCGTCTTCATCATCTTTAGGCTTGATATCTCCCACCGGCATGTTTTTCATTGCCTCCCTCAATGGTTCATCACCTACATCATCACAATTCTCAATTGCTCCTTGGGAGCCGTTAGATTCATCAAATTCCACATCATATGTTTCTTCAACCAAACCGGTGGCATGGTTAAATACTCTATATGCTTTGGACTTTGATGAGTAACCAACAAGAAAACCAATATCACAATGTCTTTGAAACTTTCCTAGGTGTTGACGCTTCTTGTAGATGTAGCATTTGCAACCAAACACCCGGAAGAATGAGACGTCCGGCTTCTTCCCATTTAGCAACTCATAGGGGGTCTTGCCAAGAAACTTTTGTAGGAAAAGACGATTTGAAGCATAGCATGCAGTGTTGATTGCCTCGGCCCACAATTTCTCCGGTGTATTGTACTCATCTAGCATTGTTCTTGCAAGGGTGATCAAAGTCCGGTTCTTCCTCTCAACTACATCATTTTGTTGAGGAGTGTAGGTTGATGAAACTTCATGCTTGATTCCAATTTCATCACAATAAGCTTCAATGTTTGTGTTGTCAAACTCTTTGCCGTTATCACTTCTAATCTTCTTTATCTTGACTTCAAATTCATTTTGAGCTCTCTTTGCAAACTTCTTGAAGCAATTTTCCACTTCGGATTTGTCATGAAGGAAGAAAGTCCAAGTGTATCTTGAGTAGTCATCTACAATCACTAGGCAATAGAGATTTCCACCCAAGCTCTTGTAAGTAGTAGGACCAAACAAATCCATGTGAAGAAGTTCTAACACTCTTGATGTTGACATGTAAGCTTTGGTTGGATGAGTATTTGCAACTTGTTTGCCGGCTTGACATGCACTACAAGGTTTGTCCTTCTCAAACTTTACATCCTTCAAACCTCTCACTAATTCTTTCTTCAATAGCTTGTTGAGAGTGTTCATTCCAACATGTGCAAGCCTCCTATGCCAAAGCCACCCAAGTGAAGTTTTGGTGAACAAGCATGTCATCAAGTTTGCATCTTCGGAGGTGAAATCAACAAGATAGAGATTGTTGTATCTAAAGCCTTTGAAAATCATTTGCTTGTCATCTATCTTTGTAACTACCACTTCATTTGGAGTGAATAAGCATTGGTAGCCAAGGTCACAAAGTTGCCCAACGGATAGTAAGTTGAAACTCAATGAAGCAACATAGAGCACATTTGAAAGAGAGTGATCATTTGATATTGCAATCTTGCCTATACCCTTGACTTTGCTCTTTAAATTGTCCCTAAATGTGATCTTCTCTTGACATTCCCCATTCTCTTCAAGTGAGGTGAACATACGAGGGTCACCGGTCATATGTTGAGTGCAACCACTATCAATAACCCAATGAGATCCACCGGTCTTGTAGTTCACCTACACACAAGAGATCAAACTTTTTGTTTAGGGACCCAAACTTGAGAGGGACCCTTTACTTTCTCAACTAGTGACTTGGCAACCCATATCTTCTTAGGCCTATTCTTGTTAGGGGGACCCAAGAACATGACTTTCATCTTTCCACTTGAATCTTTTCTAAGCATGTAATGAGCATTGAAAGCAAAGGGTCTAGCATGCTTGGGCAAGGGTTGTGGTGGTGGAGTTTTGCACTCATGAGCAAAATGGCCTTCTTGTCCACACTCAACACATCTCTTTGGCTTGGGTTTTGACTTGCTTTGTTGTTGTTGAGTTTTAGCCTTCTTCTCTTGATTTGCCAAGTAACCGATGCCACTTCTATCCATCTTCATGACGGTGTTCATGAGTAGCTCACTTTGCAAATGTTGGCCTCTTGTGAACTTGCTTAGGCCGGTCTTGAGATGCTCTTTTTCTTGCTTGAGCTTTTTGTTCTCTTCAATAAGTGACTCATTTGATGTTTGTTTTTCAAGAGCCATCAACTTCTTGTTCTCACTTCTAAGCATCTCATTTTCACTCTTTAGCATGACATATTCATCATAGTTGTCGGACTCAACCACATTCTTGCCTTTGCCGCTAGAGCCTTGCTCAATGTTCTCAATAACCAAGTCATCACATGATGTAGCTATATCAATCTTAACAACTTGGTTAGTAGCATCATGTGTTTCAAGAGCAAGCTCATTTGCAACAATAAGACTATCATAATCGATTTTCAATGAAGTATATTTATCTTTTAGCAAGTTGTGCCTAGTGTTGAGCTCATTATGCTTCTTCTCAAGTTTATCATGTTCATCTCTAAGCTCTTTGTTAGAGGTTTCAAGCTCCTTGAGAGTAGAAGACATAATTTCATTTTGATCTTTAAGCTCTTCACTAGTCTTTTGTGCATTTTCAAGCTTAGATGAGAGTGAGTCATTTTCATTTTGGAGCTCATCATTTTCATTTCTAGTTCTTCTTATGACTTTAGAATATTTGTTCAACAATTTTACAAGTTCATCATAAGAAGGTGCATCATATTCATCATCACTATCACTATCATCATCATCACTATCATTGTTTTGTACCTTTCGTTCACCCTTGGCCATAAGGCATAGGTGAGTAGTGGAAGATGATGGTGAAGGTGGCGGTGAAGGTGGTGATGAAGATGTCGGTGAAGATGATGATGGCCCAACTACAAATGCGGCAACCTTCTCTTTCTCATCATCGCTCTCATCGCCGGAGGACTCACATGATGACTCAATGTCGGTGAGCCAATCACCAACAATATAGGCTTTGCCTCCCTTATTCTTCTTGTGGAACTCTTTTCTCTTGCCATCCTTCTTTTTGTATGGCTTGTTCTTCTTCTTGTCATCTTCTTCATCACTTGAGTCATTTCTCTTGCCCTTGTTCTTGTTCTTGTACTTGTCTTTTGGAGGCTTGGGGCATTGATGAGCTAGGTGGCCAAGTTCACCATAATTGTAGCAATCCATCTCGGATATAGGCTTCCTTTTGCTACTTGTGAAGAACTTCTTCTTCTTGCCATCGAACTTGATGCCACTCTTGTTGAGCTTCTTTAACATCTTGGTGGTCTTTCTCACCATGAGTGCAAGTGATGCATCATCAATATCACTTTCACTTGAGCTTTCTTGCACCATCATGGCTTGGCCCTTCTTCTTTTTCTTGTCATAGCTAGCTTTGAAGGCCAAGTCCTTCTTCTTGGAAGATGATGAGCCCTCTTCCGGAGTGATGTGCATGTACATCTCATGTGCATTGATCTTTCCCAATACTTGTGTCGGTGTTGCGGTGGAGAGATCACTTTGATGAAGCACGGTGACAATGTGACCATACTTCTCGACGGGAAGAACGCTCGAGATCCTCCTTGCAACATCCGATTGACACATTTGAGTGAGTCCAAGAGCATTGAGATCCTCTACAAAAACATTCAATCGAGTGTACATTTCATTAGCACTTTCTTTGGGAAGCATTTCAAAAGAATTAATTTTCTTCAAGGCTATGTGATAGCGTTCCTCACGCTCACTCTTAGTTCCCTCATGGAGAGCACAAAGGTTTTCCCACAATTCATGTGCGTTTTTGGTATTTCGCACACGATTGAAAATATCCTTGCCTAAGCCCCGGTAGAGTGCATTTTTTGCCTTTGCATTCCACCGATCGTACTTCTCCTCGTCACCACTTGGGTTGGCGGGATCCTTGATAGCGGGAAGTCCCTCGGTTGCGGCTCTAAGGCACCCAACATCTATGGCTTCGAGGTATGCCTCCATACGAATTTTCCAATATAGAAAATCGTCTCCCCCAAAGGTGGGAGGTGGTCCTTCCCCATTAGACATCTTGCTCTAGGTGGTGAGGCCTAAATTAAGAGCAACTCGGCTCCGATACCAATTGAAAGGATCAAGATGCCCAAGAGGGGGGTGAATTGGGCTTCTCTAAAAATTAATTGCAAGAATTAAATCCTACAAGCCAAAGTTCACCCCTAGTGCCTACTAGTGTTCCTTGTGATTCTACCGGTAAAAAGACTTGCACCCTAAGTTCCAATCCTAGTCTAGCATGGCAATTCTAGGAAAGTAAATCAAGCAAAGAAAGTAATACACGAAAGTAAATGCTTGAAAGTAAGGGTTAGAAACACGGCGATGTTTTCCCGAGGTATCGGAGAGTCGCCACTCCCCACTAGTCCTCGTTGGAGCACCCGCGCAAGGGTGTAGCTCCCCCTTGATCCGCGCAAGGATCAAGTGCTCTCTACGGGCTGATTCTTCGACACTCCGTCGCGGTGAATCGCCCAAAACCGCTCACACGATGAGTTGGGTCATCCACAAGCTCGTCTGATGATCACCAAACTCACAATCACCACCAAACCGTCTAGGTGATGGCGATCACCAAGAGTAACAAGCTAGAACTCTCACTTGACCACAACAAGCCTAATAAGAAGATGGATGCACACTTGCTACTCCCTAGTCACTAATGAGGAATCTCAAACTTTGATTCTCAAATCACTATCCTCACTAGGGCTCTTGCACTCCCTTGCACTTGAAAGGTGTTTCTCAGCTGAACAAATGAGCAAGAGACCTCTAAAAGAGGTGGAGGGGATGTATTTATACACCCCTCAGACAAATCCAACCGTTACCTGCCAAATCAGCAAAACTCGCGATGACCGGACGCGCCGATCGTCGTGACCGGACGCGCCGGTCGAGTGTAACGGTCGAAAGCCGAAAGTCAGCGCTGAGTGACCGGACGCGCCGGTCAGGGATGACCGGACGCGTCCGATCATGCAAGAGCCTTACTGTTCTTTGACTTGACGCTCGACCGCGTCCGATCATGGATGACCGGACGCGTCAGGTCAGCGAAGAACCTTACTGGAACGTGACCGGACGCGTCCGATCACTTCACAGTCGCGTCCGATTATACTTTTACCCTCTGAAACTCGTGTCAGACTGATCACCGCGTACGGTCCTCGCAGGGACCGCGTCCGGTCAACCAGTTAACGACGCAGTGACTGTTAGTACTGACCGGACGCGTCCGGTCGTGACAGAGACCGCGTCCGGTCAGGGGTAAAACTGCTCAAACGACTTAGAAACGCGACGCAACTTGAACCAAGTTGCTTCCAACTGAACTTTGAGCTTTACCTGAGCTACCTAGTGCTAAGTTTGACAAGTGTACACCACACCTAAACAAAAGACTCACCTAGGTCAAGCTACTCGCTCATGTCCCCCTTTATAGTACGTTCAAAGGAAGAAACAAAGATCCTAACGACTATTCCGGATGTAACCTAACACCTTGACATCCGGAACTAACCGTCCTTAATCTTGTCGTTGATCCTTTGAAAACCGAAACGATTTCCATCAAGGGACATGAATACCATAGTGCCCAAAGCAGTTATCATCTCCATGACCTAACTTACCAAAGTTTCTGCAAAACACACGTTAGTTATGGTAATAATGCGTTGTCATCAATTGCCGAAACCAACACCGGGGCCTAGATGCTTTCAATGATTTCTAAGGTTTTTTTTAAAAAATATGTGAACAATATTTTGAAAAAAAAAAGTAGTCCAATTTACCCCGGAGCTATCCGCGTAGTCCGATTTACTCCATTCTTTGACATGACACCACGTAGAACGGCTGGCATAGCGCCACGACAGCAAAATCATCGTAAAAAACCGTCTACGGGTTTTAAAAGTTGAAGACGTCAGGGAAAAATTCGGACAATCGCGAAGGTTGAGGATCAAAATGACTTCCGCCAAAAAAAAAACGCACCGGTAAATAAGTTGGACTTATGGTTAGGCCTGGCCCATTCGCATCCGGTTTGTCCATCTGCAGGGCATATATACCTGCGTCGGCTCTCCTTGGTTGCGTTCACTTCCCTTGATCCCTTCTCTAGAGCTCCGTCTGTTTCGGGAGGGGCAGGTTAGGGTTCGGTCGCGTGCGATTGGGCGATCTCGGGCGATGGGGATCCGTCGCTGTAACCTCAAGAGGAAGGCGGCGAGCGCGTCGGAGGCCGGTGACTCTGGCCTCAAGAGGAAACTGGCGAACGCGTCGGAGTCGGAGGACGATAAGATCCTGAAGGTCAAGTCGGAGGAGGGTAAGATCCTGAAGCTCAAGGAGTATATGGCGGCCGAAGATGAGGCTATGGCGAAGCTTCCCCCCGCTTACCGTCCTCCACCTACGGTGCAGGCGGCCGAGCCGACCGGGAAGAAGAAGAAGAAGAAGAAGAAGAAGAAGAAGGTGCTGGTCAAGAGGTTGGTTGCGCAGGAGCAGATCGACGCCCTCTTGGCAATGCACTGCCCGATTACCCCTAATGAGCTCACTGAAGAACAGCTGGCCGGTTATCCCAAGAGTTTCCAAGACTTACACAACCAAGAAATGAATATCGCTAAGAAACTGCGTGACTACCATCAGGCCCTCATCGACCAGTACGCAGAATATGGCTACGCGGTGGACGAATCGGAGGCCGAGGTCACCGACGACGAAGACGAAGACGACGACAGCTAGCTGAAGGCAGAAATTAAAGACCTGATGTCAATAATTTGCGAGGAGCTTGTGTGTCAGTTAGAGCCGTGTCGTTCCCTTTAATTTCCTTATCATGCTATGCATGCTACTAGTTAAAAATGCTGGTTTTGCAATCGTATTTGAATCGATGATGATGTCTTTTGTGCTAGTCAATCACAGCTGCCATTTACCAAAAATGCTAAGTTTTGCAATTGTATGTCTTTCGTGCTAGTGAATCACGATTGTTGCTGATTTGTCGAGATCACCGATCTCTATGCAGTTATCTTTACACAGTTGAAAATAAGTCCTTGAGCGACAAAATGGCCGTTCCTCCAAAGCATAACTGGTACTGATCTCAGCCTTCTCGTTTTTCAGAGACATGAGCCGTCAGTTACCAGTAGCCGGTCCCCATATAAAATGCAGAACAAACAAGTGAAAAGATGCCAATGATTGTTCGTGGAAGAAGGCGATCAGATCATTCAGAGTTTCGAACCAATGCATGTGCGGGATGTGTGTGCCGCATGCAACAAGTTATACAGAGTCACTGTACTGACGACATTCCACTGGCACATCGATCGGTTGAGCCATGCTCTTCCATGGCTCCCCATCCATGGAACCTTCCCCGGAAGGACGGAATCATGGGCCATGGCGCTCCATCCATGGCTGCCTGCCCTGTTCCCTGCTTGTTTGGCCGCCATGGCATCAGTTCATGAGTCGTCAACATCGCGTCGCCTCGCCCAGGACATGGATCTCGCGGTCTCGATCGCCTTGCGTTGCTGAACACGGCATTGCCTCCTCACGACCATGCCTGCCTCTCGTACCGTGCAATGCATATGGCCATTGCTGATCCATACGGACCACAGGGAGCCCTGCACAAGCGGTTCTGTGAAACTGTGACCTTCCTCCTCAACGCTCGCAAACAAGCAGGACAGGGGGCTCGGATCCCAGACACGAGTGAGGACTGAGGAGGCCTACGCAGCCGGACAGGAACAACTCTGCTGAAATGAGTATATATAGAATGTATGCTCGTGCTGTTGTGGCTACAGAGATATGTTGTTTATCAATTACGACACCTTTGCAGGAAGGCACATCCAGCTTGTGCGTCTTGCAGGACAGCACAAGACATGATGTACTACATGTTCATAGTTGTCTGTATCAAGGGTAGCGTTGAAGCTTCAGCAACAGCAATATATCCACAACTTCACATTCTAGACATAAAACAATTGTGCTATCACATATTTGGCGTCTGCTACATCAGTGTTCATCATTCATATACAGGACTAAAATTTCAATTGAGTCATCATCATACAATAAACATCGTTACAGCATCTAAATAGCAGAGTGTGCGTCAACCAGGGCAAAGTAGGCCTCATGCAACTTCCGGATATCCAAATGACTTGTAGAATGGATTTGAGCACCTACTAACCTGCACCATATAGAACATAGATCATGACATGTCAAAATGTAAATGATACACCGTGGTGTTAAACTACTATTTGAAATATATATAACCTCCCACCTAATTATCACCGTTTGATATAACCGTACCTCATTCAGAACATTACCTCAGGAAAAAAATACATACATGGAAGCAATGTAAGTATCCAACAATTGCATCACGTAAACAAAAGATAGAACAAACGAACACCTATTATGCATTTCACCTCTATTTACAGAAACTGAAACAAACACCTCTATTTACAGAAACTGAAACAAACTATCACCTATTATGCCCCCCGCTGCAACTTTGTTGCGTCAAAATGAGACCATGCGTTTTTCTTTGATCTATACATCAACGCAGAACAAAAAGGGCGCAAAACACATCGAGAGGGAGGGGGATAACTGAACCATATTTCATTATATTGCAATGTAAAACATAATACATGTATTGAGATTGAACTATAGATCATTGTTTAGATGAACTTTTCTAAATGACCCCAACTTTTCTATTGAATCACAAAACTGAACCGACGAAACTTCCTCGATTAATCCTCTTGGCAGTTCACAAGCCACCATGTATTTGTTTTGCTGTGATGGTGTCAGAAGGATATTCAGTGTAGCTGTTAACAATTCCCCGCGTCGCCTCTGGAGTCCTGGCATCACCTTTGAGGCACAGAATTCAAAACTGCGATCCAGGTCAGGTTTTCCTCTTTATTCCTTTTTGTTATGGAAAAAGAATTTCAATTCCGATGGAGCTCCTCCATTTGTAACTATATGGAAGCTGAAATTCACTGGGAACAGTTATGCCAAATGGATGTGGTTGTTCGCATCATCTACTTCCTTCAGCTACAGCAAAGGTCCATGCCCAGTTGGAAAATGACTAGGATGAACACCACGTTTTGGCCTTTCATTACCATACCGTCTCATTTCAACTGGACCCCAACCAAGAATACCCGCAGAACTACTAGATTCCTGCAACCTATTACCATTTGTCATAATTGGAGGTTGATACAAAGGCTGGGTGTCAAATTGATTATCTGGGTCAGCTCTCCGTCGACGCTTCCAGGCTTCAGAACTTCCAGAGCTCTCATTATTATGGAAAGACTCAGAATTGTACTGGAGAGACCTAGTTGGCCTTTGGTTTCTCGAAGGATGAAGTTGATTTGAGTTACCTCCCTTATTGGGAGGAACAGATGCGAAATTGCCACCATGAGATGGGCCAACTCCACCTTCCAATTGGTCTTGACTAAGTTTCAAATAGAGATCATGCAGTTGCTCCCCAGACATATTTGAAAAGGTGGCAACATAATTCCATAACCTCATGGTCATGCCTGCAATCAATACAATAATTTAGACAGGATCTATCAAGGGATTAAGACAGAGAGTCTTGTCTGGAGACTGATAATGGAGAAGGGAACATATACACTTACGGGATTGCCTATAAGATTCACTGTGTTGCCGGACAACTTCTCCAATTTTGTCCCCAATTATCAAGAGATACTTGCGAATTCTTGAAAGAACCTAAAGACAGTAAATTAAGGTAAGATTCGGATCAAAAAGCAGTTTGAGAATATATTGCCCACAGAAAAAGCAGATACCTTTTCCTTTGGGAGGTTTACACTTGTATTCTGCAGCCTATCCAGGCGCTTCAAAGTATCCTGCTCCTCATCTAAAACTTCAGAGCACCATTCAAGCCACTTCTCCTCTTTGTCCAGACGATACTTTGTCTCTGCCTCCGATTCAGAAATTTCACCTTCTTCTCTTGCTTCAGCTTCCACTATGACCTTGCGCTTCTGAATGTCATCTTTGTTCGGCTTATTATCCTCTTTTTCTGGTACATCCTTTTGTCGGCCCCTCATTGATCGAGCTCCACTATTACTGTCGTTATTGACTGTCTGGCGGGCATTTCCTTTGACTTTTGAGCTCTTACCACTAAACTTAGCATATTCCTTGATAAATACAACTCCTTGTCAGCATAATAGAATGCAATAAAATTGTAAAGCATGTAGAATATGAAATTGTTGTAGTAAACAAAGGCATGAAATTCAAGGTGAAACATTCATTTGTACTCTTTCAAAATAAACTCAAACATCTCGAATCGAAGCAACTAAAACATGTGAAGCAAACAAATAAACAAATTGCTGTTCTTGATTGTCAAATTTGTTACAGCATTACAAATGCATCATTATAAAATAGTTGGATTAGAAAAATAAAATAGGATAATTCGTTTAAACAAGCCTTTAAAATTACAATCTCAAGGTAAAACCTAAACGCCACTCTGCTTGAGGATTGCAATTCAATAACAGTTCAAAACCTGAACTCACTGAATGATCAGAACATGATAGAAGGGTTCACCTATTAGTAGTCCATATATCACACACTTGAAACCAAGAAAAGAACAATGTCCAGAAAGTTAAATGATCCCATGTACGTTTAAAAATAAACCGGAGGATCACCTCCAGTTCAAAAGAGGTACCTTTTGCAGGAGAGCACTAGCGCGGTTATCCAAGTTTGGAGCACGTGGTAAAAAGGTCTCTCTCTCACCAAGTGTTGCTGGTGCAATTTTTGTTGCCAGGCCAAGCTTTGGATCCAACCGTATTTTCTCCCAATTCCCGTAGCCATAACAATGAATTCCAACCATCAATCTAGCATCATCAGCTACGACCATACAAGAAATAAACTATAAGATCCCAATGTTTTATAGAATGTCTAAACAACTAGGGTTGAAATGCAATTACTTTCAGTCCATCCACAGCTTGCAGACCACTGAGGCTTTTTATAAGGTAGCTGGATGCGGTATTGCTTGATTGGATCTTTGTAACGTGCAATTCGCTTTGCCAAGAACTGAAGCTCTTCAACACGAGCTAGCAATTCGTAGGCCTTCACAGCTACACCGAAAAAATCCAAAACTGTGCCCTATATTGGAAGTGCACAAGTGAACTTAACAAAGGTGATGTCACGAAATACTCTTTACAGTTAATGAAAATGAGAGAGTTATTACCTTGATATCCGTATTCTCTTTAACCGCTTCCTGACAACCATCAATCAGCAAATCAAATAGCTCTATTTGCGCTTCATGTGGTGCCTTCGCAAGTACACCACCAACATCATCCACGATTAATCCAATCTGGGTTGCATTCCCAAATTTTTTGACCTAACAAATTTCACATATCAGGGTGTGAGTACATCAACACACATATCGCTTCACAAACAATGCCAGATGAAGTGCAACCAAATCAGACTAACTGATCCCATAGAAAAACTTTCCATGAAAGAACTTGCAAAATCGACTGGCAATTACATGCCAATAGAATTGGACTAATATAGTTACTTGTTCTATAACCATCATAATGCAAAGTATTACGATATCCCATCAAGGCATCAACTCAAAGCAAAGAAGATGATGCAATGACATATTGATAGCATGCTTCCAGGCACTTGTATATACAATTAAAAATCGATTATGAGAAGTACACGACTCAACTGAAAAGACAGAAAAACGATAGATAGATTTAACGTGCATATTACCGCTCGTACAAAACGAGAAGCGTCCTTCTTTGGAACATTACCAAAAGACCACTCTCGTACTTGAGCTACTGCTCCATCAACCAATGGTAATGAATTAACTGTTTCCACAGTTCTGCCAGAACGCCTCCTTGGCTTTTCTTGTGCTTCAACTGCCCGTCTTTTTCTGTTATTATTTTTGTCGAGCTGGGGATCTTCAACATAGCTCTTTTTATTTCGTGCAGCACGAGGTGCCAAAGTTTCCTGAAGAATACCAGTCATCACTATCTGATAATGTTTACAGAAAGAAATGACGAAAGCAGGTTATAATAACTGGGCAAACTAGCTAGCCAATCAATACCTGAATCATATCTGCAGGATCTGGCTGTATCAGCCTACTCCAGAATGTTGCATCATCTTCGCCACTGGAAAAGTTTGCAACCTACGCAAAATATGAAGAATAATAAATGTGAATACAGAATAGTTCCTGCTCAGCATCAGTAACTTGGGTATAGCATACACATCACATGCCTTGAAAGCACTAAGAAGCTCATTTCCTTCCTCCCCTTCACCACCCTTTGTCTCGACTTTCTCAGCTCTCTCAAGAATTTCATCAATGTCCAAACTTTCAAGGTTCCTCTTGGTCTCTTCATCAGTCTTGTCTTCTTTGAACAATTCCTCTGCACCGAACCTCAAGATAGCAGAAAGTTCATTCTGCCAAGTGACGCAGCTTACATCAGAATAGTAAAACAGCATAAAAGGGAAATAGAGAGGGAACAAGAAAATACAGCATGTAACTTTTTTTTTTACCTTCTCACAAGATTATCATATCCTGATAGAAGTTAAAAGGAACAAGCAAATGCATTTAACTTTGTTAGGGAATGAGAATCTATTGATTTGGGCTAACCCTAGAAGGGTAGCTATATAGGTAACCATACATGGGCCACATGGGCCTAGCCTCATGGGCCTAATACACTCACATTCCAACACCCCCCCCCCCCCCCCCGCAGTCTGAACTACCGGCGCAGCGGAGTTCCAGGCTGAACAAGATAGAAGAAAGACCACACACACGACCACACACACGGCCCCCCCACAGACGCAACTAGCCACTGGTGATGTTGAGGCTGGTGCGAAACTCGGTGAAGGTCGAGGACGGGAGGCCTTTGGTGAAGATGTCCGCGAACTGGGAGGTGGTCGGAACATGAAGGACCCGCACCTCGCCCATGGCCACCCGATCCCGGACAAAGTGGAGGTCGATCTCCACATGCTTCGTCCGCTGGTGTTGGATGGAGTTGGTGGAGAGGTAGACCGCACTAACATTGTCGCAGTAGATCAGTGTGCTCCGGGAGGGCGGAGTGTGCAGCTCAGCGAGAAGCTGCCGGAGCCAGGAGGCCTCAGCCACGCCGTTAGCGACAGCGCGGTACTCCGCCTTGGCACTGGACCGGGAGACCACAGGCTGGCGCTTAGACGACCAGGACACCAGGTTGCCGCCCAAGAAGACAGTGTAGCCGAAGGTGGAGCGCCGAGTGTCTGGACACCCCGCGCAGTCAGCGTCAGTGTAGACGACAAGGTCGGCGGAGGAGGACCGGTGAAGTAGGAGGCCGTAGTCGATCGTGCCCCGGAGGTAGCGGAGGAGGCGCTTGAGAGCCGTGAGGTGGGGCTCCCGGGGATCATGCATGTGAAGACAGATCTGCTGAACTGCATAGGTGATGTCCGGCCGGGTGAAGGTGAGGTACTGAAGGGCACCAGCTAGACTCCTGTATGCAGTGGGATCAGACACTGGGGGGCCCTTAGCCTCTGACAGCTTGCCCTGAGTATCGACCGGAGTGGAGCAGGAGCAGGGGTTGCAGTCAGTCATCCCAGCCCGCTCCAGGATATCCCGAGTATACTGCCGCTGGTGAAGAAGTAACCCGGCAGGACGAGGCTCAACAGTGACCCCGAGGAAATGGTGGAGCACACCCAAATCCTTCATAGCAAACTCCTGCTGAAGAGCGGCAATGATCCGGCGGAGAAGGGGCTCACTGGAGGCTGTGAGGACAATGTCATCAACATAGAGCAGCAAGTACGCAGTGTCAGCTCCATGGTGATAGATAAACAGAGATGTATCAGACTTGGCCTCCACAAACCCCAGAGTAAGCAGGAAAGCAGCAAACCGATGGTTCCACGCCCGGGGTGCCTGCTTGAGGCCGTAGAAAGACCTGTTGAGCCGGCAGACCATGTCAGGACGGGAGGAATCAACGAACCCCGCCGGCTGACTGCAGTACACTGTCTCGGTGAGAAGGCCGTGCAGAAAAGCATTCTTGACGTCCAGCTGATGGACGGGCCATGACCGAGCAAGCGCCAACGAGAGCACGGTGCGGACGGTGGCCGGCTTGACCACCGGGCTGAAGGTCTCATCATAGTCAACCCCAGGGCGCTGAGTGAAACCCCGGAGAACCCAGCGAGCCTTGTAGCGCTCGAGAGTGCCATCAGCCCGACGCTTGTGGGTCCAGATCCACTTGCCGGTGACGACGTTGGAGCCCGGTGGCCGGGGCACCAACTCCCACGTCTGGTTGGCGAGAAGCGCGGCGTACTCCTCTTCCATCGCGCGGCGCCAGTGAGGATCCAACAGGGCGTCACGGACGGAAGAGGGTACCGGGGAGACCGGCGCGTCGCCGGTCGATGCCGCAAGGGCCCGGGGTGGCAGTGTGCCAGTCGCGTGCCGTGTCACCATCGGGTGAACATGTCGCGGGTGTCGGTGAAGAAGTGGCGGGTGGTAGACCGGCGGTGCGTCACGGGCCAGCGGGGACTGCGGCGGTGGTGTCGGTGTCCCCGACGGAGAAGGGACCGCGAGTGGCGGCGGCCGCGGCCTGCGCTGGTACACCCGTACCGGCGCAGCGAACCGCGAAGGAGGTGCCGGGGCAGGTGAAGGTGCCGGGGCAGCACCGGAGCACGGCGACCGGCACGGTCCCCCCGGGGCAGTATCGGGAAACGAGGGCCCCGGGTCTGCGGCATCCGGAGAGGTCGGGGCCGCGCCAGGGGACGACGGGCCCGGACCCGCCGGGGAGCTGGGACAGGTGCCCGGCAAGGAGCGCGGCGAAGCAGTACCTGCAGGAGACCACGGAAAAGGTGGCTGGACCACCGTGTCAGCGGGAAAGGGGGAGGAGGGATCAAGAATAGGAGTGGTGGTGGGTGTGCTGGAGAAGGGAAAGACGGACTCATCGAACACCACATGGCGAGAGATGAGGACCCGTCGGGAGGTAAGGTCAAAGCACCGGTACCCCTTGTGATCCGGGGAGTACCCGAGGAAGACACAGAGAGTGGAGCGAGGGTGAACATGGCCACCGGTGGGCGAGGCTCACCACCGGGAGCGTGGTAGGGCCACATAGAGATGCGCCCTGACCACGGGTTGTGGAACGAAGGCCATGGTGCCCCCCCTGCGGTCCAGCCGGTGCCGGACCACCAGCCGGAGCCTGGGTGACACCACCCCGGCCTCCCCCGCGACCCCCACCACGGTGACGACGACCGCCACGACCCCCCCACCCCCGCTCGGCCCGGAGGGAGGGGGACCCGGTGGAGCGGACGAACGTGGTGGAGCAGACGGACGCGGCGGAGTAGCAGCCAGAGCCGTCGAAGAAGACGAGGACCCCGGAGAAATGGCGGACCCCGGCTGGATGCCCTGAGTGAGCTCCTCCATGACAAGGTCGTCACGGACCTGCAGGAAGGTGGGGAAGGGCCGCTGACGGGTGATCCACGTCCTGAGGTGGGCGTAGCGGTCGCTGAGCCCGCGGAGGATGTTGAGGACCAAGATGCGATCCTCCACGGGCCAGCCGAGGTCGCCAAGGGAGTCTGCCATGCCCTTCATCCGACGACAGAACTCGCCAACGGAGAGGTCACCCTGGACGAAGGTGCGGAAGCTCGCGTCGAGACGCAGAGCCCGGGCCTCGGCGTTGCCCAGGAACTGTCCCTCAAGGGCAAGCCACGCCCGGCGCGCGTCAGGGGAGTTGCGGACGAGGTCGTGGAGGTCCAGGGAGATCGTCCCCAGGATCCAGGAGAGGACGATGCTGTCGAGACGGAGCCACGACGGTGTCTGGACGGCGACCGAGGCGTCAACAAGGACGTGGTCGTCGAGGGCGTAGCGGCGGAGAGTGAGAAGCACCAGATCCCGCCAGCGGGCGTAGGAGGGCGACTCCGGCTCGAGGACGACCGGAACGAGGAGGCGAATGTTCTAGACCCCCCCGGCCTGGTAGTGCAGCTGAGTCACGAGCGGGTCGGCCGGGTCGTGCCAGAGGACGGCGGTGTGGGACACGCGGCGTCCCGACGAGTCGGAGGAGGTGGCCCCATCGTCCTGGGAGGCGGGAGAGGCGAGGAGCTGCTCCGCCTCGGCGATCTGGCGGGCCAGGGCGTCGGCCGCGTCGCGCTCACGCTCCCACACGAGGGCGGCCGCGCGCACACGAGCCTGCCCCTCCGCGGCGGCAGCCCGGGCAGCGACGAGAGCTGCGGCGAGGGCGGAGTCCGGTCTAGTTGGGAGCCGAGCCGCCCGCGGGTGGACCAGACCAGTGAGGCCGTCAGGCGGCTGCGGATGGAGGCCCCCTGTCGCGCCCGCGGGCAGGGGATGGACGCCCCCCGGCGGCGGCAGACGGAGGCCAGCCGCACCCTCTGCCAGTGGAGGGTCGACTCCAGGCGGCGGCAGGTGCACGCCAGCAGCGGCAGCGACCACACCGTCCCCGGTTTCCCCCACCGCGGGAAACACCGGAGCAGAGCCGCCCGCGCCTGGAGGTGGGAAGGGGGCGCCTGGAGGATGGGCGGCGCCTGGAGGAGGTGCGCCTGGGAAGGGAGCGCCGGGAGGAAGAGCGGCGGCCAGTGCCGCGCCTGGAGGAGGGGCGGCTGCCGCGCCTGGAGGAGCAGCAGGGGTCGCCGCCAGCACCTGGGCCCAGGAGGAAGTGGAGAGGGGAGGAAAGTGGCTGTAGAGAGGAGGAGGAGAAGGGGCGCCGGCCATGGCGCCGGTGGCCGGCGGCGGCTGCCACCAGCGGCGGCGGCGGCTGGGAAGAGGGTGGGTGGGGAGGAAACTAACCCTAGGCTGCTGATACCATGTTAGGGAATGAGAATCTATTGATTTGGGCTAACCCTAGAAGGGTAGCTATATAGGTAACCATACATGGGCCACATGAGCCTAGCCTCATGGGCCTAATACACTCACATTCCAACAAACTTCTAAACTGAACAAAATCAATATGATAGGCACTTCAATTTTCAGCATTTGATAAGCTGTACGAAAATTTCTTTAAGCAACATGTTACAACTTGTTTCAACCTGAAGCTACATTCAATGGCCACCCAATACAAAACTCGGTAATGAATCTTGTAAACCACCCAATACAAAACTTCTAGGGTAATTCATGCCGGAAAGTTAGCCTAAAACAAGGAAACAAGATAGTCGAAACCAAAACCTTACCTTGTCAAATATGGAGCCACCCTTTTTGGATTCTTTCTTCTCAAGCCTGCCCTCAGCATTTAGCTTCTGAATAACCAAGTGATCAAGAACCTGAAATAGGGGGGGAAAAAGGTAAAAAGAACAGTTCAATAATCCTACTAAAGAATACATGAACTAGGCACTTTGACAACCATCTTTTTCTTTGCGCGTTCCAAAATATCCTCTTCAACACTTTTGCATGTGACGAAGCGGTAGATATTAACAGTCTCCTGTTGGCCAATCCTATGTGCCCTACTCATGGCCTAGCAAGAAACGAGCCATATTAAGAAACATAGGAAAGATAAGTAAATCTTTACAAGTTAAACACACACACTTCCAGGAGGGAGGGATGGAGGGAGGGAGAGGGAGAGAGCGAGAGAGTGGGTGAGTGAGAGTGAGAGGGAAAAACCTGCAGATCATTTTGCGGATTCCAATCTGAATCAAAAATTATCACTGTATCTGCAGTTGCAAGATTAATACCAAGTCCTCCGGCACGTGTGGATAAAAGAAAACAGAAGTCATCACTTCCAGGAGCATTAAAATGTTCCATGGCTTGATGACGAAGATCTGCTCTTGTACTACCATCAAGCCTCTGAAACTGAAATCCACGAAGAGAGAGGTATTCTGCAAGGATGTCCAACATCTTAACCATCTGCAAGGAATCAAGAAGTAAACCACATGAGGCGCAGATGCTTTAAAAAATATTTTGCTTCCCAATATATTGATGTTAGCACAATAAGAAAATAGTTATGTAATGTTTTAACTTGAAGCAAATCACGCCCAAGATTCTCTTAAAAGGAATCTACTCAATCACAAAGAGAACTGCTCAAGATTCTCCTAAAAGGAATCTACTCAATCACAAAGAGAACTACAGAAATAGAAAAGAATCAGTACAGCGAAATAATTTTTTCCACAATGGCCAAGACAAATTTCATTACCATGAAGAAACAAAATTAGATTACAATGTTTAAGTTCGCCCAGAGTTACCGAGAAAAATAAGCAAGTTCCTGAGCCTCTGAACATGAAGGGGTCATTCGGCTAGGCAAATACCAAACAAATTCATTGTTTTGGTTTCCAAACGCCTGCCATTTAGAAATAACTAAAGTTCATGCAAGCATTTTTATTTGGTTTCCAATTCTTCTCATTTTGGAACATTTTCCAACAAGTGTCCCTCTGAATGCCTCTTCGCCATTGTCATAAAATCATCGTATAGTGAAAAAATCTACTTTTTTACTGAAGAAAGTACATTGTTAAAATCAGTTTTATTTCAGTTTTCCAATTTTTTTTGGTACTATATCATGATGTTGATATATTCTGGCAACCAGCTGCCCCTAACTTAAGTTTCTGGTTCTACCACTAGCAAAGCTCAAGGACTCCCAAAGGTGTATTCAGCAGGTTGACCTCCAAGTAACACTCACTTTTTTGCTTTCTCTCTTAGGCACCCGTAGTGCTCGTTTCATGGGGCCGCAGCAGAGAAAAAAAGGAAATCAAATGTTACCACTATCTAAAATTTGAATAACCACATCATGTGGTGATAAACTGGTAGATACAAACCTGTGAGAATATAAGCACACGATGGTTAGTCTCCCGCAGTCTCACCAATAGTTTGTCCAACAAGACAAGTTTCCCACTGCTCATAACAATGCGTTCAACTTTATTCCGATCACCAATGCTATCTCCACCATAACCATGATCGGCACTTTCAAACAAGAATGGATGGTTGCAGCATTTCTTCAATTCAACAACAATGTTAAGAAGTGATACCTGCATATGCCATGATCAAGTCAGTCACATAAAACATGATAGCAGGCATAGTTCTTAAGGCGGTAAGGCGAGGTGCGGCGCTCCACCCCCTTCCAGACGCCTAGGCGAATTAGGTGCGCGGCGAGGCGACGGCATACACATACTACTGTTCACAATCAGAGCCTCAGAGGCACATATAACAATGACACAAATCAATAAATTAACCTCTCTTATGCAGCAAAGTTCAGACATCAGAGAGAAACAGTCAAGCATATATTAATTATTCACAGCAATTAGGCAACCACATCAGAAGAGCACACCTGTGAGCATTCCAACTATCAAACTGTAACACATAAATAGGAGAAACGAGCAGAGCAGAGAAAGCAAAGTAGAGCAGAGTACAGGAAGGAGCAGAGCATGGGAACGAGGCGGAGGAAGAACAGAGGAAGAAGGGGGAGGAAGAGCAGAGGAAGAAGGGGGAGCAAGAGGAGAGCCGCAGAGCAGCAGAGGAAAGAGGAGGGGAGGACGTAACTGCCAATCACACAGTCGCAGAGCAGAGTCGCGGTTGGGGACGGGGCCGGACTCGGTCGCGGCAGACGGAGCGGGAGTCGGCCGCGGACAGGGCTGGAGTCGCGGACGGGACGGAGTCGCGCTCGCGCAGGCGGGTCGCGGACGGGCCGGACTCGCGCGGGGGCAGTCACCTGCGCCGCGCCGGCGCCGGATTCCAGGTGCGCCGCCGCCCTCCTCTCTCTTCCTCTCTCCTTCCTTTCCCTCTCCCTGTCTCAACTGACGCGATGGGGATTGGGTTGGCGGGAGGTGCAGGCACGGCTGCTTCTTTTCCCACGCGCGCGCATCGCTCCGCTCTTTTCCCACGCAAGCGCGCAGCGCTGCTCTTTCCCGCGCGCTTTTCCGTCCAGCGGCGTCCGCCTCAACAAAATTGACGACTAGGCGACGCCTTCAGCCGCGAGGCGATGCCATACGCGATGAGGGCGCGGCGACCGCGACGCCCCGTTTGGAATCCCGCTCGGACGACTAGGCAACGCCTAGTCGTCGCCTAGGCGACACCTTAAAAACTATGATAGCAAGACAGTAATTTTTTGGAGAGCAGATTTGGCTATGCCTTAAGAATAATCGTTGCCAAACACACTAATTATTTGGAATTAGTAGATCAGAACATGAAGTTATAAACAATCAATCCTTGCCCACATGGGAAAGCAGATTTGCCTCACAACGGCCAAGTGTAGCCTTGTGGCCTTGCCCGTGCTCCAGTTTGATAGGTAATGCACGGCCAGGTGAGGAACTGCTTGAACTAGCAATAGCAGGTGAGAAACTGCTTGAGCTAGCAATAGTAGGTGAGAAAGAATAGTAACATTGTTCCAATCAAGATAATCCTGGCAAGCACCACAGCATTTAGCAAGAAAAATGGTCCTAGACTAGCAGCAACGGTATATATTCATTCATGTCTGGAGATAAGGTTCAATTTGCTACATACTGAGACAACCAAATTACATTAAATTCCAAGATAGAACAGAGCGGTAGCTAACAAAAAATAACC
Organism: Saccharum hybrid cultivar R570; assembly: GCA_038087645.1. Taxonomy (NCBI): domain Eukaryota; kingdom Viridiplantae; phylum Streptophyta; class Magnoliopsida; order Poales; family Poaceae; genus Saccharum; species Saccharum hybrid cultivar. Next base: position 3,823,751 of record JAQSUU010000809.1, on the reverse strand, counting down.
AAATGTGCCCACTGAAATAACTAAAGCCACAGAGAATATAAAAACATAAGAACTTGCTTAAAAGAACAAGATGTAACAAAAACCTGATTCCCACGGACTCCTTTATTTAGATTCTGAAAATTCCGCTCTAAAATCCACTTGTAGTACCTAGTAAAAAACCAAAAAAAATTAGCCTCAATGTAAAATAAGGGCACGTTTGGCAGCTCCAAGGTCCATGCAGGGTTTGGAGCTTGTAGGAAAAATAAAAGGTTTAAGAATGCGGGTTCCATCCAAACTAATAAGAAAACTTATCAAAAAAAAAAAAGAGGTTCAAGAAAATTAGCATGGAGTACTCACTGTTTCTGAAGGGGTGACATCTCGACACGTAGAATCCTCTCAATTTTAGGAGGTAAAGACTTCTCAACATCTTTTATAACCCGCCGTAGAATATGAGGCCTCAATTCCTTATGCAAATTCGCAAGCTACAAGAAAACCGGCAAAAGAAGTTATGGGCTTCAATCAACAGAAAACCAACATATTATATGCTGATCAGCGAAGATAAAGCTTTTATTTGAAACACTACCTCAGTTTCGTTGAACGAACTCAAATTTTTGTATCTCTCAACAAAACTATCCTTGCTGTTGAATTTGACTGGATCAAGGAAATGAAGTAATGCCCTACAAAAAAAAAACTCAGAATCAAAGGAAAAAATGAAGGATTAAAAAAGGTTAACAAAACTGAATCAGCCTAGATGTAGCAACTGCGAACAGATTGCTGTTTTTTTAAAATAATATAGCTCCACATAAAGATGACATATCCGCATATAATATAAGTTAACTATTATAACTCCACATAAAAGATGCCGTACCAAAGCTCTTCCACACTGTTCTGCAAAGGTGTTCCAGTGATAAGCAGCTTGTTCTTAGTGCTGAATTCCTGTAGAAGCAATACAAAATTAGTCTAATCATAATCCTAGTAAAAGTTACATGATACAGAAGCTAAGAAATTGTTTCATACCAAAAGGGTCGTATACAGTGACGCTTCAGAATTTTTCAACCGGTGGGCTTCATCAACCATAAGATAGTTCCATTTGATCTTGGAAAGAACCGCTTTGTCCTTGAGAATCACCTCGTAGGTAGTTATCAATGTGTGGAATTTTACATGACGCCCACCCTTCTTGTCTGAAAAAAATTCATGCTGCTGGCACATCTGTGGCAAATAGCAAAAAGATACTGTTAGCTTACTCTAGTTTCCTGTGCTAGTATCTCCTTGGTCTTAGTACTAGTATCTCTTTGATTATTGTGTTAGTCTTTTACTGCTATTTACTTAGCTGTGCGCCACCCTATGTGGCTATGTGAACAGGCCTCTTGGGCCTCTATATATTGTAACCCTCTGTGTAAACACTTCATCTAATCTAGAATCAACTGGCATTCTGCCAGCCTTCATGGTATCAAACGCGTGAAGATCGGGTCCTGTGCCCCTTCTCCCGCCCACCTCCTCTGCTTCCGCCTCTTCCCTCTTGGCGCCCGCGCCCTCTTCCCGGCGTCCGCGCCCTCTTCCCGGCCTCGCGCCCATGGCCGGCGGCTCCTCTGCCCCGGGCATTTCTGCCGCCACCGCAGCCCAGCTGCGAGACGAGGCTCTAGCCGCCGCCAAGCGCCTCGAGAGCGAGGCCTCAGCTGCTCGCGAGGCCAACGACGATCGTGCCGTCCAACTCCAGCAGGAGGCGGCTCTTCTCAAGGACGCCGCCGCCGCCCAGGAGCGGGTGCGTGCCGCCGCTGACGCCCTGTCCCAGGCGCGCGCGCAGGCTGACGCCCTGGAGGCGCAGGCGGCCGAACTCCGCGAGCGTCTCCGCCCGGACTCCGCCGACGACGACGCCCTCTCCGACGACGACGCCCGCTCCACTTCCTCCTCCGAGGCCGCCGCCATCGCGCACCTGCACAGTCAGGCCTGCGCGGTTCAGAACATCAAGTACTTGATCCCGATCGTCCTCGACCTCAAGTCTTCCCACTACTCCAAGTGGTGGGGCTATCTTCTACTTGCCCTCGGCCGGTACACGCTCAAGGACCATGTCCTCAGCGACGTTTCCCGTCCCACTGACTCACACTGGCAGCGCATGGATTGTGTGGTCGTGTCGTGGATCTTCAACAGCATCTCCCCCGAGCTCCTGGACATCATCCACGCGCACGATGGCGTCTCTGCCCGGGCTGCCTGGCTCGGAATTGCGGAGCAATTCCTTGGGAACCGTGAGTCCCGAGCTCTGCTCCTTGATGCCGAGTTCCGCAATTTGTCCCAGGGAGACCTCACCGTCGACGACTACTGTCGCAAGCTGAAGGGCATGGCTGACGCCCTCGCCGACCTCGGTGAACCTGTCAATGACCGGACCCTCGTGCTCAACGTTCTGCGGGGCCTCAACGAGCGGTTCCTGTTCATGACTCACATCATCACTCGCCAGCGGCCCTTCCCCTCCTTCGCCGACGTTCGCGCCGACCTCCGTCTTGCTGAACTGAACATGGCGCCACCCTCTGCTGCTCCTACTGCCCTCCTCACCGCTGCACCGGGCAAGTCGACGCCAGCATCCAGCCCTCCTCATCCTCGCCCCCCGGCCATGACTCCATCCACCGGCGGCTCTTCTGGCACCAATTCTGGTGCCAACCGTGGCCGTCGTCGCCGCGGCGGGCGCAACCAGGGCAACCACGGCGGCACCAGCGCTCCTGGCGGCCAGCAGTGGCCGTCCTTCTACAACCCATGGACCGGGTCCATCCAAATTTGGCCTGGTCCCGCACCTGGTGGTCCTCGCCCTTCCCCGACGCGCCCCGATGCTCCTCCGCAGCACGCCATGCTGGCTGGTGCGCCTCCACCGGGCTATCTAGCTTCTCCACCAAGTCCAGGCGGAACGCTGCTTCCTACTCCTCTGACCTGGGCTCCCTGGACACCGCAGTCCCTGGCTCAGGCTTTTAGCACGGTGTCCCTCAACCAGCCCAGCACCAGTGACTGGGTTTTCGACTCCGGCGCCTCTTCCCACGTCGCCGCCAACCCCGGTATTGTTACCCCCACAGTCTCCCCCTTTCCTACTTCCATTGTGGTCGGTAACGGTGCCACACTTCCTGTTGTTGGCACCGGCTGCTCGATTATTCCTGGCCCCTTCCGCCTTAACAATGTTCTTCTTGCTCCTGGCATTATCAAAAACCTCTTATCAGTACGTCAATTCACTACTGACAATCAGGTTTCTATTGAATTTGACCCTTCTGGCATCTCTGTGAAGGATCTGCGTACCAGGAACATCCTCCTTCGATGTGACAGCCCCGGGCCGCTGTACACCTTGCAGCTTCCTTCGACACCCACCGCTCCCTGCGTCCTTGTTGCCACCCCTTCGTCATCTATCTGGCACCGTCGCCTCGGTCACCCTGGCAAGGAGACTCTTCAGCACCTGTCTCAGTCTTCGTCGATCAACTGCCACCAGTCTGCAGATGATTGCATGTGCCATGCTTGTCAGCTAGGGCGCCATGTGCGTCTTCCCTTTTCTGTTTCTTTGTCAAGGGCCTCCAAACCCTTTGATTTAGTACATTGTGACCTGTGGACGTCACCTGTACTCAGTGTATCAGGTTTCAAATATTATTTAGTCATTCTTGATGATTTCTCCCATTTTTTATGGACATTTCCCCTTCGCCTCAAGTCTGATACGTTTTCTGCGCTTTCGCATTTCTTTGCCTATGCTCGCACTCAGTTCGGGTGTCAAATAAAATCTGTCCAATGCGACAATGGTCGCGAATTCGACAATTCTGCCTCCCGCTCCTTCTTTCTCACTCACGGCGTCTCCCTTCGCATGTCATGTCCCTACACCTCTCAGCAGAATGGGAAAGCTGAGCGCATCCTGCGCACCACCACCAACATTATCCGCACGCTCCTCTTCCAAGCATCCATGCCCCCCTCCTACTGGGCTGACGCCCTCTCCACTGCTACCCACGTTCTAAACCGCCTCCCCACTAAAACCCTCAACATGTCCACTCCCTTCTTCGCTCTCTATGGTACACTACCCTCCTACCATGACCTTCGCGTTTTTGGGTGCACTTGTTATCCCAACCTCACTTCCACCGCTCCCCACAAACTCGCTCCTCGCTCCACCCTTTGTGCCTTCCTCGGCTATTCCCCTGACCACAAGGGTTATCGCTGCCTCGACCTTTCTTCTAATCGTGTCATCATATCTCGCCATGTCATTTTTGACGAGACCACCTTCCCCTTCTCGGGTCACCGGACTCCAGCCCCACATGAGCTTGAGTTTCTAACTAATGATGAGCCTCTACCAGCTCCCCCTTCTACTGCAGGTACACCCAGCGCCTCTGTACAGTCCACCGCTGATGTGACTCCGGCTGAGTCACCTGATGATGATCTGGTGACCATCTGGCCCCCCCTACCGGCCGGGCCACATGCATCACCTGTGGCGCAGCAGTCACAGGTCCCTCCGGCGTCACCTGCACTGCCACCGGCGGCTGCTCCTGCGCCCACAGACCTGCCCCAGGCTGCAGCCCCGGCGCATGGCTTCCACAAGCCGCCGGTCACTCGGATTTACTCCCGGCGTGCCCCCACTGCTGCTGCAGCTCCGGAGCACATTTTTCCCAAGCCGCCGGTCACCCAGGTCTACTCCCGGCGTGCTCCCGCTGCTGCTTCTTCTCCAGCATCACCGTCACCATCAGCTGCTGCTCCGTTACGCCGCTCCTCCATCATCCCTTCACCACCCCGGTTCGTCAAGGATGCTCCTCCGGTTGGTGTTGTTCCTATTCCACCGGTTGACAACAACCATGGCATGATGACTCGTGGGAAATCTGGATACATACAGCCTCGCATCCTCCATACCGAGGCTCTATCTCCGATTCCCCGGTCATGCCGCGACGCCCTTGCTGATCCTCTCTGGCGTCATGCCATGGAAGAAGAATATGCTGCTCTCATGGCGAACCACACTTGGGATCTTGTTCCTCGCCCCGCCAAGGCTAATATTGTCACCGGCAAATGGATTTTCAAACATAAATTTCATGCTGATGGCTCTCTGGACAGATACAAGGCACGTTGGGTCCTCCGCGGCTTCACTCAACGGCCCGGCATCGACTACGACGAAACTTTCAGTGCTGTTGTCAAACCTGCTACAGTCCGCACAGTGCTCACCCTTGCTCACTCCCAGGACTGGCCAATCCATCAACTCGACGTCAAGAATGCCTTCCTCCATGGGACCCTCACTGAAACAGTATACTGCTCTCAGCCCACGGGATTCATTGATTCTGCTCTTCCACAACATGTGTGCAAGCTCAACAAATCCCTATATGGTCTGAAGCAAGCTCCCCGTGCGTGGCACAACAGATTTGCATCTTTTCTGTTCTCCCTGGGATTCACTGAAGCAAAGTCTGATACATCTCTCTTCATTCACCGACGCGGCACAGAGACCGTTTATCTCTTGCTCTATGTGGACGATATTGTCCTCACCGCCTCTTCTCAGCCACTTCTTCGCCGAGTCATTGCTGCTCTGATGAAAGAATTCGCCATGAAAGATCTTGGCCCACTTCATCACTTCCTGGGCATGGCAGTACAGCGTCAGGGTGATTGCTTACTTCTCTCGCAGCGTCAGTATGCTCTGGACATCCTGGCTCGCCATGGCATGAGTAATTGCAAACCATGCTCCACTCCTGTTGACACTTGTGCTAAAGTCTCTGCTGCGGCCGGCCCACCCGTTTCTGACCCTACAGACTACCGCAGCCTTGTGGGAGCACTTCAGTACCTGACATTCACTAGGCCTGACATCGCCTATGCTGTCCAGCAAGTGTGCCTGTACATGCACGACCCTCGGGAAGCTCATTTCCTCGCTGCCAAGCGGATCCTTCGCTATCTCCAGGGCACTCTTGATTATGGTCTCCTCATTCCTCGGACATCTCCTTCACAATTGATAGTCTACACTGATGCGGATTGGGCTGGTTGCCCGGACACTCGCCGCTCCACCTCCGGTTACGCCGTTTTCCTGGGTGGCAGCCTCGTTTCTTGGTCCTCCAAACGGCAGCCTACCGTCTCCCGGTCCAGCGCTGAGGCTGAATACAGGGCTGTTGCAAATGGTGTCGCTGAGGCTTCCTGGTTACGGCAACTTCTCCAGGAACTTGGTCACCTACTCACCTCCGCCTGCCTCGTCTATTGCGACAATGTCAGCGCGGTCTACCTCTCCACCAACCCTATTCAACATCAGCGCACCAAGCACGTGGAGATTGACCTTCATTTCGTCCGTGAACGTGTTGCCATTGGCGCTGTTCGTGTGCTTCATGTCCCAACAACTTCACAGTTTGCTGATGTCTTCACCAAGGGCTTGCCTACTTCTGTTTTTCAAGAGTTTCGCTCCAGTCTGAATGTCCGCTGCTGCGACGTTCCGACTGCGGGGGGGTGTTAGCTTACTCTAGTTTCCTGTGCTAGTATCTCCTTGGTCTTAGTACTAGTATCTCTTTGATTATTGTGTTAGTCTTTTACTGCTATTTACTTAGCTGTGCGTCACCCTATGTGGCTATGTGAACAGGCCTCTTGGGCCTCTATATATTGTAACCCTCTGTGTAAACACTTCATCTAATCTAGAATCAACTGGCATTCTGCCAGCCTTCAGATACAACCAAGGTGAATAAAACAAAATTAGAAAGTGTATTAGTTAGAATTTTGTGCCTTATGATTCCTCAAGCCAACTAATTCATATTTTTAACTAAAAACAAATATAACACAAGCAAACAGAATGAGAAAGGAGGCAAGAAAAAAAAAACACAATTCCATATCCTAAAGAAAAGCAAAAAAAAAAATGCTACGCACATCAATATATGAGTTTTTGAGCAGAGATCCATGTTACAAAAAGGTTTCATTTCAATGGGATGTGATGTTAGCATAACATAGATAGACTATAGTCCTGTTTTGAAGAAAGACAGGAAGCTCTGTGGGGGATTTGGAAACTAAGAAATGCTATGTGTTTTCAGAACTTTGTCTGGAAGGAATATGAATATGGCGCTGCTAAAGATTGTTGTCATGGTGCAAAGTTGGAACTGCTTTGCCCTCACGACAAGCTCCAGTTGTTAAACTCCAAAGTTGGAAGAGCTAAAGAGGTTGGCGTCTATGCCAGCCAAGATTTCTGGCTGGACAAGGTATCAAGGACTGAAGATAGCTTCATGTATGAGAACACAGGTGACTGGCGACCCCCAAGGACATGGACTTACTACTTCATTTGAAGAGGCAGTCAAGTCAGGGAAGTGACTCGATCTGGTTTTGTGGTCATCAGTCTTTTGGTTATGGTTGGGGAGGTGAATGGTGACTGTCCTGCACTTGTTGAATGCCGTAAATGTTGACGGTCTTCAGCTTTGCTAAGACTGAGGTTAATCCCTTAAACTCTAAAAAAAGAAAGACAGGAAGGTTTGACAGTCCTTTTGGCTATTCAATTTTCCTCAGCTTATCATATTGGTTTCTCTAAACTTATCGGAATCATAAAACATGGCATGGAAGTAATACATCCAGGTCCATCATAGAAAGTGATCTAGGTTAAAGGTCATGATATTGTTGAGTTGTCACAAAAAATATAAACCAGGTAAATTCCATAAGATATTATTCTATTGTATCAGCCTTTTACATTCCTAATATTTCTTTTTTACGAAGGCTTTTAATTTCTAACACTATGCAATTTACAAGCTGATATCTAAAGTTACTAGCCAGTTCAAAATATTCATACAGGAGGAGCAGTCTCTCTTACAGATGATATGAAATACTAGTGCTAACAGCAAATAAATTAATTCTCAGCAGTAACAATAATTGGTATTTTCAGGTAAAGTTTATATTTAGCAAAAATTAATAATATACGATTTTAGTCGATAATTCTTGTTGCCAACATTTTACAATGGCAGCTAGATCACATACAAAAAACAGATGGAGAACTGATTTGATAGTTTTATATACCTCTCTGCTGGCACGGTTGCCAACATAAATGACAACATTCATGTTGGGCAGCCACTTCCGAAATTCCTTTGCCCAGTTCGACAATGTTGACAGTGGCACAACTACAAGAAATGGGCCATTGATTTCTTGAGCATTCTGCGACAGATATGTCAGATATTAATATTAAAAGACAATTTCATTCATCATAATGATGACAAGCAAATACAATGAGAAATAATTACATGAAGGAAGCCAAGCATGGAAACAGATTGGATAGTTTTTCCCAAACCCATTTCATCAGCAAGTATAACATTAGTATCGTTTCTCCACCTGTGTCACCAATCAAACAATCAGAAAACAAAGTATTTGTATTCTGTTGTGCATATATGTACATTCATATTGATCTTACGTACCCATTGACAAGAAAGTTTAGTCCTTCCAGCTGATAATCACGAAGCTTGCCAGCTTTTAGCCATTCTGGCTGGTCATCAAGCCTCCTCAAACTAGCTGGAAACGTAGAGTTTGATTCAGTTAAACTCAATAGTGATCCACTGGTGCTAGAAAAAGTACATTGGATCCCGTAAAAATCCAAAGAAAAGGGTAAGCCAATGCAAATCCATATTCAAACTATGACCAAAAGAACATTGTAGATTTCCGAGGGATAAGGATCACTTAATTTGATAACATCACATCATAGTCATGGTAAATAGCATGCTAATTGAAGACTTTATAACAAAGAACAAAGGTGAAGAACTACACAGAAGGAACAAAATAGCATAGAAGAGTTTTAACTAGTATGTCTTATGTATTAACTATTTTCTGGACCAATAGTAAGTAGGAATGTGTTACCTTTGCTTTTCTTTCGTTGGAAATCTACTGTTTTCCCAAGTACAGCTGAGGCAGCTTCACGAGCCTACCATTTAGTGTAAAGCCAGTCATGATACAAAATTACACGCTTAGGTACAATTACAGAAGCTTGTATAGGGTACTGAGTACCTTACCTTATATTCATCAATTGCATCTTGAGCAAAATCTATATCTGTATCTTTTTCCCTGAAACAGCGCACCAAAAACAAGGTCAGTGAGACTAATGCATACTAACTAAACAGTAAAGGTGCATTCCTATTTCCTACAACAAAGATATTAACATCCACCAGATAGAACATAAAATGTATGAAAGATCATCACACATAGTCATACTCTGAATCAACAGAGGTAGAGATATTGTGTTTATGATCAAAGCTCATCCATGTGCAAAACAATAATCATAACCATAAAACTAGAACTGGATACCATGCCAGAAAATTACCAGGTAGATTCTGCATAAGGAAGTCCTTGCCATTTGACTAAATATTCGGGAACCAGATCATCTCCATCAGCTTTGACCCTATCAGCAAATATCCGTTCAACCTGAAGATTCAATGTCAGACAATATGCAAAGCGATAATGAACAGTGTATATCAACAGTCAACCTGACTATATTGTTTAATAAGATCCAGCTCCATCTCCTTGCCCACATCATGCACCTCAACCTGATATAAATATGTTGGCATAACCAGAGAAACATATCAAATTAATGCCAATATTTTGCCAAGTAAAGAAGCACTAATTAATAGCACTCCATAATCACTAATTAATACACGGAATATAAACCTAACATTGACTTAATTTTGAACATCATCAAAATAACTACTATGTAAAAAACAGGAACCTTCCATAACAGGAACAGGCACAAACATTTCCTTTACATTTTGAAGTTTTACCATAGAGTTAGTATTTATACTCTGGATGCTAAGATACAAAAGGTGTCATGCTTCAATTCATGTTAAATTTGAAATGAAAGGTCTACTGGTTTACCTCTTCACGTGATAGTGCCCTCTTGTACCTCTGTTCCTCGGCAACTCTTTTTGTGTAATTTATTACCTTCTTGAATCCACTAACCTGTCATGTAGAGGTTATATGAATGAAAGCATATTTAGAAAGAACAAAGACAAAGGATTAAGCAAATACACCTAACTAACATACAGATAACACAATCTATATGTAGTCTACATAAGTACTTACATTTTGGAGTTCTGATAATGTCTTCCATTGACAATGCAGGTAAGACTGGCCTTTCCATTTTATATAGAACTCTAATTCATCCCACTGTTGATTGAAATCCGATGTTAGGCTGACAACAGTAGGTTGAGCTGACTGGTGATTCCTTATTGCCTCTTCAGCTACACCCTTGGGTTGATGCCAAAGAACTTTTTCGATTGTTTCTCCATCTTCCTCTTCCGGTTCCTCCTTCATGAGCTAGATTACATTAAAACTTGTTAAGGTGGACATAATATATATGGATTGATTTTTACGCGATCAGAAGAAAGTAACTTAAATTAATAACGTAATAACGATGACTTAGACAACAAAATAGAGAGGAAAGTTTAGAAGACAGATATCTAGATTCTCTATTGTCAAACAAGCAACTTAAAAGTGAGAATCAGGAACTGAATGACAACATTAAGAATATAATACATATGCAACTCCAGCCTGATAACAAGCCATACATGACAAGAACTAGTTTGCCAGTTATCCATTATGATTCCTCAGTGACAAAATTGCTATTTCACTAATAGTTTGTATTGAGCTCACCTTTTGTTGTTTAGTTGACTTCTCCTCACTGTCATCACTTTCTTCGCTTTCAGCATATGAGATCTTTTTCACCGTCCTCCTCCTTCCAGAAGTTCGAAGCTCATTATGAGAATTGATTGGGGCAACGTCACTGCGGCCCACAGGTTTCTGATGCAACCTGTCAGGTTTTTTCGATCTGTGTTTGAAATCAGAATCGCTGGGAACATCTGAGTCTTTTCCTGAAGAATATTCTTCATCACTGTGAGACACCCCTCGTTTTCGTTGAGCTGGCATGGGCAACTTTCTTCCCTTGGAAGTTTTAGTTGCTACAATCTTAAGTCGTTTAGGTTGCCTCCGATTCTCAACAAAATCATCATCTTCATCATCTGAGAGTTCAAGGTCATCATCGTCGTCGCCATCAGAATTCTCACTATCCATAAACTTATCCTGTGAGTTGAATGTTTCAGAGGGTAGATGATCAAGCAAAAATATCCAATAGCTCAAATACAAAAAATGAATAACATTAACTTGATATATTTCCTTGAATGGGCCAATAGAAAACTCAACAATCCAGAAGAAAACAAAATAACATAGCTGTAAAACCATTTTTATATAAAAAAAAATAGGTCCTTAGTGGACAATTTATAGGCCGAAAAGCGGAGGGGGGGGGGAGTTCATAGTCTGTCCTCAGATGATCACAGTACAAATAAATAAGCACTCTAAAATGCTGCAGAACTGGTCACATGAGAAAGGTCGAGTACATTAGAATGACACCAAAAGGTCCAAATAGAACTACTCCAGGACTCGGTTAGAAACAACTGCAGACTGCAGCTGATGCAGTTAAGATGGCCCACAGAAATCATGTTTAGCGTATTTTATCACCTTGTTCAAGAATACCAAAGAGCCAAATCCATCCAAGGTTCTGACCATTCACATGAATTTTGCTTGCATAAGTTTATTCCATACACTATGAATATATTTCCTCTAGATTACCTATCTGATGCTAAGAGATAATTTGAGTTCTTGGGTCTATTACACCAACTGAAGAAACAGTCCATTTTGCGTAAGTTGGAGTTCAACTAAGGCACTATTTTTAATATCACCAGCTCAGATTCATAAATAATATATACGTAAACAACTTCATAACCAGGCAGCAGCATATAGATCTCGAACATAGTTGTAACAAACTTTCACTGCACAAGCTAACACAAATAATAAAAGGAGGATGTAGCTTAATATGTGGAACTGTAGCATGTTACAGTTATATACCATTACATGCAGAGCAATTGAGTAAATAGATGACCTTATCAGTAGCCTTGTCCGTTTCGCTGTCTGGCTCAAAATCCACATCAGCGGGATCATCTTCTACAAATATAAGAAGAAAAAATGCCAATCAACTTGGATCGTAACACCATGTATACAGACACAAATAAAGCAAAAACACATTTATTTTGTTAAGCACAAGACTCCATATTTCAATATACCATCTGCATAATCGTCATTCTCATCATTATACTCATCGTTGTCGTCGTCATCATCATAAGTATTGTACTTTGACGTCTTCTTCATTTGTCGTGAGCCAGACTTTGCTGCTCCACCAGAAGTGGAACAGCTTGATTGCTTCGTCCCGCCACGATGCAACGATTCAATCTGCTCCTCTCCGTCCTGCTCGTAATAGTCATCGGAGAGCATTTCCTCAGCAGGCACCTCACCATTTGCTCTGTTCAGGTCATCATCCTCTCCGCTACCATCCATGTCATCATGCGAGCTAGCAGCATCCATTCCCCTACCACTATTCGATGGAACTTCTCCAGCCGTCTGTTTGGACCTGGAATCCTTCAGAAAATTTGTGCCCCATGGACCACCAGACGATCTGCCTCCTCTCTGGGCATGCTGCCCTGATGCGTTCTCAGAAGAGTAGAAACCTGACTGGCCAGCCTCATATTGCTCTGCTTCGCTGTGGTAGGCATCCTCTGCTTTCTCATTTAAGTTCCACTGCCTAGAGTTCAGGTCAACATTCCCATCCCGGACTGACTCGTAGATGCCCTCATCATCGGCCTTTTCATTCAAGTTGTACCCTCCTGAATCGGCCTTGCTCCCGGAGTTGCTGAAGAATGCCATCACAAACTATGGCATTACATGGAATACCTCTCACAGGCTCAGTATCACTCCTGCAGTTCATGATACGAAGTCAATTTAGAACGTGGCTAGTGATCAATATATGTCGCGCCATAAAGAGGGCAATCCAACTAGAATCTAATCAATCTCTAATGCTTTTTGTTATGGGTTGATCGTTTGAATGGCAAATGGATTAAAATTTTCAGGTGAGGTACGTGACTCGACCCCAGCTCTAATCAAAATCGAGCAGCAGAAGCAGAGATACACCGGTGAGCAGCCTCGAGCGCGCAGAATCCAAACTGTATTCCGAAACCCTAAATCCCAAACGATTGACGCGCGGCCGAGCAGATCGGCGCGTGCGGCGGCCAGATCGAGCCGCCGGCGGCGCGGATCGGGCGGGCGGCGCTCGAACCGACGCCACATCACGCGCGCCCATGCCTCGGAACCAACCACTGCCCACAAAAACCCGCGAGGTGGCAAGGGGACGCACCTCGTGCCGCGGCCGACGAGAGGAGCAGGAGGAGGCGGGGGGGCGGAGGGCGGGCGACGGGCGCTCAGTCCTCGCGACAGAGACGAATGCTCGGACCGGCACGCGGCGGGGTTTCTGGGTCGCCGCGGGGCGCCTATTGGTGTGCGCGATCGCCGTCGCCGGCGGCCGCGGGGCGGGCGGCGGGAGGGGAGCAAGGGGGAGGGGCGCAACGCCCGTGCGATTTATTCAAAAAGGACCGGGCGAATTTCCGCGATTTTTTGCGGTATTTTCCGCGGTTTTTCGCCTAGGATTCGGATCGGAGGCGGGGCAGGAGGGGGGATGGACGGCGGCGATCGCCGGAGACGGGCTCCCGGCGGGGCGGGGCAGGGCGGCGGCGGCGCGCGCAAGAGAGAGGGGGGTGGTTATCTATCACAAAGGGGGGTAAGGGCGATTAGGAAGGGCAGATAAGTTTTTCCCCTCTCTCTGTATGTCTCTCTCCCCGGCTCTCGGCTTTTCGCTCGTGTATTTGTCTTGGTCTCGTTGGGGGGCTTGTTGTGGCAGAGTATTTCGGGGCTCGCTCGCTGGTGGGGCCAACCAGTAAGCGACGCGTAGAGGCGGGGTGGGGGTGCAGTGCAGGCCTCGGGGGCGCCGCGTCACCGGTGCTTTCCCCCGATGGCGTGTGGGGTCGGGGTCGGGGTGGGGGTGGCGTGTCAGGGACTGTTAGCATCGTGGGTGCCACGACGTGCATTGGTGTGCCTGGCGGCGTTCGTAATTTCTGGAGGGCTGTGGTCCAGACGGACGGTTCACGGCTCCACGCTTTCCGCTCGCCACTCGGAGAGAGCGGGGGCCTATTGCCGGGTTTGGCGCGCCGATGTGGCGATGTGGGTAGGAGGGCTTGGGCGCTTGGTCCATCTATATGTTTTTTTTTCTCTCCGATGGCAGGTCCATCTTATTCTCAAAAAAAAAATCTATGTTGCTCAAGTGCAATGCTACCATTTCTGGTTCCAATGGAACACCGTCGAGTGCTGATGTATTCAAAAAAGTTCGAGAATTTTCATTGCATTAAATTTCAATTTGAGGTCATTCCATGTGATTTCATATATATGATTTACAAACGCAAAAAGCAATGTGTATGGACCATACGATAGACCCCGTGTCAAATGGCTACGGACCTATATATACATATATAGTTAGTTTACTTGGCACACATTGGAAAATTCATGAAAATTTCATGGGGGGGCGTGTTTGATCTCATCGCTCAGCACTGTGTTGCTCGGCCAAACGAGAATCCCAAGCCAGCCTACACGTTTGGTTTGCTTACTTGCGCATCCTGGAGCTTAGACTACCCGCAGTGGGTACTCTAAAGGGATACTCTAAAGCTTTAGAGTATGAATATAGAGTAAAAATTGCTGTACTGGGTACTCTAAAACGATACTCTATCATTTCTCTCACTCTATATTTAGAGTGGTACAGTGCTTACTCTATAGTGGGCAGTGGCGGGCCTCACTAGCTAAACAAAGGAAAAAAAATTCTATAACTCACAAACCAAAAATCCAAATTAAATTTCGATTGCACCATTAAATTCGTCTCAATAAATCCTTCAAAACTAGATCACACATGGATATATTTAGATAATGTGACAAGTGGGTCCCACAGTGGATAGAGTGGATAGAGGATGATATAGAGGATGGATGGGTGCGGGAGAATTGAATATAGATGAGAGAATCTTGCTGACTAGGACGTATAGAGGATGAATATAGAGGTCCATGAGTGTGGATAGCCTTATGCTGGCAAGATTCGGGTCGTCGGCGTGGGAGAGTCAAAACGGCTCGCCGTCAGAGCGAGCTTCTTGTGTTTCGCGCCGAGAGGGCGGCGAGGTGAGGCCAGGGGGAGGTGCTGCTGACAACCAAACACGCCCTAAATAATCTGACATGACATATTATAAATGAAAAAAGAGATGATAAAAGTTTTATAGGATGAAATAATTTTATGGATGTGAAATTTGTTTACACTATTTCCAAGGCATAAGAGCCTTGGAAACTGGGACAACAATTGAGACTGGCCTAAGAGCATCTCCAAGAACCTTTCTTAAACTCACTATCTAAATCATCATTTGAAGAACTATTTGAATAAAAATCGCTCTTTATATCTTCCACCATCCAACATATTTCTTATACCCTGTGCGCACTCTAGAGAGCGAATTCCACTCACCATCTTTGACTAGGGAGAAATCCATAATAGATGATGACAATATTTAGAGATCCAATTAAAGAATGCGCTGGAATATTTTTTTACCAAAATCTCTATTCCTATCCATAAGAAAAGACATAGAGAGACCCTTAAAATTGTTATAAAGTTGGAATAAAATAGTTATTTTCTAATAGTCCCACCTCTTATGTCCCACGGCTCTTTGTTGCTTCCCTTCGTGCCTCCGCCCAAGAGTGGATCCAGAATTTTCATCCATTTGAAGTCACTAAGCTATAATCTTACCAAACATTTATGATCTTTTGTTGACATTATAGTGGTACTCGTACAAAGTTATTGATGTCACGTGACATCAATGTTTATATCGTGGATTCGACCTTGCCTCCACCCATTGCTCCTTCGACGCCATCACCTTCTAGGCTTCTATCGTCCCTCCCGAAGCGCTACCACCTCTCTCTTTGTCTGGCCCCTCATCCCTCCTCTTTGCCCGAGCTCCTCTTCCCCAACCATCTAAAGTTGTGCACGGGGAGGCAAGCTGCTAGACATAATCTCATCTCAGGTTTGATGCCTCAAGTTACTGAGACTGATATTATCAGTCTCAATTCTCTAATATGCAGATGATACCCTCTTATTTTGGAGGATAATTTAGAAAAAGCTAATAACTTGAAATGGTTGTTAATTTGTTGTTAAAAGTGATCTTCTTGCCATTGGTCAATATGCAGATGATACCCTCTTGTTTTGGAGGATAATTTAGAAAAAGATAATAACTTGAAATGGTTGTTAATTTGTTGTTAAAGGTGATCTTCTTACCATTGGTCTTTGTTGACACTTCTAACACCACTTAAGCTAAGTTGTCATCCCTAGCATGGCGCCAGAAGTGTTGGTATTGAACTGCTCCTTTTAGAATAAAAATGGGATCCGCAAGCGTACAGATAAAATACCATCGTAGCACTTCACCGGGAAATATTCCAGGTATCGTTAATTTATATTTAGCTCAAGGGAAAGAACTAAGGACTTAAACCTAAAGGGATGGATTTGCAAAATACGACTACTTATGAGAAATCAATCACATAGTCACTTACTTTGGCAGGGGGATAAACCATGATAAATAAGTATAATTGAATTATAAAGCATAGGGAATAAATCACGTAGAGATTAGAGATAGACTACTCATCATAAAGGTAGGTTGACGTCTGATTAGTTCAAGAGATTGAATTCTAGGTAGGTTCTAATCTACTAAGTCATTCATTTACTCTAGCAAACACACTATCATATATAGCATAAAAGACTCATAAGGAATATTACTGAAGAAAGCCAGAACATAGCATGACTTCCTACGTAACGTTGTTTTTGCCTGTTCTATCAACGAGGGGTGGACTATATAAGACTCAATAGAACTATCACTTCCACGAACTATCACACGACCCGGCCAATATGATACACTTGCAGGTAAATAGCATCTAAGCACCACGCTTACATGTGATCTACCACTTAACCCCCTCGCGAAGAGAGCTAAGCGCTTTACAAACATATACATAAACTCATTATCAATCATAACCATATCAAATGTACTACTAGAGCAAACTAGGAACATAATAAATAGAAACGTAATCATATTAGAATAAAGTCGTAGAGCAAAGATACAAAATAGTACCAATACTTGACAAAGATCCGAATTCCGAGCACAAGTCGTCCGACTCTTCCTCTATCTAGTCAAAACCTATGTAGAAGTTGAAGAATTAAAGTAGCTATTCTAATTCTCTGGTGGAGAGAAACTCTCTAAACCCTAGCTCTGCTGATGGCTCCCTTTGCTAATGAATTGCTAATGAATTAGGGTTTCTCCTAGGGTGAGGGGCCTTGCTTATATAACCCTCTAGGAAGCACCACAGCCCTCGAATCAAACCGAGCTTGATCTACGGTTTTTATTCATCCTCAAAGGCGATGGAGGCAGGATTCGTGAGCTCGCAGCTGATTGGTCACCTGGGTGGGGCGGGCGCCCAGGACCAGGGGCGGCGCCCCACTTGTCAGCCCATTTGGCCCTCCCCTTCGAGGAGGTGCCTTTCCGAGTCTTCTAGATTATTTTTTTCGTAGTAGGGTTGATTTCTCTCTATGTAAATCTGACATGTGGGTCTCCTTTGGTCTTTTCCTGATAACCCCCTACAGAAATAGACATTCATCAAAACTCGTGGAAATTATTAGTTTAAAACCCCTAAGTCTAAGGTGAAGCTCATTTTAACCCTTCTTTTGATTCTTATTGACTTATAAAGTTGATGGTTAATTACCGTCAACAGTCTTGATGAGAAAATGGTGAAAAATATGCTAAGATTTTATGTTGTAAGGTTGGAGAGTTCCCTATTAAGTATCTTGGTGTGTCTTTACATTTTATAGAACTTAGAAAGGAGGATTTGCAACCTTTCATTGATAAGATTATTAAAAGAATTGCAGGGTGAAAGGGTAGGTTATTGTCCTATGCATGCCGGCTAATGCTTCTTAAAGCTTGTTTAGTTAGTACTCCAATCTATCTACTTTCTATCGTCAAATTCCTCAAGCGGGCTATTGAGATGATCAATTCTCAAATGACTCATTTCCCTTGGAATAACAATCTTGATGTGTCACATTTTACAGAACTTAGAAAGGAGGATTTGCAACATTTCATTGATAAGATTATTAAAAGAATTGCAGGGTGGAATGGTAGGTTATTGTCCTATGCATGCCAGCTAACGCTTCTTAAAGCTTGTTTAGCTAGTACTCCAATCTATCTACTTTCTATTGTCAAATTCCCCAAGCAGGCTACTGAGATGATCAATTCTCAAATGACTCATTTCCCTTGGAATAACAATGAAGATAAGCACAAATATCACTTAGCTAATTGGTAACTGAATGCCCAAAAAAGGAGTTAGGTGGGTTTGGTATTTTAGATATGAGAAGCCTCCCTTTTAAGCTCTTGGGTCTTTAGGTATGATTTTAAGTCATTTTCTATTTGGACAAGAATTGTAGATTATAAATACAAAACTAATAGACCAATGTGTTGCGTTGCCCTGCTGATTTTACTTCTCCTCTTTGAAAAGAAGTGGTTTGGGTTGCATAGGCAGCTAAAATGGGTGTTCTATGGAAAGTTGGCAATGGCAACAAAAAGTTAGATTTTGGGAGGATCACTGGTTTGGGAATTCTAGCTTACCTATTCAATTCTGACCTCTTCATGTCACTAACGAACAACAAGGTAAAACTATAGCACAGGTTTGAGATGGAAGTGAGTTGAAACTTTCGTTTAGAAGATCTGTCTCTGAAAAAACTTATGAACATGTGGTATGAGCTTTTAGCTATAACAGAGGAGGTTACTCTAGACAAGGAAGAAGGATCATATAATATAGAGCTTTAGCTCCGGTGGCAAGTATTCAGTGTAATCCCTCTATGCTGTTATTTACCATAGAGGCATTATTCCTATGTTTGTACATCCTATCTGGAAACTTAAGATACCTCTTAGGTTACAAATTTTTATGTGTTTGCTTTCAAAGAACAAACTCTTTACCAAAGACAATCTGGTCAAGAGAAGACTGGTAGTTGATCAGACTTGTCTGTTCTCGGCAGAGCAAGAAACTATTATCCATCTGTTTCTTGATTGTTGTGTGGCGAGTATGATTTGGTCTGTGTTGTCAGAAATCATAGGAGTGATGGGTGCCTAGGATTAAGAATATGTAGCTTCAAGATGGATTGCAAATAAAAAATATGCTATTACCAATATAATCAGCTTTGTTTTTTTTTGGGGTTCTTATGGAAAATTTGAAATAAATCATATTTTCAGGAAGCTTGTTGGACTGGAGAGCGCGAGGTTCTAATTGGGATCACCAAAACCTTGAGGAGGTGGAGGCCAATGTTTAAACTAGAGACCATGTGGACACGTTGGTGAAGTTGTTGGAAGTGCAAGCGAATCAATCATCAATAATATGGCCGTGTTTGGATGCACCAGCTAAATTTTAGCTAGCTAATTTTAGCTGTGGTGCATCCAAACAGCCCACAGCTAAACCTAGCTAAACCTTAGCTAGAGGCAAAAATATACACAATGTTTTTAGCTGTTTCAGCCTAACTAAAACTAGCTAAAAGGCATCAATATCCAAACTACTCCAACTAAAGCTTAGCTACAGAATCCAAACACCACCAGCTAAACAATAGAATTAATGAAGGGTAGCTTTTTGTCAAGATTTTCAATTAGCTGGCTAAAATTTAGCCAGCTCTAACTTTAGCTGGCTAAATTTTAGCTCTAGCAATTAGCTAGCTAAATTTTAGTAAAAGTGGATTCAAACAGGCCATGTTGGACAAATTAGAGGACGATGAGCTCATTAGGGTTGGAGTCACTGGATCCTCAGTAATCAACAGCTGCAACTCGGTAGATTAGTGAGAAAGTAGAGGAGGAGCTATATGATTTCGATCTTTATTGAACTCTGTTGGTTGTTAGGCCATGTTTATTTTCTGATGGTGTACATTAGAGCTTAGGACCGTTTGGTTAGTTGGAACCGTTTCAATTCTTTTGAGAATCACTTGGAACATTGCCAAACGGCCGAACAGTAGGTTGTTTATTTGTGGCATGCTGAAAAAAAACTTTAGGGCCAACTGCTGCTCCTGTCAACTTGTTATCAATTATGACTTATTTTCTTTTTACCCATGCATTTTTCAGTTTAAAGAGCTTCTGATAGATAGCTGACATGCTGCTCCTCTCTTTCCGTAGGTTTGCTACTCCTATAAATCAGTGTTTTGTGCGGATACTGAATAAAGAAATCTAAACTTTTCAATCAAAACCGTGAATATCTTCACGGCACCGCCAGCAACGGTGGCTGATGGCATGATCAGATCATGTGATGTGTTGAGTGTTATTTATCTTCAATTCTGAGTTGAAATTTCAGATCATGTGATGTATTGAGTCTTGTATTTTATGTTCAAGAAAGGCCTCTAAAGATTCTGTTTAATCATGAACCACTCTTTTTCTTGCTCTGTGTGCAGTTCAGCTTTGGAGTGCTAGCGTCCACCGAAGTTGCATGCTGCATTGGACATGACCATATGAAATACATTCCTAGAAACTTTTCTTTGTTATATAAACTTTAGTTTGAATAGTTACAACTCACAAGGACGTGAGATCGTGTAGGGACGGACAAGTTCCATTTGGAGAGGAGGTAAAGGAACATAATATGATTATTGCTGCAATGATATATGTAGGCCTGTTGGAATATTTTTAAGAATTTTGTTCTAGAAGTATAGGGTTGATATGTTGTGTTTTTTTGCCTTTCTAGGGTTAATCTTAGGCTTTTGGCGTTTGACATTGTTATTTCCCTCCTTTAAAAAAAATTGTCTTTCCCGTATTGTTAGCACGTGCATGCAATGATTTAGGCGGCTTCAAAAGATATAATTGTTGTGATGTTATTTATTTGCAATGTTGCTCTTTAAGAAACATAGTTTTTTGTTTTTTACCATAGCATTAGCACAGGCAAAGGAAAACCACTATCGTTTGGTTGTTTTTATGGCCTAATTAGTTTGCAACCAAAATTTATCATGCCAAAGTTAGGTAAAAAATCTTGCCATTGATTTGACAAGCCAAATATGAGGAATTGGTAAATTTTGGCAGGAAATCAAACAATAGCCAAATCATGACTTGTCAAATCTTGGGTAAGATAAATTTTGATAACCAACCAATCAAGCCCTATGTGCATTCCTGGAATACCACAGTGGCGTTAGCACAGTCACAGTAACATTAACAGCAGACAGATAGCCGATAAATGAATAGAAATTTCGATTTAGGTTGTGTTTAATTCTATTGAAAAGTGCACTATGCAAAAAAAAAAGATTCCCCGTCACATCAAACTTGCGATACATGTATGAAGTACTAAATGTGGATAAAATCAAAAACTAATTGCACAGTTTGGTTGTACTTTGCGAGACGAACGTTTTGAGCCTAATTAGTCAACGGTTAGACAATTATTACCAAATACAAACGAAATGTTACAGTGTCGCTACAATGAATTTTGACACCCTAAATTTGGGAACTAAACCCAGCCTTAATAAAGCACCAACAACCTGCACCACTAGAAATGGAATTCCACTTCGTTTTCCTGAGCGCCTTCGGGCTATGTGGAGGGTCTGTTGTGAGGCTCGATGGCTCCGCTCGTCCGTCGTCACTCGTCCGCACGGGCACGGCTGCACGGTGGTGGGAGCAGAGCAGCCGAGGAGGCAAGTCTAGCCCGGCGGCCTGGCCGTCCCTCACTCCCTCAATCCCGCCCTCCCTCAGCCTCAATCCCTCTGGATTAGTGGAGTCTGGATTCTGCCACTTCATTTTGGTATTTCTGATTTCTCATGTAGAAATTAATGGGTCGCTACTAGATAGGAGCATAATGAGTAGTTTATACTTTATACCTCTAGGTAGCGCCGTAGCGGCCCTGCTCTTTGAGCAAATTCTGGGTCCGCTACTGGCGGCGGCAAGCTTCGTCAGGTGGGTTTCTCCGGCCCTGGAGGGGAGGCAGGAGGGCCGGCTACAAGGAGCTTCTCGTTATGGCGCTGTCTAAGGACGACTGCCTCGACGGCGCCAAGGTCGCGGAGGTAGGAGTGGGAGGCTACAAGGAGCTTCTCGTCATGGCGCTGCCTAAGGACGACGGCCTCGACGGCGCCAAGGTCGCGGAGGCCATCGGCGTCAGGCTACCGGACTTCGGAGGGGCCGTGAAGGTAAGGAAATCTCCACCTGATTTTATGTCGTCTCCATGTTGAACTAATTGAAACTGGCGTACTGTGCTTTCCCCAATTGGTGGCGTGGTTTAGTTTCAGGTTTTTGATGTGATGATTCGTCAGAGAGTTTCAGATTCCTATGTTTTGTCACAACGGCAAGTCTTTTTGCTGCTGAAGTGCTAATATGCGAACTGTGTTTGATCAAGCGAGATTTTTTTTCCCACCGTTTTGCAAGCAATGACTTGCTGTGAAACCAACCTTTGGGCTATAATAGGATGTGGTATTTTGTGGTCCCCTACAGAAGCACATAATCGAATGTACATTACTTACCTCAATAACTTGTAATTTACACTATAATGCATAGATGTGGTGTCTTTAATAAATACTGAAATGCCTTTTGTTTATACGATGGATTAGATAACGTGGTTGCTAATTTGTTACACTATTGAAAAACAAAAGAATTATTAAATGCACTCTGTAACTTGAAGCATCTTACTCTGTAATCTTCGGTACATTGATTGACAACCATACAATGCCAATGCAATTGCAGTTGCAGGTAGGCTTTACCTAGAGAAGTTGCTTCAATTTCAATTGTCATAGATGCCATATGAATTTAAACTTTGAAGCTAGTGATGAATTTTTGACTGATTGTCTGAGGCCTTCCCTTTTATCCAATTCACCACAGACTATTTTGGAGAGCAGAGAGGCCAGAGAATTTGCCAGTGGGGCACTAGCTGGTGCTATGTCAAAGGCTATTCTTGCCCCCCTAGAGACTCTCAGGTAGTCGCTAACTTTTATCTCTACCTTTAACCTCTGCACTTGTCCAGTTTAATTTATTTACACATTACAACTGTAGATGCAAATCCTACGGCTAGTTTGCTGAACGTTGAAACTTTACGCTTGGTTTTCATTGCTTCTTATTCGAGGTTGCATGCACTTCAGAGATGAGATGTCCCACCAACCAGATAATTACCCATAGCACATTTATCTTTTGCATGATGGTGTGTTCTGAAATATGACATATACCGATGATTCACAAATTACTTAGTTTCTCCAGAGCACTACCTTAGTGATGTGCTACAGATTTTTCTGGTATTGGTCCCCTAATACATCGAATTTGGGAAAAAAAAACTCTCTCTCTCTCTCTCTCTCCCTCTCTCTCCATGCAGTTTCTCATTATATTACTGCTGCATATAACCAAAACTCTATACTCCCTCCATCCTGAGATTATGGGGTAAAACAAATGACGCATGCGACCTCCCTTAATCGTGGGGAGATATTGTGCTTACCTTACTTTGAGCCTAGTGGTTGGGTTGACAATAGACATTAATGGCAGGTAAGCATGTGATTGGGGGCCTGGGGGTATTAATAAGTGAGGAGGGCGAGTTAATTAACCTACAGTCCTTTATAATTTGGGACAAATTTTGAATGCTTCAGTACCTTATTTTAGGATGAAGGGGGTATCAGTGAAAAGGGAGGAATTTCTTGACGTGTATAAATATATTATTTTGTTTTGTGCGCAGCAGAATATATTATTTAGTCGCAAAAAAGCAGAATATATTATTTTTAAAAATTATGCAAGCTTATTTCAACTGTGCTGTTGAAACATGTAGTTCAACAAATGCTGATGACTGAATAGTTTCATAATTATCTAGTGAGTAAAGCAGAAGGAATGGTCACATATACCATTGTGTACAAATTTCAGGACAAGAATGGTTGTAGGAGTAGGATCTAGGCATATTTTTGGTAGTTTGGTGGAGATCATCGAACAAAGTGGGTGGCGAGGGCTTTGGGCAGGAAATACAATCAATATGCTCCGCGTTATTCCAACCCAAGCAGTTGAACTCGGAACATTTGAATGTGTCAAGAGGAGCATGACAGAAGCACAAGAGAAATGGAAAGAGGACGGATACCCAAAGATACAGCTTGGTAATATGAAAATCGAGCTTCCACTTCACTTCTTATCTCCAGTTGCTATTGGTGGTGCTGCTGCTGGAATAGCTGCCACATTGGCGTGCCATCCTCTCGAAGTTATCAAGGTAATTGCTGAAGTGAGGCCTTATTGACAGCCAGCGCTATTTCTTCATCCGTACATTCAACTGTGAAAGTCATATTACATTGTTACTTAATGTCACATCATTGATGTTCTGACAGGATCGCTTGACTATCAATCGAGAGCTTTATCCAAGCATTAGCCTTGCTTTCAGAAGGATCTACCAGACTGATGGTATAGGTGGTTTCTATGCTGGCCTCTGTCCAACGCTAATTGGCATGATTCCTTACACCACATGCTACTTTTTTATGTATGATACAATCAAGACCTCTTACTGCCGCTTGCATAAGAAGCCATCTTTGAGTCGCCCTGAGCTTCTACTTATCGGGGCTCTTTCAGGTAAATGAATCAGCATCGCATTGCATCTAGTTTCACTCGGTCACCTGTTGCTTACCGCTTCAACATTGTCTTAAAACTGACGACGAGATAGAAAAGGCAGGGCCATTCCGTCTAATGCGTCTGAGCAGATAGGACTGACATTTTATTGTTGGATCCACAGGTCTCACGGCAAGCACAATCAGCTTCCCGCTGGAAGTAGCAAGGAAGCGGCTGATGGTTGGCGCCCTGCAGGGAAAGTGCCCGCCTAACATGATTGCTGCTTTGTCAGAGGTGATCCAGGGGGAGGGCTTCCGGGGGCTTTACCGTGGGTGGCGGGCGAGCTGCCTGAAGGTCATGCCACATTCCGGCATCACCTGGGTGTTGTACGAGGCATGGAAGGATGTTCTTCTGGCTGACAGGAACAAGCCGCGCGGCTTAGCAAATTGAACAAGCTGTTTTTTGAACAATGGAGGTGTTGCCGCAGATGAAGTTTTGCTACTTTGCTGGGATTTTTGATCTATTTTCAGTTTTGGAGTCCCGGCTCCGGCGAATGGGTATATAGGGTGCGTTTCTCTTTTTGGCTGAGTGGAAAGCATTTGTTGTAACATCAATTCTGAACAGCTGATTGATTTTTGTTCTGTTATAAGAAAAGGATTTGAGTAGATTGATTGCCGAATGTCTGAGTAGAAAATAAGCCTTGCACACAACCAAACAGCCATATAAAAACAGAAGACGTTGCATTTCCTAGAATGAACAGCAAAACATAAGCAGTGCTTTGTGCCCTGTTGGCTCGTGTGAACCGCCTTCAATCTGTTCGTGTTGATCTGGGCTCCTGGCCGAGTTCAGACTTGGGCTTCGTTTCATTTCTACAGCCCAAATTTAGTTTTGGCCATTCGGGCGGTCCAACAACTTCTGCACAGCAACCAACCATTCAAATTCTTTCTCCTCTCTCTCTCAAAAAAAAAAAACCATTCAAATTCTTTCAGTCTCGCTCAGCACTCAGAACAAAGTAGAAAAGCATCTCAGTCCTCTAAAAAGGCGAGTACAGTGTGCAGAGCATGATGCCGAAAGCACTATACATAATTTACATCACCTGTCTAAATCCGACAAAACTGCAAAACCAATAAGGGAACAGTATCATGCCCGGCATCAGTGGGTGTTCCTCTTCGACAATTCTGTTCTGTCTAAACATTTTTTGTTTGTTAGGTTCCTGTTGCTGCTTGTCAGTCATCCCATGCTAAAATGCTATCACTGTAATAACAGTAATAAAACTGGACAGACATTCCTCTTCGACAGGGAGACAAGGTTCACCAGAGGGCAAAAACCTTTGACCTTTCAGAGGGTAGAATAGAATTTCAGGGTCCATATGAAACTCCCATCTACCATTACTCATACCAAGTCAGACTCCACATAATCCTGCCGCCACCACGGAACCCTAGCCTTGTAAGAATGGTGCTCGCCTTCGTGATCCCAAGAGATCTCCGACGCTTGCAGGCCAATCACGGATTTTGGTTCCTTGCCGTGGGAGGCAATCCATGCTTCAATGGCGCCTTCTTTCTCCTCTTCACTGTTGTAACTAAGCCTCTCTCTACCGAATGGGTTTACGCTTGCATTGGCCATCGCTGCCATTGCTGCAGTCATATATGCAGAATCCCCTATAATTGGAGCGCCTATAGCAGCAAGCTGTGCCCTTATCTGCAACATAATGGATTTCCAAATTAGATCCTATTGTGATGTACTATAGCAAGCAATCACATTCCTGGCAACGATTAAAAAGCAAAAGAAAACAACTGCGTATGCACAGCTTCCTTCTTGCTTCTTCAATCTATGTAACTCTGTACTTTGCTGTTATTTTGTCTTAATAAATTTGCAGTAGGAGCCACTGGCTCCTCCTGATTCCTCAAAAAAACTGTGTATGCATAGCTCATTCAACTAAAAACATAAGTGTTGGCAAAATGAGCAAACAGTGCTTAAGGTTCTCCAAGTTGGCAGGCTATTAGCTCAGAAACCTTTTTATTATAGAAGGGGAATAATCAAGCCTCTAATGATGTATGTTTGACCAAAATTACATGATACCTGATGAGTTTTCCCTGTCAAGAGATTGATTTTACATTCGTAAGCAGCTTCTTGCTGTGGCCACCCACAACAATTTACATTGTGAACTTTCCTGATCGAAGAGCTTGGCCATGGTACCTTCCTACAATCGAGTACCTCCATTTGACAGAGATGCCATCTTTCAATACAGTCTGGTTAGGTAAGAAGAAAACATTAATTAATGTACAAATAAAGGATTTCAATGTAACAACCAAGACCCAATAGGCTAAAACAAGAAGGTTATTTAAAACTTCTGATGCAGGCATTCAGGATATGAGTTTATGCAGCATTCATGTCTTATGATGCAGCATTCATCCTCTAGAGCTTATTAACATCCAAACAGCGGTTAAGAACATAATAACAAGGCAACACGCGGATGGTTGAAGGAGAATGGACGAGTTTTAGATATAAACTGCTCATTCACATTTCACTATCTCAGTAATGGCGACAACTTAACAAAAGGTGGTCAGTGTGCACATACGTTCATAAAGATAGCACACAGTTTCACCCAAAAATGAATAATATTCCTGACCCAGATATATGCATGCTTGAAGTCAGGACAATGGTGCCAGCATCAAAGCACAAAACACATATTGGCCGAACTAATAACCATATAGAAGCAACAAATTTCAGTTCAAAATTACCTTCAGAAACTAATCTAGGAGCGCGATTAACTGGACGCATATAATGGGTAATCGTTCCTGTTGACACAGGTGCTGTAGTAAGTGCAAGATAAAGTTTTTTAACCTGTTTCTCCTGTTACAAAGTGCAAAATAAAAGGAGGGATCATTGCCAGTACGTTCATGGAGCAAAAACACACTGCATTGCAGTCAGGTAGTAACATACCCTTATCAGTCCATGGAAAACTGAACAGAACTCTTTCGTTTTAGATAGTACCACACTGCAAAGTTTTGAAAAAGGATGACATTACTTACCTATTTCCCACATTTGAGTATAATCAAGTAAAGTGACAGACAAACCATCCTTCAGAGCAGTTGTCAATCTGGTGAGTCGTCAGTAATGGCGTTTCCAATCCTAATGCACGTGAAGTAAACACTGCACAGGATTCCTCGATGTTATCAGTTGCTCCGCCCACCTAAAGGTTGAAAATTCACCGGTTGTTACCATTTGAACTCAGAAAGTTCGACCATAAACTAGTGACTCTCTGGGCATTTCTAACTTCACCACCTACAATAACTTAATAAAACAAATCTTATTTCATGAATAGTCCCATGTTGAATATCTCCAAGGATTTAGCTATGGACAGGAGCGCTTGGAGATTGGCAATCAACGTGCCTGAACCGTGACCTCTTTTTGTCTTGTGCCCTTTATGTCCCTTTATGTGTCTCCCTGTTTCTCGTCTCTTTTGGGTTTCATCTCTAGCCTACCCCAACTTGCTTGGGACAAAAGGCTATGTTGTTGTTGTTGTTGTTGTTGTTGTCCCATGTTGCATTGGTAGTGCATACGCATTTTAGTGGATGTGAATTTTATTCTGCGAAGGTAACCTAATGGTGAAACAAAATCACTATCATATTCATCGGGAATTAAGACAACATCAAGTTAAAGACATGAACAATATGTTCAACAAAGTAGATGTCCAATCTTGCTGACACACATTCCATGCTACGACATCTTGCAGACACACATTCCATACTCACGAGCACAAACAAATGAGAAAGTGGAAGATAAAGAGAAGCATACCGATGTTGCAGCAGGTTTATCAAGAACAACATATTCATCAGCGACAGCTGTTACCCTGGATTTCCAGTCAATTTCATAACACCTGTGACAGGATCGAGTAAAGGAACATATTCATAAGCAACCAAGCTGATCCAGTCATTCACCACAGCAGCAAGAATCCACAGCAGACAAGAGAGAACAGCATCCACCCTACCTTGGAAAGCGTTTGGGATGCACATGAACCCGCACATACGTGCCGGCCTCGAGGCGATGGTTGGGGTCCGTCACCCTGAACGTCTTCTGAGCCTCCCTCACCGTCTTCCCCTTAATGGACGCCCTCCGGCGCAGGATGGAAGGCTCAGTGACTTCCCGAAAGATTTTAAAATGCTCCGGAGACGCGTAGGGAGGCGGCTGCGGCGCGACGAGCGCGTAGTACACAGCACCGAACTTGATGAGGTCTGCAGCATATCTTCACATCCACAATGTTAGGCATGGATCACTCTAGTCTTACGGCAGCCAATCCATTCCGTGTTCAGGAAAGAGAGCGCAGGAGGGAGAGGTGTGCTTACAGAGGAGGCAGGCCGAGCGACCTGGAGATGAAATCGGCTGCCACCTCGTCCTCGCGAGCCACGAGGTGCTCGATTCTCGGAGGGTCGTCCTGCAAGGGGCACGGCAGAAGCCGGTCGTACACTGGGTACCTGCGTCACGGGGCAGGCATCAGGGCGCGTCACTTGGGGATATCAGCTGTTGGGATAGTAGAAGGGTGTGGGAGGAGGAGGGAAAGCTTACGGTGTGGCTGCTGGGGTCTCGATGGCGGCGGCGGTTGACGCTGCGGCGAGGTGCGTGGAACGGGGGAGTACGGAGCGGCGTCGTGGGGCCGAGTGGGCGGTGAGGATCGAAGAGGAGGAGAGGCCGCGGGCGCGGGGGAGGATGGGAGCGTGATGGAAGGGGCGGTGCCATAGCTGCGGGAGGAGGGACGCGACGGAGGCCACTGGCTTCGGCATCCCGGCCGGCGTGCCCCGGCGGCGGCGGCGGGAGGAGCCGGGGGTTCTGGGGTTTGGGGCTCGGGCGTTTGCGTTTCTGTCTGCTGCCTCTGCCTGTGCTTCTGCTGACGCGCGGAGTTCAGATAGGATATATGATATATCTGATGATGATAGTTTTTTTTTTGTGCTGGTTTTGTTCAAAGTCCCATTTTTAAACTAACTTTATTCAAATCTTAAAAACCAGTCTAAACTTTTAAGCGATACACGTATATCCACCTTAATCCATATGTGTTCAAGTGGATTAGAGTGAAACTTAAGCTAATTTTCACTCCAGTCCACCTTACATCTAAACAACACCATACCTGCAAGACGCCAAAATGCTCCTATGGCTGAGTGTGTTGAGGAGTATCTGTAATTAAATAATGTAAACCAGCGTTAACTATAAGCAAAAATCGATGTGTTCAGAAGCTATAAACACTCTTTTTTTTAACCCGTACATAGCATAAATCTGGACACAAAATCTAAGATCACAAAGTGGATGACAGGTCGAACGACATACGGACGGAGAGATGCACCTCGTACAGGAAAGGCTAGAGCAGATTCGGCCCTTTTCGTATGCGCGAAAAAAGAAGAGAAAAGAAAAATTGAGAAAAAGGAAAGGAAAACACCCGGCACGAAATTATCCATCAAAGCGCATATTTTGAAAAGCAGACGGTCCACCAAAAGTAATAACCATTTCTTGAAATACGGGTCCGATTACCATGCCACTGATTTGGCAAGTTTTTGGCTAGTACGTGGTTTGCTATAAAATAAAAAGAACTTGCCAAGTTCTTATATTTGGCTTGCTAAATCTATGGCAATGTTTTTACTCAACTTTTGGCTTGCCAAAACTTTAGCATGGTAAATTTTGGATGTGAACAAGCAGGCCCTACGTTTTCTTCAGCAACGTTTTTCATGCATGTGTGGTAGACAACATTGCCTCGCCGTACATGACCCGAAGCTAACCAGCTACCCCTCCGTCCTGTAATACAGCATTAATCATGTTGATAGTAGCATCTAATTAGAAAATAAAATAAGGGTACATGCGTCTTTTATGTTCTCTCTTAATATCTTAAAATTCTTAAAATACACTATATTACAGGACAGAGGGAGTAGCTGCTACTCACCACACGCACATTTGACGCCCCCTGTCGAGAATCGTCGCCACAGGGTGGACAATGTACCGTCTTTTCCTCTCATACCAAATCAGCATCAGCTAAATTTCAGCGAAACAAATAGGGGCGCCTGCACCGATTGACATCGCGGCCGGGAGCTAGGAGCTAGCCCTAGGCAAATTTAACCGAGAACCGAAAGAACTGAAACCGAAAAATTCGGTTCCTAATATCGATGAACCGAAATAACCGAAGAAAATTCGGTTCCTACTCTTATTTAACCGAATTAACCGAAAGAACCGAATTACATGAATTATACTTCACTTACTTGTATTTTGTAAGATTATGTTTGGTTTATGTGTAGTGTTTTATATTTGAATTACTATATATTTGTGTTACTATATTGCTATTATTTTCTTATACATTATTATTATTAAAAATGAATATAGTGTTGCACAAATTTGCCTCAGAACACGTATATTTATTGTTGTCTTGAGGACTTTCTGAAAAAATTCGGTTAGTTCGGTTAGAACCGGAACCGAACTGAAATAACCGAGAACCGAAATACTCGGTTCCTAAAATTTTGTGGAACCGATCGGTTCCCATTTTCTGGGAACCGAATTTCATCAATAACTGAGGGAATCGAACCGAAAACCAAACGCCCACCCTGACTCCCCGATGCAAACGGCGGAGGAGGCCACACCAGGATACAATGCATGTTGTAAGTGTACAATTAAAATGTTTTAGAGGTATTCTGCAAGTGTTTTTATATGGATGTTGCAAAAGTAGATTGAGACGTTGCATTGGTTGTACATATATGTTGCAAGCGTCTTTCCCAATGTTTATCTGTTTTTACAGACATATGTTGCAAGTGTGTTTATCTGGAGGTTGCATAGGTTGTACACGTATGTTGTAAATGTTTTATCTAAATGTTACGTATGTTTGCAATGGATTTTCAAGTGTGTTTTTTCAAGTGTTATGGACGCATGTTTCAAGTGTTTCATATGTCTTCTTTTATACGTTGCAAGTGTTATATCTGGATGTTTCAAAAGTAGATCGGGATGTTGGACATGTTACAATGGTGTTTCAAGCATATGTCCCAAATGTTTGATATGTTTTTAGACGTATTTTACAAATGTTTTATCTGAATGTTGCACATATTGTAGTAGGACCCACCTGCCGCAGCCACCTGCTTGTAGTTGTTGGGCCCGTGCATGAGTGTAGGAGCGGAGGGGGCGTGAACAACAGACGTGTGAAACGGAGCGGGCGCAGATCGAGATGCAGCCTCGCGTAGGCGCACGTATACACGGGAAACAAAGCGGCGCGGAGGGATTATGTATATTTTCTTCTGCTATGAAAAATCTGATACTCCTATTGTATTAGCTTTTTAGTCCGTTATATCCTACCAAAGTTTCGTCAAATTGGTGAGATTTTTGTCAGAAATGATTGGGGGGCAAAAGGTTGCTTTCATCCACCAAATCGGTGCTCTTATTACAGACAGTCCCATTCCCACATTCAAGCATCAAAGGCTCAAAGCTCATAATTTGCTGGTCGATTTCGTGTCAACACTCAACACAAGTGACACCTGACAGGTCCCAACTCCCAAATGAAAATCATAGCCTGGCCTAAACCTTCGGTTTCATCTCATTAACACTAAAGTAGAGTGTGTTTAACAAATAGCATCAGATGGTTAATCCACAACAGCACCACGCCACAACCACAACGCGGCACAGTCGCCGCACGGATCATCGATCACCTCGTCACGTACGCGACGAGCTCCTCCAGGTCCCGCCTGGACGACCCGCCCTCGGCCACGGCGCCGCGGACGGCCTCCCCGAGCGCCGCCGCCTGCCGCCGGATCTCCGCGCCTTCGTCGGAGTCCATGACCCTGTCGATGGCGTCGCGGATCGCGGCCGCGGGGGTCACTTCGTGACGCCGCTCCCAGGGGCGCACGAGCACGCCGGCGCGGAGGTACTTGCACACGAGCTCCGCGTCCCAGGGCTGGTCGCTGTGCATGGGCCACGCCAGGATGGGCTTACCGTGGCTGAGGCTCTCCACGGTGGAGTTCCACCCGCAGTGGCTCATGAACGCCGCCGTCGCGCTGTGCGCCAGGATCTCCAGCTGCGGCGCCCACCCGGTGACCACCACGCCAGCGCGGGCGGCGCCAGGGCCGAGCTCGGACGCCGCGGCAGCTCGGAGGGTTTCGGCCGCGGCATCCCCTTCCCCGCCGCCGCGCAGGTCCGCGCGGTCGGCGTCGCGCAGCACCCACACGAAGCGTGCCCCGCTGTCCCGCAGCGCGGCGGCCAGCTCGCGCACCTGCTCTAGGCGCAGCGACGACGTCGTGCCGAACGAGACGTAGAGTACCGATGACGGCGGCTGCGCGTCCAGCCAGTCCAGGCACTCGTGCCGCGGGTTCCCAGTCCCGCTCCCGCTGCTCGCGCCGGCGCCGGGGAGGGGGAGGAGCAGTGGCGGATCCACGACAAAAATTCACCTATGGCGAATTTTTGTACTACTAATTTATATAACAAAGTAATTGCACATAAGATAAGAGGTAAAAATGTGGCAAAAATATCGATATACTAAATCGTGTCACAATCTCATAAATAATGTTCTAATTATCATTAATAATTAATCATAATCATATCCTAAAACATAACTGGTACTTCGACCTGAAACCGAGACAAAATATCTCTTGAAGCCTACAACTAACACTCAAAGAATAGTGTAAATCAAAGTTTAAAACATCAGCTAATTACTAGGCTACAATTACAAGCAAGAGCCAGGAAAAAGGAGAAACTCGGACAGTCACGGTTCACAGGCAGACGGGGACGGAACTGAATCAAGGCTGAGTCTATTCACCGTCCGCCTGGGCCTGGGCACCTGGATTTTCATCACGCGGATGCAGCCCAATAGGCCCAATGATGGTACCTCTTTAGCGGTTCGACGCATCTTCTTCTTTGGTCGCTCTACGCTCGCAGAAAAACAGAGAACAACCGGCCGTCCATGGCTCCCAGGTCTGGGACTCCGGGGGTAGGGGGCTCACCGGAGGGGAGGTCTGGCGGCCGCCAGACCTTGCCATACTGGTGGATCCGCCCCTGGGGAGGAGCACCGGGCTGAGAGGCCCGACGGCGAACAGCCTTTGGCCGTCGGAGGACGGGATCCCCTGGAGCGCGTCGAGGAAGTCGCCCTCGAGCGCGCGGCAGGTGTTGACGACCATCCCAGCGCCGGGCGCGCGCCGGCGCTCCTGCCCCATCCGCCTGGCGAGCGCGACGAACTCCGGGGTGGCGCAGGCGTCGGGCGGGTGGAACACGAGGCCGTGGCGGCGCAGCAGGGCGTGCTCCCGGTCCGCCCACCCGACGTTGTAGGAGGCGGCGAGGCAGTGCACGCCGAGCGCCTCGGCGTTGGGCAAGCGCGCGGCCTCGGCCGCCGCGAACGCCGCCATGCGGTCGTGGAGGACGACGACGCGGCGGTGGGTCGCGGCGAGCTCCGCCAGGAGCGCGGCCAGCGGGGCCCCCGCGCTGGCGCAGTAGGCCTCGAAGAGCGGCTGCATGTGCGCCGGGAACGGCGAGGACGGGTCCGGGGCGGGGGACTCGTGCGCGGGCACGTCCAGCGCGCGGAAGCGCACCGCCGCGGGGAGGGTGCCGTCCCAGCCGTGCAGGCGCGCGCGGGCCTCCCGGAGGTGCGGCTCCGGCGCGGCGAAGTGAACGGGGAGCCCCCGCACGGCGAGGAGCAGGGATAGGTGTAGCAGCTGGTTCAGGTGGCCCTGCGCCGGGAACGGCACCGTCACGATGGCCACGGCGGCGGATTCCATTTCCATCGCCGGGCTGGGGTGCGGCCTTTGGCTTGGACTGGATGTGATTGTGATGTGAGAGCTGAAAGCCTGAACCTGACCCCGAGAGGAAGGTCGCGGCGCCGGCGAGGGTGCTCCAAACCTTTACGATTTTTTAATGGAAAAGATTGAGAAAAAAAGTTTTGCCATTGCCAGCCCAGCTCCACTGACGTGTGATGAAGAAACTGAAGAGGAAGGAGCTCGGCCGTTTCGTGGCAAGATTCCGCGTCAAATCCACGTTCGGACTCGGGAGCAATCAATTGTTGTTCTTTTTGACAAACAGTGACGACTCTCTACGCACGATGGTTGCTCCTTTCATATGTTGTTGGCCATCAAGCGTGGCGAGTAGATGGAAGATCTCCAAGGCAACAGCTCTTGGCATACACTCTGAAGAATCTTTCGTGTATAACAAAGGTTTCATTCTTTATGGAGAGTCTGGTCGCTTGGTCAGTTGCGACTGTCAGATTAATGCTCAGATGAGTAGATGACGACCTCTTCCCAAATCTGAAGAGATATTTCTGATTTGTTTAGTTAAGATCAATCAACGTGCTATCTGCAACCATGCATTTCGTGTCTGAATCACCAGCTTCAACAAATCAATTTACCTTGCCGTCTGGTGCAGTTAATTTTGATAAATCACTTCCGCACTGAGCCTTCAACATGCAGCCATGCAGGTGAGCATTTGTCCACTGTCTCCACTCTCCAATATTGCAGTAACGTTTGCCCTTGCAAGTTATCCAAAAGACAATAAAAAAAAAAAGTCCTTGCTAGAAGCATGTTAAAACCAGTCCATTTACTTTCCAATTTCCATTTTCAGACAGGTCCATCTTTCCTTCTTTTTTTTCTTTTCATTTCAAACGACATCAGGTCGAGTCAAATCAGTTTTTTTTTCCCGAGCGGGTCGGGTGGTTGATGAAAAACAATGATTTTCATTTGGTTGCCCAACTTGGGTAGAGGTTGCTCACCTTAGTTTTATCTTCCTCGTGGTGAATATAATCTATGGCCTCTTTTAACTCTTTTGATTTTGATCTGTGAACAAGGCTTGGAATAGGAAAATCATTCACCAGTCACCACTCACCACACCAGGGACCAGGCAAGTAGTAACAACTGAGTCTCAGTCAGTCTGCCATCGTCCAACTCCATCATCATCAAGCAGAGAAAGAAAAGGCCGAGTTTTTCTTTTTCCTTCTCCAATTTTCACCAAGCTGGGGTTGGGACACGAGTCGCGCCGTAGCCCAGAACCACATCCTCTCGTCTCCCCTCCCCTCCCCTCGAAAGCAACCTCGCCCGCTTCATTCCCTTCCTCCTGAGCCTGAGCAGCTTCGCGATAAGACTATAAATCCAACGGCTCTCGCGATAAGCCAATCCTCTCCCTTCCCAGGGCCGTAGCGGCGACTGACTGGGGGCGGGCGAGGCATTCCTCCCACTGCGCTTCGCCGGCGACGGCGACGAATAGGTGCGCCGCCTCCCTTTCCTTTCCGTTCCTGCCGTACGAGGCTGGGCTGGGCGACGGGCGACGCCGGGCCGCGGCCGTGCGGGGGTGGCGCCGGCGGGCGACGGCAGGACGTTTCCTGTAGGCAGCGTGAGAGGTTTTGTCTGTTGCTTGGTTGGGTAGCCATGTACATTTCGTCGGGAGTCCTGTTTGGCTCCAATATCAGACCACGCTCATGCTCAGAATTGCCAGCTTTCATTTGTAGTAAGTGCTGTGCCATCAAACTTTCTAGGGCCTAGGGGTGAGGTGTAGATTGGCTTCAGTTTTCGCTTTGCCTGTATGAACATATAAGCCACTTCTCCCCGAACCTGAGAACAGAACAAGCTCTTCTTATGCAGAGCAAAGCAATGATGCCTTATGCTTAAATTTCCATGCACTTTCCAATTTTCACTTGGTAGGATTACTTGCTTTCGTGCAATTGCTGTAGGTGGAATGCCCACCCACAACATGATGGTATTAAGAAGGACCTCCTTGCTTTATTTTCTCTAATTACTTGCCTGATTGCCTCTGCTGCACAGGGTTCTGAAGAGATCAAGATTCTGGATACCTCATTCCCTTGATTCAGAATGACTCCAGTGAGTCATTGCTCCGTTGGCAATATCAGCCTGTTTCACATCGGAAGCTTCAGGACCAGCCGAGAAATCGAAATTAGAAGATTCCAGGGCACAGTGAGGTATTCAAGAGTAGCATCACCGTCGCCCCGGAGACCGCTGCAGCCACAGACAGCGTTCCACCTGATCAGTATCTACAAGAGAAGAAGCTGGTCCTCTGCCCAGAGGCCAAGAACCTTGTCCGCGGCGACCGTGGGGACTGATGTCACGGTGCAGGATCAAAATCCGGAAACTTCAGATGAAAACTCTGAGGCTGCACCTGACGCCGTTGAAGCGAGCGAGCAGGCCGAGGCTAGCATGGAACAAGCTTCTTCTCCTCGCAAGTTGGGACGCAACATTCGGAAGAGCGAGATGCCTCCACTGAATGAGGAGGATCTAGTTCCTGGCGCGTCTTTTACTGGGAAGGTGATGTCTACAAGCCATTTGGAGTTTTCGTTGACATTGGGGCATACACAGAAGGCCTTGTTCATATCTCTAGAGTAAGTGATGGGTTTGTAAAAGATATATCTTCCCTCTTCACTGTTGGACAAGAGGTGTCAGTCAGGTTGCTTGAAGCAAATAAGGAAACAAAGCGTATCTCTCTGACAATGAGGGAAGGTGATGACTACGTCAAGCCTAAAAAGGAAACACCTAAGGCTGCAAACGGTGGGCGCAGTGCCACCGCAACTCCAAGGCAAACAAGGGAAAGGCAGGAAGCCAAGGAGACAGTCGAGTCAAAATATGTACCAGGGCAGTCTCTGAATGGCACTGTGAAAAGTACGACGAGAGCAGGGACATTTGTGACATTGCCTGATGGGAGTGAAGGATTCCTTCCCAGAGAAGAGGAAGCATTGGCATTGTTTACCCTTATTGGACAATCTGCAATGGAAATTGGTAAACAGATAAGGGTTAAAGTACTGAATGTAGCACAAGGTCAGGCCACTTTGACGATGAAAGGGGTGGAAGATGATGAAGACGATCTGAAGACGCTAAACATGGAGCTTAAGCGGGACTGGTCCAGAGGGACCAATGCGTTCGAGTTGGCTTTCCGTAGGAACAAGGAGATCTCTGCATTCTTGGATCAGAGGGAAAAGACAAAAGTGCCAGAAGTACAAGCAGCTGCTGAGGAAAGTAGCGAAGACTTGAGCTCTGTGTCAGAAGTAGCAACTGATGTTTCTGCTCCTCTATCTGATGCCTCTTCTCAGGTGGGAATCGAGGATTCTACTTCTGTGGCAACTGCTGCTGAGGACCAAACTGTACAATCTGAAAGCTCACCTGTAATTAGTGTTGAACTGTCCTCCAACGGGGTCCCAGATAGCACTAGTGTGTCTTCAGTTTCAGAAACTGCAGAGAAATCTGCTGAACCTGAAGAATCTTCAGCAGTTGAAGAGGTCCTTGTAACTGCAAGTAGCGAGGTGGAGAAAGAACCAGCTGCTGCTGCTGCGGGAGTCGCACAAACAAGCACCACGACAGGTCTGTAGTAATTTTATCAGTGAGTCAGTGATGGTATCCCCTAAAGGCTTTGACATGCAATATTCTGATAAGCCACGCCTTACCTGCGAAAGCCTCTTGAAGAAGCAACACTGCCTAATTAGAATAGAATAGGGGGTGCTATAATAGATTACAAGAAAACTGTTCAAGCTACTGTTTTTTTCCAGTTACTCATTTTTATCAGGGGGTGCTATAATAGATTTTCTTATTACGACAATTGATGGAGAGATATAGGGAGCAGAAGAAGGACTTGCACATGGTCTTTATTGACCTCGAGAAGGCATATGACAAAGTACCGAGAAATGTCATGTGGTGGGCCTTGGAAAAGCACAAAGTCCCAACTAAGTACGTTACCCTCATCAAGGATATGTACAGGGATGTGGTGACGTTTGTCCGAACATGTGATGGCGACACCAGTGACTTTCCAATTAAAATAGGACTGCATCAGGGGTCAGCTTTGAGCCCTTATTTATTTGCTTTGGTGATGGATGAGGTCACAAGGGACATACAAGGTGATATCCCTTGGTGTATGCTCTTTGCTGATGATGTGGTGCTAGTTGACGACAGTAGGGCGGGGGTTAATAGGAAGTTAGAACTATGGAGGCACACGTTAGAGTCGAAAGGGTTCAGACTTAGTAGGACTAAGACCGAGTACATGAGGTGCGATTTCAGCGCGACTAGGCACGAGGAGGGAGATGTTAGCCTCGATGGGCAAGTGGTGGCCAAGAAGGATACTTTTCGGTATTTAGGGTCGATGCTACAAAAGGATGGAGACATTGATGAAGATGTTAGGCATAGAATTTCAGCCGGCTGGTTGAAATGGCGTCAAGCTTCTGGCGTTCTCTGTGACAAAAGGGTGCCTCAGAAGCTGAAAAGTAAGTTCTATAGGACGGCGATTCGTCCAGCGATGTTATACGGTGCTGAGTGTTGGCCTACAAAAAGGCGACATGTCCAGCAATTGAGTGTAGCAGAGATGCGTATGTTGCGTTGGTGTTGTGGGCACACAAGGAGGGATAGAGTCCGGAACGACGATATTCGGGATAGGGTTGGGGTGGCACCAATTGAGGAGAAATTGATTCAACATCGGTTGAGATGGTTTGGACATGTCCAACGGAGGCCTCCTGAGGCGCCGGTGCGTAGTGGAGTTCTAAAGCGGGCCGATAATGTAAAGAGCGGTAGAGGTCGACCTAAACTAACTTGGGACGAGTCCGTTAAGAGAGATTTTAAGGAGTGGAATATCTCCAAGGATTTAGCTATGGACAGGAGCGCTTGGAGATTGGCAATCAACGTGCCCGAACCGTGACCTCTTTTTGTCTTGTGCCCTTTATGTGTCTCCCTGTTTCTCGTCTCTTTTGGGTTTCATCTCTAGCCTACCCCAACTTGCTTGGGACAAAAGGCTATGTTGTTGTTGTTGTTGTTGTTGTTGTTGCTACATGTGTTTCACACATTGGTACCAATCCTTGAGTTCTGCCCCTGGTAGCCAAAAGGGTTGATCTGGTTGTTATTTTTCATCTCACCTTCTAATGTATTCTGTAGATCAATCATTTCTCCACATTTGCAAATATTTTTTTTCTTTGATTTATGTTTCTTGTGACATGTCAGCTGCATAGTTTTGCTCATACTACTTTTATAAGACAAAAACATGTTACTTGTCTGCTGATGCTTTAAATGGAGACAAGACTGACTTCGTGATGGTATATGAAGTCCTATAGCTTGGCCAACCACTGTGTTTCTTGAAATAAGTAATTGCTCGGTTCAAAATTTTATCTGTCAATTTTTGTTAATTGGACAATGTAACCCTGAAACATAATTCTGTAACTTGTCTATTGAATTTGTGCCAATTAAGATGCATCTTGATTTTTCATTTCTTATAATTACTCCATTCTCCTTTGTGGACATGCTGTACCCTGCATTTTCCTTAGCAAAAGTTCACCGCATATTGCAATTTGTTGACAAACCATTGCTGAGACAGCACAAGGAAGATTTTGATCATCTTTTCTGCACTTGAGCAGCCACTATTTCTCCTGCCCTTGTCAAGCAATTGCGTGAGGCAACTGGAGCAGGCATGATGGACTGCAAAAAGGCTCTTGCTGAAACGGCGAGTGACATTGACAAAGCTCAAGAATTCCTACGAAAGAAAGGGTTGGCGGCTGCTGACAAGAGGGCCGGCAGAGCAACAGCCGAGGGAAGAATTGGCTCTTACATACATGACAGCAGAATCGGGGTCCTTATTGAAGTGAATTGTGAGACTGACTTTGTGTCCCGAGGCGACATCTTCAAAGAGTTAGTTGATGATCTTGCCATGCAAGTTGCTGCCTGCCCTCAAGTACAGTACATCTCTATTGATGACGTCCCTGAGGAGTTTGTGAAGAAGGAGACCGAGCTGGAGATGCAGAGGGAGGACCTTTTGTCAAAGCCTGAGCAGATCCGGGCTAAGATCGTTGAAGGGCGTGTAAAGAAGAGGCTCGGAGAATTTGCATTGTTTGAACAGCCATTCATCAAGAATGACAAGGTCACAATAAGTGAGTGGCTGAAGCAAACTATAGCTACAACCGGAGAGAATATGAAGGTCAAGAGATTTGCCCGATACAACCTAGGTGAAGGGTTGGAGAAGAAAAGCCAAGATTTTGCTGCTGAAGTTGCAGCCCAGACAGTAGTGAAGGCGCCGCCATCTGCTCCTCCGAAGGATGACAAGCCTGCTGAAACAACAGAACCCGCTGAGAAGTAATCTCCCTCCTCATGCTTCTTCATTCCTGTGTGCTCATGTTTAGGAGTGTGTGCACAAGATGTGCATCGGTGTGTGTTTAGGTGTTTCTCACTGAAAACTATACTGTTATGCCTCTTAGAGACAACACCGCTTACATTTGACACACATGTTTCCAGGAAGCCGGCTGTTGCAGTTTCAGCTTCATTGGTAAAGCAACTCCGAGACGAAACCGGTGCTGGTATGATGGACTGCAAGAAAGCTCTGGCTGAGTCTGATGGTGACCTTCAGAAGGCTCAGGAGTTCCTCAGGAAGAAGGGCCTCTCATCTGCAGACAAGAAATCATCTCGGCTAGCCGCTGAAGGACTGGTTGGCTCCTACATCCATGACAACCGCATCGGATGCATGATCGAGGTCAACTCCGAGACTGACTTTGTGGCTCGCAACGAGAAGTTCAAGGAGCTTGTGAACGACCTTGCGATGCAAGTGGTGGCATGCCCACAGGTTGACTATGTCTCAGTGGAGGACATCCCAGAGAGCATCATCAGCAAAGAGAAGGAGATTGAGATGCAGAGGGACGACCTGCAGTCCAAACCCGAGAACATCAGGGAGAAGATCGTCGAAGGGCGGATAGCAAAGAGGCTCGGAGTAATGGCCCTCCTGGAGCAGCCCTATATCAAGGATGACAGCAAGACAGTGAAGGATCTTGTGAAGGAGATGATTGCCTCGCTTGGGGAGAACATCAAGGTGCGGAGGTTTGTCCGGTACACCCTGGGTGAGAACTGAGAGGTGTTAGGCGGTGATCTCCGTCAGCGTCACAGTCCTGACATGACAAGTTGGGCACATTTTGGTTCAAGGAGGTGCATAGCTGTTGTTAGTCTGTACTCAGTTCCATCTGTAATTCCGTATCACCTGTTACTGCTGTTCCTGGTTCAAAAGAGTGAACTTTAGTACTTTGTAGAATGATAAGAGGGGTCAGTATATCCATCAAAGCATTTACACATTACGGCAAATTGATTTTTGTATCTTTTTCCTGTGCTTCGTTTCAAATTTCCTTGCAATCCTTTATTTTACAACAGATGAGGTTCTCTTTGTACCAGATGTCTGGAGTGAGTCAGTGGGCTGTGCCTGTGCATGCATCGGTTATACTGTTTAGCAACTTGCAATGTACTGTAAATGCTGAATTCTGCTTTTCTCAATCATGTTGCCCTTGCTGACTTTTGCTGTGCTCCTCGTTCTGAAATAGGCCTAGTTTTATGTCAGGATATTACGTTTTATTCAGGCATCGAGCATTTCTGAATATTTCTGGAGAGGGTCGATGCGCCTTCTTCAAAACATTATTGAATTGTTGTTTGTTCTTGGCCAATGTCGAAGTCTTGCTCATGTGGTTCCATGAAGGCCACGTCATCGTCAGCAGACAGTGACGTGCAGGCAGATTACTTCTTCCCGGCGTGCCACCGAGGAGTCTGAGTATTCTGGAATCATGTTTTTCAATGTTATGGATTCAGTTCAAATTCGTAACGACTGTTTTGGTCAAAATGCAAACCGAGCCTCGTTCAATTTCAGTCAAATTTCTTCGCTTGAAAAGCTAGAACGAGTGTGACTGCATAATTGTGCGATTTTGTACCTACCGCACACAAAAAAAAAAGGTCAAACTTCTTCTCTTCCAAAGCTGTTCTGCCGTGATGTCTTCGAGGGTGAGACGGGTCTAGCAGTATTCACAAACAATTCATCAGCTCAAATTCAAACTGGTACAAGGATTTGGATGGATTTCTATCCAAAAACACAGCTATCGATCGCCCTGAGCCCCTGATACTGACTGAACCGAAGGCGGTCTTCAGCAAACTGACAAGCAAGAGCAATCATTCGTAGAAGACAGGCACAGGGCGAAGCAAGAGGAGAAGCCGCCGCCATGGAAACTGAGACTGAGAGGAAGGCGGCGGCGGTCGAGGAGATGAGGGAGTGGTGCGTCGCTCTCCCCAAGGTGGAGCTCCACGCCCACCTCAACGGCTCCGTCCGCAACTCCACCCTCCTGTCAGTGCTCCGCTCCGCCCCGCCCCGCCCCCACCCATCTCCCCTCTCATCTCATCCCTCTCCTCCCGGTTCTTGATTTTTACCTCTTCGGTAAGGGTAGCTTAGCTCCTCCGGATTCTTGATTCGATGCTAGAGTAGCGCCAATCCATGACTTTTGTATGCTTGGGCAACATCTGTTCCATGACAATTGTGATTTTGTGGCAAAGGTTTGGGAGAGGAACTTGCTAGGAAATTTGCGGCTCGAATCTGACCTTGTTTACCAGCAAACAAATCCTGGTTTGCTTGCAAACTGTAAGATTGTAGGTACTGTTTTTTTTTTTAGGAAGCAGGGCATATACAGTAGCAGTGTGCAGACATGTGGACTCGTTGCATTATATTAGCGTGAGTGCTTATGTAGGTGAGAATCTTTGCCTGTTTTGACAAAAGGAAATTTCTGATGGAGCTTTTTCACAAATCACAGATGACTTGACCTCCTTGAAAATGACCTTATTAGTTATTACTTATATGAGATAATTGAAGAGATCTTTTACAATGGTTAGAAAAGTACCATGGTACCTCTAGATACTTTCACCTTTTTCTATTATCTAAGTAATTAATTGAGAAATATATTATAGTGGGTATTTTAGTAAGGGTGTGCTCTAGGTCTATCATGCGGTTGATTGCATCACGTTCTTCTTGCAATTTTCGGTCCAAGTTGTAACGCTCCTCTACGCCTTCCGGTCCATCTCATCACGCTCGTGCTTAGCACGCTGTTGATGCAACACCCGGGCCATGTTCTCACGGTCCTCTCTATGTATCTTGTCCATCTCAACACGCTGCAGGTGGATCTTACGATCCATATCACCACGTTGCTGCTGCAGGGTCCGATCTTCCTCCGCTCGCTCTTGAGCGATCTTTCCGTCCATGACCTGACGTGCTTGCATTGATTGGTTTACAGTAAAGCCTGTAATATTCACTCATATTCACTCGTTTACTGTAAATCCTAAAAGACTGCAGAAGAAAATGCAAACGTATGACCAATTTTTTTCCTAAAAATCCTAAACAATGATGTTGATTCGTTTATGTATCAACACAATGCCTACATATCTTGGATTC
Organism: Saccharum hybrid cultivar R570; assembly: GCA_038087645.1. Lineage (NCBI taxonomy): Eukaryota > Viridiplantae > Streptophyta > Magnoliopsida > Poales > Poaceae > Saccharum > Saccharum hybrid cultivar. The sequence continues at coordinate 3,780,219 of JAQSUU010000809.1, read as the reverse complement.
ACTCGTTTACAGGACCGATCAAATTATGTACTCAAAGCAAGGTGAGTAAGGCCCAAAGAGGATCACCGCCTGGAAGAAGAGGATTGGCGACGTGTGCGGAGGGCGGAAGAGCTGGGCGGCGTCGGTGCAAAGCGCAGACGTGCGAGATGGGCAGCCGTAACCTAGTTCTCTCGGCTGCACATCTTTATATCTGCGACATAAGTGGGCCAGGCCATTGGAAATGACCGATTTACCCTTATTCTAAAATAAAATATAAAATATAAAATAGATCTTGCTCTCTATATTTTGGTACTGGCCTCATCTAATTTGGTACTATACTACTATCCTCACCTATTTGGTACCTCCAGGTACTTTCAGTTGGGTACCTCCTATTTTTTCACCATCCGATCTGGCCCAGTGGATGGCTCATGTTTTGTCCAACCATTGTAAAATTTCTCAATTGAAGATAGGTCTCAAACTTGCCTGTCGTTTGGTTCGAGTAATAAAAACTCGACCGGGGCGGTTAGACTGCCGCCGCAGCTTTCAACTAAGAAGAAAGTGCCTTCTCACCCGGCGAGAAAACCCCCGAACCCCCGCCCCATCCGTACACGGTGGCCTTTCCGTCGCCCAAGTGAGAATTGGGCCGGTGAACCCCCCAGTGCTTTGGAATGGGGACGGGCGAGGGGGCATATGTTACATGGTTGGCTAGTTCAACTAAGCTACTATATGTTTATTACGGAGATGTTCTGTTTCCCTTTTTTGCTATTTCTTTTACAAAATGTTCAGATCCTTTAGTGAGTGCAATGCTAGTTAACAGGTTAGTCCTTTTTTGTTTGAATATGTAATTCTAGGCTCTAGCTATTTATATTTGGACTAAACAGCTTACATACCATGTAAAACACCTATGTTTATTTTCTGGAGAATATATTGGCAGTATTCCGCTTAGCATATTATAAGTTTTACCAATGCTATCTCCTGCTTGGACATCATATCATTATTATTGGCATAGAAAGTTGACCTTTCTAGTGGTAAATTTGAACAGAGAACTTGCAAAACAGCTAGGTGACAAAGGAGTCATTGTCTTCGAAGATGTTAAGGATGTGATCATGAAGAGTTAGTGTCTGATTCCCTTGAAATTGTCAAAACTATTATATGGATTCTTGGCACTTTTGCTTTACAATTGCAATATATATATATGTGTGTGTGTGTGTGTGTGTGTGTGTGTGTGAGGCTTCTAAAGTGTGTCTTTAAATGTTAAACAGGTGATAGGTCTCTTCCAGAGTGTTTCAAGCTTTTTGATCTGTTTCATATACTTACAACTGACCATGATACAGTAACAAGGATCGCTAAGGAGGTATCTGCCATTATAATTAGAAGGTTGCATTTTTTTTATATACTGTTGTACACTCAATTAGCTTAGTAAATTAACCAGACAAAATTAACAGGTTGTGGAAGATTTTGCTGCAGAGAATGTTGTATATTTGGAAATAAGAACAACACCTAAGGTGCTACTATTTGTTTTTTCTTTTGCGTATTTTGTGCAATTTTCTAAGCAATACAGCAATATTGTGACTGGCTTTTATGTTTTTTCTTTTGCTCACATATCGTCCAGAACAATGAAGCAAAAGGGATGACCAAGAGGTCTTACATGGATGCTGTTATTAAAGGTCTGAAAGAAGTTGAAGCTGTTGATGTCGCATTATTTGATTCTAGTTTCAGAACAAATGAAACATTAAATTCTAAGCTGTTAGATGGTGACACAAAGAAAAAGAAGATATATGTTAGGCTCCTTCTTAGTATTGATCGCCGTGAGACAACTTCGGCTGCATTGGATACCGTATGTTAATATTTTTCACACTAACCAATATTCTGGACTAATAGGCGGGCACCTATTGAGAATCTGCACAAATAATTTATTTCCCTTGGTCAGGTTAATTTAGCCATGGAAATGAAGGACCAAGGTGTCATAGGCATTGATCTTTCTGGCAATCCAGTTGTGGGGGAATGGTAAAAAGCATTTTTCATCTGGCTTGAACTAAGTGGAAAAAAGCTAAATATCTATGTGCTTATAATCCTCGGCATTTGCAATATTTTATGTAGGGAAACATACTTGCCTGCCCTACAACATGCTAAAATTCTGGGAATCCCCATTACAATTCACTGTGGAGAGGTCTGGGAACACATGCCATCAACTTCGAAACCACTCTTTCCTTATAGATCTTTATTTGGTTGCAGCAACATTTGTAAATCTTGCTCTATACTATTTGACCAACAAAGCAAAGCTTACTGACAATAGGTAGCAAACCGGAAGGAAATCCAAGCAGTGCTGGACTTCTGCCCTCAGAGGCTGGGTCATGTATGCTGTCTGAATGATGTAGAATGGAAGAAGCTCAAGGCTCTTATGATTCCGGTAAACTTATTTTGTACCCATTACATGTCTATGGTCAATTAGGTGTGACTTGTAACTATGCTTAACTCAAAAGACAAAATGCAGGTTGAGATATGTTTAACTTCAAATGTTATGACAGGAGGTGCCCCTTCCATAGAGCTTCATCACTTTGGTTGGTCTCTAAACATACAGAACTCAAAAGTTCATATCAAGAATCATCATCTTCTTAGCACTAAATTTGCCATACTGAATTTGTGCAGCTGACCTCTATAATGCAAAGCACCCTCTGTCCCTGTGTACAGATGATTCTGGCCTGTTCTCAACAAGCCTCTCAAATGAGTATTACCTCGTTGCAACGACTTTCGGTATGTCCTCTACTTGCAAATAAGGATCTTCGTTTCTCATTCAGACCTGACTGGCATGCATTCTTTTGGCAGGTCTCAGCAAATCCGAGCTGTTTCAGCTATCCCAGGATGCAGTGCAGTTTATTTTTGCTGATGATGTGGTGAAGAAGTCTCTGAAGGAGGTGTTCAAGCATGCTGAAAAGAGACTGCTCGTGTGGGATGAATTTGCTGCACCAAGCTAATGTGTGCGCCCGTTATTAGATCAGTATGTATCAACCCAACTGTATGATTTATGGCGCAAAGAAATGTACTGGTTGTTTAACTTCTCGTTTATGTACCCGTTTTCAAGATCTTATTAGAAGAATCATAGTAATGATGATTATTAACGTAAAGTTTCCATACGTTTCTTTGCTGTTTGCTGTATAAAAGGAAACTTGGAGTCCTCGATGGGCCGGCCGACTTGTACATCTCAACCAAACATGGGCTATTCTGTCGAGGGGGCCGAACCAGACTAGGCCACTAGCGCGCTCAAACAAGACCACAGCCCACTTTCTCCCTGGATCGTATCTTCCACAGCTTCATCGAGTATGCGGCAACCGGCAATTCGCCGAGTCATTTTTCGGTGCAAAGACCGATATGATATGACCCTGGATAAATAGCGATCTACCTGCACAGAATTAGATTTGAACATTTCATGCCTCCTGACGTCTTTGCAGAACCATTGATCGTTTTACTATTTATTTACTCATTTTTACAGAGCTATGCCTATAGTGCCCCCAATTTTTTTTTTCCATTATGAGAACTCCGCTGATTTGTTGATATATCCAAGCAGTAAGCTAAGCACAGCACCTTCATGTGTTGGTTACTCACACAAAGCACTATAACTCAGCTGATTAGTTAGACAGTTGAACGTGTTCATCAGATAGCACTATCCACAGTAACTCTGCTAGCATGTACACTTTGAATCACCTCCACAAATTGATGTGAAGGATAAGAGCGGACTGCAACGAAAAGGAAATAAAAGATCATATCTGAAGTTCTGGGCTTAATTGTAGGCGCCCACGGAGATCAACCAGACTGCAACTATGATGCAAGCCCGCGAAGATACGTGCATCGCACAGAGCTTAAAAGGAGAAAAAAGAACTAGACAACCTGCGGCGCTCATCAAACAAAGAAAAGCCGAGTCAGTTGGTCTTCTTTGACGAATCATCCTCAGAGGATGTAGCGTCATTACTGTTGTTATCTTTGTTGCTGTCACTGTTATTTTCAAGGTCAGGAACTACTGCTGTAGACGGTTCCACATTAGATAGCCGAGCTGCGCCTATAACTTGCTCTGGGAGCTCCTCATATGTGTTTGCCTGAAAGTACAAGTAATAGCATGTTAACAGCCAAAAGTGAGGACGTGGACAGGAAAAACCTCCTGGGTCGTTGGTAGTTTTTTTTTTTATCCCAGCTAGAGTATACTTAAAAAGAGAGTGAATTGCATTCGCAGTCTTTAGAGAAAACAAAACCGTCAAGGTCACTTAAAAACAGAGTCCATCCATGTAGAGAAGAGACACCAACCTGTATTAGGAAAGCCATATCAACTACTAATGTTGTGACAACACCAAACACCAAGCCCAAAACTCCGTTTGCTACTGCAGAAGAACCAATGTCAACGTCCACCTGCAAAACACTACAGGCTCAGATGCATTGCCTTATTCACAAATGACATTTTTCGCATTTTTCATTCTCGAACATGCAGGAGAAGTGTGTATCATTATATTAATAAGTAGAGAAAAAGGTCCCATTACAAGCCATGCGGACACCAGAGTTAGACAATTTTCACTTCTATATCTGGCACTAACTGTAATAACCAGTCAAATTGTATTAGCCAAAACATATTATCTCAAGATAAATCTTTTTTTACACAAGACAAGGATGAAATCATAAGGGATGCGTTAGAAATATTTCAAGCACAACATTATTGGCCTCACCTCCAAATACCCAGGACTTCGTACATAGCTACAATCCAATGCCTTTCCCAACAAACAAGGGGAGCTGCCAACACTCTGCCGCACTATCCAAGAGCCCTGCAGTTTTATTTTTTCCTTTTTTAAGTCAAAGTGAAGTGAAGGACACAAAACTGTTGTAACACCGTACATAGATATTGGGTGAAGAAAGACCTTTGGAACGGATGGTATGAGTTTCAGTCTGCTGTTGCGGAAGTCATCATCGCCATCAAAGAAGCGCTGCAGTAATGATCCCTTTTTCAAGGAACTTGTGACGAAATACATGACCATGCTATAGTGAGTTGATCCGGGAATCTACAAGAGGATAAATACACCAAAAAAATCAAACGGATGGATAAAGGTTCAAAACAGTTTTATAGAATAGTGACTTACCTGTAAGTTGACAATAAATGTATGCATCCCTTTCTCAGCAGCAACCTATAATAGAAGTAAAAGAAAGAGGCATGAATAAAAGGTTATTTTTTTTTTTTTGCTGGTCCTAGCTTCTTGATAAAAGCAACGCCATCTACTATTATGTTGTAGCTGAATCATGATTATATTGAAATAGTGAAAATTTAAAGTTAAACAAATAACAGCTGCAATATAGGAATAATGGAAGCAATTAGGCTAGTGTTTTGGTTACCTGAGCAACACAATTTTTTTGCCTGCCAACATTATCCATACGCTTGGTGTCCTTATACCAATCAATGGCTGCAAGCTCCATTAGATAACTTGCAGCAGGTATCTGTAACTTGGATATTAGTGTGTTAAGATTCTTTATATTATCCAACATGCTTCACAAGCAATAAAATACAAACTGGAAGATTCAGACCTTTGATTTGTCATTTGGGAAATTCTTGCTACGAACTTTGAAAAGCTTGCTATTGTTAGAAGAATATAGCCAACCAAATTCCATTCCAGACCAAAGGGGGAAAGATATACATGTGTGTGTACATATGCAAATAAACCCTCCAAGTGTAGGGAAAACAAAGAGTGCAGCTATATGCATCTATACATCTAACACCCCCCCTCAAACTCATGGTGGGTCTACAACACTGAGTTTGGAGAGCAAGAATCTATGCTGGGCCCGTGTCTGCGCCTTGGTGAAGAAATCAGCTAGTTGAACCTCTGAAGGCACATGGTGAAGAGACACAACCTGATCATGCACCTGCGATCTCATGTAGGAAGCATCAACCCCAATGTGTTTTGTGAGCTCATGCTTGACCGGATCACGAGCAATACTGATCGCACCAGTGCTGTCAGTAGAGAGAGAAGTGGGTGCAGTGGCAGGCACACCAAAATCCTCAAGGAGCCATCGAAGCCATGTCACCTCGGCAGTCACAGTCGCCATAGCACGCAGCTCAGCTTCAGCACTCGAGCGAGAGACTGCAGTTTGCTTCTTGGTTTTCCAGGCAATCAAGGAGGAGCCAAGGAAAACGCAATAAGCTGAGAGGGAGTAGCGATCAGTTGGATCACTCGCCCATGTCGCGTCAGAGTAGGCCTGAAGCTGGAGAGAACTAGAGCGAGGAAAGAAAAGACGGCGGGTGATGGTTCCACGAAGGTACCGCAGAACACGAAGGAGGTGAGAATAGTGGAGCTGGGTAGGAGCCGAGACAAACTGACTCAAGATGTGAACAGAGTGAGTGATATCAGGACGGGTGATCCCAAGGTAAACAAGGCTTCCAACAATCTGCCGATAGCGAGTAGGATCAGCAAGTGGAGCACCATCAGTAGGTCGGAGGTGAACATTGAGCTCCATAGGAGTATCAACAGTGCGGTGATCTGTGAGAGCAGCACGGGAGAGGAGATCCTGAGTGTACTTCTCCTGAGAGAGAAAAATACCATCAGACGTGGAGGTGACCTCAAGACCAAGGAAGTAACGAAGAGGACCCAAATCCGACATGAGGAATGTCTCACTGAGACGCTGCTTCACAAAGGCAATAAACTGAGAGTCGTCACCCGTGATGATCATGTCATCGACATAGAGAAGCAGAAGGGTGCGACCACGGGTAGAAGTGTGAACAAAAAGAGCAGGATCATGATCACTAGGTTGGAAGCCAGCATCAATAAGAACAGAGGAGAAACGCTCAAACCAAGCACGAGGAGCTTGCTTAAGACCATATAGGGAACGACGCAGGCGACAAATCATCCCCTCAGGAACGGAGTACCCTAGAGGTGGCTTCATATAGACTTCCTCACGAAGCTCACCGTTTAGGAAGGCATTCTTGACATCCAACTGTGAGATGGACCACTGGCGAGCGGAGGCAACAGCAAGAAGCGTCCGAACAGTGGTCATGTGAGCAACAGGAGCAAACGTCTCCTCGTAGTCAATACCATACTCCTGTTCAAAGCCACGAGCCACAAGACGAGCCTTGTAGCGCTCAAGAGAGCCATCCGAGCGAGTCTTGACCTTGTAGACCCACTTGCAAGTGATAGGAGTGACATGAGGTGGTTTGGGAACAAGATCCCAGGTGCTGGTACGCTCAAGAGCAGCAATCTCCTCAGCCATAGCATGCTGCCACTCCGGGTGAGAAGCAGCTTCCCGATATGTCGCAGGCTCGGCTAAGACGGTAGCAGTGAAGCCAAAGCGATCCGGGGGAAGAAGGGAGCTGCGGTCACGAAGGTCATAGCGAGGAGGCTGAGGAAGAGGTCCAAGGACGGACGGGGAAGAGTCAAGTGGTGGAGCAGGGCGCGGACGACGAGTGTAGTAGTGAGTGATCTCATGGGATGGACGCAATGGTGGGGAAGGGGAGACCGGTGGTTGAGAGTGAGGCGGTGATGGGGAAGGCGAAGGAGAAGGCGGTGGTATAGTGGAGGAGGTTGAAGGAGGTGGTGAAGGCGAAGGAGTAGGAGGAGGTGGCGAAGATGGAGATGACAGTGGAAGATACCACTCGGGTAAAGTGAGAAACGAGAGAGACTCGGCAGGGTCTGAAAGACCAGAGGGAGAACGAGGATAGTAGGGTCGGGACTCATCAAAGGTGACATCCCGAGAAATCCTCATCCGCCGAGCAACAGGGTCATAGCAGCGATAGCCCTTGTGTTCGGTGCTATACCCAAGAAAAACACACTCAACAGACTGAGCAGTGAGTTTGGTGCGCTCTCGAGGTGGAAGTAGAACATAACAAACACACCCAAAACAACGGAGATGACTATAGGAAGGAGGGCTACCAAAAAGACGCTCATAGGGAGTGCTACCCTTAAGAGAGGTGGAGGGTTGGCGGTTTATGAGGAAAACAGCCGTGGAGACCGCCTCAGCCCAGAAATGAGGAGCAAGGGCAGAGGAGATCAAGAGAGCACGAGCAGTCTCAAGAATGTGGCGATGTTTGCGCTCCGCAACACCATTTTGGGCATGAGCACCAGGACATGAAAATTGGGCAAGAGTACCCTGCTCAGCAAGGTAGGAGCGATGGGCAGTGGAAATGTACTCACCAGCAGAGTCCGCACGAAAAACACGAATGGGAGAATTATATTGGGTACGGACCATGGTAGCAAATTGTTGATAAATAGACAGAAATTGGCCTCGAGAGGACATCAGATAAACCCAAGTAAATCTCGAATAGTCATCAATGAACAGAACATAATATGATCGCCCTCCTTTTGAAACTATGGGGGCAGGGCCCCATACATCAGAGTGAACAAGATCAAACGGTTTCTGGGATTTAGACTCACTAGAGGGATAGGGGAGTTGCAACTGTTTGCCAAGTTTGCAACCCGTACAATGTAGAGCAGTGTCACCAGAAACAGGACCTAAGACACCACTACCAATAAGACTGGACAATCGAGAACCAGAAAGGTGGCCAAGACGACGATGCCACTCCGCAAAAGAGGCGGTGGATGAAGCAGCCGATGCAGATGCTGAAGAACCAGGCGATGGGAGAGTCGAAGCGGGTGAAGGAAGACGCAACCAATCAAGCTCCATAGGCGTTGTGAGTCCCGACGCCTAGGCCCAGTTCCCACCAAAAGGCCCGTACGAAGGTCCTGAACACAACAAGAATCAGATTCAAGGATTATGCGACAACCATGATCAGTGATTTGACCCGCAGATAAAAGTTGCATGGTGAGTTGAGGAACATGCGAAACAGAAGGAACCTCAAAAGATGAAGTGGAAAGAACACCTCTCCCAGCAACAGGAAGAGAGGTGCCATCGGCAGTGCGAACAAAAACAGGCAGATCAGAAGAGGATAGAGAAGATAGGAGTGTGGTATTTGGTGTCATGTGAAAAGAGGCACCCGAATCAAGGAACCACGGGGAGGATATACCTGACGAAGGAGGAGGTGGTGTGGAACTAGAAGCCTGAGCTGTAGTCCCATGAGAGGCCTGAGCTGCGGTAGTGAGATGACGGAACATGGCAAGAACCTCCTGCTCCGCTGCAGACACAGAGCGAGTACCCTGCGGAACAGAAGAGCCACCAGCAGAAGAGCCACCAGAGCCCTGAGAGGAGCGCCTATCACGACGGCCGTAGCGGTTGCGTTGCTTCTTGCGACAGTCCTTCTCCTCGTGACCATAGAGCTTGCAGTAGCCACATTGCACACCAGAAGGAGCCCCCGCCACCACCGGAGACTGGGACGGAGGCGGAGAGACCGGTGAAGGTGAGGCCGCTAGGACAGAGGGCTGTGGCTGAGCACGGCTCACACCCCCAGTCCGAAGTCGAGTCTCCTCAGCACGTAGCTCAGGCATCGCCTCTGTGAGCGAGGGGCGCGGACGACGAGTCAGTAGCTGTGCCCGAACAGTCTCGAACTCTGGACGCAACCGAGAGAGAAACTCGTGAAGGCGAAGTGTGTCCCGCTGGGCCCGGTGGCGGTCGCAGCACTGACAAGTACCACCACCACAGAACTCGGCACCCAAGTTGTCCAGGCGATGCCAGACATCAGACATCTTGCGGTGAAAGTCCTCTACTGTAGAGTCGAGCTGTCGAAGTGACTGAGCCTCCTCAACAACAGCAAGGTACATAGCCTCATTGCGGATCTCATAACTACGACAGAGGTGATCCCACATGAGGTGGGAGGTGGCAAGGCCTCTGAGAGACCGGGCGAGATCAATTTCCATGCTCGCAAGTAAGATGGCCTTGGCAGATTTTTCCTCACGCAGCCAAGTCTCATAGAGACCAAGATCAGATTGATAGGTCTCCATCTGAGCCTCAAAAGCATCCAGAAGAGCATGCTTGGTGGCATCATCAGCATTAGGAGGATATGTGGGCTGCATCGGAAGAGCAGGACATGCAGGACACACCCGATCCCCCGTAAGGTACCCCCACAGCAGCTGGCCGTCCATGTGGACCTCCATATGGAAAACAAAATCGCCCCAATTTGTGCCGTTGAAGATGACCGGACACTTGGGGACAGGAATAGCACCAGGACGAGTGCGACTGGGGGACGCCATGAAGAAGGAACCAGCAACTCTGTTACTGCTTGGAAGGGAAACAGAGGAAGGGAAACAGAGGAGTCACCGAGCGCTCCCTCTCACCGCGCGAGGGAGCGGAAGGCCGAAGCGAGGAGCCGCGTGAGGGAGCGGAAGGCCGCGAGCCTGGCCTCGCGAGGGAGCAGAGGTGGCGCACGCGGGGCCCTCGAGCTCGGAAGATGGGGCGGCCGCGCGAGCGCAGGGCGAGCGCGGGCCGCGCGGACGACGGCCGCGCGGGTCCAGGCGAGCTGCGCCGACGGCGGGCGCGGGCGCGCGGGCGGCCGCGATGCCCCGGCGGACGCGCGGGCGCGGGGCGGGAGGCCGATGCGGCGGTGGCGGACTCGGCGGGCGCGGGGCGGGAGGCCGATGCGGCGGCGGCAGCGGACTCGGCGGCGGTGGGGTTGGACGGATCGGTGGGTGGAAGGAATCCTGGAACCCTAGCTCGATACCATGTTAGAAGAATATAGCCAACCAAATTCCATTCCAGACCAAAGGGGGAAAGATATACATGTGTGTGTACATATGCAAATAAACCCTCCAAGTGTAGGGAAAACAAAGAGTGCAGCTATATGCATCTATACATCTAACAGCTATCAGGTACTGTCCAACAGTTGCGACTTTTCTCATCCGGATCATGATGAAGGATTCCAGAAAAGCAAGATAAATCAATTTTTTCTGGAGGTTCATCTGTCATATTGAAAAAAGTACTGCTGTTACTGAAAAAGTGAACACCTTCCCTAGAACTTGATGACAACAGATATTAGAATGCAGGAATATAGAATAGAAAAGGGAAACAAACCCGTTTGTTTAGCTTCATTGTCAGATTTTTTAGGGCTTTCCTGTACATTGGTTTTGATCAGGGTTTAGTATCAAGTGAGGAAACATGCAAAATCTGTAGTAAGTTACGAATTCATGATGTTTTTGTTCATTGTTTGGTGTAGGATATTTGCACCTCTATATCAGCTTCAGGAACCTGATACTCCTCATCGTCATCCGATTCTTCATCAATCGTTCCCATGTTTTTATTTTCTACATGTTCTTGATCTGCTGGTTTAGTATTGGAGTCAATTTCTGTAAGCTTCTCATCCTTTTGTGCTGTATTCACATCAGCCATGCTCTCCATTGCAGGAATCCTTGGAGTTATATGGATATCATCTGTTTGGGAAAAATATTCACGCAGCCCTGGGAGTAAGTGTAGATTAGAGCCATAAGGACCAGAAATGAATTGGTGAGACAACAAGGCTGAGTGGTCAGTTTAACAAATTTCATTCGTTCTTTCATACTAAATATAAAGCTGTTAATGGTTGTGTCATAAGAAAAACAGTATTTCAGTACCGGCAACACAGTTCAGTATCTGCAGCAAAGAATGATACTGAAAGGAAGTGGAGTAATTCAAGAACCATCCCTTCAGGTCAATCTGCATAAGGTGCTGAACCTGAGTCCGGGGTCTTCCATTGCGACACTTAAGAGGACAAATCTTGAATCCTCCACCTGAATTTTTAGAAATTTCAGGAAAACAAAAGAATAGAAGTTGACAATTTTGTTTATACATGGAGTGGCTAGTAAAGGTAGATGCAGGACTTATTATGGGCCCGAGAAAATTACTTTCAATAAAAGCCCTTACAAATCCTCGTTGACGGCTGCAGTTTGGATGTTCTGTAGAACGAAATAACACAACTGCATGTGTAAACACACATTGTCAGAAAGAAGACACTAAAGAGAGTAAAGTGGGCTTGAATGATTATAGCTCAACAATTTACCATAACTTCCATCGTCATTATGTCGCCAATACCTAACATAACACAGATCCCGAGGCCATATCAACCTGCACGTTGTAGATGGAAGTTACATTTAGAATAATCAGAGGCAAAAGATTATGACAGGAACTTGTCAATCTATGAGAATTGTAGTTACCTTGGACACCAATGCAATTGCAACCTATGATATAGTACAGCAGTGTGACCATCAACCTCTTCAACTAAACTACCCTGGTGAAAGCTACAGTCCCACCTAAATAGCAAAGAAAGATCAACAAGGTTGATATTAAAACACTCCCTTCAGTTTCTTTTACAAGGCATTTTTTTTTCTCGGACATGCAGGAGAGCTGTGTGCCTGTGTTGCATCATTATATTAAGAAGGAAAATAAAGGGAAAGACTAGGTCGGCTATGTGCTTGATCTTGGCGAGGAATTGTGCGCCATCTAGGTGAAGTAGTCCGCGAGTAATCACCATGTGTAAACCGGCAGGGGAGGCGCGCTTATTGTAAACCTCATCCTCCCATTGCGCGCCCGTGCGCGTTGTAAAAACTATTCTTCTTAAATACAAAGATACGCAAATCTTTTGCGTATTCGAGAACAAAAAAAAAAGGGAAAGACCACTTACAAATTCACATACACACACACCACACACTTTAAACATAAGTAATTGTGTTTAAATATAAACTAATAACGTCAAATGCGTAACTGAAATTATATACTAATAAAGTACTTGTTGGTCAAAGGCTTGTCACTAAGAAATAGGCCTTACAATTTTGAACGGGGGGTATTTGTATTAGGGAAACCACTAAGTTAAAGGACCAGTTGCTTACTCGTATCTTGTTGCATCCATGCTCATCATCAGCCCAAAAATGGCTTCACATGTGGCTTCCACTACACCAACAGCCCTCATAGCTCGGCTACAGCTTCTTGCCTACATGACATGCAGTAGCATGTTGTCATCAGCTTTAGAGTTTCAGGTTGTACCCAGATTTATTTTGGAGAAGAAAAGGCACTACAATTGGAACATACAAGGTATTCAACTTCCAGAAGTTCTTCATAAATGCGCAACCCTGCCAATGCAAACCGGTAAGCGATCCCAACTTCAAACATCCTCCAAGGAAGGATTAATACCTAAGGAAAGAAACACAGACTTGCCATTTTGGCATCGAAGTAGTCGCCAATTCTTCTTAGAATAGAGTTGAGTGGGGTCATTCTGACTGGACATACCAAAATCAGCATCTTTGGTCCAATCATGAATTGCATCGGGGGGACCTAACAACAGAAATGTTATGGTGAATTATGAACACAAATGTGGCAAATCAGTACACAACTTCACAAAGATCAGTTAGCATGACTTCTTACCATTCCCTATAGTTGTCCTGCGAACTAAAGTAGGCCGTTCCTCTTCGTCTTCAGCTCTACATTAATAATAAGTTTCTAGCTAATTCAGTAAAATGCCTTACACAAGATACTCGAAGACATGTAATGCCACTTACGCACTGTCACGGTCTGACAAGGAGAACTGCCCTCCAAGTTCCATGTCAAAATCCATTGTAGCAAATGCCTTATGGGTTTTAGCTGCAGAGTCTGGTTGCTGGAAGAAAAGAAAACGTTCTGCATTATATCATGTAAAATGTGTCCTTGATTTTGCAATGTTCATGCAAAACGAATTAAGATACAGTGCTGTCTAGCATCTGATTCAGCGGCTATTCAGTTTAATTAAGTTGCGAGTTTTCTGAAGACAGTGACCAACTGGTCAAGTACTTTTGACTCAGTGAGCTATGGGATCTAAGAAGCTCATATCACATTCTAGCACTGTGATTTACTGTGAAACATTACTGCCTACTATTTAATTACCAAAGTAATACGCAATCATCAACTTGTTAACCAACCTAAATAATATACGGAAAAGGGCATATGAAATCCAAGCTTTCTCAAGGCATGCTTGTAGCAATTGTGCCATAGCTGTAAAAATGGGGCTGAAACAGAGACTTATTGCACCTGATCAATGAGGAGCTCTATTTTCTTTTTCCAGGCCAATGCATCTTCAATATCATGTGCACCCATCTGTGGATTGAGTACTTGTCACTTGAAACTAGATAAATCAGGGAGGATTGTGGTTCTGTTTAATGGTTGAAGCTACTTCAACTAACCGTTATTTGATGCTCCTTCTCTTTCTGGTTATAAACGCAGAGAACATAAATCATCTGAAAAAGAACCCATGGGAGGGATGAGAATAAGCACAGGAAAATCCAACTGCGATTGCCAAGGAAAGTAGAAAAATCACATGCCATGGAACACTTAGTGAGGTGCATTATAGAGTTTAAAAGTGCTTGGTTGTTGTTGCATCCTATACATCCGCACGTACTTAGTGAGGTGCATTATATAGTAGTTGAGATGGTAGTGGGCCCTTTTTCACAATCAGTTTGTCATACAAGAAGATGATCTCAGACACATATATGTTTATGGCGTATTTCATTTTCTTAGGAAGAAGGAAGGGAACAAACTGGCATCTACCAAACCTCTTGTAGCAGGATGCAGTACACATGAAGATTACTGACCACATAACATTCACAATTCAAGTTAGTAAACAAAACTGGAGGGCAAACTCACTTGCCCATGATGATTTTTGAGCCCCCTATCCTCCACCCTGCAATTCCCATCTATCAGCAGCGACTTGAGGGGCACCTGGATGCACAATGACAATGACAAATTTCACCTAAGTTATCAAACATCAGAAAGGATACTTTGGTGCTAATGCGATTCAGGTGGCAGGTAGGATGAATATATAATATGTTGGGAAATCAAGCATAACTAAGAGAGTAGTTCATAGTACAGTATCAGAAACAGCACGAATGCAGATAACTAAAGGAAAAAATAATTAAAATCGAAAACTTAATGTTGACTAATCGGCGATTTTGATACATAATTAATTGCAACAATAACATAATCATCGTGCTTAATGGATCACCACTTTGTTTTGGGTGATATAACAGCAGGCTCCCATGTTTGCAACAGGGAGCACCCAATGTTCTACCAGATTGTAATCCTAGGCAAAGACAAAGGCAATCCACATTGGGCACCCAAATAAAACCGACCGAACTGTTCAGAGGTTGGAGGCGCTAGCTCCTAGTAAGCACGTATATATGGAAATGGCAATCGAGTCGTACCATGTTGTCCTTGGGCTTCTTCTTGTAGTAGGCGAGCAGCCTGCTCTCGAGCACGAAGTAGCGCGTGTGGAAGAAGGACCTGCCGATCTTCCGGCGGCCGTAGCGCACCATCCATCCCTCGTGGTGCACATCCGCGGCCTCCCTGACGGCGGCCACCGCCTTGGAGAGCTCGGTGCCAGCCACCGCCTTGGACAGCTCGCCGTTCCTGGCGGTGGCCGCGACGTCCTTCCAGGAGATGGCGGCCGACTTGGGGAGCTCGCCGCTCTTGGTCGCCCTTGCCGCCGCGGCCTCCCGCCTCGACGCCGACGAGCTCAGCGAGCTCAGCATCTTCCCCTTGGCGCGCGACGCTCTGGCCTCTGTGGGGCGCGATCGCCGCGCGATCGGCGTGGAGAGGGAGGAAGGGGAGGGAGCGGTTGGAAGGGTGGCGGGGCGGGAGACGCGCAGTGGCCTCCCGTATTTGACATTGATTAAGCTTCTAAAGATAGTACTGTAGCAGTTAGTGGGCTAAACCATTGTGTTTAGCATGATCAATGATGTCATCCTACTTTATCTAGGATACTAGTCATTCATGGAGCCATATATAAATCCGTATTGATCTTTTTTGGGTGAAAAAAGCACCATTTTCCATCGCATTAAACCATTTCGTGATCAGGCCAAACAAAAAAAAAGTACCAGGCCGGTAGGCCAATCGAGTGAAATGCACCGTGTATTTCTAAACTTTTCTCAAACAACAATCAACTGTTTGCTGAATGATTTCTGGCTGGCTGATTCTGACTGATGCTGATTTGTTGTGAGGGAAAAACAATGCTGTGATGTGGACGTCCGCACGCCCTGTTTCTATCCGCACGCACTGTCCGCACAGACTTAGCAACTATGACGCACTTACTCACCTACCCCACATTAAACCAGGAGAGACCATCGTCGCCTTAAGGCCCCTGCGATTAGACGATGTCCTCACCTTAGGTCTTTCCCACGTGAGCTCGCCTCTTCGACCGACGAGGATGCCGTAGAAGGTTGCTGGCGTGCGGCGAGCGATGGAGATGCACCGCACCCCTGCTCCGTTTGGTGCGTTCCCCAGATCAAGCATCCACCAGGCTGGCCGCACGTGTTGTAGCTGTGCGCTTTGCTGGTCGCGCCACACCTAGGCTGACATGGATGGCTGCAGCTGCCTCCTTCTCCACCGCAACCCGCGCAGTCAAATCCCGTTGTGCAATGCTTCATCCACCTAGCCGCCTGCCAGGGTTTGCTGAAAGCGCCTGTTGCAATCGTTTGTTTCAAGTGTGTTTCAGAAGTATGTTGCAAGTGTTTCATATGGGTGTCGCAAAAGTAGATCGGGATGTTGCAATGTTGTACACGTATGTTTGCGAGCGTCTGTTCCCATTATTTCATCTGTTTTTTAGACATATGTTGCAATTGTGTTTATCTGGATGTTGCATATGTTTCACACATATGTTGCAAATATTTTATATGGATGTTGCGTATGTTTGTAATGGTTTTCAAATGTTTTCGGATGTTTTTGCAAGTGATTCAGATACATGTTTCAAGTGTTTCATCTATCTTCAGACGTATGTTGCAAGTGCTGCATCTGGATGTTTCAAAGTAGATCAGAATGCTGCACATGTTGCAAGGGCGCCGATGGCTCGCAAACAGCGGCCTACCACATGGTTTCCTTCCTCACGCGGCGCTCCTCGCCCTCTCCTCTACTCTCCCTTCCCTTCTCTTCCCTCCATCTCAACGTGGCAGTTCGAGCCCGACAAGGGCGATGCCCGCGGAGGTGGCGGCCTGATGAGCAGGCGAAGGTGGTGGCCCCGGGTGGGCCGACGATGACACGATGCCCGCGTGGTGGCCCCGTAAGCTGAGGTCCACACCATCCGCTCGCTACGCGAGAAACAGAGCAGCTGCGAGCATCGCGTCCATCCAGACGTCCGAGGACTAGTCCTGCCGTTTCTCAAATTCTAGGTCTCTTTTAACTCTCAAAGCTAAACGTTTCTCATATTCTCATCTAGGTCTCTAAACTCTCAAAGTGATTATCTAGGTCCATGATCTGAGAAAAGTTTTAAGGACCTACAGCACATTTTACTCTTTCCAATTCCATCATCCCACTCCTTTAAACCAAACATGATATGATATCAGGCAAGAAACAGGCTCTTGGTACAGAAGTATACGGAGTAGAGAGTTCAGGTGTGCAGCAAACTTCCTTGAAGCCAATTGTACATATAGTTACAAAAATTTGGAAACTGTTAGTTAGCACAAGTAAAGGAATCCAAAACCTACTGCGTGAATACTACTGGAAATTTCCGGTGGTTAGTCTACAAGTATGTCGAGGAAAACAACAGCCATCAGATGCAACTGGATTTTCCAAAGAGCTGGGCGACAACATGGATAGCCTTTCGCAGGTGATCACTTGTACCATCCGGTAAGCATGTATCTTAGCCAGAAGCAGAATACGCAACATAGAGCCTGTCAGACATGAAGACGAGGGGTTATGATCCCCAAATGGAAATGCAAACACAATGCATTCACGTGGTTGTACATCACAATGCAGATATATGAAGTTGTGATTATAGCAGTTGCTTCCGTGAACCGGCTTATTCAAACTCCAAAGCATCCATGATGCAGATGTATATTCCAATTAGATTGTCTATGTTTCGTACTGATATAAGAAAGCTAATTCAATGATGCAATCATGCAACATTATCAAGTAACATAAAACTTTGCATGCTTGATTGTGGTGTACTATATGACAGTGTGCACCATAGCTATTGCCGTGCAACATATCAGACAACCCTGCTGATTTACATTGACACGCACTCTGAAAGGGTTGTTAATGCCAGGTCTGAGTTCAGATTTAACTGATGAATCTTTTACCTAGTTCAACATAAGCATCTAATTAACTTAGTTCTTTCGTCTATTCTGTAGCTGTTAGAAAAGAGCTTATCCCCTGTTCAGAATAAGAATTTTGCAAATGTGAATAATCATGACTTCTTTGCAGCATAACCAAATAATAAAAACAGAGCCAGTTCACAAGATCTTCAGAAGTCAAGAAACAAGTTTGCAACAAAGTACAATAGTAGTCTGCAGCAAGAGTGCATTTCAAACCTACCTGAAAAATAAGGAGCCTTATGCAAAGGGCCTTCTCTGAGCACTTTCCAAATAACCTAAGGAATATGTTAACCAGATTCCCATCTTTTGTACCAGTCAAAAGACCCGTTTCAGGATCAAACCTGTGGATGGAAGCATATTTTAGAAACTCCATAAGAACTCATAGCGCAATAAGTTCTCTTCAGGGTTCTTGGTCAAAGCAACAGAAATTACCTCGGCAACCTATGTCTTGGGCAAGGAACAAAGTGAAAGAGCTGCAGGAAACAAAGACATAATTCTGAAGTTTAAGCATATCAAGTACCTACTCAGCTACAAAACACTCATATCTCTGAGTCCAATTAAAGAAATTAAATGAAAATTATTTCTCCTGACCTGTGGGACTGAACACAAGAAATTTAGAACTTGAGGTAAAAAGAAGAGCAATAACGTCTCGCTGCAAACTCAAAACCGTCATTGATCAGATTCGGTTATTACAAATGATAATAGGTCAAATGAACTGCATGTCAGTATGTAAATCTAGCACACTAATGCTACAGATGTCAGGTGGATGAGCATAAACAGTGTCGATGGCACAAGTTTGGGCTCACAGCGAAGATAGCTTTTCCACCCTGACACATATCCACCCTATGAAGTTCGTGATAAAAAATGGGGAAAATGCAACACAAAAAAAAAAAGTAGATGCAGTAAAAGAATGAAAAGCCAGAAAAGAAAAACAGGGGAAATGCTTTATGCACATGCATCCAAACAAGAAAACAATTGACAACATAGATCACGCTGGCTGAGTATTCTTGACTGACAAATAATAAAGTACTAGTGAAATTCGTAGGAAATAATTAAAGATGTTTACCTGAAATGGCCCAAAATTCCTATCACAGCCAAAGCCATTCCAGCAAAATAGGTGTAGGTATCACCAACAAAAACAATTGAAGGGTACCTGATGCATAAATGTCATGATTTTTCTCCAAAGAAAAAAAAAAGAGACAAACAAAACTCCGATTTAAACAGATCTAGTGTGTTTCTCAAGGTCCTTACCAGTTAAAAGCTAGCAAAGCTAATGAAATGGTTAGGAAAGGCAAGACAAGATAAATAGAGAATTCATGAGCTTGCTGAGTTTCAATGTCTGTAGAAGATGCTATGCGCATTACATTATGTATCAAAACCTGGAAAAGGCCACACGCCATCAGGACATGAGTGGTATGCAGAATTCAGGTACAAAAGGAATATATTGTGTTTATACCGCAGCTGATATAACAACTGTCTGCCCAACTTCAAGTCCATTTAGGCCAGCGTGTATATTTATCGAGTTTGTACAAAAGACTGCTAACAAGAGCATGAATAGCTTGTAAAATAAACCTGCATGCAAAAGGAAACAAAAGATCAGTGTATAGAATTGCTTCTGATTATAGAATCAGAAACAGGGTTCAGCAACAGAGGTGAAATTGGAAATAGACTTCACAAGCAAACGCACATAAGTACAACAACAACAACAACAACATAGCCTTTTGTCCCAAGCAAGTTGGGGTAGGCTAGAGATGAAACCCAAAAGAGACGAGAAACAGGGAGACACATAAAGGGACATAAAGGGCACAAGACAAAAAGAGGTCACGGTTCAGGCACGTTGATTGCCAATCTCCAAGCGCTCCTGTCCATAGCTAAATCCTTGGAGATATTCCACTCCTTAAGATCTCTCTTAACGGACTCGTCCCAAGTTAGTTTAGGTCGACCTCTACCGCTCTTTACATTATCGGCCCGCTTTAGAACTCCACTACGCACCGACGCCTCAGGAGGCCTCCGTTGGACATGTCCAAACCATCTCAACCGATGTTGAATCAATTTCTCCTCAATTGGTGCCACCCCAACCCTATCCCGAATATCGTCGTTCCGGACTCTATCCCTCCTTGTGTGCCCACAACACCAACGCAACATACGCATCTCTGCTACACTCAATTGCTGGACATGTCGCCTTTTTGTAGGCCAACACTCAGCACCGTATAACATCGCTGGACGAATCGCCGTCCTATAGAACTTACCTTTCAGCTTCTGAGGCACCCTTTTGTCACAGAGAACGCCAGAAGCTTGACGTCATTTCAACCAGCCGGCTGAAATTCTATGCCTAACATCTTCATCAATGTCTCCATCCTTTTGTAGCATCGACCCTAAATACCGAAAAGTATCCTTCTTGGCCACCACTTGCCCATCGAGGCTAACGTCTCCCTCCTCGTGCCTAGTCGCGCTGAAATCGCACCTCATGTACTCGGTCTTAGTCCTACTAAGTCTGAACCCTTTCGACTCTAACGTGTGCCTCCATAGTTCTAACTTCCTATTAACCCCCGCCCTACTATCGTCAACTAGCACCACATCATCAGCAAAGAGCATACACCAAGGGATATCACCTTGTATGTCCCTTGTGACCTCATCCATCACCAAAGCAAATAAATAAGGGCTCAAAGCTGACCCCTGATGCAGTCATATTTTAATTGGAAAGTCACTGGTGTCGCCATCACATGTTCGGACAAACGTCACCACATCCCTGTACATATCCTTGATGAGGGTAACGTACTTAGTTGGGACTTTGTGCTTTTCCAAGGCCCACCACATGACATTTCTCGGTACTTTGTCATATGCCTTCTCGAGGTCAATAAAGACCATGTGCAAGTCCTTCTTCTGCTCCCTATATCTCTCCATCAATTGTCGTAATAAGAAAATCGCCTCCATGGTCGACCTACCAGGCATGAACCCAAACTGATTTTGGGTCACATGTGTCACTCTCCTTAGGCGATGCTCGATAACCCTCTCCCAGAGCTTCATCGTATGGCTCATCAACTTAATCCCACGGTAGTTAGTACAACTTTGAACATCTCCCTTGTTCTTGAAGATAGGTACTAATATACTTCTCCATTCTTCAGGCATCTTGTTAGACCGAAAAATAAGGTTAAAAAGCTTAGTTAACCATACTATCGCTCTGGCGCCTAGGTATCTCCACACCTCAATGGGGATACCATCAGGGCCCATCGCTTTACCTCCCTTCATCCTCTTCAAAGCCTCTCCGATCTCTGCCTCCTGAATTCTCCTCACAAAGCGTCTGTTGGTATCGTCAAATGAGTCGTCCAACTCAAGGGCAGGACCCTCATTCTCCCCATTAAACAGCTTGTCGAAGTACTCTCTCCATCTGTCCTTGATCTCCTCATCCTTCAACAGAAGTCGATCTGTCCCATCCTTGATGCATTTTATTTGGTTGATCAAACGCACATAAGTAATCATGAGGAAATTTTTACAAATAGTTCACGAAAACAAGCACTGAAGACAGATTATTATCTAGTATGCCTACCAATCAACATCCACACACCAAGCATAAAGCATTGTCGCTAGTAATGAAGCAAAACATTACGCTATTACAGAATTATCATTCTCAGTCAATGCAAATATCAGATTCTATCAAAATGTGAACAAACAGGTTGTGAGTGTCTTAAAAATACAAGTGACAGAATTGCATGAGATGGTAAGCATATGAATCTGTGATCCTGATGATCTAATAAAGTCAACTTCTAAAGTCCCACAAATCTCCAAAAGACTGCATAATGTAAAACTATCCCACAAAAAATCTTTCTCAGTTTTCCAGAAACATTATAAGTTACTGTCACTGACCTATAAGGAGTGGCACATTTGGACAAAGATCCAAAGTGGAGGGCTTATTTGGACAATGGAAAAAAGCTAAAGATCAAAGACTTACAGGGAACCTAGGCCACAAAGTGAGGAACAAAATAAAAAAGTATCAGCAGGCAAGACTTGATAGACACTATAGTAGATAAAATATGGTGTTGAAGAACATAGACACTGACAGATACATTCTATTTTATTAGCTATAATCAAGAGTGAATGACTAACATGCACTAGCACTAAGGATTTCATAGTGAGGTCTGCTATGCCTGTGGGTTTCTATAATTGTCTCCTGGTTGTATTAAAAAGAAGAAGAAGAAGAAGGAAGGTGCTGCAACTGCCAAATAGTAAATATACACTTTTCAACCTGCTTTAAGCAGATACACATACCTAGCTCCAAAACTGTCAGTCCAACATAAGGAGTTAAAGGCTTTGGAATGATAATGGAAGTGCCACCAGCATATGCCATCAGCAATGGGAGTGCTGCAAACGTTGGCAACGCCAGTTTCCTGTTTCAATGCAGGGCATTTCAAAAATCAATTTATCAGCAACATAACAGTGGTAGCACATCACTATTTAAATGAACAGAAAGACAGTCTGACGAGCAACATACACTCTCCATGGAACATCAAGAACATCATCAACAAATCCAAGAAGAATCATAAAGCAGACTGATGTCAACGCTGCATTATATTCAACAAGCCACTGCAACAAGAAGACATCAAAAGCCACTGTGAAATATGTTTCAGGAGTGTTGGAGTATAGGCTATTAGGCCCATGTGGCTAGGCCCATGAGGCCCATGTATGCATCACTATTTAGCTACCCTTCTAGGGTTAGCCCAAATGAATCACATCACATTCTCTAGCATGGTATCAAGCTAGGGTTTCCTTCTTCTCCCAGCCTGCTGCCGCCGGCCCCTGCCGCCGCCACGCCGCCGCCCCTGGCGCGCCGCCGCCGGCTGCCATGGCCAGCCAGCAGCCTCCTCCCCCTCCTCCCACCTATTTCCACTCTTTCCCTCCCCTTCCCGCCTCCTCTTGGGCACAAATCACAGCCCGTTCCCCACCCTCACCTACCCCAGCCGCCACCGCCGCTGCACTGCCTCCCTGCGCCACCGCCGCACTGGCAGCGGGCGCGGGCGCTGTAGCCGCGGGCGCGGGAGCGGGAGCCCCGGGCGCTGCTGCTGCCGAGGCGCCAGGCGACGGCGCGCTCCTCCCTGCTGCTCCACTCCCCGGCGCGGGTCTGGACGCCGGCGGCCTTCTCCCAGGCGCCGTCCTCCAGGGCGCGTCTGTCCTTCTCCCTGGCGCCACTCTCCCCGGCGTGGGTCTGGATGCCGGCGGCGTCCTCCCAGGCGCCGTCCTCTCGGTGGCGGCTGCCACTGACGGCGTCCACCTCCCAAGCGCCCACCTTCCAGGAGACTTCCCTACTGCGGCTGCCCCCGTCCGAACCGTCGCGGCCGGCCTGGGAGTGACGGCACCCGCGCCCCACGGAGCCTTCCCTGCACCACCTCAGCCGCCGCCGACCCACCTCTACGCCGGTCGTGCTGACCTTGCTCTCGCCGCTGCCCTCGTCGCAGCTCGTGCTGCAGCTGCAGAGGGCCAGGCTCGTGTCCGCGCGGCAGCCCTCGCTTGGGAGCGTGAGCGGGATGCCGCCGATGCCCTGGCCCGCCAGATCGCTGACGTGGAGCAGCGCCTCGTCCCTCCCGCCTACCACGACCTCGGGGCCACCTCCGGCTCGACGGGCCACCGCGGTCATCTGGCACGATCCGGCCGATCCCCTCGTGGCGCAGCTTCACTACCAGGCCGGGGGTGTTCAGAACATCCGCCTTCTTGTCCCGGTGGTTCTCGAGCCCGAGTCGCCCTCCTACGCCCGTTGGCGGGACCTGGTCCTCCTCACACTCCGCCGCTACGCCCTTGACGACCACGTCCTCGTCGATGCCTCGGTCGCGGCCCAGACCCCCTCGTGGCTGCGCCTTGACAGCATCGTCCTCTCGTGGATCATCGGGACGATCTCCCTCGACCTCCACGACCTCGTCCGCAACACGGCTGATGCTCGCCAGGCATGGCTGGCGCTCGAGGGCCAGTTTCTGGGCAATGCCGAGGCCCGGGCTCTGCGGCTCGATGCGAGTTTCCGGACCTTCGTCCAGGGTGACCTCACTGTTGGCGAGTTCTGCCGCAAGATGAAGACCATGGCGGACTCCCTCGGCGACCTTGGCTGGCCCGTGGAGGACCGCATCCTGGTCCTCAATGTCCTCCGCGGGCTCAGTGACCGCTACGCCCACCTCAGGACGTGGATCACCCGCCAGCGCCCCTTCCCCACCTTCCTCCAGGTCCGTGACGATCTTGTCATGGAGGAGCTTGCTCAGGGCCTCCAGCCAGGGTCCACCTCCGCACCGGGGTCCTCGACTTCCTCGACGGCCCTTGCTGCCACTCCGCCGCGTCCGTTCGCTCCACCGCGTCCGTCCGCTACGCCGCCGTCGTCTCTTCTTGGTCCCCCCTCCCTCCGGGCCGAGCGGGGGTGGGGGGGGCGTGGCGGTCACCGTCGCCGCGGCGCTGGACGTGGGGGGGGGCGTGGTGGGGCCAACCAGGCGGCGCCGACGGCTCCACAGGGTGCACCATGGCCGTCCTTCCACAACCCGTGGTCAGGGCGCATCTCTATGTGGCCCTTCCACGCTCCCGGTGGTGTGCCTCGCCCACCGGCGGCCATGCTCGCTGGTGCTCCACCTCCCGGCGTCTCCACTACGTCTCCGTGGGCTACACCTTCCAGCACCTCGCCCGGGCTTGCCGGTTGGGACCAGGCAGCCTTGGCACGTTCGTTCAGCACTATGGGCCTGACACCTCCTGTCGGTCCTGAGTGGATCGCCGACTCGGGTGCCACCTACCACACCACCCCTGACCCTGGTATACTTTCTTCTGTCCATTCTCCCTCTTCTTCTCTCCCTCCGTCCATTATGGTCGCAAATGGTTCGTGTCTTCCAGTCACATCTGTGGGTACCGCCGGTGCTCATGGCTCCTTTCGTCTTTCTAATGTTCTTGTTGCCCCTTCTATGGTTCACAACCTTCTTTCTATTCGTCGTTTTACAGCTGATAATTCATGTTCTGTGGAGTTTGACTCTTCTGGTCTTACTGTAAAGGATTTGGCTTCCCGGCGTCCTCTGCTCCGATGTGACAGCACGGGGCCCCTTTACACTCTTCGCTTCCCGGCGGCTACTCTATCTTCTTCGCCGTCCGTTTTGTCAGCTGCTTTCGCCGCCACTACTTCCTCCACTACTTGGCACCGGCGCCTCGGCCATCCTGGACGTGATGCCCTGATGCAGCTCAGTCGTAGCTCCGACATTCCATATACTTGGGCTCATGATGAGCATTTGTGTCATGCGTGCCAATTGGGCCGACATGTTCGTCTTCCTTTTCATAGTTCTTCTTCACATGCGGCCCGCATTTTTGATCTTGTACATTGCGACCTATGGACCTCTCCTGTCATCAGTATTTCTGGCTATAAGTACTATCTTGTGGTGGTCGATGATTTTTCTCATTATTCGTGGACTTTTCCCTTGCGTGCGAAGCCTGATGCCTTTCCCACGCTCCTTCACTTCTTCACTTGGGTGTCCACACCGTTCAGCCTCACCATCAAGGCCGTCTAGTGTGACAATGGTCGTGAGTTTGACAACTCCACCTCTCGAGCTTTCTTCCTCTCTCACGGTGTTCAGTTGCGCATGTCTTGCCCGTATACCTCCTCTCAGAATGGTAAGGCTGAACGCATGATTCGCACCACCAATGACACCGTGCGCACCCTTCTGTTTCAGGCGTCTCTTCCTGCTCGCTTCTGGGCTGAGGGCTTGCACATCTCCACCTACCTCCTCAATCGTCTTCCTTCCGCTGCCTGCCCCGCTCCCACGCCACACCACGCTCTTTTCGGTACCCCTCCTCGGTACGATCACCTTCGAGTCTTCGGGTGTGCGTGTTACCCTAACACCGCTGCCACTGCTCCCCACAAGCTGGCACCCCGTTCGACTCTCTGTGTCTTCCTCGGGTACTCTCCGGATCACAAGGGGTATGGTTGCTTTGACCTTACCTCCCGACGGGTCCTCATCTCTCGCCATTTGGTGTTCGATGAGTCCGTCTTCCCTTTCTCCGCCTCCAACACCACCCCTCCTGACCCTGATCTTGATCCCTTTTCTCTGTTTCCTACTGACACGGTGGTCCAGCCACCTTTTCCGTGTTCTCCTGCAGGTACGACTTCACCGAGCTCCCTGCCGGACTCCTGTCCCCGTTCCCCGTGGCTCCACGGGTCCGGGCCAGTCGTCCTCCGGGGCTGCCCCGGCCTCTCCGCGCGACGAGGGTCCGGGGGCCTCGTCCTCTGGTGCTGCCCCGGCCCCTTCACTTGATGCGGGTTCGGCGCCGTCGTCCTCTGGTGCCGCCCCGGCCCCTCCACTCGGCGCCGGTTCGGGAACTGCACCTCCTACGCGGTTCGCCGAGCCGGTACGCGTGTACCAGCGCCGTACTCGGCCACCCCTACCGCTCGAGGTCTCTTCTCCACAGGGGACACCGACACCACCGCCGCAGTCCCCGCCTGCCCGCGTCGCACCACCGGTCTATAACCCGCCGCTTCTTCACCGACACCCGCGGCATGTTCACCCGATGGTGACCCGGCACGCGGCTGGCACACTGCCACCCCGGGCTCTCGCGGCGTTGCCCGGCGACATGCAGGTCTCTCCCGTACCCTCTTCCGTCCGTGACACCTTGTTGGACCCTCACTGGCGCCGCGCGATGGAAGAGGAGTACGCGGCGCTCCTCGCCAACCAGACATGGGATTTGGTGCCCCGGCCGCCGGGCTCCAACGTCATCACCGGCAAGTGGATCTGGACACACAAGCGTCGGGCTGATGGCACTCTCGAGCGGTACAAGGCTCGCTGGGTTCTCCGGGGCTTCACTCAACGCCCTGGGGTCGACTATGATGAGACCTTCAGCCCGGTGGTGAAGTCGGCCACCGTCCGCACCGTGCTATCGCTGGCTCTTGCTCGGTCATGGCCCGTCCATCAGCTGGACGTCAAGAATGCTTTTCTGCACGGTATTCTCACTGAGACAGATTACTGCAGTTAGCCGGCGGGGTTTGTTGACTCTTCCCGTCCTGACATGGTCTGCCGGCTCAACAGGTCTCTCTACGGCCTCAAGCAGGCCCCCCGGGCGTGGAACCATCGGTTTGCTGCTTTCCTGCTGACACTGGGGTTTGTGGAGGCTAAGTCTGATACATCTCTGTTCATCTATCACCATGAAGCGGACACTGCGTACCTGCTGCTGTATGTTGATGATATTGTCCTCACAGCCTTCAGTGAGCCACTTCTCCGCCGCATCATCACCGCTCTTCAGCAGGAGTTTGCTATGAAGGATCTGGGTGTGCTCCACCACTTCCTCGGGGTCACTGTTGAGCCTCAGCCTGCCGGGTTACTTCTTCACCAGCGGCAGTACACTCGAGATATCCTGGAGCGGGCCGGGATGATTGACTGCAACCCCTGCTCCACTCCGGTTGATACACAGGGCAAGTTGTCAGAGGCAGAGGGCTCCCCAGTGTCAGATCCCACTGCCTATCGGAGTCTTGCCGGTGCCCTTCAGTACCTCACCTTTACCCGGCCGGACATCACCTATGCAGTTCAGCAGATCTGTCTTCACATGCATGATCCCCGAGAGCCTCACCTCACTGCTCTCAAGCGCCTCCTCCGCTACCTCCGCGGCACGGTCGACTACGGCTTGCTCCTTCACCGGTCCTCCTCCGCCGAGCTTGTCGTCTACACTGACGCCGACTGGGCCGGGTGTCCGGACACTCGGCGCTCCACCTCCGGCTACGCTGTCTTCTTGGGCGGCAACCTGGTGTCCTGGTCGTCCAAGTGCCAGTCGGTGGTCTCCCGCTCCAGTGCCCAGGCGGAGTACCGCGCTGTCGCTAACGGCGTGGCTGAGGCCTCCTGGCTCCGGCAGCTTCTCGCCGAGCTCCACACTCCGCTCTCCCGGAGCACGCTGATCTACTGCGACAACGTCAGTGCGGTCTACCTCTCCACCAACCCCGTCCAACACCAGCGGACGAAGCACGTGGAGATCGACCTACACTTTGTCCGTGATCGGATTGCCATCGGCGAGGTGCGGGTCCTTCACGTACCGACCACCTCCCAGTTCGCCGACATCTTCACCAAAGGCCTCCCATCCTCGACCTTCACTGAGTTTCGCTCCAGCCTCAACGTCACCAGTGGCTAGTTGCGTCTGTGGGGGGCATCGTGTGTGTTCTTTCTCTTTTCTTGTCCAGTCTTGAACTCCGCTGTGCCGGTAGTTCAGACTGCGGGGGGGTGTTAGAGTATAGGCTATTAGGCCCATGTGGCTAGGCCCATGAGGCCCATGTATGCATCATTATTTAGCTACCCTTCTAGGGTTAGCCCAAATGAATCACATCACGTTCTCTAGCAAGGAGATAAGACATAGTTTGTAAATGTCAAAAAAAAAACTGCTAGTAATGGCATACAATGGAGTCTGGGGCATAGTGAAACTGCTGAAATATAATAGCAATGACCAAGTAGACAATCCCCACAACAAGACCTAGTGCCTCAGGCCTGCAAAAAAAAAATGTTTAGACAAACAAGAGCCTTTAACATGACTATACCTATAGGTCAGACCAGATCCTGCTAAAGATTTTGATTGAATGGTGCATACAGTGGTATTCTTTAAACTTATAACATTGTGTCTCCAGTTGTTAAATATGAATTCCTACACAGTTATCTAAAATACTAATGCTACACCTTCGAGAACTTGTTAAAAGTGTCTCCTACTGAGTTTATCACAAAAGTGTCACATATATGTACTAGCATGCAACATCGTCATTGGGGGGGAAGCATTAACAAGGCATCACGCTCTTCAAGCAAAACTTTTTATATTTTTCTAAACATATCTGTTATACAGAAAACCAAGGACATTTGCCAAGTGATACAAAGAATTTGGTTTGCATACACATGAGGATATGAGGTTGTGCATGAACTCTAGATGTAGGTATGCGAGCTAAAGGGAAGGCTTTTAGCAACCCATGGCTATGCAGCTGGTTTATTTAAGAGTTTATATAATGTTAAAAAAAAAGATAGGGGATATTATTGTGAAACTTGGTCAATATTGTAATTATATTGCCTCTTCGGTACACCAGTGAAGCTAGGCATCCAGTTAAGAGTGTAAACAGAGCTTGGCCTACTTATTTTAGAATTTATTTACTCCACTAAACAAAAGGGGATTGAACTCTCTAAAGCACACAAAATTCATCTAAAGATAACTGAATTCCATAAGAAGATAATAAAAATCAAATTATTAAACTGTAACCATTGAAGTAGGTTGCGAGTCCATAATCAACAACTACCAAGAAGCAGCCTAAGCCACTCTTACAGAAAATTCCAACTTCACATATTATCCAAAGAGCGGGCAATCTCTAACTTCCAACTTATGCATCATTTCTTAAATAGCAATCTCTTTTTGAACGACAATTTCATGTAGAGGAACCGAACAAATCCAACTCTCCAGGCTGCAGCTATGCAATTGACTAAAATCGAGCTGAGATCAAGAATATTGACAGCACTGCTGCATCAATAAACCAGCAAAACGTATTGTCCTGAAGAACAAACACTCGAATCTAGATTAAGTCTACTCCTAGAGTAATGGCATCTGCAGCAGGACATGTAAACGTGCTTGCGCACTCACACTTTGATTTGGCCCGTGGGCAAGCCTTTCTTGTTGATGTCGTAGCCGAACATCCGGCGGCGGAGGTGGTAGCGGGCCGCGACAGGGATGAGCTTGAGCGCGACGCAGAAGCCAACGAGGCTCATGGCGCCGCATTTGAGGATGGATCGCTGCAGATCGGCGGCCAGAGGGTAGTGCACGAACGCGAGGTACGAGAAGGGCGCGAGGAAGAGCACCGCAGCCACAGCGGGCACGCGCAGGTTCGGCGGCCGGAGAACCGGTTCGTCTGGCGCCGCCGCCGCATCTGCCGGTGGCGCCTGCGCAGGCGGGTCCCCGGCAGCGGCCGCCGCGGGCCTGCGGCGGACGGCCATGGGATGGAGGGAGGGACGGACGGTTCGGGCTTCGCTGACTTGGTGGCTCTCGACGAGCTTGCCGCTCGAGGCCTCCTCGCGGTGCGTGCGGCGGTGGCGGGCTGCTGTCTGGTGGTCGCCGGCGGCGGGCAGCGAGGTCAAGAGGTTTTATATGAGTGGCGGCGGGGTGACGTGGTGTGCCCTCATTGGCTGGAGTCACGTGTTCGGCCGTCGGGCACTGGAGTATACGGAGAGAGGGTCGTGGTGAGAACTCGGGATCTTGCGTGGAGTTGAAGCTCGTGCCTGCTGGGCCAGCTTGTTTGCCGCAGTGAAGTGTCTCTCTGTTAGGTGGGGTCGGCTCTGTAATTTGTGTCTCTGGCACGTTGGCCCCAAGGTGTCAGGGGCTCTTAACAGTAGCCTCGTTTAGATTTGGGAGACGTGATTTGAACTTACAAAGAACTAGTATAATACCCGTGCTAACGCCATGGCTCTATCTTAGGGATGCACATAGAAACGACTAATGTTTTTTTTCTTCAATGTTTTTTTTCTTCATAGTTCAACTTTTACACAATTGTATTTGAGCATGTATACTATCCGAAAAACACTTTTGCATAATAAGGTACAGTAAAGTCATTTCTCGTATTAACCATCTAAGTTACATTTTTCCTAAGTCCTTAATAATGACTTAGAGATCTTCAGGGAAGCTGTTAAAACATTCGTTTGCACGACTCGTCAAAATGTCAGCCAAGAATCCCATCTGTTTGCACTTCTGGTGATCTTATGTATGTTTGGCCAAGTTGCCACTCCGATATCCTTTATCCATTTTTTTTCGGTTCAGCTGTGTGTGCCCTGCTGCACGTTTATTAGTCTTTCCATTCCTATTAACTGCTATGACCGAAACACCAAGATTTAGAAAGGGATATTAAAATAGTATTTATATATAAAAATATATCAATCATTTAGCCATACCGTATATTCGAGATCTTGCAAGTTTGACATAGTTTCTCCGAACGAATCCAAAACATATACCTCACATTTTGAAGCATTGACAACCGCTAGGTACCAGTGAAATTTCTTAATATTAACTGGAAGGAACACCTGCAGTAATAGAGTTTTATCCCATTTTTTCCTATATGTTTCAATCAACAAATATTAGCATCTATCAGATCTTGTGGTCAAGCTTACCATATCAGCGTCTAAATATTTTTGTACCCATGTTTGAACCTTGTCATCTTTACTATAGTCGAATGTCGTCGCATCGGTCGCTCCGTCACGTTTTAGCAATTGAGTAATAAATGAATTCTCCATGTAAACATCTCCACCTTCTCTATGAAGTAGGTGTTCTTCATGCCGCATCAATTGGATATACGTACTTATGACCTGCAAGTTTTTAATTTATCAAGTAAAAAATTGGCAGATTTTCCTCATGGACATCAGTTAATTAATGCAAAAGGATTGTTGAACATGCTTACAGCGCCATTATTGACTTATTGACTTGCACATCATCAAGAAAAAGGCAATCCATGTCATCTCTATCTACCCAAGCATCACCGATTCGGACGAGTACGGTTTCCTTATCTTGTCCTTTCATGTATTCAATTACCTGAGCATCTTCTTGTGTGCACTCATAATCTACAGAGAATTTATTTTTATTAATTTATTAATTTCCAAATATAAAGAAAGAAGATACAATTGAAGAGACGACTCACCTTGAGGCATGACTTTTGCATTGTTTGCTTTCTTAGGTTTATTATATTGAGGCATCGCCATCACATCCTCGTCAGCACGCATCGGATCTTCGTCTTTTTCTATTTCAACTGTTTGTACGGCATTGTCTTTGATCTGCACTTTGTTTGCATCCATAATACTGATTTGCATTTGCAATATTAGAATCAGTTTCAGATGCTATTTTTGTATATGTATGCAATGCCCCATATAGATATACATATGTGAGGATATGTGAGTTGCTGCCTAACCTGTTGCTACTTGCAGACTTGCAGTCCAGCCAAGCATCCGAGCACCTCTGCATGGAAAGCATCCAGGAGATGGTCTTCACATCCACCACCTGACACCACCACTTTACCCAGTTCACCACGGGTAGCGAATCCCCATCCTCCCTCTTTCCTCGTTCCATCAAAGGCTCTGTCAGAATTCAGTTTGAGCATACCAGATTCAGGTTTGCGCCATCGATGGTTCTGACGAAATTCTGACAACGCACCACGCCCTTCAGTTTGCTTATTATTCCAGTCCGCTTGGGCCGCCGCCGGTCGCCGATGCTCCTTGCTGCTACGGTGCCGCCCGCCGGAGCCCCATGGCCTTGGCGGCTTGGCCCTTGCTGCTAGCTGCCGGACGCCGGCTTCACCTTGCTGGCTTGCTGGCTGCCGGCTACTGCTCAGCGCACGCGCAGGGGCAGGGGACAGGTGAGCATGTGAGCAGCCAGCAGGATATCATAAAGTTGAGACTGACAGCATCTAAATTCAAAACTTGCAGTCATGCACCGATTATAACTAAGACAAGCTAACATCATATATCCATGGCAACATATATCAACAGCTGAAAGTGAATTATTTACTTCGCATCATCTTTTACAGAATAAACCAAAACCTGTCCAAGAAGATACTTATTGAAATAACTCATCACAATCAAATGCAGAGGTAGTCGTGTGTACAGTATGCAGTAATTAAACCTGACGTTCAGAGATGCAATCTAGGACTGAAATTCCAGGTCTGAAGGCAAAAGAACTGAAATGGTTCATACTTGCACAAACGAAAGCAGTCAACAAATGCAACCAAGAGAGTTAATGTGTCAACACATGCAGCCTAGAGTGTGAATCTTGAGCAAGTCATCATTGGCATCTTTCTTCAGAGTAAGACTCAATCAGAAACAGACAACATATGTAACATGCTTGCCACAGTAGCATTTTCTCTTCCGGTTCAGTAAAAACTCACCTCTCATCAGAACGCGGGGGTTATCATCAATTTTCTAGATTCTGCAAGCGTTCCCTCACTGTAAATGTAAAATTTGTTTCAGAAACATAACCACTCTCCATCTAATAAAGTATAAATACTATATTCATTTATTTTAAATAATAACAGTACAGAGGAATGATCTGCCGTGACATCTCAACACATAAGCGGGAGTCAGAGGAACGGTGGCTGCTATAATTGTATATGTCTACTATTTCAACTATACAGACTTATTCATATGCAGTAGAATGGAATGGAATCACTTGTCCGTAGATTTTGCCGGACAGGTAATAGTGATGAGCTGAGGTTGTGCTAACTGAATGCACTCACTGTCGAATGCTGCTAACTGAAGGCAAAAATTCTTTATCTCCTATGGTCAAGGATTTCTGTTCGTAGTCCAGACAAAAAAAATAATCATGCGTCATGTTTGGACAGCCATTCTAAATTTCTAGTACTCTCTGCGAACATGTGAAATACAGAAACAAGACTATCAACTGAATTACTGAGTGAAGGTAAACAATCTAGATCTAGAGGAGGTCACGTAAAGGTAAACAATAGTCACCCTGATTCCAGAGGGTGGTACATACCGTCTGCATCTTGGAAAAAAACCAGTAAAGCACTCCAACACAATTAAATTGATGCTATATTGATTATTAATTTGTCAAACAAAAACTGTATAATTCGTTGCAAAAAGAGACCAGTCAATTAAGTAAAAAGAACCATAAATGCCACATCTGAATGTTGAGTCGGTCCTCTTATGTCATCAACTAAATAGCTAACCCAATAACTATGATTAGCATATGAACCCTATAAACTCTTCATTCATTTTCTACACATCAAGTTACTGATTTAGCATCTGATTGTCAGGCCCTAGACATCAATAAGCAGCAATCAAGATAACTGAAGTTACCACACAGTAAACTTGTAGTACCAACGAAATGGTATATTTAAGGACTACAATTTTTGCACGGCAGGAAGCTAACAAGCATGATCCTTGCCTCCTCCGTCTCCTCAGCAAGAGCTGCAGATATATATCATATTGTCAGGAAAGAGTGTTTACACCAAATGTTCGAAATATATCATATTGTCACAAATATTTTGTACTGTCAAATAAATGAGAAATGATAGTAAACAATTTGAGAGATGAGGCTGACTATATATAAGACAGGAACCAAGATTAATAAATTAAGAGAAGACAAACAAAAATGTGTGCGCATTGCATGTTGAGGCAGAATAATAGTCATATCCTTAAGTGAATGGCAGGGCAAAGATTGAATAACAAAAGGATCTTTCCATTTGGCACTAAGATTTCCTGCAAGAGTTTAGGGGGAAAATCATCCAGAAAAAGGTCATTCTAATGGAGATCCTGGGAAAATTCATATCTACCACGAGGGAAATTCATATCTACCAAGAGGGGCGTTAATACTTCTCAGTCTAGTGGAAATCATATACTGGTGCCTTGGTGGGCCTTCCAAAGAAGATCTGTCAGATGCAGCCTGTAAATTTCAGTTCATTAAAAGTTTTGTTCTTTAACATAAATAAAAAGTTTTTGTTCTTTAACAGTTCATAGACGATGGAACACATACCTTGGAGCCTGATTATAGGACAGACAAAAGCAATGTATATTGCAACCAGTAATCACTCCTTTTAGCACAAAACCTGAGATAGTAGATGAAAAGAAGCAGGGATTATCAGGCATAGACAGACTGACCTTGAGCTTTGGTTGCTCGTGGATGAGGATGATGGTGACGAAGGCGTCAATGATGCACCTCGGCTCGCCTGCTTCGAGTGAACAAAACATATCTGCCTGGCTTGCAATAAACATACCTCCATAGCTATGTCCTTAGGTTCCTCCTTTATTCTGTAAGCAACTTCCCCACTAAAAGATGTAAAATAGACAGATTACCTCACAAAATCAATCACATGAACTGTGAGGAGGATTTTTTTGAAACTTGAACTGTGAGGAGGATTACCAGGCTATCCAAAATAATAAGTAAAACAAATACATAAAACATGACGACAAGGTGAGTAACATCAACCATGAATTTACTAATTCACTTGATTTGCGTATCCTAGTAATCAGGCTGTTCTTAGCGGTTACAATAACAGAGGAGGAGGATGAACATGAGAAAGGGTGTATGCAAGTTGCTCTGGGCTGGTGCTCGAGCGTGACGGTCCTTCCGGAGAACTGCGGCGTGCCCCTGTGGTCCGTGCTCCCTGCCCACCAGCGAAAAGGAAGGAACAAGCATTTGAGGGCGCGGCCGTGAAGACGAACGGATTGCAGGCACATGCAAGTAAGCAGGGTGCGGAGGTTACCCTGGTAGAAGGCGCGGCAGGTCACAAGCCGGAGCCGCATCTCCGTCCTCCTCATCCAGCCTCGCCGCCGTTAAAGCGGAACAGGTGACGGACGCCCGGCGCAGTTGCTACAGCCGCTGGCGGCGGCGTAGAGGCGGTCGACGATGTCGTGGCGGCGCGCGCAGGTCATCGGGGCAGTCCCACGCGGTCGCGTTCAGCACGGCGTCAACCAGTGCCCACAAGTCGCCCCCGGAGGCCACGGACGAGCACTGCCGCCATCTCCCTCACAGCGGCGGCGGCCGCGCCCGCACCACCATCAAAAGCTCGCGAGACAATTAAACCCTAGAAAACACTTTTCCCATGGATAAGGAAGAAGAAGGGGGTGTGGAGGTAGAGGGAGACCGGATCCACCAGATCCGGCCATCGCCGGCGAGCCGGAGCTGGGGAGTTCGCCGAAGCAGGGACCAAGGTGGCAACGGCGGAAGTCCAGAGGTACGCGGTTTCTGTCGCCCCAGCGAAAAAAAGACGAAGCGATGGGAGGGGAGAGGAAGTTTTTTCGAGGAATAAAACAACTGAACAAGGATCGAACCTTGGCCGATGGGTAGGGGCGTGGCCGCGTGGAGCGCGTGATGATGCAGAGGGCGCGGGGTGTGAGAAGCCGGGTGGTGTAGTATTCCGGTATACAATTTTCTGGGTGCATAATGGTCGGAGGCTCTCAGCGGAGGACATTTTACTGGATGGACCAAGTATAATTTAAAGCAGTCAATTATAGTAGAGATTTTTTTTTCAAAGACTTACAAAGAATGTTTCAAATTTAAGCATGTAAGAGTTCAATGTTCATTTAAAACAGTTGCAACTGCCGGCCGGCACTCGCTACGGTACTGCCCTAGTGTATTGTTGAAGCTATATTGTAATTATAGGTACAAATATATCTATAAAAATGTAAAATTAGTGATTTTGGCTCTAATTTTATACAGGTCTATGCACCCACGAGACAAGTGTTCCCTCTATAATAATTTGTTCTAACTTCGAAACTGGCGAACAGACCCACTAATATTACAGTAAAATATAGACAACTAAGCATAGAAGAAACTATGTCAAAGTCTGTCCAGTTTAGAAAAGTAACAGAAATTAGCAATCTCACTACTCATTAAGGGTCTAGGATCATAAGTAGATTATTATAATCTAAAATATACATGTGATTATTATAATTTAGATTGTAGACTAATAATCATAGTGTTTGGATTCCTTGTTATTGTGGTGGGTTGTTCCTGGTTCAAGTGAATAAATACTCGTAACAACTAAAAAGTAGGCCCAAGCTAGATTATATGATTATTGTAACCCAGTGTTTTTATTACAATAATCAACCTCATAACTTGAGCTTGTTTTTTAATCTATAATTATCATAATCAAAATGGATCCAAACTCCCAGGATGTGTTCGATGCATAAATTAGACCTGACCATTTTTGTTTGGGTCTGGCTGGGCCAAAAAAACACACCTGGTTTTTTTGGCTGAAAAACCACAAACATTTCACGAAGCACGTTAGGCTAGCCTTTTTTTGGCTCAGGCGGACCGCACTACTAGTTTTTAGCATGAAAGTAATTGAAATAAACTCGGCCGGGATCGGCGTGGCCGAGGGCGCGGGTGAAGTTTCGGGAGGCTGCGATAGAACGGATGGTTCGGGTGAATTAATAAATTTCTTTGCCGTGGGCTCTGTGGGGTGGGTTTAGATTGGGTAGGGTACGCACGCGAGGGTTCGCGAAGAGCAGAGCAGATGGGCACGAACGGAGAGGGCACGTAGCAGATCGGACGGTGGGACGGATGGGATGACATGGAAGCTTGAGATGTTAGATTTGGTATACAGAAATAAGGAGAAAAAAATGGTAGATGGTAGATAGATGGTAGATGGTAGATACATTGGGCTAGGTAGGGGGCCGAGATTTTTTTTAGTTTGCTTTGTCTAAGCCCTGTCCGCTAAGATATCTGGGCCAGGCCAAAAATACAGTCTATGACGAATGCTATTTTTTTTTGCTTCAATAGACATGCTTAGCGGTTATTTGGATCTCTAAAATATAATATATATATATATACACACACAGCTATTGTGGGCTTTATTTAAAGATGTGTTTGGGTCCTGCTAGCCGAAAAAACAGGATGACGAGAAAAAAGATGTTCACTCGGTTCAAATCATAATTATCTAATACCGGTTTTCAGAAAATTTTCTCAGAAGCTATTTATACTAATATACATTTTTTCAGTTTTGAAGAGATTGGGTTTTCCTTGTGGGAGTTTGTTGGATGATCCAAACAAAAATTTAGGAGCAATCATGGTAAAATAAACTTTACAGAAGTTTATGTTTGTGAAACCGGAGATCCAGACAACCCCTTAAGGAGAGAGAGTGTGATTAGTAATGTTTGGAGAAGAGTCGTAACCTACAATGAGAGCAACATTTTTTTTTTACAAAAGTGTCCTTGTTCTTCACAATGTGATTGCTACTTTCTCTAAATACCATGGCTTTCAGGATCTATTTGGATTGGGCCTGACAGACAAATACATGTCGAACAATAAATCTTGTTATAGGGTACTCGGCATCTCAGGGACTTATTTGTTTTGTGCCCAAGCGTGGGGAGCCACACCCAGGGAGTGCATCCGACCGAACCTTCCAAAATAATAAAAAAAAACCTCCCACGGGGTAAGATAGCCCTCGGACGGTATTACATTAAGACTGACTGCACCGCATCCGCTACGCGCGTCCTGGAGGAGACGGGTAGGGGAAAAACACTCGCAGCGCAGAACGCTAAGCGGTCCGCTATCCAAGGGGACGGCCGCTCATCCGCTATTTCTGGCGTCCCTGCAGGACGTCTGCTACGCGAGCGACCAGGCATGCAGGAGAGGTGCAGTGGCGGGCCCCACTACTTCAACCAAAAAAATGTTATAACTCGCAAATCAAAGAACCAAATTAAATTCTGATTGTACCATTAAATTCGTTTCAATAAATACTTCAAAACAAGATGTCCCATGAATATATTTAGATAAAGTGACAAGTGGGCCCTATAGTGGATAGAGGATGATATAGAGGATAAATGGATGCGGGAGAATTGAGTATAGAGGAGAAAATCTTGATGACTAGGATGTATAGAGGATGAATATAGATGTCCATGAGTGCGGATAGCCTAAGAAGAAGATATTCTCACGCAGGTTGAGAAAACCCTCGAACTGCTGCCCCGAGTTTAGACCTATGCTTTGGTATGGGACAAACGATGAGTTTTTTTTAACCCAGCCTGAAATTCTCACTTCGCACGAGAAGTCGAACTCAAAACCTGAGGAGTGCTACTTAGATCACCTAACCAAAGGTTAGAGTATTTCTTAGCCGTCCGTTGTTTATTCAAGTAGTGATGTCGCCAGCCCACTACAAAAAGCGATGCAAGCTGTCTAAAGAGAAATAGGGAAGACTTTGGTCGCAGCAACAAAGGTGATTTTCAGAGGGATATACTGGATTAGACTTTGGTCGCAGCTGTCTAAAGAGAAAGAGGAAAGACAAATGAAGGAAGGTTATCATTTACTATAAGTTTTGATGTTGGAAGTCTTCGAAAAGGGTTGGTGGAGACATCTAAAGAGGGTTAAAACTTAAGGGTTATGTGTTTTAGCATCAGCTCTTAGAGGAGCTATTCTGCTTAGTTTTAGGATTGTGTAACCGGTTTTCGGTTTGGCTTCAGTGCTGTATTTCTGTATCGTGTGCCTGTACACATTCACTTGTTGAATCAGCGGCGGAGCCTGATATAAAACCAAGGAGGGGCCAAACACAAAAAGTGTGATTGGATTATGGAGGAGTTGATGCCTAGGCCCTGATGCTAATAAGTTGATTACTAGCAAAACATGCCCGTGCGTTGCAACGGGTATGTATCAATTATTATACAGTTATCTGGACAATTTGCGACAAATATTTATTCAATGATCACGTGCCCTAATCCAATTCATCTTGGATCAAACTCCATGTCATTCCTATATGTTTTGCCATTTGCGCGTGGGGCATGGGCTCTTCATCAGTTGAATTTATATTCACAATATATGTAATAGAGAGTGGAACTTGAGTTCAAAAATCATTAAATCCTAGATGGTTGTTGGCTGCCGCCTTGACCCTGCCATCTCCGTAGTTACGCTCAACAGCATAGCAAAGCACATCGGCACTAAAAACACATTCTTCAAGTCCATGAATACTGTTTTTAATTCTCTCCACAATCATGAACACAAGTATTCTATCAACCAAACTAATGTATCCTCTCAGTTTTCCAATGGAAAGCAAAAGCTAATAAGCCGCCGCCGCCCTTGCCCAGGTCAAGGGTCATTGGCATACTATTCACGTGCCACCACCCCGGATGAAGCAACTTGCCACGGCGTTCACTTCCTCATCTTGATTTGTAGCCGGCGTTCGGTTCTGGATGGTCACGGCGGTGGACTCGTCGGCAACGTGGATGACAGAAAGAAGCTGAAATTCAGTTCGCTGTTTTCATACAGACTACACAAACCAGACTGAAAGAAATTCAGTTCAGACCATCACGTGGGATGAGTGGACAAGTCCACATAGTCAACCACGACGCGATGTAATCGAAGTGCGCACGCATACGCGTCGCCGGCCCTGCCTGCCCTTTAGGGACCCCACCGCCCACGACATCGGTACGCAGGAGCTGCAGGACCGTGAGGTCGTCGTCCGTGGGCTCCCGGCGCACCGTGTAGCCCCAATCTTGCGACCGTTGACGATGCCGGTGCCAGCGTCCGACAGCTTCTTGTCACACTCGAGCGCGACGCGCAGGTGCTCCGCGCCCATCTCCTGCAAGAA
Source organism: Saccharum hybrid cultivar R570 (assembly GCA_038087645.1). Taxonomy (NCBI): domain Eukaryota; kingdom Viridiplantae; phylum Streptophyta; class Magnoliopsida; order Poales; family Poaceae; genus Saccharum; species Saccharum hybrid cultivar. Next base: position 3,740,289 of record JAQSUU010000809.1, on the reverse strand, counting down.
CGGCCGCATGGCCTCCTCGCATCCCCTCCTCTCCCCTTCACTTTCTTCTCCGCACAAATCAAATTTTCTCTGAGTACGTAACCGAATCGAGGTTCCTTTGCCAAATCACGGCCCCAATCCCCCCAACTGCTGGATCGACCAATCTATAGCCGACGCCGCTGAGGGGAACGACGGGAGCACATTAGCAAGGGGAACTTGTGTCCCGGCGGCCGGCGTTCTGGTCGTGGTGGATCCCCTCGACGTGTGAGAGGGCGTGGCTGTTGGGCCCGTACCTACTGGACTGGATGTTTGGAGCAGGGGCGGGCGAGGGGCAGGACGGTGGTGTCTGGCGTGCACGAGCGCCGGGTGCAGGGGGGCCTAGCGAGGCCGAGGTGCCGAGCGGAGGTGGACCGCAGCTGTCTCCTTCGGTCCTGCTGCGCGAACGGGGCATCTGAGTAGACACCGTCTCCTTCCCGTCTTCCTCTTTGGTGGTCCTGTCGCCATGGCCTATATATAGGCAGAATCCGATGGATTGGAGGCTGTCGTTGAGTTTGTCTTGGAGACGTAAGCGTTGCGTTGTTGGACAACGAGAGTCCCGGACGGTTACATTACAGATACGACCTGTGCACCGGTGGCAGACAGAAAAAGGGTGGTGGAAACAAAAAAAAAGTTATAGAAATTTTCCCTTTTAAATATTAGGTATAGATAAGCTAACTTCAAAAATCTATTCAGAGTAGGGGGGGGGGGGGGGGTCGCGGCTGCCCAGCTTCGCCTCCGAGAGGCTCCGCCAGTGTGCTGAATGTTTTTTTTTCATTAATTAAAAAAAAGCAATGCAAGCGCGCACGCAAGTGTCACGCGTTGTACAGGTTTAAATGGTTGTTTGACTCCTACAATGCTCCAAGCTGGCATTATAGGTGAATAGGTGATCAAAATTTGGTAGAAATAGAACAAGTCGAATAAGTTCATTTGATGACCAGCGCACAGCCACACGATATTTGATGAGTTTGAAATTTCAAATTTGAGGATTTGTGTTTCCAGTTAATTCTAACACATGCTTTAGGGATGAGATAAAAAAAATCATAATAAAATTAGGAATAAAAATGACTCCAAAAGAAACAAGGTAATTTAGTAACGTTTCGGGTGAGGGCCTTGAAATTTGTAGAAAGAAAGCTATAATGTCTAAAAGAAGATAGAATCCTAACGAAAATTGAGAAATTACTTGTAGCATCTCGTCCAAATCATATCCTTAAAAATTTATACTCTGTAATATTTTTTGAAAACATCATTCATGAAATGATCTGTGATAGTGCTAGCACAAAAAAAAAAGATTCATATGCATGAGAATGCGTGTATGTGTGAGCGTTTGTATTTTTTCTAAAATATTTTTTTAACTCACTGGAATCTTTTATAAAAGATCAACATTATGTAAACAAGAAGAAGTTTTTTTAACTAACAGAAATATTTTATTAAAAACCACGGTAGTGCCAAACGAAAACAAAAAAGAAATGCATTTTTTGATGCACATGGGATATTGCAACTAGCTACTGATGCAAGCCGAATTCCAAAGAACGCAGCTAGTTTTCATCGTGAACTGGACGGCTAGAAGCACGGGAGGAAAAGTCCATTTTACATTCGTGATCACCGCAGTCATTTTTTTTTTTGTCAACTTCCAAAACAGAGCGACTAGCGCCTGGATGTCGGAAGGTGGCGTCCGTTCGAACGCTCCTCCCGCGCCTCCACCTAACGCATGCCTGGACCCGCACCCCGACGCATGCCCATCCGCGCTCCGGAGGCAACATCCGTTTGGACGGAGTTTCCTGCGCCTGCGCCCAATGCACGCAGCATGGAGGCCTGCGTCCCATCCCACCCGATGCGCCATGCCCCGTCCCATCTTGCTCCACATCCTGGCCGATCCACCGTGGCATCCCGTCCCCGCCGCTCTCGTGTCCGCGGCCTCCATCTTCGACACACCAAGGGGCCGCAACAACTGGACCACCGAGGGGCGAGGGCTTAGGCTTTCTCCACATCTACATCCAGATCTACTTTTGCAACACTCAGATGAAATAACTGAAACATACGTCTGAAACAGATGAAACATTAGGAACGTACACTTGCAACATATGCAATATCCAGATAAAACACTTGCAACATACGTCTGGAAAACAGATGAATATACTTGAAACATGCTCTTGAAACATGCGTGCATAGCCATAGCAAATTAGCAACATATGCAACATCCAGACCTGCTTTCACAACATCTAATGAAACACTTGCAATATAAGTCTGAAAACATCTGAAACATATGCTTGAAACATACGTGTATAGTCATAGCAACATATGCAACATTCAGATGAAACACTTGAAACTTACGTTTGAAATAACTGAAACACTTGAAACATAGGCTTGCAACATGTCTAAAAATACCTAAAACACTCAAAAACACGTCGCTGGCGATCACGATCTACCTGGTGAGGAACTGCGGTGACGCGGGCCTTCCCTTCCCGCCGTCAGCGTGAGGTGGATGGGGGCACAGGCGCAGGCCTCCTGGCCTCTCCTACCTCTCCTACTGTGATGGGCAATGTGGATGAGGGTGCGGATGGGAGCGAGCAATGGTGCGCGGGTGGGTAAGGCGCGGGCGACATAGGCGGGGTGCACAGAGCATGCGTGGGCGACGCGACGCAGGGCACACGAAGGAGTCAGCACGGACGGGACGGATGCCCATGGCCTATCATTATCGATTCCAAAGTGATACATCTTATCTCTGGTTCGAAATGATTTAGAAGACAGTTTTGTCAAAAAAAAGTTTAGTTAAAAATCTAGAAAATAATTGACAAGGTTTTTAGAAGCTTAGAGACATTTTCTATGGTTTAATAACCTTATTAAGTATTTAGAGATTTTTTAAGAAAAATAAAAATCTGTCTAGAAACCACAAACAGGATAGAGGGGTAATTTGTATGGTTTAATTTTTTAAAGTTCAGAAGCAAATCAGATTCATGGACTTAAAATGGACCTTTTTTTAAGCACACGCTGCGAGTAGTCCAAAGCGAGTTCGTTCACCAACTGCAAAGAAAAGCGCGCGGTCAGGCCCGTGGCGCCCCACGTACAAGGTACAGCCCAAGCCCACGAATTGCCCGCCCGCATCGACAAATACCACCAACCCAAGCAACCCTTCGTCAAATGACCCCGTGCCGTCCTCCTTCCTCCCAAGACCCAGGCTTCCAGTTCCAGCCCCACCTCGCCTCTCCCCTCCCCAAACCCTACACCTCGGCCCCCGGCCTTCGGCCTTCGCCGTCCCCGACTCACCGCCGCCCAACGCCACAGCGCAGCGCCGGCGCCGAACCGGACCCTGCCGTGCGGTCGGCCGCCCCCCTCGGCGCCGCCGGCCGCCGCCGCCGCCTTTGATGTCTCCCAGCTGCGACCTCGGCTTCCTCTGGCCCCGGTCGCAGAAGAGCTCCCAAGAGGTCGTACCCCGAGCGGCCGCTTCCGGCGCCCAGCGATTGGCCTCCCCACCGCAGCCGAGATGAGCGGCGGCGGCGGCGGCGAGAAGGTACTGTCCGTGTGCTTGCATTGGCGTCGTCGTTTGGGCGTAATTGCGTGGTTTCACTGTCGGAACTGGTTGTCCGGCTTCCATGGCGTGGCGCATTAAAGTGAGGCGGGGTGGTTGAAGGTTAGGGGTGCGGGCGAGTTAGATTGGATTGGGGGTTTTGTAGTACCTGGCAGGCACGATGATTCAATGCTGCTGCGCGCCTGCGCGTGTATGAATCGTACCCCCGTTACTGGATGCATAAGCAATTAATTCATATGTATCGAACCATGGACTCTATTTGGATGTTCATTTGGATTATGATCATTGATAACTTCTATGCTATTCTGGCTCCCGACGATAGCATGTGTGATGCGCGTGGGAGTATAGCAGTATTCTGATGTAATTCAAAGCTGAAATTAAAGTATCCTTAAATGCATATAGCCCCTTTCCAAAGGGCTCTCTGTACAATTATTTTGATATGCAGTAGATTTTTTTTGCTGCGTAAGTTACTTGTTAACAATAAAAGCTGCTCTGTTGTGATGCAGATGTTGCTGTTTGGGTCCTTTACGGAGGATGAGACTAAGTTGTTCCAGGGTCAGCCTCTCAAAAGTCCAACTAAAAGCGTCAGCAAAGAATGTGAGCGGACGGAGATCCAGTTTGGCACCCTGAACTTTTCAGTGCTGAATTTAGAGAAGATATCTATTTCAAGTGTTGTTCTTCCTGCAAAATCAGCAAATGGCGAGACCAGTACCATCGCAAAGGAGAATGCATGTGGTAATGAAAAGAAAGCTGCAGGATCAAGCCTTCCAAATGGCGGACCAGTTCTTGCTAATGGATGCCCCCCTGTTAATGTTCCTGCTAACAATGGTGTATTTGAGAATGTGAAGAAGACAGAGACTGTTGTCCCACCAGTTGTGCCTGTCAAAAGCATCAGCAATCCAACACCACAAATGACGTTGGAGGTGCACAAGGATGGCATCGAACCCACTCAGAGCAGAAAGTTAGACAAGGAAAGGGAAATTACTGGAAATGGTAGCCCAATTGTCGATACACCCATTGTTGCAGCTCCAGCAGAAGAGGCAGTCACTAGCCTAAATAAGAAGGCCTCTCAGAACATGCCCTTGCTTCCACATGGTTTGAGGAACACAGGAAATATCTGCTTTCTGAATGCAACTTTGCAGGCATTGCTTTCATGCTCGCCTTTTGTCCACCTATTGCAGGATTTGAGGAACCGTAGTATACCTAAGGTACTTGTACCTAATCAAATCGGTCTGATGCAATTTTGGCGCTTATTTGATTTCCTTTGTTCTGACCACTTCTTTCATTTTAGGTTGGCTACCCAACTCTGAGTGCATTTGTTGAGTTGATCTCTCAATTTGATGTGGCTGACGAGTCAGTTATCAAGAAAAATGAGAAGGCTATTACTGTTGCTGCAAAACCACTTAATCCTGCCATGTTTGATGCTGTTCTCAGAAACTTTACACCAGATGTGCCTGCTGGAGTAACTGCTCGGCCAAGGTAGTTCTGTTCTTTGCAATATTCAAACAGGCGCTAGGTGGTCTCTAGGCGGTGACCCACCGCCTAGAGCCTAAGCGAGCTTAGGCGAGCCTAGGCATTTTACTAAATTTGCATTCAACGTGTATATCAGCCAAGTGTTCATTCAGATTTCAGACTTTTCAGACTAACAACTAACAAATACCAGGCATTCAGTCATAGGCTCCCATGTTCAGCTAATGCAGATAGATGCAGTCATAGGCTCATAACATTCAGGCAATACAGATAGATGCAATCAGCTAAACATGCCACGCTAGCACTTGAAGTCTGTAGAACAGATAGATTCATGCAGTGAGCTATACAAAATAAAATACAAGTAACAGCATTACAGTCTTACAGATCTATAGCAGGCATACCAAGGAGGGAGGAAGCAGTGACTGGAAGTTCAGAGTTCAGAGGTATTCAGAGTTTCAGACCGAGCAACCAAACAATCCAGGGAGGGAGGTAGCAGAGGAGAGAGGAGCAGGGGATGGCAGAACTACGTGCTTACCTGCAGGAGCAGGGGAGAGAGGAGCGGGAAGGACAGGGGCCGGCGGGAACAGAGCAGCAGCTCGGCGCGGAGGGGAGCGGCCGGCGGGAGCAGAGGGGCAGCACGTGCACGGCGCGGAGGGGAGCGGCTGGCGGGACCAGCAGCCTGGCGCGGAGGGAGACCAGCGGATGCGGGCACTTGATGCTCGCCGGCGGCCTTCCTTTCCCCCTGTGTGTCGTCTTCTCGAGTATATCTATGCAGCAGCCGTCCGTGGATTCCTTTTCCCGCGCCTGATGTCTGCTGCTCGCGCGCTCGCTCGATGTCGCCAATTTTTCGCGCGCGCGCTCGTTCGCTTCTGCGCCGCCTTGCCCGCTTCCTCGCCGCTGAAACGTCGCGGAAGCAGCGCCCTTCGCTGCGGAGGCGCTCTGCCCGCCTAGGGGTCTGCCTACCCCTCTAGGCCAGGCGGGACCCCCTTGCCTAGCGTCTAGTCGCGCCTAGGCGACTGCCTAACGTCGCCTTTTTGAACATTGGTTCTTTGGTATGTTTTTCCTTGAGCAAAACTCCTCAAGTTGTGGATTCCGAATCAAATATAGCATTTAGGCCATTAATGATTCATCTCATTGAGTAGCAAGTAGCCAAGTAGCAAGACCTGGACCATCTCATTGAGTCTAGCAAGTGGCAAGGCCTGGACAACTACATATTTACAGGATTTTAGCTGATTCAAATCTTGTGTATCTATGTTGCAAGCTTTGCTTGCAATCATGGTCACATGATCATTTTCAGAGTCTCCCAAATGCCAAATTCACCTCCTAAATGGTCTGTGGGCCTTTCATGGTGACCATAGGCATCAATATCGAGTTTATTCTGACAAAGTTGTTTGTAAATACATTGAGCATGTTGTTATCTTTTTAATTTTGTTTGTTAATGTCCTTTATAAACTGTTGTCTCCCTTGCAATGAAGCTTTTGGTTTAGTTTGTGATGCTATATGCACTTTTGCGCTCTGCAGGCAGGAAGATGCTCAAGAGTTTTTAAGTTTTGCCATGGACAGAATGCATGATGAACTGCTGAAGCTTAATGGCAATGGATCAAATTCAAAGGAGGGTATGGTTGTTTCTTCCGTGGATGATGATGCTTGGGAGACAGTTGGACGAAAGAACAAATCTGCAATAGTTAGAACTCAGAGTTTTGTTCCCTCTGAGCTAAGTGCTATATTTGGAGGGCAGCTACAGAGTGTTGTGAAAGCTGCAGGTAATTTTGTCTTGTCCTGAGGGAGATGACTCAGTTTTTCTGTAAAGAACTGTATATCTATCTAGCTATATCTCTTTGAAAGAACTTGGAAACTTGTGCTTTTTTCAGTTTTTCTTGATTTGTTATGCCCGCATCATGTTTCCATGAACACATTCCCTGTTTATCTGGTTGTTGTCACCTTTTGCCTCCTGCTGTGCATGCTGTCATTCCTTTTTTTCGTCTCTAACCAGCCCAATATCAGGGTCAATAGTTCATGTTTCAAGAGCATTCTACATGTTGTCGATTAATGAAGTGTCTATGTTAGCCGTTTGATATAATGAGAAAGGATCTAGGGCTTTTCTGTGTCCTGTAAGGTAATTCTACGTTGTTGTCATTGCCATTGAAGTTTTATACTGATAATAATGCACGAATGCATCTCAGCACTTACCCAGCTACCCTGCTAAGTTAAAACTGCCCCCATTCAGATGCTTCTATTTTCTCCAATGGGCAAGTGGTGGCCAAGAAGGATACTTTTCGGTATTTAGGGTCGATGCTACAAAAGGATGGAGACATTGATCAAGATGTTAGGCATAGAATTTCAGCCGGCTGGTTGAAATGGCGTCAAGCTTCTGGCGTTCTCTGTGACAAAAGGGTGCCTCAGAAGCTGAAAGGTAACTTCTATAGGACGGCGATTCGTCCGGCGATGTTATACGGTGCTGAGTGTTGGCCTACAAAAAGGCGACATGTCCAGCAATTGAGTGTAGCAGAGATGCGTATGTTGCGTTGGTGTTGTGGGCACACAAGGAGGGATAGAGTCCGGAACGACGATATTCGGGATAGGGTTGGGGTGGCACCAATTAAGGAGAAATTGATTCAACATCAGTTGAGATGGTTTGGACATGTCCAACGGAGGCCTCCTGAGGCGCCGGTGCGTAGTGGAGTTCTAAAGCGGGCCGATAATGTAAAGAGCGGTAGAGGTCGACCTAAACTAACTTGGGACGAGTCCGTTAAGAGAGATCTTAAGGAGTGGAATATCTCCAAGGATTTAGCTATGGACAGGAGCGCTTGGAGATTGGCAATCAACGTGCCTGAACCGTGACCTCTTTTTGTCTTGTGCCCTTTATGTCCCTTTATGTGTCTCCCTGTTTCTCGTCTCTTTTGGGTTTCATCTCTAGCCTACCCCAACTTAAAAAAACTCGGCCCGGTAGGGGAAAGACCTCCCCCACGGCATTCCACTTAAGAAGAAACTTCTCAGTAGCCCGAACCGAGAAACCCCCCGAACCCTGGCCCCGCCCTGACACTAGGACGGTAGACCGTGGGCCCCGTCACCTGGGCCGGTCCGCAGACCGTCGCCGCAGGCCGGAAACGGGCCGTCACACTAGTGCTTTGGCACACGGGACCAGCGAGGGAGGTTTTTTACCCTCAGCCGAAATTCGCTGGCACACGGGACCAGCGAGGGAGGTTTTTTACCCTCAGCCTACCCCAACTTGCTTGGGACAAAAGGCTATGTTGTTGTTGTTGTTGAATATGATATCATGATCGCATTAGTTATTCACCATAGGGATAGGCTGAAACTTATGTTTGAGTAGGCCCACTTGTGCTGTTTCATATCCATCTTTTGAGTGTTGTATACTGATGAATACACCTTCCAGGTAACAAGGCATCAGCTACTGTTCAGCCCTTCCTACTGCTCCATCTTGATATATTCCCAGATGCTGTTCAGACACTTAATGATGCACTTCGTCTGTTCTCTACTCCTGAATCTTTGGAAGGATACAGAACAGCTGCTGGAAAGGTATCTACCTTGTCACCTTTGTGTTTAGTATATTTTTAGCATCCAATTTCATCATCACACAATACAAGTGATGTCGTGCAACGCATTTTGCTAGCGAGCTGCTTGAAAAGACAAAACTGCGAAATATGCATCTTCTAGTTTGTTTTACCTTTAGATGCATTTCTAGAATGTTTTTTTATGATTTTTTTATTCGTGCCTCTATTTAAGGTGGGTTTATGACATGTTAACATTTTTCTATTTATTAATGGGCTTTTCCTTTGAAATTGCTATAAGTTAAATTTAGCCTGAGCTGTACTTTTCTCCATTTTATCTATTTTGGGTGCCATAGTGCAGCACTTCTTTCATTAAACAGACACAGTAACTTATTGCAGTCAGCTACAATTATAATGTAGTATCAAACTTGATCTTGCAGGCTGGTTTGGTGACAGCTAGAAAATCATTCAAGATACACGCGCTTTCAAAGATAATGATACTGCACTTGAAGAGGTTCAGCTATGGAAATCATGGGAGCACTAAAGTCTATAAGCCACTTCACTTTCCAAAAGAACTGGTTCTTAGTCGTGATCTGCTGAGCTCACCATCAACAGAGGTGATAATCTGCCCGACATGCATTTGTAAATATGTTTTTCCTCAACATATTTGTGACATCTTCTATGGGTTTGTAGGTGCAGGCATGCTTTTATGTCTCTATATAGTTGCATCTGTCGTCCTGATTGTTTGACATTTAGTATCAGTATCTTTAAGCATGAATTGAGTTTGTACAGCGATCATGTGGTCGTAACACATTGAAATGACATTACAATTGATTGGTACTACTGAGTCACTTGATCTAACTGTTTGTCTTTGTTGTATACAGGGTAGAAATTATGAGCTTGTTGCAACCATCACTCATCATGGGAGGGATCCTTACAGGGGGCACTACACTGCTCACGCAAAGCATGCCAACGGGCAATGGCTTCGCTTCGACGATGACGCTGTTGTGCCCGTTGGCGAGAACGATGTCTTGCATGACCAAGCATATGTCCTCTTCTACAAACAAGTGTGAAAGCACTACGTAGTTGATTAGTTGCTCTTTCGTATTGCTGCTGCTTAAACAGCCAGATATACCATCTAACTATCGTCCTGTTAATGTAGCCGCCGAGTAACAGCAGAGTATTTATGTGAAGTACCTTGGTGCTGCCTGTGTTTATTATTATATATGCTTGGTCATATAGCGAGAGGGGGATTTGTCTTCAGCCCATTTTGAGGTTCTGTAAAATTCAACTGCTCATCATTGTAATGACCAGCGAAGTAATCCTGGGATGTTAATCATGGTCACCCCTGTTGCTGACAGCTGCTGAAATGGTGGTGTGATTGATTGCATGTGGCATGCTGCATGCCATGGTTCTCTGAATTGGTTGTTGAGAAGAAGACATTGCCATCAGCGTGCCATGTGCCCTGTCTTTGGGTGTCGACAATGTCAGCTGGTATATGTGCCTTGCAAGCATGATTAGCATGTTAGGAAAGCTTCAGATAATTTCATTTTGAAGGTGTTGTATCCCTTTCATGGATTCTAACGGCTGTTGGAAAGGTGTGCTGCCGACATGAAGTTTTGTTGTGGCTTGCAAAGTCTTTCATATGATTTATATACACTGTGCCAACAGAAACCTGACTTCTAAATGCAGTTGGTTGTTGAAACAATATTCCAAGAGAGGACAAGTGTGACGAATGGACTGAAGTGGTTGCCACATAGGCAATCTGATGATATCGCAAATGTACAGCAAACTGAGCTAATCTATGCGATATCGTTGCAATCTGTTGTTAAACTACCATCGGTTATACCTGCTGGCAGACAGTGCAACTGGCGGTCATACATAGTAGGTTGCTTTGTGGTACTAGGCAAATTCTGTTTTAGAACCACGGCCGTGTTTAGTTCCAGATTCGGGGCACCCGAGTTGGAACAATGCGTAATAAATGCACACTGTAGCATTTCGTTTGTATTTGGTAAAAATTGTCTAAACTTTGACTAATTAGGCTCAAAATGTTCGTCTCGCAAAGTACAACAAAATGTGTAATTAGTTTTTAATTTCATCTACATTTAGTACTCCATACGTGCCGGCATTTTGATGTGATGAGAATCTTCTTTTTGCATAATAGAATTTGGGGTAGAAATTGGAAACTAAACAAGGCCAAGAGTTCATAGACCGTACACTTGTTTGTTGGACGTAGTTAAGTTGATGGCAACGGGGGCACAACGACATAGTATGTCCCAGAATGGTCACAGTTCATGTCGTTGCTTGGAAATTTGATGAGCTAAGAGCAAGTATTATGATGGGCGAGAAGCAGACTGATATCTACGCAGAGGTGAGAGAAATGGAGAGAGAGGATGGAGCGGACGTCTCGCGGTGCGCCCGCCTGAAGTCGGCGAAGAGCCGCTACGCCTGCTGCTATTGGTTGAGCCTGTTGCTGTGCATTTAAAACTAGGGGGCCCCACCACTACCGTGCGATGATGTGGCATTGCTTGCAGCCGGCAGCCGGCGAAATCACTAGCCATGCTCTAATGTTGTCTTTATAGTTTCACGGCTCAGCCTGTCGGCAACTTTCATGGTGGTTTTAAAATGGTTTCAGGCGTTTGAATTTTAGAAAATTTCAGACATAATCTTACACCGTCAAAACTCAAGAGACAATTCACATTTTTTTCCTACTATATAGCCAAACAACATCGACAAAATTGCAAGGTTGATGGGATCCGTTCCACCTGTTGGCAGGCAGTGCAACTGGCCGTCCCAAGGTTGCTTGGTGGTATTGCCGAGGAGGCAAAATCTAGTTCATGTTCATCAGTGTTTCCTAGGGCCTCTGTTTCAAGGACCGATTCTTTTCAGTGGACGCAGACCGCTTGACATCCCAAAGAGTCATCTGGAAAGTGGAGAGTAGCTTGGCACATGTAGGATCCTGAAGTCTTGCCATCTGAATCACTCACAACCGATCAGCAACGTACTACTTCTCAGCGAAGTAGTACTGATGGAAAAGCAGAGCGAGGCAGAGACGGAAATGAAGCGACCTGAGAAATAGATCGGGCAACGATCGACTCATCAATACAGTGCCTACCGACAATTTCCGCTCCACAGATCAATTCCGAAGCAGTTTCGTGTAGCATTACTTCGTGTCACATTTCTGCAACAATTATTTGCTTGAAGTGTAGCAATCGAGCTTTCAATCCCATTTTCAACAGCTATACACACGGTAGTACTGTACTCTCTTGCACTCTTTGAGGGACTTGATGGTGCTCGTACCTCCTTCTGTACTGCCCCTAAGCAACCACCACCGTTTTCATGGATGATGGCATCGCCAAAGGGCAGGGCGAGAAGTAAAAGTCACCATCAGCAAAGTTCAGCAGACAGAGAACACAGTTTCCAACTCCCAAATCAGAGAGCACACTGAAACACAGGCACACACGGAGGAACAACGAACAAGAAGCACCTGGCGAAGAGTTTTAAAGATCAGACTGCTTGCCATCATATATTCAACTGGAGGAGGAATAGTACATCACTCCGTCCCTTTTTTTTTTTTTTGGGGGGGGGGGGGGGGGGGGGGGGGGGGGGGTTTGTTTTGTTTTCTAACACGGCTGGATGAACAAGAACTGAGCTGAACAGGAGAAAAACTAGCTACGAGGAGAGAGCACTGGCCGCCTTGGCCGAATCCCCCCCTCTGGTTTTTTTAGTCGTATACACAGAAACAGACTAGCCTTGCTTGAGGTTACACTAGGCACAGCAGCCATGGTGGCAGCAGGAGGAGAAGAAGCGCTCTTCTTCTAGCGAGGCTGGTGGATGGCGCCCCTGGCCCCGGCGTGGTACGCCGGCTTGTCCGCGAGCCTCTGCTGCTGGGCGCGCGGCGACGGCGCGGCGACGACGGCGGCGGCCCTGGGGGAGCTGAGGCTGAGCGCCCTGAGCACGTCGAGGTCGTACCCGGGCAGCAGCGCCGGCGCCGGCTTGGCGACCTGGTGGACGTCGGGCGCGTAGAAGAGGTCGTCGGTGTCGACCATGTCGAGGAGGTCGACGGAGTCGTCGGGGAGGAGCGCGGCGACGTCGAAGTCGTCGGCGTCAGCGTCGGCGGTGGAGAAGGCGGCGTCGTAGGCGGCCTCGTGGAGCTGGTGCTGGCGGAACCAGTGGTCCCGGAACCAGGCGGTGGTCTTGACGAGCTCCCACCACTCGGGCGAGAAGTCCTCCACCTGCCTGTACGCCGCCGGGATGAAGAGCGGCGCGTTCGGGTTCAGCGACGACGACGCCATGGCTGCCACGGTGCTCATCCTCCTCTCAGCTCAGGTCGCTCCTTGATCTGCCGCTCCTCTCTCCCTGGAACACAGACAGCAATCAATCAGCTCGAGCTCTTCTCGGCAGTTGGCTCAGATCCGGAACCGGAAGGGGATCGATCCCTCTCGGTTCGTCAGCGCCACGGATCTGAGACAGCTCGCATAGCAGCAGGCATACCTTTTCCTCGCCTGGCGTTGCTTCGCTTCGGCCGTGCGGACGGACGAGGGGAAAGGAGAGGAGAGGCAATACCCGTGCGGACCGCGGTTCCTGGGCGGAAACCGGGTGATTTCGGATGGTTTCTGGCTGCCGAGCCCGTGTGCGGCGTGCGGTGCCGCGGTGGGGAGGAGGCGGGTGTTTATAGCCACCCACAGGCCACAGCCAGTCAGCTGCCAGCTGAGCGGAGCGGAGTCGAGCCGTGCGGGTGGTCCGGGCTCGGGCCGGAAGGTCCGAGGGTGGTGGGTGGGGCCGGCGGGCGACGATGGATTGATTGATTGGGACCGGTCGGCTGGGGCCTTTTTCTGGGGTCCTGAAATCAGACCGTGGAATGTATTGATAAATATTGTTTAATTATTGGTTAACTAGATTTAAAAGATTCATATCGTGATTTATAACTAATCTGTATAATTAGTTATTTATTTTACTAATATTTAATGTTTCATGCGTGTGTTTAAAAATTGATGTGACGAAGAGAGAGTGAAAAATTTAGGCCGTGTTTAGATGCCAAAAAGAGGCAAAAATTTTTGCATAGTAACTGTCACATCGAATCTTTGGACGCATGCATGAAGCATTAAATGTAGGTAAAAAATAACTAATTATACAGTTTGTCTGTAAATGTCGAGACGAATCTTTTGAACCTAGTTAATCCATGGTTAGACAAATTTTGCCAAATAACAACAAAAAGTGCTACAAGAATTTTTCTCCAAAAAATTTCATAACTAAACGGGGCTTAGAATTTAGAAGGAAAGAGAACAAGGCCTGGATCATCAAAAGCAAAACGCGGTGTGGCCATTGGGGCTACGCCTGCCTGCCTGGCCCGCGACGCGTCCGCCGGACGGATTTTCTATGGGCGCCGCGTTGTGTTGTGTGGGTGGTTTGATTGGGCCACGAGTAAATTATTGGTTCCACCGGCACGGCGAGGCCGCTGGCTGCCAGAGAGGAAGGTTCCGTCATTCCCGACAACGCCACTCTCAATGGGATTTCATGGCCCTGTTATCAATTATCCATATTTTGGAAATAGAAGAGTTTCATCCCCATGAAACTCTCTCTACTCCCATAAAACTCTTATCATCTTTCTCTTCATCAATACGATGCCACATCAGTCTATTTAATACCCATAAAACTCTGATAAAACCTTACTGAGACTGGCCTAAGGACGAAACCGGGAAGAGAGGGACACACAACGTGTAAACCGTGCGTGGCGCGCCAACAGTCTGTCGTTAAAAATAATTGGACCTACCGTCCTAACCCTGAATCGGCAAGGCCATTGGTTCTTTAGCATGATGATCAATACGACGATTTGACTAAATGTAATGCCAGATTTTTTTTTACAAAGAATGTGGTTCTATTCACTTGAGCTTATTAGTCAAAATCAGCCAGCTATGAAAGAAGAACACTCTTTGTTTTTGTTTGCTAGAGCCTAGAGGGTGTCATCGTCATCGAGCACGCCGCTTGTCTGGACTGAGCCTCTAGAAGCACTCGTCCTTCTTAAGCGCAAGCTCCTGTCTTTTACCTGAACAAGAGCAACCATGTCGTCGTCCGTCGATGTGTCGAATACTGGAACAGATCTCTCCTCTCAGCACAGCACAAGATATCATGGCAGGATGCCATGACTGCTAAAGATGTGGGTTAGTAGTCTTTGTTATGCAACGATTTTAATTTGACCAAACAAGATCTGGATCAAATTAGTCCATCCAATTAATCAATATATATAGTCAAGTACGACGTCTAGCATACGGCGGCATCATCAGGAACCTACAAGATCCAGTGAACCCAACCACGCTAAAGACAAAGATGTCACGATCCTGAAATGGTACCTCGAAATACGCATGTATAACTATACTTAACTGCAAATTGGTTCGACGAAACGTCGCACTCTTTTTTTGGGTCCTTTATTAAAAAAATACAATTCTCATTTCTATATAAACAAGTACTACTATCTTATATTAAATAAGTATAATTAGATTAATTATAAAATATATTTTTATCATAAATCTATTCATAGATAGACATGTTCATATTTTTTCATAGGCTAAAAATTTAAGAAAGTTTGACTAGTCGTCTTAGACCTAAAATTACATTTTTTTTAATGGAGGGAGTACGTTCTTTCTCTTTAGCTAGTGGGGCGTGGTGACATCCAGAGAAAGTCATTAGGGCAATGCCACTCTGATTTTCTACGCAACGCGTCACCTGATTGATTTCTAGTGGCTTGGACTGGACATGCAGCGTTCAGCCATTTTGAATTGACACTACAGCACAGTAGAGTGGTCTCCTTTTGTTTTTCCCGTTCAAAAGTCATCATCAATCAAAATTTAAAAACAGGGGGCTAGGCTACGTGACCTTTCTTCGCCGGTCAAAATTTTGAATTCCTTTTGGTGACGGTGGAAGCTTTATATTCAATACCCGCCTGTGGACCACAGTGTTTGGTCGTCAAGACCTCAAGATCGACACATTGTTTGGTTCGTTTGGAGTTCGGCTGTGAAGCAGCTCTGCCGATGGGCTAAACCGTTTTTTTTAAAACAAAAAGGTTTCCTAAAATAGTTTCGGTAAAAAAACGACGAAATGTCTATAATATCCTCTATCTTTTTCTTCACTTATTGTATTTTTTAACTCTTCTCTCTCGATCTTATCTTCTCCACCGCACGCCTACTGTTGGAATAGCGTATTCTAGCAGGAGAATTAAATTTACCTCCGCCCAGCCAGTGCCCCAAACGGAGGTCGGGGAATAGTGAACACGAGGAATGCTAGGGTCTCATAAATATATTCACCAACCAACATCTCAAACATTTACATCTCCCCCTTTATAGGGCGCTGCTCACTTCTAAGGATGTTTACATCAATGCCCCGTGATGGTGGCGATACATTCTAGGAATATTCTAGCTCTGACGTGTACTTGGCGAGGACACTTCTGGTAAACTTTTCACGAACCGCCTCAGCAATTCGGGCAGAAAACACAAGCCCGGGAACGACCCATGTTCTTGCGCCGCCTGTGCCTGAGGAAACGAAAGTCGCTAAGAACTCCGCTCGCAATGCGCCCGCCCTCTTCCAAAGCCAAGATCTCCGCTGGTCCCACGCCGACCTTCGTCATGTCCGTGCGGGCCTCCGCTGCCGCCAGTGCGCCCTCGACCTCCACCTTGCACGCCATGGTCTCCGGTCGTCCATTCCCTGTACGCGAAGAACACCATCGATGCTGGTCAGTCTCAGTTGCCTCCGCCGCCGATGGCCTTCGCCATCTAGGGCACTCACCCCAACAATGCCTCTGCCTACAGGGCCAGAGGTCTTCCTTCACCACCTTGCTGAGCTTTGTGAGAGGGCATAACCACACTTGCTAACTCCATGTCGCTCGGGCCTCTGCTTCTCGAGACGATATTGTCCCAACAACCTGGGCCTTCGTCAATGGCGCCGGAGGTCCCACCATCCCTACAAGGCATAACAAGAGATCAGAGTGCCTGCCCGGTCCGCTTTTGCTCAAGCCTCCACCACTTGGGATGGTCATGCCCCAATAGTTTTCCCCCTTTTGAGGCCATGGTCTGATGCCGTGGACCGTGATCTCGAAATCCGTTTCGAACTTCCTAGGGCGGAGGCTTTCCCACCTTCGTTGGATGTGGCGGGTCCCCTTCCCCACTGGTCGCGCTGGATTGGACCGTTGGCCTCAGGTTAGCCGTGCGTAGGCTGGTTTCGCGACTCGTGCATGCGCGCCTAGGTAACCGATGATTCTCGGGTAGCAGGATGTTTACGCTCGCGTTTTTGACCGTTGGGCTACGGAAGCTGAAGCGTCTGCCCGTCGCCTATATAAGAGGGGGGGTGCAGTGGAGGTCCCCCCTACCTGCTTAGACCAGTCGCTTTCACGCTCCTTGTGCGCGTTGCTTTTTGCTGCCGTTTGCGTACTTGCGCTGCTCGGTTTAGCTGCTGCCTGCCTTCGCTTTGCTGCGTTTTGCCTCAGGCATCCCTGAACCTGGCAAAGACCTATTACACTCAGGCACCAGGCATGACAACACTTAAATGACTACAATACCAATGACATTCAAAACATAAGGTATGTCAAGTACAATAAGGATCACAAGATCGTTTACCAATCAAGAAAGATTCAGGCATTAAAGCCAAACAAACCTACCAGAATTCAAGAAACCAAAACACTCAGGACTATAAAACCCAAGCCCCCAAGCCATTCTCACCCTCAGTCAGTGCATAATCACCAGGGAGGAACCAGAACAACAACCTAGCAGCCACATCAAAACCCAGGCCACAAAAGCCATGGAAGCAGGAGTATCTTTAGCCACAAAAAGCATAACCAATATAGTACGAAAGACCCGTAAAAGTAGCAGCTACCGCACCCCGGCGAAGGCATAGTAAAAGCAATTAGTATCCACGACACACTGATAAACAGCAGCCACAGCGTGTTGTACAGCCTCAACATGTGAACAACGCCTTAGCGTCAAAGGTTGCGGAAGGGTATTGTACGAAGGCTCGTAACATCCCCCGCAACCATAGGCACAAGCTGTCTTAACCATGGAACAACCATGTTCAACTTGTGTCGAAGTTTGAGCCGCTTGCTGGCTTGCGGCGAAGGCCGCGACTACTCTGTCCCTTTCCTGCTGCATACTCTGCAACTGAGCTTGCAGTTGTTGGAGCACTTGGACTGGTGTTGGATCTTGGACCTTCGACGCCGGAGGTTGCTCTTCTATCACCGGTTCCTCTTTGAGCTGGTCTTCTTCATTTGAAGCATAGGTACTGCGGGTATTGCGCTTGGGTCTCCCTCTGGCTCTCGAGCTAGATGGTGCTCTCACTGGGGCTGCACTTTTTCTTGGCATTGTGGGTTTTTGCCGACCAACACGCGGTGGGCACCAATATTGGAATAGCCTATTCCAGCAGGAGAATTAAATTTACTTCCGCCCGGCCGGTGCCCCGAACGGAGGTCGGGGAATAGTGAACACGAGGAAGGCTAGGGTCTCATAAATATATTCACCAACCAACCTCTCAAACATTTATATCTCCCCTTTTATAGGGCACTGCTCACTTCTAAGGATGTTTACATCAATGCCCCGTTGAAAGCATCTAGGCCCCGGTGTTGGTTTCGGCAATTGATGACAACGCATTATTACCATGACTAACGTGTGTTTTGCAGAAACCTTGATAAGTTAGGTCATGGAGTTGATAATTGCTTTGGGCACTATGGTATTCATGTCCCTTGATGGAAATTGTTTCGGTTTTTAAAGGATCAACGACAAGATTAAGGACGGTTAGTTCCGGATGTCAAGGTGTTGGGTTACATCCGGAATAGTCGTTAGGATCTTTGTTTCTTCCTTTGGCCGTACTATAAAGGAGGCATGAGCGAGTAGCTTGACCTAGGTGAGTCTTTTGTTTAGGTGTGGTGCACACTTGTCAAACTTAGCACTAGGTAGCTCAGGTAAAGCTCAAAGTTCAGTTGGAAGCAACTTGGTTCAAGTTGCGTCGCGTTTCTAAGTCGTTTGAGCAGTTTTACCCCTGACCGGACGCGGTCTCTGTCACGACCGGACGCGTCCGGTCAGTACTAACAGTCACTGCGTCATTAACTGGTTGACCGGACGCGGTCCCTGCGAGGACCGGACGCGGTGATCAGTCTGACACGAGGTTCAGAGGGTAAAAGTCTAATCGGACGCGACTGTGAAGTGATCGGACGCGTCCGGTCACATTCCAGTAAGGTTCTTCGCTGACCTGACGCGTCCGGTCATCACTGATCAGACGCGGTCGAGCGTCAGGTCAAAGTACAGTAAGGCTCTTGCATGATCGGACGCGTCCGGTCATCCCTGACCAGCGCGTCCGGTCACTCAGCGCTGACTTTCGGCTTTCGACCGTTACACTCGACCGGCGCGTCCGGTCACGACGACCGGCGCGTCCGGTCAGTGCGTGTTTTGCTGATTTGGCAGGTAACGGTTGGATTTGTCTGAGAGGTGTATAAATACATCCCCTCCACCTCTTTTAGAGGTCTCTTGCTCATTTGTTCAGCTGAGAAACACCTTTCAAGTGCAAGAGCCCTAGTGAGGATAGTGATTTGAGAATCAAAGTTTGAGATTCCTCATTAGTGACTAGGGAGTAGCAAGTGTGCATCCATCTTCTCATTAGGCTTGTTGTGGTCAAGTGAGAGTTCTAGCTTGTTACTCTTGGTGATCGCCATCTGGTTTGGTGGTGATTGAGAGTTTGGTGATCATCCGACGAGCTTGTGGATGACCCAACTCATCGTGTGAGCGGTTTTGGGCGATTCACCGCGACGGAGTGTCGAAGAATCAGCCCATAGAGAGCACTTGATCCTTGCGCGGATCAAGGGGGAGCTACACCCTTGCGCGGGTGCTCCAACGAGGACTAGTGGGGAGTGGCGACTCTCCGATACCTCGGGAAAACATTGCCGTGTTCCTAACCTTTACTTTCAAGCATTTACTTTCGTGTATTACTTTCTTTGCTTGATTTACTTTCCTAGAATTGCCATGCTAGACTAGGATTGGAACTTAGGGTGCAAGTCTTTTTACCGGTAGAATCATAAGGAACACTAGTAGGCACTAGGGGTGAACTTTGGCTTGTAGGATTTAATTCTTGCAATTAATTTTTAGAGAAGCCCAATTCACCCCCCTCTTGGGCATCTTGATCCTTTCACCCGTGACAGTGGCAATACATTCTAGGAATATTCCAGCTCTGACGTGTACTTGGTAAGGACACTTCTGGTAAACTTTTCACGAACCGTCTCAGCAATTCGGGCCGAAAACACAGGCCTGGGAACGACCCATGTTCTTGCGCCGCCTGTACCTTCGTCATGTCCGCGCGAGCCTCCGCCGCCACCGGTGCGCCCTCGGCCTCCGCCTTGCACGCCGTGGTCTCCGATCCTCCATTCCCTGTACGCGAAGAACACCACCGACGCTAGGTCAGTCTCAGTTGCCTTCGTCACCGATGGCCTTCGCCATCTGCGGCACTCGCCCCAACAATGCCTCCGCCTGTAGGGAAGGAGGTCTTGCTTCACCATCCTGCTGAGCTTTGTGAGAGGGCATAAGCACACTTGCTAACTCCGTGTCGCTCGGACCTCTGCTTCTCGGGACGATATTGTCCCAACAACCCGGGCCTTCGTCAATGGTGCCGGAGGTCCCGCCATCCCTGCAAGGCGTAACAAGAGATCAGAGTGCCTGTTCGATCCGCTTTTGCTCAAGCCTCCGCCACTTGGGATGGTCATGCCCCAACACCTGCTCCTTGGCTCTGTCCTCGTCTTCATCTTTCATTTTCCCTCACCTCTGACTAGCCCTGGTGTTTCCATGTGTCTATGCGAATCCACGCCCACACGTTCTGGGTGCGCTCGTCCACATAGAGCCACGGAGGAGGCCCTCCAAGCCATGCATTGCCGCCTGGGGGCGCGTCGGGCCACGGGTCGCTACTTCTTGCAGCACTGCTCTTGCTCTTGCATCGCCGTCTGTAGCACTAGCGAGGAAGGCAAAAGTGTATCTTGACTTGTAGGTGAGTCCAGCAAATTGGTGTGAGCAGTTAATTTTGGCTTCACTAGATGCTAGACGATTGTTTCAGAGGGTTTTCTAGAGATTCACGTGAGGAGCTGCGATGTTTTGAACTGTTTGGTAAGTTAATAGGCAAAATAGCTTTGGGAGCGCTTGCTGAATCTCTACCAAACGATCCTTACTCTCAATTTTCCTTGGTAACCCTTAGAGATGGAGCCAAGCCATTTTAGTACCATCACTTAACAAGTTTTTAAAAAAATGAAGGCTAAAGTGCACAAAACCTGAGAGAAAACAAGGTGAAAGGATCAAGATATAAAAAATATTATAGGTACATGATAGAAAAGAAGATATATGATTAGATAAAAAATAATTTGAGAAAAGCTATTTATTGAGAATATGATTTCTAATGTCTATGTTATTTGACAAGTATATAAAAACTATCTGGTTAAGACTATCCTAATAGAATCGGAAATGCTGTTCTAAGGGCGTCCGAATGTACCCATTCGCGGGCAGCGACACCATCCCAAGGGCCTAACAGCCGTATCCTCTCCAACACTAATATGCTTCCATTCTCTAGAAGGCTTCCAACACTTGGATGCTTCTGTTCCGCAGCGCCGTGACCTCACTCCGCCGTGCCGCCTCGACGTTCTCCACGACATCCGAATGCCCGCCATTCGACATCTCCACTTCACCCGAGTGCAGCCGCTCACCTTCCTCCATCTCCATCGCGCCTTCAGCCTGCCGGCCTTGTTCGTTTGCCTTATAAGCCGTACTTTTTCAGCCAACGAACAATGTTTTTCTCTCACTACAGATCAACGAATAGTACTTTCAGCTATGGCTTTTCAGCCAAGCGAACAAGAATGTTTCCAAATTAGTCCAACTTCATACCATTCCATTACTACTAAAGTGTTTTGTTATACTTGGTTTGGTAATAGTTAGAGTAGTCTATTGCCCGTTGGGATGCAGCTTCCCCCGGACTGGAAAATTTGTTGTCACGCAACAATTGTTCCATAATGCTAGTTAGCTTTTCTAAGCCCGCTTGAGTCGCGGACCCCAGCTTGAGTTCTTTTAACCCATCAAAGAGGGTTTGTTTTGGTGCTCGTACATTACTGTATGGGCCCAAAAAATGTTTGATTTTGGCTTCCATAGCGGATCTCTCGAGCTTGAGAGCTTCCATCCCTGATCCTGAAGCTGAAGCTTCAGCAGTAGAGTCCTCACCCGGTGAGCACTCTGCAGTGGTAAGAAAAGAAGAAGAAAACGTGGCGAGAAAAGTAAAAAAGTAAAAATGTGAGCCGTCAAAATCTGATAACGGGGTGATAAAGCACGAACCAACATCCGTGATACGAAAACCAAAATCAGAAAGAGGAAGAAAGAAATCCCGTGGTCAAAAACCCATTCCCTGGCTGCCCGCCTTCCTCCATCTCCACCGTGCCTCCCGTCCACCGCAGTCTTCTCCAGCGCGCGGATGGTCTTCTCCACCAGAGCGGCGAGCTCTACACCAATGAACTCTTTATGCTGACGAGCTTCCATTCCCAAGAAGCAAGGAGATGTTACGTTGAAAGCGTATGTTGCAAACATATGTTTCAGGTGTTTCAGAGGTACGTTGGAAGTGTTTCGTATCAGTGTTGCAAAAGTAGATCGGAATGTTGCAAAAGTAGATTGAAATGTTGCACATGTTGCAATGGCTATGCACATATGTTTCAAAGTATGTTCCAAATGTTTAATCTATATCAGGCATATGTTGCAAGAATATGTTTCAGATGTTTCATACGTAAGTTGCAAGTGTTTCATATGGATATTGTATATGTTTGTAATGGTTTTCAGTTCTTGTTCAGGTGTTTTTGCAAGTGTTTTAGACGCATATTTAAAGTGTTTTATTTGTCTTCTTTTTTTAATATTGCAACTGTTGCAGCTGCATGTCTCAAAAGTAGATCGGGTGTTGCACATGAGATGTGCGTGAAAAGCAGCTGGCGGCGCGGGCAACGTGGGCCCGTTGTTGGGGCGCTCGCTCGCAATCCCGATGCGCTGGGGTGCTCGCTAGATCGCTAAGCGGGTATAGTCCGACGCTAGCACCCCGGATCGGATGTCCAGGCGTTAGCAAGTCCCGTAATAGAATTGTGACTATTAATGAC
Source organism: Saccharum hybrid cultivar R570 (assembly GCA_038087645.1). Classification (NCBI taxonomy): domain Eukaryota; kingdom Viridiplantae; phylum Streptophyta; class Magnoliopsida; order Poales; family Poaceae; genus Saccharum; species Saccharum hybrid cultivar. The sequence continues at coordinate 3,717,632 of JAQSUU010000809.1, read as the reverse complement.
TTGGCTACTAGTGCTATGACAGTACCGTCCGACTGAATATATCTACTCCGGACAGATTCGATCAAATTTTTTATTTTCCATCTCGTATGACGGCGTTTTGACGAATCGAGAGTCTTGGTGAGGCCACCAGGCCTGGCCGGGCGACGACTTGGGCATGGTCAGTCCGCAGCGGAACGTGGGAAGCGCGATACGACCGGCGATCGGCCGATCGAGGGCGAGACTGACTCGTTCGCCGTAGCAGCCGGCAGCGCCCGTTCCCACGGGAAAAAGAAAAACACCCGTCCCATCATCCGCCGGTGCGCGGTCGTCGTCGCAGGCGCCGACCTCTGCTGTGGACTGCGACCCTGCGAGATAGAGCCTCCGTGCCTCTGCCACGTCCTGCTCGTACGAGTGCTTGCCAGTTGCTCCGGGCGTTTGGCGAGCATTTCCAAACTGATCGACCATGCATAGGACTCGCGGTCGTCGTCGATGTAGTATAGTTTTTTTTTTCTTTTCTAAAAAGGACTCAAATGTATAGTTTTTTTTTCTTAAAAACATATTTACAAAGATTTATAATTCCCGATCTCAAGAAACAGAGTTGTATGTAGCATCCTATTCCTAGCAGCTAAGCTGACCGTAGAGTCAACGAAGTATACGTAACTCAGAAAAGGTACACACAAGATTACAAAGGCGATGTTGAGTACTCCCTCCATCCAGGAAAACCTACAATTATAGCACAGTGTCACATTTTTAGTATCTTAACTTTGATCAATTATAGATAAAAAGTATCAATGTTTATGATATTAAATAATATTATTAGATTAATTATGAAATATATTTTCATAATAAATTGATTTGGAGCTATAAATATAAATACTATTCACTGTAAACTTGATCAAACGTGAACTACTTTTTCTGGCACGTAAACCATACTTACATGTTTTTACGGACGGAGGAAGTACTAGAGTCGATGGCCACATGGACTGACGTTTCTGCATGGCACGCAGCCATTGGATGAGCAGTCCACGTCGAGAGCTCGAACGGCATGGGCGCTTTGGCTTCGGCCTCGTTTAGTTCGGTGAACAGCGAAGAAAAACACTGTATCAGAATTCATGTAGCATTTCGTTTATATTTGGTAAAAATTATCCAAATTTTGACTAACTAGGCTTAAAATGTTCGTCTCGCAAAGTACAACAAAACTGTGCAATTAGTTTTTGATTTCATCAACATTTAGTACTCCATGCATTTGCCGACATTTTAATGTGACGGGGAATCTTCTTTTTGCATAGTGAAATTTGGGGGAAAATTGGAGGAACTAAACAAGGCCGGCCGGTCCCGCAGGTAAAAGGACTAAAGGAGTCGTCGCGATCGCGGGTGGCCTTTTTTTTTTCTTCCTTGAGCCGTCGTTGTACACGTCGATCGGTGGAGTGACGCGAATCGACCGATTGACCAATTAATAACATGCATGGAGGAGTAAAGCGCTGCCAGTCTCTCTCGTTCCAAGTAGGCACGAGCACGAGCACGAGCTGGTGCAACTTGTAAACAAGGTAGTATAACCACCTGCAATGCAATGCAATTACACGATGCTTCCTCTACTCTCCGTCGTCGACAGTGACACCGTACTACACTGTCGTCGTTAGCGCATCGACGCATCGTTGAGTGCCAGCGGATGCATGCATTTGACTGACAGACGCCGGCCGACCACGTCGAATTGGGGTCTTGGCAAATTAAGCAGGCGGTGACACACTGATACTGACACCTACGGATGCCGGATGAGCAAACGAGTTTGGCCCTGTAAAATTTTTTGAAACACAATAACTCTTTCGTTTGTATTTGGCAATTAGTGTCCAATCATGGACTAATTAAGTTCTAAAGATTCGTCTCGTGATTTACAACCAAACTGTGTAATTAGTTATTTTTTTACCTATATTTAATGCTCCATACATGCGTCAAAGATTCGATGTGACGGAGAATCTTGTAAAATTTTTGGAAGTTTGAAGCAACTGAACACACCCTTAATTTCCTCCGTGCTGGGGGTAGCAGTATAGCGGCGTGCCGGGCTACCGGCTGGCAACTTGTTATTAATTTCCTTCGGCCTTCGGCTGGCGGCTGCTATATACGCCCTCCGGGACTCTTGCACGGCGCGCCATGCCGGGCTACCGGCTGGCAACTTCCTTCGGCCTTCGGCTGGCGGCTGCTATATACGCCCTCCGGGACTCTTGCACGGCGCGCCATCACCCCCCCCCCCCCCCCCCCCCCCCCCCCCCCCCCCCACGCATTATCACGTAAACTGGATTCGCAGGTTGTGATCTGTAGGTTGGGAAACAGTTTTCTTTCCTCCTTCTCATACATGTTGAATTGGTCCATTTGCCATTTTATATTTTTCATGTCTAGATTCATGGCCCGATATTTAAATTCTACGAGCCTTTTATTTCTCTTTCGGGATAGCAGGTACGTGGGAGATGAAACAGACAAGTGATGGTTTCACATCTATATGGATGCAAAACCAGTAATAAAGTTGATATTGTTTTATGCTCTATAAAATTTTCTATGAGCTTACTCGATTTTAAATTCAGAAACTTTATACTAGCATATTTAAACCTTTGTATTCCAAGCTTTGAAACTTTATAATTTCAAACTTAAATTTTAAATTCAGAAACTTTATACCAGCGCATTAAAATTTTCTACTTTAATATTTAAAACTTTGTAATTTTAAATTTTATTATTAAGATTTAGGAACTTTATACTAGCATATTTGAAACTTTACACTAACACATTTAAAACTTTATACTAGCACATTTAAAACTTTGTATTTCAAACTTTGAAACTTGTAGTTTCAAACTTTACACTTTAAATTTAGGAACTTTATAATAACACATTTAAAATTTTTTACTTTAAGTTTTAAAACTTTATAATTTTAAATTTTATTTTTAAAATTTAGGAACTTTATATTAACACATTTAAAACTTTGTATTTCAAGTTTTGAAACTTTATAATCTCAAACTTAAATTTTAAATTCAGGAACTTTATACTAGCACATTTAAAACTTTCTACTTTAAGATTTAAAACTTTATAATTTCAAATTTTATTTTTAGAACTCAGGAAATTTATACTAGCATATTTAAAACTTTATATTAGCACATTTAAAACTTTATACTAGCACATTTAAAACTTTGAATTTCAAACTTTGCAACTTGTAATTTCAAACTTTACACTTTAAATTTTGGAACTTTATACTAGCACATTTTAAAATTTTCACTTTAAGTTTTAGAACTTTATAATTTAAAATTTTATTTTAAAATTCAAGAACTTTATATTAACACATTTAAAACTTTGTATTTCAGGTTTTGAAACTTTATAATCTCAAACTTAAAATTTAAATTTAGGAACTTTATACTAGCACATTTGAAACTTTCTACTTTAAGATTTAAAACTTTATAATTTCAAATTTTATTTTTAAAACTCTGGAAATTTATACTAGCATATTTAAAACTTTATATTAGCACATTTAAAACTTTATACTAGCACATTTAAAACTTTGTATTTCAAACTTTGAAACTTGTAATTTCAAACTTTACACTTTAAATTTAGAAACTTTATACTAGCACATTTTAATCTTTTTACTTAAGGTTTAAAACTCTATAATTCAAATTTTATTTTTAAAATTTAGGAACATTATACTAGCACGTTTAAAATTTTGTATTTCAATTTTTAAAAACTTTGTAATTTCAAACTTACATTTTAAATTCAGAAACTTTATACTAGCACATTTAAATCTTTATACTTTAAGATTTAAAATTTTGTAATTTCAAATTATTTTTAAAATTCAGGAACTTGATACTAGCACATTTAAAACTTTGTTTTTCAAGCTTTAAAATTTGTAATTTCAAACTTTACATTTTAAATGCAGAACTTTATATTAGCACATTTAAAACATCTACTTTAAGATTTAAAACTTTATAATTTTAAATTTATTCTTAAAATTTGGGAACGTTATACTAGTGCATTTAAAACTTTGTATTTCAATCTTTAAAACTTTGTAATTTTAAACTTTACATTTTAAATTCAGGAACTAGCATATTAAAAAACTTTGGGATTTCAAAATTCTACACACCTAAATTCAGGAATCATTTCAAACTTTTGTACTGACATGCTATGAACTTTATATACCTAAAATGGAACTTTGTAATTCGAAACTTTACACTCCAAGGTTTTGAAACTTTGTACTACAACATTTGAAACTTTATACTCCTAGGTGTAAAACTTTATCTTCACGAAAATTGTTTTGAAACATATCTAACATGGATCTACTTTTATAGATCTCGTCATAATGAACGTAATGGTGCAAACGGAATTAAAAATAAATACTTAATAAGAATGTTATCATATTTTAAAGTTTGTGTAACATATGGGTATTTCACAGAAACAGAATCTGACACACGCATGCGCCTTCCTCTCCTCCCTCGCATCCACCCTCCACACCTGGTCCCACGAAAAAAGAAACAACTCTAGAAACAGAAAGTGTTTAGTATCGGTTCCCGACATAAAAGAAAACCGCGTCCGAAATAGAAAGCGCGCATCGTTAATGTGACTGACGGACGGGCGCTGAATAGTGTTTGGGAGACTCCCCTCCATCCCTTAAAAAAGTTCGATCTAGAAGTTTGAATAGTTTTCACAAAGGAATTCGTTCTAGCTGGGTTACCGTAACTAAGACGAGTTTGCCCACCTATCAAAAAAAAAAAGACGAGTTTGCCCCGTGGCCTCGCATGCGGTCATTAACGCAGCCTCCTCTGTTTCCCGTGCATGCAAAAATCGCCGCGCATGCAGTCATTAACGTGGCCTTTTCGTTTCTGGCAGATGCAAAAATCATCTAAAAAAACAAATGATCAGGGATCGAACCGCGCCCGCTCGCCTACGAGGGACCTCAGTAACTAGCGGGGTTCAGATGGATATTTGTTTAATGAATGGCCAAGATGCTATTTAATAATGACAGATAGGGAAAAATAGATCCTGCTTAATCATTCCTTGGTATCCTAAATCATATTCAAAACGAACTTATTTCTGGAATGGAGGGAGCATGTATACTTCGGCTGCTGTCCTTTGGAGTGCAATGAGATTGATCACCAATGATGCTAATTTTAACTGCTAATTAATTTGGGATTCAGACACCTCCTATTATTATCGCACAGGAGCGGTCCCACAGTGCAGGAGAAATCAATCGCGATTTTCATAAAGTCGACATCAATATAATCACTGCATGTATTCATTCTATGGATTCTTTTCTTAGGAAAAAAAATGGATCCAGTGGGTGCGTCGTGCATGTGACGTTGTTTGTGTGTTAAATGATAACAATCAGTGCATAGGTTGTTTCATAGTTCTAACCATGGCAGTGTTTGGCACCGCTCCTGCGGTTTCGGCTCCCTGCGCTACAGCCCTGTATATCCCTATGCTGTCCTGTAGCAAGGAGCCAAACCAGAGAAGCCTCCAACAAAAAGAACAGGCAAACAGGAGGAGCCGGTGAAGTCAGGGAATTGGGGCTCCTGCGGCTCTTCCACGGTACTGCTACAGTACCCGGAGGAGCCGGAGTCGTCGGAGCCCCTCCAAACAGGCCCCATATCTTTCGGTATAATAGCGAATAAATATTGCTTTGCAAAATAACTACCTCTTTCTCTTATCTCTCTCCACATCGTAAAAAAATCTAATATGGCACCAAACGAGACGGCATATGAGACTGCTTACATGTTCCAACATACTTCCTTTTAGAAATGGTCTTGGGGGCACCGAGGACTATGAAGAATGTTGGGAGTATAATCTCTGGGTTGCGAGGTACTTGTGGAGCCAAAGGTCAAGTGCTTGAACTCCGTGGTGACTGGGCGAGAGCCGCATTCGACGTGAGCACTAAGGTACTATTTACTTTGGGGTGGGACATGGACCGGGATGAAGTGATATATTCCACTTGGGCCAAGTATTTTGTCAGAGATTACTGTCACGAAGTCAACCCACTACGAAACATTGCACGTAGATGTGGTATGGCTTGGTAAATTTTAGGGCGTCTCCCTCCGATTTCACGCCTGATGCACGCCTACACCGCCTCTTTTCCTCTGCACTGCTTCTTCTCTTTCGCTCCGCCACGCTGCATCTCCTCCGCCCTGCCCAACCAGCTAGCTTTGGCGTGGTGTTATGTAACAGAACCGACCAATTATACAAAATTAAGTAAGAAAATCGTCCGCCGAGGCAGACAATTTAACAAACTTAAGCTCGTATAACCCGGTAGTCTCTAAAACCATGAAGGATTTCAAACCAACCAACATACAAACCAAGATCGTACAAGTTTAGCAGTCACAGTCACATATTACATAAAGTTCGCAACGACAGTTGAATACATTGGAGTTTAGAACATAAAGTTATTACAAACCAAGTTTAAAATAAAGTAGCAGAAGCAAATTGTTTCATAAAACACACACACCCTTAATTCAAATACCGTGCCAGGAGATAGTCACTTTTCACAAAAGCATGAGATAAGACATACGGAGTGGCCATTGCCCTTGGTCCTAGTTGTCATTCATCGCCGGATACAGACAGTTGACGCAATAGCCGTAGTACATCTGACCATCTGCAACAACAATGGGAACAACGCCCTGAGTACGAGAAAGTACTCAGCTAGACTTACCCGTCTTAAACCAAAATAAAGTGACACCAAGGATTATGCAAAGCTTTCTTTTAGTGGGCTAGCTGACTCATTTGCGAAAAGCGTGAGCTATCCTGACTAAACCATTTTAAGTAATTTGCCTCAGGTTTATTATACTTATCTATCTAGGTAAGCACATATACTATAGCAATCACTTGATTAACCAAAACATCCAGTTACCACTTGAATTTAGCATTTACAACATCATCCATATAACCATAAGTGTTCCATCATCATTACTACGATGCCGTAACTCAAGTCAAGTGCTCATTATCCAGGAGCGACGACGATTCGAATCGATTCCTAACCAGCTGGTGATTTATTCCTCACACAAACCACACTCACCGATCAAGTGAGCTACAGATCACCAATAACACTTTCCAGGTAAATGCCGCGGGGTAACAATCATGGACCTCACTACACAGGGACCGCTCGACTGCCAGGACGCACCTTGGGCTTACTCTTCGCGTCCCCGTACAACCCCCTTCGTCACCAGTCTGCCAATCCGAGTTTACCCCGGCCTGAAAAGTGTCACTAGCTTCGCGGTCGAAAGGTACTTTATTCGGCCAGCTAAATGTGAGGCATGCGTTCAACATGACAAGAGGGACGAGCAACGATCGGTCCTTAACCGACACAGACGGAAAACTACTAGCACCCCAGAACCCTGTCTGGTTGCCTCCAACTTTTCCGTCCGGTCTCTAGTTATCCATCAACACATGGTTATTTTCCCGGATATCAACCATTCCAATAGCTAAAACATTCTAGTAACCACCTATCATTTCAGATGACCGGGATTCACCGATCGCTATCGGTCTAAGCAGGGCTAAGCAGTATTCGACCCAACTTTCGTTGGTAATAATGTGGAAAGGATAGTAATATATGCAGCAACGGTTTCACTCAACTCCTATACTTAATGCACAATTTATAAACTCATATAAATAGCTAAGGAATTGCTTTTGTAAAGTAGAAGACTTAAAATGCTCCGGGGCTTGCCTCGTTCGATGGAACTGGGTTGGTGGTCCACACACTCAGGTAGATCCTCTTCTTGCTCGTCTACCTCGGACACCTCCTGTGCCTGAGCTTCTTGTGGATCGGACCCGGTTTGCTCCTCCTGAACTGCTACTGGCAACTTCTCCTGCGATCCTGTATGATGCAAGTGCATAAATAAACATGTGAACCGTGCATCGGATGCGGTGGTACGATGATCATGATGGCATGATATGAAGATGAACACATTGAAACTTATAGTAAAGACTAGGGGCAAAACCTTTCTACAAGGTAGTCAACATCATCCAAAAACATGTACTACAAAACATGTCATCTACTGCATTCACCTCTGCTAACAATTCTCATCTATTTTTACACTAGCTAGCATATAACCCTAACAAGAGTGCCACTACGCTTTATCAACACAACTACATTAACTTATCAAGCAACACCAGCAAGTGATTTGGTGCTTCAAAGATACACCAAAGCTTTATTATCCAACTAATTATACATAAACAATATTACTTGATATTCAATTTAAACTAGGGTTACAACAGCAACATGCATTCCTAGTGCCTAGAAAAATCTACAAAAATTACAGTAGCATAGTCCTACTCCAAATAGCACACCATAAAAATTTCATGGGATTTGGATAAGTAACACAGTCTACACAAAAATGACAAGCTCTAGCATAAAAATGGGCATGAAAATACTTTGTACTATGAAAAGTATTAAACAATAGATTTACTATTTTTTCTATACTGTATATAGTACACAATCACTGTAAAAAATTATCATATGCATGTTTTATACAACTTTTGCCCTCTAGCAAAAATAACAAAATTCAGCTCTATTTAGCACTTGAACTAGACATCAATAATTTCTCACAGAACATGCATGACATCTATTTTTCCTAGAAAGTAAAGTACACAAGAAGAGTAACAAACTTCGAATCATATTTTTCTGAGTTTTCTTTGATTTATTACAACATTTCTAAGATATCAGCAAATACAAGGATTAAATAAATCTCCACAGAAAAGTACCACAAAATCATCATGCAATATTTTTATACTGTATATCTACTCATGAGGATCACTACAAAATTTGTTTCACAATTTTTGGAGCTAAAATGGGCACACAACATTTTTCCCAAGCATTTTTCTTTTCAAATAATAATAGAAAAACCGAACTCATTTCTCTTTTTGACTAACGGGCCGGCCCAATGGAAACTACCAGCCCACGGCCGTATTCGGCCCCAGCAGCCAGCGCGGGAGGGAGAGCCGGCCCGGCTCGGGGCTTCGGCCCACGGACGCCAGCCCAGAGAAGGAGAGGGGGGGGGGGGGAAGGGGCATGGCCACGACGCGCCGGCGTCCACGACGTCGCGGCAGCGCGGCGGTCGCCCGCGGCCAACGGCCATCCCCGGCCATGAAATGACTAGCTGGAGCGCGCACAGTGTTCGCGAGTAGATGGCGAACACGGGAGAGCGGCTCACGGGGATAGAGGAGAAGCGATGATGCCGGCGGGCGGAGCGCGAGCTCGGCGGCCCGGCCACGGTGGCGCGTGCGGGAAGAGCTCGATTGAGCCTTACTGTAGGAGAGCAAGGCACACGGTGGCCCGTTCGGAGGAGAGGAGGAGATGACGGAGCGTGGAGTGCAAGCAATCGGGCGGAGGCGGCTCACCGGCGTCGGAACGCGGCGGCGGAGACGGTGGCAAGCGGTGGCGAGCGGGGGTGAGTGCGGCTCCCGTTCGGTTTTCTCAAAGTGAGCGAGAGGGAGAGCAAGTGAGGGGTGGAGGGGAGGCAGAGGCGCGGGCGGGTTGCCGTGGAGTCGAGCGCGCGGGGGCCACCGGCGTCCACGCGGTGGACGGCGCCGGCATGCGACCGCCACGCGGCGTCGCTCGTCTGCGCGCGGTCGGGCGTCGCGCGCGCGAGGGAGAGAAGGCGTGTGGGGTGCGGCTGGGCCGCTGGAGCAGGCCGGGCCGAGGCGGGGCGCGAGCGCGGGGAGCTGGACCGCTTTGGCCGGTGGGCTGAAAGCGAGGCGGCGGCCCGTTAAGCCAGAGAAAAGCTTTTCTTTTTCTATTTAAATTCCAGAATTTGCTAATAGCCACAATTTCAAAATTTTGAAGTTGAAAAAGGCATTTTCAAAAGTTGACCCCAAAACAAAAGTTGTTCAAAATTTAATTCTCTACAACTTTGCTTTAGGGCACACTTTGAAATTCCAAACATATTTTGAAATGGAGATTCAAAGTTTATTTTAGAACAAAAATCCCATTTTTCTAGAATATTTGAAAAGCAAAAATTTGGGGAAATTTTGAATACCAAACTTGCTCCAAAAATGATGCTAAACAATTCTAGATGATTTAAAATTATAGCCAACCATGTTTTACTAACCTAGCGAGCATAATTAAGGCAAAAGTAAAACTAACAAGCATATGCAACATGCATGTTTCAAAATGATGTTTCACATGTTTCAATTTCACTTTACACTTACTTTACATGTGATTAAGAATGCAATTGATGCTCATGCTCATGCTCATGATTTGGGATGTTAATGCAATGCTTCGGTGTAGCCCCACCATGATCTCTCGTGGCATGGCTAGCTCTGGTGTCCTTGCTCGGCCAGGCAGCTTGGTCGTCTTGCTTCACGCTAGTGATGGGCAGTCTCAGACCACCAATGCACGGCATAGGGAGAGCGAGTTTGGACGCGGTGTGGACCGCCTCCCTCCGACGACATCTTGGTATAGAAAAGTAGTCGGGAGCGTAAGAGGGTGGTGGTGACGAGCAGTTGGCCACATGCCTCTTGTGTCCTTGTGATTTCTATGCTAACAGCAAGGGTGACATGCCTCTTGTGTCCTTGTGATTTCTATGCTAACAGCAAGGGTGTACTTATTTTTTGTGCCATCTCCTAAACAAACCAAATTTTAGCATGGCCAAATTTTAATCACCAAATTTATGGTAATGGATTTAGCCATTTAGGGATGGCAATGAGGCGGATTCAGACCAGGCGTGAACTCAACGCACCTGCACTCCAAACCTGAACTCAAAACTAGAAATTAACCACCCTTATTAACACCGAGTGATCCACCTTTGCCACCAAATCTGGTGGACCCTCGAAACTTTGATTGGTTCCCACAAGGAGTTATCGTGATCGTGATGCCCTTTTTCTCGAGTTGTCGTTGTAATTGGTGGAGTGATGCGCATCGACCGATTGACCAATAACATGTACATTAGTAAGTACTCCTTCCGTCCTAGAAAGAGTGTCGTCGTAGCGTTTGAAATGTGTCCTAGAAAGACGGTCGTTTTAGACCTGGGTCCACTCCAGATTCCCTCTGTCCCTCCTCTTTTCCACCGCCCTCCTCTTCCTCTTCCCCCGCATCTTCTCCGCCGTCCGCCCTCCTCTTCATCTCCATCCCCCCATCTTCTCCTCTGCCGGCCGCCCTCTCCTCCTCCGCCGGTGGGAGGCCGGCGCCCATGCTCCTCTTCTTCTCTGTCGGCGTGGAGGTGACGATGGTGGTGAGGCTACACCGAAGCAGAGATCTGGCCCCTCTCTCCTCTTCTCTTCCTACCCTCGCCGGTGGCCTTCCTTCGTGCCGGCGGAGAGGAGGCTCGGGCGGAGAGGGCGCACGAGAGAGAGAGAGAGAGGCGGGGAGGAGGCCGACCAGGCGTTGGGATGGATTGGTGAGGAGCCCGAATCGCCAGATTCGGCTGGGATTGAGCAGCAGTAGGCGAGCAGGTCTGCCTCCCTGGCGGCGTGTGACACAGAGAAGACCGGTGGCGCGGGTCGCGGCCTCCCTCGCGACACTCAATGCGGAGTGGCCCGGCGGCGAGGTGAGCGTGGGCTCGGCTGCGCAGAAGCGGATGTGAACACAGAGGAGAGCAGGAGAGAGAAATTCTAGGGATATTTTGCTCTTTTTTGGTCCTCCTTGGTTGCCGTGTCTATCCCTACAACGACTATAATTATGGGATAGAGGGAGTAGCTAGTAAGAAAGTGCTGCCAGGCACAAGTTGGTGCAACTTGTAAACAAGGTAACTACCCTTTGTCTGTGACCTGCAATGCAGTGCACTTTGACACACTCCGTCGACAGTGACACCGTACTGTCGTAAGCGCATCGAGTGCGGCTCTAATAGCGCGCGCATGCATATAGGCATAGACTGACGGGCGCCGACCGTGGAATTGGGCTCTTGGCTAATTAAGCCAGCTAGTGACACACTGACAACTACGGATGAACAAATGAGTTATGGCTGGGGTTGTAGTATAGCGCGTGCCGGCTAATTTCCTTCGGCTGCTATCCTTTGGAGTTTGTGGAAATCGCGGAATGTACAATTTGTCAGCGAGAACGCTAGCTGCTATCCTTAATTTGTGGAGTGTATTGACCCAGGAGCTCCAATAGAGCTCGAATCGTAGCCAGCATATCCTCCTGTAAAAAACCTGAGAGAAGTTTTTGGCTGAGCTGTATCAAACACCATGTCATTACTTGTGATCCATATTTCTCAGCAAAAGGCAGCACTCCCACTCAATAAAAGATAGCAGGTCTTTTTTTTTTGCGAAAAAAGATAGCAGGATCTTAGTATTCCTTGGTGGTTTTGATGTCAAACAGAACAAACATAGCACACTAAAGGAAACATGCATAATACCAATCAAAAAACAAATGTCAGATAGTAAGTAGTGATATATTTTATTGGAGGACCGAAAACGACGACCAGAGAGGGGTGAATGGGAGCCGTAAAGTTTCTTTCAAAACTTTTCGACCACTTTCTCAAATTCATCGCCAAACACACGAAGCAACCAACGTGATGTCCACGACTCAAATGAGTGGGTGGATGTTCCCTAAGAACACATGGGACACCACAAAACCAACGCAAAAGATGAAACTGAAAACGGAGCTCAATCGATCAAGAAGCGAACAGCAAGATTCAACGTTTAGGCCCTCCTACCGGACATGTCTGGTGTGCCTATCGGACATGTCCGAGAAGCTTGCAGAGAACCAGAACAAAACTCAGACCCGCAGCTCCTACCGGACATGTCCTGTGTGCCTACCAAACATGTCGGACATGTCCAGGACATGTCCGAGTTGCACAGAACAACACAGAGCTACTTTGAGAGAAAAATAAAAAAGCCTACCAAATGGTGTCCGAATAACATGAAATTCTAACCACAGCCTCTAGACACCTTAAGGTAGGTCTCTACCAAATTTCAGCTCAAAACTCGAAGGTTTGACTACCGGACATGTCCGATATGTCCACCGGACATGTCTGGTATGCACGAGCAGACTCCGGGAAAAATCGATTTCAAGACCAAAACTCAACCAAACCAACTCGGATCGACCTGCAACTTTGCACAAGGATTCACCATGGAGTAGGAAGGCTACCTCCAAAGGATCGTGGCCTAATACAAACCAAAACTCCGTGAATCGAAGAAAAACGGTGGAAGAGCAAGTTTTCTCCCCAAAACGAAATCAGCCCTGATCTATGAGCTCGTGTGGAATCTGAGGATTTCCTTTGGTGAAACACTTCAACACACGTCCTTGCCCATCTAGAAACAACTGGGATAACTCGAAACCCACCAAAATCGACGAATCGAAGCAAAGCAGGGGAGAGGAGAAACAAGAACATGAAGAACACAAAACAAAAATCACAAGACACAACTCATGATCTGAATCCCGGAGGGCAAGGTGAGGTAAAGGCCTCACTTCTCACTTAGGTTTGGAGTACACAGATTCGATCAGTTCATCTGTGGATCACAACAGTCTAGAGGAAGGAACCCTAGGAAGGAAGAAAGAAAATGCTGACTGAAGTGATGGGGTGTAGTGGAGGCAGCCCCATCTTATTTATAGGCCTATTACACAATTCCATTAATGCCTTTAGATATTTGAGCCGAACCACTTGACCCGAGGGTGTAATGGTCCAACTCTTTTTCTGTCGATCGGATGGCCACACTTCCTGCACAGATTTGCTTCGCCTCGAAGCAACCTCTGTGATTCTGCCACGTGTCGCCCCGTTCCTCCTTGGAACCTCCGCCCGGGTTTTGAGGCTCAAACCCGTAAACCATCAACCGATGGTTTTGAGGTCCAAACCATCAAACCGCCCGCGAGTAGCGTACTCCATACGCGTCCCCCGCAACTCGACGCATGTCACCTCCGCTCTCGACCGCCCGGCCGCCAAGTCTTCAAGAGCCTCCACTCGACTTGCACATCCGCCGTCTTGACTTGGTCAACATGGTCACTCCTCTATGTACACTTGCACTTGTCAATGTCCACAAGTGTCAGCCACCGCGGCTGGTCACCCGGCCTTCTGGTCCCTCAGTCCAAGCCTCACGTCCGTCCTTCACTGCTCCCGGTCCATCGGCACGGCACGTCCCTACTTGACCTTTACCTTGCCGTCGACCACCGCCTTCGAGCTCCACACCTGCGCACCACAAGCCAAGAGACATGTTGCACAACCCAACTCACGCCATGGTTAGTTCACAAACTCAACCTAAGACGTGAATCACGTTGACAATCACTCGTCACAAATCCAAACCACAAGGGCACATATCAACCTTGTGTCCGTATTTATAAACGGATCAACAAAACAACAGGTCTCTTACTGCCATTTCAATTCTAAGACACATCCAACCCCAAATTGTTAGGATCAATTGTCCAAACAACTATTTTATAGTAAGCAGAGTGATATATATATTTTTAAGCTTAGTGTCATCGTGAATCAAATCTTGCTCTTGGTCCAGCCTAAAGATCCTAGTTTATGTTCCCCCTGTTTGCTACTAACTGAAAGTACTTAGTTTTGACGTTCCAATCTAACAAATTCTTTACTCTAGCATGTTGGTGGCATTTCAGTTCTTCCTCTCTTAAAAGTTCCACTAATATTTCATTTAAGGCATTCTTAAGATCCAATTTTTCTTTGATATCCTTGCTGATAAAAATTTCATTTTGATCTCCTTACATTGTCTACGCCAAATCATAGAACGAACCGACGGTGATGTCTACTTTATCACTGCCGGACTGATGGCAGTGGAAACAATATCACAATTGGATCATACGCCGAGCCAGCGGTGATGATAACCTTGGTTATGGCCGCGCACTTTCACAAACATGAGCGAAGACCGTCAGTGAAGGGGAAGTTACGAACCGGTGGTAATGAGAAATTTGTAGTAGTGGATCCCACAGGCCGCCGCTGCTGCTCAAGGGTTGTGGAACTATTGCCTTCGACCCACATTCCTGTTGCATCTCAATCCTAGAACATGACTCTCGTCGACACCACTCGTTTTTTTCTGGATTGTCTCTGCTTCGATCTCTCACGCACTCTCATTTTGGGATTTTTATTTTATTTTTAGGCCAAATTTGAAACATATTTTGGATCTGACCCGTATTTAAAAATATTTTCAAAACTAGTCCGTTTGGCCCCGCCACCATTCATGGCGGGTCAAATGAACTGTACCCCGCCATGCATGGTGGCGGGGTCCAGCTGCCACGTGGCCTGCAGCCCACGGTGCCTGCTGACTTGGCTCGGGAACGTGGAAAGGCATACCCCACCACGCATCATGGCGGGTTACCCTACCCCGCCCCCCATTATGGTGGGGTACGACCATGGCCACTTAAACGGCCGGGTCCTTGTTTCTGTCTTTGCTTCCATTCCATACCCCGCAGCGCCGCTGTTCTCCAACTCCGCCCCAGCGCCCGAGCGCCCCTCCCCCCAGCGCCCCTCCCCGGCGCTCCTCCCCCCCAGTGCCCATCCCCGGCGGCTGCCGCCCATCGTCGGTCCTTGTCCCGGCCACCCCTCGTATAAGGAAGGTAAAATTTCTTATTTACTTTCCGTTTCTATAGTTTAGTCATGTTAGTTTGGTTAGTTATAGTATGTTTGGTTAATTTAGTTAGTAAAGTTATATTAGTTTTAATCGTATTGATATTGTGGATTATTTTTGAATTGTAAGAATTACAAGTGATATGTGATTTGTGTTGAAATAATTTCGTGTTTTTAGATGGAGGACTCGTATCGTGAGTCGATTTGGAGGAAAAAGGGTCGTCCTAGAGAGATGTACCCTGACGTGTCTTGCAAGGATGCGCCCGTGCCTCCCGAGGAACCTTTCCCTAACTGTGACTGTGGTCATCCGGTGCACGTGGGCCAGTCGAGACATTCAGATACTGTGGCACGTTGCTTCTACACATGTTATAGTTGTAGCGTAAGTAATTGTGCCCTTTGTTTTTCTTATTGGTTTGTGATGTTGTATTCACGATGAGATAATTGAAACTATTTTGTAGCCCTACTTCCGGTGCTTTTTCTTCCAATGGATCGACGATCCGGACAAGTTTGACCCAAGGATTCTCCTTTTCTACCCCGACATTGATCATTGCAAGCGTGAGGTGTTTACTCGCTGGCTTCCGCCCCCTCCTAACCCTCCTCCTATGACGGAGGAAGAGAAGGCCGTAGCCTCGGCACGGCGGCTTGAGGATCCTCCGAAGTGCCATTGCGGAGAGCAAGCCATGATAAACCCACGCAATGAACAAGAGTCCATTTGTCCTCTGCGGCGTGAAGTAAGGTTTGAGTTAACGTTGAAATGTCATGTCCTATATGTGTGTTCTAATGTTTTGATTTTGTAGGATCGTGATTGTTTGAAGTGCCGTTTCGCGGAGTGGGTCTATGGTCCAAAGAGCAATTGGCCGGAGCCGGAGAAGAAGGAGGAGGTGCCAGAGTGGAAGAAGAAGAGGATGTATATTGTGCCTCCTGTGATGTGCAAATGTGGTGTCGAAGCTAGCTACGGCCAAGTCCCTTCAGGTCTTGGGATTGGCCACTTCTGTGGCCACATGATCGATTATGACGAGGTTTGCTAGGACTGTGGACACTTAGTGCTAAAGTTTTATTTTGTTTGTTTTGGTACGCTAACTTTGTATTCATATATTTGTTGTAACAGAGTACTCAGAAATGCAAATGGGAATCATATGATGATGTGTTTAAGTTCAAGGATGAGTATAAGACAAGAGTAGCACTTCACAAGATGAGAGGATATCCTGCAAACTACGTCACCGATTTCGTGAAGGATCATAAGAAGAAAATGCTTCAACGGGCCCAAGAGATGCGTGTTCGTAACCCGAAGAGTATTGCGTGGAAGAAGTAGTACGAGAAGAGGAAAAAGGAGGTAGAGGAGTACCAGGCAAGGAAGGCTGAAGAGGATGCAAGGAAGGCTGCAGAGGAGGCTGAGAGAGCAGAGATGCAAGGCTTGAACGATACTATTGCCTCATTATGTGCGAGTGAGTCATTGCGTTTTTGAAAGTCAAACTTCTTTGTTTCACTGACAATAAAGTCCTTGCAAACATCGTGCTAATTGTTTGCATTTTGTACTTGCAGAGATTGGATGCACCGGCAACTAGCAAGCAGATGTGGCTCGTGCTAGGTATGCGGAGAAGAGGACACTAGAGCGGGACGCTGGAGTTGGTGGCACCGCAAGCCGTCCGATTGTGGTTGAAGAGGAGGCCGAGCCGGAGGAAGATGACGACACCGGGAGGATAGGCGAGCTCATTCGTCTAGCCGAGGATTTGGGCTACCCTCAGGACGAGGATGCCTACGACATGGGAAGGATAGCCGAGCTACTTCGCCTTGCAGAGGAGTTAGGACCGATGCCCGGGGAGGATGGTGATGCGTTTGTCACTGGGCCTGTCAGAGACTTAGAGGAGGGTCAGGCTGCATACCACAGCCAGAAGACACCGCTGTTCGATGCATGGGGGCCAACAGACATGACCGAGGAAGAGGCCGAGTTGTACTCTCAGGCCGCGGAAGAGGCGGAGGCGGCTTACTACCGGCGACAGGCCTCTCAGGCCAAGGCAGCGGAGGCGCGGCGTGGCGCGGCAGCAAAGACAGAAACAAGAAGGGCCCGGCCGTTTAAGTGGCCATGGCCGTACCCCGCCATGATGAGGGGCGGGGTAGGGTAACCCGCCATGATGCGTGGCGGGGTACGCCTTTCCACGTTCCTGAGCCACGTCAGCAGGCACCCCGGGCTGCAGGCTACGTGGCAGCTGGACCCCGCAGCCATGCATGGCGGGGTACAGTTCATTTGCCCCGCCATGCATGGTGGCGGGGCCAAACGGACTAGTTTTGAAAATATTTTTAAATACAGGTCAGATCCAAAATATGTTTCAAATTTGGGCTAAAAATAAAAAAAAATCCATTTTGGTAGACGAAAGATATATATACACAGGGTTTTTGCAATTTTCAGCTGTTAGATAAGTTATTATTAAATACTCGAGAAGAGGTTGTTGGCATTTAGATGAGTTATTAAATACTGGAACATGCTACACGCCACATGCAAGGGACAGAAGTGCACTTAGCAACACTTTTGTGCAAATCAGGATGGTCCGATTGCAATAAACTGAATATGATCGAGGCAAACACACCTTGGATTTCCCTAGTCTCAATAAGCCAGTTTGAACCCTTTCAATCACCATAGAGACCAAAGAAGAACAAAAAGAGTTAGGGTGTAGAAGATAAAATAAAATAGAATAAAAAGGATAGTAGATGTCATCAAGAGATGGTAAAACACTGGTTAACAGGAGTGCGTTGCCACTGATGAACCCTGATTGATAAGAGTACGTGATTTTAGATAGGCTCGGACCTCTGTTTTTTTTTTTTTTTTGGAAAGCTCGGTGAATTTTACCGAATTAATTAGAAGAATAAAAGAAAAAGGAATTACAAGCAAACCCCCTTTAAAAGGGTCTACACGGCCTTGCAAGACAGGTTCAGACCTCTCATAAGAAGAGTAATACCATCTAGGCTTAATATGTTGCTTGTATTACACTACTACAGATTCAGTCATCAGTGCCGGCCACATCACTGCCGAAATTAGAACAACCGGCAGTGATGACCCTTCACTGCCGGTTCTAGGCTCTGACAACCAGAAAATAATTGGGGGGTGCGAGAACCGGCAGTGATGACAACTATCCCTGCCGGTTTGTGCCTCCCGCCGGCAGTGATGACAACTCCACTTATCACTGCCGGTTCAAGCCAAGAACCGACAGTGATTTGATTCTATCACTGTCGGTTCTAGGATAGAACCGACAGTGATGAGCCTGACAGCACAAAAAGGTTGTAGCCGTCATCTTCTTCCTCCACTCTTTTATCCCGAGAACAGAGGCGCGCGTTTGGGCCACTCCCTCCAATGTTGCGGTCGCCCAAATACATGAAGCTACCACTTAGATTTGGAAGAATGGCTTGATCTTTTTGCTTTAAGGTTAGTAACCAGCCTCCATTCTTTCGATTTTGTTGCTTAATTAGCTTTGTTTTGATGGCTATAATGCTTGATTCTCATTCTTATTTCTCCATTCTTCTACAGAGCACTTTTTCTAATTCATGGCTATAATGCATTGTTAGTATGTGATGTTATAATTGGTTCTTAGGAGTAGAGTAGATTCTTTTACAATGTTGATGAGCAAATTAACCCATGTGTCACCAAACAATGCATTGTTTGGAGCAGTAGTGGCGGATCTACAGGGGGCTGGGTGGGCTCCAGCCCCCCTAATGACTTGATTTACTACTAGAAACACTGTAGCAAAAATCTCAAATCACCATTAAATCTTCATGCAAATCAACATCTCCATTATTTTTTAGCCCCCCCTTCATTATCATCCTGCATCCGCCACTAGTTTGGAGCTACATTGTTGTTCATGATCATGTCTCCAATTTTAGTATTTTTTTAAATTAATGTCTCTATTTTTATGTGGCATGGAGTAGAATAATTGTTCTACAATATTGTGCAATAATTATTTTTTATGGGGCTGTGATTTTTAATTTATATGGGCATTGTTTGGAGCTACATTGTTATTCATGATCATGTCTCCAAATTTAGTCTTTTTTTAAATTAGTGTCTCCATTTGTATGTTGCATGGAGTAGAATAATTGTTCTTCAATATTGTGCAATAATTGTTTCTTATTAAAACTTTCCTATGTTTCCTCTGCCCGGCCCATTTTACCTGTGCAGACATGGATCGAGGGTGGATGTACGATCTGTCATGTACAGACCAACGGTACTTGACGGGCATCGACGATTTCATCAAGCTCGCTAGAGCCGATGCTGGGGACTCACAGCCTGTATTCTGTCCATGCAAAGATTGCAAGAATACGAGAAAATGGGGCGACGTGGAGCATATACGATTGCACTTGATTACCAGGGGGTTCATGAGAGACTACACGATTTGGACTTTGCATGGGGAGGTTGGTCAAAATGTTGCACAAGAAAACAATGATGATGTGCCCATGTCTAGCGTATCCCTAAACGCATTTCTGCCTATTGATGATTACCAATGCTACACAGTACCTGTGCCTACCAACGATAATGTGTTTAGGAATACATTAGTTGACGACACAGAGGAAAATGATGGCATTTCACAGTTTTTACATGATGTGCATGGCGGATTCCTTAGTGCTACACAGTTGAAAAAACTGGAGATCATGAGAAAGGATGCAAAAACACCATTGTATCCGACCTGCCCAATAAGCAAACTGGAAGCCAACATCATGCTATTAGAGTTCAAATCAACGAATGGATTGAGTGATAAAGGCTTCGATAGCTTGTTAGGTATACTACATAAACTGCTCCCAAAGGGTAGCGAGTTACCAGAAAAGACTTACCTGGCCAAGCAAATGATTTGCCCAATCGGCCTCGAGGTTGAGAAAATACACGCGTGTTCCAACGATTGCATATTGTACCGTGGAGAAAAATACAAAGACTTGGATGCGTGTCCCAAGTGTAAAGCTCCCCGATACAAGCAAGGGCCGTCAAATCAGGGAAGCAAGACCAGAGGAGGGCCCATAAAGGTCGTATGATATTTTCCTATAGCTCCACGAGTGCATAGGTTGTTTGCAAATGCAAAGTCAGCCAAACTGTTGCGTTGGCACGGCGAAGAGCGTAAGAAAGATACAATGTTGAGGCACCCCGCCGACGGGTCGGACTGGAGGACTATCAACACTATGTTCTATAAGAACATCGGTGGAGAGGTAAGACATCTTTGGATAGGTTTGAGCACATATGGGATGAATCCGTTTGACCAGGTTAGAAGCAATCATAGCACTTGGCCAGTGACGCTATGTATATACAACCTTCCACCCTGGCTTTGTATGAAACGGTCATACATCCATATGCCACTACTAATCCAAGGGCCAAAACAACCTGGTAATGATATCGATGTGCTTCTACAACCAGTGATCGATGAACTACTACAGATGTGGGAGACGGGTGTGAAGGATGTCTGGGATGAGTACAAAAAAGAACATGTCACGATAAAGGTTATACTTATCGCTACAATCACTGACCTGCCAGGGCGAGGTTGCTTGTCTGGAGAGAAAACAAAAGGATACACTGAGTGTGTCGAGTGCTTGGACGAGACTAATGCTATACATCTACCAGAAAACAAGAAGATGGTCTATATGGGACACCGTAGGTTCCTACGAAGGGATCACCCTTACCGCAGGAATAGAAAAGATTTTAATGGGACTACTGAGAAACGTGGACCTCCAAAGTATCGAGACGGGAAACAGATACTTAAACAAGTAAGCAAACTCACAGATGTTGTCCTTGGGAAGGGGGAAGGTGCAGTACCAGCGCCAGCCGGTAGTATCTGGAAGAAAAAATCAATCTTTTGGGAACTACCTTATTGGCCACTTTTGAGTGTACGTCACTGTCTTGATCCAATGCACATAACTAAAAACGTGTGCGGTAACACACTTAACATGTTGATGAACACCGGGGGAACAACAAAGGATTCTCTCGCGACACGCTTGGACATGCAACACCTGGGCCTCAGGAAGGAGTTGCACCCAATAACTCTTGAGGATGGCCACTTGAAACTTCCGGTGGCATCATGGACACTGAAAAAGGAAGAAAAGACCATGCTTATTTCTTTCTTCAATGATCTCAAAGTGCCAACTGGCTACTGTGCGAACCCGAAGAGGCTAGTTAACATGAGAGAACTTAAGTTTAACTATGGTTGTATGAAGGCCCATGACTGTCATGTCATTATGACTCAGCTGCTCCCAGTTGCCCTGCGAGGTATCCTCCCTGACAAGGTCCGTGCCCCAATCATAAAGTTGTGTTCGTTCTTCAACGCGATCTCTGAAAAGGTCATTGAAGGGGCCAAGCTAGACCAGCTGAAGCAGGAGATAACCGAGATTCTATGCAGGCTTGAGATGCATTTCCCACCGACTTACTTCGACATATCAGTGCATCTACTTGTTCATCTTGTGGACCAAATTAAAGCCCTTGGCCCAATGTACCTACACCAGATGTTTGCTTTCGAGAGGTTGATGAAAGTTTTCAGGCGGTATGTTAGGAATAGATTCAGACCAGAAGGGAGCATGGTAGAAGGATGGACAACGGAGGAGGCCATTGAGTTCTGCACATATTATATGGACATCAATCGGGTCGGAGTTCTAGTATCTCGTCACGATGGAAGACTAGGGGGCAAAGGAACGATAGGTGAGAAAGCTGTCAAAATAGTCGAAGTGGTTTCCTTCAGACAGGCACACTTCGCTGTTCTCCAGCAGGCCGACGGTGTGATGGCATACATTAATGAGCACAAGCAGTTACTGCAAAGTAAGCACATCGGTAGGTCACAGGCTTGGCTTGAGAAAAAACATAAGGAGGAATTCGGTGACTGGTTTCGACGCCGCAGGCTAGGAATGGTGACAGGATGTCAGCTAGATCTCTTAGCTCCCGGACCTTCGACTACGGTGATGATGTACCAAGGTTATGATATAAATGGTTTTACATTTTATACAAAAAAACAGGATGGAAAGAGCACCAACCAAAATAGTGCTGTTCGTTTCGACGCCCACGATGAATACGGCACGGTGGAGGCAACATACTATGGTTTCATAGATGAGATATGGGAGCTAGACTATGGACGACAGTTGAAGGTCGCTCTTTTCCGTTGCCAGTGGGTCCGGCTAGATGAAATCAACACCGACAATGATGGGTTCACTACCGTTGATCTATCCAAGACCGCATACAGAGATGACCCCTTCGTCCTTGCAAAGGATGTTTTGCAAATCTTCTATGCAAGGGATAACAATACAAAGGGAAGACTACAAGTAGTCATGCAAGGCAAAAGGAAGATTATCGGTGTTGAAGGAGTGACAGACGAAGAAGAGTACAAAGGTTATCAAGAAATGGCTCCTTTTGGGGCAGACATTACCCTACCTATCCTTGAAGAGGGTGACGAACCTGCTTACCTCCGGAGTGATCACGATGAGGCCATCATAGTTAGAATATCATAAACTATGTAATCCTTAATGAAATGTTGTTTTAGTAATTTGCATCGAATTTGAGATCGTATGGAGTTGTAGAGATTGATGAGTTCTACCACTATTATTTTGGAACTTTGTTGATATAACGGATGCCATGTTTCCAACAAAGTGACATAACTTTGTGTGAGACAGAGCACTTTATGAGCCATGCCTAATAAAACTTTCTCAAATTGAGAAATGAATAAAATAAAAGTTGTAGACATTCATGAGTTCCACAACTTTGTTGTTTACAACTTTTCCATTTGAGATCAATTGGGGACCCAAAATGTTTAAAAATAATCAATATCACTGCCGGTTCTAATAACCAACCGGCAGTGATATCCCATATCACTGCCGGTTGGTTATTAGAACCGGCAGTGATGTCCCATATCACTGCCGGTTGGTTATTAGAACCGGCAGTGATGTCCCATATCACTGCCGGTTCTAATAACCAACCGGCAGTGATATGGGACATCACTGCCGGTTGGTTATTAGAACCGGCAGTGATATGGGACATCACTGCCGGTTCTAATAACCAACCGGCAGTGATGCGTGGGTTATATAAGGCGCTGGCGCGCTCTAAGGCCAGTGCACGACTCTTTACGCGCTCGACGCTGTTCGCCAGTGCACGCCGCCGCCGCCCGACGCGTACTGCACGACGCCGCAGCCCGACGCCGCCCTTCACGACGCCGTCCCCTACCGCTTCCTCAACGCCGCCGTCCCCTACAGCTACGCCGACGCCGCCAGGAGCTCCTCCACGTCGCTGTTGAGCGCGCCACCCCTGCTTACTCGGTGAGTGCCCATAAGGTGTTCGATAGAATGCCTCAGTCCTTCTCTGCCCTGTTTTCTCTGCCCTGCAGTTCAGCAATACATAGCACATGGAAATAATTGCCTTAGTTGTTGTGGCTTATCTTACCTAGCATATGGAAATAATAGACTTCATTTTACTAAATGTATTGTTTATATAGTTTGGTGATATTTTTTTTATTTCAGTCATTTGCTAAACTTAGGCAAAAATTATGTAGTAGGTTGCTGGGGTTGCTGTAATTTGGTGGGGGATGCCTTCTCTAGAATGTTAGACAAGTCGGCTAAGTGTGGTCTTATTCAAGGTATTGGGGTCACCAGTTGCTAGGCAACATAGCTTATGGGCAATTCAGCCACCCTCAAGCAAGCTTGTTAGGTTCGTGATGCCTTTGAATAACCACCTCAATGTTTGTGATGCCTTTGATTGCATGTCTAGAAACATGACTCGTCATCGCCAATTCACCACCCATCGTCAAACTACTGATACCCCACAAGCAGAGAGCACTGCGACAGGAGACTGTGAATCATCGGCATCGCAACACAAGAGGTCATCAGTTTCGGCATCGACAGAGAGCACTGCGACAAGAGGTCATCGCAGCCATCTTCGGATGATGAGGATGACAGTGAATCATCGGCATCGCCGCCGCCAAGAGGTTTCTCTCCTCTGCTAGATCCTCATTCTCCCTCTCCTGCCTCAAAAGAGAAGACACCTCCTCCACCGCCAAAGGAGAAAACACCTCCTCCACCGCCAAAGGAGAAAACACCTCCTCTACCTCCTCCACCTCCTCCACAGCCAAAGGAGAAGACACCTCCTCCTCCTCCTCCGCGAAAATCCAAAGTGCGATCAGGTTCGACCTCGCAACACAAGAGGTCATCAGTTTCGGTTGGTAATGCTCCCCAGACAAGTAAAAAGAAGGTGGATGCTAGCATTACGAGTAAGATGAAGGACCCGACTGTGGAGCCTCCAAGCAAGAAAGCCGCCGTTGCCTTCTTTAATCGAATAGCCAGTCTACCTAAGTGGAGACAACAGACCGAATTTGAAAGGCAACACAACAAAGAGAGTAATCAAATCAGAGCTAGAGAAATACACACCAAAAAATTGCTAGAGATACAGAACTTGGCCAACAACATGGGCATATCCATGGAGAGGGCCACGGAGTTGTATTACGGAACGAGAGATTTTGAAAAAGCCACGGTCGCATACAAGTATTCAAGAGGCAAACCTTTGGTCGCCACCAAACAAGAGTATAGAGATTTGCCAACATACATGCGACAGTTGCATGATTATTACTCCCTGGATACTGCCAACGGAGACTGTGTCGGTTTTGAAGTTTGCATCCCTCCCGAAATGGTTTTTAATCATCCTGAAGAAACGGTGCATATTATTTATTATGAACACCTCTTTCAGCTCTTCCAACGGCGCTCGCTCGATACGCAGATTTTGATGATATGGTCTATGTAAGTACCCTACCCTCACAACGTTATAATAAACTACGTGATTTGCATTTGAATATATTATATGTTTATTATGCAGGTGTATGGCAAAATGGTGCCTAAAGAAGCAATTGAGCAATATAGACTTCTTGGATCCCATATTTGTAAATGAGACAACATGCACCGCCCCTGGTGAAGATGACTATGTACCAACAAGTTTGAAGATTGAGTTTGAAAGGATGTTCAGAAACAACAAAACAAACGTACTCCTACCCTACAACTGCGAGTATGTGTTCTCGACCCTTATTTTAGTGTTTCTTTTCTTGATATGTCATTCAATAACATGGACTTTGTGATTGCAGCAACCATTTCATCCTCGTAGATATCTATCTTGAAGATTCACATATCGAGGTGTGGGACTCAAAGAAAAAGCCACTTTCTCTTATCGACCCCCTAGTCAAAGTGCTGAATAAGTAAGTGAACCCAATATCACAACACTTTCTAATCACATAGGATATTATAATGTCCTCGGTCTTCACACTTCATTTACAATGTAACATAGAATGAAGGCATTACCTAATTGGAAAAATCTCGATAGCAAGATGCAAAAGCAATGGAGTGCCCCATTCAGTGTAAAGTATATGGAGGATCTCAAGACCCTAGATCAACCGATGGGGAACAACGAATGCGGGTTCTATGTGATGTGGGCAATGCTAAAATACTTTGGCGCAAAAACAAATAAGGGAGATGACATGGTACGTAGGCATCCCATTTCTATTGTTTTGTCTTACGTTTGTGCATCTCAATATCATCTTGCTTCAATTACAGCGCAAAGCAAACAATCACAACCAGTTGCTAGATTTTGAGATGAGAGGAATTCAAGAGGAGATAGCAAGGTTTGTGATGGACGAGATATTGACCAAGAAAGGATCATTCTCCATTGCGAGGACTAAGAAGTACAAGGCGCAGTACGGAAGAGACCACATTGATAGGCTATTGTAATGCGACTCTTAATTCGATACTTAAAGTTTTTTTTTGAAACTTTTGTAATATAAATGTTGATGGGTTTGTATTGTCGCTGATCAACAACCACCTTCACATCGATATCAAATTGATCGATAGCAACCACCTCCACCTCCCTGACCTCCCACCCCACCACCTCCCCTCGAAATGAAAATAAAACAATTATTAAAATGCAAATTGTGAAAAGTATATCACTACCGGTTCAAAGAAAACCGGCAGTGATAATATAATCTACACAACCGGTTGGTTAAAACAACCGGCAGTGATGGCTCAAGTATCACTGCCGGTTTATAACACGAACCGGCAGTGATACATGAGCTATCACTGCCGGTTTGGCATAACCGGCAGTGATGTGATCAGCTCATCACTGCCGAGTTGGTTATGGCGGTTCAAAATCCGCCAGTAAAGGGGGTTTTGAACCGCCAGTGATGTCCTTCTCTGCTGTAGTGTTATATATATTGAGAAAACGATCTGTCCTATTAACTATAATTGCCATGACTAAAGACGTAATGATGAACAGTATACTTTTTTGTGGACATCAATCACTGCATGGATTGTTTTTTCTCCCTACAAGAAAGCTTGTGGGCCGCAATCGGTTCGTCGATCAATACATGCATGCACTTGATTTTGGTACTGATTGTACTACCACAGCCAAACGCTGCAGAAAGCCTGGTATTGTTTTCTTCGTTTAGCAGCAGATCGAAGCGATTGGCATTGTTTAATTTAACCTGTTCGCAAGG
The DNA here is from genome assembly GCA_038087645.1 of Saccharum hybrid cultivar R570. Lineage (NCBI taxonomy): Eukaryota > Viridiplantae > Streptophyta > Magnoliopsida > Poales > Poaceae > Saccharum > Saccharum hybrid cultivar. Next base: position 3,690,715 of record JAQSUU010000809.1, on the reverse strand, counting down.
AGCTCTTAGCAATGTTCTTCTGATCACTGAGGACTAGCAGGAATGGGCGATCACCCGTACAGCTCAAAGTTGAGCGCTCAACTCCTTGTAGCTGAACTCCCATGGAGAATGCGAGAGAGCCGTACAGTGCAAAAATCCAGCACGGAATGCCGTCATTGTGAGTTGTGACGGCCTAGAAAACCATTTTGGAGCTTTGTCGTGGTGCTGTACATGCTTAGGAGTGCGATCGTCTTTGACCTAAATTCCTGTTGCATCGCATTCCAAGAAAAATGATCCATCAACGCTACGATGACTCACTATTTTTCTGCCCGTCTCAGCTTCGATATCTTATTCTCATCCTAGCAGTAGGGGATACCCACAAAACTTGCAATTTCAGCTGTTGCTGGCACAACGTGTGAAGCTAGCTATTTGTAGGCAGGGTGCAGTCCCATGGTACCATCGTCCTCGTAAGCTTGAGCTCTTTTACCATGGTTATTAGGAAAGTACTATTGGTACTTTTAGGTATTTTGTTTTTTCTATTTTTCCAGCCAATTAATTGTGAAAGATTATTTATAAAATGTAATTTTTATTATAGAGGTTATATTGATAATTGAGCTTTTGCCCCTTCTCATACTAGGTGGCACGCATGTTTGGTTTTTTTTTTCCGTTTTACTAGATGTCAGCATGTGAACATAAGTGTGGTCTTTGAGTTGGGAGAAAAAAGTTGAACGGCCTGTGAACACAACTTTATAGACTAGTACTTCGAACTGGGCAGCCAGCTATGAAGCATCAACGACTTCGAACTAAGCAGCCTGCTATGATTGCCAACGATTATCTACGTCTTCTGTATCTTTCAGAAATCATAGGAAGACACGTAAAACAAGCTTGGTGTACATCACGACAGGCTTGAGCCATCGGAAAAGGATACCTATGCATGAAAGTGCTTCGTGGAAGTCTTCAGGACGAAGTTAAGATCTTCATGGTTTCACGACAGAACCTGATGCCTCTCAATCCTACCATGCTGGAGCTGAATTTGGTTCGCAGGTCGAGTAACAAAAACATGCATGGTGGCCAAACCTATGAATGCAATAAGCATCTGAGTCCTATCATAACTTCTTTCTACAATAGTCACAAAAAAAAAACTTCTTTCTACAATGTTGAGGGTCATTGTGCACCTATATATAGATGGGACTCGGTGAACTTGGAGGTGGCCCACGGTATTTTTTTTTGAGCGATCAAGTAGGAGGGAGCCTAAGCCGCAGCCATATCAATGCATGCTTTAGAACGACTTAATAATTTAGGTAGGAGTATACTCTAATTTAACACAGTACAACACTGCTATATATTAGAGGATAGAATGCATGGAACATATAAATATTTATTTTTATCTGTTTGTCTGCACTGCTATCTTAAACAAATCACGCGGTCAATAAATATATCAATTACATGAACAAATATGGTCCCACGAAGCATTACCTTATTATAAGATCAGCAGATCAGCCGTGTGATTTTTAATTTTAGAGACACATGTCATTCATCAAGGGTAGAGGTCCATGTGAGAGGTTTGCCCCGGATCTATACATTTTAATTCTGCTATTATGGATCCATGCGCTGCCATGCCATTATTGTAGGAGCACTGGAGGAGGTGGCACACCATGGCCGCGAGGAAGAAGATGGAAAAACTTCTATCAGTTTCAACGCATATTCGCTATTGATATCAGTTTCAACGCATATTCGCTATTGAGGAGCTCGTCGTTGATCACTGAATCAACAGCATTGTTTTTTTTGAAATCCAATCAACAGCATTGTTAAAGCACTAGGAGGCTTAGATTTGAACTGAGATGGGGCTCTAAGTACACTACACGGGTAACCTTTTAAATCTTGTTATATAATAACACTTGCATTGTTCTACCTTGTTCGGTAATTAATGAGAGAAAAAAATTGAACAATGAAACATATGTCACCACAAAAATTAAGTATCCCAATGTATATAATTAATCAACATATATATACTAATTTATATATTAATCTAATACTAGTTGTTCCATAGCTGACGAAGGAAGGACTTGACCCTAGACGGTTGACATTCAGCACGGTGACGTCACAGCGGACGACGAGGCTGTCATCCTCGAGTCGACGCAGCGCCGAGGTCTGCTGCTCGGCCGTGGCCAGCACCTCAAAGCCCTCACGCTCCTCTAAGAACCCGTTGCCATTGTAACTGCGCGGCCCCACGGCGCGGCTGTGCCCCGGCTTCCCGTCGCCGTCGAGGATGCTCCCGCGGTACTCGGCCGTGGCGCTCGAGGAGCGACTGCCCAGGAGCATGAGCTTGACGGCGACCTTGCCGCGGTGCGCCGCCGCCTTGCTGCTGTCGTCGTCGTGGCCGCTGGGGTAGTAGAGGAGCTTCCACTTGCGGCCGCCGGCGCGGAAGACGGACTCGATGCACTCGCCGGGGCACACCTTGCCGTCGACGCGCGAGTAGGGGCGCACGCGGAAGACGTGCGTGTCGGTATCCCCCCGCACGCGGACGGAGGAGAAGGAGAGCGCGTCGCGGAAGCGGCGCCAGGAGTCGCCCAGCGAAGGCGGCTGCTGAACGGACACTACCGGAAACCGGCTGTTTGCCGAATGTCTGGAGGTCTGTCGAGCGTATTTTATCGGGCATTTAGCAAATAACCACTTTGTCGAGATTTGCCGGTGAGGGCCTCCCTCAATTAAAAAAAACTTTTTGCTATTTTTTTTGGGTTTTTTCGCTTTAAATTTTGCCGAGTGTTTTTTTTTGTCGAGGGTCGACTCAGCACTCGGCAAAGGTTTTGCCGAGTGCCCGATAAAAAATACTCGGCAAAGAGCTATTTGCCGTTTAAATTTAAGCCGAGTGAGCTTTGTCGAGGGTGGCACTCGGCAAAATTTTTTCCGAGTGGTTTTTATGAGACACTCGACAAACTAGCTGTGTCCGGTGGTGGGAGGAAGACGACGAGACGATCGATCGCGATGTATGGTTTTTACTTAGCTAGAGCGAATATAGAATACATGTTTCTATCTACATACAGGAAGAGATATATATTTGTATATTGCTTTGGTGATCACGTACATATCACGTAACGCCGCCTCCGTGAGTTTCCTTCTGTCACGACGGCTCCATAGTCGTGTCACGGTATCGGTACGTCCGTACGTAGTAGTCTCAAACCAGGAGTCCAGGACTCCAATTGAGCAAATGTTTTAGGTCCTGTTTGGCACACCTCGGCTTCACCAGCGAAGATATTTTTTTTGAAAATAGCTTTAAGAGCAGCTTTCTCTGTGAAGCTGAGCTATTTTAGAAAAAAAAGTTTTGCAAAACAGTTTCACACATTAGATCAAAAGAATGAAATTAATATAATACCCTTAGCTTTTCTTTTTCTTCTTTTTTCCCTCGTCTTCTTCCCACGCAGCCCATGTGAAAGCCCTAGTTTGGTTTTGGTTAATTGATGAAACATAACACTAACCTTTGTCATGAGTTGTGATATGAGATAGGTTAGTGCAATCCAAGTGTGGCATGGTGGCACTCAAGAGATGGTGATGATCACATGAAATGCAGGTGATGGCCACATGTGATGATGATCAAGTGCTCAACTTGGAAAAGAAGAAAGAGAAAAACAAAATCCTATAAAGATCAAGGCAAATGTATAATTAAGGATTTTTGTTTTAGTGATCATGACACTATAGAGAGTGTGATCACATTTAGGATAGATGACCGTACTATTAAGAGGGGTTCTCAATTATACAATTCGGTCATCTAGTGCCACTAGGTGTTAGACTTCATGTATTGTATTTAGGCCTAGTGCACATCGGAGAGCAAGCGAAAAATATTTATTGAAAATGATTTTGAGAAATGCAAACTTGGCTCTAACATGTTTTGAAAAAAACACTTTGACAGTTAGCATCGCTTGCAAGGGAGTGTTAGACTGCTTGTGGATCGAATCGAGAATAAAAAATGCAGCTAACGGAGGTGTTTGCCTCGGGGTGGTCACCGCCATGGCAGTGGCGGTGCACCGCCCTGGCCTGTCCGGTGACCGGTTGGCTGAGGCCGAGAGAAGCAGGTGCTGAGGCTGGCACCGCCATTGTGTCTAGTGGCACCGCCACCCGTAGGGCGGTGCCCACCTAGACGTGGCCGAGAGCAGCGAGTTGAAGGGTGGGAACCGGTGTGTCCGGTGTACACCGCTAGGTGCACGGCGGTGCACCGCCACGGGCACTGCCACACTTGTCCGGTGCCACCGCCTCTTTTCACCCGAGAGTACTGAAAGCGAAGGGGGCACTGCCATGGGTGCGACGGTGCACCACCCCTTTTATCTAGAGACTCGGTTTTCAGGGGGCACGGCTGGGTGGTCACCGCCACCCTGTCCGGTGCCCCAACCGCTAGCCGTTGGAATTCGACCGTTGGGCAGGTCACCATGTCTGTGCCAAGCACCGCTCTGTCCGGTGACCTCACAAAAACAGTTCCAAGGGTTATAACACCTCTATTTGCTTGTGTGGCTATAAATAAAGGGTGTGGCCGGCCTTGACCACTCTCTTGGCACTTCATACACTTGTGCACATCCTTTGGAAGCCGAGCAACACACTTCACTCACTTGTTCACTTGATTTCATCATCTTGAGTGAGATTGGAGATCCTCTAGTGCATTGCATTGAATTGCATCATCTTGTGGCACTAGTTGGGTAATTTGGGCTGGTTGTGAGCTTGTTACTCTTGGTGTTTGCCGACATCTAGACGGCCCGGTGATTGGAGGATCATTGAGCCGAGTTGGTGATTGTCTCCGGCCTCAATCGGTGATTGTGAGGGGTTTTGTACCTTCCCCGGCGGAGAGCTGAAAGGTAACTCTAGTGAATTGCTCGTGTTATTGAGTTACCTCACTTGTGATAGGTTCTTACGGTGCCTCTTGTGGTAGGCTAGGTGTGTGATACCTATTACCCACCGAACTACCAAGTGTTGGTTGACACAATGGGGACTAGCGTGCCGGCAAGCACGTGAACCTCGGGAGAAAATTGGTGTGTCACTTGTCTCTTGGATTTCTCCCGGTGATTGATTGGTATTCATCTTGTGATTGGTTCATCCCTTGACGCGGCGATATAATCACCTCACTCATCTCTTTACTTTCTCGCAAGTTAGTTGTAGCAAGCTCTTTAGTGTAGCTAGAATTGATAGCTTGCCTTGTAGCTTAGTTTCATCTAGTGGAACTCTTTAGTGTAGCATTGTGGAGAGCTCTTAGTGAGTAGCAACTTAGCCTTGTTCTGTGTCTAGTAATCATAGCAACTAGAATTATTGGAATAGGTGGCTTGCAACCCTTGTAGAGCTAGAGCAAATTGCATTACGCTGCTAAGTGTTTTATAGAGTTTTTAAATAGGCTATTCACCCCCTCTAGCCATATTAGGACCTTTCACCATGACCTCGCGCCCGCGAGCCACCACGACGGCACCCCTTCGGCCCGCGCCCCTAGCAACAGCACCTTTCCCGGCTGGTCGTAACCCTAGAGGCAACGCCCCTCCTGGCGGGCCGTGGCCCATGGCAGCCTGCGCCGCCGACAACCATGTCTACCTCGGCGTGTCCCTGTGGCCGCTCCAGCAGCTTCCCGTGTCCACGCCCCACGTGCCGGAGTCCGAGCGCTGAGCATGGCGGAGTCCGAGAGCGTCGGAGACCCAGGCACATGCGCCCTGCGCGTCAGAGTTTGAGCGTTGAGCCCCGACGATCGTGCCAAGCCCGGCCACACGGAGGAACCTGCGCCACGGCCACCCTGCGGTTCTCCGGCCAGGCGGCAGCGCTTACGCCCTGGCCCGACTCCTCTCCACGCGTGCTTGCTGACATCGGTCGGGGCAAATCAGAGATCCATGCATGCTGGGGCCCACATGTGGGAGATGCAGCTAGGATAAGGTACTTTTTCCAGCTTCATCACAACTCATTCCTTTGTGAGAGGAGAGAAAAAAACAACTTCACCCATGAAGTTGTTTTGAAAAAAGGTGTTTGGCAAAGAAAAAAACAACTCAAAATAGCTCATGAAGCTATTGGTGAAGTTGTGCTAAATAGGCCCTTAGTTTCAGAAGAACCTCGGACATGCGATGGTCCATAGTCGCATTTCACATTTGGCTGAGGAAATAGGGTTCTTAATTGTTATCCTTTAGTCTTCTATATAATAATTATTAGCAAATATGTCCATACATTGCAACAGAATCCGCATTTTGTATCATCCGACATAATGCGTTTTGATATCAAACTGGACATGCACTATTATGACTACTAGTATAGTGCCCGTGCTAACGCCATGACTTTATTTCAGGGATGCACATAAAGACAACCAAACAATGACAAATGCAGAATATACCAATGAACCAAAGTAAAAAAAAAAGTCTAACTATATCACACAAATGTATGAGGAGGAAAATAAAGATAAATAGTTTATAGTTCCTTTTTCTCACCCTTCAGATTGCATAGTTACTGTGTTCCCAATGTCAGCAAAGTTGCGGTCTTCAAAGATGTGCTTCCCAGCAATCTTCAATTGAAAGTTAAGAATCAGTGCAATACCGAGTAAGCTATGCAGTAACCAGATGCAGAGTATAACTTCAGCAATTGGAACACTAACACCAAAGTGCCATCATCTGCCAGCATGCTGCACATTTTACTTGCAAGCTTTCGTCCATTCAGAGAGAATGAAACTACATACATGCCAACAACCCACAACAAAGTTGCACACGGCAAATCAAATTCAGTAATCGACAGATACAAAGATGCTTAGTCCTGAAAGTATGGCTCTTATTAGCCCATGCCATAGCCCACAGCTGATAAACTGAGTGAATTTTTAATCCCTTTGTTCACCAGACGATTAAACTCTTTGTGCTAAAACTATGAAAAATTAGTGGTAGAGCCGAACACCTAAGAACCCACGAAACACTGATCTACAATTATAATTCCTAGTATGTCAGTTGTTGAATTTTTTCAAAATAATATTTAAATAAATAATTACAGATCTAAGTACTATAATAAAAATTGCAAATTTAGATACCTATCGGTAGTTGAACAACCGATAGACCACTGCTTGGCCTGGATATATGGGCAATTAAAGCGATACAGATATATGGACATTTAAAGTGCGGCCAAGTGATGGCACGTAACCATATCGGCCCATGGCCGGCCGACAGGTCCTCTTCTCCTCCCCAGATCGAGTCCCGGTACTGACAGAAGGTTGGAGATGTCTATTTTCCTTTTCTTTTATTTATTTCAATTTCACATAGCTTTGCTGTTTCTTTTCACCTGGCGGAAGGTTGGGCATGTCCTTTTTCTATTTCATTTCACATTGCTACCTCGTCTCAGCATTGACATTGACAGGACGGTACTCCTTCCATTCTAAAATGCCCCCTCTGGTCCGCTTTTATAGGCATTTGAGGATTTTGGAGTAAGTGTCGTCCTTAGTTTTTAAAAAGCCAAATATTTTTAACTTTGACTAAACATATAAAAATTATTAATATTTATGATGTATAATAAATATTATTAGATTAATTATGAAACATACTTTTATAGTAAACTTATTTGGAGATATAATTATTACTAATTTTTTTTTATAAATCTAGCCAAACTTTAAAAGTTTGGTCTGCACGAAACCTAAAACAACACTTATTTTTGGAACGGATAGAGTAGGCGTTTCAAGTTTAAGCGCTCAGGTTGCATATAATTCATGAATAAATATACAAGTCCCCATCCAATTCGCAAGCAAAAGAAACGAGCTAGTGATTAGATGGTCCATTCGTGAAACTTTCGGGGTTAACACTTAAGAGACTATAGGATTTATCCAGGTTCGGACATATATACTTGCAGATTTTGTAGGTGACAGGAGCAGGCTAACAATATAGGAGCTTCCCGTTCTGCCACTAAAATAATAGCACCTATAAATCCTTAAATAAATTCAGAAAATTGCGAGCGCTCGGGTTAAGTTGGAACTTACCCGATTGAGCAGATTTCACCACTGAAAAGCTAACTAGCTAGCTAATTTTTAACTCTGATTAACAATTATCCTTAGTCAATCCTTACTCTAAATTAGTTGATAAAATACTACTTTTCATACCACGAACTTATATGATTTTTTCTAGAAGTTTTTTAGAATGATTTTTAGGCAAATTACTTAACCGGAAACTCAAATATAGTATTACGGGTAGTGTTTGCCTTAAACGGCCATGAAACAGTAAATGGTGCTTGGCGAGCTATTTTATTTAGCGGTAAATCGTAAACGGTAAACGCCTCAAATATAGTTTTTTTTAGATTACAGTACGACGCACGCACACCCACCCCAGTGAATGCATGCAAATCCAACCCCTATGAGCACCTTTGAAGGCTAGACCGGCAAATCCTCGAGACGAAATTGACGAAGTTATCATAGGTGTCTCGCTGTTGATGGTAACATTGCCTACTATTAAAAGAACTATTGAAAGCATAATATACTACTGCCTCCGTCCCATAAAAAGAGTTGATACGGGAGTCGTGCTGCTCAAATTTTCTTAAATTTGATTAAATTTATAAAAAAATATTAATAACATTTATATCTCCAAATAAGTCTATTATAAAAATATATTCAGTGATCTATCTAATAATACCAATTAAGTACCATAAATGTTAATATTTTCTTATATATATTTGATCAAATTTAAAAATGATGTCTTTTCAGGAAGCGGAGCTTTGATTTTGTAAGAGGCCAGGCCAAATTTCTCGGCCACACCATGACTTGCCCACGCGCAAAAACCTGCTAGGCCAGTTTTTTTTAGAATTACACAAGTACAGACGCAGACGTTCAACATGCACACACACTCACCCATATGAATACACGTACACAAACTCTACCCTTATGAGCACCTCCGAAAGACTGTGCCGGTATATCTCGAGATTGACGAAGTCACCACAGGCGCCTCGCTGTTTTGAAAACTAGCCAAAGCTGTTTTCCGAGTCTGAGGCCAAATCGAGTTTTACTCACTACAACAAACCTAAAGACTAGGCAGTTCTGGAAACTAGCCAAGGTTATTTTCCGAGTCTGAGCCTATATCATGTTTTTTTAGATTTGAACTCGAGACCTCAACATTCGTGTTTTCGTGAGCACACATATTAGCTGAGCTACACGACATATGTGACTATATAGCTGACGCTGTTCTTTTAACTTTTTTTTTGATAAAGGAAGGATTTTATTAATTCACCGTCATTACATCGAGAAGATACGATAAGAGTGAATTGACTTCCGGCTTCTGCCCAAAACAAGGCCAAAACGAAGAAAGCCCGACACACTAATGGCCATCAATTCTAAGACTAGATCGCCACGTGGTTCGGTGGTTAATCGGTCTCACACCGAGCCTATCAAAAGGCGCCACAAGAACCTACCAAATGGCAAGAGGTTGCAATGACACAAGCAATTTACTAACGTTGTCTTTGGCGCTTCGCCGAGGTAGGCACAAACCCCTCACAATCACCGGAGGTGGCCAAGAACAATCACCAACTCTTGCCAGCGCCTCCAAGCTGATCCAAGCCGTCTAGGTGGCGGCAACCACCAAGAGAAACAAGAATCCCGCAGCAAATCAACCACCAAGTGCCAACTAGATGCAATCTCACAATGCAAATGCACTTGGATCACTCAATCTCACTTCAAATATGCAAAGAAGCAAGAGAAATGAGTGAGAGGGGAGTTGCTTAGCTCAAAGTGCTCACAAGTATGTCAAAGAATGCAAGAGTGAGAGCTTTGAGCCGGCCAACGAGTATTTATAGACGTACCCCTTCGAATATAGCCATTAGGCACTCGAAACCGCTGAAGTCGCGCTGACCGAACGCGCTGGTCGCGCGGACCGGACGCGCGAAGCATGACCGGACGCGCTGGTCCCGTAACGGACCGGACGCGCTGGTCAAGAATGAGCCGCGCTCCAGAGAACCAGCGACCGGACGCGCTGCAGAACTGACCGGACGCCACAGTGCCAGCGTCCGGTTGGAGTCCAGTAAGCTCCCCCAACGACCGGACGCGTCCGGTCGGTCGTGACCGGACGCGCCACCGCGTCCGATCAGAAAACTAAAGCACGCGCAGATGCTGAACACTGACCGGACGTGTCCGGTCAAACAGAGACCGCGTCCGGTCCAGCGTCCGGTCACCTCTGTGACCTCCGTCCGCCTCCGTTTGATCCACCCTTTCACATATGAGCTAGACCAAGTATGTGTGTCACTTTAGCACATGTTTTAGCTCGTGAAACAACATGTGACAACGCCTCCAAATCTCGACATTGGCGTAAAGGAAAATAGGCGTTTCAATTCCTCGAAAACGCCTGAATCCCGCCTACCGCTCTACGGCTCAAACTCCAATGCCATCGCAAATGTGCTAACACCACCAAGTGATCACGTCATGTGCGAGTGTGTTAGCATTTTCACAAACATTTTTCGAGGCGTTATGTAACACCTCGGGTGTTATGGTTGCTAATTAACCTGCCATGTCATCATATTGCATCGCAAAGCATCCATGATTAGGTCAACCCTGTTATGCATTAACTAAAATGAGTTTACCTTTCTAGGTTGGATGTGCTTCTCAGTGGTGTGATTCGAATCGAAAACCCTAATTTCGAATGTCACCGCAAATACTTAGTCCATGCCCTGCGTAATTTGAGGTGTGTGACTGTGTTACACACTAGTGTCAAGTGTAGGGTATGAACTCAAGTACAACACGTAAAATGAAGCTCCAAGTTTGAGTTTGAATTGGAATCCAAAAACTTCTCGCGAGTTTTCCGATTCGAATTTGAATTCAAATTTGGGGAAATTTTAAAAGATTTTCAAAAGCTAAATTGGTCAACCAAGAGTGGCATTTGGTCAACCATGTCATGCTTGTCTAAATGATGCCCTTGGATGATGGTTTGATCATTAAGTAATCACCAATTAAGGTAGCAACAAGTTTAATTGAAAATTCCTCCGAAAACCCAAAAATTCAAAACCCTGTTTTACCCCGTTTGAAATAATTCAAAATCTAAGCAAAATTTGGGAAAAAGTTTAGAACCAAGTTTGTAAATTTTTCAAGGGTTACAACTTTGGTGTTTTGATTTTTCAAAGTTTTAGTGTAAAATGTGGAGCAATTTTGAAAATAACAAATTTCAAATTTGACCCCTTTTTATCCCAAACTCAAATTTCAAAATGGAGGCAGAATTTGAAAATGGTTTGAATAGCAAAGTTGTAGGTCTTGGCTAGATGTACAACTTTGGTGTTTGGAGTTTTTGAAGTTTCAATACAAAATCCAAAGTAATTTCTAAATTACCAAATTTCCAAAAAGTGTCCCCTTTTGAATTTAAACTCAAATTTCAAAATCCAGTTCAAATTTGAAAAAGTGTTCAATACAAAACTTGTAGAGCTTGAAATTCTGAAGATTTCATATCTTGGGAATTTTTCAAGTTGCTACATGAATTTGGGAGTAATTTGAGAAAACAGTTTGAAATTGCAAGTTTGGGGGAGCTACAGTACTCGGCGAATCAGAGCAGGGCACCGCGCGGCATGGGCGCCGGCCAGCCGCCGTGTCCTTCGGCTAGCTTCTAGGCGCGCCTTCGACCGCCAGCGTTGGCTTCAGTGAGTTCGCGACGAGCCAAACGTCGTCTTGAGGTCGCGTTCGTCGCCCTATAAAAGGAGAGCACCGTCACCGGCGTATTTTTCTTTTTCTCCATTTCCACCGCCACCGCAGCTCTGCCGCTCACCGTCGCCTCTGTCGAGCCACCTCCGGCCACGCAAAATGCTTCACCACAACCGCCTCGCTCCCGCGCATCTCCCCGACCACTCACATCCACCTCTACTGCCCGTAGCGCCCGGATAGCCGCTGTCTTCCCCGCGTCCGGTCGGAGCACCACCACCACCGCCCTCACGTGGCCAGGCCACTCCAGTTCGTCTCCGTCATCACCGAGAGCACCATCGTGATCGCTGTGAGCCCCTGAACGTTTTCCTCGCGTTAATTTAGTCGCTACTCCATCGGGGACTCATTTTCGCGGCTCACCGTCGACTGTGGTCCGCCATCGTCGTCGGTGAGGGGTCGCCGGAGCTCGAGCTTAGCTGTAGTATGGCATAGTGGGTTCGCGGGGTGGTGTAGATCGTTTTGGTCAAGTTAGTTGGGCGACCGACGTCATGATCGCCGGCCGGCGGCCGTGCGGACATGGCCGGGTCGCGGGAGAGAGCGAGAGAGAGCGGAGGAAGGGGATGACAGGTGGGGACGAGCCGTCAGTGAGAGAGAGAGAGGGAGCGCGGGCGCGGGCACGGCTGGGCCGGGCTGCTAGGCCGCGCGCGTTGCTGGGCCGCGCGGGCGAGTGCGGGCGCGAGCGCGTGAGCAGGCCGTGTGGTTGGGCCGAGCCGAAGGGAGAACGGAGGAAGCGGCCCGATCGGAGATTTTGTTTTTCTTTTTCAAAAATATGAATAGTAATGGTATTTGTTTATTTCATTAAAAATTCTGTGGAGCTCCAAAAATAATGAAAATTTTTGTGTAAGCTTTTCAACATATAAACTACTTAGGAAAAATATTAAATGCTAAATTTGATTACCTTTTGCAAGTTATTTAATTAGTTCAATTAAATATTAAATGCAACTTCCATGAATCTTAGTAATTAAAATATTAATCCAAAAATCATGAAATTTATTGTAACACTGTTTTAGGCCATGACTAATCTATAGAAAAAGTTTAAACTCATTTAGATGAAGTATGATTTATTATTAATTATGCCTTAATTAATTAAGTGTTTAAATAATTGTTAAATTGATAACTTTAAGAGTTGTGTGCCCTTTTGATTGAGTGATGACCTTGGGTCACTAATTCTTGGTGATCCTTGGCACCTTAATTTCATGATTGAGCTCGTTAGTAACATGTTTGGTAAGAAACGTTAGTATCGCTTAAGTTATCGCTATTACTTAGTAGGTTTTACTGTTTTGCGACTGTACTGCGAAGGAAAGTTGTACTCAAGTCGTAAACCATGGCATATCATCATCAAGCATCATGTTTATCACCGCATCATGTTGAGACATGTTATATGCTCGTGTAGTTCCCGCTTTCGAAGAAGTTGAAGTTGGCGAGCAAGTCTCCGGAGAAGAGTTGTCGTCGGTGGGTTCCGGACCAGAAGTCGAAGTCTTTGAGCCCGAGTTAGCCGTCGTGTCAGAGCAAGGCAAGCCCCGGTGCATTTAAACCCTACCTTGAGTTTTACAAATATTTATGATTTATACTATGGTTTACTGCATTAAGTACTTATGAGTTGAGTGGTAACCCAATTGCTGCATTGTCATCCTTGATTATTGCGATATCACCCTTGATACCTGTTTTACTGAAAATACGTAGTATGCTTCGCTATGCTTATAAGTTAAGTTTTTTTTAAATGAATGTTTACATAGCCATGACGGCATACTTAATGAATATTGAAATATGAGATTGAACTTGTAAGATCGGGCGGGTGGTTTGGCCACTGCTAACTTGCATTGGGAACGGAGTCTCAATGTAGTGTTTCCGCCTTATCAGTTAAGGACCGTACGTTGTTGGCCCTCGCGTCATGGAGTTTTTATTAGTACTAGCCATGTACCCATGTCGTGTAAGCCTTACTTCGACTATTCCATTACGAGAACGTCTAACCTCGCACTGGGAGTGGAGAGATGGCGAGAGTAGCGTGTACCCTCGGGGCTAGAATTGGGCCGGGTTCGAGGAGTACTGTGCTCTCGGGTGGCGATGGACACGTTCTGGTTTTGGGTTACTCGGGTAAGAGTTGATATATGCAAGATTTGGTTCTACATATGTCGTGTGGTTAGGAATCCCCAACTGGGTAAATGAAGCGGTTCGAATCGTCGTTGCTCCACGAGAAAGGAGTCTTGGCCTTGCACCAACATCGTAGTTAAGAACTGGAATTGAAAGAGAAAGAGAAAGGTCTTGATGAGAATTACTTTGATCTAGATTAGGATCACCTAGAATTGGTTAATGAACCATCAATGGTAAAAGTAAAATAATGAAGATAAGGACTCACTTTAGTAAGCTTTTCTGCAAAAAAATTTTTGATTCTTGAATACCCGTACCTTGATTCCCTAAAGCTAGTATGCCCTTGGAGTCTTTTTCTTAGTCGGGTAAGTCTCGTTGAGTACTCTCATACTCAGGGTTTGTTAAACCCCTTGTTGCAGGTGTGGTTCGTGAACAAGTCTGCTTTGAGCCTTGTTGCATGACCGTTGTGGCTGAAGAAAGTGACGACGAGTAGACTGTGTGGCCTCTAGGCAAGGCATCTCGTTTGTGTGATTGTAATAAAGTTACTACTGATACTTCCCTACTACCGGTTTGTAATAATGTTACATAAGGTTTGAAGTTTAGAAAGTGTGGTTTGTATACTTAAGTTATTGTAAGACTTCCGCTACTTTACTCTGATGGTATTTTGAATAAACTGTTGTAATATTGCAATACTCCTGTGATTGGATCCTGTTCGGAGGAAAGCAGGCCTTTTAAGTTATGAGGAACATAAGTACGACTGTCAGAGGTCATTATGACGATGACAGGTACATGTGGGCCATCATAATTAGGAGGTTCTGTGACACGTTATTAGTTCTATCCAAATGCATATGATTATGAAATGCACACCTAGAGGCACTTAGGAGTTCAATAGCCGCATCATTCCCCTCTTTATAGTATGGCTAACTATCCTATAATGTAACCACACCCACTAGGTGTCTTGGTTACTAAAACACAACCCTTAAGCATATACCTTTGCCTTGATCACGTAGGGTTGCGTCCAAATCCAAGTGTGGCCATCATGATCACCATGTCCATCTTGCCACCAACCTTGGAATGTACTAATCCTCCTATGCTATATACAACTTAGGCATAGGATTAGTACTTAGGCATTGTCACTAATTACCAACACCAAACATAGAGCTTTCAATCTCCCCCTTGTTGGTAATTGGTGACAACCCTTTCACAAAGATATTATGATAAAATTTTAATTGAACCCATGTCACATTGTCCAAGTATATTACCATGTGTAAGAATTACGGACAAGTGATCATGAATTCAAATTGATAGCAATGGCTCCCCCTACATGTATGCTATATGTTTGGATTTAGGAAGCATACATGCTTAGATAGGAAAAATATAGGAGCATTGACTATCAATAGGTGCTAAGTGTTTTAGATTATAGACCTTTGAAGCGTGATACCATCGGAGTAGCGATAAACACCATCTTAGCACCTTGTGTAGTTAGATACCACTTGGAAAAGTACAAACATAACTAGAAATCTCGTGAGATCAACATTATAAGCAAGACTCTAGTACCACTTTGAAAAACATGAAGCAAGAAAAATCTAACTACTTCCTATTCATGCTAGTACCTCAATATACCATTTAAATTATACTAGCAAGTCACCACACAAGCAATGTATCGGAGAAAAAGAAATGCATAACTATGCATCATACATATGAAGTGCACAAAGAAATGCAACATTCATGTTTAAGAGCTTGCTCCCCCTACTTGTGTGCTCAAAATTTTAGTTGATCCCCTTCTTTTATCAATTCTTCCCTTTAGGTATACTCCCCCTTTAGAATCTATCTTTGTGAACAACATTTTCTCCCCCTTTGGCACCAATGACCACAAGGGACCAATTTTAGATAGATTATCATATTGAATTATGGGGTGAGGATCAAGTTTGTGATTCAACCTAGATTGCTTGCATAAATAAAATGCTTCGGTTTGATCCAAGGGCAAGCTTCTTCACACCTCACTAGAAGGGTTATCATGCACCATGTTGAAGCAAATATTTAGACATGTGATCTAGATTAAACACTTAGGATAACAAGCTACTTAAACAAGTTATATGCTACCACTAGATCATACAAAGCAAAGAAACAATAGTGGCACCATATAACCTTTAAATTCATTTGATTTTCATGAATGAGCCTAGAACATAAGAAATCATGACTAGATGCACTAAACATGTCCTTAGTATAGTATGTATGACATGTCAACCAATTGTACCTTGGGGCTCGAAGGAGAGGCATGTCATATCATTGAGGTGCATCAACTCATGTTGGAGAAGTAAAGTATGTTCAACTCATTCTTGAGCTTGTGAAATCTTTTCTCATCAAGTGGCTTGGTGAATAGATCGACTAATTGATCTTCGGTGCCCACACTCTCAATAGCAATGTCACCCTTTTGTTGATGATCTCTAATGAAATGATGACGAACATCAATATGCTTTGTTCTTTGATGTTGAACCGGATTATTGGTTAGCTTCACGTCACTTTCATTGTCACATAGCAATGGCACATTCTTGAAGTTGATTCCAAAATCTTTCAATGTTGCCTTCATCCACAAGATTTGTGCACAATAACTACCCGCGGCGATGTATTCGGCTTCGGCGGTAGATAGTGCAATACTATTTTTCTTCTTGGATGACCATGAGACAAGTGATCTTCCCATCAATTGACAAGTCCCGGAGGTGCTCTTTCTCTCAACTTTGTCACTGACATAGTCAAAATCTAAATATCCAACTAGCTCAAAGCTTGCACCTTTGGGATACCACAATCCAACATCTTGTGTATGCTTTAAGTACCTCAATATTCGCTTTGTTGCCTTCAAATGACTTTCTCTTGGTGAGGCTTGAAATCTTGCACACATGCATACACTAAACATTACATCGGGCCTTGATGTCGTTACATAGAGTAGGCTACCGATCATTGATCTATATAGCTTTTGATCCACCATGTTGCCATTCTTGTCACTATCCAAGCTTCCATTAGTGCTCATTGGAGTAGTAATGCCCTTTGCATCTTCCATGCCAAACTTCTTGAGCATATCTTTGATGTACTTAGTTTGGCTCACAAATGTTCCTTCCTTCATTTGTTTGATTTGAAGTCCAAGAAAGAAACTAAGTTCACCAATCATTGACATTTCAAATTCCTTTGCCATCATTTTTCCAAACTCATCACAATAATCTTGATTGGTTGAACCGAATATGATATCGTCAACATATATTTGCAACACAAACAAGTCTTTCCCAATCTTCTTGGTGAAGAGAGTAGTATCCACTTTGCCCATGATAAATCCTTTGGATATCAAGAAGTCCCTCAATCTTTCATACCATGCTCTAGGTGCTTGCTTCAATCCATACAAAGCCTTCCTTAACTTGTATACATGGTTGGGTTTCTTGTCATCTTCAAAACCGGAAGGTTGCTCCACATACACCTCTTCTTGAATGTACGCATTAAGAAATGCACTCTTCACATCCATTTGATATAGCTTGATATTGTGAGCACAAGCATAGGCAAGTAAGATCCTAATTGCTTCCAATCTTGCAACTGGAGCATAAGTTTCACCAAAGTCAAGACCCTCTATTTGTGTGTAACCTTGAGCCACTAGTCTTGCTTTGTTCCTTACTACTATCCCATCTTGATCTTGCTTGTTGCGAAAGACCCATCTTATTCCAATGACATTGTGATCCTTAGGCCTCTCAACTAGTTCCCATACTTCATTTCTCTTGAAGTTGTTGAGCTCTTCATGCATTGCATTTACCCAATCCGGATCTCTCAATGCTTTATCAATGTCCTTGGGTTCTTCCATTGACATAAAAGAAGAGTGAGCATAAAATAATACCAATCTTGATCTAGTTTGAACTCCCCTTTGTATGTCACCAATGATGGAATCCAATGGATGGTCTCTTGCAATGTTGGTTGGTTGAAGCACTTGGAATTGATTGCTTGGATGTTGATGTTGATCATGAGTTGGAGATGATGAACTAGCCACTTGTTGATCTTGTTGCACTTGAGATGATGTACTAGCTTGATTTTTCATTAGAGAACCACTAGCTTGCGTAATTGGACTTTGGAGCACTTGATCTTTGTTGTCATCCACATTAATCACTTGCTTTGGCCGAATATCACCAATATCCATTTCTTTCATAGCATTGGTCAATTGAGTTCCTCTCATATCATCCAAGTTATCTTCTTCATCTTGAGAACCATTTGTTTCATCAAACTCAACATCATGCACTTCTTCAAGTTGACCACTAGCCAAATTCCAAACTCTATAAGCTTTGCTAGTAGTGGAGTAACCAAGTAAGAATCCTTCATCACATTTCTTCTCAAACTTGCTCAATCTAGTGCCCTTCTTCAAGATGTAGCATTTGCAACAAAAAACCCGAAAGTATGCAATGTTGGGTTTTCTTCCATTCAAGATCTCATATGGTGTTTTCTCTAAGAACTTGTGGCAATAGAGGCGGTTGCTATAGAAGCAAGCCGTGTTGATTGCTTGGGCCCAAAATAAATGACTCACATTATACTCATTCAACATTGATCTTGCCATATCAATCAAGGTTCTATTCTTCCTCTCAACTAGGCCATTGGATTGAGGTGTATACTTAGCCGAGAATTGATGCTTGATTCCAAGCTCCTCACATAGCTCATCAACTCTTGTGTTTCTAAACTCACTTCTATTGTCACTTCTCACTTTCTTGATTGTGGTCTCAAACTCATTTTGTACCCTCTTGATGAACTTCTTGAATATGTCAAATACATCACTCTTGTCCACAAGAAAGAATACCCATGTATATCTAGTGAAATCATCCACAATCACAAACTCATACTTGTTGCCACCAATGCTTGTGTATATAGTTGGCCCAAATAGATCCAGGTGCAACAACTCAAATACCTTGGAAGTACTCATGATGCTTTTCAATGGATGAGAATTGCCTACTTGCTTTCCGGCTTGACATGCACTACTTGGCTTATCTTTCTCAAATGTGACATCCTTCAAGCCTCTAACTAAGTCATGCTTCACTAACTTGTTCAATTGCTTCATGCCAACATGACCAAGTCTTCTATGCCATAACCAACCCATACTTGATTTGGTGAGCAAGCATGTTGAAAGTTGAGTGTCACTAGCATTGAAATCAACCAAGTATAGATTCTCATGTCTAAAACCCTTGAAGATCAAATTGGAGCCATCAACACTAACTATCTCCACATCATCAACACCAAATATGCACTTGAAACCAAGATCACACAATTGAGCAACCGAGAGAAGATTGAAGTTCAACTTTTCAACTAAGTGCACATTGGAAATGCTATAATCATTTGATATTGCAATCCTTCCAAGAGCCTTTACATCACCCTTGCTATTGTCACCAAATGTGATGCTATCAATGCTACTATCATTTGATTTGAGAGAGTTGAACATTCTTGAATCACCGGTCATATGTTGAGAGCACCCACTATCAAGCACCCAATGCCTTCCTCCGGCCTTGTAATTTACCTACAAAACAAATTAATGTCTTTTAGGTACCCATACTTGCTTGGGTCATTGGAGGTTAGTAACTAAGCTCTTTGGTACCCAAATAGCCTTCTTCTTTGGGCCCACGATTGGTGTACCAACAAACTTAGCTTGCACACCCTTCTCACCCTTGGTAAGAACATAACAAGAATCAAAAGGAATGCAATCCATTTTAGCATGAAACTTGTTGTTGTTCTTGTTTATTTTATTACAATTAATCTCTAGATGCCCAACATGCTTGCATCTATTGCAATAACGACCATTGCCCTTCACAAAGCTAGGCTTGTGAGTTGCAAAGGCCGCCTTGCCCTTCTTGGGAGTATAGCCCAAACCCTGTTTGTTAAGAGAGAACCTTTGGCTACCCAAGTATTTTAGCAAGCGGGCATCCCCACCATAGGCATTGCCTAATGCGCGGGTGAGATCATCCACCTCTCTCTTGAGAGTTTCATTCTCAACCACGAGTGATGAATCACTAGTAGTAGAGATAGAGTTGGTTGTGGTGGATGATGATGAGCTACATGAAGCATTAGTAGGACCAACAAATAAAGAATCATCAATAATATCACATGTTAGTCCAATATCACAAGTGACAATCACTTGCTCCTCATTAGCTTCCTTCATGAACTTCTCCAACTTGAGGTCCTTTTCCTTGATGAGCTCAAGTAGAGTGGAGTGGGCTTCCTTAAGCCTAGTGTGAGCGACTTCAAGGTCCTCGTGGTCTTCCTTTAGACACTCACGAGAGGCCTCTAGCTCATCAAAGGATTTTCTAAGAGCTTTGAGCTCTTGTTCAATTCCTTTGCACTCCTTACTCTTTTTGAGAGCAACAAGCTCCTCCATCAAAGCATCATTTTCATTGCTCTTGGCAATGAGTTCTTACTCCAAGATTTTGCATCTCTTGGTGGTCCTCTTGTAGCCCTTGCTCATTTGATCTATTATGCCCAATAGATCATCCTTGGAGTAGTCCTCATCCTCCTCATCATCACTCCTACAACCATCACTAGCACAAGAATCATCATCACTATCATCATATTTTACCTTGGTAGGCTTGGCCATAAGGCATGTCGATGTAGTATCGAAGATGGATGGCTTGTTGGAGAGGGCGATGCTTGCAATGGCTCGCCGAGTGGTCCTTTCATCATCACTAGAGCTTGCATCATCATCACTATCGGAGTTGTCACTATCCCAAGTGACCACATAACCACCACCCTTCTTCTTCTTGTTGAATGTGAATCTCTTCTTTGCTTTCTTCTCCTTCTCTTTCTTATCATTCTTGTTCTTCTTGAGCTTCAAGTCCCCATTATGAAATCTCTTATCTTCATAGGGGCAATCCGCCACTATGTGATCGGGGCTATTGCAATTGTAGCAAAGGGTCTTTGCCTTCATAGTGTCTCTCCTCTTCCTTGCCCCATATCCTTTCTTCTTTATGAGCCTTCCCATCTTGTGCACAAGGAGGGCCATGGTCTCATCATCGAATGGATCATCATCATCGCTCTCTACCTTGCTCTTGCCCTTAGAAGATGAAGCCTTGAATGCAATGTGCTTCTCTTGCTTGACCTTGATCTCCTTCTTCTCATCTTCATCTTCATCATCATCATATTGAGCATCGGTCATGACATCTCCAAGCACTTGGTTTGGAGTCACCTTGTCCAAACCCTCTCTTTGGATCATCTTTCTCAAGATAGCAAACTTCTTAGGTAAGTTCATCAAGAACTTATGTGAGAAGTCCTTGTCCTTGACATCTTCTCCTAGGCTCTTGAGATCATTGACAATAACTTGTAGCCTATAGAACATCTCCTGTATGGACTCATCATCCTTCATCTTGAAGCTTGCAAACTTATCCTTGAGCATATAGAGCTTGGCACTCTTTACCGTTGAAGTGCCCTCATATGTTTCCTCTAATCTTGTCCACACTTCACTTGCCATCTCAAGATCCTTGATTTGCTCAAAGACCTTTGCATCAATCCCATTGTAGAGAGTGTTGAGAGCCATAGTGTTGTATTGGTTGTTGATGCGGTCATTGTTGGTGAGGTTGTTGGGATCAATGATAGCATAATCATGATGTGTCACCTCCCAAACCTTCTCATTAATAAAGCCAAGATATTGCTTCATCTTTCTTTTCCAATGATCAAAAGATGAGACACCATCAAAGAATGGAGGCTTGCCCCCGACATGGTTGAACACAACTTGAGCCATCTTACACCGAGGTTGTTAAGCCTTACAAATGGTGACCACGGCTCCGATACCACTTGAAAGGTCTTGATGGCTAGAGGGGGGGTGAATAGCCTTTTTAAAAAATTCTACAAAGACAAGCTAAACAAGTTTATCAATATAACAAATAGTGAGATGCAAGTTTTGCTTAGCCTACGGGGTGTTTGCAAGCCACCTATCCAATTCGCAATTCTAGTATATTTGCACTCAACCGCACAAGTTAGCTTACAACTAAAGCTAACTAGCTACACAAGCTAAGAGCTAAACTAACAAACTAGCAAGGTAACTAAGAAAATAATACAAGAGAAAGATAGAAGGGTATCACCGAGGGGCGAAGTATTGAGCCAACCAATCAATATGATCAAGAGATGAATTCCACAATACACAACCACCGGGATCGATTAATCACAATAAGAATGATGACACAAAGATTTATCCCGAGGTTCACGTGCTTGCCGGCACGCTAGTCCCCGTTGTGTCCCTCTTCACCACGTGGTTCGGTGGCTAATCGGTCTCACACCGAGCCTCTCAAAAGGCGCCACAAGAACCTACCAAATGGCAAGAGGTTGCAATGACACAAACAATTTACTAACGTTGCCTTTGGCGCTTCGCCGAGGTAGGCACAAACCCCTCACAATCACTGAAGGTGGCCAAGAACAATCACCAACTCTTGCCAACGCCTCCAAGCTGATCCAAGCCGTCTAGGTGGCGGCAACCACCAAGAGAAACAAGAATCCCACAGCAAATCAACCACCAAGTGCCAACTAGATGCAATCTCACAATGCAAATGCACTTGGATCACTCAATCTCACTTCAAATATGCAAAGAAGCAAGAGAGATGAGTGAGAGGGGAGTTGCTTAGCTCAAAGTGCTCACAAGTATGTCAAAGAATGCAAGAGTGAGAGCTTTGAGCCAGCCAACGAGTATTTATAGACGTACCCCTTCGAATATAGCCATTAGGCACTCGAAACCGCTGAAGTCGCGCTGACCGAACGCGCTGGTCGCGCGGACCGGACGCGCGAAGCATGACCGGACGCGCTGGTCCCGTAACGGACCGGACGCGCTGGTCAAGAATGAGCCGCGCTCCAGAGAACCAGCGACCGGACGCGCTGCAGAACTGACCGGACGCCACAGTGCCAGCGTCCGGTTGGAGTCCAGTAAGCTCCCCCAACGACCGGACGCGTCCGGTCGGTCGTGATCGGACGTGCCACCGCGTCCGATCAGAAAACTAAAGCACGCGCAGATGCTGAACACTGACCGGACGTGTCCGGTCAAACAGAGACCGCGTCCGGTCCAGCGTCCGGTCACCTCTGTGACCTCCGTCCGCCTCCGTTTGATCCACCCTTTCACATATGAGCTAGACCAAGTATGTGTGTCACTTTAGCACATGTTTTAGCTCGTGAAACAACATGTGACAACGCCTCCAAATCTCGACATTGGCGTAAAGGAAAATAGGCGTTTCAATTCCTCGAAAACGCCTGAATCCCGCCTACCGCTCTACCGCTCAAACTCCAACACCATCGCAAATGTGCACCACCAAGTGATCACGTCATGTGCGAGTGTGTTAGCATTTTCACAAACATTTTTCGAGGCGTTATTAGTTCTATCCAAATGCATATGATTATGAAATGCACACCTAGAGGCACTTAGGAGTTCAATAGCCGCGTCATTCCCCTCTTTATAGTACAGCTAACTATCCTATAATGTAACCACACTCACTAGGTGTCTTGGTTACTAAAACACAACCCTTAAGCATATACCTTTGCCTTGATCACGTAGGGTTGCGTCCAAATCCAAGTGTGGCAATCATGATCACCATGTCCATCTTGCCACCAACCTTGGAATGTACTAATCCTCATATGCTATATACAACTTAGGCATAGGATTAGTACTTAGGCATTGTCACTAATTACCAACACCAAACATAGAGCTTTCAATGTGGCCAGGAGAAAAACGCCGTAGCCACTTGCATCAATTGTTGTGATGCCTTTAACACCAAAGCTCGTGTGAAGGGTTTTTGGAGGATAACTCATGTGCGTGGCCAATGGATTACCAAAAAAACTACCTGTAAGGGAGACTAAATAAGTTTTTTTCTCAAAAAATAAATCATTTCTGCATAACCAAATCGACCAACAAGTAGCTGCTGCACCCAACATAATTATAGGTTTGAGATCCTTCTGAAAACCTCGAAGCCAACTCCCAAAGAGATGAGGAATACTACAAGGCCGGGTGAGATTCAACGCAACTTGTATGCAACCCCAAATTACCCGTGTAAATCGGCATTCGAAGAAAAGATGCTTAATTGTCTCATTCTTATGACAAAAGCAACACTTCCCACTGCCTTGCCAATTACGTTTTGCTAAGTTGTCTTTTATATATTAAGATAACTCCCCTTCAAAGGTACCACATAAAAATATTTATCTTCAGTGGGACCTTTGTTTTCCAAATCAATTTATTTAAGTTTGAGATATCTTGATGGATCAAAGCCAAAATGTGACTTCACCGAGAATTGGCCTTTCGGGTTAAAATTCCAGTGAAACACATCTTGTTCTACACATTTTTAATTTTATGTTGGATATTTGACACTCAAAATAATCTTAAATGAAAAAGATGTTAACTGCAAAGTTATAGATCTCGTTGAGTACTATAACTTTGATGTTGACTTTGTCTCCATTACACATTGTTAATCTCGTCAAATCTAATATGAGAACTTATATTGAATATTTGGACTTGTATACCATCTCAAATTTAAAAGTTGTCAACTACAAAGTTTTAGATTTTTTTTAAACTCTACAATTTTGATGTAAAGTTTATCTTCATCCAATCTCATATGAAAAAGTTATGATTCTTTTATATGAAACATCTATCACTGTCTATTCAAGCCATGTTCGAAGCTTGAACTGGTTGTGATAGTATCATGCATATCACTGTTGGTTGATGTTACAAACCGACATTGGTAGGCCACCTATTATTGCCACATGTCCTACCACTGACGGTTCCAAAATTACTGATAGTGATGGGCCGATAATGAATGTCAGGTCTATAATAGTGACTCAATGGAAACTCGACCAATGTCATGGGAGAAGACCACCTCCCTCTCTATATATCAGGGATCATGGCCGATTGAGGTAACCAAATTATACAATCGATAAAATCCATCTACTACTGCCCTTGCCCTTCCAACATCCATGCATGTTGTTGTTCATAGCTTAATTCGACGACCAATGATGGCACCCTATGTTTGCTAGCTGACCTATGTGTAGAGTCGAGATGGCGGACTAGAGGGGGGTGAATAGTCCATTCTAAAACTTAATCGTATCGACTAACCGAAATAAGTACGGAATTAAAATTATCGGTCTAGCCAAGACTACACCCTTCTATCTATGTTCTCTAGCACCTTACAAAGATCCTAATTAAGCAACAAAGGTGCCGGGCTAGTTAGAGCTCACCTAAACAATTCTAGAGCAAGGTCACACAAACCTATGCACTAATACTTCAAGCAACGGGGGAGCTCCTACACATGCTAGTAGGCAAAAGCACAAAGCCACCTAAGCTCACTAGCAATGCTCAATAACAAGGCTACACAAGCCAAATTATAGAGCGCAAATTACTTAGCTACACAAACTAAGCAAAGTGACTAACAAGGTTACTAAAACCAAATTAGCCACATAAGGGAGCTACTTCTATGCTACACAAGCAAGAAGGTAACTAGCAAGCTACTAAAGCTAAACTAGTCACAAGAGCAACTGCACAAGCACAATGTATATGAAAGTAATACAAGCTTGTGTTTCGCGAAATGCAAATCACTGAGAAGATGACGAAGACAATGTTGACACATTGATTTTTCTTCTGAGGTTCACTTGGTTGCCACCAAGCTACGTCCCCGTTGTGTCGACCACTCACTTGGTGGTTCGGCGGCTAATTGACATCACCTACCAAGCCCGCACGTCGGGCACCACAAGAACCTACCCTGAAAGTGAGGGTAGCTCAATGACACGCTCAACTAGAGTTGCTCTTCACGATCCCCGCAAGGAGAGCATAATCCCCTCACAAATCCTCCTCCGGAGCACCGCACAATCTTCTCGTGTGCTTCAACGGAGTCGCAAGCCACCAAGCCGTCTAGGAGGTGACAACCTCCAAGAGTAACAAGCACCACCGGCTTGCAACATAACCACCTAGTGTCACTCGATGCAACCTCATGATGCAATCGCACTAGAATCGCTCACTCCCTCGATCGGATGAACACTATCAATCACAAAGTGAGTTGGAGGGCTCCCAAGCACTCTAAAGCATGGACACAAAGTCCCCTTGGGTGCTCAACCTCAGCCATGGCCGAGACAACCCTCTATTTATAGCCCCAAGGCTAAATAGAGTTGTTACCCCTTTATTGGGCGTTTTTCAGGCTGACCGGACGCGTCCAGTGTGGCGATCGGACGCGTTCGGTTGCAGCGTCCGGTCACTGCTCTCCTACCACGTGTCCCTCTTCAAACCTCGTAGCTGTTGGCACCCAACGGCTATCTCTATCATGCTCTGACACGGGTGATCGGACGCACCGCTACAAAACGATTGGACGCACGAGGTGTAGCGTCAGGTCAAGTCCAGAGAGCTCCTAGAGCCGCTCTGGTATTACCGGACCGGACGCTCCCAACGTCAGGTCGCATCTCCCTTCGCGCACTGCTCAACGAACATGCTTACGCCAGCGTACGTCATGCTGACCGGACTCATGCCCTTGCGCTTCCGGTCAAGCTAGCCACTCAGCCCGCGCTTGGCCAGAATACCGGACGCGTCTGATATCGATACCGGATGCATCCGGTCACGTCAGGAACCTTGCCACAAAGACAGATCCCGAATGTGTCCGGTCCACATGTCGTACGCGTCCGGTCACCCCGTGACTATCGCGACTAACACTTTTTCAACTCCAACTTATTCTCCTTTGCAAATGTGCCAACACCACCAAGTGTACACCACCATGTGTATGTGTGTTAGTATTTTCACAATCATTTTTAAGGAGTTAATCACTCAACTTGCCACGCCACTCGATCCTAGCAACGATGCAAAGCTAGATCACTCGAGTTGCACTAGATGACCGATATGCAAACAAGTTTGCCCCTCTTGATAGTATGACCATCTATCCTAAACCCGGTCATAAACTTCTCTACACACCTATGACTGGTGAAATAAAATGCCCTAGGTTATACCTTTGACTTGCGCATTCTATTTCATCTCCTCCAATGTTGATGCAACACATGCACCAACATGATCAACAATGATATGATCCACTTCATATCATTACATGATCATATTGGTTCATCGATCTTGACTTCACTTGCTCTTCACCGTTGCTTAGGTCTGTCAGTGCCAAGTCATCACTCAACTTGCCCTTCACTCTTGCAACCGGTCCGTCGAGCCAAGTCATGTCTTGATCTTCTCCACCTTGATCACATGACTCAATGTCATGTCTCATGTGCAATGAGCTCCTTCATCATCACATGTGTAAGCTTTGCAACATTTCCGAGCCATCTTTACCATCATGGCATATGTTGCTCACACACATGTACTTGTGGACTAATCACTTGTGTATCTCACAAAAACATAATTAGTCCACCTAAGGTTGTCACTCAATTAGCAAAACCAAACAAGGACCTTTCACTCTGCCAACCCGACAATGTCCTTTGCCTCAACTAGGTCCCTCCCTAGTGAGAGCTTTGAAAGTTCCTTTGCTAGTTTGCTCGGAAACTAGCCGTTCTTCGTCTTGTAAGCATGATAGACATCCTTTGTTGGTTTGTTGTAAACCTCACCACTCTTCACCGCGGGAGCGTGTTGCTTATCAGCTGCATTCTTCAGTCTTTGGCCACCCAGACGATCTAGTCCTAGTTGGTGTGTGACCAATTTTTGTGTCTACAAGATAATTGTAAAAGCTAAATTAATTTGGGACAGAGGTAGCATGTTGCAAATGGTTGTGCCCCCGGTGGCAGACATCTTACTTTCTCTCCCTTCAACCATCCATCCACTAAACATATGTCAAAGACGTGATATATGACAATAGGATAGCAATTTCCATCTAGGTTTAAATATTTACATTCATCTCCCACAAAAAACTCGGCATGTCAGCATGTGTGCCCGTGATAGCTAAGGTGAACCATGAACTGGCAGGATGGTTGGCAGTGCTTGTTAACCAAGCCGAGAGAGTTGTGTTCATAAACTCCATTGATGATGGCCTGGTCACCTGCATCATAATGGCGGTTGCCCTCCCCCGTGTCATCCTTGACCATTTGGAGCACAAATGGCTAGCCTCGGCTCCGTGATGACATCCGGAGCTAGATGCCATGTTGCCTACAAAACGGCTCAAAAGGCCCACGAGGAAGGAGGCCTGGGTGTCAAGAAGCTCAACGCAACTAACTTATGCCTCCTACTCAAACTTCTACACTGAATACACCACTTGGGCTCCTCATCCTGGGCTGCATGATACGCCAATGCACAAACCTCTCTCTGATGCATGCCAGCTTACACGGTGTCCACAGGCCACACTGCAATCCTCCCAGCCAATTAGTGCATCACCAAGCTGGACATCGGTGACAGATCGTTGACATTCTGGGACGACTTTTGGGCTGGGGATGCCATACTCTCGATGACCTTCCCAGCTGCCAGCAGCCACAACACCAGACCAACAGTTTACGGTCAGGGATGTGCATTTATCTTATGGGTGTGAAAATTTAAGCTAAAACCATGGTGAAATTTTGATTTTAATATTCGTTTTTCAATTTTTTTTTGTGAGTGCATGGGCACCCACAAGATACAACGTAGCTTCGCCACTGGGATGTCGATCTTCCTCTCTAGAGTGGATAGCGTCTTCATCTTCACCAAGCGTCTGTCTTCTTTTGCCGTTTGTCATTGCTGAGAAAGAAAATGTTGATGATCTTATAAGCTCCAAAAATCTCTCGTTGGAGAGCCTGATCACATCTACAGTTACTTATAGGTGACTAAATCGAGCTTGTATGCCGTGGCCCAAATCGAGTTCTTCCACACCGGAGACTCTCCTGTTCTAATTAGTTTGATCACTGCAACCGTTACTTTAATTTTTCCAAACAGTTGGAGTTTGCCCCACCCCACTCAGGCCTTGTTTGGATGTAGTCGTATAATTGCATTAAATCCACATGTGTTGGGTTGGATTAGAGTAGAACTTGAACTAAATTCCATCCCAATCCACCCCAACACAGGTGGATTGAGGTGAATCCAATAATATCCAAACAAGGCCTCAAGCATGCCACCGTGTAAATCTAGTCACCTTCGCCCAAACTGAGTTCCTTGTACCCTAAGTCGTGTCTCAGGCGACCTGATCCATGCATGAATGAAGCTCGTCAATGGTTGCATCGAGCTTGTTTCCAATAAGGCCATGTAGACTTGGAAGCGGAGGAAAGAGAACCATTAAGAAAAGAAGGAAGGAAGCAAACAAGAGCATCTAAAACAGCACCTCTACATACCTGTTTAGGTAGAGCCCCCGCCCCCCTTTCTTTCTGTGGTCTGGTTACTTTTGTTAATTTCAGTGGTACTATCTAAAATAGCCCCCTATTCTTTTTCATTGGCACCCAAACTATATTTCTAAACCTCCACCTCCCAAAACTTGTAAACAACTTCAACTAAATTATTCAGGGCAGCTGTTGAAAAGCGGATTTTCCAACAAGTAGGAATCGAGGGGGGTTTCCGCCTAGACGGTGCTCTAGGCGAAGGCTAATGCTTGGCGGGTAGAAAATCAGAAGGTGGGCCCACATACAATTAGGGTTTCATCAATGAATTCACCAACCAACCACACAGGCTTCAACTCTTCCCTTTTATAGGGCGCTGCTTACTACTACTACTCCCTTTTTACATCTTTGCCTTACAGCTGCTACGATACATTCCCCGAATATCCTTTTGCTAGTACAGGTAACCCCGGGCAAACCGGACCTTCTCCTCCTTGCACCACCTTGTCTCCTTGGGCCTTAATTGCCGGCCCAAGGGAGGCCCATCCCCGGCCTGAGGCCTCCGCCGCGTAGTGAACCTCCCTACTGCGGTGGAGTCATCCTCGACCTCTGCCCGTGACGCCACAGCCTCCGCCGCCCGCTTGAGGCGCCGCGGCCTCTGCCTTTGCTTGGCGGCCTCCGCTCACGGCGTCGTGGCCTCCGCCTTCGTTGGGTGGCCTCCGCTCATGGCGCAGCGGCCTCCGCCTTCGCTGAACGGAGGGCGAAGGCCCTGTTGGCTGTCCCTGCATGACATCACTCAACAGTTGTGTTATCGTTTGTTTGTCACTTGCTCTAGCCTCCGCTACTCGTGTAACCATGCCCCAACAGCAGCGGTAATGTGCCAGAACAAAAGACTTGGTTGAGTAAAAGTAACTGTCCCGACCAACAGTCTACCATCTAGCAAAATTGATCAGATTGATCTTGAAATGTGAAAGAGCATAGAAATATTGGTGAGAAATTGACAAAAGACATAAAAATAATGGCAGCGTAGTATTGTAGATCTATCTAAAATGGAACAGCACATCAAAACCACCATGAGCATACTGATCCTTTTCTCAGTCTAGCATCCAGCTCAGGAACTTCATCGAAGATTTCTCATACTTTTGGGCTGTTAGCATTCTTGTCAGGGTATGCAAATCCCGATGCCTCACAAGCCATCTCACAAGACACTTCAATCATGTCACTCTATTTGATAAGAAAAAGTAAGGTGAGTAACCATAGAGTTTCATGTCTTCAGCTTTGATATTTTCTTCCGCATAAGCTCGATATATAGTGCAAAACAGAGGCATATTTTACTAGATGCCGGCATACGTACAGTTCCACTATATGCATTTATTCATAGTGTGCCCCTTAATCTGACATTAGTCATATGACGCACATGGTCTAGCTTTAGAATGGTAGATTTGGATATTATATATACAAATTAAAGGTATTAATTGTATTACATTTAAATTTTATCAAACATGAGCAAATATAGAGGGCTATTTTGAATTATCTTACATTTAGGGGTTACTTGTATTAACTTATCTTACATAATCCCTGAGAGGGATAATTCATATGAAAATTTTGGCAGTTACTCCACTTTCAATACTACAATAATCTTTATGGAGGCGGGCATTTTGAGTTTTTGGAGGTGGGCAAAGCAACCGCCACCATTCAAAGGCCTCCATTAATGCGCCCGCCTCAGTTAATCAATCAGACTAGCCACAGCGTCACCGATGCTGAAAAAACATCTCAGTATGCCACCTCATATCGATGCCCAAACCCGTATATGGCCATAGTGATAAACATCGATGCTTTACTGTGCGTGAGACCCAAAGTTCAGAACCTGTCTCCTTCCTTCCGAAGTCTCACTGCTCAGCGCGCAGAAGAGCAGGACTAGCAGTCGGCTGAAAAAAATAATTTTTTACTCTTTCAGCACCCGTGAATGAACATGTGTCGGCTCAACAAAATTTGGACTCGGCATCGATAGCTACAGCGGTCGGCACCGATGCTTCGACGCTCTCTCTCCTCTTTCAGCATAGCAGAAAACCAACGTTGTGGGTAGTCTCAGAAAAAATAAAAAAAAAACCGTTGATGAGCCCATTTCCAGTGGCTTTGGACTGGACAATGGATCGTTCAGCCATTTTGAATTGACAGACAGTACAGCACAGTAGAGTGGTCTCCTTTTGTTTTTCCCGTTCAAAAGTCATCATCAATCAAAATTTAAAAACAGGGGCTAGGCTACGTGACCTTCGCCGGTCAAAACTTTGAATTCCTTTTGGTGACAGTGGAATCTTTATATTCAATACCCGCCCGTGGACCACAGTGTTTGGTTGTCAAGACCAGATCGACACATTGTTTGGTTCGTTTGGAGTTCGGCTGTGAAGCAGCTCTGCTATGGGGCTAAACCGTTTTTTTTTTCTAAAAAAGGTTTGGTAAAATAGTTTTTCATAGCGGTTAAAAAACGATGAAATGTCTATAATATCCTCTATCTTTTTTCTTCACCTATTGTATAGTTTTTCTTTTCTCTCTCTCCACCCTATCTTCTCCACCGTGCGCCTACTCCTTGGCTCCATCCCCCTTTCATCTTTCATCTTCCCTCGCCTCTAACTAGCTTTGGTGTTCCCACATGTCTATGCGAATCCACGCCCATGCGTCCCGGGTGTGCTCGTCCGCATAGAGCCACGGAGGAGGCCCTCCAAGCCATGCATCACCGCCTGGGGGCGCACCGGGCCACAGGCCGCTACCGCTTGCAGCACCGCTCCTGCTCTCGCATCGCCGCTTGTAGCACTAGTAAGGAGGGCAAAAGTGTATCTTGACTTGTAGGTGAGTCCAGCAAACTGGTGTGAGCAGTTTTTTTTTGGCTTCACCAGATGCTAGACGATTGTTTCATAGGGTTTTCTAGAGATTCACATGAGGAGCTGCAATATTTTGAGCTGTTTGGTAAGTTAATAGGCAAAACAGCTTTGGAAGCGCTTGCTGAATCTCTACCAAACGATCCCTTACTCTCAATTTTCCTCGGTAACCCTCAGAGATGGAGCCAGGCCATTTTAGTACCATCACTTGACAACGAGTCTTTAAAAAATTTAAGGCTAAAGTGCACACAAACCTGAGAGAAAACAAGGTGAAAGGATCAAGATATAAAAAATATTATAGGTACATGATAGAAAAGAAGATATATGATTAGATATTAGATAAAAAATAATTTTGAGAAAAACTATTCATTGAGAATATGATTTCTAATGTCTATGTTATTTGACGAGTATAGAAAAACTATTGGGTTAAGACTATCCTAATAGAATCGGAAATGCTGTGCTAATGGTGCCCAATCGTCCGGACGCACCCGTTCGCTGGCCGCGACACCAGCCCAACGGCCCGATAGCCGTATCTTCAACAACCAGACGCTTCCGTTCTCTAGAAGGCTTTCAACTCTCGGACGCTTCCATTCCGCAGCGCCGTGACCTCACTCTGCCACGCTGCCTCGGTGTTCTCCACGACATCTGAAAGCCCGACCGGCATCTCCACCGCGCCCAAGCGCGGCCGCCCGCCTTCCACCATCTCCACCGCACCTCCTGTCCGCCATAGTATTCTCATGGATGGCCTTCTCCACCGGAGCGGTGACAGCTCGCGCCAGATCCGTTGCGGACTTCTCGATCGAACTTATCATGGCCTTCTCCACTGGAGCGGCGAGCTCTACATCGGTGAACTCTACACGTCGACGAGCTTCCATTCCCAAGGAGCAAGGAGATGTTGTGCTGAAAGTGCATGTTCCAAATATATGTTTCATGTGTTTTATAGGTATGTTGCAATTGTTTTATATCGGTGTTGTAAAAGTAGATCGGGATGTTGGAAAAGTAGATCGGGATGTTGCAAAAGTAGATCGAAATTGCAATGGTATGCACATATGTTTCAAGCGTATGTTCCAAATGTTTCATCAGTATCAGACGTATGTTGCAGGTGTTTTCATCTAGATATTGCATATACATGCATGTTGCAAGTGTATGTTTCAGGTGTTTCATACGTCTGTTGCAAGTGTTTGATCTGGATGTTGCATAGTTTGCAATGGTTTTCAAGTCATTTTTAGGTATTTTTGCAAATGTTTCAGACGCATGTTTCGAGTGTTTCATATGTCTTCTTTTTGTATTCTGTTGGGTCTGGATGTTTCAAAAGTAGATCGGGCGTTGCACATGGGATGCGCGTGGAAAGCAGTTGGTGGCACGGGCGATGTCCAAGGTGATGCGGGCACTCTGCTGGGGCGCTCGCTTGCAAGGCCGACGCGCTGGCTTGCTCAGCGGGTATAGTCCGACACTAGCACCCTAGATCGGATGTCCGGACTCTAGCAAGTCCCATAATAGAATTGTGCCTATTAATGACTTGGCTACTAGTGCTAGGACCGTACCGTCCAACTGAATATATCTACACCAGACAGATTCGATCAAAATTTTTATTTTCCAGCTCGTATGACGGCGTTTTGACGAATCTCGAGTCTTGGTGAGGCCACCACGCCTGGCCGGGCGACGACTTGGGCATGGTCAGTCCGCAGCGGAACGTGGGAAGCGCGAGACGACCGGCGATCGAGGGCGAAACTGACTCGTTCGCCGTAGCAGCAGCCGGCAGCGCCCGTTCCCACGGGAAAAAGAAAACACCCGTCCCATCCGCCGGTGCGCCGTGCGCAGTCGTCATCGCAGGCGCCGACCTCTGCTGTGGACTGCAACCCAGCCAGATAGAGCCTCCGTTGCTCTGGGCGTTTGGTGAGCATTTCCAAACTGATCGGCCATTCTTATAGCTAGGACTCGCGGTCGTCGTTGATGTAGTATAGTTTTTTTTTTTCTTCTAAAAAGGACTCAAATATATTAATTAGTCGTAGTAACACTTAAAAACATATTTACAAAGAATTAGAATTTCCGATCTCTAGAGACAGACTTGTAGCATCCTATTCCTAGCTAGGCTGACACAGCATAGAAGAGTTGATGGCCATTATGGACTGACGTTTCTGCATGGCACGCAGCCATTGGATCGTCAGCAGTCCACGTCGAGAGCACGAGCGGCATGTAGCTTAGCACAAGTGGATAAGCATGGGCGCTTTGGCGGGGGTGTTGGGAACATCACATGCATGCATGTACAGTTAGAGTTAGGCATGCATGCATGCTTGTAGCAGACTAGTGGTGGTCCTTTGTTTCACTGACAGTGCAAGGTCGGATCAGCCACCGCACCACAGAAGCCATTGCCAGGTCTTATCTACGGCCAGCCGGCGGCCGGCGCCGGTCCCGCAGGTAAAAGGAGCCGTCGCGATCGCGGGTGCCCTTTTTTCTTGAGTTGTCGTTGTAATCGATCGGTGGAGTGACGCGAATCGACCGATTGACCAATTAGTAGCATAGCATGGAGGAGTAAAGTGCTGCCAGAGTCTCTCTCGTTTCAAGCCGGCAGGCACGAGCACGAGCTGGTGCAACTTGTAAACAAGGTATGACCACCTGCAGTGCAATTACACGATGCTTCCTCTACTCTCCGTCGACAATGACACCGTACTACTACTGTCGTCGTTAATTAGCGCATCGTTGAGTGGCAGCGGGATGCATGGATTTAACTGACAGGCGCCGGCCGACCATGTCGAATTGGGGTCTTGGAAACGAGTTAAGAGGAAACGAGCGGTATAGCGGTGACACACTGACACTGACACTGACACCTACGCATGTCGGATGAGCAAACGAGTTTATGAGGAAACGAGCAGTATAGCGGCGTGCCGGGCTGCCGGCTAATTTCCTTCGGGCTTCGGCTGGCAGCTGCTTTCGGCTGGTGTTTGTGGACTCACACGGGATACAATTTGTCACCGAGAGTGTCATCCTTCGGCTGCTGTCCTTTGGAGTGCAATGCGATTGATCATCAATGATGCTAACTTTAACTGCGACTGTAATTATTTTGGGATTCAGACACCTCCGTCTTATGGTTATTATTATCGCACGAGAGCGTTCCCACAAGTGTAGGAGAAATCAATCGCGATACTTTTCATAAAGTCGACATCAATATAATCACTGCATGGATTCATTCTATGGATTCTTTTCTTAGGGAAAAAATGGAGCCAGGTGGGTGCGTCGTGCATGTGACGTTTGTTTGTGAGTTTAAATGATAACAACCATTTATACAATAGTGCATAGGTTATTTCATAGTTCTAACTATCTCTTTATGTACAATAGCGAATAAATGGTTGCTTCACAAAATAATTACCTCTTTCTGTTATCTATCAGTACATCATAAAAAAATCCAATATGGCACCACATGAGACGACCTATGAGACTGCTTACGTGTACCAACATATACTTTTCCTCTTAGAAAATTTAGTTTGTGCCATCTCCTAAACACATACTTGTATTTAGTTTGTACCAACATACTTGTATTTAGTATGTGCCATCTCCTATACAAACTAAATTTTAGCACGACCAATTTTTAATCACCAAATTCGTCGTCACCGATTTAGCCATTTAGGGATGCAACGAGGCAGACTCAGACTAGGCGTGAACTCTCCATACCCATACTCGAAACCTGAACTCAAAACAAGAAACCACCCTAAACACCGATTTTGGTGATGCACCTTCGCCACTAAATCCGGCGGATCCTCGAAACTTTGATTGGTTCCCACAAGGAGTTGTCGCGATCGTGATGCCTGCCCTTTTTCTTGAGTTGTCGTTGTAATCGGTGGAGTGATGTGCATCAACGGATTGGCCAATAACATGGAGTAGTATCTAGTAGGAAAGTGCTGCCAGGGGCACGAGCTGGTGCAACTTGTAAACAAGGTACGTAACTACCCTATATATGTGACCTGCAATTGCAGTGCACTTTGACACACTCCGTCGACAGTGACACCGTAGTGTCGTTAGCGCATCGAGTGCAGCTCTACTGGCGCGCGCGCATGCACATAGCCATAGACTTAGACCGACGGACGCCGACCGTGGAATTGGGCTCTTGGCTAATTAAGCCAACTAGTGACACACCGACAACTACGGATGAACAAATGAGTTATGGCTGGGGTAGTAGTATAGCGTGGCAGCTAATTTCCTTCGGCTGCTATGTTTGTTTGGCATCATGTTGTTGAATGGTACTAAGACTGGGGTAGTAGACTTTTTTTTAAGGGGTGGGTAGTAGACTTGCTGTTTTGTTGATAGATAAGTGCTACCACCGTTCAAATTCTAAGACATATCCAACCCGAAATTGTTACGATCAATCGTCCAAACAATCATTCTCGTTGTTTTATAGTAAGCAGTGATATATTTTTTTAGGTTTAGTGTCATCGTGAATCAAATCTTGCTCATGGTCCAACCTAAAGATCCTAGTTTTATGTTCCCTATTTGCTACTAACTGAAAGTACTTAGTTTTGACGTTCCAATCTAATAAATTCTTTACTCTAGCACGTTGGTGGCATTTCAGTTCTTCCTCTCTTAAAAGTTCCACTAATATTTCATTCAAGACGTTCTTAAAATTCAATTTTTCTTTGATATCCTTGCTGATAAAAATTTCACTTTGATCTCCTTACATCGTCAACGCCAAATCATAGAACGGACAGACGGCAATGTCTACTTTATCACTGCAGGACCGATGGCAATGGAAACGACATCACTGTTGGATCATACGCTAAGCCAGCGGTGATGATAACCTTGGTTATCACTGTGCACTTTCACAAACATGAGCCAAGATTGTCAGTGAAGGAGAAGTTACGAACCGCTGGTGATGAGCAATTTGTACTAATGAATCCCACGGGCTACCGCGACTGCTCAAGGGTTGTGGAACTATTGCATTCGACCCACATTCTTGTTGCATCTCAATCCTAGAGCATGACTCGTCGACACCACTCCTTTTTTCTTGATTCTCTCTGCTTTGATCTCTCATGGGCTCTCGTCTTGGCAGACGAATGATATATATACACAGGGCTTTTGCAATTTTCAGCTGTTAGATAAGTTAAGTACTCGAGAAAGGGTTGGTTGGCATTTAGATGAGTTAAATACTGGAACATGCTACACGCCACATGCAAGTAGCAGAAGTGCACTTAGGCCCTGTTTGGTTTCCAGGTGTTAAAAGTTTAACTCCCATCACATCAATGTTACGGTAAATGCATGCAGTACTAAATGTAGACTAATTACATGCATGTCGGCACATATTAGGAGTAATTTACGAGACGAATCTATTAAGCCTAGTTAGTCTAAGATTAGAAACTTTTTATCAAATAAGACGAAAGTGCTACAGTATTTGTTAAACTTTAACACCCAAACCAAACACGCCCTTAGCAACGCTTTTGTGCAAATCAGGATGGTCCGATTGCAATAAACTGAATATGATCGAGGCAAACACACCTTGGATTTCTCTAGTCTCAATAAGCCAGTTAGAACCCTTTCAATCACCATAGAGACGAAAGAAGAACAAAAAGAGTTAGGGTGTAGAAGATAAAATAAAATAGAATAAAAAGGATAGTAGATGTCATCAAGAGATGGTAAAACACTGGTTAACAGGAGTGCGTTGCCACTGATGAACCCTGATTGATAAGAGTACGTGATTTTAGTCTTTTATTAGATAGGCTCGGACCTCTCTTTTTTTTAGAACGTCCCCAAGAGTTTTGCCAAATTATTATATTATTAGAAGAATAATAGAAAAAGGAATTATAAGCAAACCCACTTTAATTAAAAGGGTCTACACGACCTTACATGACAGGTTCAGACCTCTCATAGAAGAGTAATACTATCTAGGCTTAATATGTTGCATGTGTAATGTTGAGAAAACAATCTGTCCTATTAGCTATAATTGCCATGACTAAAGACGTAATGATGAACAGTATACCTTTTTTTTTTGTCGACATCAATCACTGCATGGAATGTTTTTTCTCCCTAAAAGAAAGCTGGTGGGCCGCAATCGGTTCGTCGATCAATACATGCATGCACTTGATTTTGGTACTGATTGTACTACCACCGCCAAACGCTGACGAAGTGCTGGTATTGTTTTCTTCGTTTAGCAGGAGATCGAAGCGATTAGCATTGTTCAATTTAACTTGTTCGCAAGGAGATCTTAGCAATGGTCTTCTGATCACTGAGGACTAGGAGGAATGGGGGATCACCGTACAGCTCAAAGTTGAGGGCTCAACTCCTTGTAGCTGAACTCCTATGGAGAATATGAGAGAGCCGTGCTGTGTAAAAATCAAGCACGAAATGCCATCATTGTGATGGCCTAGGAAACCATTTCGGAGCTTTACTGTGGTGCTGTGCTGTACTAAGCAGCACGGATACGGATACGTAGATACGGCATTTTCATAAAAAAAACCCGATACGTGGATACGTTTTAGTATTTTTAATAAATAAATAAATAAGAATAAAGCATATTAAAAATTCTAAAAGCAGTAGCAGCCAAGGCTTGCATTCTTGTAATTGTGTTGTTTTGCTCATGTTTTCTGCATTTTCATCTAGCCAACGTTCCAACAGAAGCTTGCAAAGCATCTCCATCCACTCATCAAAATCCAATTAAGAACGTACAGGTGTTTAGTGCAGAAGTAGAACTAGTCAACTTGAGGGAGAATTAAATTATTTAGGTATATCACAATGCTGCATCTATATAATATCAAGATCCGGAGAGAAATTAAACAAAAAGGGGATTAGAGAAAGGGTAAATGAGAAAGCTCA
Source organism: Saccharum hybrid cultivar R570 (assembly GCA_038087645.1). Taxonomy (NCBI): domain Eukaryota; kingdom Viridiplantae; phylum Streptophyta; class Magnoliopsida; order Poales; family Poaceae; genus Saccharum; species Saccharum hybrid cultivar. The sequence goes on along the minus strand of JAQSUU010000809.1, from coordinate 3,652,120 downwards.
CTAAGTTGGCCTAACTGCTGGCCATGATCAGCAAGCGATCTGGGGGCCTTGGCTCTCTTCACCGGCCTAGCCTCCACAGTTCACAGGATCAGCGTGGAGCAGAGGACCTCCTCGCTGCCGCCGCCGCTTGGCCGTGGAGGAGCTCTTGCGTGCGGGCGTGTTATTGCGGCTGTGTAGGGTTAGAGCCTTAGAGGAGAAGAGGCAGCAAGCACGCCTGCACGAGGGAGTCTAGAGTTATCCAACTAGCTGTTGATGGGCTGGGCCGTATCGGACTAACGTATCAAACAAGATTAACATATCTATGAAGAGTATCCGAATTATTGTTGATTTATTTTTTTTACGGATACTCCATGGACACGTATCCATGCCATATCGGATACGGATACGTATCCGATACAGGATACGTCCCTATCTTGGAGTATCATGGTGCTGAGCAGTCGGCCGGCCACAGGCCTCTTGCACTTCTCATGATTCTGACGCTGACATTCAAAACCATGTTACAGCTCTTAGGCAACAGCCCTCGAAACCGCTGCTTAGCACATCTGCTCCTTGGTGAGCTGCCGCAGCAACTGAGCAAACGCCGCTTCCTACGCAAGCGCCCAATGAAAACATTGTGCTGTGTCACCGATCTATGCAACTAATTTGCGGTTGCAGGCATGCTTACTTAAACGAAGAAGAGGTATGCGAACATGAATGCCCTCGACCCAAATTCCTATTGCATCTCATTCCCAAGAACATGACCCACACAAACGCCCCCTCAATATGTTGCGGACCGCCTCCACTTTGATATCTCATTCTTGTTTTGGTAGCCGAACGATATGCACACAACTTTCACAATTTTCAGCCGTTGTCAAGACATACCAAGAACCTATAGCTACTTATAGGAAGGACGATGCACTATGTCTCGTCCCTTCGTATCTGTGATATTTATTTTGGTTGTCCCAATGGTCCAAATTGAAAAGAGGCTTTTGGCATTAACGTGTGCAGGGGGTAGCTCACACGTTTACGATCCCTCGAGATGACCCTTCCGCTACAATCCCACACCACTAGCCACGTACTCCCTCCGTATCGGATTTAGAAGTCGTTTAGGACAGCGACACGGTCTTCAAAACACAACTTTGACCTCTTGTTTTTATAAAAAATATTTATGAAAAAGTGATATATGTATACTTTTATAAAAGTATTTTTCAAGACAAATCTATTCATATAAATTTTACATTTGCAAACTCAACAACTTAAAAGATATTGATGATTTATATTCCCAATGTTTGACCCAAACCTTGTCCAAAATGACTTCTAAATCCGATACGGAGGGAGTACTCATTTCTTTCCACCTCCATTTATAACTCCTACTTGGAGCAATTGTGCCTATTAGGAACACGATACGATCCTTACTGGACATAGGGCCCGTTGCATGAACCAATATAACCTTCTGAGCTTCTAAGGCCTTATTTGGATTCACTATCTGATAATAGTTATTTATCTAATAGCTATTATCTGATTTGATTCAGCTAGTGGGATAGTTGTTAAAAAAGGTGGGATTGTTGTTATCTAAAGCTCGAGCTAACAATTATCTAGTCTATTATCTACATCTGTTTGAATCCAAAAGAGATAATTATTAGCAGATAACTACTATCTATAGGGATCCAAACATGGCCTAAGTGCTAAGTCATCCGAATCAAACGCGTTACTCTTAACCACTTTGTTGGTAGTACAAAACACTGACAACCCTGATTTATATTCCAAAGCTTAACTTGAACTTTTATTAACTGTGTTTGTTTAAGTTTTTATTATTTAGCTATTTTTGCTTCCTAGTCCATGTGAATATTTGTCTTATTTCTATTCATCATTGTAGCTAGTACAAGTGGATAAGCATGGGCGCTCTGGCTTCATTTATTCCCACTGCATCACGCGTAGTATGTACAGTTAGAGTTAGGCATGCATGCCTGAAGTTGTAGCAGACTGATGCCGCAGTAGTGTTCTTCGGCTACCTCCTTCGTTTTTCGCTGACAGTGCATGAACACCGGACCATTGCCTGTCTTATATATCTATGCTCCGATCCTGTCCAGCCCCGCAAGGACTCGTCGCGATCGCGATGCACTTTTTTCTTGAGTTAATAATTGTCGTTGTAATAGCAAGACCAGTAACATGGAGTAACTAGCTGGGGCCTGTTTAGTTGCAATTTTTTTTGAAAAACGACACTGTAGCAAATTTCGTTGTTATTTAGCAATTAGTGTCCAATCATAGTCTAATTAGGCTTAAAAGATTCGTCTCGTCCATTTCATCTAAACTATGTAATTAGTTTTATTTTTTTATCTATATTTAATGCTTCATGCACGTGTCCAAAGATTCGATGTGACGGAGAATCTGAAAAATTTTGCAAAATTTTTTGGGAACTAAACAGGGCCTAGTAAAAGTGCCACTGTCAGTGAGAGAGGCGGAGCTCCCCATTATGCACACTGGGGCGGTTGCCCCAGCTACCGCTGGTGCGGCCCCGTACCCTAGCTTCTCCTTCCCAATCTGCAGTGTCCAGCGCTGTTTCTTGACTTCGGCACAAGGAAGACCGAGACCGAAGGGACGTGCAGTGAGGGACTGAGGGCTACGAGCCTCCGACTCAGAGCCTCGGCCAGCGATGCCTGCTGGTCCTGGACCATGATGGCCCAAGCCCAATAAACGGATAACTCCCAAGTGGCCAAGCCCCAACAGGTAATATTAACAGTATCAAAATGTCTGAACGTCTAGTTGAGAAACACACACGAAAAATGAATATTTGTGTTTTTTTATATCCTGCTGTATTCTTCGTCTTGTTGAGAAATTCTTCCGTGTTCTTCTGGAAATAAACCTCAATGCACAAAGTTACAGAAACCGATTGCATGTGACCAAGTTTGTTGTGCCGCAAGCGAAGACCAAAGAGAAACAAGTTTATAAAGCTGATACTTGTTCAATCAGCACGCATGAAAGAAAGAAAAGGCCATCAGGTTCATCACTTTATTGTGAGTGAAGAAACCAAAGCTAATTATGACTGTCATAATTTTTTTTAAAAAAAACATCAACACTCTTGTGGGGATCGTGGAACTCCTTTAGTTTTAAATTTGCCATTTATTTGGCACTTAAACTCTCATTTGTGTGATATCAATAAAAATATGCCTACGATCACATGTGTCCACGCCCACCTAAAATTTTGCGTGAGCTCCGCCACTGGTCAGTCTCCTTTCAAGGCACAAGCGAGAGCTCGTGCAACTTGTAAACAAGGTAATTACGGAATGCAATTTGTTTCCAGGAAGAAGAATACTGTTGGAAAGATGTGAGAACTGAGAACACGGTCACGAGGATGGTGGCAATTAAAGATGATACGACAATGTAAGATTTAAGATTGGGAACCTCCGGAGCGTGTGGTCTGGAAGGAATGGCAAGCGAAAGCAGCTATGGCAGGAGATAGAACAATGCTCAGGACATTTAACCTGAACAATTTTGGCCGAGCCGCCGCCGCCATCTCGAATACATGCATTGTCGGCTTGTATATATATGCTCCATTGTTTCTTCGAAACAAATTAAAGCGGAGGACAAACTTTTTCTCTATTTTTTGTTTCTTAAGCCAATTGAGATGATGAGCAGAGTTCGTCTGATAGGGTAGAGATCAATCACAACAGTTACTGTCACTTTCGCCGACATCAATCACTGCACGGACTCTTTTTTTTCTCTCTCTCTCTCTCTCTTCCTTAGAAAAACTGAAGTTTGTGGGTGCACGGTGTGGTGTTTATTAATGATTTAAGGCGTGGATCGGAATAGGTTCTTGGACCTGCGTGTACTTGATTTTAATTTGATACCGACCAAGCACTGCACTGCATGCATTAGTGTAGTAGTAATAATTTCTTTGCGAGCAGTTGTTTTCTTCTTTTATTAGCAGCAGATCGATGTAACTAGTATTATTTTTCTGAAATACGCACTAGCACTGTCTCCTTATTTTTAGCTATCACCATACATGCATGATTTCCGTTTTCTCCTAGTACAAATTGAACTCTTGGCCAGCTTACGTACCCAGACATGTATTGCGAGCCATCTATAGCTCAGCCTGCCATTGATGTGGCGTGAGATGGAGAACCAAGACTGCATGAGCGCCGCGGCGATGCGAGCACCCCGGCCCCGATGTGATCACTACCCTGACCTACGCAGCATACACGATTCTCATTTGCTCAGGCACACAAAGGATCTGCGTCTCAACCTGCCATCGACGTGGAGTGATGGTCAACAATCGCCGGGCTCCTCTGGTTCACGCGCAGAATTTGTTCACCTCATTGCACAACGCTCAGCTACAAGCACAAGCAGGAGAGTGATCATGGTGGCTGCACGAGCGCCGCCACCAACGACGACACCTGATGTGATCACCAACCTGACCTACACAACTCAGTTGGAGTTTATAGTAGCGCTATGCGTGCTTAATTTCACCAAACAGATCTATACGAGCATGACTCCCTTGGAACCCATTGGACCCAAATTCCTGTTGCATCCTACTCCAAATTAATAACATGACCCACTGACGTATTTTGTTTTTCCTGGCTGCCAGGCAGCACCTCGATCTCTCATTCTTGGGTCCAGTTTAGTTCCAGAAAATTTTACAAATTTTTTTAAGATTTCCCATCACATCGAATCTCTGGACACATGCATGAAGCATTAAATATAGATAAAAAAATAAAACTAATTACATAGTTTAGCCGTAATTCACGAGACGAATCTTTTAAGCCTAATTAGTTTATGATTGGACACTAATTGCCAAATAACAACGAAAGTGCTACAGTAACATTTTGCAAAAAAATCGCCATCTAAACAAGACAGTGTGAAAGGCTACCCTATTTGTAGGGAGGATGGATGCACTCGCATGGTACGGTCATTTAACATCGTCCTCGTCATTATATTTTTAACTAGTTCCCATTCATCACCAAAAGTGAAAAATATTGGAAAGAGGCTAAGCTATATGACCTTCATGAATCGGTCAAATGTTTATTGTAAAGTTTTTGTACATTGACCTCCATAAAAAAAGTTGCATGAGTTGTCTTTTTGTGGCTATGCCTAGCTATAAGCATGTCTTTCACTAAGAGAGAAAGAGAGTTACAACTCATAGTCCTAGTAAGCCTTAGCTTAAGAGGAACAACATGATCCTTGCAGGACAAGCCTCACAAGAATCCCAACAAAGCTCACAAATTTCATAGCAAACAAATTGCGGCACGCTCATGGACCACAATTCCAATACCTACCGACGCTAATGCGCTTGGCCATTCAGTCCGCGCACAATCCAAATGGAAAAATTGTGTGTTGCCATAAGAAACTAGTTAAGGACAGCTCTAAGGGACGGCAATCAAGTTGCTCCTTGCGGATCCTCCTCGACAACACTTTCCTCCATGATGAGCGTCCTAATTTTGTCTTACAACTTTATTTTGAAAAGTTATAATTTTTTCGTGATGCACCAATTTTTAGAGGCAAAACCATATTGTCAATCGCCTCCAAAAATCGATAGGCGTGGTGGTGTTTCTAACTATTTCTAGAGGTGGTTGGAAACATCAACCATTTCTATAAATGAGATTTTTCGGTTGGTGTTATATATCAACCGCGTTTGAAAACACCAACATATGTTTTTTTTATAGAGCCACCTCTGCCAAAAAGAGAGGCGGTGGTGTGGTGTTGCCACCTAGGCCCCGTTTGGCTGGCCTTCTCCAGCGGCTTCAGGAGCCGTTTGGAGCCGTTTTCTGCCAGACGGGATAAAATGAAATGGCTCCACCAATGAAGCCACTAAAAACGTGCTCTCACATAGCTTTAGGGTGGGAAGGAGCAAAAAATAGTGGCTTCTCCCGGCTTCACCTTATCCTACATGGCGTTCTGTGAGAGCATATTTTAAGGAAATCTATATGTGCAGCTGTTTTGCCAAACGACTTATCAAAATGGCTCCAGCTCCACCGATAGAGTTGTTCATGGAGCTGAAGCCCCAAAAAACGGCTTCACTAGTGAAGTGGAGCCGTGCCAAACGGGGCCCTAGTGTAGGGCACTAGGTGTTGTTAGTGATAGCATTGCATGTTCTATAATTGGTGTGTTGCCCTGTTCTTGTAGTGTTGAGTAGCTACATGTGTTGTGGTGTTCGAGTGGCTGCACGTGTGCGCCTCGCGTGGATGTAAATCGTCTGTGGACTGGCTCATATGTCATCCCGGCTGCCCATACGCGTACCTTATACAATCAATGTAATAGAACAACAGTCAATCCCAATTACTCTTTCACGGTATCTAACGCGTTCCCATCGCGCTTCCCGCTTCCGCAACCCTAGCTGCCGCTAGACTCTAGCCGCAGCACCTTGCTGTTACCAGGTGCGACGACTATTGTAGGACCAGGTACGTCATGTTTGTCAACGTTACAACTGAGGACCAGGTGCGACGACTATCGGATGTCAACCCGAACGGCAACAAACACTTTGCCACATCTGTATCTGCTATCAATTCAAAGAGCGCAGACAAAATTTTCTCGACCATCTGCAAGCACAACTGGTGAAAGCCGTGCTACAAGAGGATGGCTACGTGTACACTGCAAGCCTTGCAAGTTGAATTGAAGGAGCAGCATATCTTGGACTACCGGCGAGCCTGCACGATGAACACGCAAGCACACAAGATGGGAAACGCAAGCACAACAGCTGCCACGTGCCACCGAAGAACAGGGCGGAGATTTGACTGGTGCACGGAGAACTCCACACCCACGCGCAAAGCCTCGACCATGGCCGCCACCCGATGCGGACATAGGAGCCCGGCAAAGCCGACAAATGCGCGCGTGAAGGCTACTCCCGCGCCTCCCGCAGCACACGCATCCTCTTCTTCTTCCGAACGAATAGGGAGCACCGTGGCCTCAACCTTGCTGGGAACAAGAGACCAACGTCCCCACGATGGCCAGGCGCGGCATTATAAACTGCTCCATCTTGGAATGGCACCACACCACCAGTCTCGTAGGGACACAAGACCAGAGAAGGGCAACCTCTCCATAACACGGAGCAGCTCTCTTTGAACCGAGTTCCTGTTGCGTCTCACTCCAAGAAACAAGACCATATACAGACGTCACACGACACATGTTGTTGTCCATCTCCGCTTCAATCTCTCGTGTTCTCATCTAGGCAGCTGCAATTTTAGCCATTGGTCAGGGCATAGCGATATAACCATACATAGCTATTTATAGGCAAGGTTTACTCTGCCGTCACTTAAGATCAACTATTGGTGTCTTTTGGATTGGTAGGTGAAGAACTGAAAGTCACCACCCAAAAATGTATACATCTTTCCTTATACTATAACTTCTCACACTATTGCATGTAGTGTTAAATTAACGAGAGTGGGTCAGGAGAAGAGAGCCACGAGAAAATATTGATGGTAGGTCAGCATGTCCAATCTATACAGGGAGTGGGATGCCACAAGAATCTTATTTGAGCTTGTTTGGTTCTTTCACGGGAGCTCATCTCGTCAAACTGAGCGAGGAAACCAACTGGAACGCGCATGTTTCTTTGACAGGCGAGGTTGCTTCGGGTACCCATAGTGTCGCATGCGACCTGTGCTCAAATCGGGAACGAGAAGGTTTTTGAACCATCGATGCAGGCCATTGCAGGTGCCAGTGCTGAAATCAAAAGCAAGTCCCGCGGATCATGTACATGCCTCAATGCTAAGTGATTAATTTTTTTCTTCTATCACAAAGTCTCCATATGTAGAAGGAAGATATCGATAAACTAGCATCTATGTGGAATTGACATCAATGCTCACATGTGTGCTGTTAGTCCACTACAAGAAAAAGTCGCTCTAGGCACGCTTTTATAGTAACGCATATTAAAAGCGTCTCTACATAGTCATGTAAAGATGCTTTTTAACACGATTTTATGAACGTGTCAACATAACACGATATTAGACATGTTTTTAGTGTTAAAAGGCATCTAAAGACATTTTTTATGATGGTATTGTAAGCGTCTCAAAGTGACACGGTGGTAGACACGTTTTTAATCGTCAATAGCTTCTAGACATGTTACAAAGCGTATCATAGAATGCTTCATAGACAATTGAAGATGTTTTTTGATACAGTACTAAAGTCGTCTCAAAATAACACAAAGATAGACACACTTTAAACCATTAGTATAATTTATACACGTTGCAAAGCGTTTCAATAATCGTACATAGTCACGTAAACATGCTTCTTGATACGATATTGAAAACATCTCAAAGTGAAACGAAATTAAATATGCCTTCATCATCCATCAGTAGCATGTAGAGACATTGTAAAAAATTTATTAACATCCATTACATATCTAAGTCCTCTCAGTACTCATTTTTTCTACAAATTTGTAGTTACTAAATATTTCTACTTATGCTTTATATCGCCATAAAATTTAAGTTTTAAAATTTGAAAATAATTTTCTTAACATTCTACCTCAAGTGTCTTTCGGACCTGCTTGTACTCTTGGCCATTTTAGTATATATATATAATACTATAATATCATAAAAAAGAACACAAAAAATCTATAGAGTATTAATAACATAAAAAACCACAAAAAATGTGGTAGCAATAGGTTGGAACCTGTTTTAAAATTTGAAAATAAATTTCTTAAAATTCTACCTCAAGTATTACTTGTTTGTACTCTTGGCCACTATAGTATATAATAATATAATATCATGAAAAATAACCCAAAAAATATAGAACATTAATAATAATATAAAAAAGAACACAAAATAGTGCTAGTAATAGGTTTGAACCTCAAACATGTGGTATTTTAGATGGCCGCACTACCACTGGACTACAAGGAAAGCTCATGTAATAATCAACTATACATTCTATATTTGTACAATGATCTGACGATGGGGCTACAGTATAATTCCAATCCACAGTGCTGTCGATCTCACAAAGCGAAAACTCTTTAGCGCCAGCAGCGAAAACTCTTTGACGGCCCAACGAAACCACACAGCCCTTTGCCAGCAGCAGCCAAAACTCTAGGACGGCCCAACGCAACCACAGAGGCACAGAGTCCTCCATCCCATCGGCCTCTCTCCTGGCCTCGCGGCCTCCTTCCCTCGGCCTCTTAGCGGCACTGCAGCAGATAGCAGCAGCCAGCAGATCCACCGGCCACCGCAGGGCGCCACGAACCGGAGAGGCGGCGACCATCGTGGCTGGATTGGCTGCCCCGCCCCCTGTGGCATCTGCAGTTCTGCTGTTCATCAGAGTTTAGACTACGGCTCGTTGCCCCGTCCTGGTCCTTGCCGCCGCTCTGCTCTACAAGTCGTCTGGACAAGCTAACAGGTGAGATCCGGGGCAGTAATCTGTTTGTTCTGTGTTGGAGTTCGGATATGCAACGAATGTCAATAACCACTGACTCATTGTCATTGTATATTATTCTGGTCTTCAGTCTACTGGTGAAGTTGATCAATTCTGTAGCTTCTATAATCCTGGAACTGCAGAAAACTAGAGATGGCTAGGTGGCACTATATGTTGTTAGCAATTTAGTATATGAGTTCCATTCAGGATTCAATGATACGAGGATAAAATATTTTTCTTATGCCAATTGACTGCTAGCAATGAGCTGCAAGGAGGATTTTAATTAATATGCTCATATGCAGATAACTGATGTTTTGGGCTGATCTTATTTATTTATTTATAGAATTGAGTTTGCATATATATTGCAACTATAGTTTTCTCAGTGTGTTGGTTGAATTTAGAAGAGGTCTTCAAGGTGAACTAAAACCAGGAGGCTGAATTTAGATATAGATATATGATTTTTTCCTATCCAAGATTGATCCGTTGAAGAAGAAATGAAAATGGAGCAGATCCAATTATGGTGTCACCTAATTATTGTATTGTCATATTCTTGATTTACAAACAAATGTAAATTTCAAGCCAAGCTTACAGCTCAAATTAAGATTCTATTCAGTACCATGCCTGCATAGAATAGGTTTATGGTTTATTATGTACCTAAAAGATTGTTGATCTGATTTTGTTGGTGCAAATCTAGTACTATTATTCGTCCTCAGATATCTACATGTATTGCAAAAGAAAAACACTGATTGATTCCATTTCATTTTTATTCTTGTCAAAGGGTGATGGATCGAAGTTGGATGAGTAAGCCAAGACAGGATACTTCATACCAAGATGGTGTTGAGCAATTTTTGAATTTTGCTTACCGCGACATTCCACGTGATAGCGAGATACTTTGTCCTTGCAAAAAATGCAAAAACAGATTAAACCAGAGTCATGATGAAGTCAGGACACATTTGAGATGTGATGGTATTATTCAAGGTTATACGACCTGGGTTCATCATGGAGAAATGTATGACAGTCCAACATTAGCATTTGTTGACATTCCACATAACACTACAAATTTGCCTACTTCGGGTGTCCCAAGGGCTGCTGCAGTACAAGATGGCATGCAAGAACTACTTCAAGCTGCCTTTTGCAGGGCTGAAATGTTCGAGTCAGTACCAAGTATGTCTGAAGGTGAAGTAGATGATGTTGAATCAGGATTTGCAGATATGGAACATTCTGTAGCTGAGGATGAGCATCCTGCAGATAACAATGCTAAGGGGAGTGAACAGAATCTGTATGAAAGATACTTGAAGGATGCACACACAAGCTTATATCCTGGGTGTAAATTTTCTAAGTTGTCATTTTTGGTCAACTTATATCACTTAAAGTGCTTAAATGGCTGGACACAAGAATCATTTACAACACTTCTGGGTGTGCTAGCTGATTCATATCCTCCTGAGGCAGACCTACCTAAGACATATTATCAAGTGAAGAGAATCATCCGTGCTTTAGGCCTTGACTATGTGAAAATACATGCTTGCCCCAAAGATTGCATGCTTTTCCGAGGAGATGCAGCTAAGAAAGATTTTTGTGATGTGTGCGAGAGCTCTCGTTGGAAAGATGCTAAGAAGACTGGTTCTGCAGGTAAACCTAAGAAGAAAAAGAAACCAGCAAAAGTGTTGCGTTATTTTCCATTGATACCAAGGATCCAAAGGTTATTTTCAACTACCAAAACTTCAGAAGACATGCGATGGCATGATGTTGGACGTACAAAAGACGGAAAACTGCGACATCCAGCAGATGGTGAAGCTTGGGAAGATTTTAATCGTAGAAATCCTGATTTTGCAGCAGATGCTCGTAATGTACGCCTTGGTCTTGCAAGTGATGGATTTAACCCTTTTCGAAATATGAGTTCAAAGCACAGTACATGGCCTGTAATGCTGGTTCCTTACAACTTGCCACCTTGGATCTGCATGAAGCAAACATCTTTACTGTTGTCGATGATCATTCCAGGACCAGATTCTCCAGGGAATGATGTTGATATATACTTGCAGCCCTTGATCGATGAGCTCTTAGAATTGTGGAAAGGAGTGCAAACATGTGATGCCTCTTGTCGCAAGAAATTTCCTCTCCGAGCTGCACTATTGTGGACTATAAATGATTTTCCTGCATTAGCTTACCTGTATGGCTGGAGCACAGGTGGTAAATATGCATGCCCATCATGTGGTGCGGCAACAAAATCATTTCACCTGAAGAATGGTAAAAAGATGTGCTATATGGGACATCGTAGATGGCTCCCAGAGAACCACATATATCGAAGGCAAAAGAACCAGTTTGATGGCACGACAGAGGTTGGACTTGCACCTGAAACAATGAGTGGTACTTCTGTTTTGAGAATGTTAGAAGGCAGAGTTTTTGCTTTAGGGAAAAAGGTCCGCACAACAAAGAATAAAAAGGACAATAACAAAGGAAAAAAGAAAGGAAAGCAGGATGAAAGCCATCAGAAATCCAAGCGTAAAAGAGGAGGACAAAAGAAACAAAAAGATGGGAACAGTGGCAAGAATAAGGAGAAGAAGCCAGAAGATTGGTTGAAAAAGCGGTCAATATTCTTTGAGCTACCATACTGGGAAAAGAACAAACTAAGGCACAATCTAGATGTGATGCACTTAGAGAAAAATCTATGTGAAAACTTAATTGGAACTTTATTGGATATTCCTTCCAAATCAAAGGATGGTCTTAAAGCACGACTAGATTTAGTGGAACTTGGAATTCGACACAATCTTCATCCTGTGGTAGATAATGAAGGAAAGCAAACTCTGCCTGATGCACCTTTTACCATGTCTAGAGAAAAAAAGGAGGTTCTCTGTTCAGTAATCCAAAACCTGAGAACACCTGATGGCTATGCATCAAACATTTCTAGGTCTGTTAACATGAATGATTGTACATTGAGTGGACTAAAAAGTCACGACTATCATGTTTTACTACATGACATCCTTCCTGTGGCACTTCGATCCTGTTACCCCAGCAAAGATGTCATCGAAATAGTTATTGGAATATCTAATTTCTTTAAGAAGTTATGCTCCAAGGTGATAGATGCTGATGAGCTACAAAACCTTCAAGAGAGTATTGTGGTAACACTATGTAATATGGAGAGAATTTTCCTGCCATCATTTTTTACTGTGACAGTGCACTTGATGGTGCACTTGGTAGAAGAAGTTAAACTTGGTGGCCCTGTTCACTACCGGTGGATGTACCCCATGGAGAGGTATGTAATTACATATTGTAGTGTTATTGTCAATAATTCGTTCGACTAATATGTGTTCATGATTTCATTTAGATTTTTTGTTCGGCTTAAAGCGCTTGTGAAGAATAGAGCTCACCCAGAAGGTTCAATAGCTGAAGGATATTGCATGGATGAGTGCATGACCTTCTGTTCCAGATTTCTTGATGGAAATACTCATTTTACCAGACCAGCTAGAAACCCTGAACCTTCAGACAATATGAAAGACATGTACTTGTTTGAGAGTGCTGGAGAACCAATTGGAAAGTCTACTGTAAGCCAGTTTGATAGCCAGCTTCTTGTTCAGGCACATCGATACGTGTTGCGACACTGCGATGATCTTGAAGAATTCCGCAAGTGTGTAATATAGTTCCCCCTGCCTCGATTTTTAAGTTTTAGTAAGTTGAATCCATGACACTGTATAACGAATAACCCCATTGTTGTAGAGAATTTGTGGATGAGGAGAAAGGAAAATTGTGTCCTTCAACTACTTTGACTTTGGCTTCCATCGAGAAGTTGATAGACCAACACTTTCCTGACTGGTTGGAACAAAAGGTGCAGTACAGATGAAATAACTTATTGGGCCATGAGTTTAATAGAATGAATTGATCTAATAAATTTCTTCAATGCAGGTTATCCTAGGTGATGGACTAGGAATCACTAAAAAGGTCCGAGCTTTGGCTGCAAAACCGAGTAGACACGGTGTGAGATACAGCGGCTATATTATTAATGGTTTCAGGTTCCACACACTGAGTCGTGAGGCTGCAAGGTCGACACAAAACAGTGGTGTAGTGAACATTGCTGAAGATGGGGTTAATTATTATGGCAGATTATCAGATATAATAGAACTGACATACACCGACTACAAGGTAGTTCTTTTCAAATGTGATTGGTATGATGTCCATCATCGTGCTGGTTTACGAAAAGATGAGTTTGGATTAACACATGTGAATTTTTCTCGAAAAATACACACTGGGGAAAAACTGGAGCATGATCCCTTCGTCTTTTCTTCACAAGTGGAGCAAGTCTTTTATGTTGAAGACCCAAAAGCTGAAGGATGGAATGCTGTGGTAAGAGTTAAGCCACGAGATACTTTTGACATGGGTGATGATGAACTGCCAGCAGATGAAGCAAATTAGACTAACTGGCTTTCAGGTACTACCAGGCTTCTTTTTGAGAGTATAGTGGACAATTGAGTGTCACTAATTTAACATATGTTAATATAATAAGAGAATAATAGTGATAAATTTTGCACTTTTTACAAGGCATACTTGTTTCAGGTTACTTTTGTCTACGCAGGAGGGTGTGTGTTGCTCTTGTTCACGCAGGTGAAGGATGTGTTCCTGCAAGATGGATCGAGGAGCATGAGTTTCTGTAGCCTGCTAGAATGTGTTTTCTTTGTAATATGTTTTTTTAAGAAGTTTCATTTATATTTAGTGGTCTGAGTGAGAATATTTTTGACAAACATAAATTCATTTACAAATTGTCGTATGATTGAGAAATTGAGGCCAGTTATATGTAAAGTTTGCACAAAAGCAGCATGTATTTTATATTTTTTTTGCTTGAGTTGTTGCGTGAGCAAATTTGGGAATAGTTGAGCATGAGAAAATTTTGGAAAAAAAATATGGAAAAAACATGTGTTTTCTTTCATTTGATTCATTGAGTGAGAAAATTATGGAATTGTTCAGCGTGAGAAAAATTTGGAAACAAATATAGAAAAAAAAATACAGACATTGAGGTTTCGACCTCCAGAATTCTGGGCAAAAAAAAAAACGAAAACAGACTTCTAGGCAAAAAAAAAAACAAAAAACAAGTCACAGGCTACGCAGCTGCCAGGGCTCGAACCCGCAAACTCGGGCACAAGCTTGCCTCGTCTAACCACTTCACCCGATACTCACTTATATCTATAGTTGAATTTCTTTCCTCACGTATTATCCTAAACCGAGTTTGAATTGATTGTTTGAGGCCCTCAATTAATTCAAATAAAAAAGTTGCCAATTACAAAGTTGTATAACTTTTCGAAATCTACAACTTTCATTTTGGTAGTTTCTCCATCCGAGGTCGTTTACAAAATTTAAATTTGAAATTTGAGAAATTCAAACGTAGTTTTCCCTGACAATATGATTTCAAATCAAAAAGTTGTCAACTACAAAGTTTCATAACTTTTTGGAATCTACAACTTTTATTTTGGTTGTTTCTCCATCCAAGGTCGTTTGAAAAATCCAAATTTCAAATTTGAGAAATTTAAACATAGTTTTCCTTAACAAGATGACTTCAAATAAAAAAGTTGTCAACTACAAAGTTTCATAACTTTCCGAGATCTATCACTTTTATTTTGATCATTTGATCATTTATTCATCCAACATAGTGGTAGTAACATTTTTCACAAACTTTACATATCCCTCTTATAGTTTATGAAACTATAAGAGAGATGTAAATTTTGTGAATAATGTTACTACCACTCCATCGGACGAAGAAATGACCAAAATAAAAGTCGTAGATCTTGATGAGTTCTACAACTTTTATGTTCATGACTTTTTCAGCTGAAATCATTTAATGTTTCAAAATGACGTTTAAAGCAGTCATTTTTTGAAATTCAAAATTCAAAATAGATAAAACACAGCTACATTAAAAGATGGATAAAATAATAGCCGTAAAAACACAATAAATTGATAGAGCATGATTTTAGAAAATTTTAGAGAAAAAAATCATCAAATTTGAAGTTAGTACGGGGGAGAAAGACTTGTTACAAGTTTTAGCCAGAGATTAAAAAGATAAATCAGAGTTCTGCAACAATTTCAAAATTTAATTTTGAACAGCATTTTAAAGCACTAAATGATTTCAAATGAAAAAGTTGTAAACAACAAAGTTTCATAACTTTTCGAGATCTATAACTTTGCTATTTTTTTGGAAATTATTTCAGTACAATCTGAATATTGTTGCAGATTAATACAAATTAGATGGTACTTCCATAGATGTTCGTTAACATATGTAAAAAAATATTTTGAAAACATAAATCCAGCAAAAACATTCGGTGCATAGAAATAAAAAAAAATGCAAAGTCCAAAGTTCATATATATTCATTAACATATGTACAAGAAAATTCAGATTGGAATTTCGAATGAACATATTTTTTCTGCCGCCAGAGTTGAAAAAACTTACCGTGTAATAGGAGTGCTTTACATTTTATTTTGGCGCCTAAACCACCCCCACGGCGCGTAAACCACCCCCATGTCGTCAGATTTACGGAAAAAGCGCATCTGTTACCCTCCCCCTCACCCTCCCCGTCTTCCACATCTGAGTCCGCAGCACGCGGCACACCTGCACGACCAATTCCTCGACGCCGACGCATCAACCGCCCGACGCTTGGCCGCTCCTCGGACGGCACAGGCCATCCATCGGTCGTCGATTCGCCCACATCTGCTACCGGTGAGCACACTTCACCCTTTCCTCTGCTCCCCTAGATGTCAAGAAATCCATAGACGGGTGGACCTCTCCCATCCCGGCCTTCGCCTGACCTCCACCTGCGGGTCTGTGCTGCTATGCGGCCTCGGTCATCTCATCTCGCTCGTCGCCTCGCCTCGTCGTCGTGTGCCGTGTGCGTGACAAGATGAGTCCAGGCGGCTCCGGTCGCCATTTCGTGTTTCCGAGTGTTTTCTGAAGGCATCCTCCGTGCAGCTCGATCTGTGGGATCAGGCTGCTGGTCGACCAGCAGGACGCCCATGTGCCACAAGGTCCTGTCTGTAGTTGTTTCCTAACCTCATAGGCCTCTGGAATGATATGGAGATGCAAACCAGGAATTGGCTTCTTAGATCTCGTAAAACTTTTGCTTCGATGAATCTCCTTTTAGTGGCCTTTATTATTATTGTGGACCGTTTTGCTGTTCGGAATAAACAGTAGGCAAATGTGTTTTTCCCTCCCTCCCTCCCAATTAGTTCACGGTGGGTGCTGTTGGCTTCATCGCCTACAGTAGTCCTACGCTATTCAACTCTGTCCATCCACGTTTCTGCTCTAGAAATGAGTATATTATTCTGACTTGCACGTGAACTGTTAATTTTTTTTGAAACAAAGCACGTGAACTGTTAATACAAGTGCCTATATCCTGAATTGCTAGGTTCAAGGGCTGTTGTAAGCATGACTTAATGCAGTTCCGGCTATTTTGTTCCCACGAAATTTTGGCGTTTCCTGTATAACCTGCACTCATTTTGTTTCACTCTTTCATTACACGAGTCACTGCCCAGATAGCCAGATCACCTTATATGGCTCTGTGACTTCTCTTTATTTGGTTGTCATTCTGTCAAAATCTATTGAGCCCATTATGTGCATTACTAGAGTGCTGTCAGCACTGTAAATTTATACTTATCCATCTCTCTTTTTCCTGTCAGATTGGTTCATGTTCTTATGTATGGTTCTCATTGTGTTTTAGCATAAATGATATTGTACAAAATTAATCTACAAGTAATTATTTGGCTTCATGATTTCTCTGTTACATTCATCTTATTTGGCTCCGTGCGACATCTTATGAGTGTACTGTGTGATTTACAATCAGCATTGAAACTTTTCTTTGGTTATCTGTTTGTTGAGCAGAAAACTAAAACTGCTCTTTTGCAGTAGAAATCATGGCAAGGGGACCTCGAAGATTAAGAAACTTGAACCTTGAAGCACAAGATGCAGGACAGGAGCAGCAGGAGCCTGATGATTTGGCAGACGATGAGATCGAGGAGAATTTACAAGGTCCTCCAGATGTTGACAATATATTAGCACGCATGCCAAACCGACGTGCAAGTCCAATCAAGATAATATGTAAGTTTGATATTTCTTTTGGTGACACATCTAAATACAATGTCAAATGATATAATTTCATACATGTAGGGCCGAATGGACAGGCGCGACAAGTTTTAGGAGATTTTGGAGTCCCAGATTTATCGAAACTACAAGGAGGAAAGGTAATTGTAGGGACCGATGAAAATGGTGTACCAAATGAAAGGTCAGCCTCTGTTCTTGGACAACACCTTGGGGATCTAGCACAGAAACCATCATTTGCCCCATTACATATTCCAAGATGGGACAATGATCTATTCAATAAACACAAGGAACAAATAATAGTGGACGTTGAGGTAAATGTAATAGATACAATGCAAGAAAAGTACACTATTGTTTGTTCCGATCATCAACTATTTACTTTTTCTTTGTACAGTCAAAATTTGTCTTTCCTAGCCAAACGCTACAGCTTACAAGAGATTGGATCTTAAGAACTGTAAACAATAGGTGGCGAGCCTACAAATCTAAGTTGAAGAAAGAACATTTCAATCGTGAACATAGATCTCTAGAACAAATTATACAAGGTAGACCAAGAACTGTTAATGAGCATCAGTGGAGATCTCTTGTTAGCTTTTGGTGTCAAGAAACACATAAGGTGATATATTTTTATCTAACATTTACAATAAATTTAAAAGAAAGTTATGTAACATTTGTGCTTTATAACTTTGCTATATTTACAGAAATTGTGTGCAACAAACTCTCGGTGTGCAAAAGAACAGAAGAATACACATACAACGGGGAGGAAAAGCCATGCTAGACTGAAGAAAGAGATGGTGATATATATTCTTACTACTGTAAAATTCAAAGATCATGTAAGAGAAGTGATTGGATCCTCAAATTTAATATCTTGTGCAGGAAGATCGAAGGAAAGGAAAGGTTCATAGGATAGAATTATGGGACGCCGCTCATAAGAAAAAGAGTGGGAGATACAGCACCAACAAAGTGAAGTTAGTAATGGTATATTTTTCTGCTACTTGTGATTAACATTGGATTTGAAATTATTGTTACGATTATGTGACCTTCCTATATGCTTATTTCAATAGGATGCATCATTTGAGGAATTAGAAAAAAGAAAAGAGCAGAACAATGGTAATCTTTCAGCTAATGATTTTGATGAGGTGTTCAATGAGATTGTTGCTAAACAATTAAAAGCACGGGGGTACTACGATGATAAGTACTGGAGTCAAGTGCAAGTTTCTAAAGGTATTACTTTTGTTACTGAAACTGAAGAAGAAAGAAGGTACCGTGACAAAGTAAATACAATGGACAATAAGATGCAATGCATGAGTGGTGTTATGAAACTTTGGCTTTCTTTTATGTCACAAAAGTACCCAAATGATGATTTGATAAAAAGAATGGAAAGAGCTCTACATGATGAAGTAAGCCTCCATGGATCCATGTCTATGTCTCCATCTGTTACAATGAGTTTATTCATATCTAATAACTATTTGTATGATGTTTCATTTTTTTGCAGGTTGTTCATACCGAAATAGATGGTCATACTGATGATGAGCAGGATTGTAGTGATGATAGTATCCATGGCACATATAGTGATAATGATATTGATATGAACCCTAAAGACCCAGAAGAGAATGTGTACTCTCCAGAAAATTTTGTTCAGGTAACACTATACCTTTCTTCAACCTACTTATATGTGATTCTATGTTACTGCAGCTATGAGATGTAGCCACAGCCATAAGAATCAGAACAAACACAGCTCTTATTTCTATTTTCTTTGCTATAATATACTATGTAGGTACATGCTAATGTCCTAAATACTATGGTTATAAATATGCAGGAGCCACAGAACCAGAATTATAGTCAAGTCAACAAGAATTGCGTGCGCTCATCGTTAACATGTGAGCCAATGGTTGCAAAGGTATGTTAGAATTAAGTGCAGCCTACTGTTACATTTTCTACTCAGAAACCTTGATGCGCTGTTCAATTATGTGCACAGTGCATAAGAGACTATCAAACAGATCAATTATTACTATGCTTCATGAACTTGCTTGTGTTGTCCAACTAGCATTGTTCAATTATATCACAAATTCGTAAATTTGCCACTAGAAAAAAGGTAGCCCATTTGTGCCAGAAAGAACCTTCATTTTCTGTGTGAATGAACAGGAATGTATATGTTTACTTCTTGGCTGCTACCTGCTAGATCGTTTCTTGACAATTGGCATGCGTCATATGACTGTTGTGTGACTGTTGCATGGACCCTTTCTTGAAATAATAAATGTGTATCTTTGGCAAACTAACGCTGCTTGTTAGAAAAAAGGGTAGCCCAATTGTGCCAGAAAGAAGCTTGATTGTGTTATGTGAAATTAGTGGCTGATAACCCATGGGTTAGGCACAGTGATGCTATACACTTCACATGACTAAAGACTTTGCTACTACTATGGATATGATATTTTTGGAGAGAATCTGAATGTGAGATTTAATTTACAGTCTTGTTGCAACTCTCAATACAAAGTTGAAAACAATAATCTGCACTAAAATATAAGGAATATTTATGTTCATTGGCTATAGGCTTGCTAGACTTTTCTTGCATGGACCGAAATCTCCAATGTGAAATATGGTCTAAGATGTGCTAACATTATGAAATATAGCCATCTACATCTATTTTCATTATTAGAAGTTCAAATTGGGTGGTAGATAACCCATGTTACATGTCACAAAACTGAGGATTCAACTATGACTGCAGGTGGCACATATTGACAATCAAGGTCAAGCAGATAAGGGTTCTAAAGACCTAACTTTTCCACGTGCTAGCACAATGACCAACATAGTATGTCTATGTTTTCTATTATTGTAACCCTTCATAGTATGGCTGAACTTGCTAGATCAATGATATGGTTTGATTGTGTCTGTTGCAGAGATCTCAAAGAATTCATGCTCCAGCTTGTAATCAATCGGGATCGGTATGTACTTGTTTCCCTTGTTTCGAAACTAAATTAATTACAAGTTTGATGATCATGGCTTTATGTTTTACAAAATGGTAGAGCCAACTGGAAGTTTATCTTATTTCACTAAGAAACCATTGTAACGTCGTGGCCAAAGGAAAGTTAGTGACTAGTGACAGCACTCAAAGCATTGCTGGGACTGTGCTTGGAAAAGGATTTGTTGGGGTTTATGTTGATGCCATTGGTGATGGAAACAATGGAGATGAGATGTTACCTAGACCGTTCCATTCTATCAAAACTATGAGTGATGCTATTGGCTTTGTTGTTGCTTGGCCCACTACGCATGTAAGTTTTCTCTTATATTAACAAATTCTTTATGATTTTGTAATTTTCTAAAATTATAATACACATCCCTCTAAACACATGTCTCATTGTAGGTTAAACAACTTAAGAGTTCAACTCAAGTTGGTGGTATGTTTCATTCTTGCTATATTCGTTTGATTAGAATTCATACCTTTCAACTCAATCTCCTCTTATTTTGCAGCATGATGGAAACATGTAACTTGATGTGGATGGAAAGACAAGCTACAAGTTTCGGATAACTTGATGTGGATGGAAAGACAAGCAACAAGTTTCGGAGTGAACAATATAGATTTTAGATGTTAGCGAAAAATATAGATATTTGTAAGACATTGCCACTTTTCGTATGCTTCTTTACGAATATGGTTTGTCTTTGAGAGTGCACTTTAATGAGTTATTAATTAGTATCTTATTTTGTAAATACAATGGATTTTTAATGCAATGCCTTCATGATTCACTTTCTCATTATCTAATCATACAAATTCATTTGTGTTTAAATTTGTAAAAGTCTCTTTTATTTTTAGTAAGTAGGTCTCTTTATATGTGTATATTTTATATGATGTTATAAAACATTACTATATAATGCTTCTATATTAGTAGACACGAAATATAAATGTGTATAAAATTCTCTATATTTTTTTGCAACGCAAAAATAATGTTACTAAACAATGTATCTATATTGTTAAACACGTAATATAAATGTATCTACTCGAACGTCTCTATACTTCTTAATACATAGTACGACGTCATTACAAAACGTGACTACATTAGTACACACATAATATAAATGTGTCTATGAGAATGTCTCTACACTTTTTAACACACAATACAAATTGTTACATAACGTGACTACATTAGTACACACATAATATAAATGTATCTATAAGAACGTCTCTACATTTCTTAGCACGTAACGAAGCGTTGCTATATAACGTAACTACACAAATAGACATGTTATATAAAAGTATCTATAAAAGTGTATCAATATGCATAGGCATGCAATTAACGTCTCTACAAAACGTCTCTTTATCACCTTGACACGCTTAAAGAACTCGTCTCTACAAGTCCTGACACAGTCCATGCGAAGACGCTTCTAACATGCTTTATAAAAACGTGTCTACAATCTTGTAGAGACGAAATAAAACGTGTCTAACATATAAATAAAGCGTCACTACTGGGGGTATTTCTAGTAGTGGTCAGTGTTTGGGACTGCTCCGCTCCCGTTTTTGCAGCTCCGCTCTAGCTCTGCATTGCCAAACATCTTCAGCTCCAAGAAAAATGTGGAGCTAGAGGTTAACTCTACGTTTTTTTTCTAGAGCACCTCAAGGGTTACTCCAGTTTTTTTAGAGTTTTATACTCCTACATGGAGTTGAAGGATAATTACCCACCTTGCCACTCATCCATGACTCCGGTTCTTTTTCCCTATACGCGTGGCTTCTTTCTCTGCCCGACGACTGACACAAGCTCTTCCCTGTCGTAATTTCATATCACTGGGAGGAAGCGTGCCTTTGTTTAATTTCATATCACTCGTGTTAATTTATTGCACAATTATTTGTATACGAATGATGAAATTATTTAACCAAATTTTTTTGTTGTTCTCAGAAAAATTAAGTGCAATTTCTTATAGCTAGTAGTTGGTTCCAATAGGCTGCACACTACTTGAATGAACAAATGTAAATTAGGGGCATAATAGACCATTTGCATGGAAACAACCTATTTCTAGAGCTGAAGCTACGCTACGTGCCAAACAGTACCACCTGCTCCACAAACTCCATGGTGGAGCTGCTCCATGATGGAGTTAATAGAGCAGAGCTGCAAAAACACGGGAGCAGAGCAGTCCCAAACACCCACAACTAACATCGACACAGTGTGGCATGGATGTATTAATTTTCAGCACCGGATACATTGTGCATAGTCTATAGAGGCTCCGCTGACTTGTCTCGAACCGGTTGGTGGCTCTAACCGGGACTACTGCTCCCTTTAGTCGTGGGCCTAATTTTGGCTGAGACTAAAGGTAAAAACCGAAGGTTTGTTTTCTACTAATGACTAGCGAGGCAATGCTTGCTTGCATGAGCGAGACAAGACAAAATCAGCTGAGGAACCAAATGTGCTCTTGTTGTTCCGGCTCGCACCCCCAGCACACACCCCCCACCCCAACCAGCACCACCATGCATGCGCTTAGCTTAGCTAAGCAGGGTCCCACTAGTGTAGGTCTGGGTTCTAGTCCCGGTCGAGAAACCCCCTCTAGTCCTGGTTTCTCAACCGGGACTGCCAATCTGGGACTAAAGCCTCTCCCTAGTCCCAGGCAAGTCAACCGGGATTGATTGGGGATTTTAGTCCCGGTTCCTTATACCAACCGGGACTAAAAGGGTCATAGGCCGAGCCCTCATGCGGCCACCTCCGGTCCTGGTTGTATAACCAACCGGGACTAAATATCTCCTTTTCTAGTTTATTTTTCTTTTTCTTTTCTTTTGCAGTTTCTTTCCATTCAATTTGTTTTCGTTTCAAATAGTTTTCATACACATATTATATATGCTAAGTAAGAACAAGTCATTACAAACCATAGTAAGAGCCTAATTAAGAACAAGTCATTACAAACTAGCTAGAGATGTCCAACACCCCAAAGTTCAACTACACACATCAAGTTCATGCAAGCACAATGCAAGTAGATCACCACCAAAGTTGACTACGTCGCATTATGTAGTCAGTGAAGTGTAGATCGCCGATGTGGTATCCACAAACGTCATTGACGAAGTCCAAAGCATGCAATAATGCACTCTCCCTTGCTTCAAAAGTACGAGCACAAGGTCTACTGACAACGGTGAACGGCAGTGGGTCAGATTGTCCCCTCTTAGTCGCAAGTAGCTTTGCCTGAAATCCTTTCGTAGTGAGTGTTGGCCAATCATCGGCATATTTCCATTCATAATCCAATGCATGCATTGTTTGGTTAAGAATGGCTTCAAGGCTACAACCTGCGTAGGTTAAGTCATAGTCCTCAACCTGTAGTTAAGTGTTGGCAGAAAAAATGGATATGAGAACCAAGCTTTCCAATAACAACAAATCTTGATAGAAGCTAGGAGTTTGACTTCGACTTACCACATCATTCCGGTTGTTTCAAGCCATCCTTGCACAAAAGCCCACCAGATCATGATAAGAGCCCGCATCAATAGATTGTATCTTCATGGAGGAATAAGTATTCAGGTTGTACCCAATAGTCGCAAGTTTATTCACACATGCTAGGACACCATATTTTTGTGCAATAACCTGATTAGGTGCCTTTCTTTCCACCTTTGAGATTTGTACAACACCACCTCTACCCCTCCTAGCTGCAATGGAAAAGCCAACTCGACATTGCATCAATTGACCATTGTCCATCTCAAAGCATTCAACATTCACTTCCTCAACCCCGAAATATGAGAGTGTCTCTTCAAGCCAAATGACTTGGTCAATTCTCTATGGTACATTTAAGAAACACATATATATACATATCAGAAAATATATTTATACAAGCGTATTTGATACATTAATTTATTGGAAACATATAGAGTTGCTTACTATGCTTGGATGATTAAAGGGTACATTCGGCAACACTACTGGATCGAATCCCTACCACGATACGTAGCCACTGAAACCTATGACTTCCGGCGGAGGGAGACGACGTCCAGCCATCTCTTCTCACAAAAGTCAATATATCAAAAATCATATCACTAAAATCTATTTTATTTTTATAAGTCTGCAAATATCAAAATTCACATCACTAAACCCTATATATCAAAATTCAAAAATGAAAATGCACGAAAATGCATATCAATAAAGTGTATATACAATTTATCACAGTAAAGTCAATATATCACTAAAGTCAGTATCTTTCCGCATATATCGAATTAGATCAAAATATGTCACTAAAACAATTACAAGTTAATTAAATTAGATCGAATACAAATAGCTAGCCAAGCAAATTAGCTTAAGTTAGGGTTGTGCTCGGTTTCACACAGCACAAGAAGGGATGAGGCGAGGCGAACCTGCGCGAGGCCGGAGATGAAGACGCCGGTGGAGACGAGTGGCGAGAGGCCGGAGATGAAGGCGGCGGTGGAGGCGATGTCCAGGCCGGAGACGCCGGTGAAGACGAGGACGAGGCCGGCCGGAGCAAGATGGAGACGAGGGTGAGGCCGCGCGCGTCGGAGCCGAGGAGGAGGGTGAGGCCGTCGGAGCCGAGGACGAGGGCGAGGCCGTTGGATCGGAGCCGAGGACGAGGGCGAGGCCACGCACGCCGAAGCCGAGGACGAGGGCGAGGCCATCGAAGCCGAGGATGAGGGCAAGGCCGTGCGCGCCAGAGCTGAGGACGAGGGAAAGGCCATCGGAGCCAAGGACGATGTCGAGGCCGCGTGCGCCGGAGCAGAGGATGAGCACGACGGAGCATAGGATGAGCGCGCCGCGCGCATCGGGGAGAGAGGCCAAGCGCGTAGTAGTCGAGGACGAGGGCGAGTTCGGACGGGCGAGCGGAGTGGTGTTGAGCGGCGCGACTCTCTGGTGGTGGCGATTGAGAGGAAGAGGAGAGCGAAGCGACGCACCGACGATTGAAAGGAGGAAGAGGAGAGCGAAGCGACGCACCGATTATATAGTTAGGAACTTTTAGTCCCGGGTTAGGCCAAGTCCCGGATGGAGGCCTAACCTGAGACTAAAAGTTTAGGCTTTAGTCCCGGGTTGGGCCACCAACCGGGACTAAGGATTTTAGCGCGTGGCGAAACTGTTGCCTACACGGCAGTTTCGTTTCCCGTCGAGGCAACCATTTTTAACATATCCTTTAATATAAATAGGCTGGGAATTACAAATTGCGTAGTAAAAAAATATAGCTCCAAAAATTGCAATACAAAATTACTTTGATATATAATTTATAATGTTTTTGTTTCATACTTCAAATGTTTAATAAGTTGTAAACTACAAAGTTGTGTAACTTTTCGAGATAATAATAAAGATATGATAACAATAATAAAGATCTTAAAGAACCTCACATAAAAATTGCATATACGATAACAAAGACCTAACAATAAAATTATATATATGATAACAAAGACCTTTCTCCGAGTAGGTCAATGTTACAATCAACGTTACAATCAAATAAGGGCTAGATGAACTACGCCAAGCCTGGAGACGAAGGGGACGGTTGCACGAGTAAACCAAACTAACACAATAATCCTACAAACCGGATGCAGCCTTAATCTGTCTCCACTCCCAGTAGCTTATGTCTCGGATGGTGTAACCACGGTCATTGTCTATGTAATGCAAGGCCCGCACTACAGCACTCTCCAATGCCTCACAACGCTGAGGACATGGCATCCCAAAGATGTAGCCTACTGACGGACTATCGATAGCCTGGTTCTGTCTAAATCTCACACAAAACTGGTAGCCTGCTGTCGTCCTCTGGCCCATCACATCCTCGAAGTCCCAGACGTACCCCAGTCGCTTAAGAGCTTGCGTGAGAATGTGCTTCAAGGCACATGAAGCATAGGTGTGATCATAGAGCAAAACCTGCAAGCGAACAAAAAAAAATATATCAGGAAGTGCTCATATAATAATATGAATAAATAAATATTACTCTCATATCATACACAACGTACCACATCCATTAAGTTGAATGTCGCATGCCTCTCACTTACTCGAGGCACGTCTAGACTGCCCTGCTGTAAAGCTTATATCTTCAACGCCGACCAATCAGGTATATGGTAGCCAATTCGCTCAATTGCCTGCAAAGAAAACAGCACGACATCGATCTGCGCGCCTACCTTGGTCGGCGTGGGTTGTCCAACCTGCACGATTTCCTGGTGCACCTTATTATTGTACCTAATGGGGATGTTGAAGGCGAGACTGCACTTCCATATCTCGTCATCATTCACGACCTCACTTGTCGTGTTCTCGAAGATGTCCTCCACCCCGAGCAGCCATAGTGTTTCTTCCAGCCACCTAACCGGTTTTATAGTCTGTGACATATGCAACAATCATATTATGAATGAACGTATATATGCAAAAATTATATTAGCATGCAAAACTTAAAATATTTCATATTATTGATGGGTTTGGGTAACGCGGGACGACCCTATTTGGCGATGGCGCGAATGGAAGATCGCCAAGGTGGAAACCTGGTTCCTGTGGCTATGGAAGTTCACCGCCATTCATCGTAACTAAAAAAACTAAAAAAATATCCCAATAAATATAGAACTCCCGTATAAATATACCATGCAATAATATATATTAGAGAAACATATAAACAATAAATCATCAAGAAATATATATATAGGGAAATTATTTCCTACTCCTAGGGAGTAGGTACTCCCATGTTTATATCTCTAGATTTAGAGTATATATGACCTAACGAAGTATATGTACACGAAGTATATGATCATACTAGACCATATATGGTAGTATGTATGTCAAGTATGCAAGCATACATAGTATATAAAATAAGTAGAACCATATACTCTACGTATACTTACATACTTAACATACATACTACCATAGATGGTCTAGTATGATCATATACTTCGTGTACATATATTTCGTTAGGTCATATATACTCTAAATTTAGAGATATAAACATGGGAGTAACTACTCCCTGGGAGTAGGAAATAATTTCCCTATATATATATATATATATATATATATATATATATATATATATGCATGCCAAGTAAACTTAAATATTTTGCACATATTTTTTTGAACGATTATTAACTCTCATGAATAAATAATGTTGCTAATAAAGATCTAGAAAACAATAAATGTTTAAGGTTACGTAGAAATGATGTATAAATAAAAATAAAATTCACCACTATTACTCCTAATCTTAAAAAACCACATATTTGAATATTTCTATGCTTATTACTAAAGCATGAAACGATCTACATTATTAGCAATGAAAGATTAGAAGATGAAGTTGCTAACCTTTAGGAGATTGAAGATGAAGCCGGCGGCCGAGAGCAAGAACTTTGCTCCCTCAAGCAAGAACACGATGAACACGAATGAACAAGCAGCAGATAGGGCCGGCGGCCGAGACCAAAGATTTGACCACCTGTGTCTCGGCCTGGGGGGACAAGCAAGCGGGTATATATAGGTGGGATCTTTAGTACCGGTTGGTGGAGCCTACCGGGACTAAAGGATCAACCTCTAGTTCCGGTTAGAGCCACAACCCGGGACAAAAGGCCTGCTGGACCGTTGGTCCCGGTTGGTGGTTCCAACCGGGACTAAAGGTCCCTGCTGCAAAAGCCTGCTGCACTATCCGTTGAGTAGAGGATTCTAGTTCCGGTTGGTGATTCCAACCGGGACTAAATCTCTTATTACTCTCGGACCAAATTCCAGCCGGGACTAAAGTCAAAAACCAAAAGTCTGTTTTGGATCCACTCGTAGATGGCAAGAGTCTTTAGCCGTGCTGGTGTCGGATACGTAACCTTCACTCCAATTATTATCTCCAAGCAGCTGGATAATCACCATGTTTTGTTAAGCTTATCAATAATCCCCGGTATGTATATCAGTATATGGGGATCCATATGCTCGGTGGTGCACCAGCTCAATGATAATTGCCGATCCATGAGTTCAGATATTGTTATTTAGGTTTGAAACCTAAAAAACAGTACATCATGTAAGCGAAGTAACAATTTTGTGGGACTGGTGATATTTTCTGCATGCATCGCCCCGGCCATGCATCTTCGTTCCCCAATACCCGGGTTCCGGGGTGAGCAGCTATTGGATCAGCTGTCGTGCACGCGAAAAGAACGAACAAAGTGGATAAGCATGGGCGCGTTGGCTTCATTTATTTAGCAGACTTGTAGCTACAGCAATGTGCTTCAGCTAGCTCATTCGTTTCACTGACAGTGCTTGACCGGGTTATTTTTCTCTTTGCGAGCAATTGTTTTCTTTCTTTTATTAGTACCAGATGATGATGTTATCATTTACCTTAATACTTGCACTGTTATTCCTTATTTTTAGCTATTAACATACATGAAACTACTCTGTTACAGATTGAAACTCCTCTCGGCTAGCTTACGTACCCAGACACAGACAGCGTCTGTTGCGAGCCATCTACGGATCAGCCTGCCATTGACGATGTCGAGAGAAATGGGCAATATATATATTTTTTTGATGGTCGAAATGGGGGTCCGGTGGATTTGAGCCGGTTCGTGGGGCTCATTGCACAACGCTTAGCTACAACTACTAGAGACAGAACCAACGTGCTGACCATTGGCGCCGCGGCCGACGCGAGCCAGATGTGATCACCACCGCCCTGACGACCTACACAGTTCAATTGTAGGAGTAGCTTATAAGCAGCGCCATGCATGCTTGCTTCAGCCAGCACTGGGGCTATACGAGCACAAATCCATCCAACCCTGTTTGGGCCAAATCAGGTGGGGGATTCCCCCCCCCCCCGCGTCGACTGCAAAAAAAAAAAAAAAAAAAACTGTTTGGGCCCAAATTCCTGTTGCATCCTAGTCCACATTAATAATGTGTGACCCACTGATCGACGCATTTTTCCATGCCTCTGCCTCCACCTCATCAGTCGACGCATTTTTCCATGCCTCTGCCTCCACCTCATCAGTCTCTCATTCTTGTCTTGCATTAGCAGCCGAATGACATGCGCACCCACAATACTTTTTCACAGTTTAGCTGTTGGTGGTGACGGCACAGTGCTAGAGAGCGCTTGCTAGCTATTTGTAGGAACCAATGCAATCAATCACATGCATGGTATGGTCATGTCGTGTTCGTGTACCGTCCTTCTCATCTGTTTTTAATTAGTTCCCGGTCCAAAGTGAAAAATGCAAGGAGGCTAAGGCTCTGTTTAGTTTCCACCCAAAAACTTTTCATCCCGTCACATTAAATATTTGGACATATGCCTGAAGCATTAAATATAGATAAAAAAACTAATTGCACAGTTTGCGTGGAAACCGCGAGACGAATCTTTTAAACCTAATTAGTCCATGATTAGCCATAATTACTATAGTAACACACATGTGCTAATGATTGATTAATTAGGCTTAATAAATTCGTCTCGCGGTTTCCAGACGAGTTATGTAATTAGTTTTTTTTATTAGTATCCGAACACCTCTTTCGACATCCCATGAAACATCCGATGTGACACCAAAAACTTTTCACCCACGAACTAAACAAGGCCTAAACTATAAAATGAGTCAAAATGTTGTTGTAAAGTTTTCTGTACATAGAGCCCCCAATCAAAAAGCTATATGATTTGTTCCATGTGTATAAATCTTGTGCATCCCCACTTTATCTCAACTGAACAGAACTTTTGTTTTAGTCAAATATTTTCTATCAAACAAGCCACATGGCATGAACATGAAGGACCCAAAACGGCGACCAGAGGGGGGTGAATGAGAGCCGAAAATTTCTTTCGAAAATAATTGGCTACTATCTCAAAATCACCTCCAAAAGCGCGAACAAAACACCATGATGTCCATGACCCAACTAGTGGTTGGATGTTCCCTAGGAACACCGCGGGACACCACAAACGAGCACGGAACAAGAACTAAACCGAAGGACGAAAAAGAGATACTCAACTTCTATGGAGAGGAGGCGAGTTCTCAACCCAAAGTACTCATGTCAACCGGTGACAAGAATACTTAGAAAAAGATACCTGAGACACTTAGAAAATCAATGCAAAAGACAGATCTCAAAATGAGCACTCGGAAAGCTCAAACACATAATTTCAGCAGCAGGTCCCGGAGGTTCCGCGTTTTTCCCCGGAGGCTCCGCGTCCCGGAGGTTCCACGTTTTTCGCGGAGGCTCCGCGCTGTCTAGAAACAGCAGCACGAACCGAGGAAGAACGGGTCAAAACTCAATCAGAACAACTCGGATTGACTTGAAACTTTGCATGTAGGATCTTGGGAGTGTTGAGAAGATATCTTCAAGACATCAACACCCAATTTCAAGCCTATCACGAGAAATCGAAGAAAAACGAAAAAGCACCGGTTCTTGAGACCTAGACCAAGAAATCGCCCGATCTGCGAGCTCACGAGGAATTGGTTGATTTCCTTCGGTGGAAAGGCTCAACTCACGTCATAGCTCAAATCAAGGCAACAAGAACGAACCAAAATGGTCTAGAAACAACGAATCGAAGGAAGAACTAGAGGGGAGAAAACGAAGAACGTGAAGAACACATCATGAACTCACAAATTGATTTCTCCGTCGAACTCCGGAGGACACACGGAGGATTTGGGACCTCCTTCCCTCAAAGATTCGTGGTTCTTACACTAATCGGTGGATTAGTGGACCTCTCTCTCACACAAACACCTAGAGGAAGAAACCCTAAAGGAGAAAATGAAAATGGAGGAGGTAGGAGAGGTGAGGAGGCAAGGGGGCTGCCATCCTCTATTTAATAGGGCTATTTTACATTCCCCTAAATGCCCCTGAATACAAATGAGCCAAACCATTTAGCCCAAGGGCGTAAAGGTCCAACCCGGTGTCATCTTCATCCGACGGCTACCGCGCCTCCTCACCGGTAGCTTCGCCTCGACGCGAACTCCCCGATGCCGCCACGTGCCGTCCGTTCCTCCTCGGAACCTCCGCCCGGGTTTTGAGGCCCAAACCCGTAAACCCGTCACCGATGGTTTTGAGGCCCAAACCACCAAACCCGCTCGCGAGTAGCGTACTCCATACGCGTCCCCCGCCGATGGTTTTGAGGACGAAACCACCAAACCCCCGATGTCGACGCGTGTCCGACCTCCCGCCAAGCATGACGCCTTCGCCTTCCTCCTTGACTCAGCCCACCGGCCTCCCGCCAAGTGCACGACGCCATCGTCTCCATCTTGACTTAGCCGACGCCGTCTTCATCACCATGTACACTTGCACTCGTCGATGTCCCAAGTGTCAGCCACCGCGGCTAGTCACCCGGCCTCTTGGTCCCTTGGTCCAAGCCTCATGTCCGCCCTTCACCACTCCCAGTCCGTCGGCACGACACGTCCTCCTTGACCTTCACCTCGCCATCGACTACCGCCTCCGTGCTCCACACCTGCACACCACGAGCCAAGAGACATGCACACATAGCTCTCGCCATGGTAGGGTTAGTTACCACTCAACCTACTTCGTGGATCACATTGACAATCACTCATCACAAAACGAACACACAATGGTACTTGTCAACCTTGTGTTCGCAATCTCCCCCTTGATGAGTGCATTGTCAACACCAATACACGAACAACTTGGGCAAAAGAAAAAGAAGAAGAAGAGAAAACAAAGAGCTCAACCAAATGACCAAAAGCCAAAGAAAAGCCGAAACAGGTCATTTGAAATGAGCAAAAACTTGGTCCCCAAAGACATGGGCAACGGCTCGACGCAACCAAGTAAAACAAAGCTAGCCCTCAAGAAGAGGTAGCGGGCTCAACACCACTAGCAAAGCTCGAAAAGCCAAAAAACTGCTAGACCCTCCAGAAGAGGCAAAGGCTCAACACATCTAGCAAGCAAAAACAACTCAAGTGCAACTCCCCCTGAACAAGTGCAATCTCTCTCAAATGAATGCATGAAATGGAGACTTCTCCCCCTTGTTAACAACTTGTCCTCCTTGTTGACATGGTGAGTGTGACATATCTCTCCCCCTTGTTGACACATGCACTTATCAAGCTAGAGCCTAAGGATTACAACTCCCCCTCAAAACATGCTATGAATGCAGAAATGCACAAATACAGAAGCTTTAAGATTATAGCAAGTAGATTGAAAGAATGCTCTAGCTGATGCTGTCAGGTATACATAGCAACAAATACAAGTGCTAGCAAATGCTCAAAATGACCAAAAGAGATGAAATATGACATTTTAGCAAGTTTGATCAAGTTTGAGCAATTTAAAAGAGGGTTCACCACCAAAAGAGCACATAGCAAATATAGACAGGAGATCAACCTTGTGCTACACATGTATGCAAAGTGAACTACCCCAAATAAAGTTCACACATCATGTCATGAGACAAACTTGTGATTAGATCAAAATCTTAGATATCAATTGAATTTTATCGGAGTTATGCAGCTTATCACAAAAGTTTGTCAAACAAATGTGTGCGGGAGGTTATCGATGCCATCAAAACCTGACTTATCGATCATGTCAAGCCTATGCCAAAAGCAATCAGAAGCTTAAGACAGTGATCTCGGTATCCATTACAGAGCTCAAGTTCACCCTTAAGTGCAATAGGGAGTTGTCTCGATACCCTGACATGGGACAGCAAAGACTCATCCCGATCTTTTCAAATCTTGCTTTTTTTTAAGTTTTAGCACAAATTCAAGTTTCTCAAGCAAGTGTGTAACTCAAGGTATGAGCCGTTGCAACTAAGCATATATATGAAGCAAAAGGGTTCTCGACACACCTATACATGCTAGTTGCCACAAGTAGTGGTGAATATGTTTCAAGTTTCTTCAAGTGTTATTCAAGTTCACAATTGAAAAAAGGCATTTTTAGCTCATATCAAGAGATCAAAGTGAGCCTAAGCAAAGCACATCATGTATATCCATAACATCCCCAACAACAGCATAGTGTCAATCTAGCTACTATAAGGATGAAGCTCAGGATACAATATGATATATGATGATATGATATGCAATATGATACAAAAAGTCAAAAACAGAAGCTAAACTTCAAAGAAAACCAAGAAACTATGATTAAAGATCTAAAACTTCCCAAGCTAAAAGGAAAGCAAAAATCCAAACTCAAAGCGCTGAACTTACCTTTGCTTGAGGTTGGAGAACCATTTGAGACATCCGGTCATGTGGCGCAAACACCCGGAGTCAATGAGCTACATGTTCTCCATTCCTTCATCCTGCTTAATAAAAAGCCATAGGATAGGCAAATGACTCAACACTGGGGTTAGTAAACTGTGAAGCATACCAGTGTTGGCCCATTTGCTCAGAAAAAGGGTTAGCTGAAAAACCACTCATCCTAGGCCAAGAAGCAAAGCGATCACCACGAAAGGGAAAACGTGGTCCGCTGGGGGGAAAGCGATCACCACAAGGAAAACGTGGTCCGCTAGGGGGGTAAAAGCCAAAATCACTGCTACGAGGTCCAAAATCATCTCGATCACGACCTGAACCCCGCCGGGCACGACCATCGCGTGGTCTCGCAACCTGAGGCCTAGCACCTTGAGGCATTGCACCTCTAGGCCTAGCACTGTGCCTCTAAACAGGCGGCACATGTACGCCATGGGGCGGGCGGTACATGTTCCGGTTGTTCAACTCATACTCCCGCCGCTCATCTCTCTTCCTCCTAAAGCAAAACTCAACAAGGTGACCATCCCTATGGCAATAGTCACAGTGATACCTCACCTCTCTCTTGGGTGGTTGTTGGCTCACTTTCTTGTGTGTATGTGTCACTCTTGATGGCCTTTTGGCTTTAGGAAGGGGATCCTCAGAGATGTTCGGTAGAGTATCAAGTGGGTTCCTGAGATGGTTCGGTTTTGGAACCCAAACTTGTTTCTGGGGTGGAGCTCTTGGAGGTTCTTCAAACACTCCATCTTTCACAGTGGGTTCGGTAGACTTAGGTGGATTGATCTTGATCAATTTGGGAGTAGTGGAAGGTTTCTCACTTGGGCTCAAACCACTGAACTCACCAACTTTGCCATAGACATGTTCACCCTTCCCACCTAGAGCAAAGCCTACTCCCGATGTCCCAGTTCCCCGCCTGAATTGGCTCATCATCATGCCCCACTGCGGCTCACTATAAGACACCCAATTCAAGATGGACCGAAGGTATGTGTTGTCTTCCTCGGATCTCATCTTGTCATGCCTGCAAGACTCAAGCTCCAACACCAAGCTCTCACAACGTGCACACTCAACAACCATGCTATCTGAACTGGCCTTCTCAACAGTAAGGATCCTGGCATTCTTCTCTGCCAGCTCAGATTGCAAGCCCGAACAAGACTTGCACGCACCCAACAAGCTAGACCTAGCCTTCAGCTCATCGTTCTCATCTAATAAGGCAGCATATTTAGATTGCAACTCAGAAAAGTTAGTCATATGAACAACACATTCATCGCACTCAACCTCATTAGACACATGAACGACAAGCTTCTTAGCTTTCTCAAGCTCTTTCTCTACAACTTCTAGCTTGTCCTTAAACTCTTTCCTCTCACGAGCAGCATGTTTCAGCAGCTTATCTTGACTCATCAAAGTATCGGTCATGATATCTAGCTCAGCCATAAGAGCATTGATAGAGGGTTTTACCTCAGTAGAGTCGTCGTCGCTGCTGGAAGCCTCGTCCTTGCCAATCTCCACCTTGCCCTTGCTGACCTCCACCTCATCACCAAGAGCCGTGGTGCAGAGGCCTTGCTTGGTGGTGTCGGCATGGAAGCAGAGTCCACTCAACTTGTCCTTGATCTTGTGCTTGGACTCGTTGTCGCTGCAAGTAGAGGAGTCGCTGTCGGTGGAGTCCTTCTCAAGGTCGCTGAGGCAGTCGAGGAAGGCGCGCTTGTGAGCCTTGGCCTTCTTGAGGAACTCCTTCTTGATCGCCTCCTTGTCAAAACCTCCCTTCGACTTGTGCTTGCCGGAGGTGTGCCTGCGCTTGTCCTTGCGCTTGCTGGAGTCGTACTTGTTGGAGGAGTGCTTGTTCTTCTTGGGGCAGTGGGCGACGAAGTGGTCGGGATCTCCACAGCCGTAGCATCCTTCCTTCGGACCACCACCATGCCGGTGATTCAAGCAGTTGTTGTGAAACCACGAGAACCGGCTGATGATCAATGCCAGCTCGTCATCCCCAAGACTCTCCATCTGCTCTTCTGTGACAGACACCAAAGAAGACAAGGCAAAAGACACCTGTGAAGGATTAGCCAAAGGACTTGAGCCGTTATCTGAGACCAAAGCCATAGTCGGTGCAGAGGGATTCTTGAGCTTGGCTTGGGTCTGGTAGTCGATCTCGGTGGACTTGAGCTTTCTGAAAAGCTCATCCACGGTGAGGGTCTCATACCCCGAAGACTTAATGATGGCAGTCACCTTCACATCCCATACCTTCCGATCTAGGGCATATAGAAGCTTGAGTGCCCTCTCATGATAGTCATAAGGTAACTGTGCCTTGTTTGCTCGCATCTTGTTGACGATGGTCTGAAAGCGAGAAAACATGGCATTGATGGACTCGCCATCAAGCTGAGTGAAGTTCTCGTACTCCCTCTTGTACATCTCGTAGAGTCTGGTTTTGACCTGTGCGGTCCCCTCGTGATAGCTCTGAAGCCTCACCCAGATCTCCCGAGCAGTAGTACAATCGGAGACTCTCTCGAACTCCTGAAGCGAAAGACTCGAGAAAAGAACTGCGCGAGCTCTGTTATTAGCGTTGTGCCAATCTTTTTGATCTTACGTGACACGAGCACGGGGTTCAAGCACAACGTAAGTAGCATCCTCGCAAATCTCCCAAACAAGTCAATCAATCCCCTGGAGATGCGCGGGCATGCGGATCTTTCAATAGGGATAATTTGTTCCATCGAAGAACGGTGGTTTGCCGGAACCACGCTCCATGTCGCCTTCATGGATCACGGACCGATTAAGGTGGAATGATCCTTAACCGGCTCCGATACCAATTGAAGGACCGAAAACGGCGACCAGAGGGGGGGGGTGAATGGGAGCCAAAAATTTCTTTCGAAAATAATTGGCTACTGTCCTAAAATCACCACCAAAAGCGTGAACAAAACACCATGATGTCCACGACCCAACTACTGGGTGGATGTTCCCTAGGAACACCACGGGACACCACAAACGAGCACAGAACAAGAACTAAACCGAGGGATGAAAAAGAGATACTCAACTTCTATGGAGAGGAGGCGAGTTCTCAACCCAAAGTACTCATGTTAACCGGTGACAAGAATACTTAGAAAAAGATCCTTGAGACACTTAGAAAATCAATGCAAAAGACGGATCTCAAAACGAGCACTCGGAAAGCTCAAACACATAATTTCAGCAGCAGGTCCCGGAGGTTCCGCGTTTTTCCCCGGAGGCTCCGCATCCCGGAGGTTCCGCGTTTTTTCCCGGAGGCTCCGCGTCCCGGAGGTTCCACGTTTTTCGCGGAGGCTCCGCGCTATCCAGAAACAGCAGCACGAACCGAGGAAGAACGGGTCAAAACTCGATCAAAACAACTCGGATTGATTTGAAACTTTGCAGGTAGGATCTTGGGAGTGTTGAGAAGATATCTTCAAGACATCAACACCCAATTTCAAGCCTATCACGAGAAATCGAAGAAAAATGAAAAAGCACCGGTTCTTGAGACCTAGACCAAGAAATCGTCCGATCTGCGAGCTCATGAGGAATTGGTTGATTTCCTTCGGTGGAAAGGCTCAACTCACGTCATAGCTCAAATCAAGGCAACAAGAATGAACCAAAATGGTCTAGAAACGACGAATCGAAGGAAGAACTAGAGGGGAGAAAACGAAGAACACAAAGAACACATCATGAACTCACAAATTGATTTCTCCGTCGAACTCCGGAGGACACACGGAGGATTCGGGACCTCCTTCCCTCAAAGATTCATGGTTCTTACACTAATCGGTGGATTGGTGGACCTCTCTCTCACACAAACACCTAGAGGAAGAAACCCTAAAGGAGAAAATGAAAATGGAGGAGGTAGGAGAGGTGAGGAGGCAAGGGGGTTGTCATCCTCTATTTAATTGGGCTATTTTACAGAACATTTGTTCTGCGAGTTTGCCTGTGTTGTATGCACAAACCTTTTGGTTCTTTTGAGCGAACTTCTATTCATGTTGAATTTTTCATGTCACACAACCAGCCAAAGAAAAAGTCCAACAAACTAAATGTCCGGAATTAAAACCCCACCGATGAAACAATATATGCTTATTAGTCTAAAAAATGGTACAATAATTTATAAAGAAGAATGAATGAAAGAGGTGGATCAGCGAGCCATTTTGCATATTTTATTGCTTAACACTCCTCTTGCTTCATATGCTGACATAAAAAAAAATCATTTACATCTTTCATTGCTTAACGCTCACCTCCTAACTGCTGAGCTCCTGCAACGACTGCAAATGCCAACGACTGATGCAAGCACCTAGTGTGATTATTGTGCTGATCTACACAACAATGTTCCAGATTCATACATGCTTACTTCTCGTCACCACTCTATATTTTCTTGATCGTCTTTGCTTCGATCTTGCATTCTTGTCTTATTAGACAAATGATATGCACATATTTATAATTTTTAGGTGCTGTTAATGTCACAAGGGGAACCTTGCCATTTATATACATGATGCCCTTACATGGTACAGTAGCACCCTACTATCGTTCATTCCCTTTGTGTCTGTTGTCACCTTTTCGGTCATCCAGTACAAAATTTCAAAATGCAATAAAGGGTTAGCACTTGGATATGCTAAATACTTGAGCACGCCACATACAAGGAACACAAACACACATTTGCAACGCTTTTGTGCAAAATCAGATGGCCAAATTATTCAAATAAACTGGATGATCTAGTTTCACCGGGTTTCACGAGTAGACCCATGGATGCTTGCTCGAGGCCGGGGATGACCGTTCGAGAAAGGAAACCTGGACTTGCCTTAGTGTCAGCAAGTCAGCTAGAACTGCTTTATTGATCACTATATTGCGATAAAGGAAGAACAACAAAATAAAATAGAGTTTAGAGGAGAAAATAGGACAAAAGGATAGTGAATGTTGTCGACGGTTGGTAGCCCTGTCTGACAATGGGTGGTGCACTGCCGTTAGTGAATCCTGATCGACACAAAATATGCACCAAGAACAAGGACAGAAGATTTAAGACGATGACTTGTATGTAGCACTGCCAACATCAATCACTGCACACTGCATGAACTCTTTTTTTCCTTAGGGCATGTACATCCAGGGGTATCTCCAAGAGCCTCGAATTAGACGTATAGATAGCTAAAAAGATAGGTCATACAACCCATAGGTAGAAGGTCATCTGCAAGCTGTTTAATGCTATGCATGTAGTCAAGATCAATTATGAATACCATTTTGTGTACCACTATGTCGCTATTCTATAGATAATTGATCATAGCTGCGCTCAATTCACACTAATAACATTCAAAATTCCTCATATTGATCTTCTACTTCTCCAGGTAGTCATAACTGGAAGAAACAAGATCATATGAGATCTTAGCCAATTAACAACAACCAGCTATCAGGCATCATATAACATCAAAACAGGAAAGACGTCACCCACATATAAATTAAGCTCAGAGATGGAATATTGGCCCTGTTCACCCGGCTTATAATCCGTCTTTTTCAGCTTGTTTTTTCAGCCAGAACAGTGTTTTTCTCTCACAACAAATCAGCCAACAGTGTTTTTCAGCCGGCTTATCAGCCCAGCCGAACGGGGCCATTATTGCTTACGCCATTATTCAATACAAGCGCGACAGCTTAAAAACGCTGAAAGAAGAAATTTGATGCTAAAAGAAGAAACACAAGGATGCTGCAAGATGAGCTATCGAGTGAGGCATTGCATCGAACAGCTATCGGGCGTCCCTTTTTTTTTTTCCTTAACCAACTCATGAATATTAAACTAGGGCCGGTTTAGATCCGAAAAATTTGGCAAAACGGCACTGTAGCGTTTTTCGTTGTTATTTGGCAAATATTGTCCAATCATGGTCTAATTAGGCTTAAAAGATTCGTCTCGTCCATTTCGTCTAAACTGTATAATTAGTTTTATTTTTTATCTATATTTAATGCTTCATGCATGTGTCCAAAGATTCGATGTGACGAGAAATCTGAAAAATTTTGTAAAATTTTCTGGGAACTAAACTGGGCCTAGTTTGCCACTGCAACAAAATAGTTGAGGCATTAGCAGGCAAACAACATCATGGAGTAGATACCAGATGTGGATCCAGAAAGCACGAGCAGATCAAATACTGCTACATGATGCAGTCTCTCAGCAACAAGAAAGAGAAGGTGACTTGGGCAGCCGGGTCGAGCACTCGAGCTAGCGCATACACCCGTCGCCGTTCGTGCCTGGCCACCGCGGCCACGGGACCGTCGGGCGCCGGCGCAGGCTTGTCCCACCTTGCTCACGACGAGGTGCGACCATAGGAGACGGGAGCTGCAGCCGCCACCGCCGCCGCTGCCGTCGTGAACCTGGGCTCCAGCGCCGCCACCGTCGTGAACATGGGCTCCGGCGCCGTCTCCGCCACGCACCTGGGCTCCAGCGCCGCCGCGGCGCACCTAATCTCCAGCGTCGTTGTTGCATTGCGAGATGATGGAGAAAAGAGGAATATGGGTGGGTGGGGGATTTTGGCGCGGAAGTTTGGATTCTCCCGCACGCACAGACTGATCCGCCCCTCGTAGCTTGGAGACGACGATGCCGTACAACGCGCCCTCCACCGACGACTGAGCCTGGGAGCACGAGCCGGCATCGTCGTCTCGCGAAACGACGGCCTCACCCGTCTGCACACTCGCGAGGGTGTTTTCTGTAAAAATTAAGTCATATAGACGGCTCGAGTCGGCCCGTTGTACGTGCCCTTATAAAAAACTAAATTCTATGGGTACACAGTGTGGTGTTTTTCAATGGCGTGGGTCGGAACGCTGCACAAATGTAGTATTATTTTCTTTGGAGCAATTGTTTTCTCCTTTTATTGTTAGTAGTAGATAGATGCCACTAGCATTGTTTTCCTCAAATACTAGGACGGTTTCCTTACTTTTAGCAATCAGCATACATGATTCTCGTTTTCTGTTTCAGTTACAGATTGAACTCTCCGCTAGCTTGATTATTACCCAGCCACAGACAGCGTCTGTAGTGAGCCATCTACGGTTTAGCCTGCCATCCATGTGGAGCGAAATGGGCAATATAATCGCGGGGCGCTTCTGCTTCACGGCATCTGTGGGGCGCATGCACAACGCTCAGCTACAAGAAGCAGAAGCAGCAGGTGGTGACTACGGAACGGATGACGCGAGCACCAGATGTGATCACCACCTCCCTGACGACCTACACATCTCAATTATACTCCAGCTTATAAGTAGCGCCATGCATGCTTGCTTCAT
The DNA here is from genome assembly GCA_038087645.1 of Saccharum hybrid cultivar R570. NCBI lineage: Eukaryota > Viridiplantae > Streptophyta > Magnoliopsida > Poales > Poaceae > Saccharum > Saccharum hybrid cultivar. The sequence continues at coordinate 3,611,489 of JAQSUU010000809.1, read as the reverse complement.
CCAAACTTGGACCCAAATTCCTGTTGCATCCTACTCCAAATTAATAAGTTGATCCACCGATCGACGTATTTTCCTTCCTGCGGCCTCTACCTCAATCTCTCATTTTCTTGTCTTGCATTGGCAGCCGAATGGCATGGCAAGTAGCAACCATAAATCTTTTGCAATTTTGGCTGTTGGTGGTGAGTGGTGACGGGCTGACGGCACAGTGTGAGAGGCTAGCTATTTATAGGAAGGATGGATGCAATGGCATAGGCTATGATCGTGTACCATCGTCCTCGTCTGTTTTTTTTAATATAATGCTATGATGCGGGCGTCCGTCCGTCTGGACGCGCCGTGCGCCCTACTCCGCCTCGCTACTGTCACTTCACTCGCCGCTCAATGCCGCCCGCGACGCGCACCCCGCCCACGACGCTTGGCTCCCCCATCCCATGCCGCACCACACGCCCCATCTCCCCCCACCACCCCCACCCACACACGCACCTCCTCATCCGTCCCCACGCCGTCGCTGCCCAGCCGGTTGGCTCTGATGGGGTATGTGCTGTCGGCGGTGGCGAGGGTGCTGGAGCAGCGCATGGCGTGGGGGCGGGCCTAGGAGATGGCGCTCTTCGCGGGGCCTCTTTGGACGGTGGCCCTCCTCAGCCTCCTGCTCGGCTGGGCCTCCTCGGCCTCCTTCTTCTCTGCCGTTGCAACTCCAGTGCATCCGTCAGGGCGGCCTCCATCTACTTCATGTCATCCTCGTCGGTCTACCACAGTTCCCCACCAAGTAGGCCGTGACCGCGGGCAAACGCTGTGTTTCAAGTGTGTTTCAAATGTTTTAGCTTTATGTTTCAAGTGTTTCATCTGCATGTTGCAATAGTAGATCTGGAATGTTGCATATGTTGCTATGACAATATACGCATGTTGTAAGTCTATGTTTTAAGTGTTTCAGGTGTTTCAGACGTATGTTGCAAATGTTTCATCTGGATGTTTCAAAAGTAGATCTTGGTGTTGCACATGTTGCAATGCTATACATGCATGTTTCAAGTGTTTCATCTGTTTCAGACGTATGTTGCAAATGTTTCATCTGGATGTTTCAAAAGTAGATCTGGTGTTGCACATGTTTTTTTACTCTAGTGTTACACATGTCGCAATGGCTGGCGGTTGGCGGTACAACTGCCTGCCATAAGGCTTCAGCTCCTACCTCATGCCTTCCTCGCGTTGAGCGGCGCGCCTCGCCCTCTCCTCTCCTCTCCCTTCCCTTCCCTTCCCTCCATCTCCTTGCCGCGGTAGTTCGAGCTCGGCGGGGAAACCGTACCCAGACGAGTGCGTGGACGCCCGCGGAGGTGGTGGCCCCAGGTGGGCTGACGGCGGCGCGATGCCAGCTTGGTGGCCCCGCAGCAAGCTATTGGTAGGGTGGAGTCGCATCGCATGGTATAGTCGTCCTCAGCATGAACTTTTTTATAATGGGCAGAAAAGTACTATAGGTACTTCTAGGTATTTTCATTTTTTTTATATTTTCTAGCTAATTAATAAGAAAGATTATTTATAAATGTAATTTTATTATAGAGGGTATATTGGTAATTGAGATTTTACCCCTTCTCATACTTGGCGGCACACATGTTTTTTTTTTTCGTTTTGCACCTCCGTGACGATGCCAAGAGCAAGGTGATCCTGTGACCACGGCCGCTAGGGAGTCCCCAACAGCTAATGCTAATGCTAATGGTTGGGTAGGGTGTGGCTGACAACCAGATGAACTCGGTGTTCATCCTGTCGGCATTGACGCTCTCGCTCGAGTTCAGCATCCCCGCCTCCTAGGACGTGTGCCGCCTATCTTGCAACTTCGGCCTATTTTTTTTCCCCACCAGGCAGCTGGGCATGTTGCTGCCAAAGCATAGAATTCGAGAGGCTTTGTAGCACTCGGCCTATTCTGGGTCGGCTTCATCCTGGAGAAGGTCCTAGGCCCCATCTTCTTGGGCCACATCGAGTTGTGGTCTATTGACCCGTGCGCAAACCCGACGTTCAAGTCCTTCCCCTCAAAAAAAAAAAAAAACTTCCAGGAGTTGAAGGACATGGACCGGTGTGTGCACAGCATCCTGACGATCGTGCGGAAGATCCAGTCGGCATAACCGACTGCCGAGCTCCCAGCATTCGGGACAAGAAAGGGAGAGTGAGTGACAGATTTAGGATAGAGATGGGATTGGAAATCCCATATTTGTTCTTAATGGACATACTAAAATTATTATTTGAGAAAAATTTAAAAGAAAAATATGGAATGAGATCATATATGTTAATTTTGTAGTGGCGTCACCTATTTTGTTACCATCCTCATGTTTTTGGTATTTCTAAGTACTTTTACATGGATACCTCTTATTTTTAATCCATGCAATCTCTCTCTCTCTGAATGATCCATATTTTTTCTGCTGTAAAAATTTCTTCTTGATTTCCCCTCCAAAAGTGAAAATGGAAAGATGCTAAACTATATGACCTTCACGATCGAGTAAAATTTTTGAATAACAACGATAAAGTTTTTGTACATGGGGATCTAAAAAAAACATGATTTATTGCATATGTACAAGCCATTGGCTTCCCTGTAGTTTTGTCCACGTAAACAAACTTTTGTTCAGTCAATAGTTATTTATGTCAAACAAGCTATGGTCTATAACATCTGTTTCGCTAGTTTTTGTTATGGGTGTACAAACCTTTTTGTTCCATTTGAACAAATTTCTATTCAAATTGAATAATTCTCATCAAACAAGCCAAAGAAATGGTCTAAAAGCCCAACATATCAAATGTTTGGAATTTAAAACATACTTATATATAAATATATTATTAATTGTTGAAGTTTTATGGTGGTTGAAAAAATTATGGACTACTCCCTCCATCCCAAAATAAATGTTATTCTCACTTCTCGAGAAGTCAAACAATTTTAACTTTGACCAAATATATGTAAAAAATATTAATATTTTATAAAATATAATTAGTATTATTAGGTAGATCATTGAATATACTTTCATAATAATCTTACTTGGAGATATAAATATTGCACGTATTTTCTATAAAAATTTAGTCAAAGTTGAGAAAGTTTGATCTGTATGTATTCCTAACGACTTCTATTGTGGGACGGAGAAAGTATTCGTTGAGAGGGATCGCATGCCGAAGATGAGTTTTACTGGAATTTACATCCAAATGGAAAATTCTCGGTGAAATCTCACTATCAAGCGTTATTACATACCGATATCCCAAACATTAACAAACTCATTTGGAAAGTGAAAGCCCCATTGAAAATAAAAATTTTCCTGTGGTATCTACGACGAGGAGTTATATTGACAAAGGATAACCTAGTAAAGCGCAATTGGCAAGGTAGTAAAACTTGTTGCTTTTGTCACAAAGAAGAGACAATTAAGCACTTGTTCTTTGACTGCCGATTTGCTTGTTCAATTTGGTCTTTTATTCAGGTTGCGACAGGTCTTTTAAAACCCCACAATATAGGTCATTTGTTCAATGGTTGGCTAAGAGGTGTCAACAAAGATGTCAAGCTTTTACTCCTGCTAGGAGGAGCTGCGACTTGTTGGTCTATTTGGCTCAGCAGGAATGATATTGTTTTTGAAAAGAAAAAAATTTGTTTATCCTGTGCAGGTTATCTATTTGGTTACCCACTGGCTACGTACTTGGGCTATTATGCAGAAGCTGGATTTGCAGGATACAGTTGTAGCGGTATCGCAACAATTGACGCAGGTGGCCAAAGATTTTTTCTCCCAGGCACATGGGTGACGGTCTAGTTTACGAATTGATAGTCACTAGATTGTGTAAGGTTTCTTCTCTCTCTTTGGCTGTGTGCCTCATGTTAGGCAGAGGCCGGAAGTTGTCCTCTTTGGCTTTGTATCAACTCGATGTATTGCTTCCGAGGTTCTAATAAAAGCTTCCTTTATCAAAAAAAAAAAACCTAGAAAAAGGTACTAAAAAGTATCAAACATGTAGAGCCAGTACTAGAAAAGATGGGACCAACACCGAGCTTAAATAGGAGGCCTCCTCGGAAGTGATTGTTTCAGTATCGTTGCGGTGTAGCAACCACTCTTGCAGTTACTGTTCATTCTCTGCAGAAGACTAGCAGCCGCAGTTGTAGCAGCCGGTGGAGTAGCGCAGCCGAACACACACTTAAAGAATATAAAAGAGGTGGATCATGGTGCCGAGCAGCAGGGACGGAGCCAGAAAAAATGTAGGGGGGCTGAACAAAAGTCCTACGGCGACTTAGCCCTACTATGACCACTCACAATAGACAAATATATAATAGCTTAAAATAGTTTTATATTTGAAACATCGATTAACGATGAAATTCATAAAATACATCATGAAAAATAAAGGATGCAATTCATTCATACCAAAAGGTCCAATTACAAAGCTAATAAACGACGCCCGATGTTGACACACATTATTCATCCGAAGTAGAAACCTACAGAAATAGACAAAATTGATTAGTCAAACATATATGGAGCTCCAAATTATGAATTTAGAAGATAATAGATCGTACCACTGATTTTTTAGGCAATAACATACGGCGTTTTTTCATCTCTTGAAACCGTTTTTTGATCTTTTCATTATCAATCTTTCTAAATATCTCCTTCTCATTATAGCATATCATCAAGTCATTGAGCCATTCATCACCCATTTTACTACGCAAATCTGTCTTTATAATAGACATGGCTGAAAATATCCTCTCAACTGAAGCAGTTGCCACCGGTAGTATCAAGATTAGCTCAATAAGTCGATAAACCAATTTATAAGATGTGTGCATATTAGTCTTGACCATAATTTCAGCAACTTTTTCAAGTTCAGTGCATCCAAGAAATTCTGGAGTTCTTCTAGCTCGGTTGACAAACTGTCTAAGATGACTTGGCAAAACAACAAGCTCACCAATATCAAAATCCTCGGCATAAATTTCAGCAAGCCTCACAAGTTTGTCCACATTAAAATTAGAGAATGAGTTTCTTGGATTAAAAGCAGTCATACATACTAATAACTCTGAACTAATTTCACTGAACCGATAATTCAGCTCAGTCAAGATGGCATCAATGGCGACAAGAAAAATCTCAACATGATAATAATGCATGTTTGTTACCTTTTGCTTTCTTCGTCTAGATGTCTCTCTAACATTTATTTTCTTATCCATATCTGGCACTTCAATCTCATTCTTTTCACAGAATGTTTTCACTTTTTTGAGTAATGGATCTCATCCATTTTCCCTCATATCCTGCAAACTATCTTTCACATCCGTGATCAAATGCATTGCTTCAACTATATCTTGATCCTTCCTTTGCAAAGCACGTGACAAAATATCTGTCAAGCTCAACAATTCTATCATCAAATGCAGGATGAACACAAAATCAAAGCTCTCCATTTTTCCAATTAAACCTAAAGCTCGACCATTATTTGTTGGTTTAATGGAATCTTTCTTCACTATCTCAAGCACATCTATGATAGCCACCCACATCACCAAAATGCGAAGCAAAGTTTTAAGATGTGAACCCCATCTAGTATCTCCTGGCCTAGCAAGGCTACTTTCTTGATTTAAACCTCTTCTAGTCATAATCTCACCCTTCTCAATCTTTTCTAGCAACACATCATGATGCTTTGCAAGCAATGCATCTTTTCTCATACAAGATGCACCCACATTGCTGACTATTAAAGGAACATAGTTAAAGAAATCCGCAATGTCTGCACTAGAAGTCGAAACAGTAACAACCACTAATTGCGGTTGATGGGCAAAACAATGCACATAGAAAACATAAGGATTTTTATCACGAATCAATTTCTGCACCCCATTAAATTCACCTCTCATATTAGAAGCTCCATCATACCCTTGCCCACGAAGCATAGAGATAGACAAATTGTGACTTAAAAGCATACTGACCAAAGCTTCTTTCAATGCAATAGCTGTACAACTCTAAACATGCTGAAGTCCAAGAAATCTCTCAAAGACTTGCCCTTTATCATTCACAAACCTGCAAGGCACATTTGTTTATGTGTTAGTATAATTGTAGAAATAGTTATCATAAAATCTATGCACAAAATTGCAATTGTGGAGTACTAACCTTAGAATCACTGCCATTTGCTCTTTTATTGATACATCTCTAGACTCATCAATAAGCACCGAGAATTTTCTACCTCGAATCTCATCCATAATGACGGTTGTGACTTCCTCTGCACAAGCGTTTGCAAGATCCTTTTGTATATCAGGAGATAGCATCTGACAATTTTTAGAACCTTTGTCATATGCATCCTTCACTATATCTACCTTATCTTTATACCAGTCAACCATCTCTCTGAATGTTCCTTTGTTGAGAGAAGTAGAACTCTCATCATCTCCACGAAAAGGTTCCCCTTGCGATATGAGAAATCTTGCAACATCTAAAGAAGATGTCAAACGAATCTCATATCGTTTTTCTTCTTCCGTGCTTACCTCAACTAATTTTCGACCCACACTTGTCCTTTGGTTCATGAAGTCATCACACTTTAGTCTAGCCTCTGCATGAGTCTTACAAACATTGTGCTTATGAAAAGTATCCTTAGCATTCTTCCAATTCACATAACCTTGATGTGCAAAGACAGTACTTCTGAATTTTTCAGACTTTGCCGAATTAAAGAAGAGATAGCAATATAAGCAATAAGCAGCATCCTTGGACTCACTATACTCTAGCCAATCAAATTCATCAAACCAAGTCTTTTGAAATGATCTCCATTCACCACCCATACATTTACGAGGAAATGAAAATTCATGAGGTTGGGTTGGACCACTCAAAGCATATGCTCTCTTTACTTGGTCTCTAATTTCTGGTGCATAAGAATCAATTGGTTTGCGCTTTGCAGGGTCAACAATTAGTTTTGAATGACTAAACTCTTCCCTAGGTTTATTCGGTTGAGTTGTGCTCTCATTAGTATGTGAGGTTGAGCCGCTGCCACTTGAACTTGAATAATAGTTGCGCAAAGTTCTTTTCGACATACTGAAAATCTAAAAATTGAAATCTATCATGAATCAAACATCCAATCTTTCAAAGTTCAATCAAGGACTCAGTCTCACGTTCAAAGTTAAAAAATCACCTACTGCTGTACTGCTCGCCGGAGGTCCTGTTGTGCCGTGCCGCCTGCGGCCCGCCGCGCCCCCGCCGTGCCACCCGCTCCCGCTGGTCGTGTCGTCCCCCACCCCCAGAGGCCAGAGCAGCGTGCCTGCCTGCGCCGCTGCAGGCCGCCGGGTTGCGCCTGCGCCGCTGCGTAGCCTGCCCGCCGGCCGCTGGCGCCCGCTTGCCTGCCTCGCCTGGCTTGGCTGCAGCCTGCAGCGCCCTAGGAGGAAGGAGCCGCGTTGCCCGCCGCCGCCGTCCACCAGGCCGCGAGGGGGAGTCGGGTACAGCCGTACAGGAAGCCGCCGCCGTGAGATTTGGGGTCGGGGAGGGAAGGCTCGCGTCTCGCGAGTCGAGACAGGGGAAGGGTTACGCTAGTCGGTCGACGATGGATAGGCCGATAGGTTCTTTCACAATTCACTATTGGCTATGGGCTTGGGCTTTCACAGTTTCACTTGATAGTTGATAATGCTCTATCTCTAAAATTTGGCCCAAAACATCAGAGCCCCTCCTATTCCTTTGTAATATACGTGAAAAATTTAGGGGGGGCTTCAGGGGGGCTCCAGGTGCCCGAGAGCCGTAGGTGGGGCTCGAGCCCCCCCCTGCCTGGCTGTTGGCTCCGTCCCTGGTGCCGAGCGGTCGGCCGGCCACAAACCTCTAGCGCTCCTAATGATTCTGATGCTGTCATTCAAAACCATGTTACAGCTTTTAGGCTACGCCTCTTGAAACCTCTGCTGAGACTACCTGCACTGGGGCACGCTATGTGTTCCTACAGGATCACATGGCGCCAAAAGTCCCGCAGCGTGTCCGGTATATGGTGCGCTACACTTCAGGATGGCTGAGACGTCCGCCAAATCTAGCGGCTTGCAGGACTGCGCTACCAGGCGGGGGGCCCACGGGCAGGCGCTGCCGCGCGCGCGGATAGGCAGACAGCATGCGGGAGAGAGAGGAGTGAGAGCATACAGCGACGGCCCCACTGATTCAACTAACTAAAAAATGTTATAACTCACAAACCAAAAAATCAAATTAAATTCCGTTTATATCATTAAATTCGTTTCAATAAATCCTTCAAAACCAGATGTTACATGGATATATATTTAGATAAAGTGACAAGTGGGCTCCACAGTGGATAGAGGATGATATAGAGGATGGATGGATGCGCGAGAATTGAGTATAGAGGAGAGAATCTTGATGACCAGGCCTTTTAGAGAATGAATTTAGAGTACCACAAGTGCGGATAGTCTTAGCACCTCTGCTCCTTGGTGCGCAGCCGCAGCGACTGAGCGAACGACAGTTTTGGCACAAGCGCCTAACACGAACATTGTGCTATGTCGCTGATCTATGCAACGATTTAGTGGTTGCTGGCATGCTTACTTTCACGAAGAAGTGGTATGCGAATGTGACTGCCCTCGATCCAAATTCCTATTGCATCTCACTCCCAAGAACCCCTATGTTCCTGATCGACTGTCTTCGCTTTGATATCTAATTCTTGATTTGGTAGCCATGATACACACACAACTTTCACAATTTTCAGCCGTTGTCAAGGCATACCAAGAACCTATAGCTACTTAGGGGTTGTTTGGTTTGCCCTGTTAAAGTTTAACAGGTAATGTAGCACTTTCGTCTTATTTGGCAATTAGTGTCCAATTATGGACTAATTAGGCTTAATAGATTCGTCTCGTAAATTACTCTTAATCTGTGCCGACATGCATGTAATTAGTCTATATTTATTACTCCATACATGTGTCGCAACATTCGATGTGATGTATGTTAAAAAAAACAGAGGCAACCAATCAGGGCCTTATATATAGGCCGGATGATGCAATATGTTGTCCCTTTGTATCTGTGAAATTTATTTTGGTTGTCCCAAATAAAGGTCCAAATTGAAAAAGAGGTTTTTGGCATTAAGATGTGCAGGGGGTAGCTCACACAGTTACGATCGCTCGAGACGACCTCCCGCTACAATCCCACACCACTAGCCACGTACTCATTTCTTTCCACCTCCATTTATAACTCCTACTTAGAGTAAATGTGCTTATTAGGAACCCAATTCGATCCTAAACTAGGAAGTGAACCTAGCTCAACTGATTGGGTGAGAGGTGTGGCAATGCATCCAACCATCTAAGTTCAAGTCCTGTCTTGGACTGAATTTGGATGCATTCTTCCTAGGTTGGATCTCATTTTTTTTATTCGATCCTAAACTAAACATAGGGGTCGTTGCATGAACCAGTGTAACCTCTTGAGCCTCTAAGTGCTAAATCATCCAAATCTAACGTGTGACTCTTAACCACATGTTGGTGAAACGAAACACTGACAACCGTGCTTTCTATTCCAAAAACTTAATTGGAACTCTTATTAACTGTGTTTTTTTACTCTTTATTTAGCTATTTTTTGCTTCCTAATCCATGTGAACATTTGTCTTATTTCTATTCATCGTTGTACATAGCTAGCACAATTGGATAAGCATGGGCGCGGCTTCATTAATTCCCACCGCATCGCATGCACCGTTAGAGCTAGGGCATGTTGGATACCAAGGGTTAATTGTTAGTTACCTAATTTTTAGATCAAATTAGCTCTAGTACATCCAAACATGGGGTCTAATAGGTAGGCTAATTTCTTTTAGCTAAGTCTTCAACTAGTTGATAGTCAACCAGTTAGCTAGCAAACTATAATTAATTTAGGTTAATTTTTAGCCCCAATCAATAACTAGCCATGTATATCAAACATGCTCTTAGGCATGTATATTTGTAGGCTAGCTTGTAGCGGACTGATGCAGTGCACTTCAGCTAGGTCCTTGGTTTCACTGACCTAGCCATGCCGCCCTTTTTTCTTGCATGTCGTTGTAACAGCTGGAGTGACGCGTATCGACCGATTCACCAATAACATGGAGTAACAAGTAGCTAGCAAAGTAATAAACAGTGCCAGAGCCGGAGCCGGAGCCGGTGAGAGCCAGGCCAAACGGCCCCTTGGAGTTAGGCATGCATTGCTTGTAGTTGTACCAGACTGATGCCGCACTAGTAATGTGCTTCAGCTAGCTAGCTCTCCTTCGTTTCACTGACAGTGCATGGCCGGATCAGCCACCGTCCCGCATGGAAAAGGAGCCGTCGTGATCGCGGGTGCCCTTTTTCTTGAGTTGTCGTTGTAGTCGATCGGTGGAGTATGGAGTGACGTGAATCGACTGATTGACGTGAATCGTTACAGGGCACGGGCACGAGCTGGTGCAACTTGTAAACAAGGATTCGAAGTTTTTTTCACTCTTTCTCCGTCACATCAAATATTTACATATATGCATGGAGTATTAAATGTAGGTAAAATAAATAATTAATTGTACAGTTTGTCTATAATTTAGGAGACAAATCTTTTGAGCCTGGTTAGACCATGATTGGACAATAATTATCAAATACAAACGAAAGTGCTACAGTATGATGAAAGTTTTTCACACCCAATCTAAACAAGGCAAGGTACTATAACCACCTGCAATGCAGTGCAACTACACGATGCTTCTTCCACTACTCTCTGTCAACGTTGACACCGTACTACTGTCGTTAGCGCATCCAGGTGCAGCGGATGCATTCGACTGACGCCCGCTGACCACGTCGAACTGGGGCCTTGGCGAATTGAAGTCGGTGACGGTGACACCTACGGATGAACAGACGGGTTATGGCTTGGGGTAGTAGTATAGTGGCGTGCCGCCTAACTAGCTTCCTTCCGCTGGTGGACTTATATTTATCCTATTTTACAAAATAAAATAAATGTATATTTCACTTATTATTATCTCCGAGAAAGTAATAGATCATTCTAACCATCTGACCTAATTAAATGAAGACACATAGTTATTTGAGAGTACCATAACAAATCCCTATTATAAATTCAATCAAATATGAAAATTTTTGACTTAAGAAAACTCTTGAAATATATCTGAGAAAAAAAACAACTCTTGAAATTGATTTATTTGGAGAAAGCACAATTTTTAGGTAGGATGGGCAATGGTTTCCATTGCTTAACACTCAACTCTTTTTCTAGATAATGGATAAACTTCGGCTTCAACTCTCTACTAAGAAGATGTGTCAATCCATGCTTATTACATCACACACTCATGATTTAAACTTATTATAGGATCATAACTGAAGTTGAGGGTGGTGAATGCAAGACCATCCACTCGACGCAAAGAACTATATTGCTCTTGATTCGAGTAGCGTACGTGTGTCAAGAATTCGTTCCTTGCCTTGACCCAAGTACTATAATAGAGTCTGAAATCATAGTCAGTGTGTCCTCTTGAAAAGAACATGAAACATTTTTCGGTGACTTCTATCAAACACCACATCATTACTTGTGATTTATATTTCCTAGCAAAAGGCGGCACCCAATCAATAAAAATAATTATGTTTGCGATCCCAACTACGATCAATTTTTGAATAGATGGTTGGTATTCCTTGGTGGTTTTAATGTCATACATAATAAACATAGCATATCAAAGGAAATGGGCATAATGACAATAAAAAACAAATATTGGATAGTTTTAGATTTTTTTTAAACGCGAGGAACCTTCCCCATTCCCATTGACATTTCAACGGAAATACAGAGTTTGAAGATTGTATCAAGAAGACAGAAAAGCTAGAACGATCAGAAGATTATTACAAGATAACTACCGCCAATGTTACCCAGCATTGCCTTCATGGCCTACCACAAACAGCAAACAGTGCATAACGAAACAAAAGAACTGCCAGGATATAACAACCGGCAACATACTGCCCGAATGATAACAACAGTGTTTTAAGGCGTAACAGCAGATAACCCTGGCATCCCTGTAACACTTGTATCTGCAGGAAACGCTCCCTCATCCATCCTAAGGGTCGTTCTTCTCTTAAGCTGTCAAGCGCGCCTTCTTCTTGTCCAACAGCTTCACAGCAATTTCCAGCATGGTGTTAGCTCCAGCGATCAGAGCCTCCTTGCCAAGTTCCAGGAACAACCCTGCCCAATAGTTCATAAGCGAACATGCATAACAGATAATTGTGATTGGATTAGTTACGACATGCCCTTCAAAGCACACCCTATTCCTTGTCTTCCATATCGCCCAACATATGGCAGCAATCCCTATAGCATGACATTTTTTGCCAAAAGGCATCCATTTGTTGCACCATTCCCAACAATTGTCAAAATAACTTGGGATATCAGTTGCTCCAATCGAATGCGCCACAATCGCCCAAACTGCTTTGGCGATACTGCACTGAAACAGCAAATGTGTCATAGTTTCCTCCTTATCACAAAAATAACATGCTGGATCGCCAGCCCAATTCCTCCTGATCATGTTATCCTTAGTAAGGATTGTGTTGTTCAATATTAACCACAGAAACATTTTTATCTTGTTAGGTATCTTACCTTTCCAAATATTTTGATGATAAGGACCATTATCGCTAACAGTCATAGCTTTGTAAACCGATTTGACACAAAAACGCCCCTTAGCACCATATTTTCACTGAACAATATCATTACCACTTACCAGGTTAAGGTTTTCCACGTTAGATAAGATCTTACCCCAACTAGTCCTCAGATCGTCAACTAGCCACCTTGTGAATGTTACACTCTGAGGATCTAGCTTCACTTGACGGATAGAAACATCTGGATTATCACAAATCTTGAATAAGTCTGGATAAGACATATACAAAGGCTTTTCATCTACCCACAAGTCTTTCCATAACAAAGTTTTTTCACCATTTTTAACCACAATTTTCCTCCCCTGTAGATAGATGTTCTTGATTTTTAAAAGATCCGCCCAAATAGGGGAATCGTTCTGCCTGTGCTTCACAGTGCAGATTGATTCCTTTTTCAAGTATTTGAAGTTAATGATCTTTTTCCATAGACCATTTTCAGTATCCAGTCTCCACCACCATTTGCAAAGTAAGCTAATGTTCATTTTCCTTATGTTTTTAATGCCCAAGCCACCTTGCTTCTTATGCTTACAGATTTTAGTCCATCTAATCAAATGATACTTTTTCCTAGTCCCCCCACCCTGCCAAAAGAAGGTTCTTCTAATTTTGTCTAAGCTCTTGATGATTGTTTTAGGTAAGAGATAAATAGACATGTGGTAAATCGGGGCATTGCTCAAACTGGAGTTAATAAGGGTTGTTCTGCCGGCTATGGACATTGTCCCACCCTGCCAGATGTCTAATTTTTTCTCACTTTTCTCAATCAGTGGCCTCCAGTCACACACATGTAGTCTGCTAGGGCTAACTGGTACACCCAAGTACTTAATTGGGAAGGTTCCCACTTGACAATTAAAAATCTCAGCATAAGTAAGAGCCCAATTCTCTTCATCATTAATAGTGAGGATTTCACTTTTATAGAAATTTATCATTAAGCCAGCCATTAACTCATACATGTATAGAAGAATTTTCATGTTTTTGGCTCCCTCTAAACTATGCTTGAGACAGATGATAGTGTCGTCAGCATACTGAAGCACATCCACCCCTTTATCAATAATATGATCAATGAGCCCAAAAACTCTAGCCATGGCGGGCATGTCCTGCGACGCGCCACCACTCAGCGCTTTCCGATCCCAGGTGCGTGTCGCGAGCCTCGGCTAGGTCTAAAGGTGGGCGTGCTCGTGCTCTTGCCGTGCAGGGTCAGGACCTTCCCTTGCTCGCTCCCGGTGCGCGGACAGCGAGGCGGCGCCATGTCCGACGTTCACATCGCGATGGTGGGGCGTTGGGCGTACCATGGGTGGCGAGGTGGAAGGATAGTGATGCAGGGTGATTCGACGCAGTGTAGACAGGAGGCCGTGCAGTGCAGACCGGTGGTGGAGAGGAAGATGACCGGCGCCTTCTTCTTCTCCGGTGAGCTCGAACGGCGGCGTCGGCTTCGGGCCTTCGGTCCCCCCTTCACCTCCTTCCTCTTCTCTCTTCTTCCCTCCTTCCCCTTTCTTGCAGCGCGGTGCGGTTAGAAGCGAGGCCACCAGAGGCGGCGGTGCGGTGGATGAAGGAGCTAGGGCTCGGCTTGGGGATTTTATACCCCGAGGTCATCCATGGCGAGGCGGACGGCGATGGGACAAGGAAGACTATGTGGCGATCATCCAAGGGGTCACAGTGGGTTTTGGAGGTGGCGTGGTGCTCATGCGGATGCCATAGCGGTCTTGGCTTTGTGCTGCCGCTGGCCTGGCTCGGTGTCAGGGGCGGTTGCGGCCGTGGGCCATGGCGTAGGCGCGCGCGGCTCACGGTGCGTGGGAGCGGAGGCGAGTCGTGTGCAGCCGGCAGGCGGGACCGGTGAAGCAGCTTGGCGCGCACGGCTGGCGGTGGGGGCAGAGGGAATCTCCCCTCGCTCCGTGCGTGACCCTGTCCCCTGTTCCTTGCCGTTTCGAGCGAACAGAGGGAGCGGGAGGTTGGGGATGACCTCGCGGGTCCCGCTCGTCAGCGGCGTGGGGAAGGACGAAGACGCCTTGGCGTCTTGCGGGTGCGGCACGGCTGTGCGGTTGACCGCAGCCTTGCTGGGCTGGCCCACGCGCGGGCGTGCGCGTGTGCGGGCTCGGGGCGCGAGTTGGGCCGGGCCGGTTGGTGGGGTAGGCCGAGGGAAATTCCTTCCCTTTTTCTGATTTATTCAAAAAGCTTTTCTATTTTGTATTTTCTTTATTTTAATTATGCCAAGCATTTATATGTGAGAAAGCATATTGCTATGACTTGTTCAACTCAAAGGGGGTCTACTTGATATACCTTAGGGTTTTCAACTAATTAATAAGGTCACTTTTCAACATTTATTTAATTATGCAATTAATTAAATAAAAAGGTGTTGCTTTTAATTCAATACAAAGAACATAAAATCCAACCCGAGCATAATTTATTTAAATGCAAAGATGCAATTAACTAGTTTAAGTGCTACTTGTGCAAAAAGGGGTTGTTTCCTGCATGACACTTCACCAATCATAGGCTATTTTTAGAAAAAAAAAATTGTAGTTGCGATTTTTGATTTAAGAAAGATCCCGAGTTGTTACAGCTGACCTATGCAACAATTTTCCAGGTTGGTGCATGCTTACTGGCTCACTTTCAACAAGAGCGGCAACGCGATAAGGAATGACCTCGGCCCAGGTTCCTAATTCATCTCACTCCTAGCAAGGAACACAACTCGTCGATTGACGGCACTCAATATTTTCTTCATTTTCTTTGCTTCGCTTCGCTTCGATCTCACATTTCTGTTTTATTAGACGAATGTATGATATGATACGCACAAAGTATTTGCAAATTTCAGATTTCAGATGTTGTTCATGTTACAAGAAGAACCTAGCCATTTATAGATATATAGGATACACAGTCACATGGTACAATAGCGAACTATTGTCATTGAGATCAAATATTGATGTCACCTGGATTTGTAGGTTATGAACTAAAAGTCGTCATAGCATACAACTACGTGCACATATTTAATTCTTTACCCATAAATATCAGCAACTTCTAACGCTATTGTGTGCAGTAACCAACAAGAGTGGAGAAGGAGAAAATGAGAGGCACAATAAAGCCATGGGTGGATCGGCATGTCCAATCATAGGAGTGGGATGCAGTGGGAATCTTTGGCTATTTTTGGTTCCTACGCTAAAGCTTACCTTGCCTTACTGAACGACGATACCAATGGGAACCAGTGTTTGATCGATGGGTGAGGTTGCTTTGGAGCTTTATCGGTCCACCGTTTGGCTTGCTTCTTTAGGAAAGCGAGCTTTTGGCGCGTCGTCAGCAAGGCTTAGCGAGACGAGGCAAAATCAGTCGAGGAACCAAACATGCAGTTTATGCTCATCCCCGGCCCTAATGAGCGTGCAAGCGCTCTAGGTAAGCATGGCCCGTGACCAACGCATGGAGGGTAGATGTCAGAGTCTTGAGCTGTGCCGGCGTCAGCGGACAGGTAGCTAATGTACTCTGGAATTGAATGGCGTCGGCGGGGTCAGTTTCTATCAAACTAAATGCTACACGTAGTGATGAGCCATGCTTTGTTAAGCTTAGTGATAATCGTGCGATCGATATCTACCTGCAACTTAGTGGTAATTCAACATTGTCATCAGTATTGAATTATATTTTAGGATAGTTTTGATACGCACTAGCCGAAAAACAAAAACATGGTCTGTGGTTTAGCCATATGCATGGACGGTATGGTGCAGCATGCAGCATCCGATCCGTGGTCACCGTCCGGCCAGCCAGTTGCTAGGGCAGACGTGACCCTGTGCGTCCTTCGGTGGAGCGCTGCCGCTAGCTTACCAGCCGTCGCCACCATGGCTCCCATGCTAGCTCTCTCTTTCTCGCTCAACAGCCCTACGTTGAGATCCACTTTTGCAACAGTCAATAAAACAATCATACTTCTGAAATAGACGAAACATACACTTGCAACATAGCCATTGCAAACATATGCAACATCCAGATAAAACACTTGCAATATACGTTTAAAATAGATGAAACATCTGGAATATGTTGGTGCAACATATGTGTGAACACATATGCAAACATCCAGATCAAAATGTTTGTAACATACGTCTAGAACAGATAAAATATATTGAACAAACACTTGTAACATACCTCTGAGACACTTGCAACATATGCAACATGTGCAACATTTCCGATCTACTTTTGCAACATCTATAAGAAACAATTACAACATACCTTTGAAACGACTAAAACACCTGAAACATACATTTACAACATAGCGAAGGGGGGACTGGGCTTCCGGCTGTTGGGGTGGGAGCCGGCGACGCGCGAGCACAACTAGCATCCGGCCGCGCTCATGAGGGCCGTTGGCTCGGCCGGGGACGACCCGAGGCGCCTTGACACGTGCGCCCAGTAGTCATTGGTAGGGGCGGATGTGACGAGGCATCCCGGTGGCGTAGGGGGTTGGGGAAGAGGCCGGGAGGCGCTCTGCTGTCAGCGGACACAACATAGAGAGCGAGAGATGGGGAGAGCAGAGGTAGTGCATGCGCGCAGGATGGGGCGCGGCGAGGGATGGCCGCGCGGCGCGCGGGTCGATTCTGCGTGGGTCAGGCGTGCAACAAGCAAGGCGAGAGACGGGAGGCAGCAGTGTCACGGGCGAGGTGCGTATCGCAGGTAGGAGCAAGCTGTGCAGGCGGAAGCGGCGAGGAAGAGTGTGGTGCACGGCGTCCGAACGGATGGACGCCCGCATGGAAGCATTATCGCTAAAGAAAACATGCGTAAGTAATGACAATAAAAAAAAATGTCGGATAGTTTCAGATTTGCTGTAGAACACTACCATTTCAATTCTAAGACTCATCCTTCACCAAACTGATACGATCAATTGTCTGAACAATTATTTTATAGTAAATAGTGATATATTTTTGAGCTACAAAACAACAAGTCTTACTACCATGTTTTATGATGCACCTATTATGTTTAGTGTGGTAATGTCTTACTGAGTGTCTGAGGGTTTACTGTTCGACTGTTCAACATTCCACGTAATGCCAACTTGAGCTATATTTAACATTTCTTTTTCAAAATAACATTTTATCATATAGGATGCTAAATGATCCTCATGTTTATGTCAGGATTGTAGTTGGCTCGTTACGCTGAAGAAATAGTAAGTCTAAAAAATTCCAACAAACAAAATGTTTGGAACTTAAAACAGTATGTATTGTTAATTAAGTATTAAAAAAAAGTAGGAATGGTTTGTAAAGAAAATAAAAAATAAGTGGATCGGATGGTGGTGCCAGCAAGGCACATGCCTCTTTTGCTTCATGCATGTTTAATAATTTTACGAGGTGGAGCTACGTGAGCATGACTCCCTTCACTCAAGTTTTACGTTGCATCTCACTTTCAGAAAAATGATCCACAGAACACCACTCTATGTTCTTGACCATCTCCGCTGTAATCTCTCGTTGCTGTCTTAGGCAGCCGAAATGATGCGCACACAGCTTTTGCAATTTTTAGCCGTTGGTCATGCCATAGTTATAACCTAACTATTTGTGTACGAAAGATGTCCTCTATTGTCACTTAAGATCGGTTATATTGGTGTTGTTTGGATTGGTAGGTGAAGAACTCAAAGTCATCGAAGCATATACATAGTAGAGTGATTTTAGAAATTGATTTACGATGGAGGGAGTATTAATTAGTCTAAAAATTAGGAACGATTTGTATTAAGTACATTTACTGTTTGGATTAACACCTCCAGAGAGCATAGATGACCTTTTTAATGGGTGGTCAAAGAAGGGTAATAAAAAAGAAAATGCATTGTTATTGACTGCAGCATCGGCACTTTGTTGGGCAGTTTGGATAACAAGAAATGAGGTGGTTTTTTAATAAATGTAGACCAAAATCTTTTTTTCAGGTACTATTCAGGGGAACTCACTGGCTCCGACAGTGGGCAAAGTTGCAGCGGCGTGATGATCTACGGGACCAGTTGATCTCAGCTGGCCAACATCTGGAGTCGTCAGCTTTGCATTTCTTCGGTTCCAATGGATGATTATCAACAAGATTTATTGGCCTTTCTTAGTCAAAACTCTACTCGTTTGTTTTATCCATGTGTCTCGATGTAAACTCGGAACCTTTTACAGCTCGTGTGCTACTCTTTGGGTTAACTTTTGTAATAATTGGCCTGATTCCGATAGATGATGCCGGATATATACTATCCTTTATAAAAAAAAGTAATAAAGAAAATAAAAGATGTGGGTATGGTGGTGCCGGACAGGCAGCTACACACGCCTCTTCGAGCTCCTCTTGACATTGATGCTGACATGCAAAAGCAGCTTTTAAGGTGACTGAACAGTGACTATCGCGGTGCTTCTGAGTAGTGCTGCGCTGTGCCTTCAGTGATAACTGCTTAGTGCTCTGTTCCGACTTGACGAGCTCCCACAACAACAGAGCGAGCGCCGCATCCTTTACGCTTTGAGCACCTAATGTACGATTCTGTAGCTTAATGCAAGTTTCGCTTCTCAGAGTTGAGCTATGCGAGCAGCACTCTCTTTGAACCGAGTTCCTGTTGCGTCTCACTCCAAGAAACAAGACCATATATAGACGGCACACAACACATATTGTTGTCCTTCTCCGCTTCAATCTCTCATTCTTGTCCTAGCACCTGAAATTTTAGCTATTGGTCATGGCATAGCGATAACCTTACCTAGCTATTTATAGGCAAGGTTTACTCTGCCGTCACTTAAGATCAACTATTAGTGAGCTGAAAGTCTCCACCCAAGCATGTAATCACGTGTACATCTTTCCTTATAAATAACAATAACTTCTCACGCTATTGCGTGTTGTGATAAATTAACGAGAGTGGGTCGGGAGACGAGAGTCACAAGAAAATATTGACGGTAGGTCAGCATGTCCAATCTATACAGGGAGTGGGATGCAACGGGAATCTTATTTGAGCTTGTTTGGTTCTTTCACCGGAGCTCGTCTCGTCAAACTAAGCGAGGAAACTAACTGGGCTCTAACGGTGTCAAACTGCAGGTGTGAAAAGTCAAAAATACCCTTAGGTCTAAATGTGCTATTAATTTTTTTAGCATCTTAACGACCCGTGCTTTGCACGGGGTCCCTGCTAGTAAGATATATTTTTTCTTCTAGCATAAAGTCTCCATATGTAGAAGGAACCGATATCGATGACTAGCATCTGTATGGAATTGGCATCGATGCTCACATGTGTGCTCTTTGTCATTTACAACATTGACACCGTGGCATTGATGTATTAATCTTCAGCACCAGATACATTATAGGTAGTCTACTAGTGTGGCTCCGGTGACTCGTCTAGGCCAGGAAGGCAATGCTTGCTTGCATGAGAGACAGACAAGACAAAATCAGCCGAGAAACCTAACATGCTCTTCATGTTCTCTCTCCCCCTCCCACCCCACCCCAACCAGCACCCTGCATGCGCTAAGCTTAGCTAAGCAGGGCCCGTGGGCCGTGACCACACGTAGATGGCAAGAGTCTTTAGCCGCACTGGCACCAGATACTTAAGCTAGCTTCACTCCAATTATCTCCAAGCAGCTGTATAATTATTAATCGCCATGTTTTGTTAAGCTTATTGATAATGGCTAGTATGCTCGGTTGGTACCGGCTCATTGATAATCACCGATCCATGAGTTCACATATTGTAATTTATGTTTGAAATATAAAAAAAATACATCATTTAAGCGAAAGTAGCAATTTTGTGGGAGAGCCAGCGGCCGACCGGGCTAGGCAGACTCAAACTCAAGCAGGTTTTCTTCTGCAGCTCGTTTTTTGATGAATTCAAGAGGGGTTTCCCCCCTAATGTCTTTTATTAACAAAAAGGACAACAGAGCTTTACAAATGGTGTCACGAGAAATAGAAGGTAATGAAACAATAAACAAAATTACACATAGCCTTCTAGCCATCGACTAATATGTGGTTCATAGGCAGCCTTTGCTCTAAGGATAACTTGAGCAAATTCCCTCTTGAAAATAGCTTTACAATGCTGAAGAGATGGTTGGATGTCCCTGAAAATAAAATCATTTCTAACTGACCACATACTCCAGCACATAGTGATGAGGATCTCCAAGGCAAATGGACAATGAAGCTGAGCTCTGAACATGACAATTGTGTCAAAAGGATCCACAGATTGAGGAACCATCAGGCCTAAGGTTGCCCAACAAGTCTGCAAAGGGGCAGCTAAGAAATAGGTGTATAACAGACTCTTCGTTGGTGATGCTGCACCAATTATAATCTTCTAAGAACATGTTTCTTCTTCTCAAAAGTTGTCTTGTGCTCAGCCTGTCTTGAAAAAGAAGCCAGAAGAAAATCTTTCGCTTATTCTGACAACTAGTCTTCCAAAGCCATCGAAAAACTGGATGAACTTGTGATGAACCTGTAAGATGTTTATAAGCCTTTTTTGGTGAAAAAACAGTAGAACCCCAGATATATGTCCACTGATCTACTTCAGTTTGCAAATGAAGATCATTTAGAATTAGGAGGAGATCCTAAAATTGCAGAAAGGCTTCATCAGATAGGGGCAAATGGAAGAGAGCAGAGGGGTCTGAAGTCTGGACAACTTGTAACACTGTAAGCTTATGATCCTTGATAAAGGAGAATAAATATGGAAACTGATGGGAGAAAAGATTGTTGTCCCAAACATCCAACCAGGAAAAACAGGATGTGCCACTATTAACCCATACTGAAGCCATTCCTTAGAACTGATCAAGCAGTTTAAGCGAATCACGCCACCAAAATGAACCCTTTCTAGCATTTGCCATAGGTAGAGTACCATTAGAGTAATAACAAGCCCACATAAGTTGAACCCAGGGAATATTATCCTGACTATAAAACTTATGCAAGTTTTTTAGAAGAAGGCTCTCATTTTGGGTCTGTAAATTAAGTACCCCTAAACCCCCATGTTCCTTAGAAGTACATACCAGTTGCCATGCTGCTTTAGATGGTTTCTTGCTAGTGAGGTCAGGCCCCCTCCAAGCAATGTTTTTTTGTACTTGTCCACTTGCTTGATAATTGTCTTTGGTAAAAGAAAAGTACTAATAGCAAATGTAGGTAGGGCACTAAATACTGCATTTACCAATTCTAATCTCCCTGCTTGGCTTAGGCAAACAGATGTATTCACCAATCTTCTTTCACAACGAGTAACCAAAGGCCAAAAATCAGCAACAATGGGTTTGGCTAGACTGAGCGGAAGGCCCCAAATAAGTAAAAGGCAAGGTAACCATTAGAGCAACCAAAAGTATTAGCCAGTATGTCAAACCTGTCTGCAGCAATATCTATAGGGACCATCATGGATTTGGAGTAGTTAACCTTGAGCCCTGTGTACTCAGCAAAAGAGTTAAGTAAAGCTTTTAAGAAGAAAAGCTGCCTTGCACTTCCATTCAGGAAAACCAGAGTATCATCTGCATACTGCAGAATTGGGAACTCCTGACAATGAGATAGATCTATTGGTAAAGAGATCAAACCCTGAGACTTTGCAAAATTAAGGATATTTTGTAGAAAATCAGCTGCTAAAACAAAGAGCAATGAGTAAGACGGCCTCTTGACATACGTCAGCTTGCTGAAGCCACCGGCGTTGGCGAGACTAGAGGCTCAATGGTCGCGCAGTTTCCCACGCAAAATTCGCACGACCACCGGACTAGCCGGCCGGCGCCCACGGGGATCGATCGTTGGCCGATTCCAGTCTGTTGGTTATTCATCAAGGCGTTTGGCGAGCATCATTGTAATTCCAAATAAACCGATCGGCCATCCAACAAGCGGTTGATGTACGTACGTATATTGTACGAGTATAGTTTATGGACTGGAGATATTTTCTCCATGCTTCATATCGCCCCATGCATCTTCCGCAATATATACCAGCCACCCGGGATGAGTAGCCATTGGATCAGCTGTCGTTTCACTGACAGTGCATGACCGGATCATCCGGCCACCGGACAGTTTATATCTACGGTCCTGTCCCACAAGGAAAAGGAGTCGTCGAGATCGCCATATATATTATATACATATATACAAGCAATAAGATAATACAGAAACAGAGTCCACCGTACAAGCAATAAGATTGGTATCGAACAGGGCAAGACAACTTTTTCTCTAATTTTTTTTCTTGATGAGTCGATTGAGATGATGAGTTGAGTTTGTTTAATAGGGTTGAGATCAATCACGATTATTGTTTTTGCTGATCAAACGCTGCACAAGTGTAGTACAGTATTATTTTCTTTGCGAGCAATTGTTTTGCTCAAATACTAGCACCGTTTCCTTACTTTTGGTTACACTCTAAACCCTCGGCTATCTTAGCCCATCCACGCAGACAGCATCTGTTGCGAGTCATCTGCCTGGCTCAGGCTCCATCGATGTGATGTGGAGCGACATGGGCAATAATCTACAAGCTCCTGGTTCACGTGCGGGTTCGGGCACTTGTGGAGCTCATTGTACAATGCTCATCAGCCACAGGAAGCAGAACCAGAGTGGTACGTGACTGCATGAGCGCCCGATGGGATCACCAACCGATCAGCTACACGACTCCAGTGCAGCAAGCCAGCATATAGTAGCACCATGAGTGCTTGCTTTCACGCAGTGGAGCTATACGATCACGGCACCCTTCCACCTAAATTCCTGTTGCATCCTACTCCAAAGAATGTGACTCACCGACATATTAATTTTCCTGCCTGCCTCCACTTATTAGGTCTCTCATTCTTGTCTTGGTCTGAATGGCGTAAAACCTTTGCAGTTTTAGCAGTTGGGTGGTGACGGCACAATGTGAGAGGCTAGCTACATATTTGTAGGAAGGAAAGATGCAATTGCATGGTACGGACGTGTACTGTCGTCCTCGTCATTCAGTTTTACGCTATTTGGAGAAAATGTTGATCGTCCATTAGTTCAAATCGGACGGTGAAAAAATAGGAAGGACTGGCACCTTATAAAGTTTTAGATATTATTGAAAAAATAAAGGGTAGTTCAATAATTTCACTCCCTCCTAGCCCCTATAGATGCAATTATACCCTCCTTCCTGTTTGAAAACTTAGCTACTCGCATTAAAAACACTGCTTCTCGTTCATTTGTCTTGTCGGTTCGTCCTTCCCAATCCCGTCCAGTGGTTGCGCCTCCTGCGGCCGCACGACGATGGAGCCATTCACAACGGCGCACGTCCGGATATGCGGCGGTGAACTCTGGTAATCAACGACGGCCTATGCGGTGGCTGGAGGTCACGATCCAAGTTGGGGAAGGCTGCTTTCCGGCAGTCGATGAATGGCGGGAGCGGGGGGGGGGGGGGGGGGGGGGGGGGGGCTTGGGAAGGGTGCTTTACAACGGGCATCAGCCGGGTCTGAGATATGGAGCAAGCAGAGGCGGTAGTCTTACGTGAGCAGAGCAACAACGGGCGGCCCTTCTGTGCGGCCGGCAGCGCTGCGTGCGAACAACAAACAGTATTGCAACGCGTCACGCTCCCGCAAGCCCACCGCATCGTTGCTTGCACTTTTACCCCCACCGCTCACTCGGCCTGCGAGTTTATTAAAAAAAATCACCTATCCTTATCCCTTCCGCTTCCTCCTCCCCTGTCGCAGCGCCTTGAGCTGCCCCGTCTTGGACGAGGACGCGCACTCCCCTCGCTGCTGTCGTGCGCACCATCACCACCGCTCACTCGTGCCTCTCGCTCCCTCCCGTCGCGCACGCTGGTGTTGGTGGTGCTCGCTCTGCCCGTCGCACGTGCTGCCCGCCCGGCCGGCCCAAGCCCAGTGCTGGTGGTGGTTGTGCTCGTGTGCGCCGCTGGTGCTGGATGCTAGTGGTGTTCACGCGTCGTCACTCACCGCTGACATCCACCCCGACAACTAGTATTGACTGGCACAGACGCTCCCTCTCCCCTATATTGTAAATATATGTTTCAAGTGTTTCAGACGTTTTAGAGGTATGTTGCAGTTGTTTCATATGGATGTTGCAAAAGTAGGCCAGGGATGTTGCACATGTTGCATATATTGCAAGTGTTTTAGAGATATTGATCTGGATGTTGTATATGTTTCACACGTATGTTGCTATAATATGTTCCAAATGTTTCATCTGTTTCAGTCTTCCGTTGCAGCAAGTGTTTTCATGTTGCAAGTGTTCTATCTAGATGTTGCATATGTTTTCACACATATGTTGCAAGTGTTTGTTCCAGATGTTTCATCTGTTTCAGACGTATGTTGTATTCAAGTGTTCCTTGTTGCACGTGTTTCATGCTGTTCGAAGAGTCAGGTACCGTGAGGCAGTGATGGTGGCACACCACGGGCGCTAGGGAATGTGGGAATGGATGGGGCTAGGGTGCGCGGATGGGGGCGGGTCGAATCGAGGTAGACGGGGCGGATTGTGAACGAGTCATACGGACGCGACAACGACGCGATGTGTATGCGGACAAGGCGAATTAACGGACGAGGGCAAGTTGTGTAGGCGCGCGCAGAAAACCGTTGTCCGACGAAATCCTATCCCGCCGGACGTCCGGACGCCAACACATTCCAACAAGAAACGGATGGAGATCCTCCGTGAAATCCAACTGGGAAGGGGTCCTAACGTGTCGTCGTTGTAGATCAGACCAATTACTATCATACCCTTCTCTCTATTAATTTAATTTTAATAATTTTCTTTCTCAAATTAATTGTTTGTATAAATAAAAATAAAAAAGTACCCAAAAGTAGTACTTTCCAACCACCGAGAAGTATAGCAGCTGTTTTTAAGTAAATTTACTTTGCAAAGGAATAAACATATAAGAGTATGTAATCGAATTATGAACGAGGCGTGTTTAAGCTAAACAATTTATAACTTAACACATTGATGATGTTTTCAGTCAAATTAACAAAGGTATATGGAAAGCTGAATATTAACCTATGTTGTTTTTAATTTAGAAAGCCAATTGCATAAAGCATTAATCAAATTTAATATTTTACTTAATAACATCATATTTATACCTAAAATCAAGTTGAAGCTAAGCATATTTTATTATATATTATCACATAATTTATTATGCTAGTTAAACTTTATCTTTTCATAAGAAAAAAAAACATCTGAGAGCATCTAAATGAGTTTTTATTTGACCATGTTTAGCCTAAACAAATTATGATGAAACTCATTTAATATGAAATTAATCAAGTTAACAGTCAATTACAAAAGATCGATATTGTCCTATTTTGCTTTTATTTAAAAATGTGTTTGCATAAACATTAATCAATTTAATATTTTTAAATTATAAAGTTCACAAGTATAGCATATGAAGACGTTAGTACTAGTACGTAGATTAAGTCAAAAATCTAATGTAATTTGAATGGATTAAAACGGAGTTAGAATAACTAAACAGCACACGATTAAGATGGTACGGATTTTTGGAACGATAGAATGAATAGAACAAATAGATGAGCTTAGCTGCTGAACGTGCACCTTCTTCTTGTGTTGTACGTACGGAACATGACCCTGGCCAATTGGAGCTTCGGCCCTGGGAACCTTCTACCGAACAGGCAAGGCCAGGTGGGGCTGACTCGGCTGCTAGGTTGGCAGGGCGGCTTCCGACCGAGCTGCCACGCACTGCCACGCACGCGCATGCGGGCGGCGCACGGCAGTGTCGCGCAGGGTAGGCCCGAGAAAGAAGCTTGCGCCGTCCATGGAGAACCTCGCCGGAAAACCACGTCGGAAAAGAGAAAAGCAAGGGAATTAGTCATACGACGATGGATTTGCGAAAAGGAGAATACCACGGTGTAGAGGATGACGAGAAGAACCTTGTGGTGGTGGTTTTCGCCGGAGACGCTGCAGGTGGCCGGAAAGAGCTTGCCGGAGAAGTCGTTGGAGTTGGCGCGATAAGAAGAGAGAAAATTCTATTTTACTACACGAGGTATTTCTCAAACTAGGGGCTCCCCTTACGGTAGTTTTGGTGTGCTTTACCTATGGGGTTGGTACATATATATAGGGAGGAAAAATCCCTACCCCACGTCAACTAGCGATACGTACTCATTGATGTTGCATCCTCCACCTCTACTAATGGGCCTAATTAATCATCAAAGTTCGTTAGTAAATAAATGAATAGGCATTTAGGATTATTGCACACGGGCTTTGGTGGAAAATGAGATATTTCCTATTTTCGGAATTAATTAATTTCGTGGATAAAATAATTCTAAAAAAGTCAAGAATTATTATTTAAGTCGCAAAAAATACTCCGAAAGCTCCGAAAATTCGGGGAAATTTTCCAGAGACATTATGGAACATGAGGAACCCAAATAAAGTATCTGGATATCATGATAAGATATTTTGGAGCATCTAAAAATTAGATTATGCTCACAGACAAGTGGAAACAAGCTACAGAAAAAGTCGGAAAAATTTCTGAGAAGTTTGTAGAGGTTGATTGATGGACGAAGAACTGAAATGAGTGATTTGGGTTACAAAGAAAATATTTTAGGAAACTCCCAATGAAAACTTGAGCTAAGAAACAAAGAATTTTATTGAAAAAAAAAGATAAAGGCATACCGGAGAAGGAAGATCGAACTACTGAATGCATTTTAAAGACTTTACTCACTCTCAACACACAAAGAAACAATAAGCAAACATCACATCAAATCATATGCACCGGCATGTATACACACAATGTTGCTAAACCCTATGATAAATTTTATTTTAATGAAAAATATTATTTTCCTATGTTTTCATGAGCACTAGAATACAAAATTAAATTACTTTGCATCTATTTTGAAAGGAGCAAATTTTAGGGTGTTACATTTTAGTTCAAAATTGAAAATGAAAAGAGGCTATTTTTTTTTAGTATTGCATCGGTTGACCTTTTCTAGAAATCTGCATGGATCTTGAAGCAACCAGGTTATATTTATTTTAATTTTTTTTTGTCCGAGGTCTTATTTCGCCCAGGTCTCAGTCGTGTCCGAACTGAACTCGACCCCGACGTGCGTCCAGTTCAGTTCTCTGTTTTAGGCCATGTTTAGCTTAGGGGCTGTAAAGTTTTTGGAGTACTGTAGCACATGTGTAACTATAGTAATTAGTGTTTAATCATAGACTAATTAGGCTTAAAAGATTCGTCTCGTAAAATACATGCAAACTGTGTAATTAGTTATTTTTTATCTATATTTAATACTTCATATATCTCCAAATATTTGATGGGATAGAGTATAAAGTTTTTAAGGTGGGACACCCTCTTATTTCCTGGTCCGTTTTCAATAGCGCGCGGACAGACTACCACCGCATGCACATGCTCTCCCTCATCGATGTGCGAGCACATCGATTGGATCCGCCCATGGTCCTCCCTGATGATTCGGCGAGGCACACGTCCGCCGACGCTCCAATGTCTTCGCCGCCAGCCGCGCCCACGACGCATTGCGATTTGGCCACCACATCGATGAGCCGCGGCTCTTATCTCCACCGGCACCACATCCCTCCATCGATCCACTCGATCTTGAGGTCGCTGTCACGGCCATGGAGCATCTTATTTTTTTACCTTCATGAACTGAGTCAAAATTCTCCAGTTTGGTCTCAACTGAACAAACTTTTGTTTGTGTCAAAAATTTTCTATCAAACGAGGCACTAGTTTGCATGATTTTGTTTTATGTTGGATACAAACCTTTTGTTCCATTTGAACAAACTCCGATTCAAGTTTGAATAATTAATTATTATTAAAGAACAGCCAAAGAAATAGTCTAATAAGTCCAACAAACCAAATGCCCTGAATTAAAACCCATTGAAACAGTATATGGTATTGTTAGTCTAAAAATGCGATAGATGGTTTTTGAAGAAGAATGAAGGAGGTGAATCAGCTAGCCATGTTGCATCTTTCATTGCTTAACGCTCCTTCATGATTCAGACTGACATAAGAAAATATTTTACATCTTTCATTGCTTTTTAATGTCGCTTCCTTGTTCTTGCGCTGGGCGACTACTGCACAAGCGCCAGGACCTATGTGAGTGTGATCATTGTGCTGATCTATATACAACAATTTCCCGAGTTGCTACATGCTTACTTTCACCTAGGGGAGCCATGCAAGAGCGACTGGCTTTAGCCTGAATTCCTATTGCATCTCATTCCTAGCTAGGAACTTGACTTCTCAACACTATTCAATTTTCTTGGCTGTCTTTGCTTCGATGTCACGCATTCTCTATTCATAGATAATATGTACTCACAAGGTACAATAATAGTGCACTAGCTGCTGTCAATGAGATCAATTATGGGTGTCGCCAGAATTGGTAGGTTAAGAACTAAAAGTCACCCTAGCATGCAACTACATGTAAATTATCTTTAGTTCTTTATCTATAAATATCAACAACTACTTACGCTATTGTGTGCAATGACCAACGAGAGTGAACCTGTAGAATGAAAAGGATCGAGAGGCACAAGATTGCCATTGGTGTGGATTAGCACGTCCAATTATATATAGGAAAAAGTCTACTTAACCCTCTGAACTATCACCTAGTGTCTAATCTATACCCTCAACTATAAAACCGTCTGTTTTACACCCTGAACTTTTCAAAACCGTTCAAATTACACCCTGGAGCGGTTTTAGACTGCAGTTTGCTACAGTAACCATGGTTTGCTACAGCAACATCGTTTTGACTTTTCTTTTTCTATTTATTTTCGCTGAATCTTTGAAAAATCATAGTAAATAACAGAAAAATCGTAAAATAGAAAATCTAATTTTGTTGGACTCCACATGAGTAGATCTACACAATGAACATATAATATAGTATGCTTTAGTATAAATTTTTTCTGTAGCTTTAAATTAGTTAGAAAATCAAATTTTGTCTGTAATTAATTGGAATAATTCATAGCTACAGCTTCTATGGTTCAATTGTGGTGAAATTTTTATGATGGGGTTATTATTATATGCTTGAACTATAGTGAACTAATTATTGTATGCTTAAACTGTAGTAAAAAATTTTACTACAGAAAAGAACTAATTAGTATGAAATTTTTTAGTTACTGTAATTCGAACCGCCGTTCAAAACCGCTCCAGGCTGTAATTCGAACGGTTTTGAAAAGTTCAGGGTGTAAAACAGACGGTTTTATAGTTGGGGGTGTAGGTTAGACACTAGCTGATAATTCAGGGGGTTAAGTAGACTTTTTCTATTATATATAGGAGTGGGATGTAGCGGGAATCTTTGGCCGTGTCGGGTTCATGCGCCGGAGCTCACCTCGCCTTACTGAGCGACGCCACCAAAGGGAACCAGTGTTTGATTGATGGGTGAGGATGCTGTTAGATGTTTTGGGTCATGGACCAAACAATTTCAAATAAATCGCAAAGGCCCACTCACACATGCATGTATATATGGAATGGTGGGGGACTTTAGTCTCACATTGCTACTTCAAGAGGAGTGAGGCTAACTTAAATAGTTGAGCTATCTCTATCTTGTTGAAGTCATTGGGGAGAGGAAAAGGAAGAACCACGCGCGCGCTCGCCTCGCCTCGCGGGGCGGGGCCAATGGGCGCGCATGCACGACATGCGCGTGAATGGTCCAGCGATTTCCCGCTCCGAGCCTTGCGGGTGCGCGGCTTCCTTTTACCACTCGTTATTTTTTGCATGCATGGAGAAAATTGCGCTGCCTATTTGGTAAGCAATTATTCTCGTATTATGGTAAGCGCACAAACGACAGACCAATTATCATAATGCTGTGATTGAGCAGCTAATTACTTTCCTTAGCTGCGACGCGTGTATAAATATAGGGCGAGACGTCGTCCTCAGCACGAGAGAGATTCATCTCTTTCTCACCACAGTGCTGCGCTGTCGCCGTCTTCCCCATCCCGTCGCCGACGTGCCTTCGGTGCCGGGAGAGCAGGCTCCGAAGCCTACGTCTCCTCACGTCCCTGCACGGGGTAGGGATCGTATCAGGTTTTTGGGAAGCGCCGTCGCGACTGCTCGCTGGACGTCTTCTTCCCTCTACGCCCGGTGTTCGCCGATCTCCATCGCCGGTCTTCTTCTTTCTTCGCGTCGACAACCCCACTGTAAGGATGTTTATTCTCCTTTTGTTGTTCGTTCTTACATCCTTTCTGTTACTAGCACTAGATGGCGTGACTTTGTCTCAGATCGTAGTGCTAGTGTTCAATCACATATCTATGTTTCATGTTGTTGATCTTTTCCTGATTGTCGGAATTAATTTATGCATCGCTAAATCACTTTTATTTCCAACAATCCAAAAACCTGATAGGCATTTAGTGATGACTAAGGGATATACTGATGCGATGAAACCGAAGAAGTTTGCTAGTGTGAACTTTAAGAGATGGCAGACGAGGGCCCAGTTGTGGCTCACGACTATGGGTGTTTTTTGGGTCGTGGGTAATCCTCCCGCACTACCTCTCGGATCTGAGAAAGAGGTGCAGGAGTTTACTGCGGCTACGACGATTTTCGTCGGATGCATCCTTAGCATTCTCTCTGACTAGCTGTGTGATGCTTATATGAACATCAAGAGTGCTGCTGAACTGTGGGAGGCACTTGAACATAAGTTCGGTGCTGCAGATGCTGGACATGAGCTGTATGTGATGGAGAAGTACCACGACTTTAAAATGGTTGAAAACCGTTCAGTTGTGGAACAGGCTCATGAGTTCCAACTTATTGTGAGGGAACTCGAACAGCTCGGACATGCTTTGCCTGATAAGTTTGTGGCGGGTGGCATCATTGCCAAGTTGCCTCCATCTTGGAGAAACTTTGCCACATCTCTGAAACATAAAAGACAGAAGATCTCCGTTGAGGATTTGTTGGCTAGTCTTGATGTTGAAGAGAAGGCTCGGGCAAAGGATGCTCCACCAAAAGCACCCGAACAGTCCGGTGCTAATGTGATGCAGCATGCTGGCAAGAACAAGCAAAAGGCTGTCCAGACTACTCAATTCAAGAAGATGAACATGGATGAAGTTGTGTGCTTCGTGTGCGGTGAGACGGGACACTTTGCCAAGAAGTGCAAGAACCGCAAGGGCAAGAAGAATCAGCAAGGGCAGAAATCTGCCAACGTGACTATTGGCGATCCTAGCGGATCTGGGTATGATAATTCTTTACCTAGTGTATTCTCTGTATGTCAATCTAATGATTGGTGGATCGATACAGGAGCCAATATTCATGTTTGTACTGATATCTCCATGTTTTCATCTTACCAGGTCGCACGAGGTTCAACCGTCATGATGGGGAATGGCTCGCATGCTTCTGTTCTTGGTGTTGGTTCGGTCGATCTGAAGTTCACTTCGTGAAAGATCGTGCGGCTCAAGAACGTGCAGCATGCTCCCTCAATAAAGAAGAACCTCGTTAGTGGATCCCTCTTGTGTCGAGATGGGTTCAAGCTGGTATTTGAGTCTAATAAAGTAGTCGTCTCGAGGTATGGCCAATTCATTGGCAAAGGCTATGACAGCGGAGGCTTGTTCCGCTTTTCACTCTCCGAATTCTGTAATAAAGTTGTGATCCATGTGTGTGATTCGAACAATTCAGTGGCTGATATATGGCATTCACGTTTGTGTCACATTAATTTTGGTTGTATGTCGCGTCTATCTAGTATGAGTTTAATTCCGAATTTTTCTATTGTCAAAGGCTCTAAATGTCAAGCATGTGTGCAAGCAAAGCAACCTCGTAAGCCACACAAGGCTGTAGACGAGAGGTGCACGACATTGTTAGAGCTCATACATTCTGATATTTGTGAAATGAATGGTGTGTTGACAAAAGGAGGGAAAAGATACTTTATGACTTTAATTGATGATGCAACTAAATATTGTTATGTGTTTCTTCTAAAAACTAAAGATGAGGCGCTAGAATGTTTTAAGACTTATAAAGCTGAGGTAGAGAATCAACTAGAAAAGAAAATTAAACGTGTTAGGTCTGATCGTGGCGGGGAGTATTTTTCCAATGAGTTTGATCTTTTCTGTGCGGAGAATGGAATAATTCATGAACGGACACCTCCATATTCGCCTCAGTCTAATGGGGTTGCCGAAAGAAAGAACCTGACGTTAATGGACTTGGTGAATGCCATGTTAGGAACATCCGGTATGGCTAAGGCATGGTGGGGGGAGGCTGTTTTGACATCATGTCATGTTCTAAATAGAGTTCCCACTAAAAATAGTGATGTGACTCCGTATGAAGGATGGAAAGGAAGGAAACCATCACTCCATTACTTGCGTACGTGGGGCTGTTTGGCCATGGTTAGCATACCAATTAATAAGAAACGCAAGCTCAGACCGAAAATAGTTGATTGTATCTTTTTGGGATACGCACACCACAACACGGCTTATAAGTTTTTAGTGATAAAATCAGAATCGCCTGAGGTTTTAGTTGATTCACTTCTGGAGTCACGGGATGTTACTTTATTTGAAAATATTTTCCCGATGAATGTTGCTTATACTTTACCGAGTTCGTCTAATGAATTTATTCCTGAACCCACACCCTCAATAGAGCCAAGTATAAACCCATCTGGTATTGAAGAGGATGACAGTGTTATAGCTCCTAGAAGGAGTAAGAGACAAAGGGTTGCAAAATCCTTTGGTGATGACTTCACTGTGTACCTCATAGATGATACTCCCACGACTATTGCAGAAGCATATGCATCACCAGATGCAGAATATTGGAAGGATGCTGTCCGTAGTGAGATGGACTCTATCACTGCAAATGGTACATGAGAAGTAGTAGATAAACCAGTGGGCAGCAAGCCAATTGGCTGTAAATGGGTATTTAAGAAGAAGCTAAGGCCTGACGGTACTATTGAAAAGTACAAGGCTAGGCTTGTTGCTAAAGGTTTTACACAAAAGAAAGATGAGGATTTCTTTGATACCTATTCACCTGTTGCCAGATTAACTACAATCCGAGTGCTATTATCCTTGGCTGCTTCCCATGGTCTTCTTGTCCACCAAATAGATGTGAAGACGGCTTTCCTTAATGGAGAGTTAGAGGAAGAAATTTACATGAATCAGCCCGATGAATTTATAGCACAAGGACAAGAGGGCAAGGTGTGCAGGTTACTCAAATCCTTATACGGCCTAAAGCAGGCACCTAAACAGTGGCATGAGAAGTTCGAAAAGACTTTGACTTCTATTGGGTTTGTAGTAAATGAAGCCGACACTTGTGTGTATTACCGTTATGGTGGGGGCAAAGGAGTAATCCTGTGTTTGTATGTTGACGATATATTAATTTTTGGGACAAGTATCGATGAGATTAATGATGTAAAGTCATTCTTATCCCAAAATTTTGACATGAAAGATTTGGGAGAAGCCGATGTGATCCTCAATATTAAACTTAATAAGGGTGAGAATGGGATTACTCTTTTGCAGTCTCATTATGTGGAGAAGGTTTTGAACCGCTTTGGTTATATGGATTGCAAACCTTCTCCAACACCCTATGATCCTAGCCTAATACTTAGAAAGAATAAAAGGCTAGGAAAGGATCATCTGAGATACTCTCAAATTATTGACTCATTGATGTACCTAGCTAGCGCAACTCGCCCTGACATCTCATTTGCTGTAAGCAAGTTGAGTAGATTTTCCTCTAATCCAGGAACTGATCATTGACGTGGTATTGATCGAGTAATGCGCTATCTAAAAGGCACAATGAATTATGCAATTCACTATTCAGGGTACCCAGAGGTACTTGAAGGATATAGTGATTCAAATTGGATTACAGAAGCTGATGAGCTTAAGGCCACTAGTGGATATATATTCACTTTGGGTGGTGGCGCTGTCTCTTGGAGGTCTTGCAAGCAGACAATACTTACAAAGTCAACAATGGAGGAAGTGCTTACGACTCTAGATACAGCCTCTACTGAGGCTGAATGGTTAAAAGAAATGTTGATGGACTTACCTATGGTTGAGAAACCAATTCCTGCTATTCTCATAAACTGTGATAATCAAACGGTGATCACGAAGGTGAAGAATAGCCAGGACAACAGAAAGAAGTCCAGCAAACATATAAAGCGTAGACTGAAGTCTGTCAGGAAATTGAGGAGCTCCAGAGTAATAGCTGTGGAATACATCCAGACAGCTAAGAACCTGGCAGATCCCTTTACAAAGGAACTATCACGCACCGTGATTGACATTGCATCGAAGGAGATGGGATTGAGACCCATGTGAGTTAATCTCAGTAGTAACCCAACCTATGTGATCGGAGATCCCGTGAATTAGGATCTGGGAAGAACAAGCTGTTGATTAACGGGAGAGTACAACCTTTTCCCTTTAACCCACTCCGTTGGAGATGCAATACTCTCATTTCTGTAAGACAGGTTGACTTTGTCTTAATGTGTTCTGAGGCTTTATAGCGAGATATTGTCCTACAGAGTATCTCTGTAAGAACACACCTATGTGAGCCCAAATGTTAGTCGCAGTTTATAAGAATTGAGTATTCTTTAATAAGCTCATGAAGTGAGATAGGAGTATGACTTATACGCTCCACTCGCGGGGTTGGCTATGGCAGCCTAGTACCAGTCAAGACTTCAAGTGAAGCCTATTCGCACCAAACTGCCAATTCAAGGCATAGTCCATTGTGCAGTTGTGAATGAGTCTATCTTGTCGTTCTAGGTGGATGTTCAACCTTAATCGGTCTCCACTGAATAGCTGGTATATTAACAGTACTGTGGTATAGGGAGTATGACTCGCGTGCCCTTGGGATGTGGTGGGGGGATTGTTAGATGTTTTGGGCCATGGGCCAAACAATTCCAAATAAATCCCAAAGGCCCACTCACACATGCATGTATATATGGAATGGTGGGGGACTTTAGTCCCACATTGCTACTTCAAGAGGAGTGAGACCAACTTAAATAGTTGAGCTATCTCTATCTTGTTGAAGTCATTGGGGAGAGGAAAAGGAAGAACCACACGCGCGCTCGCCTCGCCTCGCCTCGCGGGGCGGGGCCAATGGGCGCGCACGCACGGCATGCGCGTGAATGGTCCGGCGATTTCCCGCTCCGAGCCTTGAGGGTGCGCGGCTTCCTTTTGCCACTCGTTATTTTTTGCATACATGGAGAAAATTACTCTGCCTATTTGGTAAGCAATTATTCTCGTATTATGGTAAGCGCACAAACGGCAGGTCAATTATCATAATGCTGTGATTGAGCAGCTAATTACTTTCCTTAGCTGCGACGCGTGCATAAATATAGGGTGAGACGTCGTCCTCAGCACGAGAGAGATTCATCTCTTTCTCACCACAGTGCTGCGCTGCCGCCGTCTTCCCCATCCCGTCGCCGACGTGCCTTCGGTGCCGGGAGAGCAGGCTCCGAAGCCTACGTCTCCTCGCGTCCCTGCACGGGGTAGGGAGCGTATCAGGTTTTTGGGAAGCGCCGTCGCGACTGCTCGCTGGACGTCTTTTTCCCTCTACGCCCGGTGTTCGCCGATCTCCATCGCCGGTCTTCTTCTTTCTTCGCGTCGACAACCCTACTGTAAGGATGTTTATTCTCCTTTTGTTGTTCGTTCTTACATCCTTTCTGTTACTAGCACTAGATGGCGTGACTTTGTCTTAGATCGTAGTGCTAGTGTTCAATCACATATCTATGTTTCATGTTGTTGATCTTTTCCTGATTGTCGGAATTAATTTATGCATCGCTAAATCGCTTTTATTTCCAACAGATGCTATGGAGCTTGATCAGAGCGATTATGACTCGTCTAGGCCAGCAAGGCAATGCTTACTTGCACTATCATGACAAGGCAAAATTAGCCGAGGAACCAAACACACAGTTTATGCTCATCCCCTAGTGAGCTTGCATGCGCTCTAGCTAAGCAGGGCTCGTAATCATTGCGTGGAGGTAGATGTCATAGTCTTAAGCCTGCCAGCGCCAGACAGCTAACCTCCACTCCAGTGATCTCAAAGCAGCGGGACAACTAGCACGTAAGTCATCACAAAAGTGAATGTAGTCAGGAACGTAAGTCATCACAAAAGTGAATGAAGTCAGGAATTGAATGGCGTCGTCGGGGTCGGTCTCAGTTCTATTAAATTAAATGTTTGGCTTAGTGATGAGCCATGTTTTGTTGAGCTTAGTGATAATAATCGCTAGTATGTGGGAATCCATGCATACGGTCATATTGATATGGTACCTGTATTTTTTTTTAACGAGAGTTTTACCTCAGCTTTTAAGAAAGCAAAAGTCGGTACAATACCGGGGACACCAGTTTCTCATGAATGAAAAGGAAAGCAAAACAGCTTAGTACAGGAGCTAAATTTCATAGGTATCAGTGGACACCAGTATACTAGGCCTAAAATTCTTCGTCCAGCGCAGGATGTAGTCTTCTTTCACACGTAGAAAGCGTTGACGATCTTCCTCCCCACTTCTGCAGGAATGATAAAGCCGCATATATGATGTCAGTCGGTGCCTTTGGAAAGTTGTGCTCAGTCGCCATCTTGTTCTGGTTAGTCCAAATGGCCCAAGCAAAACCTACAAAGATAAAGAGAATTAATCTGGTGGGTAAGGGCCCCTTTCCCTGTAGCCAAGTTTCAGAAAAGGACTCCACCGACCTTGGGAAACTTTGCCAGTTAAAGATTTCACCTAAGAGGCCCCATACCATTCTTGCTATAATACAATCAAAGAATATATGATTAGCAGATTCAGTCCTTCCACACAAGCAGCATTTCTCACAACCCTTCCATTCTCTCCTAGTTAGGCTCTATGCACATTGTAGTTTATTGTTAAAAAATTTGCCAGAGAAAGAACTTGATTTTAAGGGAATTCTACACTTCCACGGGTGACCAGCCAGGCACTCAGCTGGAAACGCCACCATTTGATAAGAATATGTATAGTGATTTTGTGGAAAAATGACCTTTCTTCTCTAAGCCCCATCTGACCATGTCACAACTTCTCTCCTCAAGAACTATATTGCTAAGCTCACCCTTGAGTTCAGTCCATCTGTCAAAATCCCTTAGAGACAGAGCTCTTTTAAACTCAACATACCAATCATTCTCCATCCAGCAATCAGCCACCACAATGTCAGGGTCTCTGACCAACCTAACCCGCAAAAATCTTCATAAGCAATTCTTAGGGGAACATTCAGAAGCCAGCAGTCATGCCAAAATCGGCAGGTTAGTCCATTCCTTACTTTAAAAAGGGCTCCCCATTTGAACAAGTATTTGATCTTGTGAAGTCCTTTCCAGAATTGGGAGCTACTCTTGCTAGGAGCAGAAAAGAAGTTACAGCCATCCAAATATTTAGCCATGACCAAAGAATTTGGTAATCAGATTGTTCAAGGTTTAAACGATCATGCATTTGCTTCCATATGGGACACCATGGTTGAGACCAAATGGAGGTATTGCCATTAACAAATTGGATTGTGACATTTTGTTCAAGGTGGTGTCTAATGCTTAGGATAGAAGACCAAAAAATAGATTTTGGAGAATAGGAAGGAGCAATCCAAAGAGAACCATAAGGGAAATATTTTGCTTTAATGATTTTAGCCACAGTTGAATTAGGATTATGGACTAGCCTCCATGCCATATTGATAAGCATACCTTTGTTGACTAATTCCAGCTTTCTAATTCCCAAACTACCTTCATTTTTTGGGTTGCAAATTGTTTTCCACGATCTGTAGTGTATGGGCTTCTTTTGTTGCTCTTTTTGTACCCCTTGCCACCAAAAGGTCCTGATAATTGCTGTGAGCTTGGCTAAAAATTTCTTAGAAAACAAGACATTAGCCATATAATAAATTGGGATAGAAGCAAAAACTGATTCTATCAAAGTTAAACGCCCAGCATGGCTCAAAGTGTTTGCTTTGGTAAGAGTGAACCTAGATCTGAATTTTTGATAAATAAAATCATAGACTTTATTTTTGTCTCTATGGCTAATAAGTAAAGGATGTCCAAGGTGCATAGTATTGTGGTTGAAATCAGCCACAGGAAAAACTGACTTGATCTGAGCTCTAGTTGTGTCACTCACCTAGACCAGTTCGGAGTTTGACCTGACATAGCACAAAAGTTCTAAAGAATACTATTTATTTCATGTATTTCCTGTAAATCAGCCTTGTCACAAATGATGAGATCATTAGCAAACAAAACAGAGTGGATAGGGGGGCATCTTGGTCCTAATGTGACACCTGTAAGATTTGCATTGTCCAAAGCTTCAAGCAATCTCAAAGACAATTCATTTATAGCAATGACAAATAAGTATGGTGACAGCGGGCAGCCCTGTCTAATTCCTCTTGTTGCCCGGAAATTCCCAAACGTTTCTTCATTGATGTTGACTGAAAAACAAGCAGAAGAGATGCATGCATGCACAAGTTTGATGAAGTGACCATGATACCCTTTACGTTGCAATGCATTAAGAATAAAGAACCATTCAATTCTATCAAAAGCTTTTGCTAAATCAATTTTTAACATAAAAGCATGCTGGTTAAAGGATTTGAGATTGAAATAATGCACAATTTCTTGGGTGATGATAATATTGTCAGTAATTCTCCTACCTTGAATGAAGGCATGTTGGGATTGGTGGATGTAATCTGGTAGTTCTTCTTTCAGCCTATTTGCTAAAGTCTTTGCAATGAGCCCGTAAACTACATTTGTGAGGCTGATGGGTCTGAAGTCAGTGACCAAGTTTGCATGGGTCTTTTTCGGGATAAGAACAATTTTAGTGGCATTAAGCGAAGCATGTAATTTACTGTTACTATAGAAGTCGGTAAGCAATTTATGAACATCATTCTTGATCCAAGGCCAGGCAGCCCTATAGAATGCAACATTGAATCCATCTTGGCCAGGAGCAGCATTTAATCTCATGCTCTTTAAAATCTGTAAGCACTCATCAACACTTGGCACAGAGTTAGTAAAATCATTAGTTATTGTGCCCATGCCGCTGCTCGTCACAGGTAGAGGCTTATGAATTCCTAATACATGCATCCCAGTCCCTATGGCTACGGATCAGACATGACGGCACACATATGACAATGGCGTGTCGATTGATCACCTCCATCTTCATATATATATTCTTGTTGAATCGGTCTGTACCATGTAGTGTGAGAAGCTATATATATATATATATAGCTTCTCACACTACATGGTACAGACCGATTCTGGCTACAAAATAACTTATTCTGTAACCACTTTGAGTTACGATAATTGCTATACTAATTTACGAGATTATAGTAACTCCTTACTATGTGGTTTACTACAACGTTACGGTAAATATCCCATGTGTTATAGTAACCCAACTATCGTAAATTAGTATATAAAATTATCGTAAATGAAGGTGGCTACATAATAACTTATTTTGTAGCTGGCTACTGAATATACTGTATATATATATATATATATATATATATATATATATATATATATATATATATATATATATATATATATATATATATATATATATATATATATATATATATATATATATATATATATATATATATATACACGAGTTTTCTATACTCCCGGGAGTAGTTACTCCCATCTTCAAAAAACCACATTGTGTATGGATGCATACTCATTTATCACCTTGAGTATGTTTACATACTTATTTTAAGATACTCTAAATCTTACTACGTAAAAAAAATTTAGCAAAGGCCATACTTTTTAATATATTACTAAAATGTCACTACTGTAGTATATAAAATAAATATAACCATATACTCTACGTATACTTGCATACTTGATATACATACTATCATAGATGGTCTAGTATGATCATATACTTCATGTACATATACTTCGTTAGGTCATATATACTCTAAATCTAGAGATATAAACATGGGAGTAACTACTCCCTAGGAGTAGAATATATATATATATATATATATATATTCAGTACGCTGATAACTTCTTGTAAAGCTTGCCACTTAGCTAGGCAACCACATCACTGCATGCATCAATAATGAAAAACCAAAGGGTGGGTGGTGTGGTTTCTTTACCATGGAAATTCAACTACATTTATTGCACCTATACGTGCATTTGAGAGTCGAAATGCAAATGATCTCTTGTCAGGCAGCCCAGGTGAGATCAATTGCGATAGCTTTTCATAAAGGCCATTTCAAAATGAAGCCAGTTGGGTAGTTAGGCACGCTCTCCCCTAAACAGAAGGAAGTTTGCTGGAGCTCCGCCATCTTTCTCGCCAAAGCCCCGCCCCTGCCCTAGCACCGGCGGCCGGCAGCGAGCCGCCTCACCACGTCACCCGTAACCCGCCCCACGACCCCGCCCACCCTAACCCTAGGGCAGCGTGCCGGCAAGCTCGTCGTGACGCCACCTGCCCCTCACTGGCCCGGCCGCCTCCACTGCCGATAGGGCCCCTAACCACCTGGCCACCGTCCCTGTCGCCTGGCCGGCCTGCCTCCTCCTGAGCCCCTTCTTCTGAGCCCGTCGGAGTTGGAGATTTACTAACTCTATCTGTCGCCACCGCTTCTTCTCCGTCTCCGGTAGCCACTGCCGCCTGTTCTTCTCCGTCAAAATTTGAACAACCATGCAAGAATTTTTATTTTGAGAGATCATCGGGAGGGACAATAGTCCCCACCTGAATCAAAGGGATATGGAGCCGCTCCCCTACATGGAACATAGCCTCAAATACGGAGTGAGCCTGTCCAAAAAAATTAGCCGGACAAACTTCTTCCACTTAGACAGAGCTCACGTCATCTCCTCTTGCGCGTGCATGAGGACCGAGGAGCAGCAGCAGCAGCGCCAAACCTGAGGCCAGTACGAGCTAAACCGCGGCAATGGTTGGTCGGAGCATCACTGGACCCGAGGTCAAGGCGGGTGGTATAGCCGCGGCCATGGCTGATCATGGAGGCGAGCAGAGACAGCCGGGTTGGTGTGGGCAGAGGCGACAAGGTGGCGTGGGTGGAGGCGGCCGTGCTAGGGTGGGCAGAAACGGGGCATCTGTAGCCAGTTGTTGTGGAGTAAAAAAAAAAGGGATAGGGTAGGGGATTTGACTAACCTAGATTTAATGGATTGGTTATCTCATCCTCCAACCAAACAATAAAATAGAAACGTTCTGTCCCTCTAACCAAACACATACAGAACCATACCGTTGGTCAATCAAGAATGAATTCACTCCATCCCTATGTTGCTCCCCAACCGAACGGATCCAATGAAACATGCTACTCCTAGTAACAACCAACAAGAAGTTTGTGAGAGACACACGTACTTCTCGTATGCCGGAGTCCTGAATCAAAAGTACCATCCTGTTTTTTTAGCAGCACCAAAAAGTCATCCTACAACGAAGACTTGGTGGGCTCACCGTACAGCGGAATGTGGACAACTGTTTTCCATGGGCTAGTAGACCAGATCGGACGACGGCTGAACCACAGTTGGCAGTTATCAGCAGCCGGCAGGGATGATGGAGCCCACGCCAAACTGAATCCTCGTTCTGCTGGTGCGCAATGTCGTTTTGCATGATACTTGCCCACCTTTGGTGCCGGATGGCTCTGAAATCTGCCTCTGCGCCGAGGTCAGGGACTGTGATTGGCTAGCTTGTTGCATGCTTGCGGTTGCCTATTAAGGGCGGAGGCTTCATAATTCCCAACAGATCCCATTCCCTATGGATCATCAGTTCATCACCCACCGATATGATATTGGCGTGTGTGTCAAACGATATTTTCTTGTCTCTAGCTCACCTCCATCTCCTGGAGTGGACCCTTCATTATATAGATATTCTTGTCTGAATTGTTGTCTGCAAGCAGCGTGAGAAGCTATATATAGGTATTGACTATACGGATAAAGATGCACACATACTTACATGCACGCATTGGTGACTTTGAGTTCTTCACCTACTAGTATGGACGACACCAATATATAATTGACTTCAGGATATCTTTTTAATAAAAGCCTACGTCGCTGCACGATTTTCTTTCGAAAATGAAGCCAGTGGGTGCATGGTGTGGTGTTCCTTTATGGAGTGGATTGCACTCGATTCCTGTGTGGACCAACACATGTGTGTACTTGGTTTCAGTACTGATCATACTAGTCCAAATTAAGGATGCACAAAGCTAAGTGTGTGGTGCAGGGCTGTTTTTTTTTCTTTTATAGTAAACAAAGGGCTGTAATTTGTTGCAGACCTCAAACAACACACTGTGAGGTTGTCACTGACTGTACATGCAGAACTACTACTACTAGTGTGTTTTTCTTCTGTCTGTAGCCGACAGAAATACTGTTATTGTTTTCTTGGTTTAGCAATCAACATACTTCTTAGCCTGCAATGGACGATGAACTTATCCTGCCCATGGATCGGATGTGGGTTGGCAGATGGAACTCCGCTTACTTTTACCATTGCGATGGCCGCCGTGCAGTGCTGACCGGCACAGCCATTTTACAGCTTCATAGCGGCGCCATGGATTACTTTCACAAAGTTGAGCTGCATGAGCATGACCGTCTTTGACTCAAATTCGAGTTGTATTTGACTACCAAGAATATGCACGGCCCTTGGGTAGTTAGACATGCCGTCCATGCATCAAGAGAACGAATTGGTAGCTAGCACGAACCAAATTGATAATTAAGTGCATGAGCGTGCGCTTTGGCTTTATTCGCGCTGCAGCATACATTTGTAAGGACTAAGGAAGCAGGAGTATACTCTGCCACTGTGCATGCATGCTGCACAACTTATTCGATTGAAAAACTATTAGTTAGTACCCAGTAGTAGCAATGTTTTTTTTTTCTGTTAGTAGAAGATGGAACTAGCATCGTTTTCAGCAGCTAGTAGTATTATTTTCTTTTTTTACCAATCAACTACACGATCTGATTTCTTCTTGCTTAATTAGGCCGGCGAGCAGGCTCGGCGAGGCCGCTCTGAAGCTACTTGAATACATGTGCTCCCGTGAGTACAGACGCTAGCACCAGATGTTTTGGCAACACTGACCTACAAAACCCTTTTACACCTTCACGCAGTAATCATGGATCCTTACTTTCACCATGTAGAGCTGCAGTGTATTGATTTTTTTTTTACTCGAATTCTTGTTGCATCTCACTCCCAGAATCATGGCTAACTGTCTCCATTTCAATCTCTCATTCTTATCTTAACAACCAAATGGTAATTGGCACCCACACAAATTTCAGCTCTTGGTCACAGGCTCACAGCACATCGGAACCTGGCTTTTTTTTTTGAAATCAACCTGGCTATTTATTGGCAGGATGCAGTGGCATATAGTACAGTGGTGTATTGACGTCCCTTCGTATTTAGAGAATTTTTACAATGGTTGTCGGAAAATGGATGGCTCACGAGGAGCG
This sequence comes from Saccharum hybrid cultivar R570, assembly GCA_038087645.1. Lineage (NCBI taxonomy): Eukaryota > Viridiplantae > Streptophyta > Magnoliopsida > Poales > Poaceae > Saccharum > Saccharum hybrid cultivar. The sequence continues at coordinate 3,567,894 of JAQSUU010000809.1, read as the reverse complement.
ATTAGATGACTAAAAAGGTAGAGGCACCAAGAGAAACCAATTGGAGAGGCACCGGAGGCACCAAGTGCGTACTAAACGGTGGACCATACGCACCCGGTGCATACTAAAATTGGTGGGATCAACACCTAAAAAAATTGGGATAATTCAATTTTTGAATTTTTTTATGTATTTAAGGGTAGAATAGTAAATTTATAATAGAAAAATAATGTTTCAAAATGTTGTTTGATATTCCATTTTTAAATTGTTGAAAAACTCTGATTTCTCTTTTTAATCTCTGGCTAAAACTTGTAACTAGTCTTTCTCCCTCATACTAACTTTAAATTTGATGATTTTTTTTCTAAAATTTTCTAAAATCATGCTCTATCAATTTATTGTGTTCTTACAGCTAGTATTTTGGTCATCTTTTCATGTGACTTTGTTTTATCAATTAAAATTTTGAATTTCAAAAAATGGCAACTTCAAACAATATTTTGAAATAGTAAATGATTTCAGCTGAAAAAGTCATGAACATAAAAGTTGTAGAACAGATTAAGATTTACAACTTTTATTTTGGTTATTTATTCATCCGATAAAGTAGTAGTAAACTTTGTTCACAAATTTACATCTCTCCCATATCCTTTCATAAACTATAAGAGTTATACCACTTTGTGAACAATGTATACTACCACTTTGTCGGATGAACAAATATCCAAAATAAAAGTTGTAGACCTTGATGAGTTCTACAACGTTTATTTTCAAGACTTTTTCAGTTGAAACCATTTACTATTTCAAATTGTTGTTTGGAGTCTGTCATTTTTTGAAATTCAAATTTTAAATTATTCAAACAAAGTCACATGAAAAGATGACCAAAATGAAAATTATAGATCTCGAAAAGTTATAGAACTTTGTGGTTGACAACTTTTTCATTTGAGATCATTTTGTCAAGGAAAACGACATTTGGATTTTCTAAATTTGAAATTTGAATTTTTCAAACGACCTCGGCTGGAGAAACAACCAAAACAAAAGTTGTTGATATCGAAAAGTATACAACTTTGTAGTTGACAACTTTTTCATTTGAAATCATTTTGGTTGTTGATATCGAAAAGTATACAACTTTGTAGTTGACAACTTTTTCATTTGAAATCATTTTGTCAAGGAAACTACGTTCGAATTTCTCAAATTTAAAATTTGATTTTTTTCCAAACGACCTCGGATGTTTGAATTTCTCAAATTTGAAATTTGAATTTGATTGGAGCTTCGTATCCTATTTCACTGGCGATCCTTTTAGCAATTTAGTCAACTATGTATAGATGTCATAATCCTGGAAGTATTCGCCTTGGTTGATACTGACAATAAGTGACATGGTGAAAAAAAAAAGTGCTTAAATTTAGTTGTATAGGGTCACAGGCTTTAGACACCATTTTTTTTGTTTCTAAGTGATTTAAGATGACTTGGAAGTGGCTGCAGAAGCACTGGGCATCCAATCAGACAGTACATTACCTTTAGTTTTTGATGTACATAGCCCGGGGCAAGGTAAAAAACATTTGGCTTTCATTGAACTGCATTATCTCAGTATGTGAGGCGATCTTCCTGGTGCTAAATCATTGGTAGCACTGGAAGTATTCCGGCCTCCAACATTCATCCATGATTGGGTAGCATAAACTTCTCGTAGCTTGGATTAATTCCTGGCTGTTATGGTGATCATATATATGGATGCAATGGCGTCTTGAACTGCAGTGCTGCGGTTATACAATTTGAACTAGTGGTCATGGTGATGGATTATAGTTGGCTTGGCTCCCAGTGGCACGGTTATGCAACTTGATCAGCTGTGCGGATCTCGTTTATCTATGCCAGTGTACAATGCAAGAAAGAGTACATTATGCATGACCCGAGCCACACGAGCAGTTCATGCAACATTCCGAATGGCTCAATTTTAGAAAACTTGTAACCAGAATAACCAAAACTTTATGGAACCTCAGTTAACCAAAACTTGTAACCAGAATAATCCTAAGGGCATGTTCGGTTGCAAGGGAATGACTCCTGGAAGATTTCCGGCTGGATTGCGTAGCTAATATTGTATAAGCTTCATCAAGCAGAACGGTTCCTGGGCTAGTTCCAGCACAACCGAACGAGCCCTAAGTTGAATATATGAGATAAATCAAATGCAAAACAAGTGCAGAGGAGGGGAACCTTGGCCTTCTGCGATTGGAGCTTGATCGGATCCAGTTCACAGAGTTCTCCACGAGGACGGGGGTCGACGCTGAGCTCCACGGGGCGACCGGGCGAGCGTTGTCCACAACGGGGATGGTGGCGAGCGCTGTCGACGGAGGGCACGGATGACCGGCGGGGGCTAAACACATCTCCTCGGCAGCTGCGATGACGGTGCGGGCGGGGGCACGGGTCCCTATGCGCTAGGCAGGGGCACGGGTCCCCAGGGGCCGCTCGCACCAGGCGGGGGCGCCGGGGAGTGTTGGGGGAGCCCATATGCAATATGGGCCAACTCCCCCTGAAGAGGCATCATGAAGTTAAGTCGAAGGCCACGATGAAAAGACAGAGACTGAGATGTCATCGATGCACCATGCAGAATAGGCGGAGGCTCCTGCAAAAATGGCAGAGGCTCCTACGGAACAGTCAGAGGCTCTTACGGCTCAGGCAGATGTGATGTTGGGGCATGCTCGCCCCAAGTGGCGAAGGTCCCTGCCAGAGGCGCGGAGGTCCGTGCCAGGCCAGAGGCGCAGAGGACCGCGCCAGAAGCGCGGAGGTCTTGGCCAGAAGGGCGGAGGTCCTGCGTATTGGGCCACGCTCACCCCAAGTGGCAGAGATCCGTGCCAGAGGCGCGGAAGTTCTGTCGATGAAGCAAGGGCAACGGCGAAGGGACATAGAGGCCTCCGCGACAAGCCCATAATTGGGCGGATACCAAGACGAGCTTGGCAAAGGCCCAGAGAAGAACCATGGCGGAGGTCCCCCAAGACGGCCGAGACCTAGGAAGAACCATGGCGGAGGTCCCCCAAGACGGCGGAGACCTGGAAGAAAAACATTGTTTGTGGCGCTGAGCAGGGTGCGCGAGTGGAGCCCGAGCAGAGGCCCTACCTCTGCCTCCAAAGGCCAGAGGTTAGACCTGCGCCGTGCGGGCGGAGGTTCCGGGAACTGCTCGGCGCCCTGGAGTGCCGCTCGCGGGGATGTACCAGGTGAGGCCCACAGGCGGGCGATGTTCGAGTCCTGAGGCAGAGGTAAAACTTCCGCCATCCGAGGGAGGAGGTCTGAACCATGCTCCAACACCAGCACTAAGACCCCCGGAGGTTTGATGGGCCGCAAGTGTCGGCCCACCGAGAAGCAGCCTTCATCGCTGGAGAATGACTGACTACCCTTGAGAGACTGGCCTAGGAAAGGTATCTACGAAGAATATACCGCCGCCGTCACGGGGCAGGAATGTAATTGCGATTTGTATCAATTGGTGCCCTATAAATAAGGAGTTGTAAATGCTCCAGAGGGGAGGTTGGTGAATACAGTAATGAAACCCTAGCTTTCTTGGGTCCCACCTATGTTCTCCCTAAGCTCACTCTTCCTTAACCTCCGCCCGCACCCCGGCGGAGGTCCCATCCAATCACATTAAACCCTCGCTAGGAACAGTTTCCCAACATTGGCGCCCACCGTGCTCGGCACGAAATTTTTCAGGAGAGCTGGAAGTTGAGGCCTTCGTCAACAGGCTTTCTCCGGTCAAGCCTTCATCACCAGCCTTCTCCGCCCAGGCCTTCGTCGAGGCTTTCTCCGGTCAGGCCTTCATCGCCAGCCTTCTCCGCCTAGGCCTTTGTCGCGGCTTTCTCTGGCCAGGCCTTCGTCGCAAGCCTTCCTGGCCTTCGTCAACAGGCCTTCTCCGGCCAGACCTTCGTCGCTAGCCTTTTCTGGCCTTCGTCAACAGGCCTTCGTCACCTGGCCTTCTCTGGCCAGGCCTTCATCAGCAGACGTTCCCTGGCCAGGCCTTCGTCGGCGGACCTTCGGAGTTGTCGCTCCAATGCTGCAACCTTCGGAGTCCTTCAGGAGTTGCCGAACGCTTCTCATCAGGCTAAAGATAGTGCTTCCTCCCTTCTTCGTCTCAATAAATAAAATCAATACGCAAGAAACTAACATGCACTCATTAGTGTCAGCCTCCGCTCACTTACATGTCATGCATGTTCTATTTTTGCTTTTGCTATTTCTGCGTAACATACCGAAGGTGAACCAAGCCTTCGGCTGTATCAACTTTTTTCAAAAAAAAAAAATATAACTTTCCTAGCCAAAGCATTTCAGCCTTATCAATTTTTTATCAAAAAAAGAAGCAACCATTTTTTTAGCGGGTCAATGCCTTCGATCGTATAAAACTAATGTGCTCCAGCCTCCAGGTCATTGGCTCAGAGCTCAAGACCTCCGTATGCTAACCACAAGACCTTGCAAGCTTTTGTGTTCTTCACATGCGCAGGTCATAGTTATAGTCGACACGCAAAGGCCAGGTCCTCCATGCTATACCGGACGAAGGCCTGACATGCGGAAGAGTGAAGGTACAGACAGGCGACCCCGAAATCCCAGGCCCCATGTCGCGGAATCTCTTGGCCGTCTGTAAAGACGTCGCCCTCGACCTCCACGTCAACGACGGCTTCGTGCTGCTCGCTATGCTGCGCACCTTCCTGATCCTGCGCCACGTCGCCGCAGTGGGGCTCAGCGCGCCCGTCGTTAGCTAGTCGCGCGGGGGTGCTCACCACTCTCAACCTCTGCCGAGGTCGTCGCAGCTCCAGGTCCCAAAGGCTGGCACCACTGCGTAGCTGCTAGCCGTCCAAGGGTGCTCATGGAGCTGGAAGGTGCCAAAGCCAGCAGCACTCTCCGTGCCAGCCATCTTCACCAAGCCGAAGGCCCAGCACGGCAAAGCTGGGGGCTCGCGAACGCAAGCCTCCTAGCAGCTGCTGAAGGCCCAGCAAGAAAAGCTGGGATCCTGCGAAGGCCGAACCTTGGAGCTCCTATTGCCAACGCAGCTCAGAGCCTTCGGCCCCGACTACGCCATCACTTGCTATCAGCTGCGCCTCTACCTTCGGCGATAACTACGCCTCAGATAAGTTCGCACTACTTAGCAAACTTCACGAAATTTTCAAATGCTGGATTTCGCACGTAAACCTCTACAGGCTTAACACCTTCGCACCTGAGCATTGATGAGCCTCCGTCACAGAGAAGGCTATTTTCTCATATATCCCGAATGCTAAGTTTTGAAGGCTAGAATCTCAACGTCGGATTTATGGGTTAGGAGATTGAATTTCTGGAGTTCTGGATTTTTCGGAGCCTTTGGTATTAAGGCCTTCGACTACAGACCTTCAAAAATAATTCTTGAAGGCTTCGCCAGTATTTGACTTCAACTTCACGCCCAAGCACGTCAGGCCTCACAGCACATGGAGCTTGAGGAAAAACACAACTAAACCAAGAGGAAATACCCTCTTGAGAAAGATTTGAACACCTAAGTCGAAAGTGGCTAGCAACAGAGCCACGACATTCGACCACAGCTTTTTTTCAGCAGAAAGAGGACCCTCCGTCACCACAAAGCCGGAGGCTTTTGGGCACGGAGCGACCTCCCCGGCACAAAGTGCCTGACCTCGGTAAAGACCTTGCGTAGGTCACAAACCTCTGAACCTACATATTATCAGTCTTCGTCATTCAGTGACCTTCACCAGTCAGTGGCATTGCCTTCATCAATTAGTGATCTTCATCAGTTATTGGCCTTCGTCAGTCAGTGACCTTCGCCAGTCAGTGGCTTTGCCTTCATCAATTAGTGATCTTCATCAGTTATTGGCCTTCATCAGTCAGTGACCTTCGTCAGTCAGTGGCTTTGCCTTCATCAATTAGTGATCTTCATCAGTTATTGGTCTTCGTCAGTCAGTTGCCTTCACCAGTCAGTGACCTTCATCTATCATTGGGTATCATCAGTATATAGCCTTCGTCAGTTATCGATATTCATCAGTTAGTGGCCTTCGTCTATCATTGGGTGTCCTCAGTCAGCAGCCTTTGTCAGTCATTGACCTTCGTCAATCAGTAGCCTTCATTGGCCAACAGCCTTCGTCAGTCATTGGCCTTCATCAGCCAGCAGCCTTCGCTGTCAGCAACCTTCGTCAGTCATTGACCTTCGTCAATCAGTAGCCTTCGTCGGCCAGCAACCTTCGTCACTTATTGGCCTTCGTTAATTGGCAGCCTCCATCATTTAGCAGCCTTCGTCATTTGACAACCTTCGTCATTTAGCAGCCTTCGTCTGTCAGCAGCCTTCGTTTTTCCACAACCTTCGTCAGTTGGCAGCCTTTGTCATTCAGCAGCCTTTGAGCCAGCAACCTTTATTAGAAGTCGACTTTCGACAGCAACCCAACCTTCAAACCAACAAACACTAATATGTCTTCCTATCTTTTCTAGGATGTAGTGTTCAATTTTTGTTGGGTTTTTATAACATGGATCACCCAAATTTTATCAGAGATAACCACTGCAGGGAACTGATCATTTCCATGCTCAATGTTACAAGTGACATCTATACCTATGCAGATTCTTGAATGACAGCCTTCGCAAGCCATCCAAAACTACATCCCTCTCATTCGAGGGCATTATTGCTTGTATGTAGAGTTTCTCTTTTATTCAACCATAACCATCATTTTTGCAGGGTGCATGATATGTTTACCCCCTTTAATATTTTTTGTGCAAATACATTCATTTGTGAGATCACATACATACATGCATTAAGTAAATGCATTGCACCACGGTAACCCGACAAAGACCTATCGATGATCAGGCATCGGGGCCGTCGCTCTGAAAGCTTTAAAAAGCTTCAGAGACTCACAAAAGCTTCAAAAAGCTTCTCCCGACAAAGACCTGTCTGCAGCAGGCATCGGGACCTTCGCTTTGTCGAAACCTTCAAAAACTTCACCCCATGCATACTATATGAAATAACTAACCATCTTTTGTAGCGAGTAGTAAGCCTGTGCCTTTTTGAGTGTCGAAAGACTTGCAAGCAAGTCAATATTCGACAGAGCTATAATGCCCAACCCAAGTCCCTAAAAAATGCAGGAGATCAACTCAGGTGCATTTTCACGTGACTTCTCCAGCCTTCAACACGCGGCCTCAACATCTACATCAGCATTGCCTTCTCCGAGACCTTCGCATGAGGGGCTTCGCTGCCATCTTTGAGGACTTCATCAACATCGCCTCCGCCAAAACAACTTTTTCAGGATGGCCTTTGCCAAACATCTCTGCAGGTGGGCCTTCGGTGAAACCACAATGACTAGCCTCTGCCAACACATCGGCACAAGGGGGCCTCGTCGACACCTTTGATGTCTACACCAGCATCACCTCCGCCAAATACATTTTACAACAGGGCCTTCAAAAACATCTTTGGCAAACTACAACAACATGCCTCCACCAACTCATCGGCTGGTGGGGCTTCGCCAACATCTTCAACAAGCTTTGATGATGCACTTTCATCAACCTCTTCAGCAAGAGGGGCTTCATCATCATCTTCACCTACTACAACAGCTCGAGAGCCTCCGTCGACACGTTCGACATTAACGCTACAATGACTTGCCCACATCGTCAAGCTTCAAGGGCCATATCAACTCCTTAGCCACAAGTTCTACAACACCTTCATCGACCTTCTCCGCCCGGCCTTCATTGATAGACCTTCCCCGGCCCGGCCTTCGTCGGCAGACCTTCTCCATCGGACCTTCGTCAACTCTAATCTGAACATCTACTTCCACTACTACGACTACATCGACTACACCTTCATCATGAGCACCGGCCAAGAGGGGCTAAGGGAGCATATCGGAGGACTAGCAATTCCGAAATGCAAAATCTTTTTTGCCCGGCGCTCGTGAGAAGGCCTCGGAGGTGATGACCTCCACCCCAAGAAGACCCGAAGGCAAAGATCTCCGCACAAAGAAGATTAAGAGATGAAGACCTCCGGCCCAGAAGACTCGGAGACAAAGACCTCCGTGCAAAGCAGACACTGAGATGATGACCATCCCAAGAAGGCCCAGAGACAAAGGCCTCCACCCAAGAAGAGTCGGAGACGAAGACCTCCACATTAAAAAGACCTAGAGACGAAGACCTCCATGCCAAGAAGACTCGGAGATGAAGACCCACCAAAAAGAGCTAGATATGAAGACTCACGCGTCAAGAAGGCCTTGGATACACACCTATGCATCAAGAAGATACTAGAGGCAAAGGCCTCGGGGATGAAGACCTACGCAGGAAGAGGGTCCCAGAGAAGAAGGCCCCAGCAATGAGCAAAGCCGATGAACCATGTTACAAAAGCAGCAGATGGAGCCAAAGGCCAAAGATGAAGTCTGGAAGATTAGGGCACCTCAAACTAAAAGCCTCGAGAGTTAGAGCATGTATATGTTAGAATCATGCGAGTGCTCTTTTCTCCATGCCCTTTTTTCCCATAGGGTTTTTGGGATGGAGTTTTTAGTGAGGCGCGCATGTACAGGTTGTGAAGGGCAATCCTCGTAACCGCGAGTTGTATTGTGCCTCTTCTTGTATAAGCATCTACTAGGTCATGTAGTACCGGCCATAACCTAGTAACTGAGGGGCTACTGTTGGGGGAGCCCATATGCAATATGGGCCAACTCCACCTAAAGAGATAGAGACTGAGATGTCATCGATGCAACATGCAGAATAGGCGGAGGCTCCTGCAAAAATGGCAGAGGCTCCTATGGAACAGTCAGAGGCTCTTACGGCTCAGGCAGACGTGATTTTAGGGCACGCTCGCCCCAAGTGGCGAAGGTCCCTGCCAGAGGCGCGGAGGTCCGTGCCAGGCCAGAGGCGCAGAGGACCGCGCCAGAAGCGCGGAGGTCCTGCATATTGGTCCACGCTCGCCCCAGGTGGCAAAGATCCGTGCCAGAGGCGCGGAAGTTCTACGGATGAAGCAAGGGCAACGGCGGAGGGACATAAAGGCCTCCGCGACAAGCCCATAATTAGGCGGAGACCAAGACGAGCTTGGCAGAGGCCCAGAGAAGAACCATGGCGGAGGTCCCCCAAGACGGCGGAGACCTGGAAGAAGAACATTGTTTGTGCCGCTGAGCAGGGTGTGCGAGTGGAGCCCGAGCAGAGGCCCTACCTCCGCCTCCAAAGGCTGGAGGTTAGACCTGCGCCGTGCGGACGGAGGTTCCGGGAGCTGCTCGGCGCCCTGGAGTGCCGCTCGCGGGGATGTGCCGGGTGAGGCCCACAGGCGGGCGATGTTCGAGTCCTAAGGCAGAGGTAAAACCTCCACCATCCGAGGGAGGAGGTCTGAACCATGCTCCAACACAAGCACTAAGACCCCCGGAGGTCTGATGGGCGGCAAGTGTCAGCCCACCGAGAAGCAGCCTTCATCGCAGGAGAATGACCGGCTACCCTTGACTGGCCTAGGAAAGGTATCTACGAAGAATATACCGCCGCCGTCACGGGGCAGGAATGTAATTGCGATTTGTATCAATCGGTGCCCTATAAATAAGGGGTTGTAAATGATCCAGAGGGGAGGTTGGTGAATACAGTAATGAAACCCTAGCTTTCTTGGGTCCCACCTGTGTTCTCCCTAAGCTCACTCTTCCTTAACCTCCGCCCGCACCCCGGCGGAGGTCCCATCCAATCACATTAACCCCCCGTTGGGAACAGTTCCCAATAGGGAGGATGGAGGAATGAGCGACGGGCTCGGTGCTAGCGATGAGCGCGGACGAGGGTAGGCCGGTGGCGGCGGTGCCACGCGATGGCGAGGCGGCAGCTGCTAGGGCTAGTGCGAGGGCGAGGCAGCGGCGGGCAGTCTCGCGTCCTTCGGACTCACCGCGTGCGGGTTCGTGTGCTCGTGGGCGAGGGGTTGCGGTTGCGGGGAGAGGGGGGAGGCGCAATTACCTTACTAGCCTTCCACTCATAAAATTAATTAGAGCTAATAACTTGCTTAGGAACCAAGAGAGGAACCAAGAAGTACCCCCAACCACTGTAAAAGAGCTGATCGTCCTTTGTTTGTAATTTTTTTTTGATAACTTCCTTTGTTTGTAATTAACCTGCAACTGCAACTTTTCTAAGGTACTTTGATGAGCATTTTTAAACTGACCGGTGATTGAACTGGTAATTGACGATGCAGTTTGTTTTTTGCTTCATCCATTATTGGATCAGCTTTTCTTGTGCTAGCTTGTGAGCATCCATTGGATTCTGCTGTCCACGTGAAGAGCACAAATAAGTAGCTACCAATACTGTTACAACTTTAAGCATGAGTGCTTTGGCTTGATTGGCATTGCAACATAGTTAGCCATATATAATGTGCCCTAGCTTCGACTCAATTTCCTATAGCATCTCACTCCCTTAAAAATAAACAACGAACAATCCACCGACTCCACTCAATATTTTCTTAACCGTCTCCGCTTCGATCTCTCATTTTGGACTCAGTGTGAAACCGGTTACGTAGCACATGAGAAATCAATCCGCACCCTAGCTTTTCTTATATAGCCAGGCACTTTGGCAGCCAACATATCACCTGCCGACACGGAGAATTAATGAAGGTGAAAGTGAAACCAGAGAGAGTGGGTGGTGTGGTGTTTTTCAATGACGTGGATCGTAGTCAGAGCAATGCATGTGTGTGCTTGGTTTTTGGTACTTGCTGAAGGCAAATGCTCGACAAGAGCAGAAGTGTTCAGAACTGAAACAAAATAACCGCGCCCTCTGAGAAGGTGCTCTCACTATATCTCTGGTTACTATGCACAATGTGACACAACATAGCTTAGTCGATTCAAACACTGTATTATTGCTTTCTTTAAATATTAACATTATTATTTTCTTCTTTTAGCAATCAACATACATGGCTCTCTTTTTTTCCATTGATCTTGGGTTACCTAGCCATGGACACGGCCACTCGTGGGCCTGTAGCTTATTAGCAAGCCATGGATGTGGCTTAGTTTGATGAGCTTGGCTCAGCCAGTTTGCAAGAAACTTATAATGCTCCTGCAGCCACTGAGTATCAGGCTCACTAGGCAATGGCAGCTAGCAGTGTTTCTGTGGAAAGCGGTATTGTGAATGAAGGCCACGGGATATGAGCACTTAGGTGCATCAGGGACAGCATGTCCGAGCGCTCAGGCTGACTCAAGCCCTATCTCTGACCCTGGGGCTGACCTACATAACCATTATTTACACCTTTGTAGTGAGGGGATGGATGCTTATTACTCTCAACAAGTGGAGCTGTTCGGAGCATGGCTGTCTTCCACCCCAATTCCTGGTGCATCTCACTCCTAGGAAAGTGTCTCACTCACTCTACCTCCCTTTTCGACGTGGTTGTGACAATCAAGAATGTGCGACTGCAGCATCATGAACTTATCATCATTAAGAGACATTGACCTGGCCTCGTGCCAGCAGTAGTGGCAAGTGTGGTCACAATATATATACCGGGTGGGACATATATTCGAGTTCACGTTTATCATTGCCCCAACAATTCCCGCAAGTAACTTGGCCCATGCATGGATGCATGGTAGTCCACACTCTCTTGTCTTACACACACACAACACCATATATAAGAGGGTAGCTATTCACAGATAACGTTACATTGAATCAGCACACTACACATAAAAAAAATTTAGAGGCGTCATCCTTTTTCAAGTGACGGTTGGATCAAAAACTGCTTCTATAAATGGCACTAGATCGAGGTGGTTCTTTTTTCGGATCGCCACCAGAAATGTCCTTCATTTTCAGATGTGGTTGGTAACATCAACAGTCTGTCAGTCTTTCAAACTGGCATTTCTAGAGATGGTATTTGGTGGCATTTCTAGGGAGAAGCTTGCTGCTCCTCAAGTCTGGCACCACAAGCTTCTCCCTCGCCTTCACACGCCACAAGCTTTTTCCTCGGCGCGGCGTACGGCCACGGCGCAAGCTTCTCCCACTAGTACAGAGACATACTATACAGGCGGGTCTATACCCATTTTCATTGACGTTTTCCAGCACCGCCTGCGCTGGAGGCTAGTGGAAATAGGACCATAGCACAAGCGGTTGCTTTTGAACCGCCTGTGGAAATCCATTTCCACAGACGGCTCACTTAGTGAACCGCCTGTGTAATGATTACACAGGCGGTTCACTAAGTGAGCCGCCTGTGGAAATGGATTTCCACAGGCGGTTCAAAAGCAACCGCCTGTGATGTTGGATATTTTTATATTATTAAATATATACATATACATTGATATTGGAACTACTAAACCTTATTGGATGGTGTTCAAATATAGCAACATGCAATTTAAATATTTCATACATACATTTATATACATCAAAGTTTCGTGCTCACAAACATAAAGTTACAAGAGTATCTATACATCACACATTATATACATCAAAGTTTTCACCCGTTGTCTAATAACTGTCTCGACTAAGTTGAAGCCTACTAATATCTGTGAGCATTCTATACTCTGGGCGTGCTAAGACGCTGGTAGCATCATGATATTTCCCATCGCATGGAATGACTTTTTTTAAGATGAATGAGCACAGGTCCTCAACTATATTGTATAAAGCATATTCGGTCATGTGCTTAGCCTTTTTTACATCAAATTTCTGGAAAGGAGATTTATAAACATCATATATTTACACTTGATAATACATTTGTAAATTTAATGTCAGAAATACATACATGACTATTACTTATATTACCTTAGAAGGGTTCTTGATGTATTGTCCGTTCTCTCATGAACTCGCACACGTAGAATCCACAGTGGACCGATCCGGGTGGTTGCTTGTGGCACTATATAACGGGAAAGTGGTTATTTACTTGCAACATCGTCCTATGTATTGTACATGTATGATATGTATTCATAAATTTCCATACGTACCGGCCAGTTATGATATATTTTCAATGGCTGCCCTTGTGTTGATGACTCGCACCTTCCACCTTTAATCTTGTAATACCTATATGTCCTGTAATCTCGAATAGAATCACTTTGTTATTCTCAACATCTCATCGATTAAAGTATGCATATAAAATCTCGACTTACAGCTCTAAGTGCCTCACGAATGTTCCATAGCTTGTAGTCGGGTAATCTGCGGAGTCACATACCAACACCTTTCTAGGCCTAGGACAAAATCATGAAGCAGATCCAGTGGTCCCTGCACGAATCAAATTTGTGATGCATGTGTGTACTAAAATAATTAATTTGATATATGCAAACTCACACTAACCCAAAGTTGTAGGGGGGCACTATGGATTCCCAGTGTTGAAACTGAAGCATTGCATGTCCTAGGACAAGGCGTATCTAGCTTCAAACTCCTTCGTAAGGTCCGCTATTTTCTTCTCCCGTTCTTCACCTTGTAAACCCTGTAAGTCTTCGTGACCATCCCCGATTCTGAATGTGTGCTGCTCCTCATATATTTTCATTGGGTTCAAATACCCAACCCTTTGACTGGCATTAGAATTAGGATTCGGACCGTAACGCATCTCCTGCTGATCATATTGCATTCTGCAAGGCGCACGTACATGTAAGATATTGAAAATTGATACAACTCACTAATAATAACACATGCATATGTTAGTATGAGTGACACTTACAATGCAAACACCGTTACGAGCTGTACATCGAGTCTTTGGAGGTTCATCATCAACCACATGTCCTCGAAGGTAATAACAGCCGTTTGTCTGCCACTAACAAATGCAGCTGGTGGTATAGACACATTGATGGTGTCGATGCCAACAGAGGATGCTCTCATGTACCAGTCATGCAGCCTTTTAACACCAGCTGGGATCTTCTTGAGTGTATCCCACTTGAGTAGAGGCCTTCCAGGCACGTATTTATCAGGGACATTTTTGTAATCGTCCATTGTTGGTTTTCTGATACTTACGGTAATTACCTTAGACTTTTTTGCTAACTTATCATGCTCAGCCAAGTCAAGGGTATGTGTAGTGCGGCTTAGTGCAATTCCTGACAAAAATTTGGTTGTGCCGGCAGTCTTTTTCTTTTGCTCGAAGGGGGAAACCAATTTGGGTACTGGAAATTTCTTCTTTGGCCGCTCTGGTGCCTCCCGTGTTTGTTCAGGATCTTTGGGTGGTGGAGAAGGTGGAGAATTGAATGGTGGCGGAGATGATGGGGGGTCAATAGAAGCCATGATCGGCGACGATGGTGGGTTAGGAAGAGGATCGACAGGTGCTGACGAGTCCTAAGTGAGTGGTGGGGCTTGAGAGGATGGTGGTGGCTCACTCAATTGGACGTCTCGTCGAGGCCAAAGTATGAAGTTCTTGATAGCCTGTCCGAGTTTCTCAATGCCCTCGGGACCGGGGATGTCTAGCATGTCGTCCTCGTATCCTTGGACGACCGTCGACTCTTCTACCTTGCAGTAGTCTTCTGGAATGTCGCTCTCATGGAACTTGCATCCTGGAATCGCAAGGCCTACGGCTACTTCCCTTGTACGATGATTGTTAATACCATATCTTATGACTAGGGAGCAAGCCACCGGCCTATCAATGTCGTCAACTGGATAGTGAACCTTGTTTGCCGTTGACGCGACACTGCTTGGAATGGTTGTGGTACACTGTGTTACCAATGGTTGTGTTGTTGGGACTAGCTGCATCTGGGGAACCTGAGTGCTCATCTGTTGAGCAGACATCGCACTCGCCAAACGCTGCATCAACTCTGGAGGAGGATCGAATAGAATTTTGGACATCATCTCTTGGAAGTCTTTCTTTGCCTCCTCCATAAAATAACTTTCCATTTCTTCCTTGTATCGATCACGTTTCTTGTACTCACTCTCCCACTCTGGTCCGAATCCTTCTTTCCATCCTTCTTTCGATGAGATGCCTCGAACACGACCAGGGTGCTCGGGGTTACCTAGGCCAGCAGTAAGGATGTCCTTCTCTCTTCGTGGCTTAAATAATCCTTCGTGCTGCTTAGCTGCCACCGCAAATATGCTCTTTGCTGCTCCATCGAGCATTGGGTCATCAAAGGACACACCGGTCTCGGTTTCTCTTGGTTTTCGAGCACGAATCCAATTTGCGGTCCTTTCTCCAAGTTGCTCAGACAGCGTCGGCAACCCTACCGCTTTCTTGGCAGCCTCTTCTTGCCTCTACTTGGGAACCTGGCGTTGGTAACCACCTGTGCCTAGGTGGTGGTGGTACTTGTTCTTCTTTGCGAGCTCGGTATTGGCTTCACTCTGAGCTAAGAACTCTGACTCTCTCCTTTGCTCTAGAAAAACCGCCCACTGCCCGGCCGTAATCTTGTACCTTTTTGTTGGGTCTACCCTTTCTTTGCCCACTTGGTATTCATCTCGGATCTCTAGTTTCGTAACATGATCGCCCACTGCTTCATGGCATATTCCTTCACGAGTTTGTTTGAGCCCCGAGGAAAAACGAACCTGGTCACCAGCTTATCCCAAATTTTTTTTCTTGTCAGCATCTGACACGTCTTTCCACTGTCGAACTGTGATGTCAAGATTGTCCCTAACTAAGAAACCAAGGGCGTTCCGAAACTTAGGTAGGGCTTCCTCAGGAGCTAGGGGCTGTCCTTTCGGGCTCACTTCTGAGATTCTATATGTATCATCTGGCCATCTGTTCAGTCCTCTATCACCTCGTTTTCGGTCACTCCGCTTCCTTTTCCTTGAACTCTCAGTGGTCGTCTCGGTCGGGCTCGGTGCGTCTTTGTGTGCCACTTCTTCTTGAGCTACAATCTCTTTGAACTGAGACAACACCTCCTATTCATGAAAAAAGGTACACATAACAAATTATCGATTGGTACATATAGATACAAACATGAAAATCATGGATGTGTAATTTACCTCATCATCTTGTGGATTGTAATCAGGGTCACGTGCCAATTCACGACGAGCCTTCCTTACTTCGGGAGGCTCCATGTCGTCGCTAACGCTTTCGTATGAAGGCGTGGCGGCCCCTGATGCTTGGCCCATTTCGTGGGTCCCTTCTACTTGCTCCGTGGGGTGAGATGACTCCAGAGCTTGGCGTGTTTGGTGGGTCCCTTGTGCTTGCTCCGTGGGGTTGGACCCTGGGGCTTGTTCCGTGTGTTCGGACCCTTAGGCTTGTTCCGTGTGTTCGGACCCTTGTGCTTGGTCCTTGCGTGGAGAACTCATCGCGAAAATCTGACATATAAATATATAATGATATCATAAGGACCCTAAACCCTACTTAGTAGAGTTTGTAATAATAACTACATCATTACATGAAAAAAAATAATTACATCATTACATACATAAAAAAATAATACTTATTTATAAAGCATAGGCAAAAATTAATTTATAAAGAAATAATAATTACATCAAACATATATATTTATAAAGAAATAATAATTACATCATACATATATATTTATAAAGAAATAATAATGACATCATACATATATATTTATAAAGAAATAATAATTACATCATACATATATATTTATAAAGAAATAATAATTACATCATACATATATATTTATAAAGAAATAATAATTACATCAAACATATATATTTATAAAGAAATAATAATTACATCATACATATTTATCAAACAAAGCAAAATAAAAAAAGGCCGCCAAGCAATTGGGCCGGCCCACTAGCTCGCAGGCCGGCCCAACTGCTCGGCCCCCGCGCCCGCCACACCTCCGCCACACCTCCGCCGCCCCCGTGCCCGCCACCTCCGTCACATCCGCCACCGGCCACCTGCCACCGCCACCGGTCACCTGCCACCGCCACCATCCACCTCCTGCACCAGCCACCCCCACCGTCCACCTCCGCCACCTGCCTCCCCTCTGCCACCGCCGCCACCGCCAACGGCACTGACCGCATCCCGCCACCAACCCAATGCGTAGAGAGAGAGAGAGATAGGAGGAGAGAGGAGGCACAGAGAACTCACCGACGCGACGACGATGGCGAGACAGCGTGACGCGACGGAGGCGGCGGCGGGGGGTGATTTCGGCAGCCTGACGGCGTCGATTCGAAAAACTGGCCCGCCAAGACACTTAGAAAATTTTAGGGCTCTTGCGCTTTCTTAGATAGGGTGCGCATTTCTACAGGCGGTTGGTATTGACCACCGCCTGTAGAAATGATTTCTAAAGGTGGTTGGTATTGACCACCGCCTGTAGAAACATGTTTCTACAGGCGGGTGGCATTGACCACCACCTGTAGTAATGTATTTCCAAATTTGTTTTTGTTTTTTTTAAATGAATTTGCAGAAAATGTTTAAAAGTTTTAAAAATTCATATCTTGAGAAAAATTGGTACAAAATTAGTGAGGTTAAGTGTCAGTTTTAACCATCAACGAAACATGAAAAAGGACCTAAACATAATTACCGCTTAGATATAGGGGTTTTACTGACATAATTCCACAAGTTTTGGTGAATGTCTGTTTCTGCAGGGTGTCAGCTGAAAAGAACCAAAGAAGGCCCACATGTCAGGTTTACATAGAGACAAAGGGGTTACGCACAACTTTTCTGTAATATGGAAGGTACGAGAAGACTCTGGAAAAAAAACGGGAGGCAAAACGGGCCCAGAATCCGGGTGGCCGCCCAAGGGGTGGGGGCGCCCGCCCCACCTGCAGAGCCAATCAGGCTCCGTCTCGCGAATCATGCCTCCACCGCCTTTGAGAATCAATAATAATCGTAGATCAAGGTCGGTTTGATCCGAGGGCTGTGGTGCTTCCTAGAGGGCTATATAAGCAAGACCCCTGGCCCCTGGAGAAGGCATCCCCATAAACCCTAATTTCATTATCTCTTTGCTGGGATCAGAGGCAGAGGTGTCCCATGAAAGGATGACCTCTCCTCCCTAGAGAATTAGGGCTAGACATTCCAATGTAGTAGATTAGATCTAGATGGGAGTTAGGGAGAGCGGAGCTGCGCTCCGGTTCTGTAGAAGTCTTCAGAGATTTGGTATGTCTTTGTATCTATTCTTTACAAGACTTATGCTTTATATATTTTCATCTTCTCTATTTACTTTATGCCTTTATTATGTATGGTTAGTATAATTGTTATACCTTGGCATGGGATCTTAGCTCGTATTGAGTGCTTTAGTTATTGCGCATAGCTAGAGTAGTAATCGATAGTTTAGGCATAGTGTCTAGGCTATAGGTTACCCCAGAGGTGACAGCTCTGTAACGCCTTCGTAATCCACCACGTTCGGGTTGATGTTCGTAGAGCTTTTGGTAGCCTTCCCTCGACTACTTTCTTTCCAGTCTCTTTCGAGAGTCAGAAAGGTACTGTTGCTCCAAAGTGTCATGTGTATGATCGCTGTATCTATTCATGCTTTAGTTATTAAAGAATCAAAGTAATAGAGAAGTACATAGGAACCTTGATCTCTCCCGTTGTCCTCTCACTTTAGCTAGCTACTCATTTATCCTAGAATTCTCCTATGTGTGCTTTTATTCATATACCTATCATATATCATTTACCCCCTGTTTTAGTCTAGTTGGTTTACTAAGTTAGTAGATACATGATGGTGAATTATCAGATTCTTTAACCCTTGCTTTCCTGTGGTAAAATATAAATAACGATACTTGGTTTACTCCCGGTAAAATGCTACAATGGTATATTATGTGCACTTGCGGAATCCTTCATATTTTAGTTGCACTTAATTTCTACCAACAATAATTAAAAAAATAACAAAAAACCTACATTTCTCTCTCTACATAAATACACAAGAACACACCATTGATGGAATATATATCTTGCATAAACTAGCTAAATTGAGAAGCAAACATGAAAAGGGAGAGAGGAGAGACATTATGTAACCCTCTTAAGCAACCTCATTAGAAGAAATAAAGACAAGAACCTAGATTTTCTTCTCTCTAACTCATGGTGAAACCCTAGATGCAAAAAGTAGCTTAAATTAAGCAAGAATGAACAAAATGATGGTATAGGAACATAAACTAACCTTTCTTATCAACCTCCTTCCAAAAAATCAAGATCAAAACCTCTTCCCTTATATTTTGAGAGATCTGGACCTCCAAAATGCCCTCCAATGGAAGGTGGCTACGATTAACAGTTCTGCTCGGGGAGGAAGGAGGGGTATATATACCAGAAACATCACTGACGGTTGCCTTTAGTAACCGCCTGTGGAAATCCATTTCCACAGGCGGTTGTCATAAGCCAACCGCCAGTGCAAATGTTACATTTACACTGGCAGTTGCCTTATGACAACCGCCTGTAGAAATCCATTTCCACAGGCGGTTACAAAGTCGTGGCCCACCAATTTCTTTACACAGCCGGCCCTAAAGTGAAACCGCCAGTAAAAAAAGAGGACCGCCGGCTTAAAGCTCTTTTCTACGAGTGTCCCTCTCCCTCAGGTTCCTCGTTTGGTGGCGCATGGCCACAAAATACATGAGTCGCTCGTTCTGGCAGCCATGACAGGTGGCATGCAGGTCCATAGCCAGCACGTCCACAACAAGTGGTGGCTTAGCTTGCCACGTCTAGCAGCACGCATGAGCACAACCACGGGGGTTGCATTGAGCGCGGCCATGGTCTGGCAGTCCGCGGCGAAGCAATCTGCATGGCAATGATGATCTGCGTTGTGTTTTTCTAATCTATTTTTATGAGCAGGCGATGTTTTCAACTGCCTCTACAGATTAATTTTTATGCACTTGGTAACTTTGAGCCTTCATCTGCCAACGCACACGACACCAATGCAATAAATAAAGTTCTCGGTTATTATCCAATCCACAATGTTATAATGTGCCAACCCACACACGACGCCATTAAATTTAGCTCAAGTTCTGGGTTATGGACCAAGGCAGAATGATAAAGAAAAAACAAGAAAAAAAAATTGTTTCCTAAATGGATGGACCATCCCTTCCGTTCCACAAAGGAAATATCACTTCATCCAAGTGCGAACACAATGTTGAAATATGCGCTTGTGTTTCGTTTTGTGATGAGTGATTGTCAACGTGATCCACGAAGAAGGTTGAGTGGTGACTAACCCTACCATGGCGAAAGCTATGTGTGCGACATGTCTCTTGGCTTGTGTTGTGCAGGTGTAGAGCTCGGAGGCGGTGGTCGACGGCGGGGTGAAGGTCAAGTAGAGACGGGCCGTGCCGATGGACCAGAAGTGGTGAAGGGTGGACGTGAGGCTTGGACCGAGGGACCAGGAGGCCGGGTGACCAGCCGCGGTGGCTGACATCTGGGACATCGACAAGCGCAGGTGTACATGGGAGTGACCGTCTTGACCGAGTCAAGACAGATGACGTGCAAGTCGAGCGGGGCTTAGAGGACTTGGCGGCTGGCCGGTCGAGGACGGCGGTGACACGTGTCAAGCGACGGGGGACGCGTACGGAGTACGCTACTCGCGAGCATGTTTGGTGGTTTGGGCCTCAAAACCATTTGTGGCGGGTTTACGGGTTTGGGCCTCAAAACTCGGGCAGAGGTTCCGAGGAGGAACGGATGGCACGTGGCGGTATCGGGGAGTTCGCGTCGAGACGAAGCTACTGATGAGGAGGCACAGTGGCTATCGGATGAAGATGACACCGGGTTGGACCATAACGCCTTTGGGCTAAGTGGTTTGACTCAATTGTATCCAGGGGCAAAACTGGGATTGTGTAATAGCCCTGTTAAATAGGATGAGGGAGCCCCCATCTCCCTTACCTCCTCCATTTGCATTTTCTTTCATCCTTTGTTAGGGTTTCCCCTTCCCTTAGGTGCTTGTGAGAGAGAGGTCCTAATCCATGTGTTTAGTGTAAGAACCAAGAATTCAAGTGGGAAAGGAGGTCCCAAATCCTCCTTGTGTCCTCCGGAACTTGAAAGAAGTTTTGCTCTTGTGATTTGTGATGTGTTCTTCGCGTTCTTCTTCTTCCTCCTCTCGTTCTTAAGCCGATTCTTCGTTTCTAGACTATTTTGGTTCATTCTTGTTGCCTTGATTCGAGCTATGACGTGAGTTGAGCTTTTCCACCGAAGGAAATCAACCAATTCCTCACGAGCTCGCAGATCGGGCGATTTCTTGGTCTAGGTCTCAAGAACAGGTGTTTTTCATTCTCCTTCGATCTCCCGTTGATAGGCTTGAAATTGGGTGTTGATGTCTTTGTCGGGTACCAGCAAAACAGGGTACCCTATTTTCACCGCAAAAACTACCGACCAAGACAGAATTACGGCCCACGGCCCATCACAGCCGGCCTGGGCCTTACCCTACTCAAAACCAAAGCCAAAGGACAAGCGCCCGAGCCCCCCAGCGCTCCTCCGCTTCGTCCGACCCCTCTCCGTCTTGACCGACCCTCATGGCGTCATCCAGGCACCCGAGCCCTGTGACGTCATCAAGGCGCTCGACCCCCCTGCACAACTACTGCTTCGCTCGACCCTCACTGTAACACACTGCCATGGGTACGCACGGGCCCCTACCCTTTCCTGTTAAGGAATAGGAGCTCACCGCGTCATGCATGACTGCCTGGGAACTTGTAACACTTGATTCATAATCCAGTCAAGGCTTCCACGGTTCTTTCTCACCCCCACGGCAGTAACAGGAAGAAGCTACGCTACACCGCACCCTACCATGTCCACCTCAACGGGATGGGGAGCAACGGCCGTTCAGGCCCCCTACCTTTTCACCAGCGCGGCTTCAGGGCCACGAAATCTTCTCCATCATGACATCGTGTCAGGGTATGGCCGCGCCGCGTCATCTATAGCCACGACATGCCACCACCGCGATGACGACTGTGCGAATGCACGAACTAAAAGGAAAGCTAGGAATAGGGAGCACCTTAGGGCATTCTCTTTCTATTTTCGTACATCCAAACACTGTAACCCGACCCCTCCCTTTGCATACTATAAAAGGGGAGGGAGGGACCCTCGACCAGAGGGGCGAGACAACACCACACGATGGCAATGTACTAAGCACACACTCAAACACTCGAACACACGCACACACAGAGACCTGGGAGCTATCCCTCTCTCGACCAGCTTGTATCCCCCTACTACAAGCACTTCGGTGCAAAGCAACACGAGTAGCAGCAAGCACTGGAAGTAGGGACGTTCAGCCCGAACCAGTATACATCTTGTGTCCGCCTTGCACACCATTAGAGGCTCCGACGCACATCATCATTCACTTGTCCCGTCTCTAGACACCCCCCGTTCTAGAACACCGACAGTTGGCGCGCCAGGTAGGGGAGCTCTGCGCGTCACGATCGACTCCGCCAAGCTTCCGATGGCTGACCCCGTCGGCCGGTTCGCTCCTAGCACCCGAATCCGTTTCAGGAGCCTAGACTTCGTCTGTGGCCAGGAGGGCCAGGGGCTGAAGATGCTTCCTATTTCCCCGCTTCCCAACCTCATGGGCGGAGAAAAGGGACTCCACTCACCCACCTCCGATGACTTCACTGACACGATGAGCAACCTCGACGATGTCACCAAGGCCCTAGCGGGTTTTCATTTGCCAAACCAGGATGCATCAGAGCCTGGCAAGGGCCAGTTCGCCTGGCCCTACGGTCTGGAAGGCACCGCTCGGTCCTACCAGCGCCAGATCAAGCTCATGCTAGGCACGCAGGCACTGACCCAGGTCCATGCACTGGGCCCCTTCTCGGAGTCATCCTCGGATGACAAGGAGGAGTCCTTGGTCGACTCCGACAAGAGCTGGACATCCACTGCCTACACCAGGTTCGATGACCTCCTTGGGGGGACCGACTCTAACTCTGACTGCTACGTCGACCCATCCCGAGAGTGCTTCATGTGTGACGGAGACCCTGCTGCCAGGGGCTCTGAGGAGACACCTAGTGTCCACACTCCCATCAACGCTGTAGCTGCTCCCATGGTGCAGGGTGGAGCCCCTCCGGCTCCGCAGCCGGGGGAGTCCTACCTCCAACTGGAGCAACTCCAGGAGCTCGAAAGGAAGGTCGAGGAAGAGCGTTTGCAGCTAGCTCAGCTCCGCGCCACCATCGAGGGTGAGCGCGGGAACCGCAATGTTGGGGCAGCCCGCCTCAGGGCCCGCGACGTTTAGAGGCGCATCTGCAACGATGGTCGCGACGAATAGCTGCCGCCCTTCGCCCGGGCAAGCCAGAACATGTAGAAAAGAAAAGTATTGAAAAAATAGACAAGTGTCCGAGATATCTAAAACAATGAGTATCAGATGCCCGCCATGAAAAAAATGAAAAAAAGAAGAAGAAAAGAAAAAAAAATGAATGAGAAAGATAACCCATACTCTCCAGCAAAAGTGTTTTCCAAGTTTCAAACAAGAGAGACATGATTCAAGGAGCAAAGTAGAATTAGAATAGCCACCATATATATTCCACACACATGCATATTTTGATCTAAGAGTATGACACTTTTCTCCTTGGATCCTTATTTTGACTTTACAATATATGCAATGCAAGTATGTTTTTACTTCCATTCCTACCTGAGATCCACATAAGCTTTTTAGAAGTAGGCAAAAAGAAGGCAAGATCATCTATGCCTTGGTGAGGATCCAAAAATACCACATACATAAGTGATTTGAGAGTACTACAAAAGTAGTTATGTTTTGTTTTCAAAATCTTAAATGTTTCTCCAATTAATTTGACTGAAGAAAGATGGTGATCTGGTTCAAACTGTTCTGTTCTTCAACCGCCCAAAATTTCTTGGTAGACACTTTGAATCCCGCAGAGCATGTATAATTTGGAATGGTTTTATGTTGATGTCTTGTCCTAAGGTTATGTCTTGAGTAATCCACCCTTTTATCGAGGACGAGTAAAAGCCTAAGTGTGGGGGAGCTTGTTGATGGTAGTTAACATACATCATGAACCGTCAATTTACCTTGCATAATGGTGAAAATGGATCAATATCATAGAATAGGAGGTTTATACTGACAAATTTAATGAGTTTTGGTGAATCTGTGTTTTCAGCAGAATTTAATCAAAAAATCGGCAAGGAGGATCAAAACATCAAATAGAATCAAACTTAACCGCGACGAAAACTACTCAAGAAGGTTCCAGAGGACACCAGAAGACACCACACTGTAGTGGACCCCGAGAGGATGACGTGTGGGGCCGGCAGGCCCCACCACCATGCCGTCCAGTCCCCTGTGGGGCCCATTTGTTAGGAGCTTCCAGAATATTCCTCCACCGCCTCCTAGGATTGCATCTACGCCATTCCTTAAGTCGGTTTGATCCAAGGGCTCGCGTTGCACCCCCAAGGCTATAAATACAGGCCTGCACCCCCCTTGGAGAGAAGCCAAGTCTGGATCCTGAGAGCTGAAAGGCCAGGAACCCTAATTCAAATTTCCACCACGATCTAGGGCTAGCAATCAAGAGAAGATTAGTCCTCTATAGGATCTAGTCTTGTATTAGAGATAGAGAGATAGAGTGAGATAGTAGAGTTTTTGAGGAGTTCCGGCCTGTCGGTGCTCTCTCTATGGTTGTACTCTAGCGGAATCAAGTTCTACTAGAGCTTGCTTCTGCGATTTCTCTGGTAATCAACTTTTGATTTAAGTAAGCATCTTGTTCATATTGTTCTTCAAGTTTACGACTCTCTTTTGACTGCTTTGATCTTGGTGGCTCTAGATTAAAGTAATATTCGTTGTGTAAGCATGGTGCTTAGACTAGGGTTACTTGTAAATGCACCCTCATTTTCCGGATCGGTGGTAGCTCGCGAAAGTGACTTTTATAGCTTCGTTGAATCCTCTGTAGTCCACCTCCCGTTAATAGGACTAGCAGTAATTTGATCGCTTTTAGGGAAGAAACTCTAAATTTGTTCCTTATAAGACATCTCCCATGATAGAACAATAGAAGACAAAGCTTACCAAGATTGAAACTAGACATATCTCAGTAGTCTCCTTTATATTCCTATTATCTGACCTTGATTGTGAAGTTGGGTTAAGACTAAGACTTAGTTATTCTCACTAACTGTTCCTTTGGGTTTGATATTAAAACTGGGTTATTCTCGGTGAAGCGCTACAGCGGTATAATATCTGTGCGCTTGCGATATATATATTCTCTCTATGTACATTTAATTTATACGAACAGTACCACTATTGCTTCTATGCTTGACTTGATGTAGTCGTAGCATATAACATGTTTGTGGGCTTGTGAACCTATTGTTTGATCTAGAAACTGAGCTATAAGTGTTTAACTCAACATAGTACAAGACAACCCTTATTTGGAGGTGTGAAGAAGCTTGTCCTTGGATCAAACCGAGTTAAATATCTTTGGCAAGTGTTCTAGATTGGACAAAATTTGGGAAAATGATTCTCACTCAATTGATTGACATTGATAATCTTAACCTATCTAAAATTGAACCTTTATGGTCATTGATGACAAAGGGAGAGACGTAATGCACAAAGATAGTGAAAAGATGACAAAGGGGGAGAACTTTGATATAGGGGGAGAAATATGACAAAGGAAGGGGATCAATTAAAATTTAAGCACATAAGTAGGGGGAGCAAGCTCATAAACTTGTATGTTGCATTTGAATGTGCATTTTATATGTATGCTTGCATAGCACAAGTTTTAAGTTAAAATTCCATGCTTGTGTGGTGTATGCTAGTTGTAGGTTTGAATGATGAAATGAGAAACTAGCATGCATAGGATGATAGTTAGATATGCCTTGCTTGTGTTTTTCAAGTGGTACTAGAGCCTTGCAAATAATGTTGATCTTACGGGGTATCTAGTTCTTTGTCTTTGCAAGTGGCACCTAACTACAATAGTGCTAAGGATGGTATTATTGGTGCACTCCAATTGGTATCACGCTTCAAAGGTCCATCTCTTACACCTTAGCATCATTTGGTAGGCATTACTCTCACACAACTCAAATCCATGCATATGTGCAAACTTCAATCCAAACTCTTAGCAAATATGTAGGGGGAGACAATGCTACCAATTCGGGTTCATGAAACTTGTCCATATCCTTTACACATGGTAAAAAGCTTAGGCAAACAACATGGATTCAAAATTGATTTTAATTCATATCTTTGTGAAAGGGTTGTCATCAATTACCAAAAAGGGGGAGATTGAAAGCTCTAGTTTGGTTTTGGTTAATTGATGAAACCCTATGTGCTAACCCTTTATCTCTAAGTGATCATGAGATAGGGTAGCACATTCCAAGTGGTGGAGCAAATGGTGAAGATCATGATGATGGTGGTGATAGCCATGGTGATGATCAAGAGCTCAAGCTTGGAAAAGAAGAAAGGGAAAAACAAAATGGGCTCAAGGTAAAGGTGAAATCCATAGGGCCATTTTGTTTTGGTAATCAAGACACCTAGTGGGTGTGATCACATTTAGGATAGATAGCCGTACTATTAGCAGGGGTGAAACTTGTCATGAAATACGGTTATCAAAGTGACACTAGATATTCTAACTCATTGCATATGCATTTAGATTCTAGTAAGTGCTAACACCCTTGAATATTTGTGAAAATATGCTAACACACGTGCACAAGGTAATACGCTTGGTGGTTAGCACAATTGAGCAAGGGTGAAGTGTTCGCGCTTGAATGGAGTGCAAATAGGGGCGTCGGACCCTGGTTTGCAAGGCGTCGGACCAGGCTCACCTTGGGTCTGACGGTCCCCCTGTGTGCACTAACAGAGACCGAGAGTGAGGACTTCGCGTCGGACTCTGCGTTGGACCACGCGTGGCCTGGGTCCGAAGGTTAACTCTGGCGTGCAACGAAGAGCGCGGCGGCATTGGACCGAGCCAACCTGTGGCGTCGGACCAGACGCGCGCATAGTTCCTTAGCGCTGCATGTGTGCAACTCGCATGGGTGCGACATGTGGCAGCGTCAGACTCACTCCTAAGTCCGACGGTCGGCGTCGGACTGCCGTCCGACCGGTTTTACCCTCTCTGGACCTTACTGGACCGCGTCGGACCCTCCCTGTGTGGAGTCTGATGGCGAGTCCGACGACCTGGGTCCGACCGTGGTGATCAGCGCATGTCAATGGCCGTTGGGCGCGCAACAGTCATTTGGATTTAAATAGGATGCGTGGCAGTGCATGAGTGGATGCGGCAGGGCGTCGCACCAAGCGTCAGACAGTTCGACGGCCCGTGCCAGAGAGTCTGACGGTCACTTATGTGACCCAACGGCTCTATTTCGTGGGCGCTTCTATTTAAACCCCATGGCCGGTTCTTGCTCACTCTATTGGCCATTTTCATTGACATTGCAACCTAGTGAGCTGAGCTAAAGCCCTCTCACTCATCTTCATCATTGATTCATCTTCTTTATGAGATTGGGAATGAATCCAAGTGCATTGCTTGAGTGATTGTATCTAGAGGCACTTGGTGATTGTGTTTCGCTGCGGAATTTGCTTGTTTCTCTTGGTGGTTGCCGCCACCTAGACAGCTTGGTGCAACGAGGATCATCGAGCGGAGAAAGGTGATTGTCTCCAGCTCTGATCGTAGTGATTGTGAGGGGTTGTTGACCTTTCCCAGGTAGAGAGCCAAAAGGTACTATAGTGGATTGCTCGTGGCTTATGAATCCTTATCTTGTATTGGTTGTGCGGCACCCGATTGCTGGTTAGGCGTGTGATGCCTATTAGCGCGTAAACCTCCAAGTGAGTGAATCGCCACAACGGGGACTAGCTTGCCGGCAAGCAAGTGAACCTCAGTGAAAAATCTTGTGTCATCATTGTCTTCGAGGATTTATTTGGTATTCATTGTGATTGATTGATTGTCTCTTGCCATGGCGGTATATCTTCACTACCTCACTCTTGTTCTTACATTCCTAGTGTAGCTAAGCTCTTTAGTGTAATTAGTTTTGAGAGCTAGCTTGTGCCTTGTCTAGTAGTTAGTGAGGCTCTTTAATTAGTCTTTGAAAGCTCACTAGCTTAGTGGTAGTGACATAGCCTCTTGTGTGAATTAGAGATCATAGATAACTAGAATTGTGGATAGGAGGCTTACATTTTGAGTAGGCTAGCGTAACACTCGCTTCGCTTCATAATTGTCTAACCATTTGGCTTAAGTGTTGTTGTAGAAATTTTTATAGGCTATTCACCCCCCTCTAGCCATTAGGACCTTACAACGAGTAATTTTTTTTGAGAGAGGAGGCTTCAGTAAGTGAGAAAGCCTTCACCAAGACTTCGTTTGCAGCCTTCGCTAGTGAAGCCAACCTTCTTCAACAGCCTTCATCGGCAGAGTGAAGGTTTGAACCTATGAGAACCCCCGAGGAAAGGTAAGATCCTCGGGGCAAAGGTATGATCTCCTTAAACCTTCATAGTTAGTGGAGGCGATACCTTCGAACAAAACTTTGCCAACTTTTCTCTAATTGTATAAAAAACATAATAAAATAATAATAAAAATGCTAGACCCTTCAGGTCTAGTTCGTGAATAAAAATATAAGACAAACGAGCCTTTGGCCTCTAGAAAAAAGTTACGGAGGCTCTCAAGCCTTCGGCTCCCGTTTAAAGAAAAAAACCAATAGAAAACAATAGTCTTTTTGTTTTTTTCTCACAGCCACCGCTAAACAAAAGACTGTGGGGTTTTTTCTTCCGAAGGCTAACAAGCAAGCCAAGCTAGTGCTTGCGCTTCTCCTGTGCAGGTCCATCGTCAGGTCTCCACGCCCTCCCATCCGCTGCTGACCTCGGCGCGCTCCCAGACCTCTTGCCCGTCATCTCGGCGCTCGCCTTCTACTCTCAGGCCCCGTGCGCGCTCTAAATCCCGTCGAGGCCGAAGGTTCTTTGGCACCGAAGGCCCAGCATGCCGAAGGTCCAGCATGCCAGCATGCCGAGCCCACCTACAAAGCTTAGGAGGAGGTCCGGCCTCAACCCACGAAGGCCTCCACACAGTCCGCGAACCTTGTCAAGCCCAGCTAAGTAATTCGGCGACTCATCTGCAAATTTCCGCAAAAATTATACGTCACATGGAATCGAGCTCATTACTGTTAGCTCCTATATCTAATTGGCTACGAGTAGGCCAAGCAAGCCTGTTTGCTTGTCCTCTGTGTCAGGCATCTTTATCTTGGGGGTGTTCAGATGCAAAAAAATTTTTGGAATCGAGCTCATTACTGTTAGCTCCTATATCTAATTGGCTACGAGTAGGCCAAGCAAGCCTGTTTGCTTGTCCTCTGTGTCAGGCATCTTTATCTTGGGGGTGTTCAGATGCAAAAAAAAAATTTGGAATTTTGTTACTGTAGCACCTTCATTTGTATTTGGCAATTAGAATTTTTGTTACTGTAGCACTTTCATTTGTATTTGGCAATTAGTGTCCAATCATGGACTGATTAAACTCAAAAGATTCGTCTCGTGATTTACAATCAAACTGTGTAATTAGTTATTTCTTTTACCTACATTAAGTACTCAATACATGCGTCTAAAGATTGATGTGATGGAAAGAGAATGTAAAAATTTAGAATTTGGAAGGGAAGTAAACACGGCCTTGATGTTCAAAGAGACATGCAGAGGGCAGCTGCACGTGACTCCGGTGCAAAGTGCAAAGGCTTACACTCTACGTGCTAAGCTCTTGGTTTTCTTCATCAACCAGCCGACATGCAAAATTCAAGGATTGAGCAACGCTGTTCATCACTGGGGCATGCAAATCTGCATTTGCCCTTCTCAATAGTCTCAGCTCGGGCCGACAGCCTAGCAAAATGGCCTCTCGAAGGTGCATAGCCAGGTTCTCCACCTAAAGTCCCCCAAGCTACACATATCCGTCCGTAGGTAACACCTTTTTTGGCAAAGGTTTTCAAACATCTCGAGTTTCCTTTCAATTGTTCAAACCTTCTAAGCCTTCGTCCGGCAAAATAATTTTTATGAGCTAACCTTTGACCATGGGTCAAGATGCTTACCTCCTTGCAGCTTCGAATTCTCGGCCTACCACACCAAAGTATCCTCTTGCAGGAACCAAATCAACACAAAAGCGGGTATTTCTCATGAGATTATAATGCCTAATAAATTTTGCACTTGTGATTTACCTCGTCAAAACTTTGATCTAACCTTCGCCTCTCAAGGCAATATTTCACAATTAACCTTCGCATACGGCTTGTCACCAATGTGACCAAAAAAGTTGTTGTGGTCTTTATCACATCAAAAGCATAGTATGAGTGGCAATACATGCTTCGTCCTTACCGGCTAGCTTCAAAACAATTTTTTATTTTTATTTTTATCGAATCTCTTTTTGTTACTAACATACAGGTTGCCACCACTGTAAGCAATGTTAGCCTAAGCGTTAAACGGTGAACAGTCGGTCACCTATCGTTTAGCAAAAAGTCGGTATACACGGCCGTTTAAACGGCCTTTTAAACGGTCGAAACGGTTTTGCACAGCTTTACACGGCTAATCGGCCTACACGGTTACCCATCGAGTAGCGTTTACACGCCGTGTAAACGGCCTACACGGCCGTGTAGGCGAACAGTGACTGTAAGTATCTCTTATCCTTTAAAGGTAACCCTCCCATAGAGTTTTTTTGTTGTATGCACGTTTTTTACAATCCCAAGATACATAGCTTACATTAGATAGTAGCCCCCATGAAATTCAGCTTTCGTCACTGAGCAGCCTTCGTCAGTTAGTGGTTTTCATCAGTCAGTAAGTCAGTCGTATTCATCTATCATGGGTTATTATTAGTCAACAACCTTCATCAATTATTAGCCTTCGCTAGTGATTGGCTTTCATCATTTGTCAGTGGCCTCCACCTATCATTGGTTGTCAGCGGCCTTCGTCAGCTATTGACCTTCGTCAGTATTGGCTTTCATCACTTGTCAGTGACCTTCACCTATCATTGGTTGTCAACAGCCTTCGTCAGCTATTAGCCTTCATCAATTATGGACTTTTATCATCAGTCAGTGGCCTTCACCTATCATTGGTTTCAATAGCCTTCGTCATTCAATGGCCTTCGTCAGTTATTGGCTTTCATTACTTGTCAGTGGCCATCACCTATCATCGGTTGTCAGCAGCTTTCATCAGTTATTGACCTTCGTCAATCATTGACTTTCATCATTTGTCAGGGGCCTTTACCTATTATTGGTTGTCAGCAGCCTTCGTCACTTATTAGCCTTCGTCAGTTGGCAACCTTCGTCATTCAACAGTCTTCGTCACTTATTAGACTTTGTCATTCAGCAACCTTCGTCAACCAGCAGCCTTCGTCTGTCAACAGCCTTCGTCATTCAGCAGCCTTCGTCATTCAACAACTTTTGTCATCCAGCAGCCTTCGTCATTCAACAGCCTTCGTCTATCAGCAGTCTTCATCATTCAGCAGCCTTCTAGTCAGCGACCTCTATCAGAAATCGACTTTTGACAAACACCCAACCTTCGAACCCACAAACACCAACAGGTTTTCGTCTTTTTTGCAGGTTGTATTGTTCATTTTTTTTATATTATGCATTAACTAAATTTTATCTGAGCTAGCCTTCACAGGGAACTGATCCTTTTTATGTTCAATGTTACAAGTCACATCTATAACCATGCAGGTTCTCGAATGGTAGCCTTCGTTAGCCATCCAAAACTACAACTCTCTCATTCGATGGCATTATTTCTTATATGCAGAGCTTATCTTTTGTTCAAGCATAACCTTCATTTTTGCGGGGTGTAGGATATGTTTACCCCCTTTAATATTTTCATGCAAATGCACTTACTTGCATCATCACATACAATACATGCATTATATAAAATGCATTGCACCGCGGTAACCCGACAAAGACCTGTCCATGATCAGGCATCGGGGCCGTCACTCTCAAAAACTTCAAAAAGCTTTACCCGACAAAGACTTGTCTGCAGCAGGCATCGGGACCTTTGCTCTCTCAAAACCTTCAAAATTTCACCCCTTGCATATTATATGAAATGACTAACCATCTTCTGCAGCAAGTAGAAAGACAGTGTCTTTCTGAGTGTCGAAAGACTTGCAAGCAAGTTGATATTCGACGAAGCTATAACGCCCAACCTAAGTCCTTGAAAAATGCAGGAGATCAACTCAAGTGCATTTTCACGCGACTTCTCCGGCTTTCGGCACGCGGCGTCGGCACCTACACCGGCATTGCCTTTGCTGACGGGCGTCACCACCATCTTCGATGACTTCACCAACATCGCCTCCGCCAAAACACCTTTTTCCAGGAAGGCCTTCTCCAAATAACTTTGCAGGAGGGCCTTTGCCAACACCTTTGGCATCTACACCAACCTCGCCTCCGCCAAACACCTTTGCAAAGAGGGTCTTCGCCAATAGTCATGGCGAACAAAGACGATTCGCCTCTGCCAATACATCGGCACGAGGGGGCTTCACTGGCACCTTCGTCGTCCACACCAATATTTACTCCACTAAACACCTTTGCAGGAGGGTCTTCGGAAGGAGGGGCTTCACCATTATCCTCGCCAACTATAATGGTTCAAGAGCCTTCACCAACTCCTTCGGCATCAATGCCTAAGGTGGCTTGCTCCCGTCGCCAAGCACGAAGGGCTACATCAACTCCTTTGACACCAAGGTCTACCACACCTTCGTCAACCACTTCGACTCGAGGGGCTCATCGGCAACTCTTGTCCAAACATCTACTTCGACTCTACTACGACTACGTCAACTACACCAAGGGAGACAGAGGATTTGGTCATGAGCACCGGCAAAGAGGGCTAGGGGAGCATACCGGAGGACCAGCAACTCCAGAATATGAAGTCTTTTGCCTAGCGCTTGTGAGAAGGCCTTGAAGATGAAGACCTCCATGACGAGAAGGCTCGGTGATGAAGACCCCTGCACCGAGAAGGGATCAAAGATGAAGAAACCCTCACCGAGAAGGCTCGGAGATGAAGACCCTTGCGCCAAGAAGGCCTCAAAGACAAAGACCCCCTTGCCAAGAAGGCTTGGGGAGGAAAGACCTTTGCGTTGGGAAGGCCTTGAAGATGAAGACCTCTACGCCGAGAAGGCTCGGAGATAAGACCTCCATGCCAAAAAGACCTCAAAGTTGAAGACCTTCATGCCAAGAAGATATTGGAGGAGAAGGCCTCTACACCAAGCGAAGCCAACGGACCATGTCATAGAAGTGTAGAAAGAAGCCGAAGCCCAAAGGTGAAGACATCCAGAAGAACAAGGCGCTCAGAGGTAGATGCCTCAGGAGTTAGAACATGTATAGGTTAGAGTCGTGCACGTGCTCTTTTCTCCATGCCCTTTTTTCCACAGGGTTTTTGGGATGGAGTTTTTAGTGAGGCGTGCACGTGTGTTTTGCGAAGGGCACTTCTCGCAACCAAGGTTTGAGTTGTATTGTGCCTCTTTTAGTATGAGCATCTACTAGGTCATGTAGTACAGGCCATAACGTAGTAGATGAGGGGCTACTGTTGGAACATGCCATATTCATATGGGCCTAGTCCCCAAGAAGAGGCCCAACTAGCGTGGCGGAGTGGCATGTAAAACCCACCCCCACCGAGGGGTCGCTTGTAAATTTCTGCTTGTCTATATAATGCCAAGATCATGAGGGCAAGGGGCACTGCCTCACTCTCCCCCTTCATTGGGAGACCTTCTCCTAACGGCCTTTGTCCAGGACCTTCGCATAGGACCTTCATCGGGAGACCTTCTACTACCGGCCTTCACCGAGTGACCTTCATCTGGGACCTTCGTCCAGGACCTTCGTCGGGAGACCTTCTCCCGTCGGCCTTCGTCCGGGACCTTCGTTCGTCGGGAGACCTTCTCCTGCTGGCCTAGGTCTAGGACTATTGGGAGACCTTCTCTCACCGGCCTTCGTCCGGGACCTTCGTCCAGGACCTTCGGCAGGAGACCTTCTCCCGTCGGCCTTCTCCGGGAGACCTTCCCCCGCCGGTCTTCTCTGGGACCTTTGTCCAAGACCTTCGTTGGGAGACCTTCTCCTGCCAGCCTTCGTCGAGAGACCTTCTCCGGCCGGGCCTTCATCGCGGACCTTCTCCGGCCGGCCTTTGCCGAGGAACCTTCTCCGGCTAGCATTCACCAAGGAGCCTTCTACTCTCTAACCTGTTCGGGACGCTTGTCCCAACAGAAAGTTAGGCACACAAAACTTGTTACGAAGATTAGGCACTCAAAAGATTTGAATGGATAGGATTATTTGAGAAGAGGCTAAATTAAAAGAATGACAGAAGGAAAAGAATGCTGCCCCGTGCCGCTAGACGAAGTGTCGCGGAGGCACTTCAAGGTCTGCTGTTGTGCACCTAGAAATCGGAGCTCCACCGTCGGGAAGCCAGAGCGTGCATGGGTCACCGGGAATCTAGGATCCCAACTCCATGTCACCAGTCCTACAAGCCGGTTGAAATTAGCCAGGGCGTCGAGCTTCAATTCACCATTGGAAGATGAGGCCGCCTCGAGCTCAACACACCAGCTGGCCCTACGAGCAGCCATGAATTAGTGGATAGGCATGTGAGAGAGAGAAGAGAGGAGGACATGCTAGGAAAATGGAATGGGGAATCGCGAAGAGGGGGGAGTGATAAGTTTCTTCCATGTGTGGGCCTACCATGTGATGTGCCATGTGTTAAATAGCCAAAACTGGTTTGCTCCGAGCAAACGCTCGCCAAATTGGGATTGGGGCCATGAACCCTGCTCGGCTACGCATGTATGCCCGTCGAGAGCAAAAGCATAGGAATTCCTGCTGCATCCTACTCCCCATGGATCAGACATGATGACCTACTAGTAGCAATGGCATGATAATCGATATATTTTTTCATGTCCCTCTCCTCCCTCTCTCCTAGAACATTCATGTTACTCGATTAATATACATATTGAACGCAGCGTGAGAAGCCAGCTATTTATCGACAACCATGTACCATATAGTTGCATGTACTTGGTCGCTTTCATTATCTAAAAAAATGTACTTGGCCGCTTTGAGTTCGTCACCTACCAGCCTAGATCACATGCACCAATACATAATTGGCCCCAAGTCCTCGTTTATTATCAAGCAATGTATGTGAATAATGAGAAAAAAAGGAAATAATAATTTCCGAGAACGGTGGGCCTTTTTCGTTCAGGTCCATGATGATCTGCTTCATCTAGAATCCAAACTTATGTAAACTAGTAAGAGAGGGGCAAAGATGCGGACGTGAATGGAATAGGGAGTTAAATGCATTTAATTGAACTTTTAGGTTCAGGATAATTATCCATCACTGTCGTGTTGTATTACCAAACGGTAGTGATATAATTATCTATCACTGCCAGGACTTTAAAATCTAGTAACGATAGGCCTATTGCTTATGAACTGACAGTGATACCCCTGATACTGTCGGTTTAAAATTGTCCTGCAGTGATTATTGCCTGCTCTGTAATAATGTGCTCGATATATATATAGTGTGGAGTGGGGATGCATGCACTTGGCTTTGGGTCCTTGCCAGCCGACTCTTATTAGTCATGGAGGGTTAGGGTTGCTCTTACTAGGCTGAGCCACCGAGGATTATCACACACAGCAATGCAATATAATAATTGTCTAGTAGCCATGGGTCCCAAGGCTCTAAACCCTGTACATATTGCAATATATTTAGGGTCTCTCCATCTACAATGAAGCAGTGCCTTGCGCTTGCTTCCTTCCTCACCCTATGGTCGCAACTATTGACAATGCACAGTTAGCATATCGTGCCTCGAACTGATAGTTCACATGTTCTGTTGCATTGCCTCAAGGCATAGTAACACAAAAGCAGCCATTGATGGATCAAACGAGAATCTGAGTTCATGTTGCTCATTGTCCCTTGAATACCCCGTTGCATCCCATTCCCTAGGAACACAAACCGCATTTGGCGGTCCATATTTTCTCGTCTCCCTCGTCTTGTACCATTTCTTTGGTAATACATATGGCACTGTGAGAAGAAGATAGCTATTTATTGGTAAGATGTAGTTGCAAGGTGTACCTAAGTGACTTAAGTTACGTTCTTCACCCACCAGTTTTGTGTAAT
Organism: Saccharum hybrid cultivar R570; assembly: GCA_038087645.1. Classification (NCBI taxonomy): domain Eukaryota; kingdom Viridiplantae; phylum Streptophyta; class Magnoliopsida; order Poales; family Poaceae; genus Saccharum; species Saccharum hybrid cultivar. Next base: position 3,532,264 of record JAQSUU010000809.1, on the reverse strand, counting down.
ACCTGCCTCAATTATTTATCCAATTAATCCAGTGTTAAAGAGGAAAAATATTAGCACTATATGTAGGTAACGATGTTTGATGGGTGGGCCTTCCATCCTAGTGCTCCCTTCACTTAGTTTATTTTGGCTTTTTTCAAATGAAACTTCTTTAACATCGGTTAACGTGCTAGGTGTTCATAGAACAGTACACCATCAAATTAGATTTATTGAATTCTCAATAAATATATTTTGATAGAGTATTTGTTTGAACCTGTACATTTCAATATATATATATATATATATATATATATATATATATATATATATATATATATATATATATTACTATATACAAGCAGTGGTCAAAGTTAGACATATAACATAGGACATAGATAAAGTGAACTATAATGTCGAGTGGACTGATTAGCTTCTACATGGAGCTAGCTGCCCCCGCGCGTCGTCCCGCGACAGGGGCGACTCCCCGCCGCCGGCTCTACAGCTCCTCCGCCGCGCCACCCCCCGGCCGCTGCCGCCGCGCTCCTGCTAGCGGTGGCGGCGGCCCGCCTCGGCGCCCAAAAAGGCCCCCCGCGGCTGCCTCCACCCTCTCCCCTTCCTCTCCTTCACCCCCGACGTCACTGTAGCTTCTTTTCTTCTCCGGCGCAGGTGGCCGGCGCCCGGCTCATGGGCTTCGGTTCCATGCTCCCAGGGGCCGGATCCGGCATCCCCCGCCCCGGATCCGTTGCCGCCGGGGCTGACGGCGCGCCGTTGGCCAAGGTAGGGGCGCTGCCTCTCGGCGCGTGACGTGGGCGCGCTATCCTCCGATGTCGGCACCTGATGGTGCCGGCCGGCGGCTGCTCGGGCTACGGAGCTCCCTGTCCCCGGTCCGGCGGTCCGGCGGCGCCCCGGCCTCGTCGTGGGGCAAGGCTGCCCAGGGCCGGCGCTCCCTATTGCCGGGTCGGGTGTTCCGGTGCTACCTGGGGGCGCCACGCCGGTCTGCCTCCCCCCGCGGTGGGGCTCCTCGGTTCGCAGCTCAGGCAGCGCTGCTCGTGGAGGTGTCCAGCTGGATGGCAACGACGACGTCGCCGCCGTGTCACTGGCAGCCTGGCCGGGGACGGTCGGGCCACCCCCCTGGCCGGCCATTGCCGGCCACGCCCGCCAATGCCGTGCCAGGAACTTCGGCTGGCCGGGTCTCACCCCTGGATCTGGTGCTTCGTTTCCGGATGCAGGGTCCAGTTGCAGAGGGTCCGCGTCTCCGACATGAGGACCTGCTGCGAAGCAGGATGGGGTGCGCAGTTCGGCCGCGGGCATGCCGGCGGTGGGGTAGCGCGCCTGCATCCTTCTCCGAGTTTTCTCTGCAGGGACCCAACAGCGACGTGGGCGCGCAGTTTGGCCGCGGGCTTGTCGGCGGCGGGGCTGCGTGTTGGAACGTCTTTGTGCCTCGTGCTCGCTCCTGGTTTCTGAGTCGACGACCTATGACCATGGGACCTGGGAGACTAACCCTTTAGGCGAAAGCCCTGTACGGCCATGTCTGTGCGATTGACGGCGACGCTCTCTAGCGCCGTTTTCCTCCTTGGAGGCGTCGATGAAGGCTCCCGGACCCATGGTTATAGTTTTGTCCCTCTCCTCCTGGTGAAAACTAGCTCTAGTTCCCCGGAGCCGGTGGCGGCGGCGTCGATGACGTCGTAACCCTCTTGAGGGCGCCATTGTGGAGGGTAGATTCCAATTGCTGCCTCTGTCAGGCCTTTGTTTCCTTCTTGTCGCTCTCCCTTCCTTTCTTTTTGTTGCTCCCCCTCCCCCTCTTGGTTGAGTTTTGGCTCTAGTTGTTGGTTGTTGCTGACGCTCGATGAGTGTCCTTCTCTGGCGCCTCTGCTCCGTCGGCGCCCTCCCTGGTGGTGTCAGAATATCAAATGCGGGGTGGTGTTTCCACCGCTGCCTTCATTCCCCTCCAAGGTTCCTCCCGTGGATGGCGTTGGATGATGGTACGTGGGCCCGGATGTGCTGGAGGATGCCATCATCAGTTCAAAGGGGGGTCGCCGTGTCCGGTGATCTGGGGGTTGTGTGTTCGTCGCCACTCTTAGTCCCCATCCTGCTGCATGGAGTGGTCCTCAGATGGAGGGCGGCAGTGGATCGGCGTAGCTACGAGGAGTGGTGGAGGGCACAATGACCATGGTGAAAACGACGAGTATGTTGTTCGGTGGAGGCTCAAATCAACGTTCGGCTGGCATCTTTCGGCAAGGGTCCAGGCTTGTCCTTGAGTTTGTTTATGTGTGTTTTGGTGGCGTTGGCGTTTTTTATCTCTCTCTCTCTCCACTGTAATAATCTTAGTTGGTGTCGTTGTATTGTTGTAATCCCTCTCTTCCCCTTGGTACTTCTCTGCTAATCATGTAAACACTAGGTGCCTGGCACCCTCCGTTACACCGGCTTGCCGGAATCAATGGAAAATTATTCAGGTGGGGCTCTCCCCCCTCCGGTGAATGCTTCAAAAAAAAAAAGCTTCTACATGATAGGGAACATAGTGGCCCAGATGCCGACTCTTCCTAGAATGTCTTTCTTTTTTTTTCCCTTCTTTTCCACGATATGTATATTCAATTATATTAGAGGGCACATATATGAATATTAGTGAATCTTTGTCATCGAAATACCATGCATTGGTCATCTCTTGAAACCTGTTGGTTCATTTCTCTGTCAATATGAGAGAATGTCCACCATACTGAAAAAAGGAGCACATATAGATTAAAGGAAAAAAAATCCAAATTACTCCCTTCAAGTTCAATCAATGTCCTAACAATCCCGCAAACAAACTGACATTTGGTTCGATTTGGTCATTTGGTTCAATTTGGTCCCTCAACTATTTCAGTCGATCTAGTTTACCCCTTAACAAATATTTTTCGCTTCTCCATGTCCAATTTGAATTCTAGTTTCAAAATTTGTAAGGTGATGACAGACATCATATTTTATTTTATTTTATTTTTTCACCATTATGTTTTTCATATGCTTTTGGATAGCTAGTGTTAGTTTATTATTACATGTCCTAACCTATCAGAGTAATGATGAAAGAAACTGTGTCTAATAACGGAACTATGATTAAATGGTGTTCCCTCCACCAAATACCACAATTAAAGTGTGTCCTTGAATAAATTTCCCGGTAAGGGAATCAAATTAGTTACAACTAAACTTTCATGAGATGGCTGCTGTTATCTCCTTCCTGTTTATATGGAGATCTCTAAATAAGATGAGTGTCAACTGAAGAGAACCTGAATAAACTGTGCGTTTTGTGAATTTGGCAACTTTATTATATCAATACGTAATTACTATACACCTATAAATTACATATGAAAAATGGAACAATCAGCATATAACTACTATCATGTTTGCGATGCAAGTGTAGTGGTGAGTACGTACTAGAATATATACCTAGCTTGTTAATTAAAGGAAAAAAAGGTGGAACAAGACTGACACATGCTACTTATTGTCTTCAGGAGTGGAAACCATCATATCGGTAGTAGACAGTGATTATTTGAACATTCGTCAGAACAGGAAAGAATACAACAGGAAAATGGCAAATAGTTATTATTATTCTAAGAATGGGTATATGTAACACAAATTAAGAACCACCTTGAACAAACATTATAAACGAATGCAGAGCAACTAAATACCAGCCGCTGGTGCTTGGGAGATATCCAAATTATATCAATGTATAATCTTGATCAACATGACTACTAGCTACAGCTGTCCAGGTAATGTGATGCATGGGAAGGAAATATAATGGTAACTAATTAACTGTCAGCCGCATTTAGTTACAAATGGACAGAAGTCACAGAACACAGCCTACCCTACCGCAGTATTGTGCGACTACATCCTACTCTTCCCTATAAATACCTACCTTCTCACTGAGTCGTCAGCAACAGCCTAGACCACATCCTACTCCTACCACATTCTGGTAGTGCAAGCCTAGACGAGACTGACAGAAGCGGGAGGGACGGTGAAGAAAATATTAAGTGGCATTGGTGTATCCTCTTCCTAGGAGTGAGATGCAACAGGAATTAGGGTCCAAGAGAGTAACAATGGCTTAGCTCTACGCGGTGCAAGCAAGCATGCAACACGGACATTCCAAGCTGTAAGATGGTTCTGTATGCCAGCCTCAGTGTCACAACAGCTAGGATCGCCAGAGTTGCTTGTGCTGCAGCTGCCTGAGTTTCATTGAAGGAGCTGAGCATTGATGATGATGCTTCACAGGCTGTTGTATCTAGGCCTTGTTTAGTTTGTGCCAAAATGCAAAAAGTTTTCAAAATTCCCCGTCACATCGCATATGCCGGCACATGTATGGAGCATTAAATGTAGGTAAAAAAAATAACTAATTGCACAGTTTGTCTGTAAATGTCGAGACAAATCTTTTGAGCCTAGTTAATCCATGATTGGACAAAGTTTGTCAAATACAAACGAAAAGTACTACAGTGCTTTTTTCAAAAAAATTTGCCAACTAAACATGGCCCTAGAGAAATAATACAGTTGGCATGATTCACAGTTTCGCGTGTTGTTTGGTTAAGCTAAGTTCCATCTTCCACCTGTGCTAAGCCACTAGCCCTGGATGCCTGCTCGCCAGTGAGAAGGATATGTGAGATGAGTTCGATATGATCTGCTACACTATAATATATAAAAGAAGAAGAAAAACAAACTGTATCTAGAATTGTTTGTTGCCAAGGAAAACAAGTAGCTAATAGTATTGAAGAACAATCTAAAGAGATGATCGTGAACCTATCAGCAGACTGCACTGCAGCACGCATGCATGCATGAGAAAGTAATAACTGTGGTTGATTTTTGACACTGGCAGGCTCGATCGGGTGGGGAAAATTGAATCAAATCCGCGAGCTACATGTTTCTTAAGAACGTGCATGCGCACATATTTATGCTGTGTTACAAGCAACCTTAGGGATGTCTAGAATGACACAAATATAGCAAGAGACCTACATGAGAAACTTTTTCATGACCTTTAGTCCAATCTTGCAACTGACTGAGGCTCCTGAGCAAAACATGTTCTGTTATTTTATTTCGAGAATGGCTCAAACTATATATAGAAAACCTCTATAGAGGCGTCTCGGATGCCTCTATAGAGGTGGTAGACCTAGCTGCCTCTACTCTTGCGCCTATACAAATCGAGCCACCTCTAAAAAATGATTTATAGAGACTGCTGTATCTGGGAAACCTTGCGGGTAATAACAACATAGGGGCTACTTCTATCCCTGACGAATTTGATTTGTACGCGCAGCACTTCGCACGGCCGATCGAGAAGATCAAGATGGATGCCATCCAAGACCTCATCGAACATGGTGCCATGATCAAGGTGAAGAGAGCCACCCAGAGCAAGGATGCCGAGGAACCTGGGCGGATGGCCTAGGCGCCAAATTTCAGTGGCCAATGTTCGATGTTAACACCTATCTGTACGGGGTGTCGGGCGGTACGCCCATGTTATCAGCATGTAGTAATCTGCGTCAATCGTGGCCTGAACTTGTTAAGACCTACTTATGGTTGTATGCTTGCCTGCTGGCCTTGGAGCCTTCGGCAGTTTCGTGGTTGCGCCTGCTGGCCATGGCGCCTTCGGCGAGAAACTTGTATGAGCATGACTTGGGGAGAGAACTGGGACCTGCTGGCAATGTTGCCTTCGGCCCTTTCCTTTGGTGCTCTTTGGACCTGGGATTTGAACTGCGGTCTGGTACCTCCGGCTGTTCTGGGTTGTGAACAAGTAGTTAATGTTATCCATCATGTCGGCTAAGAATTGCAATCTTCTGTGTTGGAATGTGCGAGGTTTGAATGATGGGGCCAAACGTGCATCTGTTAGAAACCAAGTGTTATCTACTGGTGCGACGATTGTATGTCTACAGGAGACAAAAATCAGCACCTGGACACGTAGTCTTCTAGTGGAGACAGTTGGAGTGGATTTGGCGAGCAATGTTGCGGCTCTGCCTTCTGTGGGCGCCAGTGGAGGAATCCTCATTGCTGCCTCTGATCGTTTCTTCAGCCTCAGTCAACCGCATCTCACTACACATACAGTTTCAGTAACGATCACAATGCAAGCTGAAAACAAGACCTGGACACTAACTGGGGTCTACGGACCCCAAAGTGATGCGGATAAAATCTTGTTTCTCCAGGAGATTACGGATCTGCGCACACATTGCCTGCCAGCATGGCTGATGCTGGGAGATTTCAACCTGATTCTAAACGCGCAAGAGAAAAACAACGCGCGCCTTAACCTGCCAATGATCAACAGATTCAGAACAACAATAGACAATCTTGAACTTGCTCGGATTGAACTAAGGGGGGAAAATATACATGGTGCAATGACCAGCAAACTCCGACAATGACAAGAATAGATCATTTCTTTGCATCTACGGAATGTGAAGGACCGAAAACGGCGACCAGAGGGGGGGTGAATGGGAGCCGTAAATTTTCTTCTCAAAAAATTTAGGCCACTGTCCCCAAATTCACCGCCAAACGTGCGTATTGAACACCGTGATGTCCACGACCCAAATGAGTGGGTGGATGTTCCTAAGAACACAGTGGGTTACCACAAAGCCAACGTAACAGATGTAAATCGAATCGGAGCTCAAACGAGAAAACCACGGAGGAAATCGACACAACCAAGTTCACTGAACTGAACAAACTGCAAGGAGCAGCTAGCACTCATCACTGGACACACAACCCCACTGCCTACTTGTGATCATTCAGAAAGCAGTAGAACAAAAGCACTGCTGCTGCACCCTTCTGACCAAAAGAAGCTAATTCAGCTTCACTTGCAAAAAGAAACAGCAGGGGGAAGAACACCCAGGCTGCTAGACCTGCAGAAACTCATGAACGCAGCTGCAAAGGAAATAGCAGGGTCTGAACTGCCGATGTACAGAGAAGGCTCCCAACAATTCAGGCACAAGCAATACGGCTGGGTTTACAAAATCAGTTACGTGCACAAAACTTGATTTAAATGAGCATGCAAATAATGCTCCCAGTAGCTTGAAAGTGATGGCTCAAGAAGAAAATCAATTCACGTTCATGCTCACAACTTGGCACTGGAACTGCTTGCTGAAATTGACCTGCAAAGAAAATTAATTCAAGCACTGCTGGTGGTGGTGACCTGATCCTTCAGGTGGCTTAGACTGAAGCCTGATGCACCACACGAGAGAGACTCAAGAACGAACAGAACTAAATTTCAACACGCAACAGCAAGTCCGACGGAGCTGCACAGTCAAAAGCAAGCGCTGCTCATTGAGCGAGCATGGCGTCTGAAAGCCGGCTTGGTAGCGCTGTAGCCTGGCGCTCAGGTGCTCCCCATCGACAAGTTGAAGACAGAGCAACTGAACAAGACAAGAAAAGAACGGAGGGAGATGAATCAGCACAACGCACACACCGATGGGATCCCAGGGTTAGGAACTAGCACCGCTCATGGGAGCAAGCACAGCGCAGAGCGCTGGGCGTTTGTAGTACTGCTCCTGAATCCCATCCACGAAAGATGAACGAACAGAGACACACGCACAGAAACCCGATGGGTTCAAGAAGAGAACAGACGAACACAAAAATAAAAGGATCTCTCTCAAATCAAAAGCTCTTGAGCTCAGATTTCACACAAACGAAATTCACCTGACTACGAAACTGATCCCCAAAAATCATTGCCTGGAACTAGCTCAAACTCCGGTAAATCGAGATCGAGCCGAAGAACGAAAAACGAAAAAGGCACCACACAGAGAGACGAAAATCACAGATAAACCGGATAAATCCCGGAGGGCACGAGGAGGATTCGGGCCTCCATTCCCACACAAAAACACAGGTTCACAAGCTTCGATTTTTCAGCTACCAATTTTTCCTGTGGACCTCTCTCTCTAGAAGCTAGCAGGAAGAGGGGAAACTTACAGAAAATGAAAAACGAGAAAGAGAAGAGGTAAGAGTGCCTTGGGGCTGTCATCTATTTAACAGGCTATTTTACATTTCCCTAAATGCCCTTAAGGTAACTTGGGTTAAACCACTAAGCCGAGGGCGTTATGGTCCAACCCGATGTAGTCTTGATCCGACGGCCACCGCGCCTCCTCACCGGTAGCTTCGCCTTGACGCGACCTCCCCGATGGCGCCACGTGCCGTCCGTTCCTCCTCGGAACCTCCGCCCGGGTTTTGAGGCCCAAACCCGTAAACCCGCCTCCGATGGTTTTGAGGCCCAAACCATCAAACCGCTCCGCGAGTAGCGTACTTCATACGCGTCCCCCGCCATTCGACGCGTGTCACCTCCACGGTCAACACGGTCACTCCCATGTCTTCTCGCGCTTGTCGATGTCCCAAGTGTCAGCCACCACGGCTAGTCACCCGGCCTCCGGGTCTCTCGGTCCAAGCCTCACGTCCGTCCTTCACCCCTCCGGTCCATCGGCACGGCACGCCCTCCTTGACCTTCACCTCGCCGTCGGCTACCGCCTCCGTGCTCCACACATGCACAACACAAGCCAAGAGACATGTCGCACACAAGGCTTTCGCCAAGGTAGGGTTAGTCACCACTCAACCTACTTCGTGGATCACATTGACAATCACTCATCATAAAACGAACACACAAGGGTACTTGTCAACCTTGTGTTCGCAATCTCCCCCTTGATGAGTGCATTGTCAACACCAATACACGAACAGCTTGAGCAAAAGAAGAAGAAGAAGACGAGAAAACAAAGAGCTCAACCAAATGACCAAAAGCCAAAGAAAAGCCGAAACAGGTCATTTGAAATGAGCAAGAAACTTGGTCCCCAAAGACATGGGCAATGGCTCGACGCAACCAAGTAAAACAAAGCTAGCCCTCAAGAAGAGGCAACGGGCTCAACACCACTAGCAAAGCTCGAAAAGCCGAAAAACTGCTAGACCCTCCAGAAGAGGCAAAGGCAACTCAAATGCAATCTCTCTCAAATGAATGCACGAAATGGAGACCTCTCCCCCTTGTTGACAACTTATCCCCTTGTTGACATGGTGAGTATGACATCTCTCCCCCTTGTTGACACATGCACTTATCAAGCTAGAGCCCAAGGATTACAACTCCCCCTCAAAACATGCTATGAATGCAGAAATGCACAAATGCAGAAGCTTCAAGATTATAGCAAGTAGATTGAAAAGATGCTCTAGCTGATGCTGTCATGTATATATAGCAACGAATACAAGTGCTAGCAAATGCTCAAAATGACCAAATGAGATGAAATATGGCATTTTAGCAAGTTTGATCAAGTTTGAGCAATTTAAAAGAGGGTTCACCACCAAATGAGCACATAGCAAATATAGACAGGAGATCAACCTTGTGCTACACATGTATGCAAAGTGAACTACCCCAAACAAAGTTCAAACATCATGTCATGAGATAAACTTGTGATTTGATCAAATTTTCAATCAATTGAATTTTATCGGAGTTATGCAGCTTATCACCAAAGTTTGTCAAACAAAAGTGTGCGGGAGGTTATCGATGCCATCAAAACCTGACTTATCGATCATGTCAAGCCTATGCCAAAAGCAATCAGAAGCTTAAGACAGTGATCTCGGCATCCATTACAGAGCTCAAGTTCACCCTTAAGTGCAATAAGGAGCTGTCTCGATACTCTGACATGGGACAGCAAAGACCCATCCCGATCTTTTCATACCTTGTTTTTCAAGTTTTAGCACAAATTCAAGTTTCTCAAGCAAGTGTGTAACTCAAGGTATGAGCCGTAGCAACTAAGCATATATATGAAGCAAAAGGGTTCTCGATACACCTATACATGCTAGTTGCCATAAAGTAGTGGTGAACATGTTTCAAGTTTCATCAAGTGTTATTCAAGTTCATAATTGAAAAAGGCATTTTTAGCTCATATCAAGAGATCAAGTGAGCCTAAGCAAAGCACATCATGTATATCCATAACATCCCCAACAAGAGCATAGTGTCAATCTAGCTACTATAAGGATGAAGCTCAAGATGCAATATGATACATGATGATATGATATGCAAATATGATACAAAAGCAAAAACAAAAGCAAAAGCAAAAACTAAAGAAAAAAGAAAACCACAAACTAATGTACAAGAACCAAAACTTCCCAAGCTAAAAAGGGAAGCAAACTCCAAGTTCTCCTCGCAAGCGAGCAAACTGGGTTTGGTCAAGGGGTTTAGTGAAGATATCTGCGAGCTGGTTGTGGGTGTCAACATGAATAAGGTCAATGTCCCCTTTCTCATAGTGGTCTCGCAAGAAGTGAAAACGGACCTCTATGTGCTTGGTTTTGGAGTGAAGAACGGGGTTTTTGGCTACACATATGGCACTGGTGCTATCACAGAACAAAGGCACTCGCCTAAACTCTAAGCCATAGTCTCGCAAAGTAGCAACCATCCAAAGCAACTGGGAACAGCAAGCAGCAGCAGCAACATACTCAGCTTCTGTGGTGGATTGGGCTACAGAGGACTGCTTGCGAGAGGACCAAGACACAAGTGAAGACCCAAGAAACTGACATGTCCCAGAAGTAGACTTCCTCTCAGTACGACAGCCAGCATAATCCGCATCAGAGTAACCGCAAAGAGAAAGAGAGGAGGAAGCCGAAAACCAAAGACCAAATTCGGGTGTGAAACGAAGGTACCTCATGATCCGCTTGACGGCTTGACGATGCGATGTGCGCGGTGAAGACTGAAAGCGCGCGCACAAGCAGACCGCGAACTGGATGTCCGGTCTCGTTGCCGTCAGGTACAGCAACGATCCGATCATGCTTCGGTACTCCTTCTGGTCCACAGCTTCTCCTTCCTTGTCCTCATCCAGGGCCGTCGTGGTCGACATGGGCGTCGAAAGAGGCTTGGCCTCGCCCATATCAAACTTCCTCAGAAGATCCTTGGTGTACTTGCCTTGGTGCACGAATGTTCCTTCACGTGTTTGCTTGATTTGCAGCCCGAGGAAGAATGTCAACTCGCCCATCATGCTCATCTCGAATTCCCTGCTCATAGTCTCAGAAAACTTTGCAACAAGAGCGTGAGAGGAACCACCAAAAATGATATCATCCACGTAAATCTGAACCAAAAGTGTGTCAGTGCCTTGCTTGAGGAGAAACAAAGTTTTATCTACGGAACCCATCTTAAAGCCCTTAGCAAGCAAGAAGGCTTTCAAACGCTCATACCAGGCTCTCGGGGCTTGTTTCAATCCATACAAGGCTTTGTGGAGTTTGTAAACATGGTTGGGATACTTGGGATTTTCAAAGCCAGGGGGTTGTCTCACGTACACCTCTTCCTCTATGTACCCGTTCAAAAAGGCGCTCTTCACATCCATTTGATACAGCTTGAACCCTTTCAAAACTGCATAAGCTAAGAGCATCCTTATAGCCTCGATACGGGCCACAGGAGCAAAGGTTTCTTCAAAGTCTACTCCCTCTTTTTGACAAAACCCCTGAGCCACTAGCCTAGCCTTGTTTCTCACCACCACTCCATCCTCACTTTGTTTGTTCTTGAAAACCCATTTTGTACCTATAGGGTGACACTCAGGTGGAGGTGGAACTAAGACCCAGACTTCATTTCTCTCAAAGTTCTGTAACTCCTCGTGCATAGCATTGACCCAATCGGGATCAGAAAGTGCGTGTCTAACATTTTGTGGCTCGAAATTAGCGACAAAAGCAGAATGAGCGAAATGTGAGATTTCATATGACCTTGAACGTGTAACACGCTGACTGATGTCGCCGATCATGGTTTGAGGCGGGTGGCGACGCTGGATGTGCCGAGGAGCTTCCCTCGAAGATGTCGCCTCCCCCTCAACAGCTGTCGGGGCCTCCTCAGGTGCAGCTGGAGTAGGCTGAGGAAGCGGCTCGTGCGGACCCCATGTAGTGGAAGAAGATGGGTCTGGTCCGTGAGCCGATGTAGTCGTCGTAGACTCGACTGGAGCAGCCGAAGAGGTTGGCTCTGCATCTCCCCAAACAGCATCTTCCTCATTCTCCTCAACGAAGATGCTCTCACCAATCTCCTGATCACCTGCACTTTCAAAGACAGGAACAGAACAAGGTATGGTCTCGTCGAAAGTGACTTCACAAGTCTCTACGACTCGGTTAGTTTCAAGGTTAAGTACTCGATATGCATGAGAATGTGAAGCATAACCAAGAAAGACACCATCCGAGGATCGAGACTCAAATTTGTCTAAATTACCTTGTTTCAGAATGAAGCACCTGCATCCAAACACTCGAAAGTGGCTCACCTTGGGTAGTCGACCGAATCGCAGCTCATAAGAAGTTTTCTTCATGAAGGCTCGAAGAAATATGCGATTGGAAACATGACACGCGGTGTTGATCGCTTCGGCCCAATATCTCCTAGGAGTCCTATGCTCATCGAGCATCGTCCTAGCCATCTCAACAAGGGTCCGATTCTTGCGCTCAACAACACCGTTCTGCTGAGGGACATAAGGCGAGGAGAACTGGTGCTCAAGACCCAAAGAAGAGCAAAAGTTATCAAACTGAGAGTTCTTGAATTCTGTGCCATTGTCACTGCGTATAGCTCTCATGGCATTCTTTGGCAACTCAGTCTGTAACCGAACAATCAAATCTCGAGCATGAGAAAAAGCCTCATCCTTACCCTCCATGAAAAACACCCAAGAGTAGCAAGAAAAATCATCCACGATCACTAGAACATACCACTTCCCACCCTCTGACCGAACCCGAGCTGGACCAACTGTGTCCATGTGAAGTAGCTCGCCGGGTTTCTTGGTCATGACTTGATTCACAGGTGGGTGAGAAGCGGCAACCATCTTCCCATGACGACAAGGGTGACACACCAAATCCTTCTCAAATTTCAACTTGGGCAATCCTCGGATTAGATCAAGTGAGCTCAACCTAGCTAGTAAGTCAAAGCTCAAGTGACCAAGTCTCCTATGCCACTTCCAAAGCTCAGAGGAGGATCCGGCCACCAAACATCGAGAAGAGCCAAAGGAGTGAGAAAAATCAGCTCGAAAGACACGGCCAAAAGGAACAATCTGGCAAACAAGATTTCCCTGAGAGTCAAGAACTCGAGACAAGCCGGTCTTAAAGCGCACTTCAAAGCCATCTTGAAGGAGTTGCGAAACAGAAAGCAAATTGAAATGCAAGTTTGAAACCAAAGCAACATCCTTCAAGACAAAACTCTCATTGACCCGAATGGTCCCACGAGAAAGCACTTTACCTTTGCTATTATCCCCGAATGTGATGTACTCCTTACATTGCACGGGGTCGAGGCTGGAGAACCATTTGGAACTTCCGGTCATGTGGCGCGAGCATCCGGAATCAATGAGCCATGTGTTCTCCAGACCTCCGTCCTGCATCAATAGAAAGACATAGGATGAGCAAATGGCGCAACACTGGGGTTAGTAAACTGTGAAGGATACCAGTGTTGGCTCATTTGCCCTGGAAAAGTGTTAGGAAAAACACCAAACATGCCATGTCCCATTTGAGGAAAGCGGGCACCACGTGGGAGAAAACGTGGTCCGCTAGAGCTGTAGGACTGAAAGCCACTGTCACGAGGTCCAAAATCATATTGATCATGATCTGAACCACGCCGGGCACGACCACCATGACCACCGCGTGGTCTAGCAACCTGAGGCCTAGCACCTTGAGGCATTGCACCTCTTGGCCTAGCATTGCGCCTCTGAACAGGAGGCACATGTACGCCATGGGGCGGACGGTACATGTTCCGGTTGTTCAACTCATACTCCCGCCGCTCATCTCTCTTCCTCCTGAAGCAAAACTCAACAAGGTGACCATCCCTATGGCAATAGTCACAGTGATACCTCACCTCTCTCTTAGGTGGTTGTTGGCTCACTCTCTTGTGGGTATGGTTCACTCTTGGTAGCTTTTTGGCTTTAGGAAGGGGATCCTCAGAGATGTTCGGTAGAGTGTCAAGTGGGTTTCTGAGATGGTTTGGTTTTGGAACCCAAACTTGTTTCTGGGGTGGAGCTCTTGGAGGTTCTTCAAACACTCCATCTTTCACAGTGGGTTTGGTAGGCTTAGGTGGATTGATCTTGATTAATTTGGGAGTAGTGGAAGGTTTCTCACTTGGGCTCAAACCACTGAACTCACCAACTTTGCCATAGACATTTTCACCCTTTCCACCTAGAGCAAAGCCTACTCCCGATGTCTCAGTTCCCCGTCTGAACTGGCTCATCATCATGCCTAACTGCGGTTCACTACAAGACACCCAATTCAAGATGGACCGAAGGTATGTGTTGTCTTCCTCGGATCTCATCTTGTCATGCCTGCAAGACTCAAGCTCCAACACCAAGCTCTCACAACGTGCACACTCAACAACCGTGCTATCTGAACTGGCCTTCTCAAGAGCAAGGATCTTGGCATTCTTCTCTGCCAGCTCAGATTGCAAGCCTGAACAAGACTTGCACGCACCCAACAAGCTAGACCTAGCCTTCAGCTCATCGTTCTCATCTAACAAGGCAGCATACTTAGATTGCAACTCAGAAAAGTTAGTCATATGAACAGCACATTCATCACACTCAACCTCGTCAGACACATGAACAACAAGCTTCTTAGCTTCCTCAAGCTCTTTCTCCACAACTTCTAGCTTGTCCTTAAACTCTCTCCTCTCACGAGCAGCACGTTTCAGCAACTTATCTTGACTCATCAAAGTATCGGTCATGATATCAAGCTCGGCAATAAGAGCATCGACGGAGGGTTTTACCTCGGTAGAGTCATCGTCGCCGGGAAGCACGTCCTTGTTGGGCTTCACACCTTCATCCACGGCCATGGTGCAGTAGCCTCCGTGGATGGACTTGGCGACGAAGCAAAGCCCGGTCAACTTGTCCTCACGTCTCTTCTCGGACTCATCATCGCTCGAGGGAGAAGAAGACCGGTCGTCGTCGGTGTCGTTGTCGAGGTCGCCGAGGGAGGCGAGGAAGGCGCGCTCTTGAGCCTTGGCCTTCTTGAAGTACTTCTTCTTCAGCGCCTCCTTGTCGAATCCTCCGTTTGACTTGTGCTTGGAGGTGTACTCGCGCTTGTCCTTGTGCTTGCTGGAGTCGTACTTGTTGAAGGAGTGCTTGTTCTTCTTGGGGCAGTGGGCGACGAAGTGGTCGGGATCTCCACAGCCGTAGCATCCTTCCTTCGGACCACCACCACGTCGGCGATTCAAGCGGTTGTTGTGAAACCGCGAGAATCGGCTGATGATCAATGCCAGCTCGTCATCCCCAAGACTCTCCATCTGCTCCTCTGTGACAGACACCAAAGAAGACAAGGCAAAAGACACCTGTGAAGGGTTAGCCAAAGAACTTGAGCCATTACCTGAGACCAAGGCCATAGTCGGTGCAGAGGGATTCTTCAGCTTGGCTTGGGTCTGGTAGTCGATCTCGGTGGACTTGAGCTTGCTGAAAAGCTCATCCACAGTGAGGGTCTCATACCCCGAAGACTCAATGATGGCGGTCACCTTCACATCCCATACCTTCCGATCTAGGGCATATAGAAGCTTGAGTGCCCTCTCATGATCATCATAAGGTAACTGTGCCTTGTTTGCTCGCATCTTGTTGACGATGGTCTGAAAGCGAGAAAACATGGCATCGATGGACTCGCCATCAAGCTGGGTGAAGTTCTCGTACTCCCTCTTGTACGTCTCGTAGAGTCTGGTTTTGACCTGTGCGGTCCCCTCGTGATAGCTCTGAAGCCTCACCCAGATCTCCCGAGCAGTAGTACAATCAGAGACTCTTTCGAACTCCTGAAGAGAAAGACTCGAGAAAAGAACAGCGCGAGCTCTGCTATTAGCGTTGTGTCGATCTCTTTGATCTTGCGTGACACGAGCACGGGGTTCAAGCACAACGTAAGTAGCATCCTCGCAAATCTCCCAAACAAGCCAATCAATCCCCTGGAGATGCGCGGACATGCGGATCTTCCAATAGGGATAATTTGTTCCATCAAAGAACGGTGGTTTGCCGGAACCACGCTCCATGTCGCCTTCGTGGATCACGGACCGATTAAGGTGGAATGATCCTTAACCGGCTCCGATACCAATTGAAGGACCGAAAACGGCGACCAGAGGGGGGGTGAATGGGAGCCGTAAATTTTCTTCTCAAAAAATTTAGGCCACTGTCCCCAAATTCACCGCCAAACGTGCGTATTGAACACCGTGATGTCCACGACCCAAATGAGTGGGTGGATGTTCCTAAGAACACAGTGGGTTACCACAAAGCCAACGTAACAGATGTAAATCGAATCGGAGCTCAAACGAGAAAACCACGGAGGAAATCGACACAACCAAGTTCACTGAACTGAACAAACTGCAAGGAGCAGCTAGCACTCATCACTGGACACACAACCCCACTGCCTACTTGTGATCATTCAGAAAGCAGTAGAACAAAAGCACTGCTGCTGCACCCTTCTGACCAAAAGAAGCTAATTCAGCTTCACTTGCAAAAAGAAACAGCAGGGGGAAGAACACCCAGGCTGCTAGACCTGCAGAAACTCATGAACGCAGCTGCAAAGGAAATAGCAGGGTCTGAACTGCCGATGTACAGAGAAGGCTCCCAACAATTCAGGCACAAGCAATACGGCTGGGTTTACAAAATCAGTTACGTGCACAAAACTTGATTTAAATGAGCATGCAAATAATGCTCCCAGTAGCTTGAAAGTGATGGCTCAAGAAGAAAATCAATTCACGTTCATGCTCACAACTTGGCACTGGAACTGCTTGCTGAAATTGACCTGCAAAGAAAATTAATTCAAGCACTGCTGGTGGTGGTGACCTGATCCTTCAGGTGGCTTAGACTGAAGCCTGATGCACCACACGAGAGAGACTCAAGAACGAACAGAACTAAATTTCAACACGCAACAGCAAGTCCGACGGAGCTGCACAGTCAAAAGCAAGCGCTGCTCATTGAGCGAGCATGGCGTCTGAAAGCCGGCTTGGTAGCGCTGTAGCCTGGCGCTCAGGTGCTCCCCATCGACAAGTTGAAGACAGAGCAACTGAACAAGACAAGAAAAGAACGGAGGGAGATGAATCAGCACAACGCACACACCGATGGGATCCCAGGGTTAGGAACTAGCACCGCTCATGGGAGCAAGCACAGCGCAGAGCGCTGGGCGTTTGTAGTACTGCTCCTGAATCCCATCCACGAAAGATGAACGAACAGAGACACACGCACAGAAACCCGATGGGTTCAAGAAGAGAACAGACGAACACAAAAATAAAAGGATCTCTCTCAAATCAAAAGCTCTTGAGCTCAGATTTCACACAAACGAAATTCACCTGACTACGAAACTGATCCCCAAAAATCATTGCCTGGAACTAGCTCAAACTCCGGTAAATCGAGATCGAGCCGAAGAACGAAAAACGAAAAAGGCACCACACAGAGAGACGAAAATCACAGATAAACCGGATAAATCCCGGAGGGCACGAGGAGGATTCGGGCCTCCATTCCCACACAAAAACACAGGTTCACAAGCTTCGATTTTTCAGCTACCAATTTTTCCTGTGGACCTCTCTCTCTAGAAGCTAGCAGGAAGAGGGGAAACTTACAGAAAATGAAAAACGAGAAAGAGAAGAGGTAAGAGTGGCTTGGGGCTGTCATCTATTTAACAGGCTATTTTACATTTCCCTAAATGCCCTTAAGGTAACTTGGGTTAAACCACTAAGCCGAGGGCGTTATGGTCCAACCCGATGTAGTCTTGATCCGACGGCCACCGCGCCTCCTCACCGGTAGCTTCGCCTTGACGCGACCTCCCCGATGCCGCCACGTGCCGTCCGTTCCTCCTCGGAACCTCCGCCCGGGTTTTGAGGCCCAAACCCGTAAACCCGCCTCCGATGGTTTTGAGGCCTAAACCATCAAACCGCTCCGCGAGTAGCGTACTTCATACGCGTCCCCCGCCATTCGACGCGTGTCACCTCCACGGTCAACACGGTCACTCCCATGTCTTCTCGCGCTTGTCGATGTCCCAAGTGTCAGCCACCACGGCTAGCCACCCGGCCTCCGGGTCTCTCGGTCCAAGCCTCACGTCCGTCCTTCACCCCTCCGGTCCATCGGCACGGCACGCCCTCCTTGACCTTCACCTCGCCGTCGGCTACCGCCTCCGTGCTCCACACATGCACAACACAAGCCAAGAGACATGTCGCACACAAGGCTTTCGCCAAGGTAGGGTTAG
The DNA here is from genome assembly GCA_038087645.1 of Saccharum hybrid cultivar R570. NCBI lineage: Eukaryota > Viridiplantae > Streptophyta > Magnoliopsida > Poales > Poaceae > Saccharum > Saccharum hybrid cultivar. The sequence continues at coordinate 3,514,192 of JAQSUU010000809.1, read as the reverse complement.
TCACCACTCAACCTACTTCGTGGATCACATTGACAATCACTCATCATAAAACGAACACAAGGGTACTTGTCAACCTTGTGTTCGCAGAATGGTTAGAATCGTTTCCAAGAACCGATCTCTGTGCATTGGCCTCGCTCGGTTCAGATCATAGCGCCTTATTTCTACAAGGCGATGTTAGCCTAGACTTTTACAAAGGTTTCAGATTTGAGTCCCACTGGACACAGAGACCCGGATTCCTGGACACTGTCAAAGAGGCATGGATAAAACCGGTGAACACCCAAGATGCCATCCTCCGGCTCCATGTCAAAATGATACGAGCAGCCAAAGCTCTGAAGAATTGGCGGAGGAAATCCCTTGGAGGCTGGAAAATAAGCTGGGCCATTCTAACATTAACCCTGCAAAACTTAGAAAAGGCACAAGAAGAAAGAATTCTCACACAAGAAGAATTGGAGTTCAAGAAGTACCTTAAAATAAAATCCATGGGACTAGCAGCTATACAAAAATCAAGAGCTCGCCAACACTCAAGGTTAACTTGGCTTCGGAAGGGAGACACCAACACGCGTTTTTTCCAGCTACATGCAAATATGAGGAAAAAGAAAGCATTCATTGCCACGCTGAATGGGGATTCAGGCCCGATCATCTCACAGGAGAACAAATCGGCTCTCGCTTTTACCCATTTCGCAAACCTGATAGGCTCCCCAAGTGTCAGGACCAAAGCAATTAATTGGGAAGAGTTGGGCTATGAAGAACATGACTTAGAGGACTTAGACATACCCTTCACCATGCAGGAAATTGAAGCTGTAATCAAGGATATGCCAGCTGAGAAGGCGCCGGTCCCCGAAGGATTCATAGGCTGCTTCTACAAGAAATGCTGGTCAGTCATCAAAGAGGATGTGAGACAGGCGATCATGTATTTCTTTAAGGGAAAATTGGTTTCATAGCATTGGAAGATCACAATGTTCGGAAAATACCATCGAAAGACGTCCATCACGTAAAATACCACTGAAAAAGTGAACCGTATTTCTTGTAGAGGATGGCCTGGCAGCAGATGTGCCATCGGGCCAGGCTGTCCTCTGCACATTGCGGTGTTCCCATGGCTCGCATCATCCCCTTACTCGAGCGCACGATGTTCCTGACCTTCCCTGCGGCCAACATGGCGTTCGTGGGCCCAAAGGAGCTCAATGATGCTCCCCGTGGTCCGTGCTCACGTGGCGTTCGGGAGCGAGACGCCACTGACGCCGGCGTACGTCCGCATCCTCACGCTCGCGCTTGGGCTGGAGCTGGCGGGCGTGCGCATCCTCTGGGAGCTCCGGAAGCATGTCAGCGGCGAGCGGCCGCGCGAACGGGTTCGAGGTCCTCGTGGACGGGCGCGGGGTGGTGCGGATCGGGTCTCGGGTGGGTGCTGCAGGTGCGCGTGCTCGCGCACGCCGCGGTGGGCGCCTCCATGACGCACGCCGCAGAGATATGGCCAGGAACCTGGACACGACATCGGAACGCTTCTTCACCCTGAAGACACTGGCCAGCGTCGGGGACTCGTGGCCGCCTCCTCTTTCCCCTCACAGCGTCAGCGCCGGCGTTGTTTTCGTGATGCGGACGCGGCTGCCAGCGTGCCGCCGTTCTTCGCCATGAGCGGCCTTCCGCACGAACACGGCTAACATAAATACATAATCAACACGCAAGCAGCGGTGCTGGTGATGGTGGCTGCACTGAGCGCTGTGATTTTCACTATTGTTTTATTACTCCTCTGCAAAGACGTGCTTGCAGACCATGAGCGACCAATCGTTCAAGGTGCTTGTGTTCATGTCGGCACGGTTACTGACTACCACGGCGCACCTGAGGTTGCATGTCACAAGCCAAGTGGTGGCGCAACTGAGGTTACAGACGAAGCTGATGAAGTGGCTGCGCTTGGCGAGCTGCTCGGAGAGCTCAAGGAAGGGGATGACGAAGGCGAGCCAAGGGAAGACCACGTCATGCAGAGGAAAGCTTGGCCCGACAGCACAGCTGCTGCCACACCAAGGGCACGGCGCAGCTGCTGCCAGGCCAAGGGCACGGCACTGCTATACCTCCTGTATGCGAACCGAGAAGCTCTTGGACTGAGAAAGAAGAGGGCCAGACAGAGGGATTCACGGCATCCGTGTGTACCGTGACAGAATGCTATTTTGAGGTAACGGTTCACTCTTTCAGTGGTATTTTACGTGACGGACGTCTTTCAATGGTATTTTCCGAACATCGTGATCTTTCGATGCTATGAAACCAATTTTCCCTTTCTTTAATAACCAAACATCAAAGCTACACCTAATCAACACTGCGAACATCGTACTGTTGCCCAAAACTCAAGATGCAACTGCATTATCAGACTACAGACCTATAAGCCTAATCAACAGCTTTGTGAAAATCATCACAAAGCTACTTGCAAACCGGCTGGCGCCACACATGAACGACCTGGTATCGCATGCCCAGAATGCATTTATAAAGAAGAGGTGCATTCATGATAATTTTCTATATGCACAATGGGTGATCCAATTGCTACACAAAAGAAGGAAGTCAGCTCTATTCATAAAATTAGATATATCCAAAGCTTTCGATTCCATTGGTTGGAACTTCCTACTAGAAGTACTCGAAAAGTTGGGGTTTAGCACAAAATGGAGAGATTGGATTGCGGCGTTACTCGGCTCAGCAAGCTCAAGAATCCTAATCAATGGTCAGCCAACGAAGGACATAAGACATGAGAGGGGACTTAGACAGGGGGACCCCCTGTCACCATTGTTATTCATCTTGGCCATCGACCCATTACAGCGAATCATCGAGGTAGCTGCAAACAAAGGCATCCTAAGCCCAGTTTTACCAAGAGCAGCAAACCTCCGGTGTTCCTTGTATGCGGATGATGCAGCGATCTTTGCTTCCCCAAGTAATATGGAAGTTGAGCATTTACATAGAATCCTTATTTTCTTCGGAGAATGCTCGGGACTAAGGATTAACATATCTAAAACTGAAATCTACCCGATCAGATTAGACACCAACACGGTTGAGCATCTACTTCAGAACTTCCCCGGCAAAGTCTGCACCTTCCCTGGCAAATATCTCGGCCTCCCCCTTCATGTCCGGAAACTAAGGAAAATTGACGTACAACCGCTCCTAGACAGAATCGGTGCAAGGTTACCGGGATGGAAGGGGAGATTCTTATCCTCAGCAGGAAGAGAAACATTGGTGAAAACGGTGCTTTCATCACAACCAATTTACCATATGACGGTCTTCCCCGAGCTCAAATGGCTTATAAAGAGGATCGACAGAATGAGAAGAAGCTTTCTGTGGAGAGGCGAGACTCCTGACAAAGTATATGGAGGGCACTCAATTGTCAACTGGCCCACATCATGTAGACCGAAGATTAAGGGAGGGCTAGGAATCCTTGATTTGGAACGCTTTGCACGGGCGCTTCGTCTCCGTTGGCTATGGTTCCAATGGCGCCAAAAAGACAGGGCCTGGAACAAACTCGAACTATCGTGCGACAGCCGGGACCGAGACCTCTTTGCTGCATCAACAAGAGTTACAATTGGAGATGGCAAAACGGCCAAATTTTGGACCTCATCGTGGGCAAGAGGAATGGCGCCAAAGAGCTTTGCGCCAAACTTATTCAAGAAAGCCAAGAGGAAGAACATCACGGTGCAAAAGGCATTACAGGCCAACAAATGGATTTCCCATATCTGCCCTATCCTAACGGCTGATGAGATTCAGGAATATGTGCAATTATGGGAAGCTGTTCAGGAGGTCCAGTTGGATGCGAGTAGAGAGGACAACATAGTTTGGCGATGGACGACAGATGGAGAGTATACTTCAAAGAGCGCATACCGCATCCAATTTGAAGGGTCATATAGCAAATTACGGATTATGCCGATATGGAAGGCTAGGGCCGAACCAAAATGCCGTTTTTTCGCATGGACGCTGCTACACAAGAAGATCCTCACAGCAAACAACTTATTAAAGAGAAATTGGCCTCATGACCCCCTATGCAAACTATGTGGACTCGATCCAGAGAACCCCACGCATTTGTGCAAGGATTGCCCTTTCTCAAAAGAAGTATGGTCCGTTTTGAAAAATTGGTTCGGACTCTCGGTCATCGACGCTGTGGGAGATAATGGGTCACTCCATGGATATTGGCGTAGATGCAGAATACGGATAGATAAACCTCATAGGAGGAATTTTGATGGCCTTGTGATCTATTTTTGGTGGAACATATGGAAGGAGAGAAATAGAAGAACGTTTCAAAACAAAAGCCTACAACCAAGGGAGGTGGCACGACTATGCAAGGAAGATTTTGATCAATTCCAGCTGGCTACTAGACCTGACGCAGAAGCTCAACAGTAGTGCTTTTTCCCTTGTTTTATTTCCCTTTTGGGTTTTGTATTTTGTTTGTTCCTTTCCTTTGTTTCCTCTAGGTTTGGCTGGGTATAGTAGAGTTAAGTCTGCAGTTGAGTCTGCAGTGGAGTTTGTAGAAAAGTTGTATCTTTTTCCTATCGTCTAATAAAAATCAGGCAAAAGCTTTTTGCCGCCTTTCGAAAAAAAAGACTGTTGTATTTCAACCTGGCTCTCAACAAATCGTTACCCAGATATCACAAATCTGGGCCAAAAAATATAGCAAAAGATATTTTTAAACATGAGGAGATCCCACCAGGCAGCCACACATCATTTTTTGTGCGTTTCGCGGCTTTAGGGTCTCGAACCCGCAACCTCAGGCCTCACGCAGTCCCCCCTAACTACTCCACCCATAAGACAATTGTGTTCAGTTAGGATATTTGTCCACCTCATTTTATCCTCATCCAATTTTGAAATAAATATTTGGGACCTAAACGAATTCAATGAAAAAGTTGTCAAACTTTTTAAGATCTATAACTTTGGTTATGGTAGTTTCTCCATCCGAGGTTGTTTGAAAATTCAAAATTTCGAATGAAATTCAAACGTAATTTTTCTTGCATAGATGATTTTAAATGAAATAGTTATCAACTACAAAGTTGCATAACTCTTCAAGATCTACAACTTTTATTTTGGTCGTTTCTCCATTCAAAGTCTTTTGAAAAATTCAAATTTTACTGTTTGCATTATTTGTTTTAGAACTTTTTCTTTCATTTGACAAGAAAACATATACTAAGTCATAGTTCTTGTCCAACAAGTCAATGGAATACTCTAAAAAGTCTTTAGGGCCAAATGTTTTGAATCAAAATCCACAAAAACAATATTAGTATTCTACTCCACCAAAATAAGTACTCCCTCCATCCCAAATTATAAGTCATTCCAACTTTAAGCTGCACAGTGTGTGAGAGTGGCTGCACTGTAGAAACATGAGGAACCGTGTGGTCGTATCACTGGATTGCATTCATTCCCCACAGGGTTCTCCGGCATTGGGTTCCCCTGCTGCCCGCTGTCCGCGTTCAAGAGCAGTGATTTTGCTGAATAACTGCCAATTGCGGTACCAGATGGCTCTGAAATCTGCGCCTCCGCAGAAGCCGGGGACCCTTTTTGCCTAAGTGCATGGATGCTCGTCACAGGTAGAGGCTTAGTAATTCCTAATACATCCCAGTCCCTATGGATCAGGCATGACGACGTTCATATGACAATGGCATGTGGATGGATCACCTCCGCCTCTCCAACTATTCATATATTCTTGTTGAGTCGGTCTAGCTCTACCAAGTAGTGTGAAGCTATACACATGTATTTATATGGGTAAAGATGTAGTAAGATGGATCACCTCCGTCTCTCCAACTATTCATATATTCTTGTTGAGTCGGTCTAGCTCTACCAACTTGTGTGAGAAGCTATATACATGTATTTATATGGGTAAAGATGTAGTAACATGCATGGACTGACTTTGAGTTTTTCACCAACCAGCACAAACGATATATCAATATATAATTGGCCTCATGTTCCCAATTTTCCAAGCTATAGTAATAAAGGGATAGAAGATAAAATAATAGTTTTCGAGATGGCCTTTCCATCCAGCATGATGATGGAAAGGCTGTTGGTCAGAGACCCAACACAAACCCAAGTAAATTAGCATATGTAGAAGTGTTATAAACAATCACAAGTAAGACTGTCATAGAAGCTGCAGTGCCCTTTTCTTGTGAGACCATTAGCTCTAGCTATCTACAGTCTAACAAGGAGTCGTACATCGCACCCGGGGCCCTTTTTCTAGGGTTGTCGTTATAAATTGTAACTGGTGGTGCACTTCGATCCGATCCATCAACAAACCAATTAGCAATAAGCTAGTAATACTACTAACAACAGTGTCGGTGTCATTATCTAAAAGGAAAACAGAAGTTTACATATGTTGCTTGCAGCTCGTAATTAAACAAAGTAATAGATGATCCTAACCATCCGATCTAATTAAATAAATGGCTCACAATCATTTTGGAGTACCACAACAAAGTCCTTCAAACTTTTATTATCAGTTGAGTTCTTCCTCAAACGATGTTGTGACTTAATGCTATGATAGATCATTGAGCTCTACTCAGTGATATGACCATTACTGATCCTTTTCTCAATGTCATGATCGATAGTGAAGCTCTTTCTGACTACGGTGAGCACCAAGATCTTTTGGACAACTAGGACCCACATCCTAAGATTGAGATGCAGTAGAAATTTGGGCCCAAAGGAATAATGCTAATATTGCTCTCTACTTGGTGAAACTAAGCAAGCAAAACACACATTTAAATCCGTAAGGCCTTGTTTACATGCACTCGTATCCACCTCAAATTAACCATCTGTATTGAGGCGGAAAGTTAACTAATTTATATCCCAGCCTATTCCAACATCACATTTGATATTGAGGTATACAAGTGCTTCCAAACAAACTCTAAAATAGCTCTATATATATGGCAGGCTTGGTTTCACATTACGTGCTAGCGGTGGCAGCGGTGCTTAATTACACGGATGCCAAGGAAGATCTTCTACACAGAACTGATGAGTGGTTACCACAATGCTTTATAAGTGCCCTGAGAGGCATAGAAGCCCCATCATTATGGCCCAAAATGCCTAATATTTACAATTATGTGTGAAAACCATTGTGAAGTTGCTTGCAAACAAGCTAGCCTGATTATTCGATTTGCTAATTAAGCCCCTGATGGAAGGATAAGCTGAGTTATGTAGACTATGTGGTACTACAAGGAGCAAACAGATGGCTTATATAAAATTGTCGGTTCCATGGGAATTAGGATGTCAAATTACAGCTTTTACTGTGTGATCCTCTTCATACAGCAAATTTCAATTTTTTTCATAGAGCTGCAATATAAAGAGTTAAGAGTCTGGCGCTCTCCCACATGTTTGTTAGTTGTTAATTACTCCCTCGGTCCTAAAAACCTGTCACCCTAGGATTCAGTTTTTTCCTGGACACACCTCTAGGATTCAAAATGTGTAGCAGATATGAGCATCTAGTACGTGGGGGCCATCTGCAACAATTCCATCCCTCATGCATGAATGCCGCTTCCTTTCCCGTTGCATAACTCTTCATGCATGATCAATGATGTGGTTAATTAAGGTAAAGTTGCATACTTCCCATTAAATAGCGTTGGAAACAATACCTGATCACTACAGTAACTAGGGGCATCGCCACGGATGGATTACAGTACATGTTGTATTATTTATTGTTGAAAGCATAGGCCCCGGTGTTGGTTTCGGCAATTGATGACAACACATTATTACCATGACTAACGTGTGTTTTGCAGAAACTTTGGTAAGTTAGGTCATGGAGATGATAACTGCTTTGGGCAGTATGGTATTCATGTCCCTTGATGGAAATCGTTTCGGTTTTCAAAGGATCAACGACAAGATTAAGGACGGTTAGTTCCGGATGTCAAGGTGTTGAGTTACATCCGGAATAGTCGTTAGGATCTTTGTTTCTTCCTTTGACCGTACTATAAAGGGGGGCATGAGCGAGTAGCTTGACCTAGGTAAGTCTTTTGTTTAGGTGTGGTGCACACTTGTCAAACTTAGCACTAGGTAGCTCAGGTAAAGCTCAAAGTTCAGTTGGAAGCAACTTGGTTCAAGTTGCGTCGCGTTTCTAAGTCGTTTGAGCAGTTTTACCCTGACCGGACGCGGTCTCTGTGATGACCGGACGCGTCCGGTCAGTACTAAACAGTGACCGCGTCGTTAACTGGTTGACCGGACGCGGTCCTTGCGAGGACCGGACGCGGTGATCAGTCTGACACGTGTTTCAGAGGGTAAAAATATAATCGGACGCGACTGTGAAGTGATCGGACGCGTCCGGTCACGTTCCAGTAAGGTTCTTCGCTGACCTGACGCGTCCGGTCATCCATGACCGGACGCGGTCCAGCGTCAGGTCAAAGTACAGTAAGGTTCTTGCATGATCGGACGCGTCCGGTCATCCCTGACCGGCGCGTCCGGTCACTCAGCGCTAACTTCGGCTTTCGACCGTTACACTCGACCGGCGCGTCCGGTCACGACGATCGGCGCGTCCGGTCATCACGAGTTTTGCTGATTTGGCAGGTAACGGTTGGATTTGTCTGAAGGGTGTATAAATACATCCCCTCCACCTCTTTTAGAGGTCTCTTGCTCATTTGTTCAGCTGAGAAACACCTTTCAAGTGCAAGGAAGTGCAAGAGCCCTAGTGAGGAAAGTGATTTGCGAATCAAAGTTTGAGATTCCTCATTAGTGACTAGGGAGTAGCAAGTGTGCATCCATCTTCTCATTAGGCTTGTTGTGGTCAAGTGAGAGTTCTAGCTTGTTACTCTTGGTGATCGCCATCACCTAGACGGTTTGGTGGTGATTGGGAGTTTGGTGATCATCCGACGAGCTTGTGGATGAACCAACTCATCGTGTGAGCGGTTTTGGGCGATTCACCGCGACGGAGTGTCGAAGAATCAGCCCGTAGAAAGCACTTGATCCTTGCGCGGATCAAGGGGGAGCTATACCATTGCGCGGGTGCTCCAACGAGGACCAGTGGGGAGTGGCGACTCTCCGATACCTCGGGAAAACATCGCCGTGTTCCTAACCCTTACTTTCAAGCATTTACTTTCGTGTATTACTTTCTTTGCTTGATTTACTTTCCTAGAATTGCCATGCTAGACTAGGATTGGAACTTAGGGTGCAAGTCTTTTTACCGGTAGAATCATAAGGAACACTAGTAGGCACTAGGGGTGAACTTTGGCTTGTAGGATTTAATTCTTGCAATTAATTTTTAGAAAAGCCCAATTCACCCCCCCCATCTTGGGCATCTTGATCCTTTCAATTGTCACCCTTGTACCACCAAAGAAAAATATGTAAGTTTCCTTAAGGTTGGTTATTCACAATTTGACTCACAACAGGGATCATCTAGTATAGCCTCTTTCCATTTTGGACTTTGGCACACACGGCAACTCTCTATAGGTTCTGGCCAGGGTCCGCAGATATGATGCTCATGTGGAAAACTCCTACTGTGGGAGTGGAAACTTAGTGCCCGGCGCGACAGCTACCATCTCTGACATTTGCTTCTAATCTCTGCACGCAGACCATATGAACCCTGCTGCGACTAAGTGTATGCATGCTCTTAATTTGGTGGCAGAAACACAAAATTCCCGTTGTATCCCACTCTTTATGATTTGACATGCCATCCCGGGCCACCCGTACGGCACCAATGGCACGGTGGTCAATATTTTCTTGTTCCTACTATGCGTGCTCTCTCACTTCACACGCGCAACAATGTTAGAAGCTATAGGTAGCTATGTATGTGTAAGATGCACACAGTTCCTTTTAAGCTATTGACCTACCATACCAACCTAGAAGATATGACACCAAAAGTTGATCTCAAGTTTCGTGTTTGGGTAATTAAGATGTACACATAGTATATAGTTGCATGCACTTGCATTGCTTGATGCACCTACAGTGCACATATTAACTTGCCACGCCCAACTGGTAGGTCAGTTAGCGATACTGTATAGGAGTATATTCGTACTCCTTGGTTATTGTTTCCTTGGTAAAGGGGGTGCAATACATAGTGGTTAGGTTTGAGAGAAAAAGGTGATGCATGGTGAATTTGCCACGATTATTCAGTATGGACGTACTCATCAGCCATGACTACATGCGCTCAACTACACTGTGGAGCAGCTATCTATATGTTATTGTCACATTCATTTGATAAAAAGAACAACATAGTAAATTGTATAATGGATTTTCTATATATTAAGTTGCCCTTGATAATTATCTATTTGAAGAAATATACAATGGTTAAGTCATTATCTATTTGACATATTCTATTTTGAATCTAGCGTGCCTCTTAGAAAGTCGCCTCTCCTCTCTCTCTCTCTCCTTATATACCTTTCCCTTCTATCCTCACGTCAGCCACACGCCCACACCTTCTCTCTCCCATGTCCACCGTTTTTTTTACCGATGCCATGGCTGGTTCTGCAGGTGATTCTAACACACTCTAAGGCTATTGTCTTGCTTGATGTGTCCATTTATGCATAACAAGTACACTCTTTCGCTCACTTGTTCGCTCACCCATGGTTGCAACTGTTGACGAAGTACTACCATTGACTATTGAGCCTCCATATGATAGAAAAGGTGCTATTTCTTTGGCTCTTGCCACCGGTAGCGGCAAATATACAGTCACTGATGGATAGAACGGAGATCGGAGTTCATGTCACTCAAGGACCCTAGAATTCCCAATGCATCCCACTCCCTAGGAAAATGGACAACATATGTATGGCAGTACATATTCTCTCGTCTCCTGGCCCTCCTCTTGTACCACTCTCTTTGGTCACACACCCGACATCATGAGAAGATAGCTATTTATAGCTATTAAGTTGTATTTCTACGGTGTGACTAAGTGACTAGATAAGTTCTTCACCCACCAAACGGGCCTCTTGTAACTTGTCTTGTTTCGAACAACACTTAATTACCTCAATTATATATCCTATTAAACCAAGATTAAAGAGGATATAATGATGGGTAATGGCATTTGAAAATGATGGGTCTTCTCTCCTACTATACTCCCTCAGCTCCAGTTATATATAGTTCACTTTAGATTGGTCCCAAGTCAAATTTTCTCTAGCTTTTACTAGGTCTATAGAAAAATACACCAATAACTACAACCTCAAATTAGTTCTCTGTTAAATATGTTTTGACAATGCATTTGTTTGAACTTTTAGATGTTAGTATATTTTTATAAAAGCATCTGTAACAGTTAGAGCACTTTAAATTAGGATAAAGATAAATTGAAGGGACATACTACCATAGATGTCGATTCTTCCCCAGAATGCTATACACTTTGAGTTTTCGGTTAAACTATTTAGCTCGAAAAAGTTCTCCAAAACTCTGAGAAAAGTCATGTTTCTTCTTCGTTTGAAAAGTAATATTTTGTCACATAATTTCTAGCATACGTTCATAAGTGAAATCCAAAATTCCTTAACAACGAACAGAGTAGCACTACTTGCCGATGACTTGCTATCCAGGAGCCATCAGAAAAAAAGATAAATAAACTGATAAAAATTATCATGACTTGGTATTCAGGAGTCACCAGAAAAAAAAATTGAAAAAATGATAAAAATTAGCGAGTGAGGTTTCAATCCTTAGACCTATGGGTTATGGGCCCACCACAGTACTTCTGCTGCGCCACTCTAATGTCATGTGTCATTGTTATGTACTCTTCTTTTATTTGTAAATAACCTTAGGCCACCACTAACCAGTGACTCTACTCTGAATCTATTTGTTAGTTCAACTGCATTCCATCGTAGCGTGATTGTGACCATATCCTTTGTGCCCAACAACCATAAATATCAGTATTCGTATATTAAACTGAAAAGAGTATTCTTCCAACCTTTTTTTACTCCTACAAAGATTAGGAAAAGACACATATATTTGTTGTGGCTTCACTCAACTAAAGGTTGTGCAAGACTGACAGACTTTCTTGCCTTTTAGGCTTGAAGTTTTGGAAAGTTGGAGATCCAAAACCACATCTGTCCTGATGGCAACCAAATACAACATCATCTGTCACCTTAATTAATTTGACCAAAGACAACATTGTTGTGCATGCCAATGGATAGCCTTTGCAACACGGACGCCACCTCCCCAAGCATGCCCCACCCCAACCCGATGCCAGGTAGGCAGGTACTGCCCACGGCCACAAAGTATGCTACTTCCAATTGCCAATTTACCATCCAATCCTGATCACCGGCATCGACTGCAAACCAATAGCAACATCTGGTTCAGGTGGTCATCTACCTCGAATGACGCACTTCGTCAGGGCCATTATAGGTTGCCATGAAGTTTGGAATGGATGTGAGCACTTACCGAAAGGAATCATTACCAAGCATCGTCGTGCCCCAACAAGTGGCTCCGAGTCTCCCTCAGCAAGCTCAGCCTAGGAATGCCCGCCAATAACAAGTGACGCTAAGGATACGAAGTCCTCATCCATATCTTAGTAGAATGGACGTCACAACAAAGACTGACGCGCGCTCACAATAAATTATTGTTTTTTTGACAATAACAATAAATTATTGTTGCCAAGCTCCACACAATAATCAAGAGCAGATCTGACTTTCTAATGTAACATGGACAGGGAGTGGGATGTTAGAATGTTTCTGCCTCGAGCAAGACAGGAATCAACGATGGCCTGCCACATGTAGCAGATCGAAATAGATTAGCTGAGCAAAGCAAGAGCACAAGGGTTACGGTGGTATGCTTCGTTGAGTAGTTCCATTCCATCTGCTAAGAAGTAGAGATGGCCTGCTCAGCGTCCATGGTTGGGTATAAGCTAAGTTGATCTGCTACTTAGAGAACAAAAGGAATAATGGTGTATGTCGATTGCTAGAACAAGAAAACAAAATGCTAGTATTTGAGGACACTATTTCCATTTGAAGATATGAATCGTGCATGTGCAATTGAATCGAATAAGTTGTGCTGTGTATGTGCACATACACTCACAGCCTCAGCCTCCTAGCTCATCACGGGGCCGGGGGACATGGTTGTTTCATGTCTGCATGCAACAGCATCCTTTTCTGCATATCTCTGGGTTGGCTGTAGTTACCAAAAGCAAATACAGAAAACATGCATTGGTCTACTGTGATTCACACTATAAAGAACACCACACCGCTCACCCTCTGACCTTTTCATTCTCGATGCAGTCAGTGACATGGGCTGCTACCCCTGTCTTTACGAAAAGCAAGCCTGCGAATTGATTTCTCCTGCACCGCCTGACCAGTCTCACGCGGCAACCTTATCATCAAACGCAACACATCATCAATTCTCAATTATTTCATCATCAAACAAATATTCAATTGGGGTCGTCATGTATGTATTCCTTCCTCTCTCACCATTTGGTTTCTTTACTTTTTTTTTCCCCACCCTGTCCGGTGGTGACTGGTGACTCGTGAACGAAGATTAGTTGGTGCTATATATATGTATACAAATCATCATTTATTATGTACTCGATCCCTCTGACCAAATTATAAGATGTTTTTGCTTTTCAACAATAGATCGATGCCTCTTGATATATTTTCATGTCCCTCTCCTCTTCTCCCTGCCCGTTTCGCTTTGGCTGATCACTGCACGCACCATGAGAACCTATAGCTTGCTATTTATTTTATGTGTGTATTGTTGTATGGGTGGTCGAGAGCAACTTATTAAGTTGTTCACACACCAGCCCGGGCACCAATAACTGGTCTGAAATTCTCAATTATATTAGCTGGTTGAGACAGTGGAAACTTTCATTATTCCATTGCATGATGGAGCCCAGCTTTCTTGGTTCAAATCAATATTATCGATTCCATTCTGGTATACCAGCCGGAATATGGCTATAATACCCGGTTCTTCCAGTAGATAAAATGGAATGTAAATGACTTAATCCTGTACCCGGTAGAAATACCGGCCGTTCCAGCTAGTTTGTACCGGCTGGAATTCACGTTCCATTTGTACCAGTACCGGCCCGCAAGCAGCTATGCAAGGGACGTATTGCCCGAGGCCGATTCCTTCTGTCTAGTGTCTAGATAGAGTACCTCTCTCTCTCTCTCTCTCCTGGCCGTGAAAGCTGCCATAGAAAACATTTCCTCTCAAAGCTCTTGTCGTGGTGACCGGGATTTGGGGTGGCGCGCGAGGTAGGGTTTGTGACCGACAGGGGTGGCGACGAAAGAAATGTCGGGAGTCGGAGGGATCGCGAGTGAAACAGCGAGGGAGAAAAGAATAAACAAATCGGTACCTGTGTAACAGATGACATTGGTGGGTAATTTCCCTCCAACTCCATGAGAAAATGCAAAAGTCTAAATCCTGGAGTACCTCAAACTCCACCTTCTTCTTGGAGTAAGTTTTAGGAGTTGGGGGTGTTTGGCTTAATTAATTGCTGTCATTCAGCTACCACCTACCATACCAGCGTTCAAGTACGTATCAATGTATCATGTTGACACAACATATAGGGGTGCTTTCATTTTTGAAGTCGCAAGGATGGTGTATTCAGACATTCAGTGGCGTTTCTCGACTCACTCCGTTCACATGTGTTTTGTCAGTACAAACAAAAGGTGGTGAAGGATTAGCACAGCTTTCATTTCATTCATCAACACACCTCTGCTGCAAAAGGTACGGCTCTGTGGCGGTACAGCCTGTAATACTGCACCTCCCGACCCAACACTCGCTCGGAGGCCATCAGGATCCCTCCATCTAAACACATCTCAAGCATGGCGCCGAAATCAACGTCGTTTGCATTGCTTTAGTCCAAGAAGATACTTGCATCCTAGCAGCTGGCCAAGCTTCACAGTGACATGGGGTGTGTTTGGAAACTTTTGGCCTCCTAGCACCGGCATCCACAGGCCCTGCCATTGACTGATGAAACTAACGGGCCACATAAGGACAGCGTATCAGCAGCAAGAAATCGTTTCCATAGAATACACCCTAGACTACACAGTTAGCAATAGAATGTGAATGAATATACAACGTATACAGCTAGTCGTAGTACCAGATCGATGTACTACTTGGCGCAGGAGGAAAAGCTAAGCATTGGCATGGAGGAAGAAGCCTAGCGTCGGCGGCGCGTGTACACAAAGAGGGTGTGCAGGCCCGTCAACGCTAGCCACCCCTCTTCTGCATGGAGGTTTAATTTGGCAGCTGACCCGCACGGTGCTGGATGGTACATCTGCCTTCACCTGAGGACCAGCAGCCCTGCTCCGTTAAGCGCATGCATGCTCTCCAGGGCTAAAAAGCATAAGAAGTCCTGCTGCATCTCACTCCAAGCATGCATGCTGATCAACCCACCAATAGCAATGACATTATTTCTTGTCGCTCTCATTATCAGTTCCCAGCCCATTCTCGACAATCACTCCATCTCCATGCAACATGGGAAGCTATATATCGCTATTTATAGGAAGAGATGCGTGTACCTCTCTCTATACTCTTTAGCTACCAAGCGGGACCATATATATATACTAATAATTGATCTCAAGTTCTCGATGGACGGTTATCCAAGCTGCATACACAAATAAAGATTATTTTAGCTAGTAGATTGCACACTCTTAGGTATTATGGTAGCATAAACGGTCATTTAAACCTGTATCATGGCACTCAAGATCAGCTATATGGATTGTCAAATGAGACATATATAGGAGGGGCCGGGTAGGGATGCCAATCTTCAGTGAATATCGTAATTTAAACCTAATATTCACTACTTACTCCAAAGGAATCTTAAAAATCAGGGAGGTCATAACCACCCTTGCTTGTTTGCACTAACTTCTTCAACTACTAATCAAAATATTGAATTTTCTTATCCAATAATTATTAGTCTATTAATTATTACTGATTAAAAAAATAGAGCGCTTGCAATGATACTATATCTATACCTCCTATAAAGCAAAGACCCATTAAGGTATTTCTCTGCGTTTTCGTTGCGCCACATCAGCATAGTGACGTCATCGTCTCCTAAAAAGACAAAACCCACTAGCCTATTTATCTGAAAGCTCCTTGCGCCACGTCATCATCATGTCCCACAAGCCCACAGCCGCACAACAATTGCAATCTCCCACTAAGCACGTCATCCAGAGGTCCCACGCCACCATGTCCTCATGCTGCAGCCAAAGTCATCACATTCTAATAAGTTTCATCAGTTACCTGCCGGTAGTGGTATTAGATACGTTAGTGGAGCACTAAACAGAGGCTGCAGTGCAGGTCACTTACAAATATTGCCGATAGTGGCATTAGAGGCAAACGTGAAGCAATAAGAAGACCATCGCACGGCCAGGTTCGCACCCGTTCCGTAGTAGCTCGCTCTTCTTCCATTAAACAATAATATAGATTCTGCCTCCAAGAGATGATAGTTACGGGTTGTGCTTCATGTCCTTCCTGTGTGTGCTCAAGGACCCCAAAGCATGGCAGATCAAGCAACAAGCATAAACAATCCTTGCGCCCAGATGGTGTGCTGGGCAGTGGGCACACAGATGGACACCCGGGAGATGGCTTTGCCGGATCGCCTTGCAGCCCACGCCGCACCGCGTCTCACCAGCACCGAAGGAGGAGAGCTATCTGCCGGTGTTGTCTGCCCCCACCAGCCGCGCGTGCTTGCAGCCCCAGCAGACATAGCTTCTCACAATTATCACTGTCAAAAACCAGACGTGCACCATGTGCACCCTGAAGCCAGCAAAGGGAAGAGGATGGACGCACACACTGAAGCCTGAAGGCACAGGTGGACGGACACTGATGAAGCCTCAAGGAACATGCATGACACAACGTGAGTCAGGACAGGTGAGAGATGCTGAGTTTCTATGATTTTTTTAGTGGTCCAGCATGTATTCTAATATATGTCCTCATCTCATGTTCACAACCCAAGCTCCTATGCATTACTTCTTTGCTCCGATCCTCATGTATGTGGCTCTACGTCTGGCAATGGCATTTGGCTCTTCTGTTCTTTGCAGCTGCTCAGTCATGAGAGTTGTTTGTGTAAATCGGATCACTGTTGTTTGTCGTTGGTTGATACAGAATATGTTTTGTTCCTCGCAGTAGCCGATCGTTATGTGATGCACTATTGCCCCTGTTAGCTTTTTCCTTGCTTTATGTTGAATCTGTTTTTATTCTGCAGGATGACCTTTCATCGAGCTTAAATTTTTGGGTTGTTCTAATTGCATGATAATACTTTTATCCATTGCACTGTCCTTTTTTTGTGTACCAGCATACCAGGCAGGTATGCACCATCATGGATGATAATACTGCACGGAGTCAGGCATCCCCGACGCCTTCCGCAAGCTGGGGACGGTGGTGGAGATCGACTCGGCCTGCCTTGAGGGAGACTCCTCCACCGTTCGCGTTGTGGTGGCGCGCTCCTCCGCCTCGGGGATCCCGGAACACGAGTTCCTGGGAAAACCGGGAAAGGGAGCCAACGGGAGGGTGCTCGGCTCCACGTTCGACATCGAGGTACTCCGTGTTTGGCCCCGGGCCGAACAGCTGGACGCCTTGGGCCTCCTGAGGCCTTTCTTCCCCCGGCCGCCTGGGCCGGGAAATGGCAGCGGTGGAGCCGGGCTGGAACGGTTCGCGGATCTGCCCCCCTTTGGGCCGGTTTACCCGGGTCACGTCGTGGGCTACCCCGGCATGGGCTTCGATGGGCCAGGTCACTACTCGGGCCACCCCTATTTCTACTATCATCTATCACTAGCATCTCCCCTTCCGCCGCCGCCACCAATCTCAGTCGTCATCTAGCTCCTCCGTTCGCTCCTCACTCCCAACCTCAACAGATCTGCGCCGCCCTCACCTGCTCCCCTGCTCGCCCTCCCTTGGTACGAGGACGACGATGACACCCCTCCCCCTCCACCACCAACTCCTGTGTCCCCTCCTCCACGCTCGGTGAGCCCTCCGGCGAGGACCAACCGATGTGGCCGTCGCCCGTGCAGCCTTGCTCCATCCCGTGCTAGCTCTCGCCTAGCCGAGAAGGATGGAGGTGCCTTTGTGCCCATGGCCACCAAGGCCATCCATCGCAAGGCCCTCAAGGAGAGTCTGGTGGCTTGCTCTGCGCAGCTGAAGAAGCAGATCAAGGGAAGGAAGATACTCAAGAGGAAGAACCCAATCGGGGCTCTGGATCTGGGAAGGCTCGCCAGAGCTGCCTGCCTCTCCTGCTCGGACCGCCAGGCGGTCGCGGTGGCCACTGCATCCACCGTCGCGCCATGAGAGGACACCAGACTGTCGACTCCAGGCACCTTCGACACAGCCGTGTTGACAGGTGCCTCACCTATCCGAAGCGCATCCTTTTCGTTCCAAGTTTAATTTCACGGGTAGCCCCCTTGGTGACTACCTTGTTGATTGTTGTTGTTTTTTGCTTCCTTCTCCCCTGTGCCCCCCTTTGTATCTCCACCTGTGTTGTTTTTTCATTCCTATGAATCAATTGCACTTCACTTATATCTTGATGTCATGGAACGTTCGTGGACTCGGTCAGAATGATAAGTGTGATGCTGTTCGCGACGCCATCTCTGTCTCGCGCCCTCACATTG
The DNA here is from genome assembly GCA_038087645.1 of Saccharum hybrid cultivar R570. Lineage (NCBI taxonomy): Eukaryota > Viridiplantae > Streptophyta > Magnoliopsida > Poales > Poaceae > Saccharum > Saccharum hybrid cultivar. The sequence continues at coordinate 3,495,758 of JAQSUU010000809.1, read as the reverse complement.
TCTGTCTCCAGGAGTCCAAGCTGGACTCTGCCACCACGGCAAAATGCCGAACTTTCCTTCCCCCCTACCTCAGTGAGTTCTCCGCCGTGCCCGCCGATAACACCAGGGGCGGCCTGATCACTGCCTGGAACCTGGCAGTGCTCAAAGCAGGCGATCCGGTGCCCGGTGCTTATACCCTAATCATCCCCTTCTACTCTACCACCTTCGACTATTCCTTCCATCTGACCAATGTTTATGCACCTAGTAACCATGGCGAAACTGATGCCTTCCTTGTAGAACTTAGTAACCTCCAGCCCCCCTCTGACCGTGCTTGGTTGGCTGTAGGGGACTACAACCTCACCCGCTCCCCTGATGATAAGAACACCGCTGGTTTCAACAGGACGCTGGCTAACAAATTCAACGACTTCATCCACAACCTAGCGCTCATTGAGCTCCCACTCCTGGACCGCCTTTACACTTGGAGTAACAAGCGTGACTCCCCGACCCTTGCTCGTTTGGACAGAGCTTTCGTGAACACGGTCTTCTCTTCCAGCTTTCCTAATACTAACCTTTCTTCAAGAGTAGGAACTACTTCTGACCACATCCCTCTCCTAGTCAGCATTCCCACGGCCCTTCCCAAAACCCACCTGTTCCGGTTCGAAAATGCTTGGCTGAAAAGCCCCAATTTCCGGCCTTCCATCCTCCCTGCCTGGTCGAACTGTCGGACGAACGCCTCGGACGTTGCCGGGCGCCTGGTAGCACGGGTCAAAGCTGTCAGGCACACGACAAAGCTCTGGGCGCGCAAGCATCGCTCTCCTCCGTCTATTTACCATAACTGCACTTTCATAATCCTAATGCTTGATGTCTTCGAGGAATGGAGAACTCTCTCTGCAGGTGAACGATGTTTACGGAAGCTGTGCCGGGCACGTTTGGCTTTGTTCATCAGCCAACGCGCGGCGTACTGGAAGCAGCGTGGAAAATTCCGCGCGCTAAGAGAAGGCGACGCAAACACCCGATTCTTCCAAGTTCGGGCGTCCACAAGGGCACGACGGAACCAGATACAACGGCTGGAGATCGAAGGCACAACACTGGTCTCTCATGGAGACAAGACGACGGCACTCACGGCCTACTACACCGACATCCTAGGCCGGGTGGTGCCCACGTCTTGGGCCTTCGACCTGCTCAGCCTATACAACAATGCAGACCATGCACAGGCCGACACCCTCATGGCACTGTTCACTGAGCAGGAAGCAAAGGCTGCTGTCAAGGGGATGAACGCGGCCAGCGCCCCTGGGCCGGACGGCATCGGCCCGAGCTTCTATGCGTCGGCCTGGGAGACTACCAAGCACGTCGTCATGGAGCTCCTGCATGCCTTCCATGCTGACAGCTTGGACCTGGACTGCATCAACCGTGCAGTCATCTCGTCCTCATCCCGAAGACGTCACCGGCGATCACGCCCAATGCGTTCAGGCCTGTGTCCTTACAGAACTGCCCTGTCAAGATTCTAACTAAGATCTTAACTACGAGATTGCAGAGACAGGTACCCAAGCTCATAGACATTGATCAGACGGGCTTCATCAAAGGCAGGTCCATATCAGAGAACTTCATCTATGCCACAGAGCTTGTGCAGTGCTGCTACAAGAGGAAGACACCAACAATAGTCGTCAAGCTGGACTTTGCAGAAGCTTTCGACTCGGTAAACTGGGACAGTTTGGATCGTGTGCTGGAGGTTCGTGGCTTCCCTGCGCTGTGGCGTAACTGGATGAGACGTCTGTTGACCAGCTCGCGCTCGGCGGTCCTAGTGAATGGAATTCTGGGACCCTGGATTTCCTGTCGCCGAGGCCTCCGGCAGGGAGACGCCCTGTCCCCTTATCTGTTTCTGCTTGTAGCGGACATCCTTCAGAAACTGATCAAGGCTGATGGAGGCATTCGTCATCCTCTGATGCTTGGACCGTGCCCGATTTTACAATACGCCGACGACACAATCATCTTGGTTCGAGGGTGTACAAAAGACGCAACAAGACTCAAACATGCACTGCAACTGTTTTCCGAGGCAACCGGACTATCCATCAACTTCAGCAAGAGCACAGTGACTCCGATGCACATCCCCCAGTCTGAGTTTCAAGATATCCTGCACATCTTGCAATGCCAGGAAGGCTCTTTCCCGCAAGTCTACCTCGGACTCCCTCTGTCCAACGTCAAACTCCGTCTATCTGCCTTCGCTCCTCTGATTGCCAAGGTGGACCGCTACCTAGCTGGTTGGAGAGCGACATTATTAAGCACAGCAGGGCGGGTGGTCCTAATCAACTCGGTCCTGGATGGCCTTCCTTCCTATGCCATGGGGGCCATGATGCTGCCACCTGCCATCCGAGAGGCGTTGGATAAGAGACGGCGTGCTTTCCTTTGGGCTGCTGCGGACAAGGTTAATGGTGCACAGTGTCTGGTTGCCTGGGAAAATGTTTGCCGGCCAAAAGAGGATGGCGGTCTAGGCATTAAGTGTTTGGACACCCAGAATGCTTGCCTACTGCTGAAGCTACTACACAGACTCCACCATCCAGCGGGTTCTGCTTGGGCAACTTGGGTCAGATCACAGATTCATCTAGATACCATGCAGGGAGAGCTGGTCGGCACTCACTGGAACAGTCTGAGAGATCTTTTGCCAGCATACCAACGAATCACAAGAGTCAGCATCGGCAACGGACGGGACACAGCCTTCTGGCAAGATGTTTGGTTGGGCGACTCCCCCCTGCAAATCAGCTTCCCCGCTCTCTACAGCCATTTCGATGGACGTGGCTCCTCAGTACAACAAGTCATCTCAACTCCTCTAGAGCTGCAGTTCCAGAGACGACTGTCCACACAAGCAAGAAATGAGCTTCAGGCTCTACAAGCATTGCTACAAGATGTTTCTCTAACTATAGATACGGATGACAGATCATGTTTCTTTGCCGACAGCAATCAGCGCCTCATATCAGGCATGATCTACACAGCTTCCATGAAGGGTGATGAAGCCTGTCCTGCATATCAGTTTGTGTGGAAGAACTTTGCTCTACCACGTGTCAGATTCTTCGGATGGTTAATCACTAAGAACAGGATCCAATGCAAGAGCAACCTAGTGAAAAAAGAGTGCTCCAAGAAGACACCTGTGCCATCTGTAGCGCGGAACGTGAGACAGCAGACCACATCATCTCAGGTTGTCACTTTGCAAAAGAATTTTGGCGCAGAATTGGCTGGCAGCAAGAGAATATTGCCCAAGTTCAGAGCCTCTGGGAGACAACACCACCGGTAACCATGCCACGGACAGCGTTCTCTTCCCTAATCCTTCTCATATGCTGGGAACTATGGAAACACAGGCATGATGTGGTTTTCAGAGGAATGCCCCCAGACCACTCAAGGCTGATCGCTGCCTGCAGAAGTTCAGCTATGCAATGGAGATGCCGCCTCCCAAGGAATGACACTCGCCTTTCTAATTTATGGTGTAATAGCTTACCTATTTGATCTTTGCATCCTTGTAATGTAACTTTGCAAACCTTTGGGCCATGCGCACAGCCATCACCGGGCACCCCCCGGAATCTGTGGCTGCAATATATCAGGTGGGGTTATTTTAAACCCCCCGTCGTTGACCTCAAAAAAAAACAAATGATCGAAGAGGAGACAGTTACGAAAAATATTGAGTGGCGCCAATGGGTTACATTTGTTCCTAGCTAGGAGTGAGGTGCAACATGAATTCAGGTTGAGGAGAGACATGCATGCTCATATAGCTCCATTTGGTGAAATTTAGCATGCTCAGAGTCACAGCTCAGCTGTAAAATGGTTGGTTCTGTAGGTCAGTGCCATGATCAAATTAGGTGCTCACATTGGTCTGATGCACCCGGTTCACCTGTTCAGCGGTTCTGAACTCTAACGTATCTCTACCTCCACTTAGTCAACGGCTATGAGGCCCATAGGGTGTTCCACGGCCGTTGATGAGCTCCAGCCCTTGGGCGATGCATACCACACCCAGCAGCTTGAACCTCAACTCAGGTCTCGTCGGGACAACATTGGTGGTGTATGTCATATACACCTAGCCGGTGGTCAGCTCGTCGTACTGACACACATCGCAGTGGCATTGCCGTGATGACGTTGCAGCAATGGTGCACTTATACTTTCATGGTGTTTCTCAACTCATGCTAGCATGGCTCCATTGTGATGGTACAAAAACCAATAAAGGTAATATGGACTAGCATGGCTCTGGGTGCTGGACATTGTCGAGTGGGCATGCACTTGCCTTTCATTCCTTCTTCTAGGCTCTGTGGAAGAGTTCCTTTGTTTGTAAAGTAATAAGTGTTACGTGAGGGCTTAAGTACGAATGGCACTGGAAGCCAAAGAAGGCCGCTGATGTGCCAGACGAGAGACAGGAATATATGTGGCTGAATGCATCAGGTTCAGAAGTTCATACTTCTTTCAGAGTTAGTTGTCATCAGGGAGAGTTAGGTTCGGTTAAAACTAGTTGGTTTGTTTTAAATTCGAAGATGTTTATGGAGTTTGTTGCAGTCACAGAGTCAGTAAACCGACCTATTTATATGGCCAAGAACTTGTGGTTCAAGTCAAGCAATAGATTAATCTACCTTCTTCCTCCCATTGCTTTCATGACCTCTTGCTAGCATTGCATCATATTGTTGGCACTGCGGTCTTGAGATTGGGGGATATAACGAGTAGCTTAGTACCCCCACCACCACCACCACCACCATCATAGTTTGTTTGTTTTATTTGAAAGATCCGGTTACCCGGCATTGCATTAACAAGAAGAATTCAGAGTTTGTGACTTACAATACCTCATGCAGCAGATGGTTGTATGAGGTTTGGAACTACTAGGTTAATTACTCACAGCCGGGTTTGCAATCGTTATGGTTCTAAGAACCTTTCCCCCCACCAACGCCCACAGAGAACACTCATCTATTATCCCTGTCAAAACTTGTCCAGTTGTCCTTCGATCTTCGTGGAAGACCACTGCGTTCCGCTGTTTCCAGATGTGCCATAGAGTCAGGATGGCAAGCGAGTGTTTTTTTTTGAAAGATCCGGTTACCCGGAATTATATTAATAAGGAAGAGACAGAGTTCATAACATAATGCGCGAGAGGCGCGCCCCCATGCAGCAGACTGCTACTGGGGGTTAGGAATACAAAAGCTAATTACTCACTAAATTATTTGCAACTAGTAGGGGTCTCAGGGCCCTCTCTCCGGCACTAGCCCATAGGGAGCAATCATCTTTGATCACAGCATGCACCCCCACCATCAACAGTCGGAACCAGTCTTCAACATCCAACACCTCAACCCAATGAGAAGGGTGTAGAATCCCCCAAATGCACGGTACACCTGCCATCAGTCTACACCTCACAACTTCCTGGTGCCGCGTTCTGATCATAAGATACATTGATCCAAGGAACTGCTGCTGCTTCCTCTGCATTTGCATATCTAAGGGACCTCTATCTCTGCTGCTCCAAGCTCAGCTGCAATGGCTGCAAGCGCCCTGGAAAGCTCCTTGTTCTCCAAACGAGTTGCTACTCTGATGGCCTTGATCGCCTGCTCTGGGAGGTCGTCCCCGTACATGTCAACATAGGCTGTGACTGATGCATCCGGTGCCACCGACTTGCCGTCGATGAAGGAGAGCTCACGCATTAGCTTGTGCTGGGCACGCTCGGCAACTGGGACCGAGGAGGGTCGGGCTGCCAGACGCGTGCTGGAGCGGGTGGCGGCAGCAGGAGCCTTCCTTCGGCCTCTTTTGCTGGTAAGAGGTGGCGGGGGAGGCGAGTCTGGCCTCGGTAGGATCGGAGCCGGGGCGGGTTTGAACATCCTCGCACAGAAGGCAGCACAAACATCATCAGGCCCCTCAGTAGTCTCCTCATCAGAAGTGCGCTGATCTGTGGCGTCTCGGATGGCTGGAGCATCCACGTCCGAGACATCCCCGGTGCCACCCCTGCCGCCATCAGCTTGCTTGGCGTAGTCGTCGTCGTAGAGGTCGGTGCCCTCCGTGTGGCCGCCAATAGTCGCAGCAGGGGCGGCCACCGGAGTCTGCGCCGTTGAATCGATGTCCATGCGGGTGACACGATCAGAGATGTCGTCAACCTGGCCCCCATCCGAAGAACGGGCAGAGACCGAGTGATGGACCTCCTCAGTGATATGGGCCATCTGGGGGTCAGCCTCGGTGATGAGCTCCTGGTGGTTGTTGGGCCTAGGCAGCTGGACCCCTGAAACAACCTCTTGTGTACGACCAGGGAGTTGGCCCCGTGGCCTCCCCGTCTCCGAGACCGGCACGGCGGAGCGCTGCCCAGCAGTCCACTGGGAGAGAGACTCGTGAATCATGGGGTCATCCTCCCAATAATGGGTGCCCCTCGCTACCTCTGACTCCCTGTAAACATGAAGCATCGGGTCCGGACTCACCGGGAGCGGCGTGGCAGTGCGAGCTCTGTAGCGGGCCGGCGAACGGGAACGCCGCCGTTCCCAGTCCTCGGAAGCATGCTGGAGACACTCCTGCCCCCGCGTAGACCGGAAAGGCGAGCGTGACCACGAACGGCCACGGTCCTGGAACTCCAGCTCCTCCACCCAGCGGTCCATCAGCTCCTCCCTCGCCCGGCAGTCCATTGGCTGGGCCTGACCATCAACCAGTGCTTGGCGGTAATCCATTGTAGGCTTGGCGGTGCTGTCGGCGGAACAGTCGTGATGGGCACGAGTGGCGCACAGCCGGCGTGCAGGGCAGGACCGGGAGAAGTGCCCGACACCCATGCACATGAAGCAGCGCACGAGACCCCGACAGGCTGCAATCCGATGGTCGAAAGCGAGGCACCTGAAGCAGCGACCAGCGAGTCGCTTAAGGAAGTCCACCTGACCTGCGCCCAGCTGGGCGCGTCGAGGGGCGTACTCCACTGCAGGCTTGGCGGTGATGTTGGTGGAGCAGTCGCGATGCAATGGAGGGAAAGAAATGCGGCTGTGGATGCTCTCTGGGGGGGGGAATGCTAGCCTTGCGCGTAGCTCGGAAGAAATCGCGCGCAGCCGGGCGGCAGGGCAGGACCGGGAGAAGAGGCCGACACCATTGCACGCGAAGCAGTGCATAGGATCCCGGCAATTTGCAACAAGGTGGTCAGAGGCAAGGCACCTGAAGCAGCGGCCGGCGAATCGCTTAAAGAAGGCCTCACGACCTGCTTCTAGCGTGCGCTTGGGCTTCGGCATGGGGCCGCTGGCGACCCGAAGATCTCGTCGGTGGCGGCGTCCGGTCTTCGCGCATTGCCAATCTGGCGACATAGTTGATGGCTCACCCATCTCCAGGTCTGCCCGCTGCCACCCCTGCTTCCCAGCGGGAGAGGTCACAGCAGGTCGAACCACGATGGACCTAAGGCGGGCCGACGCCACGGCATCTCCACAGCCAAGGGCGGCAAGCACTTCAGTAGCAGAGGATTCACCAGGGCTAGGAGCCAGGGATGCCCCAGAGGGAGGCGCAGCATCGCAGTCGTCGTCGTCGTCGTCGTCGTCATCCCAGTCGACGAGCTCCACCTCCTCCTCTTCTTCTTCAGACGGCAGCTCTGCCGGGGGCTTGGCCTCCCCGACGTGGGCGTGCTGGACGCTGCCCCCCTGCTTGACGATGTCGACAGCGAGCGGATCCACGATCAGCCCGTTAGCGCGCCGGGCGTGCACCTTCTCGTGCCCACCCCCGTGGGCCTCGCCAGCACGCTCTGCCGCATCTCCTGCCTCCTCGCGTTCTTCCTCCTCCTGCTCCTCCTCGCACTCACCGTCTTCGCGTTCGTCGTCACCAACTGCGCCACCGGGTGGGATGCCGATCTCTCTAGAATGGTGGGGAACGGCCTCAAAACTGCCATGGGGAGGAAGATCAAGCAGTGGGGAGCGTGGATCTGAGGTTGGTTTGATGGGATTTGCAGCTAGCTTCTCGATCTGTGGGGTGGGTGGGGCGGCGGCAGCGCCGGGGCTGGGGAAGTCGGGGGGCTCGGGGAGGGGCATCTCTTTTCCGGCTGTGTCGCTGTTGGCGTCTTTGGCACCCGGCAAGCGAGTGTGATGCTTTTGTTCCCTAGCTTATTTGTCAATTCTAGAAACCAATCTTCCATTTGATTGTGCTCAGTCCATTCCGACGGGCCTAGGCTCTGACGACCACATCAGCATACAACACCAGCACGAAAAAATAAAACTATCACCACTCGTCGTGAAAACTAGAAACGACCGGGCCGGGCCTAAACTAGAAACGACGACGTGGCTGCCTTTAATTTCAATGGTTTGCTAGTTTCACAGAAAAACTGGATCCCCCAATGGTGGCATTACTGTAGCGACCACAGGCGTACGCCTGCCGCCGGTCCGCTGCCGCCTTGCCGGGAAACATCATGGCATGCATACCATCAGAGAGGCAGCTAGCAGGTGAGGGACAGTAGGGGCCTTCGTCGGTTCGTCCTGGCTAGCGAACGGGCGCGCGACTGATGAGTGCTCGCATGCATGCAGAACGTACTAGCTAGTACAGATCCGGGTGTGTGTGCCTGCACGACTGCACTACTACTCTGCTGTGCTGCACAGTGCACACCGTATCATGCAGCTCGCTCGTATCATCAGCCACTCCGCCTGTCGTCGGTGCCTACTACTACTAATCTACTATACATACATGTTTGTGTGTTAATTTATTGTTCAAGCGTGATTCAATTCTACTCACTGGCACTGCAGGTGCAGGACCAGCCAGGGACTAGAGCGGAGACCGACCAATCGGCGGGCGTCCACTGCGCGCACACTCCAATCCAACACAAGGGAGAGATCGAGGCAGGCAAAGAAAGAAAGAAAGAAAGGAAGGAAGGAGCCAAGGACCGACGACAAAGAAAAAAACGGCGAGACCACAGCTAGATACGGCCGGACAGCATATCAGCAGCAAGAAATGGTCTCCATAGAATACTCCCTACAGTTAACAATAGAATAGCGTAGTCGCACTACCAGATGTACTACTTGGCGCAGGAGGCAAAGCTAAGCATTTGGCATGGAGGAAGAAGCCTAGCGTCGGCAGAGCGTGTAGGTACACAAAGAGGGTGTGCACGCCCAACAACGCGAGTCATCCCCTCTTCTCCATGGGTTGGGCAGCTGACCCGCGTGGTGCTGGACGGTGAGTTATTACATCTGCCTTCATGTGAAGACCAGGAGCCCTGCTCCGTTAAGCGCATGCATGCTCTCCAGGGCTAAAAAGCATAAGAATTCCTGCTGCATCTCACTCCAAACATGCATGCTGATCAACCCACCAATAGCAATGACATTATTTCTTGTCACTCTCATTATCAGTTCCCAGCCCATTCTCGTCAATCACTCCATCTCCATGCAACATGGGAGGCTATTATATATCACTATTTATAGGAAAAGATGCATGCGCTACGTACCTCTCTCTAGACTCCTCATACCTACCAAGCGGGACACACCCCTTCAATAACCCTCACTCCCATGAATGACAGTTGGACTTATATATGGGGATCCTCGCAATTCTCTTCAAACTGCTCACAATACACACCCAAGTTGACCCCACCTTCAAAAGGCTTTGGAAAACTTCTTTCCAAAGTAAACACAAAGTCTTCTTTTGGTTAGTAATGAAAGACAGGATAAGTACAAGAAACATGATGAGAAGGAGAAGAATGCACCTAGATGATTACAATTGTGTTCTCTATCAACAGCAAACAGAAGAAACACTAATGCACCTACTCTTCTACTGCAACTTTGCCAAGAATTGCTGGTGGGCTCTGAACTTTGCATATGCAGGCAACCTCTCGATCTTCCAGATCATTGAGGCTTGGAGAAACTATGTGTCTGCTCCCTTTGCTTTAGACATATTTATTCTTGTATGCTGGTCCATCTGGATGGTGAGGAATGATGTTATCTTCAGAAACAAGGTTGCTTCAGTTGATGGTTGTAAGAGGAACCTCACGGCTGAAGCACTTATGCTGCTACACAGGACAAAAGCAAGGATCACCCCTCTCCTAGAATCATGGATTCAGTCTCATTTCTAATTTACCTGATCTTCTTCCTCTCTTTCTTTGTTTCCTGAAGCCCCTCTTCCCTTTTTCTCTCTGTAATCTCTCTCTTTGTGAATTCTTTGTATGTCTTTTTTATTTATTATAATTAGCAGTAGGAGCTTCTTGCTCCTCCTGATTCCTCAAAAAAAAAACTACCAAGCGGGACCATATGCCAATCTTCAGCTAATATCATAATTTAAACCTAATATTCACTACTTACTCCAAAGGAATCTTAAAATCAGGGAGGTCATAACAACCCTTGCTTGTTTGCACTAACTTCTCAATTAATTATACTAATCATTGAATTTTCTTATCCAAAAATTATTTGTCTGTTAATTATTATTGTTTAATAAAAAAATAGAGCGCTTGCAATGATACCATAATAGTATAGAGATATGTCATAACGTGTTGCATTTAATATAATAAATATATCTACAGTAATAATTTATATAAACAATCATCTTGGATATTACATTAATTTTAAAAAATCTGCTAGTGTAATTGATACATTTCTGACAACATTTTCCATGATATATACACACACAAAAGAATGGTACAAAATGTAGCTATACTTTAATATTTTTAATACATGAACAGAAATGGATAATTTAAAAAAATGGAAGTAACTTTAGTTATTTATACATTTTTATAACATTAGATGTTGCTAGTTCAACTTCGATGACATCGCAGGGATGGTGTGTTCAGACAAATCATCATGTTTCTTGACTCAGACTCCATTTACATATGTTTAGTTAGTTTAAAAATTGAAGGTAATAAGGGAGTAGCACGGCTTTCGTTTCATTCATTGACACCACCTCTGCTGCTATGACGACGAAGGATTGTGCCTGACGGGTGTGTGGTAACAGCCTCTACTTCAAGGGGTGCGCCTCTCAACACTCGCTCATATGCCATCAGAGGATCCCTCCATCAAAACACAACTGGAGCATGGCGCTAATTTTATCCATCCCATTGCTTTTATGCATGAAGATACATTGTGCCCTTAGCAGTTGACGAAGCTTCTCACTAACATGGGGTGTGTTGGGAGACCTTGCCTCCTACCACCGGCAGCCACAGGTGCTGCCATTGATGTATGGAATGGGGATCAGACTTGATGTTGAGCCAAGCCTTTACCCCTTCCTTGTCCCTTGATTCCTGTTGCATCCTACTCCGAAGGAATCTACTGATCGGCCAACCAATGGAAGAAGCTATTATCTCATCTCTCGCCATCCATGCTCTTTTGCAATTGTCGCTCAGTACACACAAGGCACCGTGAGGATGTAGCTATTTATAGGTAAGGCGGTGTAGTTGCAGGGACTGACCGTGTGGCTTCACTTCTTCAGTCTCTTCACCGACCAGACCAGCCACCAATAACACACAGCTTTTTTTTCTAACAGCGCCTAGTTCAGTTATTTATCTAATAGGATAAACTCCTTTTGTCCTTTCTCAAAAATTCTCAGAGTTTGATTTCCCTCATCTACCTATAAAATTGATACGATGGATGAGTATATATACAACAGTACCGTGGGATTGCATCCTACCTATAAATAGCTAGCTAGGTTCTCATTGTGCCATATGACCAGCAGCTGGAAATTGCAAAAGTTATGAGTTCAGAACAACAAATGATCGAAGAGGATATGATTACGAAAAATATTGAGTGGCGTCCGTGGGTTACATATGTTCCTAGCTAGGAGTGAGGTGCAACAGGAATTCAGGTTGAGGAGAGACATGCATGCTCGTATAGCTCCACTTGGTGAAATTAAACATGCACAGAGTTACAGCTCAGCTGTAAAATGGTTGGTTCTGTAGGTCAGCGCCACGATCAAATTTGATGCTCACGCTGGTCTGCGGTAATGGGTTTGGCAGCGCTGAACAGGGTGTTCCACGGCTGTTGATGAGCTCCAGTCTGTAGTGGAGTGCAGGACTCTGAGCGATGCATACAACACCCAGCAGCTCGAATGTGGTTGAATGCATTAGGTTCAGAAGTTCAGACTTCTTTCGGAGTAGTTGTCATCAGGGAGAGTTAGGCTCGGTTAAAACTGGTTGTTTTTTTAAGTTAGAAATTGTTTAAGGAGTTTGTTGCAGTCACAGAGTTAGTAAACCAGCCTATTTTATATGGCCAAGAGAACTTGTGGTTCAAGTCAAGCAATAGATTAAACTACCTTCTTCGTCCTAGTGCTTTCATGCCCTCTTGCTCTCGTTGCATCATTGTTGGCACCGATGTAAGCTGCATGCAGTCTTGAGGTTAGGGGCCAGGTCAAGTAGCTCAGTACCCCACCGCCATCATAGTTTGTTACGATGCATCCTTGTCGCTGATAACAGTGTCTGGTTGATAATAGATAAGGGTGGCATCGCTTTGTTATACCTATATGACTCTATCAAGGTCTATACAAGTGAAGATATGTACAACTTGCTTCCTCATCACTCCCATTGATCGTGTCGAGCTTCCTCGATCTGGCCAAGCTCCAAATGCCAATTGTTGTTCGATATTCCAAGTAACACAAGACAGTACATTGAGATGTCTAGCATTAGTTTGCTACCACCTTGCATTTGTCCCCTAAATTTCTGCTTCATCATCCTAGGCTAGGAGTCCATGTCAACTAGTACCTACAACTAATCAAAATTACTTATATTGTGCTCTCTTTTTTCATTACAAGGCAATATCTATATAGACACTTCCTAGGCTTCGACCCGCTTGCGAAAAAAAATATGTGCCATTGATTATGATGAATTTATCAATTGCTCTATATGTATTGCTTGACTGTATCTACAATTTTTTCTCCCTCTACAAGGCACTTACACATATCTTCAAACATTCAAACCTTAGGCATCGTTTGGTGCGGCTCGTGCAAGCTCCGGCTCCGGCTCCCAGTCTCATGTACATCACTGTTGTGCACTGTATATCACTGTGCTGGTTGGAGAAAGAGCTCCGGCTCCGGCAGACCTCAGACACGAGCCAGAAAAGCTGCAGTTTGGTGGCTCCTCCTGGCTCCACCACAGTAGCACTACAGTTGCAGAGCTGGAGCCCTCTGAAACCGCACCAAACACAGCCTTAGTAAGATATGGTGGCTCTTCTTGCGGCCTACATGTTTGTGACGTCATGATTCTAGATTTTTTACTTTCAAAATTTGGTCTTAATTATAATTAGTTGCTACAGATTTCCCATCCACGTGTTAAGTTGAAACTCGATCTTGTGCTTGTGTTTATTGCACTTTTAATTCAAAGATCCCCTTTTGTATTTTTCAGATAGCGTTTGAGGTCTTAAAGTGCACTCTTAATAATTACTATGATGACCTAAACATTTCTTTTAAGCAAGCACCACATGACTCAAGGTGTGCGTACATTTCATGGAAACTAACATATCTGGCGCAATATGAAACTGTGCATTGTTGCTAGCTATTTTTTTTAGATTACGGAATAAAATATTTCAGCCTTAACATTCACAAGTGAATGCTTAGAGCTAAAACATACAAAAATGGAACTTAGCCCAAATTTCCGCTAGACGGATAGTCAAGACAATAATCTGAGGCCTTACAACACAAGGCAACAAAACAAATAGTCCACTGATCGCAAAGCAAATCTAAACTCCCAGCTTCAAGAAGGCGAACCAAAAGACTCCACACTCCTATCTTCTTCAGATTCTTCCACTCACAGGATCCCAAGAGTTGTAGCGCCACGCCTTCTACACGTCTGCAGCCTTCTGTCATCATTCTTCCCTCTTCCTCTTTAGACAGCAGGGACCATTGCCTAATCCAAAAAGGTCCCCTGAAAAATACCTACAAGTAAGAATTAGCAACTAAATTTTGGAACACCGCTTCATTTCTATTCAACCATAAAACCCAACATATGACCGATATTCCCACTATTATTTGGTTTCTTAGCCCTGGAACAAATCTCCGTATCCAAGATCCAAACATGTGAGAAGTGCTTTTTGGTGAATGAATGTTAAATGTGATGAACAACGTGTTCCAAACAAATCTAGCCACATGGCAATAAAAAAAGGTGTTGAATATTCTCTTCCAAACCACAGAAATTACACTTAGAATCTTTCCATCTTCTCTTCAATAAATTGTCTTTTGTTAAAATTACCCCTTTTTTAAGTACCATAGGAAAATTTTAATTTTCAGTGGTAGTTTTGCTTTCCAGAATACTTCTTTCCCTGAAATTTTCTCTCTTTTCATTATTTCTCTATACAGAGACTGCGTTGAGAAAACTTAATTTTTCTTTATTTGCCAAATGAAGTTATCTTTGTTGTTGTTTAGATTTACCGGTAGCACTAAAGAGACTAGCTTGAGTCACTCTTTCAGTCTCTCCCCCACTATTCCCCGCCTAAATGAAATATTCAGTCGAGCTAAGTACACTGGCTACCGATACCCCTTTTTTCCTTACTATTCTGTACAAGTCCGGGAACTTCCGCGTTAGCAGTTGTTGATCAATCCACACATCTTTGATTAGGCCGACGCATGTGAAACAACAATGACAACGCAAGAACTCTAAATTCTTGGGCAACTTATCTATTAAAACATACTTTAATTAAACATCCAAAATCAAAGAGAAAAACTATTATTACTAGTGTACTACTACTCTACTATATGTGCAGGTAATGCTGTCCAGGGAAGATGGAGGCCCACCATCTTGAAATGGCTACAATTAAACTTATTTTGTGATAGAGAGAGTACATATTAACACAACATTCAATTTTCTTCTACCCACATCACGACTATTCTTGGCTAGGAAAAAAAAGGAAATGGACAAAAAAAACATGTCAACTGTCATGACATATCCATCAGAGGGTCGCGGCATACCAAATACGGAGTAAGAATTTTTGTGCCTGGAGCAAGGCAAGAATTTTTGTGCCTGGAGCGCTCAAAGCTGCCCTGCCCTGCCCCAATAGCCCCGGCTCAGCTGCTCTACTCCGACCCCGACTCGCCGTCTGTAGGTCTCGGGGTGAAAACCCATACGAGCTTGGTGCTACTACCATCGATGATGGCGTCTGTGGATGTCATTTTCTTCTTGAAGGCATCGACACTAGCACGCCTGCTTCCCGCTGTGCCCCCGCACGATCTTGTGCTCTCTGGTTGTCTTCCTACCCTCTGTGTCTCCTTCTCCTTGTTCCCCTCTTGGGTGAGGCTAGTCCTGGCTGTCGGTCACTGCCGATGCTTCGATGAGTATCCTCCTCTGGCGTCTCTGCTCCGTCGGCGCTCTCCTTGATGGTGGCATAAAATCAATGCCGGGTGGAGATTCCACCGCTGCCACCATTCCCCTCCAAGGCTTCCTCCCCTTGGACGGCGTTGGATGGTGGTACGTGGGCCCGGATGTGCTGGAGGTGTCACCATCACTTCAAAAGGGAGGTCATTGTGTCCGGTGACCTTGGGCTTGCGTGCCCGTCACCACTCTTAGTCCTCATTCCCGTCGGCGCTCTCCTTGTTGGTGTCATAAAATCAAATACCGGGTGGAGATTCCACCGCTGCCGCCATTCCCCTCCAAGGTTTCCTCCCCATGGACGGCATTGAATGGTGGCACGTGGGCCCGGATGTGCTGGAGGTGTCACCATCAAGGAGAGTGGCAGCGGGCGCGGCGTAGCTACAAGGAGTGGTGCAGGGCACAATGGTCACGGTGAATTGGCGAGTATGCTATTTGGCGGTGGTGCAAATCGACGCTCGGTTGGCGTCCTCCGGCTTGTGTTTAGGCTTATCCTTTGAGTCCCCGTGTTAGTTCTTCTTCTTGTTGCTTCTGTTAAGTGTTGTTGGTGGTGTTATGGCTGTTGTAATGTCTCTCTCCCCTTTCTTTTTGTACTTCTCTGGACTCTTGTACCTGGAATTGGCACCATGCCCTTCCACCAACCGGGTTTCCCCCGGGGATCTGTGGAATGAATTGCAGGTGGGGATCGTTTCGATCCCACCCCCCACCCCCGCGACCCGCGAAGTTGACCTCAAAAAAAAAGAATCAATGAAGAGGTCTGCTGCATGTTAGAGATGAACAGAGGTACCAGAGCACAAGCATCGCATTGGTACGCTGCTACGGTCCGCCACAGACCTGGCAAATATATATGTATGTATAATCAGTTAAACGGAGTGTAGTTCTACTTGCTAATGTTAACAATGCAAAGGTGATGTATGTATAATCAGTTAAATGGCAAGCAGCAGGTGGTTGCCAGCACACGCATGCACAGGCAAATAACGCATGGTGCGCTCGCTCTGTCATGACTATAGAGCTAGAGAGATATGGAGCATAGACCCCATAGACCTCAAAAATAATTTATCTCCATTCATTCCTTCCTGAAACATTTCGTTCTTGGCTATTCCTGATCGGCTGTAGTATCTGATTGGCAGATGAAGCTACGAGGTGCATTCTGTGCTACTTGCTATGGCAACCCAGATTCCAGGATCAGCATGCATGCTCAATAGAACGAACTCGGGAAGCAATAACAATGACGGCCCTCCTCAGTCTTATTTAGGCTGGCCCGTACGTACGTACTCCAAGGTCTTGAGGAGTAGAGGATCCCTCCATCAAAACACAAGTGCACCAAGTCGGCATACACAGCAACTAGCCAAGTCGGTCGTCTCGCTTATCACTCCCGTCCCCTCCGCATGGTTGGAGAATCGATGCATCGAGGTGCAAAGTTTCACCTCACGATACGGTCGACCTTCCCACTAATACGGAACACGGCATCATGGCCACAAGCGCGTTCGGTGACTTGGCCTCCTGCCACCTAAAGTGCATGGCTGGAAGCCTGGAACCACGACTACTGAATAAGCTGAGCCTGAACCCGAGACCAGAGCTCATGTTATGTGTGATGTTTGCTAGCCCGTCATCTCCTTAATTCCCATTGCATCCCACTCCTAGACCCTAGGAACACGACTCATTGATGGCAGTAACTATTCTCTTGTCTCTTCTATCATTCTCGCTAGTTGGTCACAAGACACTGAGAATTCGAAGAAGGTATTGGAGCTGATTAGTTCCCAAAAATTTTCCCAAAAAACTACAGTAACGAATCTTTGGACACATGCATGGAGCATTAAATATAGATAAAAAATAAAACTAATTACACAGTTTAGCTGTAAATCACGAGACGAATCTTTTAAGCCTAGTTAGTCCATGATTGGATACTAATTATCAAATAACAACGAAAATGCTACAGTAGTTTTTTGCAAAGTTTTTTGGGAACTAAACAGGCCCACGGAGCGACAGATTTGCTTCTTTCACCTACCAACCCGGCCACCAGTAACTGATCATGTTTGGAGCAGCTAGCATATATCTACCTCAATTATATAGATATCCAATATAAAACAAGGCTGGTGTAACGGCGTCCAGTGGAGCTTATGGGCCTTCCATTTTATTTCTAGGACGACAACCCAGCTTAGAGGCTGCTCCTCGTCCATGGGAGCAAATAGCCTGCCTCTCGCTTGTTCCTTCAGATGGTTGGGACTAAACTGCCGAGCTACACGCTACACTATTTGGAGCACCACACCATGCACATTCTGCACTGAAACATACCCTGCCCAACAAGGTCTCTGCAGACGCTATTGATCAGTATCCTCCAGCTTGCATGTGCACGCCAAGCATGCATGCTTCCAATTCCCAACAGACCACTATGAAAGCGAAATGGGGAAAACAAAAACACAGATTACTCACCTTGCTGTTAACCAAATAAGAACGCTAAATTGTTAGCCCTGGCCTGCAACCAGGAGGGCTGCTTCTTCTTACAAATTGGCAAAGGTCCTATCTTGTGGTAGCGACTTGTCACGAAAAACTCTATTGTTGCATTCATTCCAGATGCACCAGATCGTTAGTATGATGGCCATTCTAGTGCTATAACCTTATTATCAAACGCAACACATCATCTCAATTTCGTCATCATTCAATCGGGATCATATATGTATTATTCTCCTCTCTCTGTCACACAAACACACACCATTTGTTCCTCTATTTTTTCCACCTCGTCTAATGGTGAAGATTAGCTGATCCTATGTATAGTTATACAAACCCTTTATTATATTACTACTTGTATACAAACCCTTTTTGCAGGTTCATCGGTATACAACACAAGGGTCTCAATGAGCTGGTTGTCCAGGAGCCGAGCATTCTTCGTAGACACAAACACATGCAAGACCAGCGTGAATGAGGACTAGAGTGCACGAAAGAACAGATCGGTCATGTTATAGCAGTAGCACTCCAGCGCAATCCCAGGCCACTGTGTCCTCTACCTCCGTGGATGCCACAGGATCCAGGGTCTGGTTTTATCGTGCTCTTGCTCTGATGAGCTCTAATCTGCTTTGTTCTGCCACATGCTGCAGTGAAAAATAACCATGATTCCTCACCTGCCTGGTTAAGCGCAAGCAAATTCCCAGTGCATCCCACTCCCACTCCCTAGGACCGACTAGAACAACGGATCAATGTGATCAGTATATTTTTCTTGTCCCGCTCCTCTTCTAACGGCCTATTTCTCTTTAAGTGATCACCACACACACCCTCGGATCCTATAGCTATTTATTTTGTGGGTAAAGATTTACATTGCTGTATGGGTGGTGGAGAGGTACTTAAATTGTTCACCCACCAGCCCGGTCAGCAATATTTGATATCAAATGCTCAATTATATTATCCGGTCGAGACAGATGAAGACTTCCCTTTCCATTGCATGATGGAACCTAACTTAATTTCCATTGCATGATGGTACTGGCCAGAATATGCATGCCCAGAATACCCACTTCAATCAGATAAAATGGAATGTAACTGTCTTAATCCTGTACTGGTAGAAACACCGGCTGTTGTTAAGAGCCCTCCATCAAACTTAAAGGAAAAATAATGTCATGCTTGGACCACCACAAGAAAAATACTTTAAGTTTCCATAGGGTTATTCAATTTTTGAGTCATGTGAGTCGTCAAGTTTAGCCTTGTTTCCATTTTGAACTTTTGAATGTGTAAAAGAAAAAAAAACTGATGAGATACAGATGGATGGTACACAAATGTACTGTGTGATTATGTCCTACGTATAAATCAAGGTTCTCTCTTTACGATGACCAACAGCTGAAAAATGCAAAAGTTGTGTGATCATTTGCCTGCCAAGTTCAAAATGAGAATGGAAGCAGAAATGGTGGTCAAGAAAATATGACGTCACTTGTATGTTCCCAGGATTGGGATGCAACAAGAATTCAGTCAAAGAGACAAGTGTGGTGGTATAGCTCCATCTGGTGAACATGTGGTGAATATAAGCATGTGTTAAAGTTGCAGAATGGTTGCCATCAGCCATCAGGGTCCATACAAGTGAATACTACCCCACTCCTGTAACACCCAAAATTTTTGCATCTTTTAAAATAGAAGAAATGGATTTAATTATGTATTTTGTGGGCATTTAACATAGGGGAAATAATAAATTTTATGAAATTAAAATCAAATATAAGGCTAGCTACATGTTGTTGCACTCATGCTGCTGCATATTTAATTATGTGATGTTTGGTTTTTGCTCAACCCAAAAAGGAGTTCAAAATCTCTTGAAAATGAATTTACAAAATTGTTTCATAAAAGAAAAAGGAAATCATTTATTCTTTTCTCTCTTTTCCTTGGATTTGGCCCGCTGGCCCAACCAGCCGCCCCCCCCCCCCCCCCTCTCGCTTCCGCAGGCCCATGAGGGCGCTGCCCCTCCTTTTCCTCGGCCCGGCCAAGTTGGCCCGCTCGCCCTCTTCCTGGGCCGGCCCACAGGCCAGCGCGCGCTCCCGCCGTGGCCGCTGACGCGCTGGGCCGCGCCCTCCGTCGCTGACGCGTGGGCCCGCCACCCGCCGTCTCCTACCTCTCGCCGTGAAGGAAGGAGACCTTCCTTTTTCATGCCGCCGTCGTGATTCAAGCGATTTCGCCCGCTCCTTCCCTTCGTAGAGCGCCTCCGGGGCTATTTAAGCCGAGTCCCGAGCCCCTCCGCTCCCTTGTGCTCCCTCTCTGCCACAGCCTTCGCCCGAAGCGGCTGCTCGCGCAACGCCGCCCTAACCGCCTGCCATCCCGAAGCTCCACGCTGCTCTCGCTCCTTCCCCGCCTCCCTCTTCTACGCGGGTGAGTTCGCGTCGAGCTTCTCCTTCGTTTTGTACCCGCGGTGTGTCAAATGGTGGCCGGAATCGCGATTTTAGAAAACGCCGGCGAGCTTTGCCGTTTCCGGCCATGGCGCCGCCGTCGGCCGGCCAGCAGTCGTTCCCCGTCCTCCCTCTTTTAAATCGGGACCGTTCGGATCCGATCCGACGGTCCAGATTGCTGGATACCCCTTCGGGGGTAATTTTGTTAAAGAGCCCCCGGATTTTTCTTGAATCAAACCCGCAGTCCAAAGCGTAAATCCTGAATACGTTTTCTTCTTTTGAAAACGTAGTTGATCTCGGTAAATTCAAGAATACGTTTTCCTTTATTTACAAGTTTGCCACTGATTTTGTTTTAGCCATAAAATGCTCATTTTAACTCCGTTTTGACCCGTTCAAATTCCGTTAGGTTCGTATTCGTGAGCTCTACATGTTAGTACTGTTGTACAGTAGGTTTGTAATATTTAAATTTTGGGTTTGTATTATAGTAATTATTTATCTATAGGAAATCTTAGTAAATTCATAACTTTCGCGTTTCAACTCCGTTTTTCGTGATTTTTATATCTGTGTGACCGTAGCAACGTGTAGAATAGTTTGGTAAACCTTTTATACTGATTTTTCACTATTGGTGTACTGTTCTGACCTATAGTCTTGTTTGCCTTGCATGAATACTCTTGGAATGCGTGTTGTTGATTGTGGTTCGAGTAGACGGTAATTGCTACACGGGTGACGAAATCTTCTACTGTGATAATCCAGACCAGCAGGAGTTTTACGAGCAAGGCAAGTATAATATGGGATATTCCTTGTTGTCCTATTCATTATCTAATTAGTCATTTGCATGTGTCAATTTGCTCAACATAAGGATAACCTAGTTTTTGATTATCTTGTACCTTGTTACCGATGGGTTACACTTGCATATGGGTAGTTGCTAGCGCTCCACTTAAATACTATGAATATGGACAATGACTAATGATTATATGCAATACTTGTTAAAACTTGATTTTGAGAAACATGGACTTAGGGTGAGAGAGCTTGTGTATCACGATGCTCTTGGCCCTCCATAAGGACTTATTCATTGGCAAAAGCTGGGACCTACAGTACAACTGTGAGGGTCATATGGCTCTGGCTTTAGTCAAGTATGAAGACCTTTTCTAGCATGTTAGAGGTTCCCGAAAGGGCGCAAACGGGGTCTGCCGACTCGGGTATAGTTTGGCTCCTGTCCCTATGTGTATAGGCTGCGTGTCATTGTGCCATTTGGGAAGGGGGGACCTATATCTGCTTGCCACCGAAACCTAGCGGCCCTAACATGTTAGACGAACTTTTGAAAGGCTTCATAGTGTACCCTGCCCACTCACCTTGAAAGTGTTAGGGGGTCGACGGGCCCCGGGCATATGGGAATCATGACTCACAGTGAAAGTGTACACCTCTGCGCAGAGTTTAACAAACTGTTATAACAGTCGTGCCCACGGTTACGGGTGGCCCGTAAAACTGATGGAATAACTGAATCTTTGCTGATGATAATAATAATGATTAATGATGATGTGTTACTTATTCACGATACTACTGTGGTTACCTGGGGATTAAGCATAACCATAACTTAATTAATATTAGGATGTTACTTATTAAAAGCTAACTGCAGTACAACCAGTGTCAACCTTCTGAGCCTCATGAACCCCATATTATCTTGTTAAGTACGAGATGTACTTATGCTTGTTTATTTTTCATTATTGGACAAAAATCCCGGATGGGTACAGATGACAATGACTTCGACGATTACTTTGAGGATAACTAGGTTGTTGTCAACCAGTCGACCAGATCCTGTGGTGATGGAGACGCCCTTGGAGTGTTTAGTTTATTTTATCAGATCTCCAGACTTTGAGATGTTTTTATTTATGTAACGAACTATGGTTCGCTATTGTAATAAGGCACTGAGTATGATACTTCTCCTTTACAATTTGTTCTATATGTTCTTTACATATGGTTTGCATCCAAATTTTGTGGTTACAAAATATGGGCGTGACAAATTGGTATCAAAGCTCGTGTCGACTGTAGGACGCAAGCCTAGTTAGAAATGGTCGTTTAATACTTATTATTTTACTTGTTCTTGCTTACTACCTCAGCCTTGTTATTTGTTAAAATCTTTATGCTCCTTCCGCTTTATTCTATTATGAAACTATTGATTCTAATCCCATCTAAAAATAATTTTGTAGATGGCACGCACCAGGGAGACTGCCCGCAAGAGCGTTGGAGCTGGCCTTCCACCCCGTGTCCTGTTCCCTGAAGAGGCGCCAGCCCCAGAGATTGTCATCATCTCTGATGATGAAGAGGAGCCCATGATGATGGAAGAGGAACCCATGGAAGAGGACACCGTGCTCTTAGTGAACATCACCGGGCATGAGGAGGATGATGAAGAACCTGCACCAGCTGCACCGACTCCACCACTCTCTGCTTCGCCTGCTCCAGCACCAGCTGCATCTGCGCCGGCTTCACCAACACCAGCTCCTGCCGCGTTCGCTGAGGAGGGAGAGCAGGAGATGGCGCCTGCTGATGAGGAAGAACCTGAAGAGGAGCCTGGGTGAACTCGTACCTACATCTACAAGCACGCTCCTCACATGGCCTACCATCACAAGCTGCTCAACGACATGCTCCAGGACTACTACGCCGACCTGAACACCGGCATCCAGTACTATTGTGCTGAGTACCCTCACCCCACTGAGGCGACTTACTGGAAGTCGGAGCTGACTGTCACCGTCTGGAAGGATGACAAGAATGGCAGGGTGGTGAACACTGTCCATGGGCACACGTCCAAGCGTGCTGAAGCTTTCGACAGTATGGAGGACGCCGCTCGGGAGGCATATGAGTACTACCATGGCTTACGGTATGAGGCTATGGAGGCAGATCGCTTCAGGTACTTGCCCCGCTATGATGCGCAGAAGAAGGATTGGGTGGTGACAAACCCTCAGCACAGCTCTCCTGCCTTGGACACTACAGTGCGGTATGCTCTTGCACTAAAGGTGGGGAACGAAGATCTCCAGAAGGAACTGCGTGGAGTGCACAAGGCCACGAGGCCTTACCAGAAAGAGATCGACAAGCTGAGGGCTCGGCTGGGACAGCCTCCACTCTACAAGAAGCTAGATGAGGACTATGATGTGCATCAGGATGACTCTTAGATTTGTGATGCCCTGTTGTAATAAAGATCGTTAGTCGCGCCGTTCGAGTCGAGTCGTTTGCTTGGGTCATGAACTTTGATGTGTTTGATGGTTTGTTCTTGTGGTCATGCTTGAGTTGAACTTTTCCTTTGAATGCTGAGAATTCATGGGCTTGTCCGTGATTCTCTTAAGTTAAGTTTTAAGGTTTAGTTGATGCTTAATAAAGTTTGGGGTTCACTTTATCTATCTCCACTGTTGCTGTTTGCTGGGACAGCCTGTGCTCTTTATTTAATATCTCAGTTTTGGTAAGTCCAAAAATCGTGAAAATTTTACAGCAGTAACTATACTTCGACACCTTTCCAACGCATCTAAGATCACCCTTATATCTGTTCTGGTCTGGGAGTTATAACAGTTCTAAGTTGAGGTTGCTGCGCTGACTGAGAGTTTGGAACAGTCTGGGTTGTACTCTGTTTTCGGCTGACATAATGACAGAATCTGAAAACGTGTTAAATACCAAAGTTGCAGAGAACTTCTTAAGCTTTCCAACCACTGTGTTTGAGATCTGTAGTTTCTTGGGATTGGCTGGGTATTATAGAAGATTCATTGAAGGATTTTCCAAGCTTGCCAAGCCCATGACTGCCTTGCTGGAAAAGAATACTAAGTTCATATGGTCTGAGAAGTGCCAGGCTAACTTTGAGAAGTTAAAGAAGAAGTTAACTACAGCTCATGTACTGATTTTGCCCGACTTGAGTAAGAGCTTCTCCATCTATTGTGACGCGTCTCGTCAAGGACTCGGATGTGTTCTTATGCAAGAAGGACGAGTGGTGGCCTATGCTTCTAGGCAATTGAAGAAACATGAGTTGAATTATCCTACTCATGACTTGGAATTAGCAGCAGTTGTCCATGCCTTGAAGATTTAGAGACATTATCTGATTGGTCACAAGAGTGACATCTACACGGATCACAAGAGTTTGAAGTATATATTCACCCAATCGGATCTGAATCTGAGGCAACGACGGTGGTTAGAATTGATTAAGGATTATGACTTGGAAGTGCACTACCATCCTGGTAAGGCCAATGTCGTAGCTGATGCTCTTAGTAGGAAGAGTTACGCTAACAAGGTTCAGGTAATGCCAGAATCTGAAGAGTTGTGTGCAGAGTTTAAATTGTTGAACCTAGGCATTGTCACCAATGCAATGGGAATAGACGTGACACCTACCTTGGAACAGGAGATTCGTAAAGGTCAACAAGAAGATGAGAAACTTAGGGAGATTATTGCAAAAGTATCATTTGGGAAAGCACCAGGATTCAGGATAGATGAAAATGGCACTCTATGGTTTGGAAAAAGGATATGTGTGCCAGAAGTAAAGGCTATCCGAGAAACAATTCTGCGAGAGGCACATGAGTCAGCTTACTCTATACACCCTGGAAGTACCAAGATGTACATGGACCTTAAAGAGAGATATTGGTGGTATGGATTAAAGAGAGATGTAGCAGAATATGTGGCATTGTGTGACACCTGTCAGAGGGTTAAAGCTGAGCATCAAAGACCCGCAGGGTTATTACAACCAATGAAGATACCCGAATGGAAGTGGAAAGAAGTCGGTATGGATTTCATTGTTGGATTACCTCGCACTCAGAGAGGTTATGATTCAATATGGGTAATCGTGGATAGGCTTACAAAAGTCGCTCACTTCCTACCGGTTAAGACCACCTACAAGGGTGCAAGATTGGCAGAGCTGTATATGGAAAGAATAGTAAGTCTGCATGGAGTCCCAAAGAAGATCGTGCCTGACAGAGGTACGCAGTTTACATCGCAATTCTGGCAAAAGGTACACGATTCATTGGGAACTAAGTTGAATTTTAGCTCGGCCTATCACCCTCAGACTGACGGGCAAACTGAAAGGATCAACCAGATTCTAGAAGATATGCTGAGAGCTTGTGCATTGCAGTATGGTGATAGTTGGGATAAGAGTTTGCCATATGCTGAGTTCTCATACAACAATAGTTATCAGAAGAGTCTCAAGATGGCACCATTCGAGGCCCTGTATGGACAAAAATGCAGAACTCCGCTGTTTTGGAATCAAACAGGGGAGACCCAGGTGTTTGGACCTGATGTTCTTAGAAATGCTGAGAAGCAGGTGAGAAAGATCAGAGAAAACTTGAGAGTGGCACAGTCTCGACAGAAGAACTATGCTGACACTAGAAGAAGGGCATTGACCTTCGAAGTAGGGGATTATGTGTATTTGAAAGTATCTCCAATGAAAGGTGTGAAAAGGTTCAATATGAAAGGAAAGTTATCCCCAAGGTATATTGGTGCTTTTAAGATTCTCGAGAGACGTGGAGAAGTGGCCTACCAACTAGAATTGCCTGAAAATCTAT
This sequence comes from Saccharum hybrid cultivar R570, assembly GCA_038087645.1. Taxonomy (NCBI): domain Eukaryota; kingdom Viridiplantae; phylum Streptophyta; class Magnoliopsida; order Poales; family Poaceae; genus Saccharum; species Saccharum hybrid cultivar. The sequence continues at coordinate 3,470,184 of JAQSUU010000809.1, read as the reverse complement.
CTGGTGTGCATGATGTGTTCCATGTGTCACAATTAAAGAAGTGTCTGCGTGTACCAGAAGAACAAATACCACTAGAGGAAATAGTTGTTAAGGAATACCTGACATATAATGAGTATCCCGTAAAAATCTTGGAAACAGCAGAAAAGGTTACAAGAAGTCGGACAATCAAGATGTGTAAGGTACAGTGGAATAGGCACAGTGAGGAAGAGGCCACTTGGGAAAGAGAAGAGGATCTGAGAAAGGCATATCCACAGTTGTTCGAGTAAGCACCATCCAATCTCGAGGACGAGATTATCTTTAAGGGGGTAGAATTGTAACACCCAAAATTTTTGCATCTTTTAAAATAGAAGAAATGGATTTAATTATGTATTTTGTGGGCATTTAACATGGGGGAAATAATAAATTTTATGAAATTAAAATCAAATATAAGGCTAGCTACATGTTGTTGCACTCATGCTGCTGCATATTTAATTATGTGATGTTTGGTTTTTGCTCAACCCAAAAAGGAGTTCAAAATCTCTTGAAAATGAATTTACAAAATTGTTTCATAAAAGAAAAAGGAAATCATTTATTCTTTTCTCTATTTTCCTTGGATTTGGCCCGCTGGCCCAACCAGCCGCCCCCCCTCTCGCTTCCGCAGGCCCATGAGGGCGCTGCCCCTCCTTTTCCTCGGCCCGGCCAAGTTGGCCCGCTCGCCCTCTTCCTGGGCCGGCCCACAGGCCAGCGCGCGCTCCCGCCGTGGCCGCTGACGCGCTGGGCCGCGCCCTCCGTCGCTGACGCGTGGGCCCGCCACCCGCCGTCTCCTACCTCTCGCCGTGAAGGAAGGAGACCTTCCTTTTTCATGCCGTCGCCGTGATTCAAGCGATTTCGCCCGCTCCTTCCCTTCGTAGAGCGCCTCCGGGGCTATTTAAGCCGAGTCCCGAGCCCCTCCGCTCCCTTGTGCTCCCTCTCCGCCACAGCCTTTGCCCGAAGCGGCTGCTCGCGCAACGCCGCCCTAACCGCCTGCCATCCCGAAGCTCCACGCTGCTCTCGCTCCTTCCCCGCCTCCCTCTTCTACGCGGGTGAGTTCGCGTCGAGCTTCTCCTTCATTTTGTACCCGCGGTGTGTCAAATGGTGGCCGGAATCGCGATTTTAGAAAACGCCGGCGAGCTTTGACGTTTCCGGCCATGGCGCCGCCGTCGGCCGGCCGGCAGCCGTTCCCCGTCCTCCCTCTTTTAAATCGGGACCGTTCGGATCCGATCCGACGGTCCAGATTGCTGGATACCCCTTCGGGGGTAATTTTGTTAAAGAGCCCCCGGGTTTTTCTTGAATCAAACCCGCAGTCCAAAGCGTAAATCCTGAATACGTTTTCTTCTTTTGAAAACGTAGTTGATCTCGGTAAATTCAAGAATACGTTTTCCTTTATTTACAAGTTTGCCACTGATTTTGTTTTAGCCATAAAATGCTCATTTTAACTCCGTTTTGACCCGTTCAAATTCCGTTAGGTTCGTATTCGTGAGCTCTACATGTTAGTACTGTTGTACAGTAGGTTTGTAATATTTAAATTTCGGGTTTGTATTATAGTAATTATTTATCTATAGGAAATCTTAGTAAATTCATAACTTTCGCGTTTCAACTCCGTTTTTCGTGATTTTTATATCTGTGTGATCGTAGCAACGTGTAGAATAGTTTGGTAAACCTTTTATACTGATTTTTCACTATTGGTGTACTGTTCTGACCTATAGTCTTGTTTGCCTTGCATGAATACTCTTGGAATGCGTGTTGTTGATTGTGGTTCGAGTAGACGGTAATTGCTACACGGGTGACGAAATCTTCTACTGTGATAATCCAGACCAGCAGGAGTTTTACGAGCAAGGCAAGTATAATATGGGATATTCCTTGTTGTCCTATTCATTATCTAATTAGTCATTTGCATGTGTCAATTTGCTCAACATAAGGATAACCTAGTCTTTGATTATCTTGTACCTTGTTACCGATGGGTTACACTTGCATATGGGTAGTTGCTAGCGCTCCACTTAAATACTATGAATATGGACAATGACTAATGATTATATGCAATACTTGTTAAAACTTGATTTTGAGAAACATGGACTTAGGGTGAGAGAGCTTGTGTATCACGATGCTCTTGGCCCTCCATAAGGACTTATTCATTGGCAAAAGCTGGGACCTACAGTACAACTGTGAGGGTCATATGGCTCTGGCTTTAGTCAAGTATGAAGACCTTTTCTAGCATGTTAGAGGTTCCCCGAAAGGGCGCAAACGGGGTCTGCCGACTCGGGTATAGTTTGGCTCCTGTCCCTATGTGTATAGGCTGCGTGTCATTGTGCCATTTGGGAAGGGGGGACCTATATCTGCTTGCCACCGAAACCTAGCGGCCCTAACATGTTAGACGAACTTTTGAAAGGCTTCATAGTGTACCCTGCCCACTCACCTTGGAAGTGTTAGGGGGTCGACGGGCCCCGGGCATATGGGAATCATGACTCACAGTGAAAGTGCACACCTCTGCGCAAAGTTTAACAAACTGTTATAACAGTCGTGCCCACGGTTACGGGTGGCCCGGAAAACTGATGGAATAACTGAATCTTTGCTGATGATAATAATAATGATTAATGATGATGTGTTACTTATTCACGATACTACTGTGGTTACCTGGGGATTAAGCATAACCATAACTTAATTAATATTAGGATGTTACTTATTAAAAGCTAACTGCAGTACAACCAGTGTCAACCTTCTGAGCCTCATGAACCCCATATTATCTTGTTAAGTACGAGATGTACTTATGCTTGTTTATTTTTCATTATTGGACAAAAATCCCGGATGGGTACAGATGACGATGACTTCGACGATTACTTTGAGGACAACTAGGTTGTTGTCAACCAGTCGACCAGATCCTGTGGTGATGGAGACGTCCTTGGAGTGTTTAGTTTATTTTATCAGATCTCCAGACTTTGAGATGTTTTTATTTATGTAACGAACTATGGTTCGCTATTGTAATAAGGCACTGAGTATGATACTTCTCCTTTACAATTTGTTTTATATGTTCTTTACATATGGTTTGCATCCAAATTTTGTGATTACAAAATATGGGCGTGACAACTCGCTTCCTCACTCCCATTGATCATATCAAGTTTAGCTTCCTCGGCTTGATCGGGCCAAGCTCCCAAAATGCCAACTGTTGTTCGAGATCCCAAGTGACACAAGATGCGTTCAAATATCTAGCCTACTACCACAGGTCATGATGGGACACTACTGGAAACCCGATTTTCTTGATCAGCGAAATGACCGACAAGAAAATATTTTTATGATGGTGTACCGACAGAAAATTACAGAAAGAGCTAGCTCGATGAAGAAATTGATTTTCCCTGTTGGTTCACTATCTTAAAAGTACACAGCACCTTCCAATCAGAATCCTTAGTCCTTGCTTAGCCTAAAATCTTCATTGCAGACATGAGGGGCATGAGGGACTTCCGGTACAAGGATTATGTGTTTTCACCAAGAATATAAAAACTAAAATCTTATGTCTAAGCAATGTATTATTAGTGAGGCCACTATGGGTCCTTACATTTCATGACAATAGCAATTCGAATCACAAATATTCCAAACAGATAAGGGAAATATGCTTTACTTCGCCATACATTTAGCTACACCTAGGGAATGGAAGGATATTGTATGCATTTTTATGGGAAAAGCACAGAACCTGAAAACTCAATTTGAATTTGAAGCAAACAGCACCATCGGGCAGATCTAGAGGGAAGCAGGCTGCAACTGGAGAGCAGGGATGGCAGGGAGAGGAGGGCATCGCATCGGGACAAGCGCCAGACGGGAGGGACCGCGTGAGGTGACGTGCTGGGAGGGAGCACACTCTGGAGGACCGGCAGTCAGCGACGGGACTAGGGCCGCGCCCAGATGGCTGGCCACAGGCCTAGGGCCACGCCCTGGAGGACCGGTGGCTGGCAGGGCGATGGACCTAGGCCAACGCACAATAGGGGACACAGTCGCCATCGGGCTAGGTGCGGAGGCCGGCGGCGTGCTTGAGGGAGTCAAATCTTGGGGCGGTGGGGACTGAGGGTGGAGAGGCTCATAAAGGGGCGCACGTGCAGGAGTTGAGGCGGAGAGGCTCACATGGCAGTTTTGGACCATGCGTGAGGGAGTGGGGAGTGGGGCTAGAGGATTAGGTTTAGGATTTTTGTGTTTTTTTAGTTTGTAATGTAGTTTCTATTCGCTAGAAGGCACCAACGCCAAAGCCATGGCACTAATGCCAAATCCTTGCGTGCAATTAAACTTCCTATTTTTTCTGTCAGGGTTTTTTAAGCCGACACGTTAGTCTTGAATTTCTCTATGTGTATCGCACAAAACCGATAGAAAAATTCATCACCCACAAGGCAATTCCAACCGAGATCGGAGCTCATGTTGAGCAAATAAAGCATTAATTTGCTATCACCTCGCATTGTCCCCTGAATTCCTATTGCATCATCCTAGGCTAGAAGTTCATGTCTAGTACCAATAACTAATCAACATTATTCATATCAATGCCCCCCTTTTGTTCATTCTAAGGCAACATCTACATATACACTTCGTAATATCGTCTACTCGGATGAATTTATCAATTGCTTTGTATGTTTTTCCATTTGCATATATAATTTTTTTCCTCTTTATCGCACTTCCATGTATCTTTAAATATGCCTTTAGTTAAAATCAGCTTAAGATATGGTTGCTCTTGTCATGATTCTAGATTTGGGCTTTCAAAATATTATCTTATTATTAGTTGCTACAAAATTTCCATCCATGTGTCAAGCTGAAACTCTTGAGCTTGTGCTTATTGCACTTTTAATTCAAAGATATCCCCTTTGTATTTTAAAGATAATGTTTGAAGTCTTAAATTGCACCCTTAATAATTACTATGATGACATAAATGTTTCTTTAAGCAAGCACCACCGCGCACTCAAGGTGTGTGTACATCTCATGGCAACTAATCTATTTGGCACAAGATGACACATTGTGGCCAGCTGAGCCCAAGAATTGGCAAGGTCAGCTCATAAGGCCGAGGAATGTGAATAACAATGACAACCCAAGAACTCCAAGACCTTCGCACCAGCCAGACGCCATCATGATCCCTACACAGGTGCAACCTCTCGCTTTGCTTCCTTTTCTCGTTTCTCCATTGATCGGGACAATCGAGCAAACTTGTATATATCAGCTGGTCGAGCTTCCCGGTGACAGCGCATGTTTGAAGACATGCCACCCAGCTCACCCCACACGTGTGGAGCTACCTGCTGGCCACCTTCGTGTTGCTGCGCAAGGAGGCCAGCATGGAGCCACTGGTGTCGCGTTCAGCTACTTCTTCAACTCATACGCTTGGAGTTCATGTTGTGGTGTTTGCTGGCCCGTCATCTCCTGAAGTCCCATTGCATCCCAATCCCTATAGATAAGGTGTATTAGCATGAACACATCCCTTTGATGGAAGTTTAGTATTCTCTTGTTTCTCTCTTCTGTCATCCTCGTTGTTGGTCACAAGACACTGTGAGAAGAAGATAGATATTTATATATAGAGAAGGTGTAGTAGCACAGACTGACCAAGTGTCTTAGATTTAGTACTTCAACTACCAGCCCGGCCATCAATAATTGATCATGTTTCCAGCAGCATCTACCTGCACGAAGTCTGGAGAAGTTTGCAGAGCTGCAACAACTGCTAATAATGCTTGAGTACCTCTTCATATTGTATCCAGTTATCTTCTACCTAGGGCACATCTATTCCATCCACAAATAAATGGAATCACAGAAGGTACAGCTAATACTAGTAGGGAGAATAAACAAGATGAGTGCAAACTCAAAATAATCTAAATGAACCGTGCTTTTGAAATTTGGCAACTTAATATCATACGGAATTACTATAGATTGGTAAATACAGGTCAATAAAAGGAAACAATTACCATATAATCTTCGCAGTGCTGACCATTTTGTAGCAACTTCTGTATAAAAAAGGTTCAACAAGATTAACTTATGCTTGCCCCTTTTTTCCTTTTGAAGGGGTGCAGTGCGGTGGAATTTCAAATATTTGGTTCAGACGATCAGCAGACACGATAATTATTTGAGCGTTTCTAGAACATGAAAGAAAAACATCAGAAAGGGAAACATGCCATCTTCTGCAATTAATGTGTGATGTCACCACGCACAGCCCTACCTACCTTTCTCTCTGCCTCCCCATAATAGTAGCTACTCACTCTGTTCCCAATTATAAGTCGCTTTGACTTTCTTAGCCATTTTGCTATGTATCTAGACATATTATTTATTTAGATGTATAGTAAAATAGATGTACAAAAAAAGTCAAAGCGACTTATAATTTTTTTTTATTTCAAGCCATGGCTCTAGGGCATTGTCATTATAACCGGTGACTCGACAACATCGCGAGACACAAGGTTCACTACAAACTCCGGGAGGGGGCTTGTCCAAACAAAGGATTCACCCGGGTCCCAACCCAAACTCAGACTAGCAAGATTATGTGCCGCTGAATTATATTCTCTAGGTACTAGAAGGATATCGCTACACATGAAGTGGTCATGGAGAAGAGCCCGGACATCCTTGATGAGCATCCCGCAAGCAGCAAAATCCATGAGATGTGCAAAGTGCCTGCCGCAGTGCAAAACAATCCATTTCCAATTGAATCCACGAGATCCCAAAATCAGTCGTCGTTTGGAGAGCATTGGCACAGGCTGTTGTTTCTACTGTAAAAGCATCCAGCACCACTCCTGATCTTCCGGCCCCAGCAGTAACCACTTCTCCTTGATGATCCGGACAACAAATCCCCGTCCGCCGCTCAGCGTTTCCTTGACAAAAGCACCATCAGTATTGATTTTTCAGTTGCCCCTCAGGTGGCGGTGTCCAGTTCTGTGTTGCTCTGGGAGCTCGGGTTGGCTGATCCAGGCTACCTCGCTTCAGATCACCAAGAAGCCAGAGTACATCACCAGCCACCTCTTCACATATTCGCCCCTTCTCGCCCTAGTTCACCTTATTCTTGACACTCCACCACTCCTCCAAAGAAAGACTACCGTCTTAAGGCACTCCTCTTCTTTCAGAGATAACACCTCCTGAACCACTTCCCACGCACTGCATTTCAGGAGAAGCTTCTGATGGATCGTCTCCAAATTAAGTTCAAGCCAACACCGTTTCATGTATTTGCATTTTAAGAAACAATGTCCACCATCTTCATCCAAGCGCCAACACATCATGCACCTAGTGTCCAGCTTCAGACCCCTCCTTCTAATGTTTTGTTTCGAGTAAAATGCACCATGTGTCCTCAAACTATTGGCCCCTTCCCATCTGCGTCCTCGAACTTTCAAAGTGACTATCCAGGTCCCTCATCTTTCGAGTAAAATGCATCGACGGTCCAAAGTCAGCCACTCCAACCGCAGAATCCGACGTGTCCGTGCCACCGTGGCTGATGGAAGCTGAGGGTATTGCATTTTATCAACCCCCCCCCCACGAACGTTGTCGATGTCACTCCCAACTCCATTCGCTCTCTCCCCAAATCTTCCTCAACCGGGATAGAAGACGAGGCCGGGGCGGGGCGGCGGCAAACTCGCGGGCAGGGAGCAGGGAACGCGAAGGCGGGATTTCATCAGCGCCAGCAAGGTCCGCGTTCGGTGCCACCCGACCGCACAGATTGCGGCGCGGCGGCACCATGGCAGGCCAGCGACGACCTAATGGGGAAGCGGCACCAACCTATGGTAAGTGTCCCGGAGCTCTATTGCTCTAGTGATTGATACCTATTGCAGTCGTTTTGGGGCCATAGTAGTGGCAACAAACTATTTTCGTGGATATGCTCTGGTTCTGTGTTTAATGTTAGGGTTCATTTTCGTTATTTAGGGCCTGATGATGAAGAGTTTTCAGTGGAAGTGCATCATGGGGGATTTTTCTGTGGATCTGGTGTGGATCGGGTGTACCTGGATGGCAAGGTTGATTGGTTTGATCATATTAAAGTGCAGTACTGGTCTTTTTATGCACTAGATGAGATATCAGTGGTGCTAGGTTATGATTTGGGTGTCCCGGTGTATTGGTTGTTGCCTGAGATGGATTTGTCAACCGATCTGCGTTTGATTGAATCAGATAAAGAAGCACAGATAATGAAACAAGTTGCTTTTAAGGTCAAGAACTATGTGATTTATATGGACCATTATAATACAATTGATAGCAACAACTGGGAGGACATCGTCTTCAATCCAATTGCAACCTTACCCAAAGTGATTAGTCCTACAAAGGTGGTTGTCCCACCTAGTACAGATGCTGATGATGGTGATGAGAGTGAAGCCAGTTCAGAAGTGGAGTTTGTTGACAGTGACTATGCAGTTGATGATGATGATGACCTGTTTTGTGACAATGTTGATGAAGGGGTGGTTGATGAGGGTGTAGTCAAGGATATAATAGTCAGAGCAGGGAGCAAAAGAAATGCCCAAACTAGCATAGACAATGAGTCAGGAAGTAAAAAATGGGATGAGTTGGATTCTGATGAAGAACTTAAGCTACCAAAATCGGATGAAGAGGGACAGGCAGGGCAGAACATGGGAAGTTTCAGACCAGAAGACATGCATAATCCAATTTTCAAAATTGGTATGAAGTTTGATTCAGTGGAGTTGCTTAGGAAGGCCATAACTGAGTACAGTATAATGAATAAAGTGGACATAAAGATGCCTAAGAATGATAGGAGCAGAATCAGAGCTCATTGTGATGATCACTGTCCATGGTAGTTGTTTGCTTCTTTTGACAGAAGGGTCAACTGTTTCTTGATCAAGACTTATGTTGGAAATCACACCTGTCAGAAGAAATGGGTACTGAAAAGGTGTACTGCAGCTTGGCTAGCCAAAAGTATTTAGACAGGTTCAGAGCTGATGAGAAGGTGAGTTTGACAAATTTTGCAAGGACAGTGCAACTTGAGTTAAATTTGACCCCATCTAGGAACAAGTTGTCTAGAGCTAGGAGAATAGCATGGAAGATGATATATGGAGATGAAGTGCAGCAGTTTAGTGACTTGTGGAACTATGGGCAAGAACTCAGGAAGACTAATCCAGGCAGCACTCTATATTTGAAATTGCTTGATGGATGTTTCAGTTCACTCTATGTCTCATTGGATGCATGCAAGAGGGGATTTTTAAGTGGATGCAGGCCTGTCATATGTCTTGATGGTTGCCACATCAAGACTAAATTTGGGGGTCAGTTGCTAACGGCTGTAGGAATTGATCCTAATGACTGTATCTATCCAGTAGCAATGGCAGTGGTTGAGGTTGAGTGCCTGGCTTCTTGGAAGTGGTTCTTAGAGAACCTAAAAGAAGATCTTGGAATAGAGAACACTACACCTTGGACCATCATGATAGATAAACAAAAAGGTTTGATCCCAGCTGTGCAGCAAATTTTTCCTGAGTCAGAGCACAGGTTCTGTGTCAGGCATCTCTACTCCAACTTCCATGGTCAGTTCAAAGGAGAAAACCTGAAGAATCAGCTTTGGGCTTGTGCAAGGGCAAGTACAGTGCCAAGGTGGAACCAAGAGATGGAGAAAATGAAACTGCTCAACAAAGATGCCCATGCTTGGTTAGAGAAAATGGCTCCAAACACTTGGGTAAGGGCATTTTTAGTGAATACCCAAAATGTGATATTCTGCTCAACAATACCTGTGAAGTGTTTAATAGGTACATATTAGATGCTAGAGAACTTCCCATCTTGAGCATGCTACAAAGGATCAAGGGACAGCTCATGAGCAGGCACTACAACAAACAGAAAGAAGCACAAGAGAAATGGGAAGGGATGCTGGTCTGTCCAAAGATCAGGAAGAAGCTAGCAAGGCATGCAGAGATGGCCAATACTTGCTATGCAATACCAAGTGGAAGTGGTATATTTGAGGTTCATGACAGGGAGTGGGAATTTGTTGTAAACATTGAAGCAAGGCACTGTACATGCAACAGGTGGAACTTGACATGCATACCTTGTAGTCATGCAGTTTCTTGTCTGAGGCATGAGAGGATTCCAGAAGATTCAGTGCTGCCCTGGTGTTACTCCATTGAAGCTTTTAACAGTGCATATGGTTGGAACATTATGCCCTGCAATGACAAGTCAACTTGGGAAGACATTGGTGGCCCTAAAGTTAAACCACATGTGTATGAAAAAAAGCCAGGAAGGCCAGCTAAGGCTAGAAGGAAATCAGCACATGAAGTTGGTGGACCAAATGGGCCAAGACTAACCAAACATGGAGTTGCCATGCATTGTAGTCACTGTGGAGAACCTGGGCACAATTCAGCCACTTGTGCTAGGAAGAAAGCAGGAGAACCACCAGTGAAGAAGTCAAAGAAAGCTACTCCTACCACAGTAGAAGTAGAACCAGCAGGAAAACCAAGTGAACAACCTGCCATTGTCCAGGTTTGAGCACAACCAACCCATGTCAACCAAGTGTGGAATTTATATGAAACTCATCTGTCATGCTTTTCAGGAGCTCAACCAGCAAGGAAGTGAAACAGTCCCACTTATGTCAACTTTGGAGAATCCAATGGTGTCACAGTTGTTTGATGAGGCAATTCCTTCTTCCCACAACCTTCCACCTGTTTTTTCCCTTTCATAATTCTGCTATTAATTGGATCTCATTTTTGTAGGCTGCCCAAACTGTTAAGCAACCTGCAGTGAGGCAACCTATTCCAGATTCTGCCTACATCAGCTCCGACCTCCCACTAGCAAGACACCAGCCACTTACAACAGCATCCAAGATTGTGAAGCAGTGTGTTGTCATCCTTTTGTACCTACAGAGAAGAAGAAGAAGGCACCCAAGTCCAAGAAGACAGCCAAGTCCAAGACTGGGACAACTGCAGAGAAGTGAAGCAGTGTGTTGTCATCCTTTTGTACGTGACAAATAGTTGGCTTTTGTGAAGCAGCTATAGGTTTCTTTTGTCCAGCAGCCAGGCTGCCTTTTGTCAAGCAGCAATGGCTGCCTTTTGTGCAGTGACCATAGTTGATCAAATAGGTCATATGAAAACAATCTATGTTAGTTGGTCATGTTGCAAACCATCTATGTTAGTTGGTCATGTTGCAAACCATCTATGTTAGTTGCACATGAAGTTGCAAACAATCTATTGCAAACCAGCAATGTGAAATGAATGTAATGTTCATCTAGTATTTTCATCTCTGTTGCAAACAATCTGTTGCAAACCAGCTTGTGTCAATTGGATGAGAGAATTCATAGAAATTGCTATTTTCATCTCTTCCAAAAACATGAGGTCAAACAACATTGCATTCACAGAAATTGCAAATGAACTCAAATCGACAGAACATTAGTCTTAACTGTAGATAAAACACAGGTTTTACATAACACTTTTACTTGACTAACATGATTACTACAACCACTACAACAAACATAGCCACAACTACAAGGCACACTACTGATATTTTTCCTAAATCTATCAACTTCTGCAGCTTCTCATCTACTCCATCAGCTCCATTCTTCAGAGACAACACATCATCAAGCAAAGGTGCCAATTTTGTCTTGTTTGCTTCAAGTAGTCCCTCTAGGTGTCCAATTGCAATCATAATCTCCTCAACATCAGCCACGGATACCTCAGGCCTAATGGTCGCCACAACACTCCCAATCCTCTGAATTAAACCCTTGCCAAGCAGCATTTTCTCGTACTTGTCGACAAAGAGATACCATGGGCATGTTCCAGGCACCTGCAAATGATAAAGGAGGGTTCAACCAAATCAAAATGAGCAGAGAGCTGTTGGTACAGGGAGGGTTGAACCTTAGGCCTTACATCTCTCTCATGAAGCCGACACTTGAAGAAGATGGCTCTCGGGACCTTCGATCCTTCACCACAAGTGAGCTCCAAGATCTCCTCGCCACATTTGGGGCAGGGCACAAGCAGCAGCCCCGTGCGCTTCCCGAATTTGGGGGCCACAATCTCCTGCGCCGACGACGAGCCAGCGAACGTCATCGTAGAATGCATGTCGTGAACCGGAGGAGGTGAGCGGGCGGGCAGTCACTAGCGGGCAGCGGGCACCGGGCAGCAAGCGGCGGGCGGCACACGGCCGGCGACGAGCGAAGAACCCTAACACTAAACGGTTGGGGAACGGATTTAAAGGAGCTAGGAGTAAGGAAGATATCGAGCGAGGGGGGTTTTTGATAAATTGGCACGGGCTCAGCTTCCATCAGCCACGGTGGCGCGGCCACGTCGGATTATGCGGCTGGCAAGGCTAACTTTGGACCATGGATGCACCGCGGGAAAAGATGAGGGACCTGGATAGTCGCTTCAAAAGTTCGAGGACGCAGATGGGAAGGGGCCAATAGTTTGAGGACCCAGGATGCATTTTACTCTTTTTGTTTCAGTGGCAAACTATTGCGGGCAAGCCTCTAGAGAAAGTGCTTAAACTTTGGTGGAGTAGTTAATAGTTCTTTTTCCACATGTCCATCTCTCCTAAATTGAAGTGAAAATTTAATTGCCCTTTTACCTCTAGGATAGGACTAGGAGGTCAGTCTAGCTCTCTAGGAGTATCTCCAACAATAAATGCCCAAAATCTGTTTTCTCCAACAGTTTGGCAAATTTTGTTTCCTAAATCTCGTTGTTTGCCAACTCCCAAAATAATATGGGGAGGAAAAAAAGATCTCATCTCCAACAGTTTGGCAAATTTTGTTTCCAAAAACCCAAAAAACCCGCTAATGAAACGAAAAAACCCGCTAAGCGAACGAAGAGCCCCGTTAAACGAACGAAGAGCCCCGTTAAGCAAACGAAGAGTCCCGCTAAGCACGAGGAAACTACTATGCGCGGCCGGTGCCCCGCGCGCATATATGCGCGCAATCGACCGAGATTTGCCAACTTGCCAAAGATGCCAAACCCAGATACCAAACTATTGGAGAAGTATTTTTCTCATTTTGCCAAAAATTTTAGGATGCCAAACCTATATGCCAAACTCTTAGAGATGCTCTAGCCCGCCTAGGAAAATAGGACTCCAATGCCCTAAATAATCAGCCTAAATTCTTGATCTCCCAAAAGCCAACATATTAAAATGCCTTATCAGTGCCCGCATCGATCTACCTCTGATAATTGAAGACCTTGAAGGTTTATTTGATCACTAGATAAATGCCCGTGCGTTGCATGGAGGTCAAATTTTTTTAAGTGAACCTTAGTAATTGGACGTGAACGTGTGAGCTATGAGAACTTTGTATTGGATACGGACACGTAGATTTTGTCTTTTATTTGAACCAGTTACGGTGCGAACGTGTGAGCTTTAAAGGCTTTGTATCGGACGCAGACATATGATTTGGTCTTCATATCAGAACTGGGTACAACACGAACGCGTGTTGAGTGAAGGATGAATAGTGATCTTTACATGATCACTTGAAATCGATTAAATCCATTTTATAGTGTAACACCTGTGTCACCATAGCTATCTAAGGTGAATTTGAGGGAATTGTTATTTGCATATGTTTACTTTATCTAAACTTACATCTTATTAAAACTGTTTTATATGATTTTTTAGGAGATTGATTTTTTTTACACAGAGAGAGTTTATTGCGTATATGTTTTTTTGAAAACGTTTTTTTGCCGTATTTTTTATTCAGAAATAGGACGATGGTTTTTTTTACCGATTTTTTTTTTGCCATATATGTTTTTATCTCAGTTTTTTTTGGGACGGCGGTTTCAGATATTTTTTTTTGCGTATAGGGCAGGGGCGGGGGGCTTTATCTCGGATATTTTTTTAAAAAATTTGGGACGGTGGTTTTGGATTTTTTTTTTTTTGCATATAGGGCGGGGGCGGGGGGTTTTATCTTGGATTTTTTTTGCGTATATAGGGTAGGGGCGGGGAAGCAGACGACAGATTTTTTTTAGGATGGTGGTTCTTTTTTACGGTTTTTTTTGCCGTATATGTTTTTATCTTGATTTTTTTTTGGCATATAGGGCGGGGGCGAGGGGAAGCAGACCATACCAGTAGGAATTTTTTATTACCCAAAAAATAAAAATGGAAAAAAAAGAAAAGAAGCCAGGCCATGGCTCGGCCCAGTCCTCCGGCGCAAAAGGTCCACGAGGTGGATTGCCCAACAGTAGAGGCTCAACATGCGCTGAACTTTTACATCAAGAATCCCCAAATTTCTCGAATTCAATTTAGATCATTCCACCTTTTCTTTCCCTCTTGCACTGTTATATCTGGAACCCTTCCTTGTCTTCTATTTCTTTTTCTCATCCTCTACCCTATCTACCCTAAAGGGGCTTGCGGCAGTCCGTTTTTTTTTAACGCGGGCAGGGTTAACACGGGTGGTGGTAAGATGATAGTGTTACTTATTTTTTAGGTGTAAAAGAAATAGATACAAGGGAGGGTAACTGATTAAACTTAGACCTCTACAGTGACAAATCAATGCTTATATGGTAAGTTAAAGATTTAACGGCTTGGGGTAAGCTGTTGCTTAAGTGGGGGACAATGTCATCAAATAGGCTGGTATTTGGAATAGCCAATGTGTTTCAAATTTTGGGCTTGCATGTCTTTTGCTTGTTGGGCTGAGCCCATGTATCTATTACATACTGTATGGAGAAAGGGGGGACATTCAGAAAGAGAGAATCAACGTTTCCTATTCCTTCCTCGAACTGTTCTTCTTCCTCCTCTAGATCTTCATGTTCTGGTAGTTGTTCTATTCCTTCCTCTCTCCTTTTTTTGAGAAAACAGGAGAGGCTCGGGAGCCTCTACTGAAAATTTATTAAGAGCAACCAAGGGGGTTACAAGAAAAAAAAAGTTAACAGAGAGCAGAGGAGGGAGAAGGGAGAAGGGGAAATTAGGGAACAAAAAAGGAGACAAAGAAAACTAAGGCAATTACACAACTTGCCCTAACCATGTTTCTATTAAGGGGAAATACTTCTTCTTGGCACTCCATAAGAGCATGCAGAAGGTGTGCTTGAAAATCTCTAAGCATCTCAGACTTCTTGGCCTTCCTCTCTACTGTTCTTCTTCCTCCTCTAGATCTTCCTGTTCTGGTGGTTGTTTCTTCTCCATATCTCCAGTCCCTAATACTTGTCAGCCTACTCCTGCTACCCTGGTGCTAACAGGCGCTTAGCTGCTGGGTGAACTCCCCACTGACAAGATACAAGCGTGCTCGGTGACTTGGCCATCTGCCACCAAAAGCTGTGACTGTGAGGGAGGCGACTACTGGATGACCACATAGAGATCGGATACCCTGTGCTGTGCGTGATGTCTGTTGGCATCTGGTACCCAAGTTCCCGCTGCATCTCATTCTCTAAGGAACATGACCCATTGATGTAGTAGCTATTTTCGTCTTGTCTCCTTCCTCTTCTTCCACTGATGTAGGAGTATTTTCGTTGTTCACAAGGCAGTGACAAGTAGAGGGTAGTAGCTAGACTGCTAGAGTATTTATATATAGGTATATATGTATAAGCAGGGTGGCCACCCAGGGTCTAGGCTGGTGAGCTGTAAATACCAAGGTCAAATGTGAGAAATATGGTTAACGTGTGAAGAAGTATCTATTTATAGGTAATAAGGTGTAGTTGCACTCATAACTCATCTTATTTCAGTTTTCCACCCACCAGCCAAGCCACTCATAACTCATCTTATTTCTAAAATACTCAATAATAAATCCCAAGGTCAAATATATATGAGAAAAGCTTATACATTTTTGAATATTTTTTGTCCTTCAGAAACAAAATACCTAGGGGCATCCAAATTTTTTGCAATTTTTAAAAATGATGCAAAAAAATCAAGTGGCACCATTCATTTTGCAATTTTAAGTTAAGATTCTCCCTGGAATTCTGTATTTCAGTTTATGGTTAACCTGTTTGGACTCAAAATGTTACATCAAGTAGTATTTTGTCATGTAATTTATTATCATACATGCTGAAGTAAAATCTAAATTTTTCTTTAACAAAGGCGTGCTGAAAATTATTACAGTTTGTGCATATGGATAGACAGCTACTTGGAACCAATACCAATGACTTATTGCTAGCTACGTACTCCCTCCGTCCCCAATTGATTGTCGTTCTAGAGATAGGCACGAAGATTAAGGTGAAAGCAAAAAGATGAAAAGAGCCCATGAGTAGTACGCATGGCAGTGATCTCTCTCCTCTGCTGTTCTGGAGCCATTCACAAAGACCAATCACGTTGCTACGAGGGATGCAGGGACCAGCAGATGAGGACAGGAGGAGGTGGGATGGGGTGACAGGATAAAGCTGCAGGGCTAGTTCGTAGGTGTTAGACAGCCTAAATGACACTTATTTGGGGACATGGTTCGAACTCCAGAACGACGGTCAATTCGGGACAGAGGGAGTATATGTTATTGAATGACAAGTTTCTGTAGCGTTTATTTAAAGTTGTTGGCTTTTCATTTTTGACTTTTCTGGGGAAAATTGAAACATTGACGAGAGATACAAAGGGACTACTCCATCTAAAGGTAAAGTATACAACTACTGAAGTACTACTCCATCTTCACGCTCGAGCCCTTCAATCCAGGCTGCTCCTCATCTACTGGTCGAGCATCAGAGTGAGACGATACACACTTTCAGAGTTTTTGCCTCGTGCCACCTGCAGTAGTTAGTGTGGCCAGGTGCCGGATAGAATCAAGGCTGGAGTTCACGTCGAGCCACAACTCGCTGCTGCCTTGTTTCCTAAATTCCATCTGCATCCCACTCCGTAGAAACGCCGATCAAGGTTGGCATTCTCTTGTCTCCCACGGACCACGGTGCCACCTCGCTCTTCTACCATTCTCATCCATGCTCATAAGGCACCTTGAGGAGGTGCTAGCTATATATATATTTGTGGTAAGGAGTAGTTGCATATATATACTGACAGAAAGACTTTAAGTTCTTCACCCAGTAGCAACTTATGTATCTTGTTTTGAGGAACTCCTACCTCAGTTATTTATACAGGATTCAGAATAGAGAAAAATACTAGTACTACTATATCTATATCTAATGGTAAAGTATGTAGCTAACGGCATCCAGTGGAGATGATGGGCCCTCCATTCTACGTCATCAGTATGATCGGAGGCTCACCGGCCAAAAATTAACGAGGATTCAACTTTTTTTTTTGATAAATGAGGATTCAACTTTAAGATTATTAGACATAAACCCACACGTCGTCCGCCAATCGCTACAGGACATCCACCCAGCCCACAAGCCACCAACCGAGACATCTGGTCAGGCACACATCAAGGCCGTGAACCCAAGTGATAAAGCATCATCCATTTCAAACATAGCGATAAATTAAAGCGTCATCCATTTCAAATATTTGCTTCAAACCATCAGTAGAGTGTGATTATTTGAAGTTTGCCCAGAATAGGGAAAAAAAAGGAATGAATACATATGTAAAGCAAAATAACTCATCCTGCTTGAATATCATATATTAATTAATGCAGGCCAACCAAACATATATATATGTCAAATGCTGGGAGGATTAACCTAGTTTCACTAACGATATGATTTCAGAGGCGCCTTGTTTCTTTAATTTAAACACGGTTTGTGTAATTCCAACCACTACTCTAAAGAGTTCATGGCCAAGCTTCGCATTCACACAACACAGGGCGCTCCTATGACATCGCACATGGATGTTTACATCTCTTTCGTTGGATGAAACAAAAGGTGATATGGACTAGCATGGCTGCGTGTGCTCGACAGAGAGTGGGATCGGAGGCACTTGCTTTAGTTCTCGCTACCTCCTCAGTAGAAAGGTTGGTGACGTATGGGTCTGTGGTAACAAACGGAAAGCTTGCGTCTCCCAGACGGCACTCCCTCGGAGACCATCAAGGTCCCTCAATCTAAACACAACTCCAACATGCTGCTTACTTCAACCTCCTTAGAGATCAAGTTCTTGGAGCTAGGCTACACCTCAGCTTCTGGCCGAACTTCTCAGTGACATGAGGTGTGTTGGGAGAGTTTACCTCCTGAAACCAGCAGCCGCAAGTGCTGCCACTGATGGACGGAATGAGGACTGGAGTCGATGTTGAGCTAAGACTTTGTTGCTTCCTTGTCCCCTGAATTCCCATTGCATCCCACTCCCTAGGAACGTGCACCACACACCGATGGCAGTCATTACTCTCTCAGTTCCCTCCATCCTCTCTCTTCTACAATTCTCGTCATTGGTCACAAGGCACCGCCGTAAGGAACTAGCTATTTATAAGTAAAGTATATTGCACGGAATGACCAAGTTATTTCAGTTCTTCAGTGTCTTCACCCACCAGCCTGGCCACCAATAACTCATCTTGTTTCTAGCAGCGCCTAGTTCGATTATATATAGATATAGTGACCACTAATGGACATTGACACAACGTTTAATCTTGTGCCCATAGCACCTACAGCATAGCTTTTATGTCCACAAATAAACTGAATCACAAATTTTTTGGCACCACCAAGTGTAGCAGCTAGGTTGCAAACTGAAACAAGAGCCACTCTTTACCAACCAAAACGCATGGAATGTCCAAAAAGAATCGATCATAATCCAGAGACGGCTATACTACTGTTAGCTTCTACATTTAAGATAATCTTGCTAAGAGAAACTAGTCTACTCCATAGACTCTAGAAACAGGACATGTAGTTTTTGTTCTAATCATGAGGCTGTCAGATACCTCTTTTTTAGTGTGATTATGCCAAAAATAACGGCACGCATGGTAAGCCTACTACTAGCAGGTCACAACGCATCTCAGGTAAGCCTACTACTAGCAGGTCACAACTCATCTCAGGTCTTGTCACTTGGTTGCGTACGTCGGGGGCAGCTAAGCCAATGGTCGAGCTTCACGTTGACACAACACAGGGCGCTTCCATGACTCAGTGGAGAATCTAGCCACCAAGCTCACCAACCATTACATTAATACAACAGGGTTAACACTATTGATGAACAGTAATTCTCTACTGATTTGCTGCAATTCGCAGGGGTCGCACGACCCTGATAATGTAGGCTAGATTCACCCCCTCTGACACCATGACATTGTACAGGGATGGTGTATTCAGACATATTTCTGTGTGCATTTCTTGACTCTCTGTCTGCATCTGTTTCGTTACTAGAAACAAAAGGTGATACCAACTAGCACAGCTACACGTGTTGTGGATAGATAGTGGATGGCGCTTGCTTTCCTTCATCGCCACCTCCTCTGCAACAGGTTGGTGACGGGGTTTGTGGTAGCAGCATGTACACTTGAACAGGAAGGCTTGAGTCTCCCAGCACTCCCTCAGAGACCATTAGAGTCTCTCCATCTAAACTTAACTCTAGCATGGAGCTTAATTCAGCCTTCCCATTGATTTCATCCATGGAGATTGGATGCACCTTAGCAGCTAGCCAAGCTTGTGAGTGACACAGGGCCGGGTGCGCTGGGAGACTTGGCCTCCTCACACACCAGCATATGCAAGTGTGTTGACACTGACGGATGGAACGAGAACCGGAGTTCATGTTGAGCCTAGCTTCCGCTGCCTCCTAGACTCCTAGTGCCCTAAATTCTCGTTGTGACCCCCCTAGGAACGTACACGACCCACCAATGGCAGTCTTTACTCTCTCATCTCCATCCTCGCTCTTCTACACTTTTTTCTCATTGGTCACAAGCTAGGCACCGTGAGGAAGTATCTATTTATAGATAAGGTGTAGTTGCACAGAATGATCAAGTTACTTCATTTTTTCACATACCTAAATTATAAATCCAAGGACGTCAAATATGACAAAATTTGCTACCTATCTGCACCTAACGGAGTCAAGTGGATGATGCACCTACTACATATCTTCAATCAAGTCTTTATTAGGGGCATAAACACAAGTTGACATTATTGATAGGGACTGCAACATTGTGTTGGGTGTTATTGCTCATATTGCTCACAGGGAATGAAATTGTTTTTAACAAATGCCCACAAAAAACTTTCCTGCAGGTTTTGTGCAGGGGAATGCATTGGCTTTGGTTTTGGGTGCAATTGTAGCAAAGTGATGACTAGGAGTTGCTCATCAAATGTTGCCGCGACTTAGAGGTGGTAAAGAATGTTGAAATTAAGTGGGATTTTATTATTTGCTCATGATTTTGAAGTGACGGCGTTAGCTATGACTTATAATAATAAGCTTGCACTATTCTTCTTCCTCACCCTGTTCGTTTCGCTGCTACATGACCTAGCTATTTTTAGGGGCATCATCACCTTTTTTCCTAGGGGCAGCTAGAACAAGAACAGCCTGCAGAGAGACGCTTCCAGCAGCCTCGCTTATTGACCACCCCTAGAAATAAATTTTTAGGGACAGGTGGTCTTATCGGCTACCTCTGAAAATTGGTGACTCGCTCCAATCTTATCTATTTCCTCAGTTGGCACCATACCGGCCACCCGTACCTACTTTCCCTTTCTTCTCTCTCCCTTGCCTTCTCTTCTCTGCCCCTTGCTCTCTTATTTTTTAGAGGTCATTTTGTGTCAGGTTGTCCTTTTGTACAAGCTAGCTATTGTTTTCCTTGATATATATTAGATATGAGACACTCTTTTCAGAGTCTTTCTAAAAAAACAAAATTCCATGTATGGACTGACGTTTTGGGGCTGCAGTGGAAGGCCGATCCAAACCTTATGTGTCACCAGCAGCTGATCTAGCTATTTGATTACTAGAAGATGAAGTACGAACCTACGCCTTGCTGTGCTACTTGCTATAACAGCCCAAGGTTATGTCTGGTTACAGATGTTTAGGAGATATAGTAGTAGCACGTGCTAGGAAGAACGAAGAAATACTGGTACTCGAGCCGTGGTCCGGCCAAAGGGCGAAGTGCTGAAGGCGGCTAAGTCACACGTGGATCCCTCCACGTGTACATCCTTTCGCTCAATTTCTGCTTTCCCCTGTGGTTGCAACTACCCGAAATGCACCATGTCTACTAACAGAGCTTTCCACGATGTCTACTAACAGAGCTTTCCACGGACATGACGTCTGTTCTAGAACACCATATCATGCTACATGTAGTGGTCGATGAGGCCAGTGTCGGACGGAACTACGATCCAAGTTGACGTTGCCCAACGTCCCCCCGTATTCCCTTTGCATCCCAGTCCTAGGAACACAGTCAATGAGCCATGGGTGGCGTCTCTCATCTCCCTCGTCTTCTAGACTTTTACAATTCTCGTTGGCCACACAAATGGCACCATGAGAAGAAGGTATAGCTATTTATGGGCATGCTAAGAGTGACTATGTGATTTTAGTTCTTTTCCCACCAACCTACTAGCGTACAGTAACTGGTCTTATTTCGAGCAGCACACCTACATCAATTTATCCAAAATTAAGTTTGGACCACTCGCCATTTTGGACTTTTGAACAAAGGAAACTGAAAAACTGTACAATTGTACCGTGGGATTGCATACTACCTATAAATAGCTGGGTTCTCGTTGTGCCATGACCAGCAGCTGAAATTGCAAAAGTTGCATACATATCATTTGGCTGCCAAGTGTAGAATCACAGATCGAAGAAGAGACAACTAGGGAAAATACTGAGTGGCGTCAGTGGGTCACATAAGTTTCTAGCTAGGAGTGAGATGCAACAGGAATTGGCTTAGACCTGCCCTAGGAAAGTAAAGCATGTCTCAGCTGAACATAATGTGACAGCTGAACATCACTGCCCTAGCTAGGACAGTGAGAGGGAGAGCAGACAATTGGATTAGACCACGGCGGCTCAGATCACTCAGCCTATTTGTGCACACAAATAGTTGTCAAAAGCAATACCGCGCTCTGCTGCTTACTTATGGTATGAGACGCAAAGGGGAAAGGATGAATTTGAGCAGACCACCCAATATATGTCGTGCAGTGCAAGTACCGTGCGTCCGTGCACATATGCACACTGCAAATGCCTAGTCGGTGTCCTATGGCCGAGCATGCCGTTGCCAGGCACGGTCAGCGGATTGGTGGTACGTGCTCATACTACCAGTTCCTGGCCCACGAATTCTGCCAATTCTCATTGCCAACTAGCCATCCACCCAAACTACCATAGGCACCAAGAGCAACCTCTGGTTCAGGCGCACATTCAAGTCCTTGAGGGTGCTGCATGCCATTGTGAAATCTGGAGATATATGTGCAGAGCCGCCCGCAGCAACTCTGAGTTTGGACAGAGTATTCAATTGTCTACAAGCAACACAACTACTTCACATAAGTTGCAACTAAATTATCATGAGATGTCTTTTTTCTCGAATACGCAAGAGAAATGTGTATCTTTGTATTAAGAAGAAAAAGAATAAGTCAAAGTACAAGACCGGTTCGAAGACCGGTTGGAAGAAAAGAACGTGATAGACTCCTGAGATGTTTCGCCCCGGCCAACGCCCACAAATCCGCTTGCGCCTTGATGACTTGGAGGACTTGCGCAACCGATGTCTCGGCCTGTCTGAAGCACCTCGCGTTACGCTCTTTCTAGATCTCCCAGCTAGTGAGGGCGAAGAGGGTGTCCAGCCCCCTGTGCCGGTATGCAGGTGCGGAATGAAGTAGCCGGTGCCACCATTGCCTTACCGAGTGCGCTGGAGGCGGTAGCTGCAGGCTGATGGCATGGAGAATGTGGAACCACACCTCCCTGGTAAACGGGCACTCACAGAGCAGGTGGTCGATCGTCTCTGGTGCTTGGTCGCATAGGTAGCAGTCCGCCTTAGCTTCCAAGCCATGGCGTGCCCGGCGATCCGCGGTCCAGTGTCGCTTCCGGAACGCCAACCACAAGAAGATCTTAACCTTTAGCGGCGCCCAGGTTTTCCAGATCAGGGAGTGCCCTCGGAATGGAATGGAGCCTCCATGTAGCATTTTGTAAGCCGACTTAGCGATGTATTCCCCGTCTCCTGTCCAGCGCCAAACAAGTTTGTCCTCCCGATCATTGAGCTGGATGTCTTCCGTGGCCGCCCAGAGTTCCAGAAACTCCGCGATGGGCGTAGGAGACATGCTCCCGGTGATGTCAATGGTCCAGTGCTGGTCCTCCAGGCCTTGTCGCACGGTGAGGTGCTCCCTGACTCTCCTTGGCACGAGCAGAATGAGATTCCTGGCTAGGTCGGCTGGTGCCACACGGTTTAGCCAGCGGTCATCCCAGAACAAGGCGGTGTTACCGTTTCCCAGCTCAGTGAAAGTCGAGCTTCTGAAGAATGCCCTGACGTGCGGGTCGATGTCTAACGGTAGTTGGCTCCATGCCCGCGAAGTGTCGATCTTTTGGAGCCAAAGCCACCTTGCTTGTAGGGCGTAATCTGCTAGCTTGAGGTCTGAAATGCCAAGTCCTCCATACTCGGTTGGCCTGCAAGCTGTTGGCCAAGCCACCATGGCCTTCCCGCGGATTGGAGCGTCACCGCCGACCCAGAAGAAACGCCGACAGATTGAGTCAATTTCCTTGATGGCCCACGGCGGTAGGGAGTCTGCCATCATAGAGTAGATGGGAACTGCTCTGAGCACCGATTTTATCCATACCAGTCTTCCGCTCCTGGCCATAAGTGATCCATGACAGGGAGGCAGCTTCCTTGCGACCGCTTCGACAATCGAGTGCACGTGGGTCTTGGGCAGCTTCTTGGTACTGAGCTGCAGAACCAGGTACCTAATCAGGAACTCTTGTATCTGGCATCCGAGGATACTGATGATCTCAGGCAAAGTGTCGCCCCCTCCGAAGATCGGTGTCACAAAGCATTTTGACAGGTTTGTCATAAGGCCCGAAGCCTCGCCAAAGACCTGCAGAATGCGCTTGACTGCTGTAGCTTCTTGCACCGTGGGCCGGATGAAAAGAATCACGTCATCCGCGCACAGGCTGCAATGAAATTTAATTTCCGGTATTGACAGCGGGCGCAGGACCCCATCTCTGGTAGCCTTGGCGAAGAGTTTGTGCAGGACGTCCATGGCGATGATGAAGAGCATAGGTGACAGGGAGTTACCTTGACGTACCCCCGGTAGTGCCTGATCGGCGGACCTTGTTTCCCATTGAGCATTATCCTGGATGAGGCCATGGACAGTAAAGAGGCAATCCAGGCGCACCATCTGTCCCCGAATCCGCGCGCCCGCAGTAGCTCCATCAAGAATGGTCATGAAAGGGTGTCGAAGGCCTTGGAGATGTCCAATTTCAGCAATAGCATCGGAATTTTCTTTTTCCGAATGAGAACCGATGCACGCTGAACGAACTTGAAGTTGTCTTGTATGCATCGGCTTTTGATAAACGCATTTTGGTTCTTGTCAACCAGCAGCTCCAGCTTGGGTGCCAGACGCAAGGCGAGTACCTTGGAAACGATCTTCGCGAAACTGTGTATCATGGTGATGGGCCGAAAGTCACCTGGGCACGACGCACCGGTTTTCTTTGGCAGGAGAACGATGATGGCGTTGTTCAGTCGTTCCAGACCCACGATGTTGCCGTTGCTAAACTCCTGGATTACCGCCATGACGTCACTGCCAATGATGTGCCAGGCGGACTTATAGAATCGGCCCGTGAATCCGTCTGGACCGGGCGCACGATCCGCCGGCATCTCCCTGATTGCCGCCCAAACTTCTTCAGTGCTGATGTCGGCGTCCAGGTCGTCTAGCGGCAGCGGTTCGATCCCAATAGCATGGAAGTTAATTGTGGTTCCAGAGTCGAAGGCGCTGCCGAAGACGCCCGCGAAGTGGTCGAACATCCCTCTCTCCATGGCCTCATGGTCGGAGATGGTGTGACCCGCGATCGATAACGACGGGATGAACTGCCGTCTCTTCTTGCCCCTCGCAATCAGATGGAAATAAGCGGTGTTTGCGTCGCCGTCGGCTAGGTGTCTCACCCTCGAGCGCTGCCTGGCCATGGTGCGTTCCAGCGCCGCCAGCCCCAGACATGTCATCTTTGTGCGCTTCCTCAGATCAGCTTCTGCCGCGGTTAACGTTCTGTGATCCTGCGCGGCGTCGAGCCAGTGGACGAGGGCTCTGGCCATGAGCAGTTGGTCCCTAATGGTGCCAACTTTGGTAGCGGCCCATCGCTGGAGGTTTCTGACCAGGCCTCTCAGTATAGCGTCCAGTCTCAGGATCGGCCCAGTTTGCCGATTGCAGGCCCAGCCCTCCAGAACTGCTTGTTCGAAGTCGGGGAACCGAGGCCAAAATACTTCGAAGTGGAAACTGAGGGGTATGGCATTATCATGAGATATCTTCTGATGTTCCCTCTTTCCTGTTTACATGGAGAATAAAACAAGACGAGTGCCAACTGAAAAGAATCTGAATAAATTGCGCTGTAGCGAATTTGGATCTTAGTATCGTGTATATGGAATTACTAGACTGACAAAGTTGATGCCATGATCTTTGTATTTTTTAGATAATGGATAGAAATCCGGCCTCTATATCCACACGGCAACATACACAGCCAACCATGATCTTTTTATGACTAGCCTGTCAGAATGTTAGTCCGTGGCTTATGGACAGACAGGTAGACTTCTCAGACGCCATGTAGTATGGCACTTGGAACCAATGACTTGTTGCTACATGTATATATTATTGAAAGTCAAGCTTGGAGTACCAAACCAAAAATAATGTCAAGTTTATGCGTTGTTGTTAAAAGTTTTGGCTTTTCTTTTTTACTTTTCAAAACTGAAAAGGTAATGAGAGATACAAAGGGACAGTACACAGTTGCACCTTATCATGACTGCATCCTACTCTCTATACATAGCCGTCTTCTTGCTGAGCCATCACCATGCAACAGCTGCAAGCCTAGGTGAGAATGAGACAAGCAGGATGGTCAAGAAAACATTGACTGGTGTCAGTGGGTCAATCGTGCTCGTGGACTGAGATGCAATAGGAATTGCAATCCAAGGGAGTGGTGGTGGTATATCTATGCATGGAAAACACCCAAAGCTATTTCAAGGGTGCATGCTGCAGGCGTCAGCGGCGATGCTTGCACGGTCACCATGGGAGTCCTGCTACAAGGGGATGAGCGGTGACCACAAGCCCGGTGGTTATTGCACGAGTGGCTTAATTCCACAATTCTATCAAGATCATTTCAAAGTTGCTTGCAAACATGCTAAGCCTAGTTCGGTCTGCTAAACCATTGATGGAAGGATCAGCAGAGACGCAAAGTCAATGTGTGTGATACGAAGAGAAAACAAATGGTGTATGTAGAATTGTTAATAAAAATTTCAGCTTTTACTTTTGTGATGTTTTTCATACAGCAAAAGGCACCTATTATTTTTCTCATACGATCTGCAAAAATGGGCCGAGTCTGCCCCTTTCATGGACTTGTCAGCTGTTACTACTGTAAAAAAATGTAAGTTTAGCACTGCTATTTTTTTTTTTTTACTAGCAAGGGCCATCTAGTTTAGCCTCTAGTATCGATAATTCAATGTTCAAAATAAAGTTCCTGACTTTAGAGTGACATGACTGAAAACAAATTTAGGTAAAAGTTGGACAGCCAAAATAGGCTTCACCTTTGTTTTACGGGAAACTAGCTTAGTCGACCTGAATGTTATATCAAGGTTTGCAACTTTCGCATGCAGGATTTGCCAAAAAAAAAAGGCACAAGTAGAGAGACGAAGCACAAGCTAAGCTAGAAATTGATTCGGCGGTTATCCTTCCAATTGCGCAGCACTGCTTTATCTGTCGATCCAAGAGGGGCATGATGTTGCTAGGCCAAAGATTGAAGTCATCAGACATTTGACGAAGTAATACACAATGGCGCCCGCAGG
Source organism: Saccharum hybrid cultivar R570 (assembly GCA_038087645.1). Taxonomy (NCBI): domain Eukaryota; kingdom Viridiplantae; phylum Streptophyta; class Magnoliopsida; order Poales; family Poaceae; genus Saccharum; species Saccharum hybrid cultivar. Next base: position 3,443,600 of record JAQSUU010000809.1, on the reverse strand, counting down.
ACAGCTAACCTCAACTCCATTCTAGCGAAGTAATGGTTCTTGGCGGCAGATGGCGAGCACGCAGGGGTGCCGGATGGCTGAAAGATCAATAAGCTGTGCCTCAGTTGCTGGTAGACAAGCTTCCCTCCACCTGGAAACAGGCATTTGGCCATATGCAGGAATGACGTATCGGTGATTTGGCCTCTTGCTACTGGTAGTGGCGACGGCCGAGTCTCGCCACTGCCGGATGGGGGACGCATAAAACATCGGAGATCTCATGTGTGTCCTTGACGACGTCCTTCCCTAAATTCCCGCTGCATCCCAGTCCATAGTAGGATACACTACACAACCCACCGATGGCAGTCAATCTGTATTCTCTCATATCCCTCTTGTTCTTCTACCATGCACAAAACACGCATTCTCGTTGGTTGTAAGGCACCGTGAGAAGAAGGTAACTATTTGTAGGAAAGCTAGGTGGAGATGCATTGAGTGAGAGACTGAGAGTGTCCGAGTGACTTTAGTTCTTCACACACCTACAAGTACAAGTAATCGATCTTGTTTCGAGCAGCACCTAAATCAATTTGTTCAAGATTGGCGAAAAGCAAGAGTACTATATATCTACGGGTGGTGGCGTCCGGTGGAGATGATGGACCTTCAATTCCACTACTTCAGTATGACGACGAAGGACATACTGGGATGGTAGTTGGGGAATGTGCTATACTACCACTCATCTCGCTCTCCCGGACAGATAAGGTCGATAAATGGAAACAGTCAGCATGTTTGAGGAGTGTGGACCATGAGTAACTTCTTAGAAAAAGGTTGGACAAGATCTTACCATTACTAATTGGAGGCTCCAATGTAACCTCCACGTTAATTCTCACGAGACGCGCTAGAAAAAAAATAAATATAAAAAATTCTCACATTAATTAGAAGCATCAAGCCATCAGATCAAAAGACTTAGTGATCCGTAACCATTATATCTATTATATTTTCTATAAAACTAACCACCTTAGCCATTATTGTATACATGCAAAGAAGGAAAAAAGATAAATATATTATTTTAAAATCTACGTACTACTACGTACCAAGAAAAATGAAAAGATAAACGGAGATGCTGGTGCCCGGATGATATCCGATCTGATATTGATCCGTTAGAAGGTACGGTGGACAGGGACGATTTGTTTCCCCGGCGCACGCTTGCACTCCGCACCCCCCGCCCATGCCTACTTTTCACGCGCTCACCCAGGGGGCCATGCCCGTGGGGACCGCTGGCGTCCCTTCCTGCTTCCCACGCGTATCACATGTACAAAACTCGATCTACTTTAGAAACATTCAGATGCAACACTTGCAACATACATTTTAAGACAGTTGAAACACTTGAAACATGCGTCTGAAACACTTGCAAAAAACACTTGAAAATCATTGCTAACATACGCAACATGCAGATAACACACTTGTAACATATGTGTGAAACATATATATGCAACATCGAGATAAACACACTTGCAATATACGTCTGGAAAAAACAGATGAAACATTAGGGACAAACGCTTGCAACATATGTGTACAATCATTGCAACATATGCAACATCCCAATCTACTTTTGCAACATCCTAATCTATTTTGCAACATCCATATGAAACAGTTACAACATACCTATAAAGCAACTAAAACATTTGAAGTGTACACTTGCAACATGCATCGTATCCCGGTGCAGCCTCCTCTCTCGTCTGCATCAGGGCACCGGCGCGCCACAACAGTAGCAGGAGGCAAGGCTGGAGGGCTTCCACACCAGGTCCCGACGCTTCTCCTTGCGCTGGCGGCGCCTGTCGGCATCGTCAGGCGGGGCGGGCAGCTGGGTGGGCGTGCGGAACAGAAGCAGGAGCAGCACGGCGGGCGGGTGGGGAGCAGCGTCAGGAGCGGCGGGCCAAGCGCGCTAAAGAGTTCCTTTGTAGCTGGCAACAGTGTTGTGCTTGCTTGATATACCAGTGTGGCACGAGATTACACATATGTTAAGGAGATATAGTAGTAGCATGTGCTAGGAAGAAATAGCGGTACTCGAGTCGTGGTCCAAAGGGCGAAGTGCAAAAGGCGGCTAATTCATACGCGGGTCCCTCCACATGTACTCCCTCCGTCTCAAAATACAGGTCGTTGTAGGACTCAAAAATACTAAGACGTTATAGCTCTGCGTATGTGTTGATCATACTCAACGTACCATCCAAATGTCAGTTCCTGTCGTCCACTTGCCTGAACATGAATTAAAAAGCAAATAACGATGTACTGATGCTCTCTGTACAGTGTGGAGAGTTGAATAAAAAAATGTTTCCCAGCCGGAGTGCTGCTCCCAAACTCCATGCTACAAGATGTCACCGTCAGCTGCAAGATTCCCATATAGGGGTGACAGTGTTTTTGTGCTTCGACATTGGTTTACGTGAGAACTCCTAGAACAGTCATCTAATTAGAGATGAGGGAATATATCCTTCTGCTCGATTTGTGTCATCCCTAGTAATTGCACCTATGGAAAATGCACCAGGGCTGCCGACAGAGCTTCCCACGGCCATGACGTCTGTTCTACAACGCCATATCCTGCTACATTTAGTGGCCGACATGGCCAGTATCAAACCGAATGGAGCTCAAGTTGATGTTGCCCATCGTCCTCCGAATTCCCTTTGCATTCCAGTCCTAGGAACACAGTCCATGAGCCATGGATGGCGGCTCTCATCTCCCTCCTCTTCTAGGCTTTTACCATTCTTGTTGGCACCTCGAGAGAAGGTAGCTATTTATGGGCTGGATCGGATAAGGTGTAGTTACACTGTGAGAGAGTGAATATGTGAGTTTAGTTCTTCCACCAACCTAGCGTACAGTAATTGATCTTATTTCGAGCAACACAAGAATAAGCACTACTCCATCCGTTCCAAATTATAAGTCGCTTTGACTTTGTTGGTACATCCATTTTACTACGCATCTAGATAAATAACATGTCTAAATACATAGCAAAATGGATGAATCAAAAAAGTCAAAACGACTTATAATTTAGAACGGAGAGAGTATATATCTATAGGTAATTACGTCCGGTGAAGACGACGGGTCATCTATAATCTAGTACTTCAATATGATGGGGAGACTAGTGGTGTGGCGCACCAAGCCGCTGATTCAGCTTAAAGGCTGCTCCCTTGGTCAGAGAGAGAGAGGGGGGCACCTCCAACACCCATGGCCACTCCCTTCCTCTGCTCTTAGTACGATGATGATTGGGGTTGGGATTTGGGAGTAGGGATGGAAACGGATCGAATTTGCATGGAATCGGATCCGGATATCACCTTTTACCACATTTTAATTCGGATTCTCAGATTTGAATTTCTATTGTTGCTTTCACTTTTCAATGAATCACTGTTTTGGAGTTGAGTAACTAAGACGGCGTTATTCATCAGTCATGAGTTCAACATGCAGTGGAAGGCGTGCATCTCATGATCTTATCTATATGAACGGCATAAGACGATAAAGCATAGTGCAGCCGCCATTGGATGTTCAGCACTCATTAAGCACAAACATGTGGAGCAATGCAACAATATGGCATCCAAGAATTTAGCACGTAGAAAGCTCATGGCGGTACATGCTCCGCGGCATACCAAGATCAGATTTTGAGGCCCTTAACTTCCCTCTATGTAAACACAATTACATCCTGGTGCTTGCAACGATCCTCCCATTGGCTGAGTCCGTCGAGCTAGGCTGGAGCGGCTCACCGAGCATCACCGTGACACCGCACACACCTTGTTCCTTAAATTCCAGCTGCATCCCACTCCGTAGAAACGCCACTGGCAGTCTGTCTCCCTCCTCGGCTCCTCGCTCGCTCTTCTACCATTCTCCATGGACACAAGGCACCGTGAGGATAGGAGGTGTGGTAGCTATTTATGCTAATAAGGCCGGAGTGGTTGCACGTACGTACTGATGACAGAGATACTTAAGTTCTCCACCCACCCGTCCAGCCTCCAGTAACTTATATATATCTTGTTTAATTCAAGCAACACCCGGCTCATCAGCTATATATATCCACGACCAAAGAAGAGAAAAAAAAAACACTAGTGCTAGTATACAGTAAGACTATCAGGTTGTTAGACTAGCACTCAGATCACTCGGCCAGCCATGCACACAAATAATACAAATCACCATCAAAATAATTAAAGCAGTAGTGCTCTCCTCGTACTTGTGTTGCCATTTGACACACTTCATAAGACTGATGACCATCCGTAGCCACTGTCCATGGTCAGATGCCACGCATGAGAGTGTTGCCTCCCATATGACCCGGCCTGGATTGCAAGTGCTCGGGTTCACGGCTTAACAGGTGACAGCAGATCGATCTACAATGACCTGGATCGAATGGTTGGATGCCCTGAATTTGATCCAACGCCAGACGGCGGTCTAACGGGCGACATGGACAAAACCACCACAGCTGGCGGTTTGGCTCAAGATTCGTATACATGCAAGATTGAATGGTATTGATTTGGTATCGTAAATAATATCGACATTTTTTATAAATTTGGTAAAACTTACAGCAGTTTGAATCTGATTAAGAAACCTATAAGTTCATTCTTTTTATGACCGAGGTAGCATTATATGTTGTATCATTGAATGTCAAGCTTGAACCACCAAAATAAAGAAACAATAATTTGTAAGCTCCTCAAGGTTATTAAATTTTTTTACTCGTAAGGTTCATCTAGTTTAGCCTCTTTCCATTTTAGACTTTTGAACACGGAAAACTAAAAAATTGGTACGGATGATGGAAGAACGGTACACAACGGGATACCATGCATGGGATTGTATCCTACTCCTACCTATAAATAGATAGGCTCTCGCTGCCATGACCAGCAGCTGAAAAATGGAAAAGGTTGTATGTGTATCATTCAGATGCTTTCCAAGTATATATAGAACGACATACCAAAGCGGAGACAGTCAACAAAAAAAAATTGAGTGGCATCATTGGATCGTGTATGTTCTGCACCTCCTGGGAGTGAGATGCAACAGGAATTCGCACTGAAGAGTAGCTCCTCGTGGTAGAAACAGAGCAACACGATGGTTCTGCATGCCATCGCCAATTCGCCATGATGAAATGAGATACTCATGTTGGCCTCCTCCACCCTTTCCCGTTGAAACAACGCAGGGACAGGGGCATTTCCATCACGTTTCAGTGATAGTGCATTTAGACTTTCAGGGGGCCTGTTCGCTTGGCTGAAAAGTCATGGCTGAAAATACTGTTCGCTGATTTGTTGTGAGAGAAAAATACTATTCGTTGGCTGAAAAAGTACGGCTTATAAGACAAGCGTACATATGTTTCCTTGATATTACTCCCTCCGTCTAAGTTTATTTGCACGTTTGGAGTTCAAATTTTTTTTCCCAAATTAATCGGTCTCGTATAGGTCTGAACCTGGCGGAGCGTGCAGTAGTGGCAGAACCATCAGAGCAGTGCAGCACTAGACAGCCGCACAGCGCCAACGTGTCCGACCAAAAAAATAAAAAAAAAGAACTCAAAAACAAAAGGAAAACAATAAAAATCAACGGAGGCTCCATCGGTCCAGAAGCTACCCGGGGCTGCGTGACCCGCCCATCCTGCCGTAATAAAAAGGCTGCCGTACTGGAGAACTCCCTTGCCTCCCCAGGGGCCACAGCCATCAGTCCACCACTGCAACTGACATCTATAGGGGTATTTTGGTAATTTTTCATCCATCTTGATTGCCGTGTCCAATTCTATAACTGCAAATATTTTTTGACGGAGGGAGTACAAAGTAAGAAGAGTGATACGGACTAACACTGTGTATGCTGGACACAGCTTTCGTTCCTCCACTGCTACTCTACACGGAAGAGTTCCTTTGTTTGTAAAGTTAGTGATCACTAACCAGTCCTTGACACTGATTGTTATGGCGTCGTTTTCACTTGTCAGGACTCGTGTTTGGGGTTGGGTAACAAATGACGACGATATGCATCTGTCATTGCTCGTCCAAGGTCACTTTGGAATGCAGACATTTCACGGGAGTTATTTTATAGACAAAATAAAGGATTTAGAGAGAAAACGACCCAGCGTTTCAAAGGGTGTAGTAGTGGAAGGCATGCATCTCATGATGATTTCGTATATCTGATTTGCATATGGTAAAAGCTAAGCTACGCCAGGGTTAGCAACTTAGCATTCATTAGGCCCAAACTTGTGATCTGTGAATCAACAATGACAGCCCAAGAAATTGATAGGTAAAAGGCTCTAATGCCGGCACAAGCTCCACGTACGAAATGCTACTTTCTTCCATCCTCCCAATCGATTGAGTCATGATTGAGCTTGGCTGCTCCTCAGCTGCTGGTCGACCATCACAGCGACGTTCGGTGCACCTTAGCTCGTGGTTCACTATCAAAGACACTACGCACGTTGGGAAACTTTGGGGCCTGGCACCGGCAGCCACGAGTGCAGCCATTATCGAACCGAACAGAAATCAGAGTTCATGTTGAGCCACGCGTTTGCTACCACCATGTACCCTAAATTCCAACTGCATCCCATTCCATAGAAAAGGCCAATGGAAGACGGTATTCTCACATCTCCCTCCTCGCTCCTCTACCATTCTCGTTGGTCACAAGGCACCATGAAGTGCTAGGTACTTATAAGGAGTAATTGCATGAACTGACCAAGAAACTTTAAGTTCTTCATCATTCGCCAACTAGCCTGTCCTCCGACACCTACCTCAGTTATTTATATAGGCTCAAAGAAGAGAAGCAATAATAATATTACTAAGTGGCTAGTGGCAATGATGGACCGAGGACCATCTATTTTAGTACTTCAGTGTGATGGGGACTTTTTTAGCAGATAGGGAAATCCGAATAACGAAGCAGGTGGGAAGAAGCAGAGAGAGATGGCAAGGAAAGCTTGGTTTTAGAGAGGAGAGATTGTTTACCTTACAAAAATTGTCCACCCTCTCCACACTGGGAAGGGAACATATGTACGGCTCGCAGGCCTTTTGCTCGCATGCACACGCTCACTGCTTAACCCGGTCCAGGCAGGACACACGGAGACTCGGCCTGGTGATGCCATTGCTTTGGCGGCTTGGTCCATCTTCGTGTTGGAGCACCTCCTGGTTACTGACAAACTTTCCTACCTAAGATGCCAATCTAGCTTAGAAAAGGTCATTGAGCATAATCCCACGAGTCGTCTCTGCCATATGATTTTAATTTTATCTATTTTACTTAAAAATATAATATTTCTCGATTTACTTTCCAGTATAGACATGCTTACAATCCAATCGTAGGTATTCAAAAAATGAACAAGATCAACAAATTAAAGAAAAAGATTGTTATATGATGAGTGGGTTGACCCATTATACCGATTGGGTCAATAGATTCCGGTCCTACCGATCCATTTTAGACTACATTGGCATTACTTTTGTGGGTCAGATCAACTACCCAATTGGTTGACCCCCGACCCAAGCCCATCCCTATCCATAACCCAATCAGTCTACCCTAACTCCAACCATGGCAACCCGGCAGCAGCTTCCTCGACTTGTCAGTCGCCTCCATCTACAACCCTATCATTTGGCCGACGATGGTTGCTCGTTGGCGGCGCTGTTGCCCACAGCAGCGCTCGATGCGACAGACACGGATGCTTGAGAGATTGGAAGAGAAACAAAAGACAAACAGCTAGATGAAGGATAGTGTTGGAAAACAGGGGTTTCCAGTAGGTGAGATGCGCATTGGACCTCCGCCCAAACGGGTGCCTTGGGCGGAGGTAGTGGGAAGGTTTATCAGGTGGGACCAGGCGAAACTAGGGTTTCATAAATGAATCCACCGACCTCTTTTACACAGCGTTCAAGTCCCCCTTTTATAGGACACCGCTTGCTATCACCCTACTTTACATTTTTACCCCTTGACAGCTAAGGTACATTCCTAGGATATTCCCACGCTAGTACAAATCGTTAAGGGTAGCTCGGGTCTTCTCTTCTTCCACCGCCTTTGCTTCCTGGGCCGTAGCTGCGGGCTTGTAGGCGGCCCACGGCCCGATGTTGTGGCTCCACGGGAACTCTCTCCTTGTCGGCGGAGGTCTTCTAGGGTTTCTCATGGTCTCCGCCCGGGAAGCCTTCACCTTGCTGCTTGGGTCGTCACCTCCGCCTATGCCGCAGGAGCCTCCGCCTATTCCGCTGGACTCCACCTATTCCGCAGGAGCCTCCACCTAACTTCCCTCTGACAAATCTTCATGGTGCTCGACCTCTGGCTTTTCATCGTGGCCTTCGACTTTCTTCATAGTGGTTCGGCCTTGACTTTTTCATCGCAGTCTCTGACTTTTCTTCAAAGCTCTCCGACCTCCGACTTTTTCATCGCAGTCTGCATATATCGTGAGATAAGCTCTTGCAAAGGTTAGTTTCGTCATCGAGCTCTTCGATCACAAGGCAACTCCCCCCAATAGATAGGCAGCGCTCAGAGCCTGCGGATATTTCCACGCGAAGTTCTCATTTTTTCCAAAGCGGAGAAAAATTGGGAGTAGGATAAGGAGTTGTTGGAGCATTGTTTTTTTCTTTTTTGGCTAAAATCTTAAGATTGGGAGCCGTTTTACCAAATTATTGGAGATGCTCTTAGTTTCCCTCTGTGTAAACACAATTATACATCATGTCGCTTGCAACAATCCTCCCATTGGTTGAGTCGCTCGGGCTAGGCTGCACAACAATGCCGAGTTGAGCATCATAGTGACACCGCACCGCACATGTTCTATGTCAGTGTGTTCCCTAAATTCCAGTTGCATCCCACTCCGTAGAAACGCCAGTGGCAGTCGGTATTCTCTCGTCTCCCTCCTCGCCTCCTCGCTCTTCTACCATTCTCGATGGTCATAAGCTAAGGCGCCATGAGGAGGTGTGTCCTAGCTATTTATTTATCGTATAAGGAGTGGTTGCACGGAGAGACTTAAGTTTATTCACCCACCCGCTCGGCCTCCAGGAACTTATCTTGTTTAATTCAAGCTAACACCCGGCCGGCTCATCAGCTATATATATATCCACGACCAAAACACTAGCTAGTACTAGTATACAGTAAAGACCGCTTACTTCGTCTGAGAGAGAGCAGACGATCGAGTGTTGGTAGACTACTGCTTCCTCTGTCCCAAATTATTATAAGATGATTTAGCATTTCTCGATTCATAGCATTTACTATGTATCGAGATATAAATATATATAGATGCGTAATAAAAGCTATGAATCTAGAAAAACCAAAACATTTTATAATTTACAACAGAGGCAGTACCACTCAGATCACTCAGCCTAGCCATGCACACAAATGAATCATCAACAAATAAATTAAAGCAGTAGCGCTCTCCACGTACTTGTTACTTTTTCTCGTCGAGAATACGTATAAGGGTTGTGCATCGGCAATGTCATCATTGCATCATTAAGGTAGAAGTTTATTTCCAATTATACACAAATAAAATGCAATGCTAGCCGCCCGTCCGTGTCCGTGTCCATGGCCGTACTACCCAGGTACTTACTACGTTGCTCATTGGCCCAAGAGCGATCTCTCTCTCTGCAGATTCAAACGCTAGTTCAAGACTGCTTTTTGTGAAATCTGTAGGAATTAATTATATCATGAGAATGAGGTGCCTCTGCTGGTGCTCTCTCCTTCCTGTTTACATGGAGAATAAACAAGATGAGTGCCGACTGAAAAGAATCAGAATAAACAAACTGTGCTGGCTCTTGCGAATTTGACAACCTAATATTCGTACATCCCGAATTACTACATACAAACTGATAAATAGGCTAGGATGATGGCGAGGTGGAGGCACATGGTCGATCGCCGTTGCCGGCCTAGCATTGTTGCACCTCACGGCGGAGGAGGCTGCCACACTTCACAGACTTTCTCTGCTTAATGAAATACGTGCCGAGCACGTTCTCGAAAAAACACTTCACAAGACTGATGACCTGCCGTAGCCACTGTCCACGGTCAGATTCCCCCCATTCCATGCACAAGTGGATTACCCAGATTATATTGCGAGCGCTCGGATTCACGGCTCAACGGGTGACAGATCCGATATAACCTGGATCGAATGGTCCATGCTGCGTCCCTCGTTGGATGCCCGGACCCAACAGCAAATTAAACGGTCTAACAGGCGATGTGGACTAAAATTGAACCATAGCCAGCGGTTTGGTTGAACATTCGTATACACACAAGATTTAATGGTATTGATTTCGTATCATAAATATCGATGTCTTTTTATAAATTTAATAAAAGTTACGACAGTTTGAATTTAACCAAACCTATAAATTCATCCTTTTTATGATGGAGGTAGCATTATATGTTGTATTATTACTGCTGAATGTCAAGCTTTGAACCACCAAAAGAAAATACTGTAAGTTCCTCAATGCTATATTGATTCGTTTTGACAGAAATAACTTTTTACTCACAAGGATTATCTAATTTAGTGTCTTTCTATTTTGGAGTTTTGAGCAAGGAAAACTAATAATAGAAAACTGATGCACGGACGAGGGACGATGGAACCGTACACAAAGTGTACCACGGGGTTGCATCCTTACCTATAAATAAGCTAGGTTCTCGCTGCCATGACCCATGACCGGCAGCTGAAAAAAGCAAGGTTGTGTGTATCATTCAGATGCCAAGTATAGAACAACATACCAAAGCAGAGACGACAATCAAGAAAAATACTGAGTGGCATTATTGGGTCATGTATGTTTTGGGAGTGAGATGTAACAGGAATTTGGATCGAAGAGCCTCATATAGCTCCAGGTGGTAACAACAAAGCAAGCAACAAAATGGTGTGCATACCAGCGCCATGATCAAATTATATTAGATGTTCATGTTGGCCTGCTGGACCCGCCGGACCCTTTCTTCCCGCTGGCACTATCACAGGGACCGGGGTATTTCTGTGACGTTTCAGCGATGGTGCATTTGGACTACCCTACAGACAATGGCTACGTGTGCTGGCCTTCCGTTCCTCCACTGGCCAGTGGCCACTGAAACTTTTTTTTTAAGAAAGGACGGCAAAAACTTTGCCGTGATTTCTATTAGACAAAGAAAGAAAAAAAGACAAATGCCCCGCCCGGTTTTTTGAATGGAAACTGGGCCAAAAAACCATACAAATGAGGGTACAACTTCGGCACAACCGCCGATCAATTAACAACTCAGCCACTACTTGCTCCGGGTAAACCACCGAGCCCAAATGCCAACGCGCCACTACTTCCTCCGACTTGGTAGAAACGACCCAACTAAGCACTCCACTTGGTCAAAAACGACCCAACTAAAACCTCAAACTGGCCGAAAACACGACCCAACTAGCACAACACAACTAAAAACTAGTAAAAACAAACAAACCAAAGAGAAGAAGCTGAGCACCACCAACGAAAACCAACTGAAGCACCACTATGGCCAGATAGCAACGGAGCAGCGGAACAGTGCTGGAATGCCCTGCGACGCCTTCAAGAAGGACACGACGCCAAAGGCGCCGACATCGCAGTCCCGCATGGGAAGGTTTTCACCTGCAAACCAAAATGGGCAAGAGAATAGGTACGAGAAGGACGCCTCCAAGGAGGAAGCAATGTCCGCAGACGTCGCCATCCAGGCTTTCACCATGATCTCTCACCCCCACCCACCACCGTCCGCCAAAGGCCACCGCAAAGGAGGCAGTCATGAAGGAAGGCGCAAGTGACGAATGCGGACGTCCCCGCCGACACCCAACGCCACTACGCGTACCGCGAGCGTCCTTGCAGTAAGCGCAGCCGCATGACGACGCCCCCGACCCATCATAGAGATGGGACACGGCAAGCCAAGGGGGCTGCCCGCCAGACTAAGAAGCCGGCGAGCCACCACGGTGAACCGCACGACCATCGCCCCGAGGAAGGACGACGGGCAGCAGCAGCCAAACCCGCAGAGAGGAGAGCCGCATGAAGAGGATGCCCACCGCTATGACCAACCAAAACCGGCCAGCAGCAAGCCGAACGAGGCAGCGGCAAGGGAGAAGGAAGCCGACGGGTAGGAGAAGGGGGCCAGGGAAGTGGAGGTAGAAGCCCTGGCCGCCCAACCCACAGACACCCACTCCCGACCGCACCTAGTCGCCCTCCACGTGTCCTCGGCCACCGGACTCACGGATCCGGCCTCCTGTTGACGGTAGATAAGTATCATTTTTTAACCGTCAACATAGCATGAAAAAGGACTAAACAATAATTACCACTTAGATATAGAGGGTTTACTGACATAATTCCATGATTTTTGGTGAATGTCTGTTTCTGCAGGGTGTCAGTTGAAAAGAACCCAGGAAGGCCCACATGTCAGGTTTACGTAGAGACAAAAGGGCTACACACAATTTTTCTGTAATCTGAAATGTATGAGAAGGCTCTGGACCAAACAGGAGGCGAATCTGGCTCGGAAGCCGGGCGGCCGCCCAAGGGTGGGGGCGGGCGCCCCACCTACAGAGCCAATCAGGCTCCACCTCCTGGATCATGCCTCCACCGCCTTTGAGGATCAATAATAATCGTAGATCAAGGTCGGTTTGATCCGAGGGCTGTGGTGCTTCCTAGAGGGCTATATAAGCAAGGCCCCTGGCCCCTGGAGGAGGCATCCCTTGAAACCCTAATTCATTATTTCCTGTGAGAATTAGCAAGGAGGGGTCCCTTGAATGGATCTCTCTCTTAGGGTACATATAAGAGAGATGAGCTTTGTAGTCTCCATGTGAGATTAGAGTTCTTCTTCTAGATTGAGAGAGTTAGAGTGGAGGGATGAGTTGGAGGAAGCCCGGCATGTCGGTGTCTCCTCTCCGACTTGTACCTGCGGGATCAAGTCTCCTAACCCGAGGCTTGGTTCTAGGATTCTTCGGTAATTCAACTTCTAATACTAAGTAAGTACGTTGTTATTATTGTTCTATGGTTTACGAGTTTACTTTATTCTCTTCCATGGTAGAGGGTAGGGTAATCGTCTGTAACGTAAGCGTGGTGCTTAGGCTAGAGATACTCGTAGATATCCCCTGTCTGGCCGGATCCGTGGTAGTAGCGCGGGACATGACAATCCCGTTGCTTCCTTTGTACCCCACATTCTGTTAGAATGATTGGTAGGATTAAGTGCCCTGGTCAAGCATCCTCTGTAGTGTCTCTTTTCCATCGGTATGTCCCCATAGACCAATAGTTTCATAGCTTACCATAGGTTGGAACCAGACTATCGTCGTAATCTTCTCTAATCGCTTATATCTTCGCTACCTTGTAGTGCGGCCTAGGGGTTAAGTATAGATTTAGGTTAGTCATCGCACGCTTTCTCCTTGCGGATAAATAAATATGATACTCTGGAAATATCTCCCGGGTGAAATGCTCACCGATATCCGTGCGCTTGCGGATCCTTTTCTGTGTGCGTTAACAAATATCAACACCGCCGAACCCACGGATCTGGCCACAACAAACCAGAGGAAGCCCCCCCCCCGCGCGGATCTGGCTGCCGTCCACCGCGGCCCGCCAGAGCTAGGGCCAGCCATCACAGTCCGGCCATCCCCCTCCCAGATCCGGCCACCCAGCAAGCTGAGCAGTGATGGGAACGTGATTCCCGATCTTCCGTCAGGTTCAGGATAAACAACGATTTGGTCGGAGAGCGACACACCGATCCGGCTTCAGATCACAAAGACCGAACCCTACAACCTTAGCACCACGTCTTCTCTGGTTATCAACCGTGTCACAATCCGGTTGACCTCGCCACGAAGGCTAATCCCTACTATGAATCGAAGAACACAAGCAAAAACAAGATAAAACGCAACTCAATTGAAGTGACAATTGCGGATATATGATTAAGCACAGGAAGTTGGGGTCTCACAAACCGATAACGACGACTGTTCAAAGACAGATTGATCTAAAGCAAAACCCCCAAACCCTAACATAGGCGGCAGTTACTGATTATAAAGCCTAAGGGGCATTCAAGGACCCCTACTCATGTCGCTAAGAAGTCTCGACACGTTAGAAGGGCCAAACGGCCCAAAAGACGGCGATGCAGCGCCCTAACAGATTCTAGACGTCAACTTGTTTTGACGATTTCCGTTGATTCCAAAGGAATTTGGGTCTCAAACCAAAGCCATCGGTTAGCTTATGAAATTATATTTCCATCCATATATGGATCATCGAAAACGGAGTCCGGATGCATCCTGGGCGTCTATTTTACTACAGATTGGTCCTGAAGCCCGAGATGGACTCAAACTTTATATGGATTGGACCTCCAACTTGGCTTGGACGCCCATGCTTGACTCCTAAGGTGGTGGCCAAGGAGGAGGACGTCCTTGGGCATCTCTTAGGTGTTCTACATCTTCTTGGGGTGTGCTCCAACTTGGGCCTGGGTCCCAAGTGTGAATAACAAGCCCGCGACGACGTCGTAGCCCCGACAAAAATAACGGCAGAATGTCTCGATGATTTGGAGATCTTGCCAATGTGATATTGAGGTGGGACTAGATCTATTTGAAAGCTTATCAAATAATCTTTCCATCAAATAAGCTTTCCATCAAGTGCTCATTAAACTCGATCGCACTCCGGATGGATGAGTTATGGTCTTCCCAATGAAGCACTATCGGGCTGCCGACGAACCAAAAGTTCAACTTTACTGGACTTACACTTTGAGATATATTTATACCTACATTCAAATAACAACATGTACATGTGGAACCAAGTGAATTTTACCCAAAATTACTATGCAAATGTAGGAACGAGCGCACCTTATAATCAATGGTTGTATCTGATTGTGTCATGTCCTCATCATCCTCCCCTTCTTGATAACAAACCGTCCTCGGTTTGAGCTTAGTTGGAAGACAGATTGTAGGTAGTAGCCAATATTGCTCCCTTTCTTAAAATTTAACATGTTGCTTTATAACAAAACTTGGGGATCTTGACATGACATGATTATATCTATTGTAGGCCTCGAAATTATCATATTGTTGCACAACAAAAGGAGATTTCAGATTTGAACAAATATAAACTCTGTGTACCATATACTCTCATTTATTATTATATTTGCCAATAAAGTGAAATGTACATCTAGATGACCATGACAAATTAGCAAACCAAAATTTCTCTGTCAAAGTAGTAAGAGCACACAGAGTATCAAATTCAATATAACCCAAAGTATCTAAAGAATACAATAATTTTAGCTCATCTTTTTTAGCAGCAATGGGAAGCAAATTCTTATTTTTAGCACAAGTATTTGGTTCCAAAACAAAATCATCATGCTCATTCGAATTCTTATTTTCACCACAAGTATTCGGTTTTAAAACAAAAGCACCATGCTCATTCACTAGTTGTGGCATATGTATATTAAAAGCATTGTCACACAACTCTTCTTTATCACAAGCACTGTCAGAACAATTATTTTGTGATAAAGCAAATTCAGATTTTGTGTCCACTAAATGTTGCTCTATTATAGCATGAGTGGTGGACAAATTCAGCACATCATCACCAATTTGAGCATTATCATATTTTGTAGCAAGCATAAAAGGATCTTCTAGTCTAGGTACTTGGTGATTTTTATTTTTAATATCAACCTCTTTGTTCTTAGTAGAAACACTCTCTTTATGAAGTTGTACAATTTCAGTCGAGTTTAAAATTTTACCATGCTCCAAAGTGGGTGTGAGAGGTGGTGGTGAAGATGCTGCTGTAGCGGTGGAAACGGCCACTCGTCTGCTTATCGCAGTCTCGATCTTCGTGAATACTTGCTTCACCCTTGCTAAAACCTGGTTGAGGTTGTCGCCAATGTTGGTCTGGTTCTTTAGTTGATGTCCCTGCAATTCTTTTTCTGCAAACATAGCTAGCTGAAAGAACTGGTTTGTAGTGTTAAAATCTTTATAATAAATAATATCCTGAATTTCACGTCTCAAACCATCATAAAAAACGACAAACTTTATCCTCCGGATCCTCCTCTATCCCACAACATATTGCACACTTTTGAAACTCTACATAATATTTCTGGACAGACATATTACCTTGCTCTAAGCGTTACATTTTACGTTTATAAGATGGAGGAATAAAATGATCACGTATTGTTTCTTTAAGTCTATCCCATGATTGAGGTTGTTGATGCAAATTGCCTAGTTCTCGCCACCAGAATTGAGCAAAAATTTTGAATTCCCTAGTGGCATATTTAACTCTATGTTTCTCAGGAACTAGGTGTGAATTAAACTCTTGTTCTATAGCCATCTCCCAATCAAAATATTTTTCTCCATCTAAAAATTCAGAATAGAATGGTATGATTAATTTACCTCTCATACCTTAATGATTATGATATATTTGTGACGGTTGATTTTTCTTTATCCGATTCATCATTGCAAACATCTGGTCCATGATTTCCTGCAATTCACACTTAAACAGAAACTCGTTGTTTAAGTAAAATTCAAAACAAATATCCTGTCAACTATTTATGGGTTGGTGGAATCACACTCTTACACGTCTTACCAAGCTCTTACGAGTGTTCTTACCAACGCAAAGCAGTGGATGGTACAACCGGTGGCTGGTTCGTGATACCTGTGAGGGCGTGGCACCAAGATTGCAAGGATCTTTTTCTGTACTGATCTGGAGTATATATATGGAGCTTGGAAGGCACACAAAGAACATATATATATATATATATATATATATATATATATATATATATATATATATATATATATATATATATATATATGTGTGTGTGTGTGTGTGTGTGTGTGTGACACACAATTCAGTAACAGATAGCAATATTGAATAAATGTCTAGAGCACTTGTTCTAGTTGATGGCCTATACGTGTTCCTAGCACCAGTTGTGACACACAAGGGAGTAAAACAAGTATGAAGGTAGCAATGGAAATACGGACAAGGCAAAAGGCACTACAAAGAATAGAGTTATCGAATGTTCCTTATGTGCTCCTTTTTTATCTCTTCTCTTTTGCTATTTTTTTCTTTTCTCTTTTTTTGTTCAAATTTTTTTCCTTGCTTTTACTCTTTTGATATTTTTTTTCTTAGCAAGGAGCACAAAACAATAAACCCCAAAAAATTTGAGTTCAATTGGATAAAAGATGTGGTCTATAGAAAATCAGGAATGTGCTCAAAAAGCATATCAAAACTTGTGGGCCTGAAAACTCGATTTTTCTGATCGAATTTCGAAAATCCAATTTTTATGAACCCAGCTTTGCTAGGATGAAACGGATTTAAAATTTTCTGGCATTCTCCGTAGATATAAAATTTGCCCTGTTTCGAGTTCGGATGTAAAAGTTACGACTGTTTTAAAGAAGCTGCTCGAATCAGGGTTTCAGTGGACACAAGATGCAAACTGATGGTGATACGGGATGGCGGCGGGTGGAGGGATCAACACAAACTAGAAAAGAACACAATCTAAACCAGCAACAAGACCTTGACCTAGGACACAAACTCAACACGGCGGACTCTGAAACTGAAATATACAAAGGCTATGGCGCGGATTGTTGTAGGACAGGAAACAAATATGGCGGTGGACTATGGGACGAAGGTGAAAATCAACTAAACTAGGATAAATATGAACTTGACGGTTTACCTGAGGCTCTGAATACCACTTGATGGGGACGTGATTCCCGATCTTCCGTCAGGTTTAAGATAAACAACGATTTGGTCGGAGAGCGACACACCGATCTGGCTTCAGATCACAAAGATCGAACCCTGCAACCTTAGCACCACGTCTTCTCTGGTTATCAACCGTGTCACAATCCGGTTGACCTTGCCACGAAGGCTAATCCTTGCTGCGAATCGAAGAACACAAGTAAGAACAAGATAAAACGCAACTCAATTGAAGTGACAATTGCGGATATATGATTAAGCACTCGAAGTTGGAGTCTCGCAAACCGATAACGGCGACTGTTTGTAATAGAACCGACCAATTATACGAAATTAAGTAAGAAAATCATCCATCAAGCAGACGATTTAGCAAACTTAAGCCCGTATAACCCGGTAGTCCGTGAAATCATGACGGATTTCAAACCAACTTACATACCAGCCAAGATCGTAATAAGTTTAGCGGTCACCATTACAAATTACATAAAAGTTCGCGTCGCAAATACATCAGAGTTTAAACATAGTTATTACAAACCAAGTTCAAATAAAAGTAGCGGAAGCATTTAGTTCAAACAACACACACTCACACAGAGTTTGAAATAAAGTACCAGCTCAGGATCATCTCCAACAAAAGCATCAGATGAGACGTAGGGAATGACCACTGCCCATGGTCCTAAGCTTCACCCATCGCAGGATAAAGGCAGTTGATACAGTAGTCGTAATACATCTGCCCATCTGCAACAAGTGGGAACAAAGCCCTGAGTACGAGAAGGTACTCAGCTAGACTTACCCGACATAACCAAAAATAAATTGACACCAAGGATCATGACAGGCTTTATGGTAGGGTAGCTAACTCATTTGCAAAAAGGCATTTTTAGTATTTAAAGAATCTTTTCCAGAAGCTTTGCATCAAGTTAAATCTTTATTAACCTGTCAACTACATTTGCACCTGTACTAGAGTAACATGTAATTAAACAGGTAAGGATAACCAATGATCATTAACAACTTCCATCATGTCATATTCCATATAACTGTCCAAGTGTTCCATCAATATTACTACGATGAAGTAACTCAAGTCAAGTGTTCACTATCCAGTGAACGATGGCGATTCGAATCGATTATTAACCAGCTGATAATTTATTCCTCACACAAACCTCACTCACCCGCTAAAGTGAGATATTGGTCACCGAGTCAACTATTCAGGTAAGTCTCGAGTTTGTCAGGAACCCCATGTACCCGGGGGCCGCCCGACTGCTCTTTGGCCTTATCATCGCGCCCCCGTGTCCTACCACACCTGCTCCGGTACAGTGCGTTGCGGGCAATCCACTCGGCCCGAATAATCTCCCAGCTTCGCGGTCGAAAGGTACATTATTCGGCCAGCTAAATGTAAGGCATGCGTTCAACATGACTCGAGGCCCAACAACGGTCGGTCCTTAATCGACACAGACGGAAAACACTACAGTCCGAAACCCTGCAAGTCTCCGTCCGGTCTCAATTTCACATTAACACTTAGCTATTCTACGATGACATACTTATTCAAGCAGATCCAGGTAACCACCTATAGCTCGCAGGTGACAGGAAATCACCCGACTTCTACCGGTCTAAGCAAGCTAAGCATTTCTTGACTACGAATACCAAGGTAACAAGGATATGGTAGAACGAGGGTAAACAAGGTATAATGCAGCAACGGTTGCAAACAACTCCTAAACGTAATGCATCAGTTAAAGTAAAGCATTAATAAAATATTTGCAAACCGGGAGAGAAATGCTCCGGGGCTTGCCTGTTTCGAAAGAGCTCGGGCGGTGGTCGGGGCACTCTGGAAGATCCTCACTGACCTCCTCGTCGGCTTCGGGCACCTCCTGCTCTTGCACCTCGGGCTGCTCTTCCGGCTCCTCGGAAACTGCTACCGGAGTTACTTCTTGCGATCCTGTATGATGCAAATGTATAAGTGCTCATGCCTAGGTGCATTGCAGAGATGACATGTAATGATCATGATGAATGAGATGTAGATGAATAGGTTTACTTTATTGCATAAAGTGAAAATACAACTCTTCTACAAGGTAGTCCACATCATCCAAGAACATGTACTAGTATACTACTACTACAAATATTCTCTACCATGCCAAGTCACCACAGAAATCTAAGATGCTTCAAAGATACACCAAAGCAAATCTTATCAAATAATCTTGCATTAACAAGGTTAATTAAACCCTAGTTGACACTATGTTTGAATAGCAACACTTCTTTTGGTAGCATAGAAAAATCTGATAAAATTACAGTGGCTTACTATCATCTAATTTAGCATGCCACAAAAATTTCATTACATTTGGAGTACTAGAACTGCCTACACAAAAATAACAATCTAAGGCCTAAAAATGAGCATAAAAATACTTTATACTATGAAAAGTATCAAACAACAGATTTAGCATTTTTCCTACATTCTACACAATAAACAATCACTATAGAAAAATTATTATATGCATGTTTTATTCATATTTTTCTCTCTATCAAAAATAACAATTATCAATAATAATAAGCACTTGTACTACACATCAAAATTTTTCTACAGAACATGCATGGCACATATTTTTCCTAGAAAGTACATTACACAAAAAGATTAACAAAATTGAAACCATATTTTTCTGAGCATTATATGATTTATTACATATTTAACAAGAAAACGGCAATTTCAATAATTAAATAAAAACCCTACAGAAAAGTATTTCAAACTTGACATGCAACATTTTTAGATCATAGATCTGGTCCTAAGAAGTCTACCAAAATTTGTTTCACAATTTTTGGAGCCAAAATGAGCAAGTTATGGATTTTAGAAGCCTTTTATCATTTTCTGGAAAAACATTTTATTTAAATCTTTTTGAATCCGACCGCTCAAGCGCTACACGCACCCCAGAACTGAACCCAGAGATCACACACGAGACAGACATGTGGGCCCGCAACCCCACGGGTCAGTCACAGGGAGGGAGAGAGACGCCGGCGGCCACAGCTCGCCGGCGGTGAGGCCTCCGGCCAGGCCAAGGTCACCATGCGGACCACCTCGATCTCACGAACTCGATGGCACACACGCGGTGGCCAACGGAGCTCGGAGGACCGGTCACCGCCGTCCATGGCGGAACGATGGCGCGGGTGGTCGCCGGCCGGCCATCCCCGACCACGATACGGTCACCGGAAGGGTGCTCGAGCACCGGTGAGTCGAGGCGAACAAGATGCGCGCGCAAGAAGGGAAGAAGGTGGGGCGGAGAGGAGTGGCCCACGGAACGGAAATCTCCGGCAAGCTCGGCCATGCTCCGGCGAGCAATACCCGTCGAAGGGGGCCTTACCACGGGAAACTGGTGCGAGCACGGGCTGCGCGAGGGAGAGGCGGAGCTCGGGGCAAGATGGAGGCGTCGATGGTGCGATGCGGTGGCCGGAACGGCAATGCCGGTGAGCTCGCGCGCGGCGGAACCGTGCGGGTGCGGCCGTGGGTGCGAGAGAGGCAGAGAGGGGGGAAAACACGAATGGAGAGGGAGGCGCTGCGGTCGACTTGAAGGCGGGCGAGCACGTGCGCGAGAGGGGGCCACCGGGCGCCACCCGGCCGGCGTCGCCGGCATGCGGCCGCCACGCGGCGGGCGCGGCCTGCCGCGGTCGGGACAGCGAGGCGGGAGAAGGAGACGGCCGCGCGGGCGTGGGCTGGGCCGCGGAGCTGCTGTGGGCGCGCGCGGGGAAGCCGGGCCGCTTTGGCCAGCGGGCCGAAAGGGAAGCGGCGGCCTGCTACGGTAAGAAATGGTTTTCCATTTTTATTTCCAAACAAATTTTCAAATAATTTCAATTAACAGTTTTAAAATCCCATTTTGAGCAAGAAGGTGACTTTTTCTGAAAATGGCCCAAAAATGAAAGTTGCTTAGAATTTAATTCTCTACAACTTTTATTAAGGGACCAACTCAAAATTCCCAACAGATTTTGAATTGGAGAATAAAAGCTAAATAGGGAGGGTTTTTGACCATTTTCCAATAATATTTTTAAAAGCAAAATTTGATAAAACTTTGAATACCAAAGTTGCTCCAAAAATTGTACTAACTAGTTCTAGGTGATTTAAAATTATAGCCACACATGTTTTAGTAGCCTAGCAAGTATAATTAGGGTGAAACAATTCTAAACCATTATATGCAACAATCATGTTCCACAGAAATGCTTTAACTCAAGATGCACTCTACTTCACATGTGATTATGAATGCGATGATGTATCATGCGTATGATCTGCAATGCTAAATGCATGCGTAACACCGGGGTGTTACAGCCCTCCCCTCTTATAAAAATCTTGTCCCGAGATTTGGGTTACGAACCATTTGTTATAAAAATCCTCATAAGCTTTTTGTAGGTATTCACCCGTTTCCCAAGTTGCATCCCCTTCGTCATGATGGCTCCACTGTATCTTATATGTTTTCACCACACTGTTTCGAGTAGCCCTCTCTTTAGAGTCCAAAACTCGAACTGGTTGCTCATGATATACCAAATCTGACTTGAGCTTTATGCCTCAGGGTTCGATTCTTTCCTCTGGAACGCGCAAACACTTCTTGAGATGCGATACATGAAAAACTGGGAATATAGCACCCATTGTCTCAAGTAACTCTAACTTATAAGCTACTGGACCCTTTCTTTCCAAGATCTTGTATGGTCCCACAAATCTGGCTGCGAGCTTTCTGCGTACTCCAAACCGTTTCTTCTTCATTGGCGTGACTTTCAGATAAACATAGTCACCAACTTCGAACACAAGCGGTCTCCTCCTTCTATCCGCATAGCTTTTCTGACGTGATTGAGCGGCTTTCATATTTTGCTGAATGATATGAACTTTCTTCTCGGCTTCTTCTACGAAGTCAATACCATAATATCTTCTTTCTCCTGGCTCGATCCAGTTTAGTGGTGTTCTACACTTTCTGCCATACATAGCTTCCAATGGTGCCATTTTGATACTTTCTTGATAACTATTATTGTAAGCAAATTCTGCTAAGGGTAACCATGACTCCCATGAACCCCTGGAAGACAACACACAGGCTCTCAATATATCCTCCAGAACAGCATTAACTCTTTCGGTCTGACCATCTGTCTGAGGATGATAGGCAGTACTGCGGATCAAACTAGTTCCCAATCCTTTGTGCAAGTGTTCCCAAAAGTGAGCAGTGAATTGTGACCCTCTGTCAGACACTATAGTCTTCGGTATGCCATGCAATCTCACAATCTCAGCAATATACTTCTCGGCATATTGAGGTGGTCGATAATCTGTCTTGACAGGTAAAAAGTGAGCTGTCTTTGTAAGACGATCCACGATTACCCAAATCGAATCATGTCCTTTCTGAGTAGTGGGCAAACCTGTGATGAAATCCATACTTATATCATCTCACTTCCAACTAGGAACGGACAAAGGTTGCAACAATCCAGCAGGTCTCATATGAATGGCTTTTACCCTACAACATGTGTCACATCTGGCCACATATGCTGCAATCTCTTTCTTCATTTTTGTCCACCAATAACGAGGTCTCAGTTCTTGGTACATCTTGCTACTTCCGGGATGGATAGATAACTTCGAAAGGTGAGCCTCATCCATAAGTTTATTCTTAAGCTCCCGATCCTTGGGAACAACAAGACGGTCATCAAACCACAACACATCCTATTCATCCACTCTAAAGTGCTTAGATGGTTCTTCTTTAATTTTCTCTTTGATGTGGAATATCCCTTTGTCGGTTTTCTGGCCTTCTATTATCTTACTCTCCAAAGAGCAACTAATCTGAATACTATGTAACACGGCAGGGTGCATCAGATCAAAACCATCTTCGAGCAAAGGTTGTGCATTCAGGCAATGTGACTTTCTACTCAAAGCATCTGCCACTACATTGGCCTTTCCAGGATGACACTGCACATTCAAGTTGTAATCTTTGATCAATTCTAACCATCTTCGTTGTCTCATGTTCAACTCTGGTTGGGTGAAAATATACTTGAGACTCTTGTAATCGGTGAAGATATTGCACACATTACCAAGTAGGTAATGTCTCCAAATTTTTAATGCATGCACTACGGCAGCAAGTTCAAGATCATGTGTCGGATAGTTGATCTCATGCTTTCTCAACTGGCGGGAGGCATAAGCAATGACTCTTCCTTCTTGCATAAGAACACAGTCTAATCCTATTTTTGATGCGTCGCAAAACACATCAAAAGGTTTTTCAATGTCCGGTTGTGCTAGAACTGGAGCAGTGGTCAACAGTTTCCGCAAGGTGTGGAAAGCTGTCTCACACTCCTCTGTCCACACAAACTTATGATCTTTCTGTAGCAGACTTGTCATTGGCTTGGCAATCTTCGAGAAATCTGGTATAAAACGGCGATAGTAACCAGCTAATCCTAAGAAACTTCTAACTTCTGAAACTGTGGTTGGTGTCTTCCAGTCCATAACTTCTTGCACTTTACTCGGATCTACTGAAACTCCATTTTCTGACAGAATGTGACTAAGGAAAGGAACTTTCTTCAACCAAAATTCACACTTGCTAAACTTAGCATACAACTTATGATCTCTAAGTCTGGTCAAGACAATTCTCAGATGCTCTTCATGATCCTTCTCGTTCTCGGAGTACACTAGAATGTCATCAATGAACACAACCACAAACTTGTCCAATTCTGGCATGAAAACCGTATTCTTCAGATACATAAAGTATGCAGGAGCATTTGTTAAGCCAAAAGACATAACAAGATACTCGTACAACCCGTATCTGGTGGAAAAGGCGGTTTTCGGTATATCTTGTGGCCTAATCTTTATCTGATGGTAACCCGATCTTAAATCTATCTTGGAGAACACTCTGGCTTTGGCTAACTGATCGAACAAAACATCAATATTAGGCAAAGGATACTTATTCTTGATAGTTACAGCATTAAGAGGCCTATAATCCACACACATTCTCAAAGTACACTCTTTCTTTTTCTTCACAAACAAGGCAGGACATCCTCATTCAGACTTACTTGGCCGGATAAACCCCTTTTTCAACAATTCCTCTAATTGCTTCTTCAGCTCAGCTAACTCATCCGGAGGCATCCGATAAGGTCTCCTTGAAATTGGAGCTGTCCCGGGGATCAACTCAATTCCAAACTCAACATCCCTATCTGGCGGAAGACCAGGTAACTCATCTGGGAACACATCCGGAAACTCACACACTACCGGAATCTGATGAATAGGAATGACTTCCATAGCACATGTCACACTCACAAGGTCTGTTCTTCTGGGCAATGGTACCTGAAAAGTACCCTCACCCTGGGGATCCTTAAGGGTAAGTACCCGACTCCCCGTATCTATAACTGCTCCCCAATCCTTCATCCAATTCATCCCTATGATGACATCCAGAACTAGTCCAGGCATAACTATCAAGTTTACTCGAAACTTTCGACTACCTAATTCAAGGGTTGCCCCTCGAACCATCTGATTGGTTAAAACATCAGCCCCCGCGGAACTTATACGGTAACCATAACTCAAATCTGTGCATAGTTGTTCATGTTTCCGTGCAAATGCTTGACTCATAAAAGAATGCGATGATCCAGAATCAAATAGAACAACTGCAGGGTGTTGGTTAACAGGAAACTTACCAGCGGTTACGGGCTCTCCCTCAGGAATCTCATCCACGGTGGTGTGGTGTACCCGAACAGTATAGGTCTGTTGCTTCTTTCTGGGCAGGTAAGGACAGAACTTTGAAAAGTGACCTAGCTGATCACAATTGTAGCAGGGTCCCCTCACTGTACCAGCAGATCCTATAGCTCCCTTAGAGTTGCCCTGTCCCGCAGTAGCGGCTGTCTTTGCTGACGGCACGGCCATCTTGTACGTCTTCTGCGGTCCCTTGTAGTTCTGGGTTTTATGCTGTGGTGGCCTAAACCTTGCACCTGGTGCAGACGGACGATAGGCCGAACGATTAGCAGTGAGAACTCTTAACTGTGATGGTCCTGACTCAAAGGCCCTCTTGCGAGTCTTGGATGCAGTGTACGCGTTGTTATTCTTCTCTTGTTTCAGACAATCACTGATGAAGTCATTGAATCTGGCGCGGGTATTGGTACCCACATGCTTCATCATCTTCGGACTTAACCCTCTCTTGAAACTAGCAATTCTCTTAGCATCTGTGTCAACCATGTCGGGAGCATAACGACACAAGTTGCTGAAGGCATGCAAATACTGTGTCACGGTTTTGGTGCCCTGATTTAAAGCCAAGAACTCTCCCAACTTCATCTCAACCAGCCCTGGTGGAATATAAACTCCACGGAAGGCTTCAGTGAACTCTCTCCATGAGATCTGGGCATTTGGAGGGAAGGTGGTGTGATGATGCTTCCACCACATCTCTGCTGGTCCTTATAACTGATGTGCAGCATATTCTGTCTTCAGTACTTCAGTCAGCCTCAACACACGGAACTTATCTTCCATGGTGTTGATCCATTCTTCAGCGTCAAGTGGCTCTGTTGCTTCCTTGAAAATTGGTGGCCTGGTGTCCATGAAATCCTTGAAGTTGCTGTACTGATTCACCCCATTGCCACCACCTTGGTTGTTACCACGTTGAACATTGTTAGCAATGGTACGCAGAAAATCTTCCACGTTCTTCTGCGATTGCTCGGCATTGCGCTGACTTCCAAGAAACTGTGCAAAGAATACCTCTGCAGTGAGCGGTGGAGGAGGCGGCAAATGTGGTTCCGGGTGTGGCTCATTATGGTTGACGTTGTTTTCACCACTCCCACCTGCCCCGGCACCATTACCACCAGTTTCAGCAGCCTCATACGTGGCGCCGCGAGTGTTTGCCATCTGCATATTTCAACAACAAGTAATGATTAAGTGAAGCTGTAGTAATTGTGAGTAAATGAAAAATTATGCCGTACTGAATTCATTGGAGAGAACAAAGTCATACAATAAGACAGAGGCACAATAATCGCATTCCAATTAAAACAACACCACTAATTAAATTACTTCAAATGCAAACATCGCGTCCATACAACCAAGTTGCCAGCATACATACACTGGACTTTTATGCGCTCAGGTATCGCATGACCAACCAAATTCCAACATTCTACCAAGTCTCAAGGTTCGAAACGAGATACATCAAAGTACATAAAGCCAAAAGAAAGGTCATCGCGATAGGGCCTAGTAGCTAACGCAAAGCAACTAGCCTACTCCTCGGGGCCATCGTCGGGGTCGGAGACGTCACCATCGCTACCATCAGTAGCGACGTCATCGTCGTCGGCAGGCGCAACTGCAGGCTCGTCCTCGTCGTCGTCGACGTCCATACCGGCGGCGTCTGGAGGAGCATACAGGCCAATCCCATTGTAGAGCGCGTGAAACTCCTCGTGCAAGTTGACGTTATACTCCTCTAGCTCCTCGACCCTTTGCCTCAGAAGGTCCCTCTCGTTCCAGGCTTCATTCCTCTCCTGAACCAGCTGTCCAATCATGAGGTCTGCATTATTATTGGCCTGAGTCAACGTATGCACCCGCTGCATAGCACTATCACCTCTCTCTAGAGCCTGGTCTCGCTGCAAGCTCATGTCAGCCAACTGCTCCTGCAAACTAGCTATAGCACGTGCCTGCTTCATCTTCTGTTTTCTTGGTTTGAGCCGATCATCACCACGCAAACCAGTCAACGTCCAATAGGTACACTCAAGACCCTGGTATGCTCTGATAGCTGCATACATAGCACTCATAACGTGGTTATCGCTAGCCTGTCCTTCGTTTGGGCCTCTGACCAAGGCACTTCCCTGCGGCTGCACCCAAATAGCATCACGAGGATCATCTCTAGGAAAAAGTGCCAGCCAAGGCTGCTGCCAGCTCGTTGGAAAATCTGCTCATTATGTCTCTGATGACACGGAAAGCTGCTCCCTCTGCACCCTCAACCGGAGTGCGTCCCTCAAACTCCAAGTGCCAACCATCCCACTCTGGAGCATCACCAAGAGCAGGGACTGTGATCTCCACTACTGCAAGTCCATCCTCGGCTAACTGCCTCTCACTCCAAGAGTACACCGGCTCCTGATCCTCTGGGTACCCCACATCATGGAGCACTCTCCGCCTGTGGACTTACGGGCAGTCTGCTTCGTGCGGGCCATTTGTACCAAAAGTTTTGATTACCCGGTGAGAACATATTTTAAGTTGATACAATTTTTATCAAAAGGGGATAATCACTTTATAAGAGGAGGAATGCATGACATGAATGAAATGCACAAGCAATATGATGTATGTACGTTTCTTACGTTCTCACAAACTTATGAAATAAATAATATCTAGCGATGAATTCGGTGGCATACAGGCGATCTCTCATATACGTAACTAATACGTCCTACACGAGAAACGTTGTTATGTACCTGCAGAAAATTCATTTCAGCCCAATTCCCCATGAATGCATGAAAGCAGTAAATTTACCTACACGCTCTACACAAATCCCCAGATACGCGTACAACAGTAGTAACTACCCAACACTTCGTTCTATTGATGGCATCGCCTCAACGGACGAAACAACCACACATGCGACACTTTTGTAAAAACATGCGTAGAACATGTAATTACTCCAGCATCATATAAGCACTCTCCCTAGATCGGCGGTGTATCCGATCATGCTCTCACAACTCACACTTACCGAGGCGTAGAGGCAATTGATCCATACATTACCACTCAATTAAGTGGCACTCATACAATAGCACACCGTATGAGCAACGAAAGAGAAATATGATGCAAGAACCCCAAGTCAGTACTTAAATAAGCCACCTAGAGTCCTTAACTGGGCATAAAGGATATGACCACTGGCACACTTTTAGTTTTGAAATTACGTTTTTCAAACATAATTTTGTTTTAAATACACTTGTGAACAGTAAACACGCTAAACCATGCTCCGATGCCAGCTGTAATAGAACCGACCAATTATACGAAATTAAGTAAGAAAATCATCCATCAAGAAGACGATTTAGCAAACTTAAGCCCGTATAACCCAGTAGTCCGTGAAATCACGACGGATTTCAAACCAACTTACATACCAGCCAAGATCGTAATAAGTTTAGCGGTCACCATCACAAATTATATAAAAGTTCACGTCGCAAATACATCAGAGTTTAAACATAGTTATTACAAACCAAATTCAAATAAAAGTAGCGGAAGCATTTAGTTCAAACCACACACACTCACACAGAGTTTGAAATAAAGTGCCAGCTCAGGATCATCTCCAACAAAAGCATCAGACGAGACGTAGGGAATGACCACTGCCCATGGTCCTAAGCTCCACCCATCGCAGGATAAAGGCAGTTGATACAGTAGCCGTAATACATCTGCCCATCTGCAACAAGTGGGAACAAAGCCCTGAGTACGAGAAGGTACTCAGCTAGACTTACCCGACATAACCAAAAATAAATTGACACCAAGGATCATGACAGGCTTTATGGTAGGGTAGCTGACTCATTTGTAAAAAGACATTTTTAGTATTTAAAGAATCTTTTCCAGAAGCTTTGCATCAAGTTAAATCTTTATTAACCTGTCAACTACATTTGCACCTGTACTAGAGTAACATGTAATTAAACAGGTAAGGATAACCAATGATCATTAACAACTTTCATCATGTCATATTCCATATAACTGTCCAAGTGTTCCATCAATATTACTACGATGAAGTAACTCAAGTCAAGTGTTCACTATCTAGTGAACGATGGCAATTCGAATCGATTATTAACCAGCTGATAATTTATTCCTCACACAAACCTCACTCACCCGCTAAAGTGAGATATTGGTCACCGAGTCAACTATTCAGGTAAGTCTCGAGTTTGCCAGGAACCACATGTACCCGGGGGCCTCCCGACTGCTCTTTGGCCTTATCATCGCGCCCCCGTGTCCTACCACACCTGCTCCGGTACAGTGCGTTGCGGGCAATCCACTCGGCCCGAATAATCTCCCAGCTTCGCGGTCGAAAGGTACATTATTCGGCCAGCTAAATGTAAGGCATGCGTTCAACATGACTCGAGGCCCAACAACGGTCGGTCCTTAATCGACACAGACGGAAAACACTACAGTCCGAAACCCTGCAAGTCTCCGTCCGGTCTCAATTTCACATTAACACTTAGCTATTCTACGATGACATACTTATTCAAGCAGATCCAGGTAACCACCTATAGCTCGCAGGTGACAGGAAATCACCCGACTTCTACCGGTCTAAGCAAGCTAAGCATTTCTTGACTGCGAATACCAAGGTAACAAGGATATGGTAGAACGAGGGTAAACAAGGTATAATGCAGCAACGGTTGCAAACAACTCCTAAACGTAATGCATCAGTTAAAGTAAAGCATTAATAAAATATTTGCAAACCGGGAGAGAAATGCTCCGGGGCTTGCCTGTTTCGAAAGAGCTCGGGCGGTGGTCGGGGCACTCTGGAAGATCCTCACTGACCTCCTCGTCGGCTTCGGGCACCTCCTGCTCTTGCACCTCGGGCTGCTCTTCCGGCTCCTCGGAAACTGCTACCGGAGTTACTTCTTGCGATCCTGTATGATGCAAATGTATAAGTGCTCATGCCTAGGTGCATTGCAGAGATGACATGTAATGATCATGATGAATGAGATGTAGATGAATAGGTTTACTTTATTGCATAAAGTGAAAATACAACTCTTCTACAAGGTAGTCCACATCATCCAAGAACATGTACTAGTATACTACTACTACAAATATTCTCTACCATGCCAAGTCACCACAGAAATCTAAGATGCTTCAAAGATACACCAAAGCAAATCTTATCAAATAATCTTGCATTAACAAGGTTAATTAAACCCTAGTTGACACTATGTTTGAATAGCAACACTTCTTTTGGTAGCATAGAAAAATCTGATAAAATTACAGTGGCTTACTATCATCTAATTTAGCATGCCACAAAAATTTCATTACATTTGGAGTACTAGAACTGCCTACACAAAAATAACAATCTAAGGCCTAAAAATGAGCATAAAAATACTTTATACTATGAAAAGTATCAAACAACAGATTTAGCATTTTTCCTACATTCTACACAATAAACAATCACTATAGAAAAATTATTATATGCATGTTTTATTCATATTTTTCTCTCTATCAAAAATAACAATTATCAACAATAATAAGCACTTGTACTACACATCAAAATTTTTCTACAGAACATGCATGGCACATATTTTTCCTAGAAAGTACATTACACAAAAAGATTAACAAAATTGAAACCATATTTTTCTGAGCATTATATGATTTATTACATATTTAACAAGAAAACGGCAATTTCAATAATTAAATAAAAACCCTACAGAAAAGTATTTCAAACTTGACATGCAACATTTTTAGATCATAGATCTGGTCCTAAGAAGTCTACCAAAATTTGTTTCACAATTTTTGGAGCCAAAATGAGCAAGTTATGGATTTTAGAAGCCTTTTATCATTTTCTGGAAAAACATTTTATTTAAATCTTTTTGAATCCGACCGCTCAAGCGCTACACGCACCCCAGAACTGAACCCAGAGATCACACACGAGACAGACATGTGGGCCCGCAACCCCACGGGTCAGTCACAGGGAGGGAGAGAGACGCCGGCGGCCACAGCTCGCCGGCGGTGAGGCCTCCGGCCAGGCCAAGGTCACCATGCGGACCACCTCGATCTCACGAACTCGATGGCACACACGCGGTGGCCAACGGAGCTCGGAGGACCGGTCACCGCCGTCCATGGCGGAACGGTGGCGCGGGTGGTCGCCGGCCGGCCATCCCCGACCACGATACGGTCACCGGAAGGGTGCTCGAGCACCGGTGAGTCGAGGCGAACAAGATGCGCGCGCAAGAAGGGAAGAAGGTGGGGCGGAGAGGAGTGGCCCACGGAACGGAAATCTCCGGCAAGCTCGGCCATGCTCCGGCGAGCAATACCCGTCGAAGGGGGCCTTACCACGGGAAACTGGTGCGAGCACGGGCTGCGCGAGGGAGAGGCGGAGCTCGGGGCAAGATGGAGGCGTCGATGGTGCGATGCGGTGGCCGGAACGGCAATGCCGGTGAGCTCGCGCGCGGCGGAACCGTGCGGGTGCGGCCGTGGGTGCGAGAGAGGCAGAGAGGGGGGAAAACACGAATGGAGAGGGAGGCGCTGCGGTCGACTTGAAGGCGGGCGAGCACGTGCGCGAGAGGGGGCCACCGGGCGCCACCCGGCCGGCGTCGCCGGCATGCGGCCGCCACGCGGCGGGCGCGGCCTGCCGCGGTCGGGACAGCGAGGCGGGAGAAGGAGACGGCCGCGCGGGCGTGGGCCGGGCCGCGGAGCTGCTGTGGGCGCGCGCGGGGAAGCCGGGCCGCTTTGGCCAGCGGGCCGAAAGGGAAGCGGCGGCCTGCTACGGTAAGAAATGGTTTTCCATTTTTATTTCCAAACAAATTTTCAAATAATTTCAATTAACAGTTTTAAAATCCCATTTTGAGCAAGAAGGTGACTTTTTCTGAAAATGGCCCAAAAATGAAAGTTGCTTAGAATTTAATTCTCTACAACTTTTATTAAGGGACCAACTCAAAATTCCCAACAGATTTTGAATTGGAGAATAAAAGCTAAATAGGGAGGGTTTTTGACCATTTTCCAATAATATTTTTAAAAGCAAAATTTGATAAAACTTTGAATACCAAAGTTGCTCCAAAAATTGTACTAACTAGTTCTAGGTGATTTAAAATTATAGCCACACATGTTTTAGTAGCCTAGCAAGTATAATTAGGGTGAAACAATTCTAAACCATTATATGCAACAATCATGTTCCACAGAAATGCTTTAACTCAAGATGCACTCTACTTCACATGTGATTATGAATGCGATGATGTATCATGCGTATGATCTGCAATGCTAAATGTCTGCGTAACACCGGGGTGTTACACTGTTCAAAGACAGATTGATCTAAAGCAAAACCCCCAAACACTAACATAGGTGACGGCTACTGATTATAAAGCTTAAGGGGCATCCAAATACCCCTACTCACGTCGCTAAGTCTCGACATGTTATAAGGGTCAAACGGCCCAAAAGACGGCGACGCAGCGTCCTGACAGATTCTGGACATCAACTTGTTTTGACTATTCCCGTTGACTCCAATGAAATTTGGGCCTCAAACCAAAGTAATTGGTTAGCTTATGAAATTATCTTTTCATCCATATATGGATCATCGAAAACGGAGTCTGAATGCGTCCTGACCGTCCATTTTACTACAGACTGGTCCTGAAGCCCAAGATGGACTCGAACTTGATATGGATTGGGCCTCCAACTTGGCTTGGATGCCCTTGCTTGACTCCTAAGGTGGTGGCCAAGGAGGAGGACATCTTTGTGCATCTCTTAGGTGTTCTCCATCTTCTTGGGATGTGCTCCAATTTGGGCCTGGGTCCCAAGTGTGAATAACAAGCCCGCGACGATGCCGTAGCACCCGACAGAAATAGCGGCAGAATGTCTCGATGATTTGGAGGCCTTGCCAATGTGATATTGAGGTGGGACTAGATTTATTTGAAAGCTTATCAAATAAGCTTTCCATCAAGTGCTCATTAAACTCGATCGCACTCCGGATGGATGAGTTATGGTCTTCCCAATGAAGCACTATCGGGCTGCAACGAACCGAAAGTTCAACTTTGATGGACTTGCACTTTGAGACATATTTATACCTACATTCAAATAACGACATGTACACGTGGAACCAAGTGAATTGTATCCAAAATTACTATGCAAATATAGGAACGAGTGCACCTTATAATCAATAGTCGTATCTGATGGTGTCATATCCTCATCAAGCAGCCTCCCCATGCCACCCCCCGGTGGGATTTGGCCGAGAACGGCCAGCAGCGAGCCACCCAGCCATGGCCAGCCTGAGCAAGGGAGAGGAGGGGGGTAGGAGGAGAGGGCGCGGGCAGCCCCCCACCGCCAACCACGCGGCCACGAAGGTCCGGTCGCCGAGGATGAGAACCAGCCAACTGTGCGGATCCAGATGCCGAACCTCAGAGCAAGCTCTCGTCAGGGCAAACCCAGAGCAAGAGAGAGGAGGTCAGGAAGGAGAGGATTGGGAGAGGAGAAGGGCGAGAAAGCCCCGCCGCCGCCCTCCTCGCTGCTCGCCGGGCCCTCGGCCGGCAGCTCCGGCAGCGGCGACGCCGCTAGGGCTGTGGGGAAGTTTGGGGGTAGGAGATGGGCGAGCCAACCGAGCCGCCCGGCTGGGCGACGCGGGGCGTGAGAGTGTCTCCCACTGAAACTCGATGGAAGTGTTCCTTTGTTTGTAAAGTTCATTAGTGATCAGTCCTTGTCACTGATTGGCGTCGTTTCACTTTTCAGGACCCGTGATAGAGTCACTTTAGAATGCAGAAAAATTTCATTGAAATTGTACAAAAAAAATTATGGAAATCAGTTTATTTGCATAGGAAAAACGAAGGATTCAAAGAGAAATTAAACCCCGGCCATGTTTCAAAGGGTACAGTAGACGTGGAAGGCATGCATCTCATGATCTCATTGATGAAGGCTAAGCTACACAATTCTGCTAGCTGCAGCATCAGCCCAAGAATTGCCAGGATTAGCATTCATTAAATTAGGTCCAAACTTGTGAATCAACAGTGACAGCCTAAGAATTGGTAGGTAAACACAACTGCATTACGCTACTACTTTCTTCCAGCCTCCCAATTGATTGAGTCGATCGAGCTGGGCTCTGCTGCTCGAGCATCACAGTGATGCTTGGTGCACCGGTTAAGCATCACATGACACCACGTAAATTCAGAAACTTCATGTCCTGCCACCGGCAGCCATGAGTGCGGCCATTTATGGACAGAACAGAAATCAGAGTACATGTTGAGCCACGCGTTTTGCTACCACCTTGTTCCCTAGTTAAATTCCAACTGCATCCCATTCCATAGAAAACGCCAATGGAAGACGGTATTCTCACATCTCCCTCCTCGCTCCTCTACCACTCTCTTTTGTCACAAGGCACCATATGAAGTGTTAGGTGTTTATAAGGAGTAATTGCATGAATTGATCAAGAAACTTTAAGTTCTTCACCAACTAGCCTGTCTTCCAGCACCAGCCTCGCTTATTTATATAGGCTCAAACAAGAGAAGCAATAATAGTACTAATTAAGTGGCTAGTGGCAAGATGCACCGTCTATTTTAGTACTTCAGTGTGATGGGAACTTTGTTAGCAGATAGGGAAATCTGAATAACGAGGCAGGGAAGAAGCAGAGAGAGATGGCGAGAAAAGCTTGGTTTTAGAGAGGAGAGATTGTTTACAAAATTGTCCCCCCTCTCCACACTGGGAAGGTAACATATGTATGGCTCGCAGGCCTTTCGCTTGCATACACACGCTCACTGCTTAACCCAGTCCGGGCAGGACACATGGAGACTCGGCCTGGTGATGCCATTGCCTCGGCGGTCCGGTCCATCTTCATGCTTTGGAAGACCTCCTTACTGACAAACTTTCCTACCTAGGACGCCATTGAGCATAACCCCACAAGTTGTCTGCCAGATGATTTTAATTTTATCTATTTTTACAATATAATATTCCTCGATTTACTTCCATGTATAGACATGCTCACAACCCAATCGTACTTATTCCAAAAAAATGTTTAAGATCAACAAATTAAAGAAAAAGATTGTTATATATATGATAAGTGGGTTGGCCCATTATACCCCTTGGGTCAGCAAAAAGCAATCCATTTTAGACTTTGAGGCCCACCCCTATAAACCCAATTGGTTGACCCGACCCAAGCCCATCCCTAACCCAATCAGTCTACCCTAACTCTAACCAAGGCAAGCTGAAGCTGGCACCGAGCCTTATATCCCCAATATTTCTGACAGGCACCGCCACACATACTGCTGCTCCCGCACTCATGCATGGCACTTGCACTGCATCCCGCAAAGTGACTATCCTGTTCGCTTCGCTGAAAAGACAAGCAAAAAAATACTATTGGATAATTTGTTGTAAGAGAAAAATATTGTTCCTTCACTGAAAAAGTACGACTGATAAGATAATGATCCATCAATCTACAACATTTTTTAATTATATGGATGACAATTTGATCAACAGTGTGAGAGTTTGAGAGCTCCTTTCACTGGCTTGTCAATCCATTAATCAGCTGGCTGAGTAGACAAGAACGATTTAGTGATTTGGATCGACTTTGGGCTTGGGTTTGGGGCTGCCATAATTTGCCCAGGGGAAAAAACTCTCTCGTCTGCCCCACATCCAAAGCACAATGTGGCCGGCTCATCCCGTGGAGCTGCAGTGCCGCTGTGTATGGGTGGGGCAGAGGTTCAGGGGTTTTCTCGATCTGCGTGAAAAAATCTTCTTCTTAAGCCGGAATACCCTGGAGCTGTCTAGCCACCACGGATCGAGTTTTTTAATGTGTCCAAAACTGGCCTTGATCACGCTAGGGCTCATTTCTCCTCTGTACAAGTTTCCATTTTGATCTGAACACTTGGTCAAGTTTATTTTTTTAAAAAAATGGACAATGTCTAGTGGAAATGTGGAAATGTCAATCGACATTCAAGACTTTGAAAATTTCTAAGGTCCTGTATGAGTCCATTTAATATTCCTAGGCTTTTTTTATAACTTAGCTTTTTAAATGCTGTTAGTGACACGCATCGACCCAACCGTCGTAGGAGTGCGACGGAAAAAAGAGACCCAGTTCTTACTATGCCGCGGAGTCCAACATGTAGTGGAAGGTGTGCATCTCATGATCTTATCTATCTGAATGGCATAAGATGACGATATGGATTGTAGCCAAATTTAACACTCATTAAGCGCAAACATGTGAAGCACAATGAGTTGGTCGAGCTAGGCGTTGCACCTCAGCTGTTGGTCTATCGTCACAGTGGCACCACACTCTGCTATCACCTTGTTCCCTCAATTCTAGCTACATCCCACTCCGTAGAAACACCAATGGCAGTCTGTATACACTTAGTCTCTCTTCGGCTCCTCGCTCTTCTAATACCATTCCGGTAGGTCACAAGGTCCAAGGCACCGTGGGAAGGTGCTAGTTATTTATGGTAAGGAGTGGTTGTACATCATGACATAGATATTTTAAGTTCTTCACCCACCTGCCTAATCTCTAGCAATTTATTTTTTTCGAGAAAATTCCTTATTTAACATTAGAATATGATGTGGTTCCTTATTTAGCACTGACAATTAAAAATACCCTAATATAGCACTTGCTTCATTTTTTGTTTCCTAAACAGCACTACAGTTAGATTTGGCCTTTGTTTGGTTCCACCTTAGTGACTACTAAAATTTAGTGACTCCTCTAAAGTTTAGTGGTATCTATTTGGTTACACCCACTAAAGTAGC
The DNA here is from genome assembly GCA_038087645.1 of Saccharum hybrid cultivar R570. Classification (NCBI taxonomy): domain Eukaryota; kingdom Viridiplantae; phylum Streptophyta; class Magnoliopsida; order Poales; family Poaceae; genus Saccharum; species Saccharum hybrid cultivar. The sequence continues at coordinate 3,406,793 of JAQSUU010000809.1, read as the reverse complement.
TACATTTTAGTCACTTTTACCTACCCTTTGGTTACTAAAGCCACTAAACTTTAGCGGAGGTGTTTGACATTTTAGTAAATACTAGTTAAGTGCCCTTATGTTGCTAACTTGATATGGGCAAAGAAAAAATTAAGGACACCCTAATGCGATGGCCTCTAATATTCAAATAAAAAATTCATAGCAATGCCTGCGTTCTTGATTCAAATATTTGTTACACATGAAGCCTCAATGACTGCTTTCCATCATAGTATAGTGTATGTGTATGACAGTCACCTAGTCTATATCTATACCTTAATCTATACCTGCTAATAAAGAGGCAAAATTTTAGGCTCTTTTTTTCGTCCAGCCACAACTCTAAGAGTTGATCTATTGCAGGATGCAGCACCAAGTACTATGGACTATGGAATACAAGCAGGCTATCAGCATCTCCAGTAGGAGCGCTCAAAATTAGAGCTCCTACTTTTGATTTGAGGGCTCCTCCTATCTTTGAGAGCTATATTTTTTCGGCTATACTCCAACAATGGCCTCAAAACAGGGTCCTCGAATTCATTCTAATAGAGAACTAGAAACGCGGGCGCGGCTTTGCCACGCCTTCCCTTCCGATTGGGCCAGTGGCAATAAGAATATAGGTGTAGTGATGAGAAACTAAGCCATTTTTTTCATTTATGATTTTTATGTATTTTCGAGACTTTATCATTGTGAAGGTATAATTTTATTTATATATTATTTTGGGTATTGAAATGGAACTATCATATCTTTATTACTATATTTGTCGTGGAGAAAGAAGGGGTTAGGTTGATGTAATTGTGAAATGAGGAATTCGAGCTCGAATTATGAAATTTGTCAATACATCCGTCTTTTTTGTTTTTAGCCCTTTTTTAAAAGATTCTCTCAAATATGCCCCTGACAGTAAGATTTCAAAAAATGGACCCTAGGCTTGGCGTCGTCGACGTTGGCGCCAAGGTCACACGGCATGGCGTCAAGATCCGCGACGTGGCATCGGTGGCGGGCTTACGTGGCAGGCAGCATGGCACCAATGATCCTGGCGCCAAGCTTGGCGCCTAGATCTTGGCGTCAAGCGTGCCTTACAGGTGGGGCCGCCCGCTTTCTCTCTTCTTCCTCTCTCTCCTTTCTCTCCCAGTCGCGCCCGCCCGCACGCACGCCATGAGCCGCCGCGCGCCGCCTTTCGCCCCCGCGGCTCCTCGCCGGCAGCCACCCCGTCGGCCCGCCGCGGCCGCCTACGCGGCCAGGAGCCGCCGTGCCCGCCTGCCTGCACCGCCGTTTCGCCCGCGGCTCCTCGCCAGGAGCCGCCCCCGCCACGGCCGCCCACGCGTCCAGGAGCCGTCGCGCCCCGCCCACCCCGGCGCGGCCGCCCGCCCGGACTGTGGCGCGCCGCCGTTTCGCCCGCGGCTCCTCGCCGGGAGCCGCCCCGCCCCGCGACGCTTCCCTGTAGTAAGGTAAATTTTTTCAGGTAAATTGGTAATTTAGTTGTTAGTTAATAATATTTAGTTTGTAATACTTACTTAGATAATTAGATAATAGTTAGATAGATATATAGGTATATATAGTTAGATAGTTAGATAGTTAGATAGTTAGTTATTAGCTAGATAATTAGATTGTGCGATAGATGGTGAGATAGTTAGATAGATAGATACGAATATATAGATACTTAATTAGTTTATGTATAGTTATTACATAATTAGATAGATACATAGGTATGAAGTTACCTGAATAACTTGAGACTTGAGATTAGTCTTGGGTTCTAATTCATTTTAGAATATCTGGAAGCACACTTGTATAACACATATCGGAACTGATGGTCTGGACATTTTCATGCGTTTCAATTTCTCTTAGACTCGAACGCTAAGGCGGAACTTTGTACCGTGTCTGGACAGGCGCTGCACTAACTCATATGCGCATGAGAGACTTGAAGATTTTAACCATTGATGATCACGTTATACACTATAACTTATTTTACAATTGGACTCCATCTACTCCGTGTATTGACACAATACTCTAACTCATATATAGAGAATGATAAACTACATAAGCATGTTGTGTTTTAATATTATTAGGTATGGATATGTATATCACATATTCACATATAGTGCTAGCGTGGTAACAGCTCATCTATGTGTACGTATATAAAAAAAGAAAAATAGAAAAAATCAAGGATTATATATATATATATATATATATATATATATATATATATATATATATATATATATATATATAGGGAGAGTATACTCTATAGTTAGCTACAAAATAAGTTATTTTGTAGCCACCTCTATTTACGATAATTTTATATACTAATTTACGACAATGTCAGTATATATTTACGATAGTTAAATTACTATAACACATGGGAATATTTACCATAATATTATAGTAAATCATATAGTAAGGAGTTACTATAATCTCGTAAATTAGCATAGCAATTATTGTAACTCAAAGTGGCTACAGAATAAGTTATTTTGTAGCCAGTTGTAGGGTAATATATATATATATATATATATATATATATATATATATATATATATATATATATATATATATATATATATATATATATATATATATATATATAAGAAGGTCCGGATTTAAGAATAGTGTTGACTTTTTTCCTTTGATTCTTCCGCGAAAGACAGAGCAAAGATCTCCCTTTTTCCATCCACTTACGTATAGGTCCCACATGTAAGTGTCTCATTGTTTTTTCCTGCTCTCTCCTTTCCTTTTCTCTCAACCATATCTGCATCTCGCAGACGCATCTCGACGCGGAGGCGGCCAAGCGGGGCGCACGCGGCGTGACGTCTAGCGGTCGAGCTCGCTGGCGCCTGCTGCCTGCGGCGCAGCGTCCAGTCGTGCCCTCGACAGACAGCGCGGCAGGGCGGCGCAGTGCACGGCGCTTGCGCGGCTCGCGCGCTTGCCTCTTGCTCGGTGGATGGCGCGGCAAGGCTTGCACGGCGGTCGGCGACGGCGTAGCGGCTCGCGGTCAAGCCCTCAACAGGCGGCGCGGCAGGGGTCGCGTAATTTCTGGGGCCGCATCCAGTTGCAGGTGCGCAGGCATCGGACCTCCGCATCATCGTCAGGCTCGAGCTCCTCCTCGCCGGTGCGGGCGGCGCTCCTCCTCGCCGGTGCAGCCCGCGTCCGTGCTCTTCTTAGCCAAGATCCGCGTCTCGGTGGCCGCCGTCGTTAGTTGTTCCGCGTGCTCGCCTCAAATTTGATTTCTTCCCGGTCATGCTTCCTTGATTTATGTCTCTGATATGTTTCTATTCTAGTCGTCCATGGTTTCGATTCGGTCTCTCAATCTAGTTGTCCGTGATGGTTTTAATTTGGTCTCAGCTCCGTACTTTGTTTTGATCTTGATCTGGTGCAGGGTCACCTTAATTTGGTTTTGTTGCATCTCGTGTTACTGCTTTGGAAAGTCCTTCCGTCCGTGGAAGTCTCGAACTCTACAAACAAACTAACAATAGAAGCCCGTGTCGATCTCCAAACTAACAACAGAAGTCCATATCGATCTCGTCATCTGGTGTCTTTATTTTTGTCTAGATCTAGTCCGTGGTGTTGATTAACTTGCATTGCCTATGTTGATTGGCGGGTGAGAGTCCTAGGCGGAAGGGTTTCTTCCGACTTCCGAGCACACGGAGAGGGAGGCGTATATATGACGGGGAGCAGGCGAACGGGAGATCAAGCCTTGTGGGGAGGAGAGGAGCGGGGCGTGCGGCCGTGTGGGGGAGAAGGCGAGTGGGCGGTAGTTGCGCTAAAATAGAATGGGCTGGACGAAAAAATAGATCTGAAATTTTTTTCTTTTTATTATTAGAGATAGAAAAGTGACTAAAGTTTAGCAGGGGTAAACGAAACAGACCCTAAATGGCCTCTAACACCGTTAACTAACCGTGTGTTTGGTTGGGGGTTGGGTGGGTTGGGTTGGATCCAACCCAGTTTTTGGGGACGGAGCCAACTCGTCCAGTGTTTGGTTGCATTTCTGATTTTGGGGACGGAACCAACCCGTTCAGTGTTTGGTTGAAGGAAGTTGAATGAAAACACGGGTTGAAGGAGCCAACCCGGCTGGAGCGGCTCCGTCCCCCAGATTTTGACGGACGGAGCCAACCCGCATCTGAGAGGAATATTCCACCCTGGAGCCAACCCAACCCTCCCATCCTCCAACCAAACAGCCACGGGAACGGGTTCGCTCCGACCCGGCTCGCCCCGCTCTCCAACCAAACACACGGTAAGAGCGGAAAGGTTGCGTCCTGCTCCTAAGGAATCTCTACTATAAGGGAACAATCCAAATTATATTTGGTACACCCAAAACTGTGTCCCCCGCTGAGGAGTTCAACTATTATGCACCAGACAAATTATACCTAGGATTTCAACACCATTAAAATCGATGGCTCCTAATCCTTTCACACAAGCTTCAACTTAATCCAATGGCCTAGATCGATCCTGTCAAAGGCTTCATCACTCATGCAGCACCCACCCGTGCATCCGTGCTGCGCATCCTGCTCCGTCCGAAAAAAATGGAAACAAAAATTTTTTGAACGCAAAAGGAAACAAAAAATAACCGCCTGAAACATGGCCACGACGTACGGGCCGAGCGCGACATCCGCCGCCTCAGCCCCGAAGACTCCAACGCGACGTATCATCACTCCGCCTCCGCCGCGACGTCCATCGTTCCTCTGAGGCTTCGACGGCGCGGCCTGACGACAGAGGAAGCACCGCGGAGGAGGCCACACCCGACGGAAGATTCGCAGGTTAGCATCTACTCATTCACAATTTTGTCAACATGATTTGTGCGTGTAACTGGATAGAACTGATGGAGATAGCAATGCAAGATCGTCATATACTTTCGTCCTCAATTTACATTGCAACTTACAGGGCCGAGCGCGACATCCTCCCTTCCGCTCCACCGCGACGGCCATCAGCACTCCGCTCAGCCTCCGCCGCATCGTACAGGGACGACCGCGACATCCTCCTCCGATGAGCGATCTCAGCCGAGCCGACAAGTCCGGCGCGCTGCGATCCAGGGCCGGCGCGGCCACGCCATTGAACGCATGCTCCCTCCGCAAGTCGCCGATCCCAGCAGCAGCACTGCAGCACGCGCCTCAACGGTGTCCTCGACGGCGGCTCCTGTCCTTGAAGCACGTCGGGCAACCTGGGCAGCACCTCGACCGGTCCCGCCGCCGTGCTGCGGTTACGCCCTGCCCGCGGCTTCGGTAGCTTGGAGTCCGGCATGAACACCTGCCCGCGGCTTCGGCGTGCCTTGGATCCTGAGCGCAAGGAAGTTTGAAACTAAATGCTCTGTACAAATATTTTCACCAACAAATGACGTGGTGAAGCTCGCTTATAAAGTTGATATTGGTACGCAAAGTACAGTTATGCATGCTCATCTTAGAATTGCATTTTGCATTGACATTCAGTTTGCTATTCCAGACTTCCAGTTTAATTAGAGATGCTTATAGTCTTCAAGCTGCTTTTATGAAGTGTGATATTGGTTTTGGTTTAACAGTTCATTGAAGCATTTTTAATTGTAATATCTCTTATGCATAAACCATGATATTATGGTGTCTGATACATCTTTTAGATGCTCTGTGATATTTGTGAAGAGCATTTACTTGAGAATCAAGCATAACTTCCACTTATCAAAAGCTGCTATATGAGTTAATACAGTTAGGTTTAAATCGTACTCCGTAGCTCATATGTTCTGCATGTCAACTAATTAATGTTTTTCCTGCCTATGAATTAAGTCTAATTTGTATCTGGAATAATCAATGTCTGAACTCATTGCATGTTCAGAAGCTTAGCTTTCTCTTGTGTTCCTCCTACAAATTATTTAGTACTCTTTTTCAGTTATGCAGGATGGTTATCTGGCGCTTTTTTTGGTGATATGGATTGCGTTCCAAACATATAAATTATTTAGTCCATCTTTTTCAGTTATGTTGATGGTATCCTTACTCCTTTTTGTCCAATGGTACGGATTGTAGTTCTAATTTGTCAGTTCAGTTTGCTGATTACGTGAACTTAGGCTTGGCAGGGATATTCACATATGCACTGAGACATTGAACACGTGCTCCCTCCGCAAGGCGCCGATCCCCACGACTTCGGCGTACCTTTGATCCTGAGCGGAGTCCAGCACCAGCACCTGGACGCGTTAGACACGTTTGGCCGCCGATACATCAGGACCTAGCAACGAACGAGGAGATGCCAAAATCGGTTGGAGTGATGCAGACACATTTTTCTGGAGAAGATGCATATGATTTTCCGGCCAGATGGTGCAATCATAATACTGGGAGGATAGTGCTGATGTACTGAGCATAAATATGTCATTCACATGGTGGGGGCGAAGGTGCCAGCAAGATGATTCATATTTGGGTGATTTGGAGATGAGCTCATGCATAAAGTGTTGTTCTTTCACTTTGTAGCTTCAAATGATTTTTTTCTTTTGCCGTCAATGGTTCAAGCGAGACATAACTTTATTATGCCTTGTTATTTAACAGTTGCATGAAACTTGTTGCCCTCAAAAAAATTATGTAAAACATGAACTATATATGAAATAATAACATTGTTTTTGTGTGCGTCCTTGAAATAAAACCGTGGCGTTAGCACGGGCACTATACTAGTGTACAGTAGTCATCGACCCACCAATGACAGCAATTATTCTCTCACTTCTCTCCATCCTGAGATGAGGAGGTCCCTATTTATAGGGAGTAAGGTGTAGATGCAAGGACCTATCGAGTGACTTCCATTGTTTAGTGTCTTCACCCACCAACCTAGCCACCAGTAATAATTCATCTTCTTGTTTCTGGACTCAGCACATAGTTTAATTATTTATATATAGGCCACTGGTTCTCTACCCTGGATAAACCTTTCAAAGTAACTGTGTTAGGGGTGTTTAGTTTCAACCCAAAAACTTTACACCCCATCCCATCAAATGTTTGGAGACATGTATGAAGTATTAAATATAGATAAAAAATAACTAATTGCACAGTTTGCATGTATTTTACGAGACGAATCTTTTAAGCCTAATTAGTCTACGAGTGGACACTAATTGTTATAGTTACACATGTGCTACAGTACCCTAAAAACTTTACAGCCCCTGAACTAAACACGCCCTTAGTCTGTGTGGTTGCATGCATCTTGCCACACATAAGCACTGAAACGTGTCCATCAAGATTCAACATTGACTAATTATAATAAGATAACGAGAGCTTTTACTAGCAAACAAGTACTAAAATGGGTCGATTAAAATTCAAACAATTTCAAGCTAGGCATAAGACATAGCATGATTTTAGGAAAACAATCTAAAACTAGTTTCATAATTTTCCGAGTTAAAACAATATTTTTATGAATTTTTAATTACATTATTTTTTTCAAAGAAAAATATTTGGATAAATTTTTCACAACTACTCCATCCATCCCAAATTATAAGGCATTCCAAGAATCTTGGAGAGTCAAAGGATCTCAACACCAAATTTATATGATAAGATAATAATATTTATGACACCAATTTGATGTTATTTATAGGATCTCAAGAATCTTGGAGAGTCAAAGTATCATTAGATTCTTCATTAATTATATTTTCATAGTATACCTATTTGATGTTATAATTTTTTGTAATTTTCTCTATAATTTTGGTCAAACTTAAGATGCTTTGACTTTACAAGATTCTTGGAATGCCTTATAATTTGGAATGGAGGGAGTAAAATAAAACCTCCATCAAAACTACTCATAGTGCAAAAATGAACTGCTTTTAAAATTGAGAAGGGTAAAAAAACTGATTTTGTAAATCAGAATGAAAAATATCTGATAACCGTGATAGTTGAATGAGATAAATTAGACTTTTTCCTAACACTTTACTTGCATCATAGGTGTTTGTTGGGAAAGCGATTCCCGAACAGATGTTGGAGAGGAGTGGAGAGTGGAAGTTAGGGTTTGTGAACTAGGGTTGGAAGGGTGAGCTCCCCTTGCCCTCTTGCTCTTGGCTTTATATATGGACAAAGGCAATGTACAAGCGACCCCCCGGTGGAGGTGGAATTGACAAGTCATTACACTACCCCCTATTGGGCCTCTTCTAGGGGGAGTTGGCCCATAACAGTATGGGCTCCCTCAACAGTAGCCCCTCAGCTACTAGGTTATGGCCGGTACTACATGACCTAGTAGCTGCTCTCATACAAGAAGAGGCATAATACAACTCGAAATCTGGTTGCGAGGACAACCCTTCGCAGCCTACACGTGCGCAGCTCACTAAAAACTCCATCCTAAAAACCCAGTGAGAAAAAGGTATGGAGAAAAGAGCATGCACACCACTCTAGCCTATTCATGTTCTAATCCCCGAGGCTTCTAGTTCCAAGTGCCTTCATCTTTTGGATGTCTTCATCTTCGAGCTTCAGCTCCTTATGCTCGACGCGCAGGTCTTGATCTCTTAGACCTTCTTGATGCGCGGGTCTTCATCTCCATCTTCTTAGGGTGCAAGAATTTGTCTCTAGGCCTCCGCCTCTGGTATCATCTCTGTGCGCAGGTCTCCACCTCCAAGGCCTCCGCCTCTGGTGTCATCTCGGTGCGCAGGTCTCCGCCTCCAAGGCCTTCGCCTCTGGTGTCATCTCGAGTTGTCGTGGTTGGCGTAGTTGATGTAGTCGAAGTAGTCGTGGCCGAAGGTTGCTGTGAGGTCTCCGAATTTTTGCTCACGGGCGTCGGACAAAAGACTTCATGCTCCGGAGTGGTTGATCCTCTGGTGTGCTCCCTTAGCCCCTCTTTGGCAGACACTCGTGACTGAATCCTTAGCCAATGCTTGGTGTAGTCGACGTAGTCGTAGTAGTGGATGTAGATGTTCGGACAGGAGTTGTCGATGAGCCCTTCGAGTCGAAATGGTTGACGAAGGCGTGGTAGACTTGGTGTCCAAGGAGTTGTTGTAGCTCTTTGAGCTTGGTGATAGTGTGAGTCATCATAGGCATTGACGTCGGAGGTGTCGACGAAGGCTCTCGAGCCGTTGTAGTAGATGAAGATGGTGTCGAAGCCGCCGTCGCTGAAGTGTTGGTATAGTCATCGTAGCGGCTCGTTGAAGATGTTGGCGACGCCCCTTCTTGTTGAAGGATTGGCGGAGGTGCGTCACTGTCATTCGCTGAAGATGTCCGCGAAGGCCCTCTTGCAAAAGTTGTTTGACGGAGGCGATGTTGTTGTAGACGCCAAAGGTGTCGATGAAGCCCCCTCATGTTGACGTGTTGTCGAAGGCGAGTCATCGTGGTTTTGCCAAAACCAAAACGCCCTCGTGCAAACTGTTTGGCGAAGGCTCTCTCCTGCAAAATGGTGTTTTGGCGGAGGCGATGTTGGTGAAGTCATCGAAAATGGTGGCGAAGTCCCTCATGCCGAAGAGCCTAGCAAAGGCGATGCCGACGTAGACGCCGACGCCTCGTGCCGAAGGCCGGAGAAGTCATGTGAAAATGCATCTGAGTTGATCTCCTGCATTTTTAGGGACTTAGGTTGGGCGTTATAGCTTTGTCGAATATCGACTTGCTTGCAAGTCTTTCGACACTCAGAAAGATGATGGCTTTCTATTTGCTGCAAAAAAAAAAAGTTAATCATTTATATTATACGTGAAGGTAGCACGAAAGCCTAAGCTTCGTGACCTGGTGCTCGTGTTGATTTAGGACTTCTTCCAGGATTTTGATGCAGAGTCCTGGTGCCCGTGTATTTTTGGGACTTCTTCCAGGTGGCCCGGGCCATGCAGTGCAATGCACTTATGCAATGTATGTATGTATGTATGTATGTATGTATGTATGTATGTATGTATGTATGTATGTATGTATGTATGTGGTGATGAGAATGAAAGCATTTGCGCAAAAAAAATTAAAGGTGTAGACTTATTGCGCATCCTGCAAAAAATGATAGTTATGCTTGAACAAATGTCAAGCTCTGCACACGAAGGATAATGCTCTCGAATGGGAGGATCATAGATCTGGATGGCTAGCGAAGGTTGCCATTTAATAACCTGCATGGGCATAGATATGATTTGTAGTTGTGAATATAAAATAGAATAGTTCCCTGCGACGGTCAGCTCAAATGAAATTCGGTTGATGCATATTATAAAATACTAAGAAAGAAAAATTAAACAAAACAACCTGCAAAAGTGAGAGAAAATGTTAGCGTTAGAGGGTTCAAAGGTTTAGTCGCTGTCGAAGGTCTATTGCTGATGAAAACCAACTAACTAACGAAGGCTACTAGCTGACGAAGTCTACAAACTATCGAAGGCCTATAACTGACGAAGGCTGTTGACTGATGACTGCCAACTATAGATGAAGGCCATAAGTTGGATGAGGGTCAATAACTGACAATTGTTGTTGTCTGATTATTGCCAATTATAGATGAAGGCCATTGACTGAAGAATACCACTTACAGGCCAATAACTGGTGAGAGACCATAAGTGACGAAGGCTGGTGACTGTCAAAGACCGCTAACTGTTGAAAGGCAATAACTGACGAAGGCCACTGACAAATGATGGTCGCTGACTCATGAAAACCACTGACTGACGAAGACCGCTGACAGGTGAAAATCACTGACTAATAGAGGATCACTGAGCTATCTGACGAATGTTGAATATTCCATGAGAACCGCTGACTGACAAAGGGTACTGACTAATTCAAACTCAAGAGCTATTGGACAGATATGTGACGAAGGCTTAACACTTAATGAGAACCATTGGCTGATGAAGAGTACTGACTGATTTGGTTTGAGAAGGTGAAAACATAAATATAGCAAAGAAAATATACTCTAGGGGATCGGCTTGGGAGGATAAAAGATAGTGATGGTGACCTGCATGTCAGTAAGAAAAAAAGATTTGGACAAAAATTTAAAAATTATTTTAAGTTAGCCGGGTTAGGGTCAAGCATGTATAGCCACTCAGGCCATGCTTTGGTTGTGGCGAAGGTCGCGACAACTTTGATGGTCACATCGGTGATAAGTTGTGTTCGAAGGTTAACTTTTGAAAATTTGTCTCGAGAGACGAAGGTTAGATTAAGGATGTGACAAAATAAATCACAAGAGCAAAGATCATTTGGCATAAATAAGTTGTTATGAATTTATAGAAATACTCACTTGTTCTAGTTAATTTGGTTCCTTAGTTGAGAGGCCAAGGTACGTGTTGTTGCGAAGGACGACATTATATTCTCAAGACATGCACACGTGATGAGTAACTGATATACAGTATATTCAAATGCTACGTCATTGGCTTTTTGTCAGATTTGTCAGATTGGAGATAGGGTCTGAATTACTTAGCTCGCGGTTTTGAGTCGGAGGTTATCCTTCGTTTCCATGATACTGGGCCGACAGCTGCAGATAAAATCAGCCGGCCCCCTTGGCTCCTTTAGTCTGCATGGTTGGCGTCTAACCACCAATTGTCTGATGCGAAGGCTTCTAGCAAAGGAACATCCATCGAGATGACCGAAAGGCTCTTCTATGTAAAGAAGAAATCCGAAATCATGCTGTGGCTGCGATCTCACGTTGAGCTCTGCATGTTGCTTTGAACAAGAAGAAAATATAACTACGACGGAGGACAAGCAGAAAGGCTTTGCCTGTGTACTGGTAGTCAGTTAGATATAGGCCACATAACGCATAAATTTGCAGAAAATTACTGATTGGTGGCCGAGTTACATTACATAGCTGGGCTGACGAGGTACGCGGGCTGGTGCCGGCTGTTTTGCGCGGGATCCGTGCTCTGTGGTGGGCCTTCCTGAGCTTCACGTGGCGACTGGGCTGTGGACCGCGCAGGCTCTCCATGCGGCCCGCTCGGTGCGAGGGGCCTTCGTGGGCACCGTGTGGTTGTGCACTCGTGCCAGTACGGTGGGGGCACGCCTTCTTGGGGGCCGCGCCGCGTGCGTGGCGCTGTTCGCCGGCGGCACCTTCGCCTGGTTTGGTGGTCTTCATAGTTAGACTTTGCTTGCGTCGCCTGCAGCCTCCATGCGGGCGTGGTCAGCGTTGGTACAGATCGCCGGAAGACGACGACCACCAGCACCACCCCGGCAACCGGTGGAGTGAGCGGCAGATCGTGGCAGGAGTTGTTCGGGGTCACGGCGAAGGACACAGCCTCCGCGCGGGCATGGTCGTCCTTGGGCCGAAGGATGGTGCTGGGCCTTCGGCTTGGCGAAGATGGCTGGTACGGAGAGTGGTGTGCTCCTGGGTTTGGCACCTTCCAGCTCCATGAGCTGGACCCGCTACACAGTGGTGCCAGGCCTTCGTGTACTGGTCCCTGCTTTGCCTGGACGTTGGGCCGAAGGTCGACGTTGTGGATGATAGTCCTGACCTGAAGCAGTGTCCGTTGTGCAGTGCTATTTGGTTGTGCAGACGACTGTCACGTCGGGTGATGCGGAGCCAGCCTCTACGTGCTTGCGTTCTAGCCGGAGGCCATGCCGAGGACGACGGCCGTGTGATGTTGCTGGCGGCTCGGCATGTCCAAGGCCCTTCCTTGGCATTGCTCCGGGACGGGAGAGAGAACGTAGATGATTCCTGCATTTGCGCAATCAAAGAAAAGCTTGCGTTCTTGCCGGTTAGCTACCACAAAGAAACAAAGTTCTCGAACCTTGGCTGCTTTCTAAGTTTTTGCTGACCTTTTTTTTCTTTTTTTTAGCAAAAAGGACCGAAGGCTTTAGGAGCTTTGCTGCTCTTTTGTTTTTCCCTTTTACCTAGAGAGGCCGAAGGACTTGAACATTCATTAATTTTTTTCAAAAAGCGAAAATAGTCGATGGCCATAGTAGCCTCTGCGAATTTTTTACTCTCTCTCTCTCTTTTTAATACAAAAGCGGGCGAAGGCTTTGGCTAGGAAAGTTATATATTTTTTGAAAAAAGTTGATACGGCCGAAGGCTTGGTTCACCTTCGGTAATTTTTCTCTCTTTTTTTTTTTTGAAGGATTCTAATGATGCCGAAGGCCACCACCAGAAAATATAGCTTCTCAAGGGGCCAGAAAATTGAACTCCGAAGGCTTCTTTTGAAGGTCACAAAAATTTTCAAAGACCACTCTCGTCTAGATTAAACTATTGTAGCTCAATAAGTAGCCATTGGCACCTTCGCTGGTTGTTAAGCACAAATAGCAAAAGCAAAAATAGCGCATGCAAGTTTGACACGTAAGAGAACGGAGGCTAACACTAACGAGTGCATGTGTGTTTCTTGCATATTGATCCTATATATTGAGATGAAGAAGGGAAGAAGCACTTATCTTTTTCTTGATGAAAAGTGTTTGGCAACTCTTGAAGGACTCCGAAGGTTGCATAGGAGTGATAACTCCGAAGGTCCGCCGACGAAGGCCCTGCCGGAGAAGGCTAGCAATGAAGGCCTGGTCGGAGAAGGTTGTGACAAAGGTCTGACCAGAGAAGGCTAGCGACGAAGGCCGAAGGCCGAAGAAGGTCGACGACGAAGGCCGGATGCCGGAGAAGAAGGCCGGGCGGACAAGGCCAACGACGAAGGTCATCGACGAGGGTCGACGAGGGCTAGAGAAGGCCGGCGACGAAGGTCGTCGATGAGGGCCAGAGAAGGCCGGAGAAGGTCAGCGACGAAGGTCCGCCGTCGAAGGTTGGGCTAGAGAAGGCCGGCGACGAAGGCCCGCCGACGAAGGTCGACGACGAAGGCCGGGCCAGAGAAGGCCAACGACAAAGGTCCGCCGACGAAGGTCCGCGACAAAGGCCGGGCCGGAGAAGGCTGGCGACGAAGGTCCGCCGACGAGATCAGGCCAGAGAAGGCCGGCGACGCAGGCCGGGCCGGAGAAGGCCGGCGACGAAGGTCCGCCGACGAAGGTCGGCGACAAAGGCCGGGCCGGAGAAGGCCGGTGACGAAGGTCCGCCACGAAGGTCAGCGACGAAGGCCGGGGACGAAGGCCAGGCCAGAGAAGGCCTCGACGAAGGCCCAGCCAGAGAAGGCCAAGCGGAGAAGACTCTGACGAAAGCCGGCGGAGAAGGTTTGCTGACGAAGGCTCCAACTTCTAGCTCTCCAAAAAAAATCGTGCCGAGCACTGTGGGCGCCAATGTTGGGAAAGCGATTCCCGAACAGATGTTGGAGAGGAGTGGAGAGTGGAAGCTAGGGTTTGTGAACTAGGGTTGGAAGGGTGAGCTCGCCTTGCCCTCTTGCTCTTGGCTTTATATATGGACAAAGGCAATTTACAAGCGACCCCCGGTGGAGGTGGAATTGACAAGTCACTACACTAGCCTCTATTGGGCCTCTTCTAGGGGGAGTTAGCCCATAAGAGTATGGGCTCCCCCAACATTGTTGCTGCGTCTTGAGATCCTAATTGCCATGGTTCCGCGGCATCATAAAAAGCGATTGTGAGGAATCAACATCATAATAAATGAAGAATCATTGATTGGAATTTCCCATTTTTTTAGCTCTGCTCCCAAAACAAAAGAGAAAGGAGACTGTCTTGACGTCGGCTTTGGTTTTCCAATGAAAACAACAACATTCGAACACGAACTTAAATGAAAAAACAAAATGCTACCCCCGTCGTTCCATTTTATCTGGCGCAAGTTAGAATGACATGGTCTCCTAAATTACACTTTGACCATTTGTTTGTTTTATATTATATTATTTATGCTTAGAAACTTGTAACCATTGGATAGTACAATTCCTTACAAATCTAATCGTATAAAATTTATATTATAATAGTTAAAAATTATCAGCCTAATTATAGTCGAAGTTTTTAAAGTTTGAATCTTGATATGCATGTGCGCTAGATAAAATGGAAAGGAGGTAGTAGCTGCTATTCCACGTTTTTCTCGTCGACTTTGGCCAATGAGATTACTATACACGTTTTCAGAGAAACTTGAAAAGTGAAATAGATTCAGCACAATCATTAGACGTTGAACAGCTACTCCTTTTTTTGTTTGACTTAACTACTTTTTTTTTCTTTTCTCATCAATCGTTCCGCCTCAAACTAAAGTATTCCGGTTCCATTGCTAAGGGCAATCACAATCTTGCCATAAGGGTAGTCTATAGGATTAAAATATTTTGTACCGGATACCTAAAACATTGTGGACTGTTTTTTTTCTGACAATAGAGTAGTTTGTTGCTAAATCCATAGTGTTATGGACTATCCATAAAGAATAAAAAATCATTTTCTCTGTTGCTCCTGTTCTCCCTCGGTTCTGCCCAGTAGCTCCGTCGACCCCGGCAGTTGGTAGTGGCGCCCAACAGCTCCATCCGAGTCTCCACTGTTAAGTAATTAGGCAATTTTTAGATTAAAACCAGAATATAAATCATGTAAAACAAATGAACTAGATCAAACATGTATAGCATACTAGCATGACAGATCAGCATATTGGATAGTATGAACGACAAGATTAGATCACGATGATTATATCTGCCGACTGTAGCTGTAGTCGTTGGTGATGTAGATGGTGGTGATGATGGAACGAGGTCGACGTCGAAGTCGTTGATGTAGAAGTCGTCGTCGAAGTCGTCAATGAGAGGTGAAGGGAGAGCTCGACGCAGTTGACAACGAATACGCCGGGACGTAGCGCCCCCTGACTTAGATGGAAGACGACCCGTTGTGAAAGTTGGGAGCAGTCGCACGGATAGCGCTTCTCAAAAACATTATTCGCTTTCTCTCGGTGCAGGATCGCAAAGATGAGGGTTCCGGAGACCTGCTCGTCTGGTCGCTGGTGCACGCAAGCGATCGGACTGGAGTAGCTACGGCAGCAGCGTAACAACGAGAATAGACAAAAACTCTAGCTCAATTAGACACGTTTTGACGTGGCCGGTAGGTTACTTATATAGTCCTGTCCAACAGACCTCATGTCACGATCACGATCTAAGTCGTCTTAGGACTCTTAATTTGTAACCGTTTAGAACTCTACAACTTAAAGGCCAAGAAACCAAAAACTAAAACTGCAAAAGGAGACCGCGCTCCCGCAAGGCGAGGAGCCAGATTTCGGCGGACCAATCACGCAGGTACCGCGCGCCCGTGCCCTTCGCCGAGCCCGACAAGACGAGCGAGCGCGCATGGGCTTCTCTTTCTCCTCCTCACACTAGACTTGAGGAAGTGGAGAGGACTTCCATATTCAAATATGGCTACCTCCACTTTAACAAGCAAGGTGATACTAAAGAGTTTTCACATCCCCTTTTCACATGAATGGGATTTATTAAGAATTTCCCAATTAGTTATTGGGCAGGCCCATGTAAATTCCAACATCCGCTAGGCCATTGCCCCGGCCCTTGGGCGTCCGCGCGCCCCCAGCCATCGTCGTTGGCGTCCGCGAGCATCCCAGCGAGGCCGCCGAGCCATCTGTGCGCCCCGCCATCGTCTGCACGCCAAGCATGAGGAAAAAGAAGCTAGAATCCGATTCGTGAAGACGAGGCCGATTTAAGATGGGGGAAGTTCGATCTAGACGGAGAAGGAACCAACGGCGGCGGCAGGAACAAGCGTCAACCGGAGAAGCGGTCACTGCCGCCGCCGGTTGCGCTCTCGGCCCAGAGCGCCCGTGCCCGGCGCGCGCACCGGTGGCTGAGGAACGAGAGCGGAGGCGTCTGGGGAAGAAGTACCCGGCGGAGGAGAGGAACGCCTTGGCCTTCTCGTACAGGTCAGCTTCGTCGGTCGGCTGGGGAAGAAGTACCGTCGGCGGAGGAACGAGAGCGGAGGCCAGGGAAGAAGTAGCGTGGATTGTTTGGCCTCTAGATTTTTTTTAATGCGATGGTGGGTCCTATATTTTAGTCCATATAGACTGCTACATTCACCCTGTTCGCTTATGCTTATCAGCTAGTCATTCAACAGTATTTTTCTTTCATAAAAAATCAGCATCAATCAGAACCAGCCAACCAAAAATCATCCAGCGAACGGGTGACGGTGACAACAGTCATAGTTATAGCCCACTGATATAAAAACTGTCCCTACGTACCTACTGTATGGGGCGGCTTTGAACACCTCGTGTGCGCCTGCTCTGGACGGGTGTGTTTTGTTTGTTTCCTGTATCTTTACAGCTACAGGTACAAGGTGGAGGCCCTTCCAAGGAGGCCCATGGCAGAGATGGCCGTGAGCAGCCTGCTCTTGAAGACTGAATTACTAGGTTTCTCTTTTTCTAAATCAAAATTTGGTCACCGCACAGATCCTATTGCAATCTAAACAAGCGTTTCTCAAAAACAAAACAAAACGTAAAACTAAACATGCCAGCTCAAGCTAGTAAATGAGCCAAACCTGAGCCGAGCCAGAGTTCCAGCTCGTTAAGATAACTAAGATAATCTAGCAAAGCCAAAGCTTGCTCAGACCAAATCGACCAAGCCTGAGCCAAGCCAGAGTTCCAGCCCGTTAAGATAAGAAGCTAAGCCAGCTCATTATCGTTATCCTAACAAGTCACACCAAGCAAGCTGGCTCTATATCAACCCCTGCCAGCGGCCAGCTACCAACCGCGATTCAGCATCTTCTACCAACAGAACAACTCTTCCAGCCACAAATGGAATTACAGAATTTTGGAAGCGACAACTAAACAAGACCCGCTCTTTACCAAAAGAACACGCGCAATGCCGCGAAGAATTGATCATAATCTAACAGATTGATATACATCTACCCAGTATTGGTGGATTGTTAGCTTCTATAACGTCACTGAAGCAGGATGTAACCAGGGGAGCAAAACAGCATTGTCCAAACCGATTCCATGCTAGAGTTAACTCTGTAACTAGAAGGCTAATGCAAACCTATACAAAAACTAATTAACTCTGTCAAGACGAGTTCCCTTGCAGCATTTACAGATAACGGTTGCAACTAACTGTTAGGAGCAAGTTGAAAGAATGAATCATCAGGTTGGCTTGTCGATCTGGTGCAATATCTAAGTCCACAAAAAGAAATCATGGGGAAAGGGATATGCCTCCTCATGCTTAGCGGCGGTTGTGTCTGCTATCTCCCTGTTTACATGGAGAATAAACTAGATGAGTGCCAACTGAAAAGACTTTGATAAACTGTGCTTTTGCAAATTTGATGACTTGGTAATTTGGTATATGTTATTACTAGATCAATAAAGACATTGCGATAAGAAAGTTTGTGCAGTGAATATTTGACATGACTGCAGGGCAGCCAAATACCAGCCAGCTGTACTCACCTTGAATATCATATATTACAGCAGGGCAGCCAAATACCAGCCACTTGTACTTAGAGATATTCAAATCAATGCATAATCTTGGGGAACATGACTCCATATTCTGACAGGAAATGAGGCCCTAACTATTCCCTATGTCAGCCCTACTGAGTCTTGAGAATAACATAGCTTAGCCTCAAGAGTTAATTATTCTATCGCTTGGGAAATCCAAAGGAAATCCAAAAATAGCTTTTTCACTTATTGTAGATTACTGCAATGAGACAATTTAAGTTGACAGTCAGCAGAATTTTCAACCAGAGCAACACCAAGAAATGACCAGTGGAGCTAAGGGCACTCATGCTGAGGCCGGAAGGTTTCTTCTGACTGTCGAAGGTACATTATAAAGTCACCACCACCTGAAGGTCAATCTCATGCCCAGTAGGAACAGACTTCCCAGAATCATCCTTGGATTGCAAACCAAGAGATTCATTTACTGAATCAGTTTCAGGCGTAATGACCAGTGCCTCTTTGCCAGATATCCTAATGTTGTTGAAGTGTTCTGCTAGAAAGTCACCTGGATCTTTTGGACTTTCATTATTGTCCAGCTCTTTAGAACTATTTTTATTACCACTCTCTTTTAGACAGTTATGATTATCCAGCTCTTCCAAAACGTTATGATTGACAAGCTTCAGGCTACTAAAACCATCGAGTTCCATAGGACATTGTATTTCTTTAGGAGAAAACTTGCTATTTGTAGTACAGTCAAGCTCCTCTTGACTGTTATGGCTATCGAGTGCTTTCCAATTGTTGTTTCCATCTAGTTCATTCAGACAATTATTATTCTTAATCTCTTTGTCAGTCCTACAGTTGTGAAGATCTTTCAGATTGGTGTCACTGTTGAGATCTTTTGGACAATAATGATCACCAGGTTCTTTCTCGCATCCAGGATCATCAAGCTCCTTCAACTCATTATGGGTGTTTTTCAAACTTTTATCATCCTCCGGATCTTTCTCAGTGCTATGAGCATCAAACTGTTTCCAATTGTTGTCTCCATCTAGTTCATTCAGACAATTATCATTCTTAATCTCTTTGTCAGTCCTGCAGTTGTCAAGATCTTTCAGATTGATGTGACTGTTGAGATCTTTTGGACAATAATGATCACCAGGTTCTTTCTCGGAGCCAGGATCATCAAGCTCCTTCAACTCATTATGGGTGTCTGCCTTTTTCAAACTTTTATCATCCTCCGGATCTTTCTCAGTGCTATGAGCATCAAGCTCTTTCAAACTGCCATGACCATTCAACTCCTCTAGACAGTTATTGTAACTGAATTCTATCTCAGTAATATGACCATTGAGCCTTCGCTCGATGTCATGATCATGAAGCTCTTGCAGACTACCCAGAGCACCAAGATCTTTTGGACAATTGGGATCCTCATCCTCCACAAACTTGTCAACACTGTGATCTACAAACTTGATGCCATGATCCTTATCTGACTGACCTTTGAGAATTGTTACAGTCTCTGCATATGGGCAGACAGGTAGACTTCTCAGGCGGCATCTATGGCACTTGAAACCAATGAGATTGTTCACGTTCTCAATAGTAACAGAATATATATCCCCATGAAACCAGTCTGAAAGAAAAAGCAAATGTAATAAGGATTATAGGATGCAAAATATGAAAGCTACCCATGACATAAAGAGCAACAATGTAAAATCATAAACATCAGACATGTAAAACTGAAACAATGATAGTTGTCGACTAGTGCTCCTATGCTCTCCATGAAGTGAAACCACAAATTTTGAAAACATATTTTCAACTATCTAGTACTACTATGCAAACAATGCACTTTTGCAATTCATTCAAATTAGTGTGTAGGATGACGTAAGGAAGGATGCTCCTTTGCATAGACAAAACACAAAACAGAAGTTACTTGAAGTAGCTCTGAAGAGAAAGAAATTACCACATTGCTCTTTTATTTTTGTCGCTTTATCCCTTCAAAAGTGTTTTCTATTGTCTAACATTATAGGATTTTGAGGAGACATAGCAACTTGCATCCACTCCATTTAAAGCTTGCTATATTTTCCAATGATCAATTAGCTGCTGATTAGTCACCATGGGTGATTTCTGAAAGAAAATCGCTCAACGAAACAAATCCATCCTTTACACAACATATGGCACTTGAACCAATACGTGCATATTTAGGCGTTCAGTTTGGTTGGAAAATTTTACCCTTGTAACAGCTGCCCAAAGTAATTGGGGGTGCCAGCTGAAATATGCTTTCTTCCGTTCTCAGGATATGTGCAAGCACACAAACCATCTCATTGGTGCCATTGTCACCATAACTTTTGTTTTTTTTTTCTAAGACTGATGATTTTCTTTTCAAACTATGGAACACTACATACCAACATTTGAAACTTGTAGCATGGGGTGCTCTGGATACTTCATGACAGCAGCCCAAACTAACGGCGGGTGCTAGCTGAAAATATTTTCTTTCTGTTCTCAGGAAATGTGCAAGCATACAGGCCATCTAGTTGGTGCCCATGTTACTGCAGATTTTTTTTCATCTAAAAAAAGACTGCCATACTCTGGACTACAGGTGATTAACACTGGCACAGCTACACATCTAGATTAATCACAAGGGAAAAATTAGAAAATGATGGACTCAGAAAGACAGTGCCAAATTAGAATGTAAAATTGGTCAAAATTGGCAAGCTGCAAGGAGACAGAAATATGTGGACTTTCCATAAGACCCATGCCAAGGCTAAAAAAACAGACAGGGGGTAAGAGCTAGTAATTCCAAAGAGGACGGAACACATAAATTTGTATGTCCTCCCAAAAAGAAGACTATAATAAGATTGTTTTAGCTCACACAATTGCTAACTAAACATGTAGTTGCTATAAGATCAAAGATATGACATGCAAGTAAAACATGTTTACCTTCACATTTTTCGCAGGCAATATAAATATCCTCTTCACAATAGCATTTCTCACACAAGCAGCATACTGGGCTGACTTCAGAAATTTCAGCATCTTCTGCTGGAAAAACTACTCTTTCTTTCCTAAAACTTATTGCCCGTTCATCATGTGGATTTTGTGTCCATCGGAGGCCATTCAACCAGTATGAATACTGCAAAGCAGTCCTCTTCCTCTTGTGAGAGCTAGCTGCATTCTCGGATACATTTGTGTTACCTTTCATGTATTTATCATACAATCGTTTTGATATACGTTTCACTGGTTCATTTTTTGAAACATTTGATGGTTCACTTTCAAGAATTTTTGATGATTCATTCTTTGACAGATCTGGTGGGTTCTTCCTGGGCCGGCCACGCTTACCCTTTTTGCCAATTTTCTTTTTGTATTTCAGAACTATCTGATTCCTCCTGGTCTCAATCTTGCGTGATTGCTTCTTTTGTTTCTTCTGCTTATTTTGTTTCTTCTGCTTCTTTTTGGGAGATGGCTTCTTTGGTGCAGCCTTTTTCTGAGGAGACCCCACCTTTAAGACCTTCTCATCTAAGCACTTATTGCAAACATAAACAGCATTTCTAGCACCTCTAGGGACCGTGAAATGTTTTCTATGGAAAATAGCTGCATCAAATAAGAATATAAGATAAAGATAAGTGGCAAACACTGTGCAATAACTCCCAATATAATTTTAAGCATCAATAACCAAAGTAATAGGAAAAAACTCAATAGCTGATGATTCTCTAGAGTAAGGTTAACAGTCAATAACAACTTTTTTTATTCAACAACAATCATAGGATACCACAGAAGAGAGTGCATATCAAAAATAAAATCTTGAGGCCAATAGTTGTGCATATGCAAAACAAAACAAAAAAGGTTGACTATTTGCAACAGCACATACCTGCACAATACTGGCAGTTAACAGCTTCACTGTTGAAAAGAGAAAGAATCAGAACTGGTAAAAAGATTTTTCCATGTAACAGAAACCAAATTGTATATATATTGCCAAACTGAGAACATAATTGCAAAAACTTATTGGACAAATCAATAGCTGCAAGAACGAAAATGCCAATACATGGTTTCTATGTACATCCTAACAAGTTTTCGAGAGTATTTGCTCATTTGAATGACTTCTAGAGAAACAGCACCAATAGTTTGATTGGTAATTGTGCACCTAGATTATTTAGAAAACAAATACTAATATCTAACTCAGCATAGTGCAGTCATGTAAGAAGTTCATTCACGCATGGCTGATAACATTGCTATAAAAAAATAAGTATAACGATTGTATCTGAAAGCCGAACTGAAAACGTCCAGAGATGATCAGTTTATGAGGCAAAGCATAGAAGTTTTAATGTCACTGTGCTAAGGCCCTAATCTGCATATACTATTTCTATAACATGTATGCATTCTGACAGTGAGAATTAAACCTTACCATAAGCACATCACTCACATGCATCAAAGTGAGAAGCAACAGATATCAGCACAACAAAATACCACAAAAATAAAACTAAGACCTATAAAATTCACAGCTTGGATGAAATGTAGTGTCCACAAGTATGTTTGAACTGAAATAAACCTTTGCCTATAGCTACTTATAATTGATACGAGTATTGTGTGGTTCAGAAAATAATTTAAAGGAACTATTAAAAGGGATAAGTAAAAAACTAATCGTCTGTGACATACCTTGCAATCACTTCTTTGTGGCAATGACCACAAAACATGGTGGATCTTTTTTCTGCTTTTTCAAAGAGGTAATCAAAGCCTGTCTTTCTTGGCATTTCGGGTTTCGGGACACGCATTTTCTTAGTCTTCTTAGGGAGTTCATCGGTTTCTTTCTTTTTCAGTAAACGAGCAAATGTTTTAGCTTCATAAGCCTTCAACAGATTCAGAGGGACATGGCCTTCACTTAACCAGTACCTGTTCCTCTCGCTGGAGGGTTCCTCAAGTTTTGTTCCATGTTTAGAAATAACAGGAGGAATGTTCACCCTCTTTCCAAAATCAAGCAGATATTCAACATTTGTTCCTTCAATGCGTTTCCTGCGAATTATAACTTTCTTAAAAAGCCTAGCTATTTTCTGTGTTTCTTTGGTCATGAGGCTAGAGGGGAGAGTGCTCAGTATCTCAGTCCACTTGATATTCCATTCAAGTTCTTTAATCTGAAGTGCACAAAGGAGAACAATTCAGTGACCAAATTTTACCTATTGCTTTCCAAAGCAAGGAGAAGATATCACCTGCAAAATGAGCTGGGCTGCACTTTCTGCCATTTCCACAGCAGCTCGCCAGGCTATGTATTTGAACCTACGCGCAAATTGTGAACCATCGGTGTATAAAATCGTGGGAATTTTCCTACGTCCAGCTGAAGAGTAACAGGTCAAAAAGGTTAGGTGCAAATACAATGCTAGGAAAACCATATCTAGAAATGGACAGAAGATTGCTCATAAACCTTGCCGAGCAGCTTTGTTGACCAATGACTGAGGCAACCTCTTCCAATGAAACACTTGACGAGATAATTTTCCACCCCTCCACCAATAAACACCAACATCACAAGAGTCAACTTTAAGTTCACCATTCGGAGACAGCTTTCTCCCTGGCTTTCTAGCACTTCCATGACTTAGAGATTTATTAGACGAGCGGACCAAAATATGAGCTGCCGAACCAACAACTTCAACAGAGTCTGCCGGTTTCTGCCATTCTGCAGTGATGGCAACACGTCGCAGACTGGACTCTAACTGTAGAGTATAAGCCAAAAAAAACCATGTATCATTATATGGCACACATAATTAAGAAAAATATGATGAAGCATATGAAAAGTTATACCGTTAGAAGAGGCTGCTTAAGTGATGACACATCTGAAGCCTTGAGGACCGCCTTGCGCCAACAAATGCTATATTGTGGATTTTGCCAAGGGCCACTCAGCAAACCATTCAACCTTTCTTCAATTGACAAAATGTTATGCATAGCAAGGATGATATGGCTATCCATATTATTTTCTGCTCTGAGATCAAGAGTATGTGGCTTAGGGCCTTCCATGTACTTAACATCAGTTACTCTGAAAATGCAATCGACGCCGCCACTAATTTGGCAGGAATTGCACCATCCACATTTTTCTTTAAGCAGTTCAGCAGAAAGCTTTTGATCAGTTAGTGCAAAAATGTTAGCATACTTTTTACATATTGTTCTTAGATGGAACGAGAGTACATCCTGAACAGGTTTCTTCCCGTCCTTGTTTTCACACAGCTTGAGTTTTAGCTCTTCAGCAGCGTTAGCTGCTATTTGACCGAAACTGTAATAGTTTATGTACCTAGCAGGATCAGAATGGAGCTGCCAATCTCTGGGTTGTTCCTTAGGTGGTGAATCTTTCTGATTCTCTGCAAGCGAACCATTAGCATGTGAATAAACAATATCTTTTTGGGAATTGCAGTTATCATTCTTATCACTAGAGGATCTATTTTGAGGTATTTGATTCGAATCACCTTCAGCAGCATTTCCACTTCGAGAAATAAGTGAAGATCTTAGTTTAATGCTATGCTGTGACAAATCTTGATCCAAATCATCAGAATTTGAGGTGCAAGCTTTTCCAGAATCCAAGTGTTTACAGGAGTTTCCTTGTTCTACCTTAAACTGATCATGCTCACTAGGTTGCTTCAATAGTGATAAATGTTTTGAGTCTGTCTCAGCATCAGATGTACTACATTCCCTGCTACTCTGGTAACGACTGTTAAGATTGGATGACTTGATTGCAGTACCACAAAATGAAGAAATTGTGTTAACCATTGAGCTGTACGAAGGATGACATGCATTCAAAACTGTAACAAGGGGATGAAGATCGATCTGACCATAATAATAACATGGAGAGTTCCCATCACATGAGTCAACCCTGCAAGTTGAGAAGGTGATTTGTTTATTAATGCAGCAAGGAGTAATCATTCGATACATACAGGATAACAGGAAAGATCCGAAAGTAAACAAATCATGTCTCACTTCTGCAATATAAATAGTACACTTCTCTGCATACCCTTAAATTAATGAGTCTACAGTATCATAACAACTGGCTTACTAAATCAGAGTATCGCAGGAATTTCATTGTTTCATTCCAGAGAATCTTAATACAGTATAGCTTTACTTCTACCCAAAAAAAAGTGTTTTTGTCTATAGCACAGAAACTATCTTTTTACTGTGGTCTCATAGAACATCAAGGTATGACCAAGCCTTTGGTTTTACCAGTAAGCCCAACTTTGCCTCAAACCTCCAAGCAAGAAAAATAATAAATATGTATGCTCTACCTAGCAAGTCGAAAGTGGACCAATTGCTAATTCTACAATGTATGCCTAGGCTCACATGTCACAAGCAGCTAGTATAGACAGAATCATATCACTGCTCCAGCTTACATGTTCTATGGAGAGGAGCCACCCAGAACTAACAAGACAAACAGAGCATCCTATGTGAAGCTCATAGACAAGAGAAAAATGCAACAGCTTACATCATTCTACCTAGATCCTAGGTGGCTTGATAATCTGAATGGTAGTGCACCAGAGTAACATAATCTCTACACTTAGATTTTCGAAAAATACAGGAGGGCATATAGCAGAGGGGCATTCAAAAAAGCACACCAGAGCCCCAAAAGATCGTTCAGAAAGATATACATGTAAGCGGTCCAAGGCGACTTACACCAAAAGATAGCCGCAAGTGAAAACGTATAGTCGGCCATGTGGATCGGTTCCTAGAATCTCTGCTCCTCTCATAGGATTTGCAATATTTCTAGATCCATCATTCTTCTGTATTAAGCACTCAGGACAACACCAATCACCTTCAGGCAAAAGATCCTCCACCACCCCCACGCATTTCGAATGAAATGCAGCTGGACAGCCGTCACAGCATAACAAATTGCCATCCATGCCACAAAGGTAACATTCATCACTGTTTCCATCATCCATTTCAGCAGATCCTTCTGGAAATTGAGAAGAATCCACTGCAACCTTAGCAGAAGAACCCCTCTTTTTTCTTCTTACACCAGTGCCTCTGAAGCCCTCATCGTTTCCATCTGACTCCGACAACCTTGACCGTATAGCCCCAATCTCCAGAACATCATCAGAGAGTGATCGCAGCAGCTCAAGTTTTACCCCTGCAGGTTGCCTATAGTACTCTGTACTCAGCAGACTTAAATCTGTAAGCTTCATACCATACCTCAATTCTGTGCCCCTGGTTAGCAAGTATTCAGCAAGATAGATTGGCCAAGTTGCTAGGTCTAACAGCTCCCAGTTAAGATTCCTACAAAGACAATAGTGGGTAACTAAAAAACATGTTTTTCCAGTCACGTAAAGGTCTCTAAGCTTAATATACAGCAAAGGACATGTAAGTTACCTAATGCAGTGTACTGCAGACGGGTCTCCTTCATTGGCGAAGTCCTCCAGGTGGCTCTTGAGAGCCCGCAGCAGAGCGAAATGCACCCAGTCAATCAATGGGTTGACATAGGTGCACCGCAGCACAGCCACAAATGTCTCCAGTGAAAACGGGCTGAGGAACAACTGCTGGCTGAATGACCTTAAGCAGGAGTAGACTTGAAAGACATCGAGAACAGGGAGGCCGCCCAAATCCAGACCCTGCGACGAGGGTGGCAGCTCCGGCTTGGGCGGCAGTTCCTTCACCGCGGCCGCCTCCAAATCCCTGGACACAGAGCGGTACCGTCCACTCCCGTTCGCGCGGGGCCGCTTCCTCCCAGACTGCTGGGGCGTCGAAGCCGCAGCCACAGCCGCCGCAGCAGCCTCCTCCTCGGCCTCCGCGGCAGCCGCCACGGCCGCAGCCGCCTCCATCTCGGCCGCGCGTTCGGCCGCCTTCGCCTGGCGCGCGCTCCGCCGCAGCGGCCTGGATGACTCGGGCCCAGGACTGACCCTCCGCTTCTTCTCCGCTGCGGCTTGCCCGCCGCTCGCCTCGGCGGGCGTCGCGGGCTCCGTGTCCTCACCCCCGGCGGCGGGGACGGCCAGCACGACACCGTCGGGGGTCAGGGTCGGGGTCGGGGTCGGGGATGAGTCGTCCTCGCCGCCGTCGCCATCTCCGCGGCGGCGCTTCTTGGGGCGCCTACCGGCGGCGTCCCGCGGCGGGGTGTATTGCAGCTGCTGCAGCGCACTCGGCATCGCGGGCCCTACGAGAATCTCGGCCATCTCGTCGGCGTCGACCTCCTCGGAGTCTCCGTCCTCGTAGAGCACGCGGAAGTATCCCGCGTCGGGGTCGTACGACTCCACGACGCCCGCGAAGGTGCCGTACCCCGGGAACGCCTTCCGCACCGCCCGCCCCACCAGCGCCTCCATCCCCTCCGCGCGCGCAACCCCCCTCACCTACCTAGGGTTTGGGGGGGAGCGCGGGGAGGCCAGCGCCGCGGCGGATCGAGCGCGAGGGCCTGGGTCCCGGCGGGATCGGCGGCGGCGCGCGGTTGGGGATTGCGATGGGCCGCGGATTTGGGGGCAGCGGGGGGAGAGGAAGGGGAAGGGCAGGAAGGTGCGCGAGGAGAGGGGGAGGAAGAGGAAGAGGAAGAGGACGACTCTCGTGTTGCCTTATATCTATCGCTCGCATTCCTCGCGGTGGGGCGTTGAGAGTTGCGACTACTAGTCCTTTCGGTTAGTCCTCTGTACCGCTCCCCTCCACTTCTCTGCAGGAGGAGAATAGGATGGAGCCGCGATTTGGGAGGGAAAACGCGAGTGACATGGGAAGTGCCTTGCTTTAATTTCAAAAATGGGGAAAAAAAATGTGGATGGAACAGCAGCCCACAGGGGGGAGCAAGGCAGAATTTTGCCATTCTCGTGCTAAGTGGCCAAAAGCGTACTACCGGTGCTCGCTTTTGTTGCCTACATGGCTACACCGGTGGCTACTACCGTCTACCTAGCTTTGCTAATACTTACTCTCAAAATTAAGTCGTGAGTAAATCCGGTTATATTCCTAGACGATGGTGTTGTTGATCCCTCGAAAACGGTCATGTTCCTGACAAACTTTTCCTCCTTGTGTGCAAATCGAAATGGCTACATCGGTGGCTACTGCCTAGCTTTGCTAACACTTGCTCTCAAAATTAAGTCTATATATAGGTTCGCAGGTTCGCGAGTAAATCCGGTTATATTTCTGGTCAATGGAGTTGTTCATCCCTCGGAAACAGCCGACGTTTGCTCACAAACCTATTCTCCGTGTGTGCAAATAGAAATGCTAGATATTTGCCTTTTTTTTTATCGGTCGTGTAAAATTTGTACGCACTATATTCGGCACATGACCCGTGGTTATGGCTGCACTCACATCTTCAGAGAGGACGTAGTCGTCTTGTCTGGTAAACGACATCGTCTTCCTAGAAAAAGAGGGTCGAGGTGAGATTTCGGGTTCTGCACTTTCCAACAAATGGGTGGCATCCACATAAAGATCACCCTACTCCACGACGACTAGATGAGGGCTGTTAGAGATGGATTTCGATGGGATTGGTGACGTCAGTGGTCAAATACAAAGTTGAAGGCTCGAGTAGGGGCGACAAACCACCGGTGAATAAGACTCATGAAAACTTGGTTTCGGTTATGTAGCTATTAGTGACACTTTACGTTACAGTGAAATATCTGATGTGGCAACGGCTAAGGTAGTTATGGGTAGAGAGACAAGAACACATGGATGTGCGTCAAAGGAGTTATAATCTACACCCCACAACAAGGGAGTTATGGGTACTTAAGAGACTTGTTAGGGTTAGGAATCAAATCCATCCACTATGATCTATTGTCTAAAAATAGAAAGATTTTAGGGCAGAAGAAATCTCCATATTCCTTTAGGCACAACTTAACTGGATTTCCAGCTGTTTCAAGGTACGGACGTACAGTTAGGAGAAATTGCAAGAAATATTTACTCCTTTTTAGCTTACCTCTTGTTTTGCCCTTTATCCTTGCTCCCAACAATTCAAAGTGCGACCAAGGAGAAATTAACGGTCATGCAATGTGGCAGAACCGCCTAATTTAATGTCATCCCAAGAGTACTTATCTTCCATTAGACACTAAGTACCCAAGAGAGAGCACTAAACTCTGCGATTCCGTCGAGCACACCCAACGGGAGAACTCGAAAGTCCACATTTTACCTCAGGATCATAAATGAGAGATAAAGCTTATAACAACTTTACCATTTCATATATCACTTTTAGTACAACATCAGAGTAATTCATTATTTGATTATAATAGCGGAATATAAAATATTATCAAAGTTCAGCGGAAATGAAACCATTTGATGATGAGTTAAAATTATCATGATGAACATTTATATACAGCAAATGATAACAGGTGGTAAATCTTTCCCTTGTGAAACATTTTTGGTGAGAGTTATAAATCAACCCTACATCCGCAACGTAAAGGAAATCCCCACTGAGCCCACCAGGAGGTTTCCACACACAACTGTCAGCTTCAAACACCTGTTACCTGCAACAGGGTAGAACAAACCCTGAGTACTCAATTGTACTCCGCAAGACTTACCCGTCAGAAGAAAAGACTCCAAGGGTATGCAAGGCTATCTGGCTTGTGGGTTATTGCAACTGCAGGAAGCATTACTAAAGGTGCATCCTTATATTTACTTTTTATTAGCAGTTATCAGTAGTGTATTAACCAACCATTCTAGGTAAGCACCTGTTCTACTTTCAAGCAAAGGTTGAGCCATCAGAACCAATTTTTCCATCTTTCGTCTTTCATCTTTCATTTCTTACTACGGTGCTAGAGTGCAGTCAAGTCGTACCGTCACGTAGAAACGGCGATTCGCGAATCAATGTGCCCAGCTGGGTACCCCGAAGCACACGCCTCGCCTGCACCCCAGGCACAAGCAAGACTAACCTCTCACTTTCCTGTCAAGGATTCCAATTCCCCGCCCCAAACTTGGACTCCAAGCCCCCGATACGCGAGTCCCGGACTCCGTACGGTGCAAGGACCTCCAACCTATCCCCGCCTCCAATCAGTCGGTCCGGAAAGAGCCGGAGCCCATGACAAGAGAGTAACAAGTCTTCCTAGCCCCCATCCGCTAGTATATGCTCGGGATAATAAATCTGTGACTTGACCGGGGATCCAGTGCAACGAACGGTCCTTAATCGACACGGACAGGGAAAAAGTGCAACCAAGCTATGCCCCGTGGCCGCGGGACATAACCTGTTACACCCACCAATACCCATACCATATCCCTGCCCGGTCACCATTTCCTTTTCCATCATTTCATCATTAGGGTAATAATAATAATAATAACCACCTATTGTGAGTAACGACAGGTTACTCACGCTACCGATAAACCTAAGCAAAACAGCTACACGATCCTGTACTAGTAAGACTCATGGGTAGATATATATATATGCATGTGGATATCATAAAACTCCTGCAACGTAAATGCACAACCTATATATATATATATATAATAATTTGTAAAATAAGGGTTATGCACCGGGGCTTGCCTGGATGGGAATTAAGATATAACCAAAAGTTAGCATTCCATCACGGCGACACGGTCATCAGGACACCATCTTTTCCGCTGCTCCAAAAGACTTCACGCTCCGTCATTGTTCCTATTATAATATTCGGAGATGCGACATAGAAATGTAAATAATCGACGGCAATCGCAACCTCGTATCATACGATTTCGTCTCTCAAGCTAACGAGCTAACCTTATGGCTAACGAACTAGGTTTCGTATCTATGTTATCGACTTAAGCGTTATTTCCCAACAACCCAGGGTGTTGCTCTTTTCGTTTCGTCGATTTAATATATATACAAACTAGGGTTTATTAGCTACCTAACAAAACTAATTATTTTGGAGCTACAAAAATTACAGTGGACAACTAACATTATGGTTAGCTTACTATAAAATTTTCAGCGTTAATACTATCACTGATTATTCATAACAATTCTTACAAGTTCATGTTTGATAATATTAAACGCCTCGAATTAATTAGAGCAAGCCTAAAAATAGTAGAAATCTACATGAACCAATTACACCTTTATCTAGATCATGATTTTAGGAAACTAACAAAATTGGTTTCACCATTTTTGGACTCCTATACATTTAGATATTAAATTTACAAGTTCCTAGCAACAAAGAAAAAGGAAAAACAATTGAAAGATATACTTTTAAAGCAACGGGCCGGCGCCCACTATTTGGCCTAGCACCCGGATGCGGCCCACGCGGGACGGGTCAGGCGACAGCAGGCCGGCCCAACTGGCCCACAGCGCGCGCGAGGTCGCTCTTTTTGCAGAAGAGCCCCTGAACAAAAGGGCTATTACGCGGAGCCTCAGGTCCCTATTGCACCAGAGACACTTTATGCACGAAGCGCCCCCAACAATCTTTTCTTCTCCCTGAGCCGGTCCCCGACGCCCCCGTGCCCGCCGGCGCGGCTCCGGCCGGCATCGGACGGTCCCGCCGGCCATCTGGGGCCCACTATGCCCCTGCTAAACGGTCGACCACCACCTACAACCCAAACGGTGACGCTAGGTGACCACAGGGGACTGAGCTACGCACGCACGCGAGCTGTAGCGGCGAGCGGCCATTCACCATGGTGGCGAGGCCGTTCCGGCGAGTCTAGGCGGCCCGAGAGCGGTAGGGATGGCGCACGAGTATCCATGACTTACCCGGATGCCAGCAGTGCCGATGGTCGAGGTGGAGAACTGCCGAGGTGACCTGACCACGCGCGCCCGCACCATGCGGCGGCGCTCTGTGATGACACGGTCGTGTCACCGGCGGCAGGGTAGCGGCAGGAGCTCGACTAAGGTGCGCGGGAGGAAGAGGGGTTCAAGGCGAGTCTACTGGTGCATCCAATTCGACTCGAGATGGTCGAAGGAAGCGCTGCCCTTGGTAATGGCATGGCTCGGCTTTATCGACACTGAGAGTGAAGAGCTCCAAAATTGCGGCTTGTCCGGGCACGGTTCTAGGCGGAGTGGGGTTGGTTGTCTAACACACTTAATGGCGAAGGCGTGGAGGTGAAAACTTGCCTTGAATTGGTCTCCTTGCCGTAAGCGATGGTGCGGCCCGTCGGCCACGGTGACAGGGAAGAAAAACCAAGACGGAAAGGTGAGGACGGCTCGGTCAGTCTTCGCCCTGGCGGAACGTGGTAAAGGGATAGCGTGGCGTGACCGCTGGGTAGAGCCACGTCAAGACGAGGCAGCCATGTGAGCACAGGGGAGGGCAGCGGGGCCAGCGGTGGCCACTCAACGCGCGCGCGAGCAGCAGCGGCTCCGCGTGGCTGGCAGCAGGTGCCGCGGCCAGAGTGGCCAAGGCGCGACCACGCCACGGTCAGACCAAGACGGCCTCGGCCGGCCAACGCACGGTGGTGCGCGTGCACGGGGTGCGGCTCGGCCAGGCAACGCCGAGTAAAATGACGTGGTGACCGCGCACACCTCGGCCGAACGACCGACAACGTGCTATGCACGGATTTTAAAGCGTGTACCAACACTTACCCGTCTTGGTTGAGGTTAAACCAACTCCTCTGCCCTCAAGATGGCCCTAACAGCTTCCCAAAGAAACAAATAGCACGTCAAAAGGACAACCAGAGAGGGAGATGGAGTGATGCCAAAACGGGTTCGTCGTGCTGACGCTGGCTCACGAACAGAGCATCGACCACAAGGTTACAGCTCGTTCTAAGGAACTTCCGGCCATTTTTGGAGTAACCACTCAACATCACTCCACCCTACGAACTACACCGTGCTAAAGTACTCGCAAAGGTGCAATTATCGGTGCAAAAACATAGATCTAGTGTTTACGAATTTTAATCAAAATTTAAATGCCAAAGCGACATTACCATTAGGTTTTCAGACTTGGTCATTATAGTTCTAGGAGCTGGAACCCATTTCCAAATCAATTCTTGAGCTACCAGTTATGCTATTGATCACTTATTTATCGGAACAAAAGTTGCGTTTTCATCTACTAGACTTGCGCTTCAAATTTTATTAAGTACTACATTCAATTGATGTTTTATTTTTATTTATAGAAATTCGCTTATCATTTTATGTGCGTTTGAAATTTTAAAACCCACGGAATTTGTTTTGTTAATTTCTTTTAGACCTTAATCGCATGCTAAGTACGCTAGTAACACCAGAGGTGTTACATCCTTCCCCCCTTAAAAAGGATCTCGTCCCGAGATCCGGAACAAGAAACAAAAGAGGGAAGCACGATTACATTTCACAGATCTGAGCTTACATGAGAGGTTACACGACTTCAAACGCTAAACCACTCTGGAATCTAGAGATAGCACGGCTAAGAACAACTCTAATACAACTCACAACCTCTCTAGAAACCGACGAAGACGGGGACAGTGGAAGAGCAATAGGAAAACGATTATCCAGAACATGGCGTATGCCCAACAAAGCCAGAAATTGGAGATTGGTACAAAGATCATCGTTAACTCTAAACCTAAACTAACCAGGGATGAACTTGAACTTCTCCAACAGAAACTAGATCCTTTCTTCTCCAGTTACACCATTGCCTCTGACTAGGAACCCTAGATCTGCGAGCAACGGCTGGATCTCGTAGCTCAGCCTCCAACCACTTCTTCCCGACGGCTTCCTGAGCTTCTTCTACCTGAGCGCTGACGGAGGAAGTTGATACTATGAGCTCTACTCTAGATCTGGGGGTTGAATGGAGGAGGAGCAAGCAAGGTGGCATTATAAAAGCTTGGTGGACGGAGGTGGTGATGCAGTGCACCGGAAGCGGAGGAGATGGGAATCACTGGGGGGGTCACAAGGTGGGGAGAGCGTCGGCCATAGTGCGCTCCCTGTGCGAGCTTGAGTGGGGCAAAGGAGAAAGGAGGGGATGGGGTTCGCTCGACCAGGCGGCGTGCGAGCAACGGGGCCCCAAAGGAAAAGAAAGAGAGGGGGGGTCCGGTACGGGAACAAGAGCGAAAACCGAGAGCCGACACGGGTGCCGGGATCAGAGGGGCGTACTGTGCGACAAGACGAGGCGAGTGCGGCACAACGCCGCGGTCGCACGGGAGCGACACACGCGGTCCCACCACCGACGGCGTCCGCAGGGCACACAGTGACAGCGACCCGGCATGCGTAGCATTGTCAAACCGGTCACAGGAACGACGTCGAGTCGGGCAATTCAACTTCTCTGACCTACGTGCGGCTAACCTTCCTGTTGTTTTTCTCTTTCTTCTTTTCCTTTCTTCAAAAACCTTGTTACTTTGACAGAGCACAATTCCATCAACCCGTTGTGGATTTCCCGTTTGAACACAAGAATATTTTTACCAAGAGAATTTTTATAGCAAGAGCGATACCGCGGTGTAACTCGGTAAAAGCACTTGGTCAACAACCTCGATACCAGCGCGCGCCGAGCAGCGTCACCAGGTGGCAGCTGTTCCACAGGTGGCCCTCGGTTCCGTCGCGGCACCATAAGCTATTAACTAAGTAACTATTACCAACTTACTCGCAGTAAAAACAACGGGGTCATAGACCACAGAATCAGAGGAGTAAGGGAAAAATTCAGGCAACACGGGTTCCTTTCAAAATAAGGAACAAGTAAGTAAATCCCAAGGCGGATTTAAATCAAGGGAATTCAAGTGTTCTACTGGGACATCCACAATTAGTGATACAGTGTCCTCTGTTTTCCAATCACGGCCGATCTGTTGCATCAGAACAGTTGTTCCCCTTGTAACCTGCTTATTGTCGTCTCAAGAACCCTAAGCAAATCGAACGAGGTCTAAGGAAAAACGACGTAACAAACACAACCGATAAAGCAAACACTCATTACCAACGGCCTTACACGGGTGCAACATACAGACATTCACTCTCCCACACTCGACACAGCGCTCGAACGTACAACCAGGCGGCCTTAACAACTACGGATGCGGTACAACGGAAAGATTACAACACTAGGGAACAACGATGAAAAGCACTACTAGCAACGATTACATCTCCCCTAGGACAACTAATCTACTTCGTCGGCCCAAACGGCTTCCTTCCTGGGCTCCTGGGGTTCTTCTGCTGCACTAGGTTGTGGATCTGCTCCTTCTTGTGGTGGTGGCTGGGTGAGGGGAAACAATGACTCTACTTCCGAGGCTTCCGTGGGTGGAGGTGCTGCAAAACCAGTTCTCCTTCGCTCCAGCGGATGGACAGGGATCCCCTCCAGGATTAAGGGTTCCTGCCTTTCCGTGGCGAGCGTCCTACGCTTGGCCCTTGTGGCAAGATAGGCGTCCTCCAGCTCCTGGGCATGACGGTCTTGGTCCACCTTGACGGCCTCCGCCATGGCAGCCTCTCGACTCTCAGCGGCTGCTAGATTGGCATGAGCTTCAGCAAGCTGCACTTCGAGCATCCTAGAGAAGATCTCGGCTTCCTCAGCTCGGTGGAGGCACTCCCTTAGCTCCGAGGCCTGCCGGTCATACTGCTCATCCAGGGCAAGCAAGTACGAGGTCAGGTGCACCAAGGTCGGGTTGTCCTCTTGCACGTCTAGACCATGCAAAGCCTCCATGCAAGCCCTCCATACCCGCCGATTCTTATCCCAAGGGGGAAAGAACCGCATGGGGGTACGAGCAATGGGCCCTTCAAAGATCTGACAGAGATGTTGCAAGGCTTTGCGGGCCACAACCTGGTAGGTGTCGCCGAAGCGAAACCCGGTTGCAGTCACATTCCAGGCTTCCGTGAGGTCGGGGAACTCCTCACTCTTGCCAATGTAGACGGTGACCTTACACCGCTCAGTGCCACGCTTCATGTACTCACGGCCCTCATACTCGGGACGCTCCCGAACGCCGAGTTTTTGCAGGGTGGCATACAGGATTTTGGGAAAACCCTCGGTGTTCAAGCAGTAGCTGCTAACCCAGACTCCTGCCATCCTAGGTGGGTGGTGGTTGCAAGGAAGGCTTGAGGAGAAGCTTGCTCAAGAGAAAAGGGCTAAGCGAGCTGGAATGCACTGGGTGGTGACACCAAGTGGCTGGGCTTGCCCCCTTAAAAAGGCAGAGCAGCCAGTGGTCCTGGCGCAGGCCACCCTCGAGCCCTGCACGAGGATCAGTAAAGTAAAATAGCAGGATTTTTACGCACACGAGGCGAGCGGTGTTCGAGGCCATAAAGACTAGCATGGTTGCAGGGCAGAGGTCCGACAAGGGCGCAGAAGGAGTGCCGAAAACGTAAGCCCCGACAGCCGTGAAGCACGAGTGAACGCGAAACATGAAGCCACTGTACAACAGTAACTCCGGGACAGGGACGCGTGGTACCTAGAAACAGGGCACCTGCAAGTAGGACTCGCACGATGACTATAGCAAAACAGCACGTCTGACTTTAGGACCGCATGCTACACACCAGTTAGCTTACCGGACGAAAGCCTACTTAAACTTATTCCGGAGACTTAACTATAGTAATAGGGCTACTTATATAACTTCGTATGCAAACGTCCTAACTTTTTGCAAAAAGGTGTTGTCAAATTTTAATTTAGAAAAGGGTTTTGAAGCTTTATTTCCCCATTTATGCTCTGATACCACCTGTGGCAGAACCGCCTAATTTAATGTCATCCCAAGAGTACTTATCTTCCATTAGACACTAAGTACCCAAGAGAGAGCACTAAACTCTGCGATTCCGTCGAGCACACCCAACGGGAGAACTCGAAAGTCCACATTTTACCTCAGGATCATAAATGAGAGATAAAGCTTATAACAACTTTACCATTTCATATATCACTTTTAGTACAACATCAGAGTAATTCATTATTTGATTATAATAGCGGAATATAAAATATTATCAAAGTTCAGCGGAAATGAAACCATTTGATGATGAGTTAAAATTATCATGATGAACATTTATATACAGCAAATGATAACAGGTGGTAAATCTTTCCCTTGTGAAACATTTTTGGTGAGAGTTATAAATCAACCCTACATCCGCAACGTAAAGGAAATCCCCACTGAGCCCACCAGGAGGTTTCCACACACAACTGTCAGCTTCAAACACCTGTTACCTGCAACAGGGTAGAACAAACCCTGAGTACTCAATTGTACTCCGCAAGACTTACCCGTCAGAAGAAAAGACTCCAAGGGTATGCAAGGCTATCTGGCTTGTGGGTTATTGCAACTGCAGGAAGCATTACTAAAGGTGCATCCTTATATTTACTTTTTATTAGCAGTTATCAGTAGTGTATTAACCAACCATTCTAGGTAAGCACCTGTTCTACTTTCAAGCAAAGGTTGAGCCATCAGAACCAATTTTTCCATCTTTCGTCTTTCATCTTTCATTTCTTACTACGGTGCTAGAGTGCAGTCAAGTCGTACCGTCACGTAGAAACGGCGATTCGCGAATCAATGTGCCCAGCTGGGTACCCCGAAGCACACGCCTCGCCTGCACCCCAGGCACAAGCAAGACTAACCTCTCACTTTCCTGTCAAGGATTCCAATTCCCCGCCCCAAACTTGGACTCCAAGCCCCCGATACGCGAGTCCCGGACTCCGTACGGTGCAAGGACCTCCAACCTATCCCCGCCTCCAATCAGTCGGTCCGGAAAGAGCCGGAGCCCATGACAAGAGAGTAACAAGTCTTCCTAGCCCCCATCCGCTAGTATATGCTCGGGATAATAAATCTGTGACTTGACCGGGGATCCAGTGCAACGAACGGTCCTTAATCGACACGGACAGGGAAAAAGTGCAACCAAGCTATGCCCCGTGGCCGCGGGACATAACCTGTTACACCCACCAATACCCATACCATATCCCTGCCCGGTCACCATTTCCTTTTCCATCATTTCATCATTAGGGTAATAATAATAATAATAACCACCTATTGTGAGTAACGACAGGTTACTCACGCTACCGATAAACCTAAGCAAAACAGCTACACGATCCTGTACTAGTAAGACTCATGGGTAGATATATATATATGCATGTGGATATCATAAAACTCCTGCAACGTAAATGCACAACCTATATATATATATATATAATAATTTGTAAAATAAGGGTTATGCACCGGGGCTTGCCTGGATGGGAATTAAGATATAACCAAAAGTTAGCATTCCATCACGGCGACACGGTCATCAGGACACCATCTTTTCCGCTGCTCCAAAAGACTTCACGCTCCGTCATTGTTCCTATTATAATATTCGGAGATGCGACATAGAAATGTAAATAATCGACGGCAATCGCAACCTCGTATCATACGATTTCGTCTCTCAAGCTAACGAGCTAACCTTATGGCTAACGAACTAGGTTTCGTATCTATGTTATCGACTTAAGCGTTATTTCCCAACAACCCAGGGTGTTGCTCTTTTCGTTTCGTCGATTTAATATATATACAAACTAGGGTTTATTAGCTACCTAACAAAACTAATTATTTTGGAGCTACAAAAATTACAGTGGACAACTAACATTATGGTTAGCTTACTATAAAATTTTCAGCGTTAATACTATCACTGATTATTCATAACAATTCTTACAAGTTCATGTTTGATAATATTAAACGCCTCGAATTAATTAGAGCAAGCCTAAAAATAGTAGAAATCTACATGAACCAATTACACCTTTATCTAGATCATGATTTTAGGAAACTAACAAAATTGGTTTCACCATTTTTGGACTCCTATACATTTAGATATTAAATTTACAAGTTCCTAGCAACAAAGAAAAAGGAAAAACAATTGAAAGATATACTTTTAAAGCAACGGGCCGGCGCCCACTATTTGGCCTAGCACCCGGATGCGGCCCACGCGGGACGGGTCAGGCGACAGCAGGCCGGCCCAACTGGCCCACAGCGCGCGCGAGGTCGCTCTTTTTGCAGAAGAGCCCCTGAACAAAAGGGCTATTACGCGGAGCCTCAGGTCCCTATTGCACCAGAGACACTTTATGCACGAAGCGCCCCCAACAATCTTTTCTTCTCCCTGAGCCGGTCCCCGACGCCCCCGTGCCCGCCGGCGCGGCTCCGGCCGGCATCGGACGGTCCCGCCGGCCATCTGGGGCCCACTATGCCCCTGCTAAACGGTCGACCACCACCTACAACCCAAACGGTGACGCTAGGTGACCACAGGGGACTGAGCTACGCACGCACGCGAGCTGTAGCGGCGAGCGGCCATTCACCATGGTGGCGAGGCCGTTCCGGCGAGTCTAGGCGGCCCGAGAGCGGTAGGGATGGCGCACGAGTATCCATGACTTACCCGGATGCCAGCAGTGCCGATGGTCGAGGTGGAGAACTGCCGAGGTGACCTGACCACGCGCGCCCGCACCATGCGGCGGCGCTCTGTGATGACACGGTCGTGTCACCGGCGGCAGGGTAGCGGCAGGAGCTCGACTAAGGTGCGCGGGAGGAAGAGGGGTTCAAGGCGAGTCTACTGGTGCATCCAATTCGACTCGAGATGGTCGAAGGAAGCGCTGCCCTTGGTAATGGCATGGCTCGGCTTTATCGACACTGAGAGTGAAGAGCTCCAAAATTGCGGCTTGTCCGGGCACGGTTCTAGGCGGAGTGGGGTTGGTTGTCTAACACACTTAATGGCGAAGGCGTGGAGGTGAAAACTTGCCTTGAATTGGTCTCCTTGCCGTAAGCGATGGTGCGGCCCGTCGGCCACGGTGACAGGGAAGAAAAACCAAGACGGAAAGGTGAGGACGGCTCGGTCAGTCTTCGCCCTGGCGGAACGTGGTAAAGGGATAGCGTGGCGTGACCGCTGGGTAGAGCCACGTCAAGACGAGGCAGCCATGTGAGCACAGGGGAGGGCAGCGGGGCCAGCGGTGGCCACTCAACGCGCGCGCGAGCAGCAGCGGCTCCGCGTGGCTGGCAGCAGGTGCCGCGGCCAGAGTGGCCAAGGCGCGACCACGCCACGGTCAGACCAAGACGGCCTCGGCCGGCCAACGCACGGTGGTGCGCGTGCACGGGGTGCGGCTCGGCCAGGCAACGCCGAGTAAAATGACGTGGTGACCGCGCACACCTCGGCCGAACGACCGACAACGTGCTATGCACGGATTTTAAAGCGTGTACCAACACTTACCCGTCTTGGTTGAGGTTAAACCAACTCCTCTGCCCTCAAGATGGCCCTAACAGCTTCCCAAAGAAACAAATAGCACGTCAAAAGGACAACCAGAGAGGGAGATGGAGTGATGCCAAAACGGGTTCGTCGTGCTGACGCTGGCTCACGAACAGAGCATCGACCACAAGGTTACAGCTCGTTCTAAGGAACTTCCGGCCATTTTTGGAGTAACCACTCAACATCACTCCACCCTACGAACTACACCGTGCTAAAGTACTCGCAAAGGTGCAATTATCGGTGCAAAAACATAGATCTAGTGTTTACGAATTTTAATCAAAATTTAAATGCCAAAGCGACATTACCATTAGGTTTTCAGACTTGGTCATTATAGTTCTAGGAGCTGGAACCCATTTCCAAATCAATTCTTGAGCTACCAGTTATGCTATTGATCACTTATTTATCGGAACAAAAGTTGCGTTTTCATCTACTAGACTTGCGCTTCAAATTTTATTAAGTACTACATTCAATTGATGTTTTATTTTTATTTATAGAAATTCGCTTATCATTTTATGTGCGTTTGAAATTTTAAAACCCACGGAATTTGTTTTGTTAATTTCTTTTAGACCTTAATCGCATGCTAAGTACGCTAGTAACACCAGAGGTGTTACATGCAACAGGGTCCGAAACACACTTGTTCATGAGACGAACCTGCAACAGGGGTTCAACAAACCCTGAGTACAAAAGTACTCCACAAGACTTAACCGACCAAAAAGGTAGAGATAAAAACTCAGGGATGCGGGCTTAGGAAATCAAGGTAGGATTTCTGCGAGATTCAAGGTTCTTTTGCATAAAAGCTACTAAGAGTGCATCCTTAAAATCAATGTTTTATTTCATCGTTAGTTATTACCGAATGTAAGTGATCCTAATCTAGATCAGATAACTCATACATCTTCTTTATTATTCTCCGACCAATGTTCCCTTTATTAACTACGATGTAGTTGCGGAGGTCAAGTCTCCTTATCCGAGAAGCAGCGGCGATTCGAATCGATTATACCCAGCTGGGGATCCCTAACCACACGACATATGTAGGACTCTAACCGACATATATCAACCTTCACTCGGATCTTCCAACACATGACCGGGTCCAGCGCCACCCGAGAGTACAGTACACCTTCAATCCAGCCCTAGGCCACGAGGGTACACACTACTCTCGCCATCTCTCCACTCCCGGTGCGCGGTTAGTCGTTCACATGATGACATTACCGAGATCTTAGGCTTACCGGAGCATACGGTCAGTTGCAAAGTCTCGACCAAACGGGACTACAACGGACGGTCCTTAACCGATACAATCGGAGACACTACAGTGGGACTATTTTTCCGATGCAAGTCCACCGACCGATCTCAAATTAACATTATCATTCATTCATTCAGTTGTTTCACAACAACCCTTCAAACTTTGCTAAACATTTTCAAAGTTTTCTTATTAAGCAAGGCTAAGCAGACTAAGCATTTTTAAATAAAACAGCAACAAGAATAATATTGAAGTTTCAAGGATGGTAGTGCAGTAATTCGGTTATCACTCAACTCCTACCACCTAATGCAATAAAGCATTGTCATAATTGAAGTAAAGCTTTTCAAAACGTAAGGAAGGTTTAAATGCAACCGGGGCTTGCCTTGGTCGACGGGAAGTTCAGGTTCTGGGTCAGTACCACAAATATCAAATCCCACCTCCATGGACGTCGGCTCTTCTTCGGGGATGGATTCAACTTTGGCAATCTCCTCGTTCACGGGGACTACACGCGACGATAACGTATGCTCAATATGATGAAATAATAAACATGATGTTTGATGGATGTATAACAAAGTTAATAACTTGAGTACAACTTTCCTTCGCGGTACAGTTGCAAAGCAATCGATCCTAACCTAACCCTAGCTTAGGGTTTGCGTAGGTTAATTACTTTATTAAAGACTTTCGTTTAACACATGAAATAACACCAATTAAGCCTTAACAACATAGTTAAGAGAGCTCCAACAATCAATTAAGGGTGCTAAAGGTCATTAAGTGTTAATGACCCAAAGTGTAAGGTCCTAGATGGCTAGAGGGGGGGTGAATAGCCTATAAAAAATTCTACACAAACCACTAAGCAAACTTGTTAGAATAACAAACGGCGTAAAGCAAGTTTTGCTTAGCCTACGGTTGTGATGCAAGCCTCCTATCCACAAGTCTAGTAGATTATGATCTCTAGTTCACACAAGGGCTATGTCACTAAACTTACACTAGAGAGCAAGCTAACAACTACTAGCAAAGGCTACCACTAGAGCTACACAAGATAATCTAGTAAAAGTATATGCAAGAGAGAGGATTGTGAATCTTATACCGACGGTGGAGTGAAGATGTTGCCAATCACCAAGATGATATACAATCAATTAATATTGACAACAACATAATATGAAGACCAATCACCGGGAGACAAGAGACATAATATTTTTGTTCACCCGGTGTTCACTTGTGCACCGACAAGCTACGTCACCGGTTGTGTCGACCAACACTTAGATGGTTCCTCGGTGTGACCCTCAAGTCACTTGCCCCTCAAGGCACGCCCCGCAAGGCACCACAAGACACCACTCTCAAGTGAGGTAACTCAATGACACGCGCAATCCACTGGAGTTGCTTTTGGCGCTCCGCCGAGGAAAGCACAAGAACCTCTTACAATCAACCGGAGGTGGCCAAGAACAATCACCTTCTCTTGCCAACGCCTCCAACAATCTCCAAGCCGGCTAGGAGCGGTACTCTCCAAGAGTAACAAGAAATCCACCGGCTAAACCACCCACAAGTGCCACTAGATGCCCTCAAGCTATGCAATGCACTTTGGGATCACTCAATCTCACTTTTGATTTGCAATCAAGCAAGAGATATGAGTGGGAGGAGAAGCTCTAGCTCAAAGAATGCACAAGAGTGTTAGAAATCACGAGCCACCTCCCCAAGGGCCGGCCAACAAGTATTTATAAGCATCCCAAATGAATAGAGCCGTTGTACCCCTTCACTGGGCACTTTTCGGGACGACCGGACGCGCTCAACCGCGTCCGATCCTCCAACGGTCACTGCGCCAATGGTCAAACCAATCGACCGGACGCGTCGCTCAACTGACCGGACGCGCCGATCGCACAGTACCGCGCGCCCGCGAAGCATCGACCGGACGCGCCCCAGACAACCACCGGACGCGACAGTGCCAGCGTCCGGTTTGAGTCCAGTAAGCTCCCTCAACGACCGGACGCGTCCGATCGACCTTGCGAACTTCAGTTCCCTCTGGGCGCCTGACCGGACACGCCGGTCCCGCGAGTGACCGGACGCGCCGGTTGCAAACCCTAGCACCCGCGCGCCTGACTGCTGCGATGAACTGACCGGATGCGTCCGGTCAAACCATGACCGCGTCCGGTGCAGCGTCCGGTCACCTCTGTGACCTCCGTTCGCCTCCGTTTCTTTTCCGACTTCCGGCGTAGTGGAAAATAGGTATTTCAACTCCTCGAAAACGCCTGAATCCCGCGCTCGCAAACTCGGCGGGAGGGAGAGAGAGACCCAAACCCTCTCTACCGCTCAAACTCCAACGCCTTCGCAAATGTGCCAACACCAACAAGTGATCACCACCTTGTGCACATGTGTTAGCATTTTCATAATCATTTTCGAAGGTTTTCCAATTAGCTCACTAGGCCCTACATGCAATGCACTTTATGAATTCACCTAGTGGCACCCGTGCGTCGAATAACCGATAAGACTTCCCTCTTAATAGTTCGGCTATCGATCCTAAACCACTCACACCCTCTATGGTGTCTTGAGTGCAAAACAAAATGGTCTTATGGTTATACCTTTGCCTTGAGCCCATTTTATTTTTCCAAAAGATATGATCTACTTCATATCATCACATGACCGTCTCGATCCATCGACCTTGACTTCACTTGCTCTTCACCGTTGCATCGGTCCGTCGGCGCCAAGTCTTGCTCAAGCTTCACCATCGCATGGTCCTTCGCTTCGAAGCCTCGACTTGCCCTTCACCTTCGCAACCGGTCCATCGAGCCAAGCATCATCTTGGTCTTCATCATCTTGGTCACATGAGTCAATGTCATGTCTCATATTCAATGACCACCTTTATCTAAATCATCCACTTAGATACAAATGTTAGTCCTAGGTTTTATCAATTAGCCAAAACCAAACTAGGGACTTTCACAAAGTCAACACTCAATCACAAAGTCAAACAACACTAAGTCATTAGGTTCTAATTACAAGATTAACTAATTACTTAATAAAGCATAAATTAAGAATAAAATCAACTTTGTCTAATTAAGCTCAAATTTTTATTTTAGAAAGCTTACATCATAACTAAGTGGTAAAACAATTTTCATAATTTTTTGGACAATTAATTAAGCCTAAGAAAATTATGGAAAACCCATTTATTAATTAATTGAGCTAATTAAATAACTTATAAAAGTAAATAAAATTGGCATTTAATATTTTTCTTAAATAGTACACAGTACAAAGAGGTTACACAA
Organism: Saccharum hybrid cultivar R570; assembly: GCA_038087645.1. NCBI lineage: Eukaryota > Viridiplantae > Streptophyta > Magnoliopsida > Poales > Poaceae > Saccharum > Saccharum hybrid cultivar. The sequence goes on along the minus strand of JAQSUU010000809.1, from coordinate 3,362,350 downwards.
TAATTTTTACCATTTTTGGAATTTTAAATAATCCACAACAAAATAAACAAAACTTGTTACTATACACATTTTTGGAAAAAGAAAAACAAAAATCGGCAGCGCGGGCCGACTCCCTCACTTCTCCCTTGCTCAGCCCAGCAACACACGCGGCCCACCCGCGCGCGTTCGCGCTCACCCGCATCCGCGGCCCATCCGTACCAGGGCGGCCCAGCCTGTTCCCGCGCTCACACTCGCACGCGCTCGGCCCAGCAACGCCAGGCCATGCGGCCCGCTCGCGCGCGCGCACTCTCCCTCTCTCGCTGACAAGGCGGTCCCGCTCGTCATCTTCCTCTTCCCACCGGCCGATGGCCAACGGTGGCCGCCGACCGCCATCTCGCCGACGGCGAGACCCCAGTGAGACCGAGCTGGACCAACACGACCCTGCTAGCCCCGCGAACTCACTACGACGCTCTACACCTAAGCTCGCGCTCCGGTGACCTCTCCCCGACGGCCATGGCGGCTCGGTGACTACCGCTCACGCCGCTCCAGCAAGACAAGCCGGTAAAAATCTAAATGGGATGGACAGGGAGCACCAGGGGCATACCACGACCACGAAACCGTGATCGGTTGAAGCGGAAGAGCACGAGAGGCGGCTGGCCACAGTGAGACACCCGTGGCGGCGCTGTTGCCGACCGTGGAGAAGACGGCTGCGCGCGCTAAGCTCAGGCAGCGAGGCTAACCGCGAAGGGGCGCAAACGACGCGCAACGTTGTTGCGAACAACAGGGCGAGATGGAACGGACAGAGGCGAAGCGGTGGCGGTGGTGTACGCCAGCGGCTGAGAGACGACGGCGAGGATGAAGAAGCAGAGGAAGAAAAGAAAAACACGACGATGACGGTGCTCGGGCTTTATAGAGGTGGCCGAGCAACACGGGGACGCCACGCGAAGCAACAGCTGGCGACCACGGCGCGCCTGGAAGATGGTCGAAGGCCACAGCGGCTCGCCGGCGCCCATGCCGCGCGTTGCTCGGCTGTGATTCGTCGGTGCACTATAGCATCCCCCAAACTTTAGATTTCAAGCTATTTTTTAAAATTACTTTCAAAAACATGTAGCAACTTGAAAAATTCCCAAGATATGAAATCTTCAGAATTTCAAGCTCTACAAGTTTCATGTTGAACACTTTTTCAAATTCGAACTGGATTTTGAAATTTGAATTTGAAATCTAAAGGGGACACTTTTCTGGAATTTGGTAATTTAGAAATTACTTTAAATTTTATATTGAAACTTCAAAAACTCCAAATACCAAAGTTGTACATCTAGCCAAGACCTACAACTTTGCTATTCAAACCAAAAACTGGAATTCAGTTAGAGTTCTGTAAAACTGATTTTTGATTAATAACTTTAACTACTTAATTAGTGTTTAAACAGTGATCAACAAATCAACCAATCGCTCATTATCCAAACTCAAATATTACACCACACAATGAAACAAAAGTTATACAAATTTTATTAATGAAATTTGATTTCATAACTCACCAAAGATTGAACTTAAACACTGCTTTTCAGAACTTAGGCAAAAATGGCTAAGTTAGAAAATCAACCTTAAATCCAATCTTTGAGCTCCAAATTAAACATGTTTGACTTGAAAACATGTCACTGCTTTGCCTCTATTTCTCAGAACACATTTTGAACAACAAAGTTTATTTTAGGAAAAAATTTATTTGCTTAAGCAAAGTCACATATAGAAATTCACATAGAACCTTAATTATTATTCATGACATCATTCCATGCAACACATGTAAATCAACATTTGCAACATAAGAAACATCACATTTGCAACATGGACATGCTCTTATTGAAACATTACTATGCAACATATGAAACACTACCTATGCCTGAAAGCCCAAGTTTGGTTTTGGTAATTAATGACACCAAGTTGCTAATGCCATGTGTTAAGTGTTTTGAGTTAGGCATAAGCAACACATGTGATGAAGGTGTATGTGGCAAGGAGTGGTGGCCACAAGATCACAAAGAGATGGTGCATGGACATGAAATGACGATCATGGTGGAGATGCACATAAAATGATGGACATGATGATCAAGTGGAGGAGAAGGATCGAAGAGCGCAAGGCAAAGGTATAACCATAGGGTTTTCCTTTTGCCGGTCTAAGTTGAGTAGAGAAGTGATTGACCGGATTTAGGATACATAGCCGACTATCAAGAGGGGAAATCACGGTTAGCTCGGAAATCAAGTGCCACTAGATCAATGTCTTGAGCATATGCATTAGGATCTAGTTGAGAGCTAACATAATGCCTTGAAAAATGTTTGTGAAATACTAACACACATGCACATGGTGGTGGACACTTGGTGGTGTTAGCACATTTGCAAAGGCGGTAGAGTTTGAGCGGTAGAGAGGGGTTTGGGTTCCTCTCTCCCTCCCGCCGAGCTTGCGAGGTGGGATTCGGCGCTTTTTGGGAAGTGAAACGCCTATTTTCCACTACGCCGGAAGTCAGAAAAGAAACGGAGGCGAACAGAGGCCACCAGGGTGATCGGACGCTGCACCGGACGCGGTCATGGTTTGACCGGACGCGTCCGGTCAGTTCTCGCAGCAGACAGGCGCGCGGGTGCTAGGGTTTGCAACCGGCGCGTCCGGTCCCTCACGGAACTGGCGCGTCCAGTCAGGCACCCAGAGGGGCAGAGCCGGTCGTAGAGCCGACCGGACACGCGACGTGTCTGGTCACGTACGATCGGACGTGTCCGGTCGTGGTGGGAGCTCTCTGGACTCCAACCGGACGCCGGGTGCAGCGCGTCCGGTCAAACGCTGCAGCGCGTCCGGTCACGGCAACGGCTACTTCTGACGCGCACTGTTCACGCTTGTCCTGTAGTGACCGGACGCGTCCGGTCACCCTGATCGGTGCGTCCGGTCAGCACGTTTTGCACTGCGTCGTCCGGTAACGGCTAGCTGCGTACCCCTTCGCTTTAAATAGATGTTGGCTGGGGTTTGGGGGTAACTCTTGCACATTTTTGAGACCTAGAGACATCCTTTGAGCTAGAGAACAACCCCTCCACTCATCTCATTGCTTAGTTGCACATCTTGAGTGAGATTGAGTGAGATTCAAGTGCATTGCTTGAGAGTTGCATTCTAGAGGCACTTGATCTTCGAGTTGCTGCGGATTTCTTGTTACTCTTCCGTGTTTCCTGACACGGTAGACGGCTTGGAGCAGCGAAGGTGATTGAGCTCACAATTGAAGATTGTTGGAGCCCTCACCAAGTGTTGTAAGAGGTTCTTGATCCTTCCCCGCGGGAGTTCGCAAATTGGATACTCTAGTGGAGCTCGTGGCTTGGAGGATCCCCATCTTGTGTGCGGTTGTGCGGCGCCCGCCAAGGGCTCGACTCTTGATAGTCGATTAGCTCGCGAATCGACAAGTGGGTGCATCGCCACAACGAGGAGTAACTTGCCGGGAAGCAAGTGAACCTCGGTAAAAATCTTGTGTCTTCTCTTTGTCGAGGATTTCTCTTGTGGTTGCTCATTGTGATTGATTCTTCGAGTGCATTACTTCTCTACATCGTTGGTATAAGAATCAAGTCACTTGCTCTTTACTTTCTTGTACTAGTCCTAGTGTAGTTTGCTTAGTGTAGCCTTTATCACATAGGAGTAAGTAGCTTAGTGACTTAGCCTTATTGGTGTGTATTAGAGATCATAGCCTTGCTTCACTAGAATTGTATAGGTGACTTGCATAGTGTAGTTGAGCTAGTGCTAGAATTAGCTTAGCCATCTTTTATACTAACGTGGTTGTTTAGTGAAGCTTGTAGATTTTTAAATAGGCTATTCACCCCCCTCTAGCCATTTGGACCTTACAATGCCACTCACATAAAAAAACATATGATTACTTTACTTGAAACATATGAAACATTATGAATGCAACATAAAAGTGCTATAAATGCAACACATATGGGACACTATATGCAACATATTCATGCTATACTTGAAACATGAAATGCGTTTATGCCTTATTGCTTGCTAATTATACATGATGATTAACATGATTAGGGTTTTGTTAATTTTGTAACATCTAGGATGTTACAGTATTAGATCAACGTTCGATGTTGATGAGTAGTGCATTTACATGGCGAGTGGTAGAAGTGTTGGTGGCAGGGATCAAACTCTCCTAATTTTTTGGTCGAATTTTATGAAATTCGAAGGTTGCAACTATGACAGATAAAAGAAACGTACTGAAATCCTAAACCCTGGCTTGCATCGTCTTCTTTCAACTAGAGACTCTTTGAGCACATTTTGTTGTTAAGCTATTTCATGACTTCCTACTCATTTTGTGGATATACATAATCATATAAAGTACTTATTACCAAGGTTTGAAATACTCAAGAGTTCGCATAGCATGGAAAGCTCTATTAAAATATCATTGAAGACTTAGAATAGATAACACTGTACCAAAATCTAAACCTGAGTGGCGGTGGTAGTGATCACAACATGGATTAACAAGTAGACATAAACATGACGATGTACATGTAGACGTCCCGATAAACACATTTTGCTCTTGATATAATGCTCCCCTCAGTGTCTAAGGGAGAGGAGGATGACCTCGAGCACATCTACCCGACCGGCTAACAATACAACATCATTCTTTTTTATGCTTACATGAGAGAGAAGCACATCCTTAGGTGGTTTAGATTTGTGAGGCTACGGTTTAAGTAGAAAAAACAAGGAAACCGAAGACCCTGACAAGAGGATCAATATCATTAGGTGTCATGAACTTGGAAGATTTCATATAAGGGGGTTTATGGACGGGCCACATCAATATCGGGATCTTAGATCCGGATATTAGTGGTTAGGGTTAGGTTAGGGAGTGGATTAACATAGACAATACGCAATGGCAGATTTAGAAATTTATTTTCATCTGTGCTGCCTATCGCTTGGAATTAGTTATGTCTTTGTAGCTGGGCTTAGGGGTGTTTGGATCCAGGGACTAAAGTTTAGTAGATGTCACATCGGGTATTTTGATACTAATTAGAAAGACCAAACATGAGCCTAATTAGGCTTAATAGATTTGTCTCATAAATTAGTCTCAATCTATGCAATTAGTTTTGTAATTAGTCTACGTTTAATACTCCATGCATGTGTCCAAATATTCGATGTGACATGAACTAAATTTTACTAGATGATGGTGCCCTTAGTCGAGCAGTTTGGTGCCTGTTAAGCTAATATGGGTGTGTTTGGTTCTCTTCTCTACCAAGCCTGGCTAGCAAAAACAAACCAAGCCAGCCCAAACCTGGCTCCACTAGTGCAAGGTGCTTGTGTTTGGTTTGCCTGTACTAATAAAGCCTGGCTTGTGTAGATCATGTTTGGTTCCCTGAATAGCTTGGATACAATCACCATATCTGAACATGGGTAAGCTCACACCTATTGGAGCAATTTATCGAACAGGTGCAGGGCAGCCACCTCCCTGTCGCCATGCCTGCACCGTTGAACAGGGAGCTCGAGCCGCACCGCATCGACCGCATCCAGAGATCAGTCTTCGACGAATGATGACGAACGGGGCCGCATCCGCCGCATCCGAAGGTCAGTTGGAGTCGGAGGTGGCCGGTGCGCACACCCGAAGGTTAGCCGGAGCGCACGCACGAAGGTGTCCGATGAGCACGAAGGGAAGAGGATGACGCGCGGAGGAGGATGCCGATCAACTCTGGAGGTGGAGGCGACCTCACCGGCGTGGATGGCGGATCTGGAGGAGGAGGCGACCTCGCCCAAGGTAGAGATAGCGGAGGAGCATGACGAGGTGGAGGGTGGAGCCCTCGGCGGCGTCCGATGTTGCTCCTACACCACCACCACGCCATCGAGCTCCTTCACCACATCGGACGCGGGGTTGCCGGCGCATGGGCGAGGGTCACCGCCTGAAAGTCCCTAGTTTGGTTTTGGCTAATTGATGAAACCTAAGTACTAATCACATGTGCTTGAGTGTTGATAGCAAAAGGTGATTGGTACACTCCTAAGTTATGGCAAGATGTATGTTGATCATGATGACTTGGTGCCATGCTTGGAGAAGAAGAGGAGATGGAGTGCAATCCTATAGAGCTCAAGGCAAAGGTATAGATAGGATTTGCTTTTAGTGATCAAGACACCATAGAGGGTGTGATCACATTTAGGATCAATAGTCGTACTATAAAGAGAGGAATTTCCAGAGCTATTGATCGCTTAAGTGCCACTAGATGAGGATTTATTTACATATGCATTTAGATCTAGTGGAGAGCTAACTTAATGCCTCGAAAATGATTGTAAAATGCTAACACACATGCACATGTTGATGTATACTTGGTGATGTTAGCACGTTTGCGAAGGCGGTGGAGTTTGAGCGGTAGAGATGGGTTTAGAGCATTTTGTGAAAGTGAAACGCCTATTTTCCACTACGCTGGAGACGGAGTTTTTCTCTAAGTCATCATGGATAGAAACGGAGGTGAACGGAGGTCACTGGGGTGACCGAACGCGGTCTCGGTATGATCGGACGCGTCCGGTCAGTCGCAGCGGCAGTCAGGCGTGGGTCGCTAGGGTTTTGCACCAGCGCGTCCGGTCACTCGCGGGGCCGGCGCGTTCAGTCAGGCGCCAGAGGGACAACGAACGCGACGAATCGATCGGATGCGGTGGCACGTCTGGTCATGATCGACCAGACGCGTCCGGTCGTGTGTGGATGCTTACTGGAATCGACCGGACGTTGGCACTGTGGCGTCCGGTCAGTTCAAACGGCGCGTCCGGTCACTCTAGCACGTGAACGAGTACATTTAAGTGATCGTTACGATCGAACGAACGAGATTCAAAGCGAGACACGTGGCATTCATCGGGGAGTTCGCGGTGGAGCGATCGGACGCATGGCGCGTCCGGTCAAGCCGGACCAGCACGTCCGGTCACCCTGAGTGTGGCTGTTTCGTGAGTCAACGACTCTTTTCTTTTGGAGGCTCCTATAAATACTTGTTGGTCGGCTCCTAGAGGTCTCTCTTGGACATTTTGACATTCTAACATCCTCTTGAGCTAGGCATACTCCCTCTCATTCATCTCCCTTGCTTGATTGACAAATCAAAGTGAGTTTGAGTGATCTTAAGTGCATTTGCTTGTGAGTTTGCATCTAGTTGGCACTTGGGTGAGCATTGGCTGTGGGATTCTTGTTACTCTTGGTGGTTGCCGCCACCTAGACGGCTTGGAGGCAGCGAAGGAGTTGTGGCAAGAGTGGTGCTTGTTCTTGGCCACCTCCCGGTGATTTTGTGAGGGGTGTTGTGCCTTTCCCGGCGGAGCGCCAAAGGCAACTCTAGTAAATTGCTCATGTCATTGAGTTACCTCACTTGCGGTAAGTTCTTGCGGAGCTCTTGGGGAGCTTGGCTTTGGATTGCCAATTAGCCGCCGAACCACAAAGTGGTGGTCGACACAACGGGGACGTAGCGTGCCGGCAAGTACGTGAACCTTGGGAGAAAAATTGTGTGTCACCTTTGTGATTGATTTCTTGGATTTCTCCCGGTGATTGGTCTTCATATTGTTGTGATTGGTTCATTCCTCGACGCAGCGGTATAAAGATCACAAACCTCTCTTTTACATTCCGCAAACTAGTTGTAACAAACTCTTTAGTGTAATTAGTTTTGAGAGCTTGTTTTATCTTTGCTAGTGTAGCTTGTCACCTAGTTGAGCTCTTTAGGGTAGCTAGCTTGTGAGAGCTCGTAGTGACTTAGCCTTTGTTTGTTATAGTGATCATAGTTACTAGAATTGTTGGATAGGTGGCTTGCAACCCTTGTAAAGCTAGAGCAAATTCGCATTTCGCCATTTGTTATACTAATATTTTGCTCTAGTGAGTTTGTAGAATTTTTAATAGGCTATTCAACCCCCTCTAGTCATATTATGACCTTTCACCACCGCCGAGCGAACGCGAGGTCGCCAGAGCTCCATGCGCGTGGGGCCGTTGTGGCGGGGCGTGGGTCGCCATGTTGCCGAGCCGAGCAACGCAGGGCGCTGGGGCATGGCCACGCGGGGCTGCTAGGGGCGCCGATGCTTCATCGCGACGCCGGAGAAGAAGGACCAGGAGGTGAGCCGAACTCCTCATGTGGGCCATCGTCGCTCGTGCAAGCCTGGCTTGCTGGAAACGGTGGGATCGAGCGTTTCCAGCAAGCCAGGCCAACCCCCCTCCTTTGCATTAGCTAGGCCAGGCTTAGGCTCTATGCAGACAACCAAACACCAGAAAACTGCACTATGAAAGTCTGGCTAGGCCCTTACCCAGCCAACCAAACACACCTTATATGATCCAGTTCTGAACATTCTGCATTAGGTTAGTTTCTGGCTTCGTCGCAAGAAAAAAAAAGATAGTTTTTGGCTTTCTGCTACGGCCGATGGGTCTTATTGGTCGATGTACGGAGTAGTTCAGTAGCCGTTGCAAATTCGAAAGCAGTAGGCCAGTAGCGTGCTAGCGCCGCATGACGATGCCGTTCAGTCATTTGCCGCCATCTCTGGAGTTTCCTCGCCAGGGGTGAGCTCCGTTCAAAGTTTGCAAACTTTGCCTTGTGCCGGTAGGCGATAGCCTGGGATTCAATAAATACATTTCTAGGATCCTGGTAGAAGATCAATGCTACTCGTACTTGAAAATTATATATTACCCATATCAAAAGTTGTTGCATTGTGTAATGATTACACTTTGATAGCAGAGAAAGTAAAAAACCCTACTATAATTAGATGGACTATACCTATAAAATTTTGAAACAAATTTCAAACGTTAGAGATACACTTATTTTGAAATAGAGGGAGTATTGGTGTACGCTATAGGCTAAAAGTTGTATTGGTACGCGGACCATTTTAATTAGAATTTCATCAATCAAACACCCGATCGTCCGAGCTTCAGACCTTCAAATTGATCCGACTTGGATAGCACTGGCGTCTTACTAGGGCGTGTCTAGCACCCGAACATACGGACACTGGCCCCGTCCGGACGCCCACTCCTACTAACCTGCTGCGCATACTGCTGCACGTGCTGCACCTGCTGCAGCCGCCCGTGCCTGCTATTGTTGCGCCCCTCCCTACACCCTACTGCTGCTACACGCCTCCCTATTGCTGTTTTGCATGCGCCTGCTGCTGCCACAGTGCTATGCATGCTGATACACGTATGCGCGCTTGCCTGGTGCTGCTACGCATGTTGCTGCGCGCCCACGCCTGCTACTGTGCATGCATGTGGGGGCCGTCTGTGCCTCGCTTCATTTCCCACGCGCATGCAGAGACCGTCTTGCTTCCCGTGCCTGCTAATGAAAACAACATACATCCAAAAACAGGTGAAACATTTAGAACATATGCGTGCAACATATGTGTATAGTCACTGCAACATATGCAACATTCAGACAAAACATTTGCAACATACGTCTGAAACAGGTAAAACATTTGGAACATACACTTGCAACATATGTGTGAAAACAATGCAACGTCCCGATAGCATATTTACAACTTACAACATAAAAACATTTCCTGCAGTAGAAGACTGAAACAGATGAAACATTTTAGAACACATTGTTGAAACATGTGCGAAAACATATGCAACACCCAGATCAAAAACACTTGCAACATACGTTTAGACACAGATGAAACAGTTTGAACAAACGCTTGCAACATATACAACATGTGCAACATCTCTCGATCTACTTTTGCAACATCCATATGAAATGATTGCAACGTGCCTCTGAAACGTCCGAAACAATTGAAACATACATTTGCAACATAGGGGAGAGAGGCCTGGGCCGGTCGATTCCAGCCGAGGGGGTAGGAACCGGCGGCGAGCAGCTGCGCGCGAGCACCACCCATCACCAGCACCAGCACTAGCGACGCGCGTGAGCATCACCACCACCAGTGCTAATGGCGCCGGGCTTAGCTCGGCGGCGACGGTGGTGGATGAGGGCAGGGAACGCCATGACCGTCGGGGTGTGGGGAGCTCGATCGCCGAGGCGAGAGAGAGCGCCGCATCAGGGTGGGGGAGAGCCGCCGACTCCCCTGCAACACCGCCGCGCCACCACCATGGATCTCGCTCTGCTCCATGGATCTCGCCGAGGTGGGGGAGAGGGCCACTCGATCTGCAGGCGTTGAGCGCCCTAGTGGGTGAGGACGCCGAGGTGGGGAGGAGTCGCCGAGGTAGGGGAGGGCACACACCGGGGTGGGTGAGGGCGCCGCTGCCGGCCAGGGAAGCAGCCATGGTCGCGCGTCGGGGTAAGGCAGGATGCGAACTTGGAAGGGATACGGATAGGGAGAAGAAAACGAGGGATGTGCGGGAGTGGGCAAAGTAAGACGTCGGTCGGTCCGCACGTCTTAATTGTATCATTATCGATCTTACTACCTCCAACCAAAGCTGACTACCACAAGCTGTGCATTATTTGACCTGATTATATCGTGTTATGGTCCCACGAACCAATTGGCGCCATCTCTCGTAGAAATAACCCGCAACTGAAGAACCTGACAGAGATTGCCCTGAGAGGCCGGCCTCACCTGACAACTGAAACAACATGATGCGATTGCAATAATCACTTTCTGCATTTGACAACTGCTCCATCCATACATACATCCATGAACAAGAATCATACATCAAAATATGCATCAGATGAAGGCCTATATCTTTTTTGCCATAACCATGATACCCCACTGACATATATAGCGTCAAATTACCCTAAACCACCATAAAGACCCAAATCACATCACGCAAGATGATAGAACAAGTTCTACTTACATTCAGTGTATAGCTCCCTATATAAATTAGCCTCCTCGGCACCCAGTTGCTTCGAAACTCTTAAAAAAAAAAGCACAACAGCACCAGAGGCCCAGGGCTCAGCACTAGTAGAAGTAGCAAATACATACACAAAACAATTGGCAGACGGGCTCGACTGTCACTTTACATGGGAGTCGTTGACGTCAAACACAGATTCTGGGATGACGGTGGGCAACTTGTCTATGTACATGAAGAGTCGCCTCAGGTTCTCTCTTCGGACTGTCGCCACGTCGACGATGTCCTTGTTATCTGTGTATACCCACAGGTCAGCGGAGTTTAACCTCTTGAGGCTGTCGCGGCAGAACGGACAGGACTGGGATCTTGACCTCCTGCAGCAACAACATTACCCACTTAGAACAATGAGATTATATGGGGTCATCGAAGAAAGAAGAAATTCAGTGGAAGAATCTGAAAGATATCTAGTGATGGTCAGATTGACAGTATGATACTAACAAACTGCATGCTAGTTCTGCATCGACATGTTAATAACACACACAATGGATGACCATTGTCCTTATTTGGCTTGATGTAACATCACAGGACTGTTTGGTTAGCAAACATATTTGCCATGCCTAACTTTAGCCCTCAAAAAAAAAATCAATAGAAGAATCAGAAAGATATCTTTTGTAGGCTAAGATAGTGATGGCAAAGGCTGACATCAACAAGCTACATGCTAATGCTGCACTCAAATGTTAATAGCACACAGAGAGAATGACCATTGCCCTTACTTGGATTGATGTATAATATCAATTCCAAATACAAAAAAAGAAAAGTTTCAGCAGACAGCAGGCATAGAAATGAATACTAGTTCTTGAGGAGTCCATGAACAGAATTAGTATCCAATTATTGTTATATGGAAATGAACTGGTAGGCGAGTCCCTAGTCCCAGGTAATCTAGTATTCACATTTTCACCAAAAATCACATGAATTAATTAGGTTTTGTACTGTTTCAGACAATGTTTTCAAGGCGCTAAGGCGAGGCGTGGCGACCGACTACCGCCTTACGATTAAGCGACTAAGGCGTGAGGCGAGGTGACGCCTTAACATCTTAAGGGAATCTTAAAAAAGCAGCTTAGAGTGGTAGATAATGAAGAAAAACGAAAAGGAAAAAGGAAAAGAAAAGAGAAGGAGCGAGAAGTAGTCAGGCCCAGCCCACCAGGCAGCCCATATACCCCTCACCTTTGACCTTCCTGCTTCGTCTCCCGAACTCCCAATCCTCCAGCGCCGCCGCATCTCTCTCTCTCTCTCTCTCGTTCTCCACTACCGCTCCGCCTCCGCCCCTCTGTGTCTCTTGCTTCCCTCTCTCCTCCAGATGTTGCAGGTTAGCGCTGATTGGGGGAACATGGCCGCAGCCCGCACAGGCGGCCGCACGGCTCGGCGGCGGGCGGGCAGCAACTTCTCCCATCGGCGCGGGAGAACGCGTCCGCACGGGCGAGCTGCGGCTTCTGGTTCCCCTCCCGCTCTCCTGCTGGTGAATCGCCCGCACGCCCGCTCTCTCTCTCCCTCCGGCGCGCTCGGTTTCTCCCGCGCACCACTTCTCCCTCAGTTTTCCCCGCCGTTTCCAATCCTTCTCACGCGTTTTCCCGCCGCCCAGAACAGAGGCCTCCCCGTAAGGCGAGTCGTCTGCTGTGGCGTCCCGCGTGGAGCGCCTTGGCGATTAAGCGACGACAAAGCGACAACAAAGCGACGCCTTGAAAACATTGGTTTCAGAACAATGGATAAGCCTACATCCATAGTTCCAAACAAAAAGACGATGACATGGTATGTTCTAACTTGCAAGCAAACAAGCCCAGTGGAGATCTCAAGGCAAGCGCTCGAGAGTAACCGACACATAGGAACACCATTAGAACATATAGACTACTCGTAAGAATTTAGGCCTTAACTCAGTTGCTAGTATCCTTAAATTCAGGCATAACCGAGTGTTCAAGAGAAGTCCACAATACATGGATCTTGGTCTCCTTCAGACTCACCACAAGCTGTTAACCTGTTGTTACAACCAGCTCCTTATATTGACACTTTATTATTGAAGTTACATTACATGTTCAGGCTAGATTCTGGTCTCGTGGTAAAATGTGTACAGAAAAAGAACTTAAAAAAGAGTAGAGAATGAAGTGATGAACAGTACAGCTTCAAGTTCTGCCCCAAAACTTCTACTCCATATGACATAACATTATGATCATTGCATCAAGAGCTAGTAAACATCGAAGAGCAAGAATGACAGCTGATAGTAGTTAGCTGTAGAAGAGATTTTTTAGCAAGCTTTTCCCACTACAGTTTGTTGCCAAACTAATCTCATGTGAAGATCTACCAATACCTTATGCAACACAGCAGCAAAAGAATGAAGGTCGCAACAGCTAATGAAGCAAAATGGCAGTTATGGACTTACGGTCATGATTTACGGTCAATGGTTCATAAGGGTAAATTGATCCTGTATGTAATGTGGAGGTCAGGGCAAGCAAAAAAAAATGACCAGCTCATTACTAACAAATCCATAAATTTATGAAAAATCCAGCTTATATAAATGTATCCAAACATTATTGTATCAAGCTAGAAATTATTTCACACACTGAAGGCGCAGTATTTCATCTCGAGCATGCAGGAGCGCATAATTGTCAGAACAACATAATAATTAAAATATCCCAAAATCTCTAGAAACAGGAGGCAAATTTGTACCAGTCGCGGTAGCATTTAATGCACATAGCATGGCTACAAGTTGGAAGAACAACTTTGCTGTTTATCTCCATGCATATGCCACATTCCTCCTCTATATTATCATCAATCTCTGATATCACAGTTTTCTGATCCTCATCTCGTCTTCTGTACCTCTCTAGACATATTGCTTTCTGTTTTTTATCCTCCACTTCATTGATTCCTTCATGTAATTGCATCAAGGAGGGAAATATGACGGCTGCCAAAAACAACTGAGAGCTAATGAACAAGAGAGTAAGGATAATAAATGTGCAAAGAAAATATCATTCAAAAGGTTCCCAAAGGTATGCACTATACCATAGAATTCCCTGATGCTTGCTTTTCTTTCATGAGTGCACATTGTGGTTGTCCCATCAGCGTAAACCTGCGCATTTAATATGGTTGTGACGTTAACTGAAGTGCTGAGCCACCATTAGTAATTAGAGAAGGGGAGAAACTTGGTTCTAAAACAGAAGTGTTGGTCAACCTTATAAATTAGAATCCTCAACAGCCCAAGTGCACCAGCAAGGTTGCAGTCTGTCCACTGCACAAGAAAAAGGAAAAAGTGGGCAGCAGGGCAGTATGCCATCCTCATCTGAAGGCAGACGCCATCGTATTCCCTCCGAAATTCAGAAGCACTGCATTTTTACAAACTAGCAATGAATTCTTGGTAACGTACTGAAGCCAGAAGGGGTGGGGACCTAAATGATGACTTGCCAGGCCAACTAGGCCGTGAAATAAACCATGAACAGTAGGTAAATTCAACGTTATAGCCTTGTTAGCCAAATGATATTAGCTCTCATGGTGCCTTGTATGTTTGCAGACATAAGATTCCATCACAATTACCAAAGGACAATAAAATCAATGATGGCACTAATTGAGAGGCAACAGATGCCACAAAGGCGGAAGCGCATGACACTGACGAAGAGGAAATTCTCCCAGTGCTATAACTAAAATATATTTCTTCCAGGCCAAAAGAAGACGAATTTGACACAGCAACAAGAGGAATTCCGAGATGGCAACTCAAAAAGGCTCCCACATTGCAGAGCTTCACCAACAAAAGGAGATTTGGCCAAAAAAGTAACAGATTTGATGACAGGTGGTAGTGTGAGAAGCTACTGGCAGCAAGCTTTAGTCAAATTACAGAAACTAATTATACCCCGAACACAACAAAACTACAAAAAGTGAAGTGGTATGTATATATATATATATATATATATATATATATATATATATATATATATATATATATACACACACACACACTAGCATAAAAGTTGAAGAACCAAACCGAGGGCGACTCTCATTCTATATAGGTATCACAATCAACAACGCATCATATCTAATCTAGATATTTTGGTTGGGACCAAGGATCCAAAAGGTGACTACTAGCCGTGTCCCATGATCTAATTTCTAACCCATTATTAGATTCCAGACCTGAAATAACCCAAGCAACTCTGTCCTAAAACAAATCAACAGAGCAATTCCGCGGCTAGGTACTGGCACCCAGTGTCCGAGCTCAAAATACTTGGAATAGGCACCGGTCAAAGGACAGTCACAGACGATCTCTGTCCTCTCAGCTGAGCAAGTGAGCGAACAGTGAACAGGACGCGAGAAGAAAGGCGAGCTTCACTACTACTCACATCGAGTTGGCGTGCTGGATGTCGGCCTCGAGAACCTTGAGCGAGTCCCTGAACGACCTTCCCATGAACACCACCTCCGGGAGCGCTCCGCCTCCACCTCCAGCACCGCGACCATCCAAGCCCCGGCCGGCCTCCTCCCCTGCTCTCGCCGCGCAAAACCTCACCCAAACCCAAACCCAAACCCTAGCGGCCTAGGCGACCGCGTTCCGCTCCTCCCGATCCGCGCCGGCCCAATCCACTCCACGCCGCGGGGGTCGTCGGGTCGCGCTCCGGTAAACGGCACGGGCGGGCGGCTCGAGTGGGGGTGGCTAGCGGCGCGGCCATTTAAAGCTCTGGCCCTGCTCGCTTTCGTCCCGGGGTGCCTTGCGTGCACGGGAGGGTGCTCGGGGGGGAGGGGCACACTACGCCGCCAGAGACATTGACGCGTGGGGGCGGGCGAGGAGGACCCACCTGCCGGTGAAGGTGCGTAAGGTGCCGGTGGGGTCGGGTGGGGTCCTGGAGGCGTGCCACGTACGTTTCTGGAAGGTGCGGTCTGCGGTCTGGTGCGGTGTGGTCGCTGGCTGGGCATGTCCGATTTGGTTTCGTCCCCAACCGGTTTCAAAGTCACGCTGTACGGGGCCCAATTTGTCAGATAGTGAGATAATCATGCGTTGGGACGGCACAGATGAATAGACCTGCTGCTAGTATCATGGGTGTGTTTAGTCGGTGAAAAGTGGGTGAAAAGTTACTGTAGCACCTTTCGTTGTTATTTGATAAAATTTGTCTGACCATGGACTAACTAGGCTTAAAAGATTCGTCTCGATATTTACAGACAAACTATGTAATTAGTTATCTTTTTTTACCTATATTTAATGCTCCATGCATACGTCTAAAGATTCGATGTGATGGGTGAAAGAAGAAATATTTTGGATTTGCATGGGAAGTGAACACACCCTATATCATATAGTATACATTTTCGCGGCTTGTTTGGTACTTTCTGGACGCAGCCTCGATGTGTAATTCTGTCATTCAGGCCCTGTTTAGTCCCAAAAAAAAATTTACAAAATTTTTCAGATTTATCGTCACATCAAATCTTTAACACATACATGAAGTATTAAATATAGATAAAAATAAAACTAATTACACAGTTTAGACGAAATGAACGAGACGAATCTTTTAAGCCTAATTAAACCATGATTAGACACTAATTGCCAAATAACAACGAAATTTGCTACAATGTCATTTTACAAAAAAAATTGCAACTAAACAGTCCCTCAGATAGACTTGTTTAAAACCACTGTCATGCCAGATGTTATGTACTCCTGTAGTAGTAAATACCTGTTGATTGCTGAACACCTGACTAACATGAATACATGATGTCATGATCAGAGACGATTACTATTTCCTAGTGGAGTTTGTGCATCTGTGCATGAAAAATAATAAAAGGAAGTAATGTGAAACACAAGTAAAGTGGCAAGATTTGCCCCCAGCTATCTTAGCATGAAGCGTGATGAATGAAATCACGAGGGCTGCATGCTTCTACCCAGTGAAACACATCTTTCTTTCCTTCCTTTACTCCAAGTGTCCATCCCAATCCACTCAGCTCCATTGTCAGCTGAGGCAGATTACCAAACACACACTACATGCTCCTAGGTATAAAGTGGGGAAAATGTTTTACATATGGACTGCCATTTCAGATAACAGTATATGCCCAATGTTCAACGCTGGACACCTGCCCTTCAAGATGTGGTCAGGTGAAAACAGACAATCGTGTGCATATCATCGTTTCAATCGACAGTTTGACACAGTTTCAACCAAGATCAATATCAAGATCACAACAATAGCTTAAGCTAAATTCAGGAACAACGTGGAGGATCAACAAGACGGGGTACACTTCAACATGAGGCTTTAAATCGGCCCCGTCAGGCACCTTCTATCTTGATTCTGCCTCTTTTATTGCACGGATAAGATGGGTCATGCGGTACTGGAGCTTCTCGTTCTACAAGGTTCATGAGACAAGGTGTGGTTATGTAGATATGAGATACCAACAGTTGTATGATTGTGACGGTTTCAAAAAAAAAAAAGTGGTCGATTACCTTCTCTTTTTCAGTCAAGCATTCTGCAGTAGCCGCATCCAGCTTTGACTGAAGATCCTTCACGGCAGAGGAAGTTGCCTCAGATCCACGACTCAGACCATCTAGCAAATTAATTATGTAAAGAAGGAATTAGGCACTTCCCTGATCTCTCATGAACAGGGACACGCTTGGAACAGCAAAACATATGAAATTACCTTTGTTGTACAGCAAGGCCTCCAGCTTTGCTATGCGTATCTGTGGGATGAAAGGAAGCAACCATAAAATTAGGAACGATAGCATTGAGACAAACCACCTGTATGTTAGTCGCTGGATTCTCACTCTCGGTAGCAGTAGAATCCTTACTCTCATCGAGAGAGGATGACACTAGGAGTTGGGGCAATTTTCTGGTTATTTCTCACACAAACCCATATAATGTCATGCCAATCTGAGGGGTTGGGGATACATATTTATAGGGCTGCTAGCCAGCCAAGCATAGTCTAAGATGCTGTCCTAGATGCTAGTCAAGATGCTGTCCTAAGATGCCTGTCCTAAGATGCTGTCCTAAGATGCTAACCGCTGTCCTAAAAGCAGTCAATGATGCTGTTACAAGGACACAAGGACCATGTGTTGCAGTCTCCCAAAGACCAGCCACACATAGACTTATTTCTGTCATTCTCCCCCTAAGTCTTGTGTGGCGCCGTCTAGGGAACTCGGACCATCCCAATCCTGGCGCAAAGCTCCTGGAACTTCACTCGCCCAAGGGACTTGGTGAGAAGGTCTGCCAGCTGGTCCTGGGTGTTGATGTAGCCGGCCTTGATGCTCCCCTCGTCCAAGCAGCTCCGAATGAAGTGGTACTTGATGCGGATGTGCTTGCTGCGCTCATGGAAGACGGGGTTCTTTGCTAAGGCCAAGGCGGACTTGCTATCCACCCTGAGCTCCACCGCTTCAGTGTCTCTGCCGAGGAGATCACCAAGCAGTCGAGCGAGCCAGAGCGCCTGAGTCGAAGCGGTGGAAGCCGCTATGTACTAGGCCTCGCAGCTGGACAGGGCCACCACCTGCTGCTTGACCGACTGCCAGCTAACGAGGCACTTGCCGAGGAAGAAGAAGACCCCGCTTGTGCTCTTGCTGGTGTCGATGTCGCCTGCGTGGTCACTGTCGCTGTACCCGACGAAGTGTGTCGCGCCAGGACACCTCGGGTAGTAGAGACCGTGGTCGAGAGTCCCCGCAACATAGCGGATGATCCTCTTCACAGTCTGCTGGTGCTCCGTCGTCGGTCGTTGCATGAACCGACTAACGTAGCCGACGGAGAATGCCAAGTCCGGCCGTGTGTGGGCGAGGTAGCGAAGTCTCCCCACAAGACGCCGGTACTGCGTAGCGTCCACCTCCTCCGTCGTGCTGTCGCGGCTCAGCTTCAGCCTCTCCTCCATCGGAGTGAGGGCTGGGTTGCAGTCGGTGAGCCCAGCTAGCTCAACGATGCGCTTGGCGTAGGCGGTCTGTCGAAGCGCGATCCCGGAGTCATCCTGGTGCACCTCGATTCCCAGGTAGAAGGAGAGAGACCCCAGATCACTCATCTGGAAGGTGGCCTTCATCTCTTCCTTGAATGCCGCCACCTCCGCATCCTTGGTGCCGGTGATCACCAAGTCGTCGACGTAGACACCCACCAGCAGGGCCTTTCCTCCGCTGCCCCGCCGGTAGATGGCCGCCTCGTGCGGGCTTTGCTCGAAGCCCATCCCCTTTAGCGTGGAATCCAATTTGGCATTCCATGCCCTCGGTGTCTGCCGCAAGCCATAGAGGGCCTTGCGCAGGCGGAGCACCTTGCCCTCCTTGCCGGGAATCGCAAATCCCGGCGGCTGATGCACGTAGACCTCCTCCTTCAAGTCGCCGTTAAGGAACGCCGACTTGACATCCATGTGATGGACGCGCCAGCCCTCCTGGGCAGCTAGCGCAAAGAGGAGTCGCACGGACTCCATCCGTGCAACGGGCGCGAAGGCGTCGTCAAAGTCGATTCCTTCTTGCTGGACGAAGCCGCGCGCCACCAGACGCGTCTTGTGCTTGATCACCTCTCCGGTCTCGTCCTTCTTGAGCTTGAAGACCCACTTGAGAGAGATGGCGTGGTGGCCGGCTGGAAGATCGGCCAGCACCCACGTCTTGTTCCGCTCGACGGCGTCCATCTCCATCTGCATCGCGGCACGCCATGCCGCGTCCCTCTCCGCCTCGGCGAAGGAACGAGGCTCGCCATCGTCCTGTGCGAGGTGCAGCTCCGCCTCAAAGTCGTGCCGCACCAGTCCAGGGACCGGCTGCTCGCCGAGGAGGTTGTCCACGGTACGGTAGCGCAGAGGCTCGCCGCCGTGGTAGGCGTCGATGCGATCCTCGTCGTTGGACAGCGAAGTGGCGAACTCCACTGTGCGCTTCTCGTCGTGGGCCGAAGTTGCCGGTGCCGAGCCTGAAGGGGTAGGGTCCGGTGTAGGAGAGCGAGGCGTGGCCGGCGGTGCTGGTGGTGGACTCGCCGGAGCCTGTGGACTTGCCGGAGCTGGTGGTGGCGGTGGTGAAGGACTCGCCGGAGGTGGTGGCGAACGAGGTGGTGGGGTAGGCGAGCTCGGTGAGGACGAGCTGCTAGCTCCCCCCGCCTCCTTGAAGTGGACGTAGTCGACGACGAAATCGCTGGTCGTCGGAGTCGAGCCGTCATCCACCATCTTGCCCCACGTCCAGCTTCGCCCCTCGTCGAACACGACGTCACGCGTGATGCGCACGCGCCGTGTCGCAGGGTCGAGGACGCGGTAGGCCTTGGCGCCCTCCGCGTAGCCGATGAAGACCCCTGGCGTGCTCCGGTCGTCGAGCTTGCCGACGTGGTTGAGCTCCTTGACGAAGGCCAGGCAGCCGAAGACGCGAAGGTGGCTCACCGCGGGCTTGCGCCCGTGCCAAGCCTCGTATGGCGTCTTGCCATCGAGGGCCTTGGTGGGGGAGCGGTTGAGCAAGTGGACGGCAGTCATCACCGCCTCACCCCAGTAGATCGCCGGCATCCCTCTCTGCTTGAGGAGGGCACGGGCGGTGGCCACCACCGTCTGGTTGCGGCGCTCGACGACGCCGTTCTGTTGCGGAGTGTACGGCGCGGAGAAGTGGCGGTGGATCCCCTCATCGGCGCAGTACGCCGCGAACTCGGCCGCCGTGAACTCGCCGCCGTTGTCCGTGCGTAGGACCCGAAGCTTGCGGCCGCACTCCGCCTCCGCAGCAGCTTGAAGACGCTTGATGGCGTCCGCCGCGGCTGCCTTGGCGTCGAGCAGGACATCCCACATGTAGCGGGACACGTCGTCGACGAGGAGGAGCAAGTAGCGCCGGCCTCCAGGTGTAGCCGGTGTCACGGGGCCACAGAGGTCACCGTGTACGAGCTCCAGCTTCTCCTTGGCGTGGAAGCTTGCCTGGCGAGGAAAAGAGAGCCGCCGCAGCTTGGTGAGGACGCAGGTGTCGTAGAACTGCTCCACGTGGTCGACGTGCGGCATGCCCCGCACCATCTCCTTGCTGCCGAGCTGCCTCAGGGCCTCAAAGTTGAGGTGCCCAAAGCGCTCGTGCCACCTCCAAGCGTCGTCGTCGCGGCAGGCTGCAAGACAAAGAGGTTGCGCCACCTGCGCGTGAAGGACGTAGAGGCGGTTGCTCCTGTTGACCTTGACCAGGAGCCGGTGTCGATGATCCCAGATGTGCAGCACCCCGTGCTCAATCTCCACGCGCGATCCGTTCTCATCCAGCTGTCCCAAGCTGATGATGGAGTTCCTCAACGCGGGAATGTAGTAGACACCGGTGAGCAACCTGTGCTCGCCAGTCTTGGCGACGAAGACGACAGAGCCGACGCCCTTGATCTCCACAGCGGAGGCGTCACCGAACTTGACGGTGCCTCGAACGCCTGAGTCGAGCTCGGAGAAGAACTCCCGCCGCCCGGTCATGTGGTGGGTGGCGCCGGTGTCAAGGCACCACCCGTCGGTCTTGTCGTTGCCAGAGCTGTCGCCGAGGAGGGCGTGTGCTTTTGGCTCGTCAAGGTGGAGGAGAGCCGCTGCGGCCGGTGCCGCTGGAGGTAGTTCGATGCTCGCATGAGCAATGAACAGAGCCGGCTGCTCCTCCTCCGTCTGTGCGACGTGGGCCTGGCCGCGTCGTGGCTGTCGACAATCCTTGGCCCAATGACCAAGCTTGCCGCAGTTGTAGCAAGGGTCGTCTCGTGCTGGCTTTTGCTTGCCAGCGGCGCCGCCCTGGGCGCCTCCACGATCATCACCCTCGGCACGTCCTCGCGCCCCTGCCTGGGCGTCTTTGCGCGGCTTGCCACGCTTGCGGCCGCCTGTCGTGGAAGAAGGCTCCCTCTTCTTCCTGTCACCTTGGCCGGCAGCCCACTGCTCCCGAGTGAGGAGGAGCTTCCCACCAATGGTGACGGGTCCCGAGAGGCGCTGTGGCTCATCGCTGTCAACGACCTTGAGGCGGCCCAACGCCTCCTCGATCGTCATCGTGGAGAGGTCCAGCAGAGACTCGATTGAGCGAGCCATCTGCTTGTACTTCTCGGGGACGCAGCGGAAGAGCTTCTCAACAGCTCTCTCCTCGCCGTAGGTGTCGTCGCCGAACTGCACCAACTTCTGCAACAGAGTGTTGAGACGGAGAGCAAAGTCATCAACGTCCTCACCTGGCTTGAAGGCCAGGTTCTCCCACTCCTTGCGAAGTGCCTGCAGTGTGGACTTGCAGGCGCGGTCGCTGCCGATGCGTGCTGCAGCGATGGCTTCCCAGGCCTCCTTGGCAGTCCGCTTGCTGATAAGCGAAAACTGCATCTCGGGCGGGACTGCAGCAATGAGAGCATCCAGCGCCCGTCGATCTTGGTCGTAGTCGACGTCGCCGTACCGGACTGCATCCCACATATGCCGCACCTGGAGCCTCACCCTCATCACCGTAGCCCACTCAACGTAGTTGGTCTTGGTGAGGGTAGGCCACCCGCCGCCGGGGCCGACGTCCCTGATGACAGCCTGGTACTCGTGGTGACCACGGTACTGAAAAGGGGAGAGAGAGCCGCGCTGCCTGTGAAGGCCGCGCTCTCCATCGACCCGTCCGCCGCCGCCATGTGCGCCTCCTCCAGGAGCGCCACCGCCGTGCGCGCCTCCTTCAGGAGCGCCGCCGGCGTGTCTGCGCCTGTCTGGGCTGCCGCCGCGCTCGTGGGCGTGCGCGGCTGCCCACTGCGTCGCTCGCCCTCGCGATGCCTCCCTCTCCAGCAGCTCGAGGTCCGCGTCGGTGCTGTCATCAGCAGCGATGGAGCTGCTGTTGCTGCCGCGTAGAACCTCGACCTCCGCTGCTGCTGCACGCGCTGCATCCGCCGCCGCTGCTGCTTCCACCTCCGCTCTAGCTGCTGCCAGCTCCGCTGCTGCCAGCCTCGATGCTCTTGCCGCTGCTGCAGCAGCGTCTGCTGCCGCTCGCTCGCGCTTCTCTGCCGCGGTGAGGTCGGCCTCCTGCCGACGCCGCGTGCTCGAGGCGACCGAGCCCTGAGACTGTCCTGCGGACATGGCGCGCTATCGAGGGGGCTGCTGTGTGGAGAGCAGGGGCAGCCGGAGCTGCTGTTGCTACCGGCTGGGGCTGCTGCGAGGCCGGGGAAGGAGAAGAGCAGGAGATGCTCAGGCTACAGGATAGTACAGCTCTGATACCACTTGTTAGTCGCTGGATTCTCACTCTTGGTAGCAGTAGAATCCTTACTCTCATCGAGAGAGGATGACACTAGGAGTTGGGGCAATTTTCTGGTTATTTCTCACACAAACTCATACAATGCCATGCCAATCTGAGGGGTTGGGGATACATATTTATAGGGCTGCTAGCCAGCCAAGCATAGTCTAAGATGCTGTCCTAGATGCTAGTCAAGATGCTGTCCTAAGATGCCGATGCTGTCCTAAGATGCCTGTCCTAAGATGCTATCCTAAGATGCTAACTGCTGTCCTAAAAGCAGTCAATGATGTTGTTACAAGGACACAAGGACCATGTGTTGCAGTCCCACAAAGACCAGACACACATAGACTTATTTCTGTCACTGTACATATTAAGCATTCGTGTAACCACTCTGACCAAGCAAGATAATATTGCCACAGGCTTCCATGTGGCTGGTCAATACATCACATCACGAATCACGATAACTTCTGATAAAGGATAATAAGAGATAGCAACCCACAAAGTACAGCTTAGGCCAGTAGTTATCCACAGACCATAGCCTGCGTGGTCACTGGGTAGGTGATATGGCAATTTAAGAGGAAATGGTCCATGGTAGCCCCTCCTAGCCTCGTAGGTAATACTGTAGTAGAAGAACATGCTAGGTAGGTATACTAAGTTAGGCACTTGTGCTGGCAGTATGGGTGGAAAATCTTCAAAGCGGTAGTACATAGGTAAGGACCAATGCTAGAAATGCTTTCTCTATTGACTTGGCTAACCCTAGAAGGGTAGCTAAATAGTGTTGCATACATGGGCCACATGGGCCTAGCCTCATGGGCCTAAACCTATACTCTAACACCCCCCGCGGTCTGAACTATCGGCGCAGCGGTGTTGCAGACTGGACATGAAAAGATAGATTGGACACGAAAAGAAGAAAGAACACACACGAGCCCCCCACAGACGCAACTAGCCACGGCTGATGTTGAGGCTGGAGCGAAACTCGTTGAAAGTCGAGGACGGGAGGCCTTTGGTCAAGATGTCGGCGAACTGGGAGGTGGTCGATATGTGAAGAACCCGCACCTCGACGATGGCAACCCGATCCCGGACAAAGTGGAGGTCGATCTCCACGTGCTTCGTCCGCTGGTGCTGAACGGGGTTGGTGGAGAGGTACACTGCACTGACGTTGTCGCAGTAGACAAGCGTGCTCCGTGAGAGAGGAGTGTGGAGCTCGGCGAGAAGCTGCCGGAGCCAAGAGGCCTCAGCCACGCCGTTAGCAACAGCGCGGTACTCCGCCTCAGCACTGGAACGGAAGACCACCGGCTGGCGCTTGGACGACCAGGACACAAGGTTGCCGCCCAAGAAGACAGCGTAGCCGGAGGTTGAGCGCCGAGTGTCCGGACACCCGGCCCAGTCGGCGTCAGTGTAGACGACAAGCTCGACGGAGGACGACCGGTGAAGGAGTAGACCGTAGTCGACCGTGCCGCGGAGGTAGCGGAGGAGGCGCTTGAGAGCAGTGAGGTGACTGGCCCGGACCCGTGGAGCCACTGGCGGCCGGCGAGCGGGGACACGAGCCCAGCAAGGAGCCCGGTGAAGCAGTACCTGCAGGAGACCACGGAAAAGGTGGCTGGACCACCGTGTCAGTAGGAAACAGAGAGAAGAGATCAAGATCAGGGGTGGTAGTGGGTGTGCTGGAGGTGGAGAAAGGGAAGACGAACTCATCGAACACCACATGGCGGGAGATGAGGACCCGTCGGGAGGTAAAGTCAAAACAACGGTACCCCTTGTGATCCGGGGAGTGCCCGAGGAAGACACAGAGAGTCGAACGGGGTGCCAGCTTGTGGGGAGCAGTGGCAGCGGTGTTAGGGTAACACGCACACCCGAAGACTCGAAGGTGATCGTATCGAGGAGGGGTACCGAAAAGAGCGTGGTGTGGCGTGGGATCGGGGCAGACAGCGGAAGGAAGACGGTTGAGGAGATAGGTGGAGGTGTGCAAGCTCTCAGCCCAGAAACGAGCAGGAAGAGACGCCTGGAGCAGAAGGGTGCGCTTGGTGTCGTTTGTGGTGCGAATCATGCGTTCAACCTTACCATTCTGAGAGGAGGTATACGGGCAAGACATGCGCAACTGGACACCGTGAGAGAGGAAGAAGGCACGGGAGGTGGAGTTATCAAACTCACGACCATTGTCACATTGGACGGCCTTGATGGTGAGGCCGAACTGTGTGGACACCCAAGCGAAGAAGTGAAGAAGCGCGGGAAAAGCATCAGACTTCGCACGCAAGGGAAAAGTCCACGAATAATGAGAGAAATCATCGACCACCACAAGATAGTACTTATATCCAGAAATACTGATGATAGGAGACGTCCATAGGTCGCAATGTATAAGATCAAAAATGCGGACCGCATGAGAAGAACTATGAAAAGGAAGACGAACATGTCGGCCCAACTGGCACGCATGACACAAATGCTCATCATGAGCCCGAGTACATGGAATGTCAGAACTACGACTGAGCTGCATCAGGGCATCACGTCTAGGATGGCCGAGACGCCGGTGCCAAGTAGTAGAGGAAGGAGTGGCGGTGAAAGCAGTTGACAAAACGGATGTCGACGAAGGCGAAGCAGATGCTGGGAATCGAAGAGTGTAAAGGGGCCCCATGCTGTCACATCGGAGCAGAGGACGTCGAGAAGCCAAATCCTTCACAGTAAGACCAGAAGAGTCAAACTCCACAGAACAGGAATTGTCAGCTGTAAAACGACGAATAGAAAGAAGGTTGTGGACCATAGAAAGGGCAACAAGAACATCAGGAAGACGAAAGGAGCCGTGAGCGCCGGCGGCACCCACGGACGTGACTCGAAGACACGAACCATTTGCGACCATGATGGACGAAGGGTGAGAGGAAGAGGGAGGGTGAACGGATGAGAGTATACCGGGGTCAGGGGTGGTGTGGTAGGTAGCACCTGAGTCGGCAATCCACTGTGGACCGACAGGAGGTGTCAGGCTTATAGTGCTGAAGGAGCGTGCCAAGGCCGCCTGGCCCCAACCGGCAGGTCCGGGCGAGGCGCCGGAAGGTGTAGCCCACGGAGACGCGGAGTAGGCGCCAGGAGGTGGAGCACCGGCGAGCATGGCCGCCGGCGGGCGAGGCTCACCGCCGGTAGCCTGAAATGGCCACATAGAGATGCGGCCGGCCCACGAGTTGTGGAAGGAGGGCCATGGTGCCCCCTGTGGAGCAGCCGGCGCCTGGTTGCCCCCGCCACGGCCCCCTCCCACGGCCCCCACCGCAGCGACGGCGGCCGCCACGGCCCCCCCACCCCCGCTCGGCCCGGAGGGAGGGGGACCAAGAAGAGACGACGACGGCGGAGCGGACGGACGCGGCGGAGCGGACGGACGCGACGGAGTAGCAGCAAGGGTCGTCGAGGAAGTCGAGGACCCCGGAGCGGAGGTGGACCCCGGCTGGATGCCCTGAGTGAGCTCCTCCATGACAAGGTCGTCACGGACCTGCAGGAAGGTGGGGAAAGGCCGCTGACGGGTGATCCACGTCCTAAGGTGGGCGTAGCGGTCACTGAGCCCGCGGAGGACGTTGAGGACCAAGATGCGGTCCTCCACTGGCCAGCCGAGGTCGCCGAGGGAGTCGGCCATGCCCTTCATCCGGCGGCAGAAATCGCCAACGGAGAGGTCACCCTGGACGAAAGTGCGGAAACTCGCATCGAGACGCAGAGCCCGGGCCTCGGCATTGCCCAGGAACTGTCCCTCAAGGGCAAGCCATGCCCGGTGAGCGTCAGGAGAGTTGCGGACGAGGTCGTGGAGGTCCAGGGAGATCGTCCCGAGGATCTAGGAGAGGACGATGCTGTCGAGACGAAGCCACGACGGGGTCTGGACAGCAACCGAGGCGTCAACGAGGACGTGGTCGTCGAGGGCGTAGCGGCGGAGAGTGAGAAGCACCAGGTCCCGCCAGCGGGCGTAGGAGGGCGACTCGGGCTCGAGGACGAGTGGGTCGAGGGCGACTCGACTCGGACTCTGGACACCCCCGGCCTGGTAGTGAAGCTGAGCCACGAGTGGGTCGGCCGGATCGTGCCAGAGGACCGCGGTGTGGGACACATGGCGGCCCGACGAGTCGGAGGAGGTGGCCCCAGCGTCATGGGAGGCGGGGGAGACGAGGAGCTGCTCCGCCTCGGCGATCTGGCGGGCCAGTGCATCGGCCGCATCGCGCTCACGCTCCCACACGAGGGCAGCCGCGCGCACACGGGCCTGCCCCTCGGCGGCCGCAGCCCGGGCAGCGACGAGGGCTGCGGCGAGGGCGGAGTCAGGACAGGTGCCGTGGAGGGGCGGCGGAGGCGGGGCGGGGAAGAGAAAGGCCGCGCCTGTGCCCTGGGAAGGCAGGCCCGCGCCCGCAGGCAGCGCGCCGGCGGCGTATGGGACCCCTGAGGCCGTGGCCAGGGCGCCGACGAGCGTGGCTGTGTCGCTGAGGCCCACGTTCGTGGGGTGCGGCAGGCCAGCGGCCGGAGCCAGAGGGGGAGGCGGACGGGGCGCAGCGACCGGAGCCAGAGGAGGAGGCAGATCGGTCGTCGTTCCCAGCCCGGCGGCGGCGGCAGAGGCTGCAGCGGCGTCGTCCCCGGCGTCCACGGCCGGCTCCTGGGCCAGGTCGGCCCCGCCCGCGCCCGGGACCCCGGCGGCCGCGGCCATGGCGCCGGCAACCGCGCCGCCGAGTCCCATCCCCGCGACGCCCGCGGTCTGCTGTAGGGCAGAGGCAGCAGCGGCGGCGCTGGATGGAGGTGCTGCAGCGGCGGCGCTGGATGGAGGACGCGTGATCTGCGCCCAGGAGGGAGAGGAGAGGGGAGGGAAGCAGCTGAAGTAAGTGGGAGGGGAGGAGGGCGCCAGCCATGGCGCCGACGGCGGCTGGCCGGCCGGCGGCAGCTGGCGGCGGCTGGAGGATGGGAAGAGGAAAGAAAAACCCTAGGCTGCTGATACCATGCTAGAAATGCTTTCTCTATTGACTTGGCTAACCCTAGAAGGGTAGCTAAATAGTGTTGCATACATGGGCCACATGGGCCTAGCCTCATGGGCCTAAACCTATACTCCAACAACCAAGATGTTTTAAAGGACAAAGGAGGGAGCTCCGCTAGGGAAGGAAAAAAACAAATAAGAACATAGAAATCTGTAGCCAGGGCAGTTGAAACAATGTTACATGACAGTAGTAGAAACGGCCTTAAGAATTCGAAGCATTATGTCCTCTCAAGCTTTTGAGGCCACGTCAACAGCGGTCATAGGTTTATGTTGGAACACCCTGTGATTTCTTTTTTTTTAAAAAGAAAGAGCTTATATTAAGATAATGGATCATGTTTACAATCATGTTCTAAAGTTGCCGATGCACAGGCCGGAACACCTTCAGAAAGAAAACCAGAAGAAAACTCTTTCCTACCAAACTGTCCCAATTCATGGGCCACACCATTAGCACTTCTGTGACATTTAGATACTTGGAACTGCCGGAAGAGCCTCAGGATTCTCTTTGTTTCTTCTATGATGTAGCAGTTCCTAGACCGGTTTAAATTACTGTCTGTGAGAGCTTGGACAACATATAGGCAATCTGATTCCAGAACAAGGCCCCAAGGAGGATAGATGGCCTTTGCGTATTCCGGACAGCACCGCTAAGCATTCCGCCTCTTCGGCCGATCCACAGAAGCTGTCACAGGACCAACCTGAGAAGACGACATCACCTTGGTGGTTCCTAGCAACAAAACATGTCCCTGCTTGTCTTTTGATGTGATCATAGCTAGCGTCCACATTTAGTTTTATCCATCCAGGGGGCAGTGGTAACCAAGGGTACTTCTTTTCACAAACAAGATTATCTCCAAAGGAAGTTTGTGGTATTTCAGAGGAACAAGGTGATTTGCCTTTAGCTGAAGGAGAAATTTCATTAGTGGCACCTAGGTTTAGGGAAACCAAATAATTTTCTAGAAAAGCCACCGATACAGAGACTTTGGAATCACCTTTCCCGAACACGATGTCGTTTCTGTGGTGCCAGATCCTCCAGAAAAGAAGCATCAATTTTATTCTAAGATCTTCGGTGACACTATTTAGCAAAACAATCAGCCAATCTGGACCTGTGTAGTTGAAAAGAGACTCGCCCGGGAGATGCCAAGACTGACGGAGAGCATATCGTAGCGCAGTTGCTTTGGTGCAGCGGAACATGGCGTGATGCCCATTTTCAGGTTCTACTCCGCAGATTGAGCAGGTAGCGTCAGAAATTAGATGATGTATCAGTCTGCTGGTTTGGACTCCTAGGGCATCTCGGGCCAATTTCCATACAAAGATTTTTATTTTTTGTGGTACCGGGGTTTTCCATATCGCATTGAAAATTTTCCTATCAGCAGATAAACTTGTACCACATGACTCTGGGGATTTGGACTCCACAGCTAATTTGTAAGCACTTCTAACTGAGAAGACGCCATTTTTTTCAAAGTGCCAAGCAAGGGTATCTTCCCCCTCTGACTCAGGGATTCTGATGCCAAGGATTTCTTCCGTTTCATGGAGAAGGAAGGTCTACCTTACGAGGGATTCATTCCAGCCCCTAGGATTTTGAAGCATCAGGTCAGCCACTCTTCGAACTCTAGAATTCTCGCTTTCCAAGCAACCCAAATCATGCAGATAGCACGGAAGTTACCAAAATTTTTAAGCTTATAAAACAGTTGGTTTCCTCTACAGCTAGAAGCCTGGTATCACATTATCTTGTAAATTCGAGCAGAATAAGGGCTAACGCTTTGTAAAAATGTTCCTTTTTTTTAAGAACACTTGTAAAATTGTTATTTGCTTGCCCTGGCATTACACAAGATGCATCGGCTACTAGGACCTAGGCGTACTTACAATTCTATGCAATTGGCCAGGACCTCAGGAATGAAAGTGGGGGGTATGAAGCATTTTGTTTCATTTGGGTTCACAAATCTGAAATCTAGTGTATGGTCTTATGGATTAGATTCTGACTACAAATAGCACAGAAAGATCATCGAAAAAAACCGCATCATAATTCCTCATCAATCTGTTTTATCTGCCCCAGCATACACCACGAATTAGAAAGAAAGAAAAAGTGGCATCCCACGACACCAGTCAACACTCAACAGTGACCGGCTGCTTCGAAACCAAACTCACCAATTCCTAAGAACAGGGGACGAACTAGATGATTGCTGCCGATTAAGAGTTGTCTAATCTAAAGAAGGATCGCCGGGAATCACAGGTGGTCAGGAGCTCGGGAGAAAAACGAATCGGGCGAACCTCAGCCTCGGAGGCTCTTTCCTGGAAGGGCTTGAGGGCCTCGTCCAACGCCGCCGTCGAGGGGCAGCCGTCCGCCGCCATGCTCGCCGTCGGTCGCTTGAACCCTCGGGATTCGGAGGAGTCTTCGAGTTGGTCAAGGGATTTCAGTGGGTGTCTGCCTGTCTGGGGTCCGGAGTGTGGAGGACGATAAGAACTCACGGCCCTAATTCTGCTACTGCTACGGTAAGACTACCGCAGTGGGTAAGCATACTCTAAACCTTTAAAGTATGCTTACCCACTGTTGTTTGGTTGTCTGTAAAAATTGTTGTACTGGGTACTCTAAAACGATACTCTATTATTTATCTTACTCTATATTTAGAGTGGTACAGTGCTTACCCTATAGTGGGCAGTGGCAGGCCCCACTAGCTAAACAAAGGAAAAAAATGTTATAACTCACAAACCAAAAATCCAAATCAAATTTCGATTGCACCATTAAATTCGTCTCAATAAATCCTTCAAAACTAGATCACATATGGATATATTTAGATAAAGTGACAAGTGGATCCCACAGTGGATAGAGGATGATATAGAGGATAGATGGGTGCGGGAGAATTGAGTATAGATGAGAGAATCTTGCTGACTATGACGTATAGAGGATGAATATAGAGGTCTATGAGTGCGGATAGCCTAAGCCCCCCACCATCCGATGCGAAGATGCAGGGCTTGTTTGGCTGGGCGGCTAACCCTAATTGAGCTTCACGAAATTAATTTTAAGTTGTTTGGTTGTCTGTAAATAGCTTGAAGCCAGGTCCAGCTAAGTTACTTTGGAGGCCCTAGCCTGGCTCTAGAAAAATAAGATGGAGATCCGTTTTTCGCTGGCTAGGCTTGGCTAAGCCCTCGTGTGCATTCTCGTCACTGCCCCGCACTGCTTCTTCGCTCATCTTCTTTCGCCGCTGCGCTTGCAAATCCAAGACCGCTGGACTTCACGCTCTGCTCCTCCCTTCGTCTTCAACACCGTCTATGTCCTCCTCGCTTCTCCAATCTCTAATTGCCGGATGCCTGCTTTCCTACGACGGCGAAAAAAACTTAGCCAGGCTTCAGCAATCATTCCAACCATACAAGCGGTTGTTGAGCTAAGTCTAGCCTGATTCAAAAAGCTAACCCGGCTTGGACTTGAACATAAACCAAACACACTCTTAAAACATTGATTATAATTAGGATCTAGCACACATTGTATA
This sequence comes from Saccharum hybrid cultivar R570, assembly GCA_038087645.1. Classification (NCBI taxonomy): domain Eukaryota; kingdom Viridiplantae; phylum Streptophyta; class Magnoliopsida; order Poales; family Poaceae; genus Saccharum; species Saccharum hybrid cultivar. Next base: position 3,331,075 of record JAQSUU010000809.1, on the reverse strand, counting down.
ATCTTATAATTTTGCTCTCAAGTTCTAACCTGCCAAGTGCCAACCATCCAAATGCGCGGTAGGGTTCTTCGTTTTTTTAAGTTATCATGGAACTAAAGAAAAAACAAAGATACCTATAAAAATAACTAGCAGGTGCCCCGCGCGTTGCTGCGGGTTAACAGGCAGCACTGTTGGTGCCGATAATGTCTCCTTACATGCTTATATTATTATGCAACTTTGGTGTGGATCACATGTGTGTAGATGGAAAGAATATCAATAAGGTAACAAAAGAAACTAATTGCTATATTGTTGTCGAAGATGTAAGCCGCAATACATTAATCATGTCCGTGGAGCATGGTGGGCACCCAGCAGTTCTGGTGACGATCGGACGGACCAAGTACGGTGAACTGTTAGCTGTGCCTCACCACCTGAGTCATGTAAATAGAGGAGACATCAGGTGTGCTGAGTAAGAAGGGATAACTTCGGAAAGTACGATTCATGCCAACAAAATTGTGCTGATTTCATAATGGCGAACACTGCATTATTTAATACAGGTACCATATGGGAGAATAGAAGTTGTCGAAGCATAGGGAAAGATGATGTTAGATGTAGGAAAGAAATGGAACAGTAGCATAGTTACATGTATGGCGCAACTTAACTGCTAAGTTTATTGCAACAAAGGGAGCCGGTGACAGCAGAAATTTTTTTGCAATATAATCTTGCAATGATCATGTATAAGGAGTAGCACAATTTCGGCAGCTGAACACACGGAAGGTATCATAATATCATTGTTTAGGAATTTAGGATACAGTATAGTCACTATGTCCATGATATAATAACTGTGACACAGTTAAGGAAATCTTTGCTGTAGGCAACACAAAAAATTGGTAATGTATCACACAACTTGATAGGGACTTCATGGCACAGGATAAAAATCCAGATATGTAGGTAATTAGAGAGTTGAATATATCACTGGAAGAGGTACGCAGAATGTTCCAATTTTCTATAGCAACAGCCTATGGAACCATACATACAGGAAACCAAAGCCATTGTAGTTTTTTAAGGCAACAGAATGTTCCAATTTTGTATGGCAACAGAAAAATAATAATGACTGTGGGTGCTGGAATCCTGATTAGCATGCCATCCAACCATGAAATTAACTGAAATAGGATTGATCCGTTTTTTCAGCAGGCATGCTCTGATCATGCACCCGTTAAAAATACTGTGTTTTTAAAGATTAGGTATTTGGAAATTAATAATTGTAGTGCCTCAACCTCATGTTGATGAGATTAGTAGACTAAACTTACTGATATTTGGTTGGGATACACTGACCATGTGGTTGGAGCACGGAAGCAAAAACATGTATGGATCGATAAGATTCTTTATTGCAGTTGAAAACCCTCAAATATTTAAGTCGCTTCCGAACTTGTAAACTGAATATATATCATCAATGGGAGATGATGTACATGCAGAGCCAAACCGTCGTAAGGTATAGCTGGTGGTACCTGGCCAACAAATGTATGGTCCTGTCAGGCTGTGCCATGGCACAAAAACATACGGTGAGCCTCATAGAGTCATAGCAGAATTTAAGGGAAGGATTGCGAACAAAATAACATTCATGAGAGAACACAGCGGAAGAAGTAATCTTTCTATTTTTGGTGACTTCTTTTAAAGAATGGGTTCTTGACCTGTATAGCATTTCTATTGCGATATGGCGGAATAGGAAGGGGAGCCTCTATACTAATCTGCAAGGCAGCAAGAATTGCATAAACAGAATCAACATTTAGGCTACCTGGAAACCAAAGAATGACAATCTGTAAGAAGTATCCTAACTCTTCCAACACACCATGAGCACCAGATTCATTGTTTTTGTGGAGATTGGTTGGAGAAAAGGTTCCACCCGTTAGGTCAAGATGATAGCAATGGTAACTGTACAAATGATGATGTTGGGAGCTGCTAATAACAAATTGTAAAACTGAAACAATAATAGCCAAAAAAAAGGACTGTTTAGGTTGAGCTCACTCAACTAACAATTGTGAGCAGCCATGACCATGTGGAAGTCGTGAATATATGTAGACTGCACCCTGGAAAATAATAACAAATGCAAGCAGTGCGTATCATGTAAAATCAAATCTGTGTACTCCGTTGTGACCTGATGGAAAGAAAATAAGCACAAAACCATGCATGTGTTCCAAAGCAAGGCAACAAATTGCATAGTGTGTAAACCTTGAAACCACATATTAAAAGAACTGAGGATGCAATGTGCGTACCAAAAGTATGCAGCAGAAATGTTTGAAGGCAGGATGACTGTTTGCAGAGGTTGGGGATTGACCTAAACATCAGAAAAATTGGAAGGAACCTGCACACTAATGGTGTCATCATGGTGGAAAAAATTTAGTTGGTAAAATTATTGGCTGAAAATTTGAATTGACTTTTGAACAGTTGTACTTTCTCTGCATCATCAATGGGAGATGGCACCTATGAGAAGCTACATCAATTTTAGATGGCAGTGCCTGTTTTGTATATTTTAGATGGCAATATCCATTGGTTTCATGAATCAATTTATCACCGAAAGGAGATGACCTATGTGCCTACTGTGTATATCTTTGGATGGCAGTTCATACTGGCCAAACAAAAAAACTATCTTTTATGACTGATCTTGGCAGCTGTTTAACTCTTTCTCCTGTAAAGGTCATATGGCATTTTCAGCAAAGAACAATAAATCATTTTATCAAATAAACGTTCAGCCTATGGCGTTTGCACCTTACACCTAACAAAGCAGTGTATGACTATGCAAGACTGGAAGAGCATCCAACCTGTTGGTCATATACTCTGAATAAAGTTTCAGGCTGTGGGCATCCTCCTTGTCTTCCTCTTGTTCCTCAAAGTCTTCCTGAAGCATATGGGCTTTGCAGCTTACACCTGAGAAAGCATTGTATTAGTTCCAAGAGTGCAAGAGCATCAAACCTGCTGATCATATCTTCTGAATAAAGTGGCTCTTCTGAATAAAGTGGCAAGCTGTGGGCATCGTCCTTGTGTTCATCTTCTTCCTCAAACTCACCCTGAAGTGCACTTCTTCTCGGTTACAAAGTAATGTCATACATGAAACAATCGATTGTTCGAGTTTTTTTTAAATAAAAGTATGCCAATGTAAAATGGCAAAAGCAAAATAATTTTGAAAAACATTCCATTGACCCACTTAACTTTGAGCATGCCAATGTGAAATTACAGAAGCAAAATAATTTTCAAGAGCATGAGGCTGACGCACTGAACCTAAAACAAACCTTCTGTGAATAGAAGGCAGGGGTGTATCACAGGAGTAATCGCTGGTCTTCTTCCTCAAAATCAACCTGAAGAGAAAATGGCAAACAGGAACACCGATGTTGTGTCAGTGAAAAAGGCAAGGAATTGTTAGGTTGTTGGAATGTGAGAAAAACGCAGCACTCGAAAACAAAGGAACCAATTTCATACAACGTTGACGGAGACAAAGCAGGAAGCGTACTTGTAATCCTCGATCTGGACTGGACATATGGGAGCCATACATGAAGTAGCAACGGGGAAATGAGGGAGAGGTGATATACCTGCGCTGCTGGCACCAGCAAGGCCATCCATAGGATAGACCGCCGCCGTGGACGGCCAGCCGCCCTCCTGCTCGTACGGACATACAACGTGACGGAGGAGCCGAGGCATGCCGTGATGGAGGAGCCGGGGACGGATCCGTCGTCCTGGCGGTCGGGCGGCGATGGAGGATTAGAGGCGTCCGCGCAGATTGAGCTCGGGGCGGTGCTGCCGTGCGGGGGCCCGGCGGCGGCGGAGAGGCCAGCGTCGGGGATGGCTCGATGGGCGGCCGTGGCGATAGAGGCCCTGGGGCGGGCACGGCGAAAGGCAGGGTGAGCGCAAAGAGAGGCCCCAACCTGCAGGCGTGGGCGGAGGAGATGCGGGCGGGGGCGGCGGAGGAGATGCGGCTGGGGAAGGCGTCGGCGGGGACAACAGGAAGAAGCAGATGAGGGAGGACCGGAAGGGGTGGGATTCGGCGACGCAGCGGGCGGGGATGCAAAATGTGACGGTCAGGGAAAGGAGGCGACGTGCTCTGCAGCTCTAAATTATAATTCAATTCAATTAGTTTTATTATAAGTTAGGCTTCTCCCAGTTTGACAAAGCCAAAATAAATTATAGCTTAGAGACAATTTAATGAAACTAAGCTAAAATGAACTAGTTTATACAATTCAGAAAGGTGGCAGAAAACACAAAGAACCACTCAATCCTAAAAACTTTGAACCATAAAATTCCTACATGGAAAACTACTAGTGCTGAACAAGAGATGTCGAGGAAGATATAGGAAACTATATAGGTGGAGAAGGAGTAGAAAACCACAATGATTACGGAGAACATAAGCGACTTTTTATAGTCGATAGGCTATGTCAGTTGCAAATAGCATGTTGTAGGCCTAATTTTGTAGTAAGGTTATCTGATCTATATGCATTTACTATTTGAGAGTCAACGTGGTTGTAAGGTCTAAATGGCTAGAGGAGGGGTGAATAGCCTATTTAAAAATCTACAGGCTTCACTAAACAACCGCGTTAGTATAAAAGATGGCTAAGCTAATTCTAGCACTAGCTCAACTACACTATGCAAGCTACCTATACAATTCTAGTGAAGCAAGGTTATGATCTCTAATACACACCAACAAAACTAAGTCACTAAGCTACTTACTCCTAAGTGATAAAGGCTACAGTAAGAAGCTACACTAGGACTAGTACAAGAAAGTAAAGAGCAAGTGACTTGATTCTTATACCAACGATGTAGACAAGTAATGCACTCGAAGAATCAATCACAATGAGCAACCACAAGAGAAATCCTCGGCAAAGAGATGACACAAGATTTTTACCGAGGTTCACTTGCTTCCCGGCAAGCTACTCCTCGTTGTGGCGATGCATCAACTTGTCGGTTCGCGAGCTAATCGACTATCAAGAGTCGAGCCCTCGGCGGGCACCGCACAACCGCACACAAGATGGGGATCCTCCAAGCCACGAGCTCCACTAGAGTATTCAATTTGCGAACTCCCGCGGGGAAGGATCAAGAACCCCTTACAACACTTGGTGAGGGCTCCAACAATCTTTAATTGTGAGCTCAATCACCTCCGCTGCTCCAAACCGTCTACCGTGTCGGAAAACACGAAAGAGTAACAAGAAATCCGCAGCAACTCGAAGATCAAGTGCCTCTAGAATGCAACTCTCAAGCAATACACTTGAATCTCACTCAATCTCACTCAAGATGTGCAACTAAGCAAAGAGATGAGTGGAGGGGTTGTTCTCTAGCTCAAAAGATGTCTCTAGGTCTCAAAATGTGCAAGAGTTTCCCTCAAACCCCGGCCAACTTCTATTTATAGCGAAGGGGTACGCAGCTAGGCGTTACCGGACGACGCAGTTAAAAACGAGCTGACCAGACGCTCCGGTCAGGGTGACCGGACGCGTCTGGTCACTACAAGACAAGCGTGAACAGTGCGCGTCAGAAGTTACCGTTGCCGTGACCGGACGCGCTCTAGCGTTTGACCGGACGCGCTGCACCTGGCGTCCGGTCGGAGTCCAGTAAGCTTCCACTGCGACCGGACGCACCACGCGTCCGGTCGGCTCTACGACCAACTGTGCCCCTCTGGGTGCCTGATCGGACGCTCCGGTTCCGTGAGGGACCGGACGCGCCGGTTGGAAACCCTAACACCCGCGCGCCTGACAACTGCTGAGAACTGACCGGACGCGTCCGGTCAAACCGCGATCGCGTCCGGTCAGCACAGTGACCGCCGTTCGCCTCCGTTTCTTTTCCGACTTCCGGCGCAGTAGAAAATAGACGTTTCACTTCCCCAAAAAGCGCCGAATCCCGCCTCGCAAGCTCGGCGGGAGGGAGAGAGGAACCCAAACCCATCTCTACCGCTCAAACTCCACCGTATTCGCAAATGTGCTAACACCACCAAAAGTACACCACCATGTGCATGTGTGTTAGCATTTCACAATCATTTTTCAAGGCGTTATGTTAGCTCTCTACTAAATCCTAATGCATATGCTCAAGACATTGATCTAGTGGCACTTGATTCCCGAGCTAACCGTGATTGCCCCTCTTGATAGTCGGCTAAGTATCCTAAATCCGGTCAATCACTTCTCTACTCATCTTAGACCGGCAAAAGGAAAACCCTATGGTTATACCTTTGTCTTGCGCTCTTAGATCATTCTCCTCCACTTGATCATCAAGTCCATCATTTTATGTGCATCTTCACCATGATCATCATTTCATGTCCATGCACCATCTCTTTGTGATCTTGTGGCCACCACTCCTTGCCACATACACCTTCATCACATGTGTTGCTTATGCCTAACTCAAAATACTTAACGCATGACATTAGCAACTTGGTGTCATTAATTACCAAAACCAAACTTGGGCTTTCAGTGGTTCGTGTGTCTACAACTCAAAACAATGGTTTAGTGTCATCTACAGTGCCTTTGCTAAGCTAGTCTCTTCAAACCTTCAATTTGTCCTAAAACGGTAATTTAGCGGATTTAATTTTGTCAACCATCAATTATGGTGATTTCATTGTTGTAGTTGTACGCTTATATGAAACATGTCATAATTTATTCTTTGATAAAATTTATTGGGGTTAAAATTTATCTATAGATGAAACTATTTGGAGTTGACAGTTTTATCACAAATGAGGCTAAACTAGAACCGTAAAACCTAAACATAATTAGAAAAACATTAAGTGCAAATTGCTTTTTAGTGGTATCACGAAAACTTTTAAAAAACCATACCTAGGAGTTTTCAAAACATTGAAAGAAAGCACATCCATAGTGCATCGCAAATTTGAAATTCAAAATCAATATAGACAAATTCATATAAAAATAATAAATTTTAGATGCACATGTACTAGTACTACCTCCGTCCCTAAAAACATGTAATTACAGGACTATGCACGGAAACCAAGGACAGAGTGAAATTACGAAAATGCCCCTGTCTTTGACTCAGAACGAGCTTAAGTATGCTAGAGCGTTCTGGAAGAACGAGTGGACAGGAGACAGGAGGCCGCCCGTGCCTGGGCTGTGGCCCTTACGGCAGCTGTGTTTTTTTTTTTGTCCTGTCCACTTTTAAAAGCTGATTTTGGCTAGGATCACATCTTTTTTTAGACCAATTTTGAACGCTAGAATTCCATGTTTTTAGAGACGGAGGAAGTAGAAGATAAAATTTATGGGAGTTAGTTAGCATACATGCACTTGAAAATTGTTATTTTCTTATGAATTTTCATAACAAGAGTTTGAATCTAAAATTCATAGAAATAGAGTTTTTTACGATTCGATGTGTGCATATTTTCCCAACGTAAATTGCTCCCGTGAAGTCGTTCGCTCGTTCCTGGCTCCTCTCTTAAAACCCAGGCCTCGTTCTCCATCACATTAATCTTTGGACCCATACTTGAAGTAGTAAATGTAGGTAAAAAAATAACTAATTACACAGTTTAGTTGGAAATCACGAGATGAATCTTTTGAGCCTAGTTGGTCCACGATTGGACAATATTTGTCAAATAAGACGAAAGTGATACTATTTATCGGTTCAAAAAATTTGCAATCTAAACGTGGCCCTAATTCGAAAAAAAATCCTCTCTTAAAACCCTAGCCCTCGGTGGGGCCACACCCAACCCACCTCCTCCTCTGCCGCCGCCCGCCGGCGAAGCGCGCGGCGAAGAGCTGGCGCTGTACCTGCTCTTCGAGTCGGCGTCGGGGTACGCTCTCTTCCACGCGTACGGCATCGATGAGATTGGGCAGAGCGTGGACGCCGTCCGGGCGTCCGTGCTGGACCTGCAGCGCTTCGGCAAGGCCGTCAAACTCACCGGCTTCTCCCCCTTCTCCTCCGCCGTCGACGCGCTCAACCAGTGCAACGCCATCTCCGAAGGTACCATGCTCTCTTTGCCCCCGCCCTCTCCCCAGTCCCACGGCGCCCAACCCGAAGGAATTCTGACTTGTGAGGTGGTGGGCGGGCTGTGCAGGGATCATGACTGACGAGCTGAGGAACTTCCTAGAGCTCAACCTGCCCAAGGTGAAGGAGGGAAAGAAGGCCAAATACAGTCTCGGTGTCACGGAGCCCAAGGTCGGGTCCCACATCACTGAGGCCACGGGGATCCCCTGCCAGAGCAATGAGTTTGTCCAGGAGCTGCTCCGAGGAGTGCGGCTGCACTTCGATCAGTTTATCGACCAACTCAAGGTGATGAATTTCACTTCCAAACTCAACTCTTCTTTATCTGACATCAATATTGTTACTGGTCCAATTGTGGAATATGGAGTGTTGTAAATGCGAAAATCTAACGCTGAGGCATAGGTGACTTGTTGCACATCACATTAGCTGTTGAATACTTGATAACTTTTATTCTCTGGTTAATTTTGATTGTGGAGCCAAAATCTATGGTTTTCGATGACTTTGGCCCTGAGAGATACACACTACAGAGCCCATGAGCGCCTCATCAGTCCTAACTATTTGTTGCTTATGCAACAAAATTGCAGGAATCTGACCTGGAGAAGGCTCAGCTAGGCCTGGGGCATAGTTATAGCAGGGCCAAGGTCAAGTTCAATGTGAACCGTGTGGATAATATGGTGATTCAAGCTATCTTTCTGTTGGACACACTCGATAAGGATATCAATTCCTTCTCCATGAGAGTGAGGTTAGCCTAACATTTTCCATTTAGTCAAGCTATTTACCGTCCAGCGCTTCTTCTTAGATGATGTGATGATTTGCTCACCTTGACTCCATTTTTTAAACCTTGACTTGGTGCCCTCATAAGTTATGGATAACTCTAACAGGGTGTTTGGTATGTGGAACGAAGTAGTCCATCATCATCTCATTCTTTAGTTTTTTGTTTGGTTTGTGGAATAGAATGAGTTGATCCATCAACACCTCATTCCTCACAAGCTAATAATCAGTACTAGTATGAGGAATGGGGTTATTCTACTAAATTTGAGGAACGGACTCAAGATGCATCACCCCATCTAGGATAGGTTGATTCCCCAAACCAGACACTCCATAAATGTATTTGAATGCCCATGCTCCTTTTGTTTTGTTTGCTTATGCTGCCATGATATTCTGATGTGCAGTCATGTGATTCGGGAATTATGAAACACACTGCCATTTTTCTTCACCTCAGTCTATAGAAGTGTCACGGGAAAGAGTATCTAATATCTGCTGTGCTTTAGAGAAAAAGAATTTTATTAATGATGTGCTTTAGAGAAGGGGAGTTTATTCTAAATGTATTTTGTCATAACTTGTTCTTAAATTCTCAATTCTGTCACACTGAATACACTTTAGTGATCTTACAAAATGTTGTCGATGCATGTGTGAAAGATCATGTAACTCATCCTGTCGGCATATATACTCACTGTTATGTTTGTAATTAACATCACGGCAAATCTTGCTTCATTGATCATTCTTGATGATACAACTATCTTTGGAATATTCTGTGTGATGGTGATGTTGGTTTGGCTGTATTAACATATTACCTAACCATAATGCAGGGAGTGGTATTCGTGGCATTTTCCAGAGCTAGTCAAAATTATAAATGACAATTACCTCTATGCTAAGATTGCCAAGTTTGTGGTAAACAAATCTGATTTAGCAGAAAAAGACATTCCAGCTTTAGCAGATCTAACTGGAGATGAGGACAAGGCGAAAGAAATTGTTGAAGCGGCAAAGGCATCTATGGGTAACAACACATCTACAAGACTACAACTAATTATGCAATAGTTGAAGTACTGGTATCTTTATGTTAAGTTGTTAACTTCTTTTTTACTGTTGTATTTTTCAGGCCAAGATCTTTCACCAGTTGATTTGATCAATGTCCAACAGTTTGCCCAAAGGGTCATGAATCTATCTGAATAACGTAAAAAGCTGTATGAGTATCTTGTAACAAAGATGAACGATATTGCACCCAACCTGACGTCTTTGATTGGTGAAGTTGTTGGAGCTCGACTAATCTCTCATGCTGGCAGTCTTTCCAATCTTGCCAAGTGCGCTGCCTCCACTCTTCAAATACTTGGCGCTGAAAAGGCACTTTTCAGGTACTTAACAAGCTGTTTATGCATTGTTAGCCTCTTATTGATATCAAAACTATGCTTTGAAGTCCTAATAGTTTGTTACTTGAATCTTGACTACTGACTGTTGTCGTAAGTATTAAAACTTCTCCCTTTATGCCTCTGAATTCTTTTTGCTTGTCCCTCTCTATTTAATTGCAGAGCTCTGAAAACTCGTGGAAATACACCAAAGTATGGCCTCATATTCCACTCATCATTCATTGGTCGTGCATCAGCTAAGAATAAGGGTCGAATGGCTCGATACCTGGCAAACAAGTGTTCCATTGCTTCACGTATTGATTGTTATTCAGGTCAGTTGCACAACTTGTTTGCAAACTTTACATATGCTCATACCCTGTTGTGAGACTCCTGACCGTTACTGTTTGGTTTCCAGAGTTGAATACATCCATTTTTGGACAGAAGCTGCGTGAACAAGTTGAGGAGAGACTAGACTTCTATGACAAGGGTGTCGCACCTCGTAAGAACCTTGATGTGATGAAAGCTGCCATTGAGGGTATTAATGCGGTTTCGGAGGATGTTGATGGTAAGGATATACACCCTCTCTCCTTGGTTCCACAAACACTCAAATTGAATTCATGTTTCTAATAACCATATCAAAGTAATTTACACTTATTGCAAATTTTATTTTGCAGGTAATGAGAAGAATGATGTGTCTGCTAAGAGAGGCAAGAAAAAGAAGTCTAAAGCTCAGTCTGACGGTGAAGCAATGGATATTGATAAGCTTGCTGCTGGAGAAGATGAACCTCAAACTGAGAAAAAGAAAAAGAAGAAGCACAGGCGTGAGGAGCCACAGGATGAAGAGATGGCCACTGAGCCACTCATTGATGATGTCAAACAAGATGAGACTCCAAAGAAGAAGAAGAAAAAGAAGAACCGTGAGGCATCTGAGGATGTTGAGCCTAAGACAGCCACTGAAGGGAAGAAGAAGAAGAAGAAAAAGAAAAAGAAAAAGTCCAAAACTGAGGACAGTGATGAGTAGTTATTTAGAATCTCAAATTTAAGTGTGAATCTTATTTATATACGTCAATTGAGCCAATTGGGCCTCAAGTAAGCTTTTCACGTGTGGTAAATGCTGTCACATGTTATTAACCCCTTGCTGAGTTTACAGTGTAATGAGGCAATGGTTCATGAATTTAACGGTATACCTGTTGCAATTACATTCAGATATAACCCTGACAACGCATAGTGAGTATAGCTGCTGCAGGCCTTCAGTATTTATCTTTGGAAATTCAGGATGTCAATTGACTTGAGAAAAACTTAAGTATCTCGGATAGAGGAACAACGAAGCATTGAAGAGAAGCTTATCACACTTTTGAATGGCTGAAGATGTGTGCTCGGTATTAGATTTGACACTGGAGTTCGCAACATTGAAAATTTGAAATTATGCTACTGGATGTACGTCACATGGCTCAGCTCCAGGTTAGTGAATATCCAAGAGCGTTATTTATATGCTACTATTTGCTTGGAAATACAGTGCCAAAACTTTTAACAATGCTACCAATAGATCACTACTACTGTTCTAAAGATACTGCATAACTTGGTTTACTCGTCATGTCATCTGAGAGGTCTTTCAGAACCTGTTCGACCTCATGAACCACCCCAAGCTTCCTGAACCACGCAGCAAGCAACTGAGAGGGCTCTTGGCCAATTGAAACACCGTTTTCTTCAAGCTCTGTCAAAAACTCCAGTGCTGTTTCTAACATGTTCACCTTCTCATAAGCACCCAATACCAAGGCAATGCATTTGTCACAAGGTTTGACTCCTGCACTTCTCATATTACGGATGACACAAACAGCTTCATCGATTCGATTCGAGAGGCAGTAAGCATTCACCAGAAGTGCACACAACTTCGTGTCAGGCACTATCCCTGCAAACTGTATGGCATCGAAAATCCGCTGTGCGCCATCTGAATCGCCTCTGTATGAATAGGCTCTCAGCAATGCCTTGTAAACTTCTTTTCCTGCGAACATCTGCTGGTCCTCCATTTCTTTGATCAAATCTTCTGCTTCCTGCAACATGTCAGCCCTGATATAAGCCATGATCATCGAGCCGTATGCGCGTTTATCCAGTGGAAGACCGAGCAACACGATTTCTCCGAATATTTCCTTTGCGCGGGTCAGATCTCCAGCCTTACTGTACATGTCCATCAGTGCAGTCAGCATGACTTGATCACAAGGGAAACCTCTGCCTTTCATGGCGGCAAATGCATCCTCAGCTTTCTGCAGTAGCTTCTGCTTGCCATAGATGTGGATCAACTTGGTGTAGTCGCGAACATTTGCTTCGAAAGAATTTTCCAGCAATGCATGCTCCAGTACCTACCAAACATACCGGACCTTCGTTAAATTACTTGACTCATCAACTGGTCATGCTAAATTACTAGACTCATAAGCCTATTGCTAACAGAGTAACTGTCATCACCTTAGCAAATTACAGTTATGGAGGGGATTGTGGGCAAAAGAAGTGGCAATGGTGACCATTTCAAGCTTTCAACCAAGCACAGCAGCAAGTTGAGAACATTTGGTCGAAACACAGCACCAAATGATCTAATTCGAACCAGCTACTTTATAAGAAACATGGAAAATAGTTATTTCATATTTTCTTTTTTACAAGAACTTCAGCAAGCACCACTAGCAATCATAAGAGCACACGATGAATCGATGATTCAGAACTTCAGAGTTTCTAACAGACGACAAGTAGAGAAATGCTCTCTGACACTGACCTCAGCAAGCAGCGGGCTCTCCATGGCCTTGAGTTCCTTGAGAACCAGCAACCAATCCGCCCTCTTGGGCTTCATCGCCTTCACCCAGTACGCGAGCAGCGCGCCAAGGCTCTCGTCGCCGGGGCACAGGCACACCACGCGCGCCACCAGGGCCTTGCAGCGGTTGGGCAGCTTCGGAGACAGGCCCCGGACCGCCCGCTGCTGCGACTCGGTCAGGTCGGACCCGAACGCGTCCCACCTAAACCTTGGCCTGGCCTCGCTCGCCACCGTCTGCTCTGCCTCAGCCTCCGCGGCCAGAGCCGACGACTCCCCGCCATGGCCACCGGACACGCAAGCGCATTGGCAAGCGGGCTTCCAGGGCTTCGTCGGTGTGATGGTGCTGGTGAGCTTGGCTCCCGCCGAGCGCAAGGCCGGGATGGCGAGGGAGGCCATGGGAGTGGCCGAGCAAGGCGGGCGGGACGGCGCCGGAGAGGATGAGGAGGCGCGCTCTCCAAAGAAAGATGATAGATCTGAGCCGTCCGTTGATCGAATATGCCGATCCGACGGCCCGTACGATCCCCGTGATGGCTAGGGAATATCCTCACCGTAGATGCCTAATCACACGGGCGCTCGGTGTCCGGCTCGTGCACGACTCTGACAGGTGGGTCCCACACGCGCCAGCGCCGCCAGATATAAATAAGCGGCGGTCGCGGCTCGGCCTGCTCCTCTCCGTCTCTAGGGTTTGAGATTTTAGCCGCCGCCGCAGCTCGTCTCACTTCCCTGAGAAGTCGCAGCCGACGACGTACTCCTCTTCGATCCGATGGCCGTCTTTTCTGACCTCCACACCGCCGACGGCCTCAAGACCCTAGAGGCGCACCTAGCGGGCAAGACCTATGTTTCAGGGTGAGCGCTGCTACACTTCTACTAACCGATAGATCTGTTGATTCGCAGCGATTTGCGCTTAATTACACTCGATTCTCGATTATTAGCGCTGTCATGATGATGACTGTGATAAGAGATCTTCTCGTTTTCGCTTCAAATTTAGCAAATTTCTCTTGTGATGTCGATCGGGTTGTGTTTGCTTATAGTGCTCGTGCTGCTGCCTGTGTAGTGATATGATTACTAAGGATATGATGATACCGTGATAACAGATCTTGTCGTTTTCGCTTCAAATTTAGCAAATTCTCTTGTGATGTCGATCTGTTTGCTTATATAGTGCTTGTGCTGCTGCCTGTGCAGTTCAAATTTAACAAATTTCTCTTCTTGTTGATCGGTTTGTGTTTGCTTATACTGCTTGTGCTGCTACCTGTGCAGTTCAAATTTAGCAAATTTCTCTTGTGATGTCGGTCGGTTTGTGTTTGCTTATAGTACTGTTGTTTGTGCAGTGATGCGATTACTAAGGATGACATTAAGGTCTTTGCGGCGGTGCCGTCGAAGCCTGGCGCTGAGTTTCCTAATGCTGCCCGCTGGTACGAGACCATCTCTGTGGCTGTAGCCTCAAGGTTCGATTTATTTCACTGATTGCAAATTTGTAATTGTAGTAGATTGATGTCTTTCACTGGTTGCAGATTCAGGTTTGATTTATTTCACTGATTGCAAATTGCAAATTTGTAAGTGTCGTAGATTGATGTCTTTCACTGGTTGCAGATTCCCTGGTAAGGCTGTTGGTGTAAATCTGCCTGCGGGATCAGCTCCTGCAGCAGCTGCTCCTGCTGCTGAGGTTTGTTCTCCCCATCCTAAGCCATATTGCCCCATCTTTTTTTTTTGTTTATATCCATCTGTCTTATTGGTCAAGCAATGAGGCACTGCTGTTCTGTTGGATTTAGCATGGTACAATTTTCAATGATTGCTTAAGAAGAAATTCCAGTTGATCTATGTTTCTGATTTTTAGATTGTATTATAAATATCACTGTCTTCATCGTTGTGTGATTGATTGCATGCCAAGGATGATTTATATCAATGCTTGGTTTTTTGTCGTCACTGTGTTCTGCTGGTGTAATCTCCTAACTGAAACTAAAGTCACTGTCTTCTGCTGGTGTAATCTTCTAACAACAACAACAACAACAACATAGCCTTTTGTCCCAAGCAAGTTGGGGTAGGCTAGAGATGAAACCCAAAAGAGACGAGAAACAGGGAGACACATAAAGGGACAAAAAGGGCACAAGACAAAAAGAGGTCACGGTTCAGGCACGTTGATTGCCAATCTCCAAGCGCTCCTGTCCATAGCTAAATCCTTGGAGATATTCCACTCCTTAAGATCTCTCTTAACGGACTCGTCCCAAGTTAGTTTAGGTCGACCTCTACCGCTCTTTACATTATCGGCCCACTTTAGAACTCCACTACGCACCGGCGCCTCAGGAGGCCTCCGTTGGACATGTCCAAACCATCTCAACCGATGTTGAATCAATTTCTCCTCAATTGGTGCCACCCCAACCCTATCCCGAATATCGTCGTTCCGGACTCTATCCCTCCTTGTGTGCCCACAACACCAACGCAACATACGCATCTCTGCTACACTCAATTGCTGGACATGTCGCCTTTTTGTAGGCCAACACTCAGCACCGTATAATCTTCTAACTGAAACTAAAATCTTGAAGTAGTAGCGGAGTTTGAGGATGCTCTATATCAATGCATTTTTTGTCTTCACTGTCTTCTGATGTAATCTGAACTAACTAAAACTAAAATCTGGAAACCGTAATGTAGTTTGTCATAGGCTTGATTCTCATTGCTTTAACATTTTTTTATGTTGTTGAGTTATCCTTGTTGAAGTAAGCTTTTAATTCTTTACAGGCTGAGGATGATGATGACCTTGATCTTTTCGGGGATGAAACCGAGGAGGACAAGAAGGCTGCTGATGAGCGCGCCGCTGCCAAGGCCTCATCCAAAAAGAAAGAAAGTATGCATAATTTTCAGTTAGGAGTGTTAACCTATATTGTTCCTTTTAATCACTTGGAATTGTTGCAGAAGTTAATTCTTGCAGAAGTTTGACTTTTAGGTCTTGTTACTTATTTATGGTTTTACATATATTTACAGGTGGTAAATCCTCTGTCCTTATGGATGTCAAGCCATGGGACGATGAAACTGATATGAAGAAGCTGGAGGAGGCTGTTCGCAGTGTACAGATGGAGGGTCTCACTTGGGGAGCATGTAAGTTACTTGTTTCTGTCTGCTTACTATGCTATGCTACTGATTTGCCTGTATTAACCATTTGACATAAACTAGGAATACAACAAAGCTTGTGTCTGTATTAACCATTTGACATGAACTTGTGATACAGCAAAGCTTGTGCCTGTTGGATACGGTATCAAGAAGATGACTATTATGTTGACGATTGTCGACGATCTTGTGTCTGTCGACAGCCTAATTGAGGATCACCTTACGGAAGAGCCGATCAATGAGTACGTTCAGAGTTGCGACATTGTTGCTTTCAACAAGATCTAAGAGTTAAAATGCTGAGATTGGGCAATGGCCGGCAGCGCTTAAAGTTTGTGCTGGGATGCGAGAGTTTATCCCTTCTAGTTGGAGTTTATTGTTGAGTGCTGCCAGATTTTTGAATATCTGTTTATCTTGAAATAGCGGAACTGCTGGGCGATGGTTATGAGTTTACAATGGCTCTGCGTCTGAAGTTTTGAGTTCTTTGCAATGCTTACTTTTAAAAATGATGCGGGGTTTTAATCCAAAATGGTGTTTTTTAATCCATCCTCGATATTATATCACTCGTATCGATATTGTATCGTTTTTTAATCCATAAGTATTGGCTGTACTCATCCATATTGCATATGCCTTCTCAACACATGGAGGACGATTCTCTGTTTCTTTAGCCAAAATGATGGTTTAATCACAAGTCTTGGCTGTACTCGTATCCATGTTATATCTGAATCCACTTTACATTTGGAAGACGATTATGGAAGACGATGGTATATGGAACGCTAAAACTAAGACAATTAAGGAAGACGATGGTATATGGAATGCTAAAGCTACTGTTAAGACACTCGGAAGGCTGGACTCATCATTCCACTCACTGCCGCATGCGTCGCTAGTCTAAAGAAACAAAATCAACTCTCGCACGCCTCGCTCCGCTCCTGTCCTTACCTCTTCCGTGCTCCTCATCCCCTGCCACACGCACCAACACCTGGCGTCCTCCCCTACCGGGAGCCTCCAATGACCGCAGATTCGGCGACCCTCCTCTACCCTAGGCGAGATCCATGAAGAGATCCATGGAGGTGGCGCGGCGGTGTTGCAAGGGAGTGTGCGGCTCTCCACCCCGGCGCGGTGCCCTCCTCACCCTCGGCGGCCCCGTCTTGCACCCAAGCGACCGACCTCCCCCACCCCCCGGTGGCCATGGTGCTCCTTGGCCTCCATCCCCCACTGTCACCGCCGAGCCAAGGCCAGTACGGGTGGCGGTGGTGCTCGTGCGCTACCGACTCGGACTCCGAAGGCTGGAATCGACCAACCCAGGCTTCCTCTCTCATATGTTGGAAAGGTATGCTTTAGGTGTTTCAGTCGTTTTAAAGGTATGTTGTAGTTGTTTCTTATGAATGTTGTAAAAGTAGATCGAGGGATGTTGCACATGTTGCACGTGTTTCAGAAGCATGTTGCAAGCGTTTGTTCAAAATGTTTCATCTGTTTTCAGACTTATGTTGCAATCATTTTTTATCTGGATGTTGCATATATTTTCACACATATATTTACAACAGTATGTTTCAAATGTTTCAACCGTTTCAGTCTTATGTTACAGTAAGTGTTTTTCATGTTGCAATTGTTTTATCTAGATGTTGCATATGTTTCACACACATGTTGCAAGCGTATGTCCCAAATGTTGCATCTGTTTCAAATGTATGTTGGATTCGAGTGTTTCATATTGCAAGTGCGGACCACCGACGTTAGTGTCCATGAGGACGGGCATGGCAAAGTATGGCCACCGACGCGTGGAGGAGGCGCAGGCCGCCGCCGGCGGTGTGAGGAGGAGGTACAGCCCGTGCGGTGCTGTTGTGGAAGAGGCGGGGGCGAGTCTTCCGAGCGGCTTGGAAGAGACGGGCGCCGCGCCGGTGTGGAAGTGGCGGGGGCGAGTCATCCAAGCAGCGTGGGCAGCGAATCTGAAGCGGACGGTTCGGATGCAAGCATGAAAACGGAGTTAGCGTGGGCGGCGCACGAATCCGAGCGGACGAGGCGAAGCAGCCGCAGATGTTCGGACGTCCGCGCACCAGCTGTCGTATATGGAAGATGATTCTCTGTTGGAATACGATGGTATATGCACCACAATGGTTGCAATTTAGCATGGTCTAAAAATAGACTTACAATGCACCATTTAACAAGTCTGAAAAATGTGCGATGCACCATTTAACAAAATTAGGGACTCAAAATTATAATATTGCCTATCTCACAAAAGTAAATAGATTGCCGCAGTCCGTTCGAGGATAAGATATGAATGGTATTTCGAGTGTCGTCAGTGTCTACAAGGATGCAAGTATGTAACCACCTTTGGTAATGGCTAACGATACATACTACCTCGCTCTGAAGTCTCAAGTAGAAGATGAAGGCAACCTGCGCAGGCCTATCCTCCTGTCGCATGATTTGCCAACAGTTTCTTGCTATCTTGTATAAGAACAGGCGATCTCCATCCTCATCAAATCTGCAGAAAAGCTGGACAGTGATTCAGTGAGCAGTGTTGCATTACTCTCTTTTTTCTTTGTGAGTAGTGTCTGATTTCATTTGGGGCCCAATCAGTCAACCACCTCTCTCAGCCCACGGAAGGAAATCCCGACCCGTCCTCTGGGGCCCAGGGCCCATGCGGCCCAACCAGTTGTTCCCGTCGTCCTCCTCTAGCCCACCCGAACTCCTCCCGAAACCCCCCATCGCCGCCACTCCACGCCCGACCCGCCGTTCCCACGGCGCCGCGCTGCAACGAGCCGCCGCCGTCCAGCTCCCTTCTGCTGCCTCCTCGCCTAGGGAGACCACCGCTAGGAGCGCACGCACCGGCGCCTCCCTTCCCTCCCGCCTGCCGCCCTGAGCCAGTTAGCCATGGCAGAGCCCACCGAGAGAGACCAGTTCACGGATGAGGAGGAAGATGACTTCCTGGAGGACGGCGTGCAGGGCCTTGGAAGCGAGGGCGAGGAAGAAGGAGGGGAAGGAGCGCAGGGCAAGTGGAAGCGGCTGGGAAATAGCCTGGGCGGGATCGGCAAGCGCGGGGTGTGCTACCTCAGCCGCGTCCCGCCGCACATGAACCCGTCGCACATTCGCCAGATGCTCTCCAAGTACGGCGAGGTGCTCAGGATTTACCTCGTGCCTGAAGGTAACCAGCCTCCTGGATTCGATGCTCGTGCTCTCTTCTGTTTGGGTGAGGATAGCCAGCTGCAGAGTGTAGGTAAAATCCTGTTGCGTGGAAGCTTTCATCGGCTGATGTAGTTGGATTTGCTCACGCTGTGGAGGGATATTTTTCAGTCCACTGCGGCAAAGCATGTCTGCTTGATTGACCGAAGTGACGCTCAATTTCTCATTGTTGTTTGTGCGGCTTCCATTTGTGAAAATGTAGTTCTAGACAGAGGAAAAAAATATCAACTTCAATGCCTCATTGCATGATGTTAATTATGATTTCCATACTAATTGAAGTGCAAGTTGCCACAACAGTACACTGATTTTCCTTTTTTTCATTCTTTCTTTGATATGTTAGAACTTAGATGTTTGATTGAAGGTAAAAATCACTTGAGCTTCTCTTTATTGGTTATGTAACATAGCTTATTATTTTTCTCAATATATGACATTAAGAACTTAAAAATATAACCATATTAGTTTTTCAATGTTTGCCGATTAACAGTCTCTTATATATTCATATATGTCATGCCCACCTTCAGGTCAAGGTCATCGCAAGCATACTACTGTTAAAGCGAAGGCTTACTCTGAAGGGTATGTTTGGACAGGACACACGAAAAAACGACAGATGCACTGCTTTGGAGAACTTTGCATTCCTCATCTGAAATGTTACTCTAGAAGTAAAGCATGTGCAAATATCCATACCGGCACCAGCTTTAGTGCATTTGTGAATAGTTTTACTGAAGCCTCCAAACATTTTCTAATGTTATCTTCAATATTTGTACGTACTCATTCTACTACCAAAATCTTTTAGGTGGATTGAATTTGCAAAGAAGAGTGTTGCCAAGAGAGTGGCTAATCTGCTTAATGGTGAACAAATAGGTGTGTTCTCGTTGCCATTTTAATCTTCTTTGCTATTATTGGTTGGTAGTTGTATGTATTATTATGTATGACCCCCTGCTATCTGCCGCCCCATTTTTTACTCTTGTTGTTGACCATCAGCATGTTTAAAGGTGTATTAGATGTATAGTTCTTTCACGGAGATCATACTATATGTGCTTTAGAGCTTGTCTTTTACTTGGCAACCACTGGACAATAATCTCTGCTGATGTTGTACGTTATTAGGCGGGAAGAAGAGATCTCCATTTTATTATGACATTTGGAACATTAAATACCTCAGGAAGTTCAAATGGGATGATCTTGTTGGTGAAATGGGTATGTGAAAACTCCAAAATAGAAAACTTATTTAAACTTCTGGTGAAAGTTCTTGATGATTAGAATTGGTTTCTAAGTTTTATAATCCTTTGAATATAATGCAGCTGAGAAAACTCATATCAGAGAGCAGAAATTAACCTTGGAGATAGCAGCAGCAAAGAAACAACGTGATCACTACCTGTCCAACGTTGAAAAGTCTCGCGCATTGAAACACATTCAAGAGCGCAGGAAAAAGGTTCGCCGTATTTTGCATAGATATCAAAATTTTCATGTGTTGCTGTTTATCTGTTGGCACTAGTCTGTATACTTGTTTGTGGCCCTTAATCCATACTCATATTAGAGGATTTTCTCATTGATTCTTTTTTTGTTTAATCCACAAATGAACAATCGCAAATGTAAAGTATCTGACCTCATTGGTCTATGGATTATGGTCGAACTGATTGTTATATGTTTGTCCTGTTATTATTGCTCTTTAGGACTGAGTTTAGTAATGAAATCTTATAAATTTGTTGTGGTCGAATCATGTTTCCCTATCCTAGTCTCCTAGTAGAGGATGTAATTGCCAAGGATACTGTCACAGTTGTCTAATACAATCTCTTGTGACTTGCCATCAAATTTTATAAACTTGTTATCCTTGACTGAAACAGAAGCAGAAGACAGAAGAGGCAGAAGCCAGTAATGTCCCAGAAACAAAAACTGCTCGTCCAATTCCTCAAAAGAAACCAGTTGGTGAGACGGATGCCAAAACTAAATCTACGCTTTCAAAAGACATTTTAGCTGGGGTAAGTTTCAGCTCTCATGGAAATGTGTCTCAAAATCCTTGTGTCCACCAGTTATTAACAAACCTCATGGTATTGCAGGTATTTGGGGGTTCATCATGACCACCTCCTATTTCCCAGTGTGAGTTGGTGCACGCCGAACTGAATGGAGTAGTGCAAGATCATAGAGCCCACATTCTGCTTCCAATTTTTGTAGATGAATTCGCGTTTTTTTCTTGGGGGTAAGTACGAACTTTCAGGAACATTTTGTTCTGCTGATATGCCCTGGAAGGTTTTCTGGGACCTGGTGATTGAATGTGAAAGGACTGTTGATTGCCAGCGACGGTTGACCAGAAATCTTTGTAAAACTGAAACACATGCTCTCTTGTAGTTGAAACAAATATCATGAGCGACTGTCATTGGCATTACCTCCTGCCTGGGATTTCAGTGCCTCAGCTGTGGGCGCTAGATGATGACGGAAGACACACGAGGGAACACGAGCGGGTGGGATGAATAGATGGTGGGTGATGTGTTCTTGCCGGAGGAATGGAACATGATGCTGTGGTCATTAGATTTAGGCCTTGTTTAGTTCCTCCCCTAAAGTTTAGTCCATATCATATCGGATGTTTGGACACATGTATAGAGTATTAACTATAAACTAAAAAATAATTAATTGCACAGATTGCGACTACTTTACGAGACGAATTTTTTAAGCCTAATTAGTCCATGATTTGACAATGTAGTGTTACAGTAAAGCTGCAGTAAACATATGCTAATGACGGATTACTTAGGCTTAATAAATTCGTCTCGCGGATTTTTAAGGACTTCTATAATTTGTTTTATTATTACTATTTGACTATTTTCATGTGACACCCTTAAACTTTAGCCTTAGGATTTATACACCACCTTAGATCCAAACTAGCGAAAGATAAGGTTGTGCAAGCTGACAACCATGGCCATCCACTGGCATCAGTAGCTTCATAAGTTATTATGAGCTGTTTTTTTTTTGCCAAATACTTTTTTCAAAACAACTTCATGGCTCTCACAAGGAAATGGAGGGATGTGAAGCTAAGAAAAGTTGCTTTTCACATTTCTCTCCCTCCCTTTCCTCTCTCAGTCATGCATGAAGCTGTTTTGCCAAACAATTTTTCTAAAACAACTTAGCTTCATCGAGAAAACGGTTTCTGAAGCTGTTTTTCAAAAAAAAAAACAACAACTTTAATAGTGAACGTGAGCTATGCCAAATGATGTCTTAGTTTTTGAACGTTCCAATATATACCTGAGAGGTAGGCTCGAACTAATAATAATTATAATAGGAAAAGGAAATGAATTACATTAAGCTACTTTATGGTTTTTTTTGAGAAATTAAGCTACTCTATTTATGTGGGAGTCGATGGTATGCATTCTCGTCTTCCGTCGTCGTCGTCCACGAACCATGGTGTTCTCGGCCCCCAGCATTAGTTAGGCCGGCCTGAACGGAAACGCGGCCCAAATTTTTTTAAAAAAACTAATCAGCTAGGCCCAGCTAGTTACGTCGCGGCGGCGCAAAAAGTTGTTATATTGGCACGCAAAACCAGGATCGTATTGGCACGCAAAACCCATCCACGTACTCAACCCATGGCGGGCGGCGGCGGCGGCGGCGACGACGACGTCGTTGTCCCCGTCTCGCCGCATGCACAGCAGCCAAGCGGCGGAGGGCGGCGGGGACACCGCCACAAAGCGGCGTGGCTCCCGCTCGACATCATCATCGCCGAGATCGCGGCGCGCTCCGACGCGGCCACCCTCGTGCGCTGCGCCGCGACGTGCAGGGGCGCGCGCCGCCGCATCGCCGAGGACGCAAACCTCCGCGGCCGCCTCCGCCTCCGCGACACCGGCCGGTTCCTACTTCCCCTCCTGCGCGGCCACCTGGCGGGGATCACGACCGACGAGGGCGGCAGGGTGAAGACCAACGTGTACCTGGTGGACACCACCCGTCTCGTTTGATGGACCCCGTGCCCATGGACTCGCGCGGCGGCCTCGTCCTCATCGGCGCCACGGCGACTGCTCCACCTTTGCCATGGCATCAAAAGCTGCTCGTGTGCAACCCGGCCACTGGTCGCCGCCTGGTCCTCCCGCCGGAACCGGAGCCGTTCCCGAATGGTGGCTGCAGTCGCGAACAGTACGTCCTGCTCGTCGGCGACAGAGACGACGGCGAGGGAGGCGCCGCCGTCGGTCGTCCTTTCCAAGTGCTCAAGGTGAAGCTACTGTTGTCTCAATACAACTCTTCTTACTGTCGCCTGTTGGTCCAGACCTTCTCTCGTGGTCCCCGCGCACGGAGATCCCGACTCCTAACATACACGGGAGGTACGTCTGCGGGACGTCGCTCCTGGTCGTCGGCGACGTCGTGCACTAGCTGTGCCTGACCGACGTCGGGAGCTACGTGCTCATGCTCCACGTGAGAGAGGCGCGGGTGAGCGAGACGGCTCTCCCGGCTACCTTCCCCCGTTTCGGCGTCCCCGGGAGACGTAGCTACCTCTTGGCCGACGCCGAGAATATGAACATACGCGCGTGGGAGCAGTGCAAGCGCAGCAAGACGTGGAAGGCGTGGCCGCATGTGGTGATAGAGAGGGAGGCCATCCTGGGGTTCAACGACGAGATGGTCAAGATCTTCGGGAGGGAAGAAGGGACGATTGAGCTATTGTGGTTTGGTGAGAGGAGCGGCGCCGTGCTCTCATGGCTGCTGTTTGCTCTGGCTAGATCTCCACTCCAAGAAGATCGTCAGGTGCTTCTCCTCGGATCGTCGGATGTCATACGCACAAGTGTATTGTCCCTACGAGATGGATCTTTCGTCTTGGGCGCCAACCTTCAGCTGTGCTGTTACCATTTGATTAAAAAAAAAACATTCCAGCTAGTATTTCTAGTTTTAGTTCATTTGCTTTTTTTTTTCAATTCGGATATCTCTTTTGCATGGCAGCAGGTGTATGTGTATTATTAATCGACATTTGGAAAATATTTTGCTTTCAAGATTCTGGCACAGAGAGACGCTGGATTTTGCAGTAATCGCCATCCCTGGCCAATTTTCCTTGTCTTGGTTATTCCACCATTACTTCGCTATCAACGACCTTATTTGATTGCACGTTTCCTTTGTAATGTCAAAACATCCCACTGCAAACACTGGGATAGCTTGGGCTATGGCTTTTATCATGATTTCCTTCCCAGCTCTTGATAACAGCTTCTCTTTCCAACCCTGAATTTGTTGCCAGATCCTCTCCTTCAGGTAAGAAAATACATTTGTACGCACTCTTCCAACAAAGACCGGTAGCCCTAAATATTTCTCGCTCATCGTTTTAGTCGATCCTACTTAGCATTTTACTTACATATGGAAGAGGGAATTTTGCTTACATATAGAAGAGGGGAAAAAAGAAAAGAGAAGAGTTGTATCTGGTTTCCACCTAAGGCTTGAATTGATTTCTATGTCACTCATGATGTCCACTCGCATACATCCCCTCTCCATCATCACTCTCTCTCTCTCTCTCTCTCTCTCTCACTTCGTTGTATTTTGCATACATGCAATATATCAAATTTTCGTGTGTTGATGTTTATCTGTTTGTACTAGTCTTACTTGTTTGTGGCCCTTATTCCATACTCATATTAGAGGATTTTCTCATTGATTCTTTTTTGTTTAATCCACAAAGGAACAATCGCCAATGTAAAGTATCTGATGACCTCATTGTTCTATTGATTATGGTCGAACTGGTTATATGTTTTTGTCCTGTTATATGCTCTTTATGACTCAGTTAGTAGTAATGAAATCCTATAAACTTGAAATGGTCGAATCATGTTTCTGAGATGTAATCGCCATGGACTATACTATCGCAGTTGTTTAATACAACCTCTTGTGACTTGCCTTCAAATTTTATAAACGTGTTATCCTTGACTGAAACAGAAGCAGAAGACAGAAGGAGCAGAAGCCAGTAATGCCCCAGAAACAAAAACTGCTCGTCCAATTCCGCAAACGATACGCCGAGTGCCCCGACGTCCAGACGCGTTCGAACGCGGCTCCGACACCTGCGCCGCTCCCACATCCGCATCCCGCGTCGCGCCCCAGCACCCGCACCCGCGTCCATCACAGGGGACCCGCGCCCCACACAAGGAACCCACGTGGGTTGCCCAATGGCTGCGCCCTAGCAACAGCGATAGCCACCGGCCACGCCATGCAACAACTCGATCTACTTTTACAACATCTAGATGAAAAATTTGCAACATACAGCTAAAACAGATGAAACATTTGGAACATATAGTTGTAACACCATTTCAACATGTGCAACATCCCGATCTACTTTTGAAATATCCAGATGCAACACTTGCAACATATAAAAGAAGACAGATGAAACACTTGAGACATGCGTCTGAAACACTTTGTAACATACGTGTACAAAAAACGGATGAAACACAGTTCCACCGTCAACCATCCCGGCTTCCACGCCTGTTGCAAGTTCCCCTACAGTGCGCCCGCCTCGGTCGAGGACTTCATTGCCGGCCTCAGGCTGCCGCTCGAACTGCCACTCATCCAGTCGCCGCCGCTCCTCCGTGTCTTGCGCGTTCCAGTGGAGAACCTTGTCCCGCGTCGCAGTGACAGGCTTGTGGCGAAGTCTGTCTACCGCGACCCCAACCCGGAGAAGCAGGCCAAGCGGGTCATGCTGAACAAGTGGCAGCCCTCATCCAGTACTCCACAGCCGTCGCCAGTGACACCTGCCGCCTCCATCGCCACTCGTTTCCACGAGATGTTCCAGGAGCCGTTGTCTTCATGCAACCATGCTGCAATGCGGGAACTCTTCCCCATGCATGGTGCTCGCAGGAGGTGGGCGGCGACGCAGACGTCTTGAGCACGGGTTCCCTCAACGTCGCAAGCTCTTAGGTCGCACTTTTAGTTTCTTAGTTAGTTACAACAACGTGTATTCCACCGCCCAACGGTGCCTTGTGTTCGTGTTCAACCCTTTCGCTCATGGCACCTTGCCATGATGTGATGTTGGGCGTGTAAACCTTCTAACATCTTCTTAATGAAACACGTGCTACGCACGTTCTCAAAAAAAGTTGAAACATTGAGGATAGACGCTTGCAACATTAACCATTGCAACATATGTAACATCGTGATCTACTTTTGCAACATCTGAATGAAACAATTGAAACATATATCTGAAACGACTGAAACACTTGAAACATGGGCTCGCAACATGTCTGAAAAGCATCCAGAAACACTTGAAACACAACACCACCGCGCGGCCATGACCTACCTAGTGGGCAATTGCGGTAGCACAGGCTCACTTGATGGTGCGCGCCCACACGCTCGCCATGCCCGTTGTCGGCTGAGGGAGAGGAAACGCTGCCGGATCTAGGGAGGGCGCCGCCGTCCGGGGCAGGGGAGGGTCAGCGGCTTGCTTGGATCTCGCCGAGGTGGGGAGAGGGCCACCGGATCCGCGGGTGTTGGACGCTCCCGGTGGGTGAGGACACCCGGGGGGGCACCGCCGTGGTGGGGGAGGAGGTCGGCGCACAGACGAGGTGAGATGGCCGGGGGTGCGAGGGGACGCCGCATTGGCCGCGGTGGGCGCATTACACGGTGGATGCGGCCGCTGTGGATGGACGACTCCGTGGAAGTAGTGGTTGCGACCGAACGAGAAAGTGGGGAAATGCTACTTGGGAGAGTTGCCTGGGCCGGTCCCGGGCCCATTAAGCGAAGCGTCTGTCCGCCGGACGCCCTGACCCTATCATTACCGTTCCTCAAAAGAAACCAGTCGGGGAGACTGATGCCAAAACTAAATCTACTCTTTCAAATGACATTTTAGCTGGGGTAAGTTTCAACTCTCATGGAAATGTGTCTCAAAATTCTTGTGGCCCACCGTTATTACTCCCCCCGTCCCCAAATAAATCAATTCCTAGAATCCGTGCCAAGTTTGACTAACTTTATAGAAAAAATAACAACATATAAGAAATAAAATAAACACCTTATGAAAATATATTCAATGATAAATCTAATGATACTAATTTGATACCATAAATATTATCGTTTTTTTCTAGAAATTCGATCAAAGTTTAAAAAGTTTGACTTAAGACAACTCTAGGAATTTGGGACAGAGCGAGTATTAACAAACCTCATGGTATTGCAGGTATTCGGGGGTTCATCATGACCACCTCCTATCTCTCAGTGTGGGTTGGTGCACGCCGAACTGAATGGAGTAGTGCAAGATCATAGAGTTCATATTCTACTTCCAGTTTTTGTAGATGAAGTTGTGTTTTTTTCTTGGGGTAAGTAGGAACTTACAGAAACATTTTGTTCTGCTGATAGGCACTTGAAGGTTTTCTGGGACCTGGCGATTGAATGTGAAAGGACTGTCGATTGCCAGCGCCGGTTGACCAGAAATCTTTGTAAAACTGAAACACATGCTCTCTTGTAGTTGAAACAAATATCATGCGCAACTGTCATTGGCACTATCTCCTGCCTGGGATTTCAGTGCCTCAGCCTGCAGCTATGCTGTGGGCGCTAGATGATGACGGATGACACTCGAGGGAACACGAGCGGGTGGGATGAATAGATGGTGGTGATGTGTTCTTGCCGGAGGAATGGGACATGATGATGTGGTCATTGGATTTAGATCCAAACTGGTGAAACATAAGGTTGTGCAAGCTGACAACCATGGTCACCCAGTGGAGGCAAAAAAAAAAAAACGCAGCAACTGTTTCTCAACGTCATCTTGCGTGATCCCATCGACCCATAGTTTTGGAACGTTCCAATATATATACTAGATGGCACCCCGCGCTTCGCTGCGGGCGGGCTGAATTATAGGTACAGTCTGCATCTTAAAACTTCGTTGGAGACCAAAACTGCATTTCTTTTTTCTAGAGAACACAACTGCACTCAAAGCAAAACTTTTATTGTTTATGAAGACTAAAACATCCTGCAATTATTTAATGTCCTATCTATTATTAAACAGGGGTATCAACCATTTCCACGTAATCAACAGTGTCAACTACCAGTGCATTTGCTTCCGGTTTAGACAATGGATGCCTTGCTAGAAAGAGAAAAATCAATGTAGTATGTTAACGAAACTAAATTGCAGCTAGAAGAAAGCTTGAAATCTGATCTTAACTACTGCAACATAAGCAGTGTGTTGTTAATGGCCACACAAACCGATCCCTGTGAAGAACTGCTGATACATCTAGGCAAGGATAGGAAACAGAAGGTGATGTTTTGCCTCTTGTTGATGGCTGAAAATCAATCAGAAAGATAATTAAGAAAAATCAGGGAGTCCGGTAATTGAGAAACCCACAGGGTAGATTATATCTTATTTACATCATAACTGCGACCCAGTATGACTAACTTTGCTATGACGACAATAAACATGTACTTATATATAAAACAACGATTAAAGTGCAAAAATATAGAGATACCCATTAGTGGATCATGCATAGCATTAAATAAATGGCTTCTTTAGTCCCTCTCTGTTAAAGGAGTATCATGGTTCAAAATCAAAATATGGTGTCATGGTATTTTAGTACAGATTTCACAAAAATACACTGATTGGAAGAAGAAACAGATCAAATGCTAGAACCTTGTTTTCCCCAATATCTGTAAATAATTTTTGCTTGCAGGACATGCTGGTAGGAATTTTTTTTCCTGCTTCAAATGCATTGAAAGCTGTACTGGCATGGATGTAAGTCAGTAACAATATCAATGAGATGGAAGTGCATAGTATGTCTCAATAAAAAAAACATGAAGGTGACATTATATAACTTTTTTGTTAGCAGCTAGTAGCCAAGGTGACATTATATAACTTTTTTTGTCACCACCGAAATTACCGAATTTCGCGAAATTCGGACGAAATTTCGCTGAAATTTTTTTAGAGATTAGGACATGAAGTATGTTGTTTCTAAAAAAGTTTAGATCTAAATAAATATTAGTATGATTTATGACTACACATCTATTGAATAGAAGAATATACAATATAATCAATAGAAAAATACAAGTCTAGAGTTATAAATCACATGTATTAAAGTATTATAAAATTTCGGAGTTTTCTTTCGGCCACCACCGAAATTACCGAATTTCGCGAAATTCGGCTGAAATTTCGCCGAAATTTTGAACCCTGCCTGCAGCTCAGCAGAAGGATAACCTCACCACAGAAATGTTGCTGATCACAAGATAACAATAGTAGAGGGGGACAGGGACTCACCTGCAATACACAAATGGCAATGATCTGGATGATGGAAGGGATAAATCAGCATGATACTGTGACATAGTGTTTGTACTCTTATCCAGCATGTGCATCTTCAAGTCATATCCTCATTGGCGAAACTTTAATGCATAGATGATATGACAAAGAAGCAAAGTACGGGGAGAGGCTTTCCAAGAAGCAAATTCTGATGAGGCGTACATGTGTGCGTGAATAGAAATAAAAAGATTTTTGGTCCATTTTTGAAAGATATGAAAGGTTGTCTAGGATGAGGCAACAAATAAGCCTCATAACGGCCTTCGGATGGTGATACCAAATTTTTGCCAATAAAAATGTTGGACCCAAAAGTATGATATAGAGGACTATATCTTAGCCATATGGTTTCCATGAGCCAAAAGATAATGTATTATTTTCTCTAATTTTAGTAATGTTTGTGAAGAAAAAGAAAACACACATGCTGCTGCATAGAACCCAATTAGCATTGTGGATCATTTACCTAAAGCTCCAAAGCCAAATAGTCCGACGATCCTAACATTTCTACAAATTAGGCAACATTAATAACATGAAGCAGCACAAAAGAAATTGGACTTGTGTTGGCATACCCTGAACCTTGAAAAGGATGAGTAGGAACAGGAATTGGTGGATGTATCTAGGCTGTAGAGCAGGTCAAAATCATGACCTTCAAACGGATCCGTGCAAAGAAACTCTGCACATGTAGTTTTCATCAGAAGGAACACAGGAACTGCTATACGCGCCTAGGCTCCAGCACAGGTTAAAATCATGGCAGTTAAGTGAAAGTAAATCGAAGCTGAGAGCGTAAAGCTAATACCTTATGCATATTTGGATCTCTCCACAACCAAGGAGGCACCTGACCGAGGAGATGGGCACTGAATTTGTGTGGGCGCCGCCGTACGCACAGGGCCTGGAGAGCACGCGTGTTTGTGTGGCCTCGCAGGGTTCCTGGGGTGATGCCTTGATTTTTTTTATTTTGATAAGGACGCATCCTACGTAAGAGAACGACAAGATGAGGGGATCCGAGGACTTACTGAGCACTGGTGAGCGGAGATCAAGGGCGCACCTGATTGATGCCTGTGTGGTTTGAGTGGAACTTGGGAGAGGGACAGTCTTCTCCTTGGGGACCTTCATGGCGGCGGCGGCGGCGGCGAGGTTAGGGAAGCCGGTGTCGAGGACGAAGGAGGGATGGAGGCGGACGACAGCGCGAGGGATCGGATCGAGCACGGGGCGGCCTGGAGGAGGCACAGAGGGCGCACCATGGAGGTAGACGACGGCGCGAGGGCGCGCGACGGGGCTCTTCTGCTTCTGAAACCAAGTGCAGGCATGACGTAGTAGTACAAAGCGAATGATAATATTGACGAGAGGGTTCTACCTGGATTAGCTGACATGTATGACCCCTCCAGTTTTTTTAACCTAGCGTCCCACAACATTATATGGAGAGGCTGGGGTCACTCTTTAACCAAAGAAAACTAGCTAGAATGTTAGGCTCTCATTTTTTCCTCGTTTGCTACCCCTACCATGAACTTTGTGCACTTGAGTTCAGGAACGTGATTATCACATCTGAACTGGACGTAGGACAGTCACCAGAACCCGTATAAATCCTAAGCCGTCGAGTGCTAAGTCATCCGAACAATGAGCATAAATGATCAAATTGACTAGATGATGCTACAAACCGTCGACACCTGGCATGGCCATTGTCACTTGTCAGTTGTGCGAAGGGTGTTAAACGAAGTGAGAAAGAGAACGATGCTGTAAACGAAATGGGCATGGGCAGGCCTCACGAGTGACTAGGAAAGTAGAAGTCCACTCGAGCAGCCGAGGGTCTTATTTGATGCATCTGTATCCACCTCAAACCAAATGTGTTGGAGTGGAATGAAATAAAATTTAATTTAATTTAATTTTATTTCAATCCACTTCAACACTTCAACACCACACGTGGATCGAAATGAATACATACGTATCCAAATAAGGCCTAGGGTGGAAACAAAATACAGCTCCTCTCTTTTCTTCTTTTCCCTCTCCCATGTAAGCAAATAAATGAGTTGATTAAAACTAGAAATACTAGCCAAAATATTTTCTCTCAACAAAACCGAGACATCTGAATTGAAAGCGTAACAGCCGCTCAAACTGATGATAAATGAATCAAAAGGTACCAGCTCTACTGAATGTAGGCACCCAAGACGAAGAATCCACCTCGTAGGGACAATACATTTTTGCGTATGACATCCGACGATCTGAGGAGAAGCACCTGACGATCTTCTTGGAGTGAAGATCCAACCAGAGCAAACAACAGCTAGGAGTCCGGAGGAGCATGGCGCCGCTCCTCCCACCAAACCACACTAGCTCAGGAAAACACGTCATCCTCGCCCCCGTCGTCCCTTCTTCCCCGAAGATCTTGGCCATCTCGTCGTCGAACCGCAGGATGGCCTCCCTCTCTATCAGCACCTGCGGCCGCGCCTTCCACAACAACTTGGTCCTGGTGCGCTGGCACTGCTCCCACGCGCGTATGTTCTCGGCGTCGGCGACGAGCACGACCGGGCTCCCGCCAGCCGAATCCGTCGCCAGGAGGTAGCTACATCTCCCGGGGGCCTCGCGACGGGGGAAGCACGCCGGGAGAGCCGTCTCGCTCACCCGCGCCGCTGTCACGTGGAGCATGAGCACGTAGCTCCCGACGTCGGTCAGGCACAGCCAGTGCACGACGTCGCCGACGACCAGGACCTTTTGCAGCGATACCCAGCAGATGTACCTCCCGTGTATGTTAGGCGTTGGGATCTCCGTGAACGGCGACCACGCGCCGTGCAACGACGAGAAGGTCTGGACCATCAGCCGACGGTTGCTGTTCGACAACACTAGCTTCGCCTTGAGCACTTGGAATGGACGGCCGACGGCGGCGCCGGCGCCGGCACCTACCTCGCCGTCGTATCCGTCGCCGACGAGCAGGACGTACTGTTCCGGATTGTAGCCAACATTCGGAAACGGCTCCGGTTCCGGCGGGAGGGCCAGGCGGCGACCGGTGGCCGGGTTGCACACGAGCAGCTGATGCTGGTCATGCCGTTGCCACGGGGGACCAGTAGTCGCCGTGGCGCGGATGAGGACGAGGCCGCCGCGTGAGTCCACGGGCAACGGGTCCGTTAACGTCTCGGCTTCAGCGGCGGCCGAGGCGAAGGTGGCCTCGACGAGACGGGTGGTGTCCGCCGCGGTGGTATCCACCAGGTACACGGTGGTCTTTCCCCTGCCGCCCTCGTTGGTCGTGATCCCCGCCAGGTGGCCTCGCAGGAGGGGGAGGAGGAACCGGCCGGTGTCGCGGAGCCGGGCGCGAAGGTTTGGGTCCTCGGCGATGCGGCGGCGCGCCCCCCTACACGTGGCCGCGCAGCGCACGAGGGTGGCCGCGTCGGAGCGCGCCGCGATCTCCGCGATGACGTCGAGCGGGAGGCACGCCGCTGCCTTGTGTCTCCGCCGCCCTCCTCTTGGCTGCCGTGCACGCGGGGAGACCGGGACGACGACGTCGCCGCCGCCGCCCGCCATGGATTGATCGCGTGGATGGGTTTTGCGTGCCAATGTGATCCTGGTTTTGCGTGCCAATATAACAACTTTTTGCGCCGCCGCGACGTGCAAGTAGTTGGGCCTAGCTGATTATTGTTTGTTTCATTTGGGCCGCGACGTTTTATATTTGCGTGTCAATATAACAATCCTGAGGGCCGCGAACACCATGCTGGTCATGGACCACGACGAGGGCAGACGAGAATGCAGGCCACCAACTGTCTCCAGGATGACATTGAGGTCTTGTTTGGATGTGTATCTATCTCAATTCATATGTATTGGAGTTTAAATTCCATCTCGATCCACTCCAACACACGGATTGAGATAATGAGCATCCAAACAAGTCCTGAGACTAGACATAGATATCAACTCTAATGTTAGTATGATGAAGGAATTTGGTGGGTTAAGTATAATAACCCTAATAACTTGAGGGAGCTAAACATGTGTCTACTAGGATCCTAGATCAAGATACCATCTTGGTGGTAACAAGCTTTGGAAGATACTTATTGGTCACAAGTATAACGTTGATAGGACTAACCTCTTTTATAATTCTATGCTCCATAGCCATAGATATGTGCATAATGCGTGTTGTTTGACCTTTTTGACTCAATACCTAATTGCCACATGTGGAATGGAGATCATAAGAATTTTATCACTTGTGTATTGTTCGATGATCAACGACCAGATTCCATCGAGAAAATTTATGCCATGGCATTGTAGCATTGTTGTCTCTCCTCATGTATGTTGTCTATTGTTGTTTCTTCTTATTTTCGTGTATGTTATTGGTGTTTACGCTCTTTTCTTGCATTACTAGCTTTGTATCTCTCTGCCATCTAGTATTTGGCACAGACCAATTGTTCCACCACCCAGGTTCGAGACGACTACGGAATGGATCAACGAATTATCCCTCGCTAGGGATGCAAGGCGGGTGTTGTCCACAAACCCACGAATTGCCTTAATTTTTTGCAGGTTTGCAAGTAACCTAAAAAATTTAGCCTATTTGTGAGTTGACATCCCTATCCCCAACGCTAAAAGCAGATTCCGAAGCAACAATGGATGCTTGGCATGGCTAAGACATCGCGAGTGAGTACATATAGAATTGGATATACTTCTCGACGTGTCTTCCACCATGATAAGATCTCAAATTTATCAGAACCAACTTTAGGGACTCTAAGTGGTGGTTCTACTATGTATTTGTCCAAGTAAAACTTTCGGACATGACACACATGCCAAGTAAGCAAATAAATGAGTGGATTAAATAAAATTAGAATAAACACTAGCCAAAATGTTTTCTTTTAGAGTTTGAGGGGCAAAACAGCTCCGGCCTTTTACTATTAAGTAAGAGACAACTCATCAGCTACATCAGCAAAAATGCTTAGCTGGCCTAGTATTTAATGCTATGAGAACTAGGTTGGAAGTGCCCTTACCTATTAAAACTATAGAAATTAAATACTAGCTAAAATATTTTGCCAGTGCAAACAGTTGAGACATTTGAATTGAAAAGCAGGCGAACATCGACGATTGAATCAAAGGGTAATAGCACTACTGAAGGTTGGCACCCAAGACGAAAGGTCCACCTCGTAGGGACAATACACATGTGCGCATTGCATCCAACGATCCGAGAAGCACCTGACGATCTTCTTGGAGTGGAGATCCAGCCAGAGCAAACAGCAGCCATGAATCCGAAGGAGCACGGCGACGCTCCTCTCACCAAACCACAATAGCCCAGGGACATGCTTCCTCCCCTTCGTCCACCATGTCCTCCTCTCCTCCTTCTCGATCAGCTCGGCCAGGCCATCGTCCTTGAACCCCAGGATCGTCTCGTTCTCTATCACCACCTGCGGCTTCCACATCTTGGTGTGCTTCGACTGCTCCCAGGCGGATATCCTGTCGGCGTCGGCGACGAGCACAACGGGGTTCCCGCCCGCCGTAGCCGTCGCCAAGAGGTACTGGTGTCCCTCGTACGAATGGTTGTTCTTGCCGTCGCGGGGGAAGCTCGCCGGGAGAGACGTCATGTTCACCTGCGCCGCTCCCACGTGGAGCACGAGCATGTAGCTCCCGCTGTCGGTCAGGCACAGCCAGTGAACGACGTCGCCTTGCACAGCCAGTGAACGTGGAGCACGAGCATGTAGCTACTCCCATGTAGATTAGGAATCGGGATCTCCGTGAGCGGGGACCATGCGCCGTGCTCCGACGAGAAGGTGTGCACCAGCAGGCGACGGTACTGAGACAGCACTATCTTCGCCTTGAGCACTTGGAAAGGCCGGCCGACGGCGGCGTCAGCACCGGCACCAGCGCCCTCGCCGTCGCTGCCACACACGAGCGCACATACTGTACGGCTGTACTCTGGAGTCTGGACGGCATCCGGGAACGCCGGATCCGAAGGGAGGGCCTGGCAGCGACGGGTAGCCACTGTCGCTCATGCCTGTTATTCTGAGTCATCGTCGTCGTGGAGCGAACGAGGACGAGGCCGCCGCGCGAGTCCATTAGCAGGAACTTCCTCTTCCTCAGCGTCTCGTCGGCCTCAGCGAAGGTGGCCTTGACGAGGCGGGTGGCGTGCGCCGCGGTGGTGGTATCCAGCATGAACACGTCGGTCGTCTCCTTGAAGTCGCTGGTGTAGCCCCTGATCCCCGTCATGTGGCCGCGCAGGAGAGGGAGGACGAACCGCTCCGTGTCGCGGAGGCGGAGGCGGCCGAGGAGGCTGGGGTCCTCCGCGAAGCCGCGGCGCGCGTCTCTGCACGTGGCCGCGCACCGCACGAGGGTGGCCGGGTCGGAGCGCGCCGCGATCTCCGCGATGATGATGTCGAGCGGGAGCCGCCGCTGCCTGTGCCTGGTGTCTCCGCCCCGCCGTCCTCCTCTTCTTGGCTGCTGGCTGCTGTGCACGCGGCGAGACGGGGACGACGTCGCCGCCGCCGCCCGCCATGGATTGGGTATTAGGATCCACGCGTGTCATCAATATGATCCTTTTTTTTTTGATTGCGTCATCAATATGATCCTGGTTTTGCGTCGTGGCCTGCATTTTATGATGATGCGATGGCGCGACGGGCAAGTTGGGCCTGGCTGATTAGTTTGGGCCGCGTTTCCGTTCAGGCCGGGCCGAGCTTCTAATGGATTCAAGTTGCCAGATCTCTGAAGGTAGTATACTTGTTTTATTGTGCATATTTTTCTTTATATATGGTAGGTCTTGTATGTCTTGGTACGTAATTAATATTGTGGAGATGTGACTATATGAGTTCATGCATTGATCTTGATGGTAGGTCCAATGAAATGGTGGCAAGAATCATGAAGAAATTACATTGTTACATACACATCAACCCACCAAATCCTTGTAAAGCCAAGTAAATAAATATGTTAAATGGTTGTTTCTCTTTTTACTGCTGATTTTCTTTCTTCACTCTATAGTTAATGATATCGACGCACCTAGCGCACGGACGCCCGGTGCGAGCGCGCGTCCGGACGCCCGTCAGGGCCATTTGATTAACCTCCCAGTAACCGTCTGATCCCGACCAAAGCAACGTAACGATTCGATATGAGCGCACAAATCCGGATAAGCGTCCGCCCACGACCGTCGCGGCGTCCCTTTCCCCCGTCGCTCGCGCGCGGCCCATTTCCCCGCCGCGCCGCCATTCGTGCCGCGCCCCTGTCCCCCACCGCGCCCCGTTCCCCACAGCGCCCTTGTCCCCGTTCCTCACCGCGCCCCCTATCTCAAGAGAACGAAACACTTTCAAGTGCAACATCGCAAAAATATGTAGAGATGTAGTGCAACATCGGGATATAAATACTGCAACATCGCAAAACTATGTAGTGCAACATAAAAAATGTACTGCAACATAGGAAATTATTTAATGCAACATTGAAAAAGTTGTATTGCAACATCTGAAACAGTAGTACTGCAACGTCGTAAAATCAACCATGAAACATGGAAATGGAAACATCTCAAAAAATCACCTTTTAGTGCTGCAACATTTGGGAAAGGTAATTTCAACAATTAAGATCCCCTATTGCAACAATCCCAACATTAGAACTCCCTTTCTGCAACACATGAAATCACCTATTGCAATATACGAAAATCATCTGTTGCAACATCAAAAATTATCCTTGCAACACGGAGAAACAACAAAAAGGCGTACAAAACAGCAAGGGGATGGGTTCGAGGCGCAGGTTGCTTCAGCCCTTGGCCCACCACCTCGAGCTCGCCGGAGGGAGGAGGGAATAGGACAACAGAGGTCGCCGGAACCCTAGCCACCGTCGCGTCCCTCAGATCCAAAGGAGGAGGGAGGTTCAGATCCAAAGGAGGAGGAGAATGAGGAGGAAGAGGGCTCAAATTCAGAGGAGAAACGACCTACCTCGTCGGTGCCGCCGCCGTCATCCTCGTCTCCGGTGGGGGGAGCGGGAGCTGGGTCGCTGGGAAGCGCGGGTCGCGCTGGAGGTCGCAGAGGGGAGAGGGAGGGAGAGAGGGAGCCGCGCGCGACAGCGAGTTAGGCGCGGGCACGGCATTCGTCTTAGGGCGCTAGCAGGATCTGAGCATGGCGCGGCGCGGGCAGCGGCGATCGGGCAGGCGGAGCAGGGCGGTCGCAGGATGGGAGTGCGGGGCGCGGGGGAGCAGGGCGGTCGCGGAATGGGAGTGGGGGTCACGGGCCACGTCCTCGTAGAATCATTATCGTAATGATATATACAGAGACTAACGAATACATTATACAACTCGTGTTTGACAGTATTTCCTGATAATCTCATCAAAACAATTCAATTCCAGCATCGATGCTCGATGAAACTGCAAGCACGTACTGCACTTGATTGCTTTTGGGTTCTGACTATGCTTTTGCTACATGTCAACAAAAACAAAAATCTCACGGACCGTCTTACTGCAAGTTGTAACTGTTATATGTCCTTTCGCTTGCACTGATTGTCAGTGTAGTCCTTGTAGTTGCATTATATCCTTGATTATCTCTGAAAGGATCACAAGCAATGCACCTCCCGTAACAACCGAGAGAGTAAATTTCCCTCCTGGGACTATAGGAGGCACTGGAGCTTCCAACTCATCCGAATATCTCTCTGACCAAGACATAGCCGCAGGAAAAACTCCAAAGAGTACTAGCACTGAAAAGAATACATGCAAGGTATCAGTTCATTCTACTGAAGTATGAAATGTAATATATATGCAGTTATTAGTCAGATGAATGTCCTGTACTTCTTTCTATTTATAACATCTTACTGGAATAGATTATAGATAGCCACAAGGAGTGCTTTTCATTTGAGTCAACATAATAGTTTGATTTTAAAATTCTGTCATATCTTTTTTCTTAACCCTGATTGACCTTTGTGTTTTGAACCTAAGCCAAGAGCTTTGAACTCCCAATTACTAATCATAAAAAGCATATCATGGTAAAACCTTGATCTACTTCAGGTGAAAATTCATATCAATGTGGTGTTTATTCAAAGATATCAAATCGGAAGAAAAAAAAAGTGATGTACTTGTACTGTTGCTATTGTCCCATTCTGCCACATGTTTGTGAGGAACAAACTGTGAAATAACAAAGTTTAAGATACAGCAAAAGGATCCTTGCCTCCATAAGTTCCTGCGAAGTCCAATGCCTTGAAAAATATCTCCGGATCAAGCAGTGACAGAATAAGTGGAGGAACCAGAGTCAATATGTATGGTAGCGGTTTGTTCTGGCCACTTGGTAGTTTAAGCACTGCAAAGTTTACAGAACAGACGAGAAAGAAGAGGGTAAGCACTAGTCCAGAATCATATGCCTTATATCTCTCCCACAAAAAAATTGGAGTGTTTCCCCCTCAGGCTTAGCTGAGAAATATGATTGCTATGGAGTAAAGATACTTACAGTCTGCTAGGAAGCAGCGCCGGCCCTGAGATTTTGGGGGCCCAGGGCGAGATTGAAAAATGAGACCCCTTAGGACGGCCCTAGTGGTGATCCGGAGCTGAGAGAATGTGAAAACTCAAATCGCTAGCGACTGTTTTATCGGTAGGCATCTGGCGCAATATGGTTGGCCGGTGGTGGGTCCCATGACTGTTTTCCAAGAGTCAGATTGTTGGACGGATGAACGCGTACTGTTAGTTACAAGTGACGTGTACTTGTACTAGCTAGCAAGCTGTTCGCAATGGACGGTCCGAAGCCGATCCTATCTCTTTTGGATCCGGTCGATACATTGTGAGCATGGTCCTTGAGAGAACCAGCTCCTATCCATAGGAGCGAGTCCTATAGAATAAAAAACGATATTTCATTTGCTTCCCATACGGCAATAACATCAGCCATAGAGCTCTCATCTGTAGGCTGTTAATTTTTTAATATCGTGGGCCCTCTTAAAGATCCATGGTTCTATACATTGGGATCAATTTAACAGCTGATGTCACATCATTTTATAGAAACGGAGTCGACTCTATACACCGTGGACGCTATAAAAAAAGCTAGATTACTGGGGACGCCCTTACGTGCATCTGTTATTGCTTGTATTCGCTTGGATGCTAAGCCCTAGCATGCATTAACTATTCTGTTTGCACCGTACACTTTTAAAAAAATTAGCTTGTCACATGCTGGTTATCATCCTCATCGTTGTCCAAATTATTATCTAATTGTAACTCTGTAGGCCTTGCTATCAGGATTGGTAATATTTTTTTGCTCCTACAGCTGTATGACACCAAAAAAAAAACAAAATTGATGCACACGCTTGCTCGTGGGCTCCTGGCCTCTCATACAGCAGTGCTATGATAGGCCGCCCGCACTCATTGGTACTTCAGCTAAGCCATACTACTCAGTTTTCAAAATAAACATGCTACTCCTACACCCGTATACGGGGCTAGGCTTGGCTACTTCTACACCGTATACATAAAAGGGGGCCCTGACAGCTTGGGGGGCCCGGGGCGGCCGCCCCGCTCGCCCGCCTCCAGGGCCGGGGCTGCTAGGAAGTCTGAGAGTCCTAGAATAAATCCAATGTATGATGTGCCTATAGCAAGAAATGAGAATGCCTCAACAATAGGCTGCAAACCAGAAGGCATGTTGAAATTAGTTTTTGTTTTCCAGAGAACTGTATCTGTAATCTGTATGAACAACTTGAAAAATACTTACCCCCACTACCCCATTACTTGATCTAAGTAGTTCTAAGGGATCAGAAACAGTGCTGCTCCCTGCAAGGTCTGGAAGTGTCCCCAGGATTACTCCATCCCATACTAGGAACAGAGCCAGGGGTATGGCAGTGCCCGCCACGATAGCTGTTCTGCAAAACCCATAAATGATATGCTTATACTTTTAAAATTTACCAATACATGATCATTTGTTACAGTAGTCAATTTAGCAGAGATTCGGGATGTTTATTTAGTTGGAAAAACTGTTGCATTGTTGTATAAATAGCTCTGTTGTTGCATGGCCAACAATATTGGTAACACCTTTAACTGGCACAAATCACAACTTCTGTACTTAATTAGGTGTTATCATTTATGAACAAAGTTATCCTCAAATTCTCAGAAGTCTTACCGTACTTTTGACAGGTCTCCCTCCAAATTTGTACAGAGAACAGGAACCACATTCTGTTATGGCAAATACTCAGTCTAGTGTCAAGAAGATAATTTTATTCAAATTATATGGATGATAGTAAGGACTACCTGGTATACAAATGAAAGAACAATTATTGGTATACTCTGTGGAGCGGCAGCAAAATTTGCTTCAAGAAGAGAACTCCACTGTAGGTTTCCACTTGCCACAACCTGTGTAAACCACATATTGTAAGTTGCTATCTACACCAAAGGAGTTTCCAAGTTGTCTGATGATCTAAACTTGTGACAAGGACATCCTTTATGTCCAAATAGAAGCATATAAAAAGGACAATCACATCACATTAAAAAAAATGATCATGTTTCGTGTCAAAAGAAGCTATCTGCATATAAGTATTGAGCTTATGCAATGTTTTACTCATGCCATTCGTTGTACCTGTGTGTACTTTAACTACAATGATTCTCTCTCTCTCTCTCTGACATACACACACACACTCTCTCTCCATGAAATAATAATATATTTTGGGAAATGCCTTCTGTTGTTTTATCACTTTGCCATTTAACCACCAGACATGTTCTTCTAATGAGATATTTTTGAAATAATTCTAACAAGTTTCTTGAATGTAAAATCCATCAGGCAACTTTGGTGCATATCTGATAGCATTAGCACTTACAACAAGAGAAGTGAAGGACGCTAGGATGCCGGCTACCAGAAATCCATTTACTGCACCAATCAGTCGCTGGCTGCGGTCGTCAATAGAGCTTGTTTTAGTTCTTATATAATATAATCTATTGGGGAAGTAGTAATTAAAAACAGTTATAACATAATCAAGTAAGAATTTAACTAACCCATCCCTAAGATCAGAATTACTTGTACAGTCACTTTTTAATGCTAGGAAGAGACTCAACATCCATAAAATAAGGATTCCTAGCAGCACTGCATGTAATCAGTAGGTGGCACAGCTTATATCTTGGATATACCTTGTGATGAACCTTCAAGTCTAATCAAAAGGCTATAAATCTAAAAAAAAAGAGCCATTTGCTCATATGTTTACAATTCTTGATGTTCAGGATGTCTGATGTATTAGTAATTGACAATTACCTTCCAAAGTAACAAATCCCTCCGAAAGCCAGAGAAAACAGGGTAGCACTCTCCCATCTGTAACCATAGCAGACCGTCAATGGCTTAAGAGAATGCATGACTGAATCATTGAATGTTAACTCAAATGCACTGTGATGACCAGTGACACTTTGGGGCTTCTTAGGATTCTACAACCCATAGGTAAAGTTAAAGTTATTTCTATCTTCTGTAGTTGTTTTGTGGATGTAACAAACTTCATTTATCCTTAATGCAATGACACACATTTCTCTAAAGTAAAAGAAAATAAAAGATAAGTCTTACAATGGAATACCCAATGAGTTTGTTATGATATCTGAAGAGCGTGCCACGTATGCGACAAGAAGTGCATAATGTATAAATAAATAGGATAAGCTGTAGCACAAGGAAAGCAAAGTCAGAAATTCTTCATATGAGATATGAATCTTAATTGAGTAGAAATAGGAATTCTGACTCTGAGTGGTCAGCTCAGTTTGTGTTATGATCTCAAAGTTCCTTCTTTTACAATTGTAATTTTGTCAGCTTTTCTGGTATTCTATGCACAAATAAACTTCTACCATATATAATTTCATCATACCAAGCTGTTCGTACTCCAGATGTCCCTAGAGTGCGCATAGCCATTAAGACCTGAAATATATGTTTCTTCAGATCACTACATTGAGATCATGCAAGATAAAAGATGTATAGGGAAATTTTAACTGAATCTTACTACTGCATATTCATTTTAACTGCCCCTAAACAGTAATTTTGCTTAAGGAAATCATCACAGGAGGATATGTTATCTACCAGGGAGACGCCTCCAGATCCTAGTTCACACATCGTATTGACGTTTACTTCAGCAACTAACAGCCCTGTCACAACCTGGAAATGTGATGCCAATCATAACCTGTCTTACTGTAAACTGTTCAATGAAACAGGCTCTGGGGTCAATTATCAAACCGTCCTGTATCAAGGTGACACAAGAAACAAATATTCAAGATGGTTTCAGTTATAACGAAGATAATTTTTCCACTGAAGCAGAAATTCTTCTAGAGTTCTACTACCACTGATGCCGAAGCAGAATGCAAAAGTTATTTACCTTCCGTAGGCTTCTCTGGCTGCGTGTCACCTTTAACAAGCCGGGTTTGATAATTTACCCAGTCAATGACATTCTATTACCATGTATAACCAGCAGAGAATGCATATAACTGCCGAGGCCAAGAACCCAGCTTCTTGTGTGACTGCAGGGATTGCAAGGATACCTGCCCCAACCTATTTGCAGAGGAAAAAAGAAGAGTAAGTTGAGTGTTATGAGAGATGCTATAGTCAGAGGGTGAATGTGTCTGAAAGTTATTTAAGCTCAAATGTGCTCTCCATTTCACATGAAATTTGGTTCGCATGTGTTAGTCTGTGAGGCAATGTGGTATGTCAGCGGTTTCGCCGATCAGGTATCCTGTGATTTCTCAATGTAGTTCTTTTTCATTCAGGTCACAGTTCACCTGCAATTCCTAATTCAGGATTTGAGCTCTTATTACAGTTACAGCAGGAGGAAGAATAATAAAGGGAGAAACTGTACAGTACAGTACCGTTGTGCCGGCCACGAGGAAGATGGCACTGGTGACGCTCCCTGAAACCAAAAGGGACACAAAAATCATCCTACAATCCACGGTACGTACAAATCAAAGGCAAAGATTTGAGAAAAAGAAGTGCCCGTGCATCACCAGGCTCGTGCTTCATGGTGGCCTGGTTGAGGTTGGAGAAG
Source organism: Saccharum hybrid cultivar R570 (assembly GCA_038087645.1). NCBI lineage: Eukaryota > Viridiplantae > Streptophyta > Magnoliopsida > Poales > Poaceae > Saccharum > Saccharum hybrid cultivar. The sequence goes on along the minus strand of JAQSUU010000809.1, from coordinate 3,287,877 downwards.
AGGCGCTCTATCTGCTGCGGCGAGTCCGGCTCCGGCGGCGGCGGCGGCTGCCGTTCGCCGGCGTACTGGGAGCAGAGGCATCGCTGCAGCTGCCTCCTCGTCCTCGTCCGCGTCCGCCTGAGCACCGGCGGTGTTGGTGCGGAGACCGGAGACGGCGTGATGCGTACCGACGGTCTCAGTAGAGGGTGGCTGCAGTGAAGAGAGGTCAACAACGATGCCATTGGTATTGGCGTTGTCGAGGTTGTCCTTCTCTCTCTGCGCTGCGCTATCTTCACGCTAGCTGGGCGCTGGCCGCTTGTGTGTGTGGCTCAGGTACACCGCACACTGAGGAAAGTGCTGCTGGCTGGCGCTTTCTCCGCTTCACTTGAGCGGCCCTGCCGTGTGCACGGAAGCAGAACTAACTGTCCACACTTTTCGTGGCATTTTATCCGGGTATAAACCGTTTTGCTGCTTTGTAACGGTCTTGAAATGGAAACATGTAAAATCTTGATGGGAATGGGCCGGCCCTGATCTGGCCCATGGCCTCAAGGCCAATTTGTGAGACAACGGCTCGGTCCAATTCTACAAAAAGGTGTGGCCTCACTGGCTGATTAGGTATGACGGGTCGACCAAAAATTATTATATGGCAACACTATTATGTTAGTTCAGTAGATTAATCCTGGAAACTGATGCCCTTATGCTCCAGCAAGAGATGACTTCGGTGATGCCCTGTGCAAGACCGGAGGGAGGGCTGCTGAATAAAATGAAGTCTTTAGTTGCTTCAAATTTTTCTGCTTTTATGCGTGTGTTCAAGAGAAGAGAATGTAATAGGCGTGCCCACGAGCAAGTGCTCGCTTGGTCAGTAGCACAGGCTCAAAGAGCCGTGCACTCGGCCACCCTGGGTTTAAAACCCGGTGCCCACCGTATTTCCGTGCAATTGCATGGGAACGAGGAGCAAAGCTCCCCGGTTCAAAAAAAAAAAAATATTGGCAGAGCTTTCGAGTGTGTTGAGGGACATGAGCTGATCACTAGCTCCATCCCAAACAATGTAAATGTCCTTGTCGCTGCTGATCGTTTGGCAGACGAGTAATGGATATCCCAGTTTCAAAAAAATAATATATAAATATGAATGCTGGTGTACTTAACGATAAACATCAGTTAATCATCAGAAAAATACTTTGATTGCAGTTAAAAAATATTATAATAACATTTTCTAGAAGTGGATGGGGGAGAGAAGTTAGAAGGGACCGTTATGTCTGGCTATTATAACACGGCCCTTGATAGTTATTAAAATTTCGGTGGTGCTAGCACCCGGACGTTGGACGGACGTGCACGTCCGTGCCTGCACTTCGCCCCCGCGCTAGCTCGATGAGGAGTCTGGACCCAACCCAATCCCACGCGGCATCTACGCCCCCGGGCGACCCCACGTGGCGTCTTCACCCCGCCCGACCCCTCGCGCCCCTCTAGAAGCTGCAATAGGCGGGTGACATTGCAACATATGCAAACACCCGATCTACTTTTGAAACATCCAGATGCAACAGTTGCAACATACGTCTGAAGGCAGATGAAATACTTGAAACATGTTTCTGAAAACACTTAAAAAAACACCTGAAAACACTTGAAAACCATTGCAAACATACGTAATATCCAGATAAAACACTTACAACATATGTGTGAAACATATGCAACATCCAGATAAACACACTTTCAACATACGTCTGAAAACACAGATGAAACATTGGGAACAGACACTTGCAACATACGTATACAACCATTGCAACATATGCAACATCCCCGATCTACTTTTGTAACATTCGTATGAAACACTTGCAATATACCTCTGAAACATTTAAAACACTTGAAACATACACTTGCAACATGTGCTTTCAGTGCAACATCTCCTTGCTTCTTAGGAGAATGGAGGCTCGTCGGCATGCCGAACGCAGCGGCCCGGCGGCGCTTGTAGGCGGCGGGCCAACGGTGGTGGGTATGCAACGTGGCAGAGAGGCAGCGACTGCGTGACTGGGAGAGGGTAGCCACGCGCTATGCCGTCCTGCAGCAACGTCTCGGTGGCGGGGAGCTCGCCGCTCCAGTGGAGAAGGCCGCGGCAGGTCTAGTGGAGAAGGTCGTAGCAGGTTGCTCCCGTGGAGAAGGCCGGCAGGAGGCACGATGGAGAGGAAGGCGAGCGGGAGCGTAGTGGAGAGGGAGGCGCAGTGGAGAGAAGGCAGTCAGGAAGCACGGTGGAGATGGCGGGCGGGAAGCGCGGTCGCAGGCTCACGGCGCTGCGCTGAGTTTTCCTTTTTCTTTTTTTTAGAAAACTACGGTGGCTGGAGGTGAGTGGATATAGGTACACATAGGAAAGCCTTTTGGGCCTCCCAGCCTGCCAGCGGGGCGTCCGGAGCGGACGGACGCCCTAATACAGATATTACTGTAAAAATTTTATATCTTTTGCATATAAAGCCGAATGAAGATGAACTTTATGTCAAAATTTCAGAACTTAATAAGATCTACAACTTATAGTTGACTGGTTTTGATTTGAAATTATTTAGAGTTCCATTTAAATTGTTAGATTTTAAAATTTTAAAACTAAAATTTTCGAACTACGTATGTTGACATGGTAGTCCAATCCATCGTCCATGGTGATTTCGGTCCCCAGGAATAGGATTAGGCTGGCCTAAAGGGAACTGCGGCCCAAATTAAACAAACTAATCAGCTAGGCCCGGGCAGGCCCAACTTGCGCGTCGCGTCATCGCTTTGTTATTACTCGTGTATATTTGCGCGCAAAACCAGGATCGCATTGGCACGCAGGCAAAACCCTTCCACTCAAACCCATGGCGGGCGGCGGCGACGACGATGTCGTCGTCCCCGTCTCGCCGGTCGCCGCGTGCATAGCAGCCAAGCGGAGGAGGGCGGCAAGGACACCGCCAGAAAGCGGCGTGGCTCCCGCTCGACATCATCATCGCGGAGATCGCAGCACGCTCCGACCCGGCCACCCTGGTGCCGTGCGCGGCCACGTGCAGGGACGCGCGCCGCCGCATCGCCGAGGACCCAGACCTCCGCGGCCGCCTCCGACTCCACGACTCGGAGCGGTTCGTGCTCCCCCTCCTGTGCGGCCACATGACGATCATCACGACCTACACCAGAGGCGCCTTCATGTCGAAGTCGAAGACCGACGTGTACCTGGTGGACGCCGCCGCCACCACCGCGGCGGACTCCATCCGTCTCGTCAAGAACACCTTCGCCTCCGGCGCTGAGGCCGAGACGTTGAGCAACGTCGTGCCCATGGACTCGCGCCGCGGCCTCTTCCTCGTTCATTGCACGACGACGACTCAGACTAACCCGTATCAGTATCAGTTGCAGCTGTTCGTGTGGAACCCGGCCACCCGTCGCCGCCTGGTCCTCCCGCCGGAACCGGCGTTCCCGGAGGACGACCTGGACGCTGGACGGAGTACGGACGTGCAGTACGTGCTCCTCGTGGACGACAGCGACGGCGAGGGTGCCGGTCGGCCTTTCCTTCCAAGTGCTCAAGGCGAAGCTAGTGCTGTCAGAGAAGTACCGTTCTCACCGTCGCCTGCTGGTCCAGACCTTCTCGTCGGAGCACGGCGCATGGTCCCCGTGCACAGAGATCCCGACTCCTAACCTACACGGAAGCGACAGCTCACCGTTACCGCTACAACGCAGTCCCCTGGTCATCGGCGACGTCGTGCACTGGGCCACTGGCTGTGCCTGACCGACAGCGGGAGCTACATGCTCATGCTCCACGTGAGAGCGGCGCGGGTGAACGTGATGGCTCTCCCAGCGAGCTTCCCCCGTGACGGCAAGAACAACCATCGCTACGACCAGAGATATCAGTACCACTACCATCCATATGACGAGAGACATCAGTACTTGTTGGCGACGGCTACGGCGGCCGGGAACCCCGTCGTGCTCGTCGCCGACGCCGACAGGATATCCGCCTGGGAGCAATCGAAGCACACCAAGATGTGGAAGAGAACGAGACGATGCTGCGGTTCATGAGGAACAAGTGTGTTCCTCAGCTAGAGTTGTTTGGAGAGAAGAGCGGCGCCCTGCTCCTTCGTATTCCTGGCTGCTGTTTGTTGTGGCTGGATCTCCACACCCAAGAAGATCCTCAGGTGCTTCTCCTTGGATCGGTTGTTATACGCAGAAGTGTATTGTCTCTACGAGATGGATCTTTCGTCTTGGGTGCCAACCTTCAATAGTGCTGTTATGTCTTTTGATTCACTAGGTAAATGCTCGTGCGTTGCAACGGGAACGCATAATACCAAGATAACATATATATGAGGGTGTGTTATACTGTTATCTAAAATATATATCGCAATCATGATGTTTAAATCAATATTACATAAGTCTTCATGAAAGACAGATAGGTAAAATATAACTCTAAATTTGAATGCAAAACTGAAACATCAACTTCAATTGTTGCATAACTCTAAATTTGAATGCAAAACTGAAACATCAACTTCAATTGTCGCATCACTTCATGCCTACGATACGCGAAAGATAAGCTTGCACTTCTTTAGGAATCAAGAGCTATGGAAAGATAATCAAGTTTGTGTTTCACAATACATGTTTTACAATCTATTGTATAATTAAGAATCTAATCTCTCCATAGTTCGACCAAGAGAATGTGCTTTGCACGAACACCAAGCTACAGCTGGTCACTAATCAATGATGATCTAAAAGATTTTCTAGCCCAAGATGTGGCGTCTGACTTCTTGTAGTTGAAGTATGCAGGTGGCTGAAGCTGTAGTTAGAAGTATCCTGCATATAAGTTGTTTGTTAATTTTTAAAGTCAAAGTACCATTGATATCTAAAAAATAGGTATCGATGCGTGATGTGTTACCTCTTTTATGGAGTTAGAACCTCTTTATATACGATAATCTTTGGGAATATATCCTTTGTCATTTTCTTCTTCCCCTTCCCTTTCCCTTTTCCCTTGTTCACGTCCTTCTTAGCAGCCGGTACGGTTAGGATCCTAATGTTCGATCTTGCCGTAGCTCTTGATAGCGCCACATACAATTGGCCGTGCGAGAACACTGGTTCCGGCAAGTATACCCCGACGTTAGGGATAGTTTGCCCCTATGACTTGTTAACAGTCATCGCGAAGCTGAGTCGGATAGGGAACTGCTTTCGCTTAAAATGGAAAGGGAACATCTCATCGTCCGACGGGCATAAGGGTATGCGAGGCAGAAAAACCTGCTTTCCAGCATGTTGTCCCAACACAATTTCCGCGTCTATGGTATTCTTTTGAAACCCCCGTATGATAAGCCTGGTACCGTTACAAAGTCCGTTCGCGGGGTCAATGTTCCTTAGCAATATGACCGGACAACCAATCTTCAGCTTCAACACATGTGGAGGTAGACCATTAGGTGTCAAAGTGTTAAGAAATTTCTCAGGGTAGTCGTTGTGCGGATCATCCACCGCACAATCAAAGCTATGATATACCATCTCATTCCGGTGGAAACGACCTATCATCTTCATATTAATCATATCAACCCAATCATTCCGCGTAGATAAGATCGCTCGACAGGTGATATAATCTTTACTTGACATATTCCCATTGAGATTAGGGAATATGCAGTCAATTAGAGTATCAAGATCACTATCTTTCCCGGTGTGTGGTTTGCATATATCATGAGGAAGACGGATTTCATCATCAACAGTCACCTCCTCAGATCCTTCACCGACACGCAACAAGTATTCTGCAAACCACAAGTCACTCTTTGCCCTCATGTTGGAGACCAATTTTAGATGTCGCATGGAATCCCAAAGGTATGATATCCGCAGCGAGGCACCATCCACCTGAGCCCTCGACCCTCTCCGAACAACGGGAAGAACCTGTCTAAAATCTCCACCGAACACCACGGTCTTCCCTCTGAATGGCAGCTCTGGTCGGTCCATTATATCACGGAGACTGTTGTCTAGCGCCTCGACAGACTGCCTCTTTGTCATGCTAGCCTCGTCCCAAATAATGAGAGACGATGCTCGAAGTACCTTAGCAGTACCACTTTATTTCGTGAAGGTGCAAAAGGCCTCATTATCAATGGTGAGGGGAATCTTGAAACGTGAGTGGGCGGTTCTACCACCAGGCAATATTGAGCCTGCGACACCTGATGTAGCTGTTGCCACAGCAATCTCTTTCTGACTACGTATAGTAGCGAGAAGTGCTCTGTACAGATAAGTCTTTCCAGTCCCGCCAGGACCATCCACAAAGAAGAGACCCCTGTCCTCGGTGTCAACCGAGGACATAATCTCATCATATGCAGCCCACTTCTTCATTAAGGGTGTCTGACAGAGCCACATCATCCTCGTTAGCTTCAATGCTAGCCTCCTCAAAAATTTCTCTAGGAATATCACAAGAGGCTCATATGTGTCGTCGATATGAGGAAGTGGGTACATCTTTATATCCTTCTGCATTGATTATAGCAATTTTTGAATATCTATAAGGACCATCTGATCCACCATGAAGGTGGATTGATTATTGCGCTTGTAGTCCTCTGACATTGCCTCCTTGTGTTTCTCCCACAGTCCCAACACATTGCTAGGCTCACAAAATACCAATATTGTTGCAAAGAGCCTTCGCAGCGCATATGGCTTCATCCACCCGGCTGCCTCAGTGAGACTCTCGTTCAGCGTGTTGTCCTCTTCGATTAGGCCCCTTCTTTATGCAGCTTCACGAAAGGTCGATAGGACCCTACCGTCAACGGTCCTTAGAGACTCAAAGAAGGTTGCGCCTGCCACGTGGTTCAAGAGAACCCTAAGATAGTAACGCTCTCCCTCGGCTGGATTGGTAGCCATGATTCTTCTAATCTGTCGTAATGTATCACGATGTACCCTATTTTGCCAAAATTTGCCCTGTGCTTGCCATGTATAGAACTCAGGAAAGTCTCGATACAATATACCTCGAGCTGTTTCATCTGTCCTGTTCTTCTCGAAGTACGCTGTAAGCATTGACCTGTCAGCACCTGGATGATCAAGCACTCGTCGAATCCCCTAGCGTCGATGAAATGACACCATGTGCATGTCTGGAAGATGTAGCTGTAAGGACAAAACAGAAGGGTACCTATCACTCAAATCAAACCTGTATATCCTCCATAAGGCTTCTGGGGGGTTACCCATCTAGCATCTCTGTACAGCTTGATCTCATCAATGTTCCCTTCACTATCCTCCTTGCTAGCCTCTCTCACAGCCACAGACGCCCGGTCATGACCCTTGTACATGTACTTAAACAGATACTTGACTGCCTTGATGCTCCCACATGCCTCAACATTAATGTGGCAGTTGAACAGACGGAGGAGTACGGGTTGTAAGGCACGACCTATCTGTTGTCAAGCTTGTGTCCGTGAACTTTTTCTTTTTGGCCATCTTCACGCCGTATGTAAACTAGATATGAATCCTTTCCCTGTATTGTGGTGTCGTAGAAAGGTCTAGGATAACGGTTCTTACAGGAATCACAACCCTTTGTGCATGGACACTCGTGATTAAGCACTCCACAAGGGCCATGCATCATATGTTTAGTAACCATCTTGTACAAGACTGGGTACTTCTTCTTGTTCGGGAGCTCAGCTGAGATGAGGCGATCATACTGCTCTGGACACGTGATCTTGTACTTCCTATCCATGATTAGCAAAAAATGTGCATTTGGCAGACCCCTCTTCTGAAACTCCACAACATAAACATGCGCTCGGACCTTTCCAAGGATATCCTTTTTTAGTAGCTTATCCTTTAGCTCTTGTAGTTTTGCTCTAAAGACCCGCACAACGAGATCTGGACGATCCTGTGGCGTCTGGCTAGGGTAGAGTTCACGCTTGATCTCATCCCAGTTCGGGTTACATGTCATAGTGAGGAAGATGTCTGATTTACCAAACCTCCTTACTAGAGCCATGGCATCCATGTACCGACGCCTCATGTCACATGGTCCTCCAATAAATGATGAAGGCATCACTGTTCTCTTTCCAATAGCTTCTGCTCTACCTTCACCAGCATGTAGGCTATCAACCAATTCTTGGTAGAGGTCGGCCCTAATATCATCTTGATGGTTGCATATATAGTCTAATCGAGAACTCTCAATCTTGATGTACGTGTCAACTGCAAACTGCTGGAACAGACGCTTGCCGTATAGTATGGGATTAAATATTCCTAGACGCATCTGAAACTTATAGCAGTAGTAGTCATGCATAGACGCGCATAGTCTACCAGGAGAGTCTACAAAAAATAGCCATGAATTAGAGTTGTTTGTGAAATAACCACTAAAGTACACATGTATGCGAATATTTAAATAAGAAGAATAACAAACCTGTTTCTTCTTCTAACCCAATACAAGCCTTCTGTAGGGCACGATACTCAATGACTTCTTCCATACTAACTCCCTTCTTTGGAATATCCATATGCCACCCAAGCTCGCCCTTTGGGAAGAATAGGGGGTATGAAAGAGCATCGTAACATCCATGATATGAGCGGATGCCATGTCTGCTTCTATCTTTCCCATGCAGGACAACACTATTCTAGAACTGACCAAGGAGTTCGCTTCCCTCTATCCAAACAGCAGCCACCTCTGAAGTTGATGGCACATTGTATGTTCTCTGGTCCAGCCTCTGGTCAAGATTTAGTGTGATACGATAGTCCTCAAGGTGGTCAGCCTGGCCCACACTCTTAAGCTGTTATGAGTATGGGTTGTCATGAAGGATCGCCACAAGCCTCTCGATGACTTCCTTATCTTTTTGGCTCTTCTCTTCATGACATCGTCGATAGCGATGCTCAAGGCTTGCATCATCATCATAAAAGTAAAGCTCAAGATGTCTTGGCTCCTTACCATCTTCTTTGCCAAATGATCTTATGTTATGATAGATCTGGCCGTGTGCACGGAAGGTGTATATGTCGTTGTTTTTCATGCTTGCAGTAGCACTATCGAAGCAACAATAGAGAGAAGTGAAAGAGAAATGGCCATTGAAGAACCTAATGCTGTTACAGAAGTGCTTAGCATCTGCGTCGTTACTTGACCAACGCCTCATAAGCTCATTAGGTACGTTCTGATCATTGAGCTCAATCTTTCTGTTGCGACAACAGAACCCAGGTGGTTCATGCTCAAACCTTTTCGCATCACAGTGCTTGCAATTTGCGACAGGTTTTAGCATATGTGTATCTGTAGGCATGTTACTATACACCTCATCGTATTGGTCAGGTACTTCAGGGACAGAAGTCATATCTTCCTCAAGGTCATTATCTTTGACATCGTCGTCATCTTCCTCATCTGAAATGACATATTAGGTGGCAATAGTAGTTTAGATAAAGCAATGGAAGTTTAAGTTCAACGCACGGGCATTTCACACAAATACCTTGCCCAGCAAATAGGTATTCCTCATCCTCTTCCTTATCCTCTTCAAATATATCTCCCTCATCATCATCTATGACGGCCAAAGATACGTGAGTTAATAGAACTACGAGTAAAAATAAACAAAGAAGTTCATATAGTTTATAGAATGTTAGAAAATAGTGTAAATTACCACTGTCGTCAAATAGTGGTGTCGTTGGTGTGGCTGGCCTCGTCTGAAGGTTTGGTCCTATGCTTTCTGAAAATCATGTAATGACCATGGTTGAGTTATGTATAATATGATATGTAATACATGCCACCTAATAGCTAGGATAATGAGGCATCAATATTTATCGTTGTTGGATAGGACCGATTGAGGCACGGGTGTGTTATCATTTAGGTGTTTCTCCTCCATGCATTCACAATCATCGAACAATGGTGTCGTCAATGTGGCTGATGTAGCTTGAATGTTGGGTCCTGCATTTTCTGTTAATCATGGAATGGCCTTGGCTTAGTTTGGTGTAATATGGTATATAGGTCACGTAAATGGGATAATGAGGCATCAGTAATTTACCGTTGTTGGTCACAGCTGATCGAGGCAATGGCATGTTAACATCCACTCCATCTTCAGCAATGCAGTCACCATCTTTATGAGATGTCCTTGTGTTCGAACCAATGCGACACTCAAACATCGTGTTACGCCGGGTCAACAATGCCTGTCTTTGTCCTGATGGAACATGTGATCTGTGTGTCATATGGCTAGGCAGTAACTCATCGCATCCTTCATCATCAACCTCCTCATGTGGTGGAGGATTATAAAGAGGTGTTGCATTGGACTCTGGGATAACCCAATCACTGGATTTCACCGTGGATCCGTGAGCTTCAGATGCGCCTGCTGTGGGGGTATTAACCCATATACCCCTACGGCTAGACTTGGGCTGGCTCAGATCAGTGGGCCTGGCCCATGGCAAGGATGACGCACAGCCCAGTCGATCTGCTCGGCGCCCCGTTCAAGGAAGGAAAGCAAACTTGGAGATCAAGCAAGATCCTAATCGGTTAGAATAGAAATCCTTATCCGGCTAGCTATGGCAATTGTAACCGACTAGGATTAGTTTCTAGATTTGTAACCCTGCCTCCCGGACTATATAAGGCGGGCAGGAGACCCCCTCAAAATATATCTCATTACACCTCTTCATACAGAGCAATACAATCTAATGCAGGACGTAGGTATTACACCCTCACGGCGGCCGAACCTTAATAAATCCTCGTGTTTGTCTTGCATCACCATCTAGTTCGTAGCTTGCGCACCTGTCTACCGATAATCTACTACCTTGGGCATACCCCTCGATAGACTACCGACCATATCTCATCGACAGTGGCGCGCCAGGTAGGGGGTGTGCGTACAGCTTCCCAGGCGAGCAAGATGGTCATCATCCCTGACTCTGTGGCCGTGGCGGACGGTCTCTCGTTCACCGTCGGCCAGATCACCTGGACCACCGGCGTCAACAGCTTCACCACCACTACCACGGAGGGGGCACAGATCCGATCTGCGTCGACCATGTCTTCATCGGCTACGGCTCCGACCACGCTGGCTACGGCTTTGACCACCTCGACAACGGCTCCGACCATGCCGACAACTCGTCGACCACTCCCCCGCTACAAAGGCAAGATGATCGACAACACTGACCTAATCGAAGCTATCGACCAGGTCAGCCACAAGCTCTCGCAAACCCTGACTTTAGTAGATTCAATTCAAAATCAATCTACTGAGCAGGTACTTCTTCACCACAATAGATCTACCCGACCAGTTCGGGCTCACCGTCCAACACGGCTTGATACAGATCTAGTGGTCACCGCTACTCCTGAAGGACGTACAGTACGCCTTCGTCCGGTTCCTACACCCGGCCTCAGGCTCTCTGAGTACCAAGTCCCGACGGAGGATTGCCAGGCCCTCTCATACGGCCTGAAAAACATTGCTTCTAAGTACGCGTATCGTACACCTCATCTATTCATGGGTCCCACGGAGCGAGACCATGTTTCAGATTTGTACTTCCTGGATATACCTCGACCATCACCAGGTAACGCTGTCAACATGGTCAGAGTCTGGGAACATCGTGAAGGCTATGTTCATACACTTCCCGAGGATGGCGACTCCAACACCGGATCTACACGCTCTATCCATACCGAGGTTGAACACCTCGACGACGAATATGATCTGGATCCATTATCGTATCCTCTGGGCTTCCCTCTGATCCCAAGGTTCCCACCGAGATGTGGTAACATGGTGCTCAACGTCAGCAATGACGAGCCCGCAGTCGTGGGAGAAACTGACGAGTAATGGTAGCTTCGCGAATAGCGTAACGCCGACCGTGCCGAACGCCGTCGCCTGGAGGCAGAAAAAGAAGAACGTCGAAGGGGACCTCGATCAAGAGATCTAGCCAACGCCTTTGACAGAGTTGGCGAGCAGCAATTTTTCAGGACTCCAAGTGCCAACGTGGCTGTCGCCATGGCCAACTTGGACCGCTTACCTGACCAACCAGAAATCCAGCAGGTCCATGACGACATTCGTGCACATCTGATCGCTGCTATGGGCCAAACTATCGAGCTAGCTAAACGAGCTCAGATTACCTCGAGCACGTCAATTGCATCTAGCCGGAGTCGTCACGCTTCAGAACACCCAAGTCGCCAACATGGTCCACCCCCAGTCAACCCTCGAGGCGGTGGCGGTGGCAATGATGGTGGAGCTGGCGGCAGCGGCGGTGGTAATAACGATGGCGATGGTGACGCTGCTCATGGAGGTGGTCGTGGTCATCGAGATGACAACAGCAATCGCCGCTGTAATCGAGATCAGGAAGTGAATCAAGACCCCAACCGCGATCTCCGCCAGCAACTCCCTCCGCGTGACGCCTGTAGTCGCATCCTCAGTCACGCTAATGACCGTCAAGCTTATGAGAACGTCTGTCGCATCGAATACGACACTGAGCACGGTCCTCCCGGTCTAAAACAGTTCACTCCTCATCTCCGACAAGTCGTATGGCCGAAGAACTTCAAGCTTGAAAAGCTCAGGAAGTACGATGGCAAGGAAAACCCCGAGAACTGGATCACACTTTATGAGATCACCGTCCGATCAGTTTCGGGCGATGAACACGTAATGGCTAATTATCTTCCAGTTGTTCTTGATCAAGCAGGTCATCAATGGCTCTTGAGCCTGCGGCAGAACCAGTTCGATAGCTGGGCACAACTCAAGCAGGCCTTCATCGACAACTTCATCGCCACGTGTGACTAGCCGGACAATAAGTATGACCTCAAGCGCATACGTGACCGCAAGGACGAGCCGCTGCACAACTACATCCGACGCTTCTCAGATATGCGCCTCAAGATCCCTAAAATCTCTCATGACGAGGCAGTCTCAGCCTTCATCAAGCGCCTCCGTCACCACGACGCCCTCAGAAGCAAGCTGCTCCAGAAACGGCCGACCACGGTCTCCGAGTTGCTCACCACCGCCAAAAACTACGTGGACGCAGATGACGCTGAAAAGATAATCAAGGAAGACGTGGGAGGGCCATCACGCCCTGAACACCCACCGCGCCGCGACGACAATCGCAACAACCGTGGTCGGAACGACAACCGCGATCGTCGTGATCCGCGTAACGACAACCGCTACCACTGAGACAACTGTGATCAGCGGCGTGACCGCCATGACAAATACAAAGGCAAGCGTCCCGCGAGGACGATCATGAAGTCAAAACGGTTAAGAAGCCAAGTGGTCGCCGCGATTACCAGGATGACTACAACAAGGCCCTGAAGGGTCCCTGCCAGCTTCATCCCAAATCCAATCACACCATGGAGAATTGCCGCTTCCTCAAGAACATCTACGCCAAGCAGATCGACGCCGACGACGCCGCAAGGGTCAACAACGACGCACAACGACGAGATGGTGATGACGACGACGAACCGGACAGAGATCCTCGTCATCAATACGTCGCTCCTACCAAAACCGTTCACTCCATCTTTGGCGGAAAGGTGTCTCTAGAGTCCAAACGCGAGCGCAAACTGTTCAAACGAGCTTGTATAAGCGTCGCCAATACCGACGACCTCATCACCGATCCCAGGTTTCCATCCTGGTCTCACAGAGAAATCTTCTTCAACCGTGAAGACCGGTGGGCCGCAATTCCTGAACTTGGCCGATTTCCCCTCGTCCTCGATCTCTGCATCAACAGCGTCCGGTTCGAGAGGGTCCTTATAGACGGTGGCAGTTCCATTGACATCCTATTTTGCAATAGCTTGCCTGCTTTAAAATTGAGCTAGGTTGATCTTAAACCCTATGAGGCACAGTTCTGGGGTGTCCGCCCTGGACAGAGCTCTATACCTCTCGGACAGATCACGCTCCCTGTGCAGTTTGGGACTGCAGAGCACTTCCGCACTGACTACGTCAACTTCATGGTCGCAGACTTCGACGGCACCTACCACACCATCCTTGGTCGACCGGCGCTCACCAAACTCATGGCTGTGCCGCACTACTCATACCTGGTGCTCAAGATGCCAACCGAGCATGGCGTCCTCACTCTCCGAGGCAATGTCTACACTGCCTATACCTGTGAAGAGGAAGGTTTCAAAGTGGCTGAAGCCACCGACCTCTCGATCCGCATGGAGCAAACCTTGGTCGCCGCCACCAAGACTCCCGCCGACCACCTGGAGATCCTAGAGCTACAAGCCCCTCTCAAGAGCATCAAGTCCAAGGACCACAAGGAGATCCAGCTAGTCGACGATGATTCCAGCAAGACGGCCCTTATCGGGGCCAATCTAGATCCCAAATAGGAAGACATGCTCGTCAAGTTTCTGAGGGACAACGTAAGTGTGTTCGCGTGGAAACCCGCAGACATGCCCGGTGTACCACGGCACCTGATTGAGCACTCCTTGAATGTCTCGAAGACCGCCAAACCCATCAAGCAAAAGCTACGACGGTTCGCTCGCGACAAAAAGGAGGCTATTAGGGTAGAAGTTACACGGCTTTTAGCAGCCGGAATTATCAAAGAAGTGTATCACCCGGAGTGGTTAGCCAACCCGGTGCTTGTACGCAGAAAGAATAATGAATGGAGAATGTGTGTCGATTATACTGATCTCAACAAACACTGCCCTAAAGACCCCTTCGGCTTACCTCACATAGATGAGGTCGTTGACTCAATAGGCGGCTACGAGCTACTGTCCTTTCTCGATTGCTACTCTGGTTATCACCAGATCGCTCTCAACAAAGATGACCAGATCAGCACATCTTTTATCACGCCTTTCGGCGCCTACTGCTACACGACAATGTCGTTCGGGCTCAAGAACGCGGGGGCCACATACCAGCGCGCTATCCAGAACTGTCTCCAGAACGAGATAAAGGATGACCTCATCGAAGCCTACGTTGATGATGTGGTTGTAAAAACCAGGGAGGCCCATACCCTGGTCGACAATCTCTAGCGAATTTTCATGGCTCTTAACAAGTACCAGTGAAAGCTTAATCCTAAGAAGTGTATCTTCGGAGTCCCGTCTGGTATATTGCTGGGTAACGTCATCAGTCACGACGACATATGCCCCATTCCAACTAAGGTTAAGGCTGTTCTGGATATGCAGCCCCTGAAAAACGTCAAGGACATCCAGATGCTCACTAGATGTATGGCCGCCCTCATCCGCTTCATCTCGCGACTCGGCGAGAAGGGCCTGCCTTTCTTCAAATTACTCAAGGCATCAGAGAAGTTTGTCTGGTCGGAGGAGGCAGACGCTGCTTTCACACAGCTAAAAGAGTTTCTTACCTCTCCTCCAGTCCTTACTGCTCCTCAGAAAGACTATGTCCTTTTCCTCTATGTTGCGGCCACTGATCGCGTGGTCTCCACAGTCATCGTGGTCGAGCGTGAGGAACCCGATCACGTTTACAAAGTCCAGCGCCCTGTTTACTTCATCAGTGAGGTACTCAACGAGTCCAAATCCAGGTATCCTCAAATTCAGAAGTTGATCTACGCCATCCTAATTACATCCCGAAAGTTGAAACATTACTTCAACGGATATCAGGTGGTGATCAAGACCAATTTTCTGCTTGGGGACATCATCTAGAACAAGGACGCTAACGGGCGCATTATCAAATGGGCGATGGAGTTATGGTCCTACTCCCTGGAGTTCCAGAGCCGTACGACTATTAAGTCTCAGGCCCTGGTCGATTTTATAGTTGAATGGACAGACCTAAGCGCGCCTCCCGATCAGGGGCTAATCGAATACTAGAAGATGTATTTGGATAGTTCTCTCAAAATTGATGGCGCAGGAGCAGGCGTGTTCTTTATTTCACCAAATAAAGACGAACTCCGCTATGTCCTTAGGCTTCATTTCCCCGCATCTAATAATACTGCAGAATACGAGGCCTGCCTCCACGGCATGCGGATTGCGGTTGAGCTTGGTGTCAAGCGCCTGTATGTCTATGGCGACTCGGCCCTAGTCATAAACCAGCTTAATAAAGACTGAGACACGACTAGCGAGAAGATGGATGCTTATTGCAAGGAAATTAGAAAGTTGGAAGGCAAGTTCTACGGCATCGAATACACGCACGTGGTTCGCGATAAAAACAAAGCAGCTGATGAGTTGTCTAAGTTATGGTCATCTCGAGCCAAAGTCCCACATGGTGTGTTCGTCCAAGATCTTGTCAACCCGTCAATCAAGGAAGCAGAAGATCACGTGGTCGAAAAGCTCCCAGACTAGCAACTAGTGGCCACAGTTTCTCCTCTGATCACTACAGAACCTTCCCCGACCACTCATACTTTGCCTTCGACCACTGATAATAGTGACTGGAGGGTACCGTTTATCAAGTATCTACAGGATGGAACCGGTTATACTGACCGAATAGAGAATGAGCGCCTTATACGCCGTAGCAAACAATACATATTGGTCGACGACATCCTCATGCACAAGAATGCGAAGGAAGAAGTCATGATTAAGTGCACCACTGAAGAGGCAGGCATTGAACTTCTCAAAGAAATTCACAGTGGCACCTGCGGCACTCACGTCACCTCATGAACCCTGGTCAGTAAAGCTTTCCGAGCAGGATTCTACTGGCCGTCCGCCGTGGCCGATGCAGAGAAGCTGGTACACCACAGCGACGGTTGTCAGTTTTTCACGAAGCGCATACATATACCAGCACATGAGATCCAGACCACACCAGCCCCTGGCCCTTTGCGTGCTGGGGACTGGATATGATTGGGCCCTTTAAGCCGACCCCTGGAAATTTCAAATGCGTGTTTGTGATGATCGACAAGTTCTCCAAGTGGATCGAGTATATGCCCTTGACCAAGGCGTCTTCAGAAAAAGCGGTCGAATTTCTCGATAAGATCATACACCGTTTTGGCCTCCCCAACCGCATCATCACAGACCTAGGGACTCAGTTCACTGGCAGTGCATTCTAGGACTTCTGCGATGAAAGCAGTATTGTTGTAAAATATGTGTCAGTGGCGCATCCCAGAGCTAACCGACAGGTTGAAAGGGCAAACGGCATGATCCTCGATGCATTGAAGAAAAGACTGTATAGAGAAAACAATAAAGCGCCCGGCAGATGGCTCAAGGAACTGTCGACTGTGGTCTGGGGTCTCCACACCCAACCCAGTCGAAATACGGGTGCTTCTCCCTACTTCATGGTATACGGTGCAGAAGCAGTGCTCCCTACCGACATCGCTTTTCGATCACCAAGGGTCGAGAATTTCGATGAGGACAGATATGATGAGTCACGAGAACTTGAGGTTAACTGCTCCGAGGAGCAGCGGCTTGATTCATGTGTGCGTACTGCTAAGTACCTTCCTGTACTACGCAAGTATTACAACAAGAATGTCAAAGAGAGGTTCTTCATGGTCGGTGACCTGGTCCTGAAGTGGAAGATGAATCAAGATGACATGCACAAGATTTCATCACTGTGGGAGGGACCATTTGAGGTCACAGAGGTTACACGGCCTACTTCCTACAGGCTGGCTTATCTCGATGGCACCGTGCTGCCCAATTCCTGGCATATTGATAAGCTTAGGCGCCTGAAGCGCTGAAAGAGAAAGATATGTACCCCTCTTGTATTTTGATTATTTCAATAAAGCATTTGTGTTTCACTCAATGTGTTTGTCTGGCTACTATTCTTTCTCACTATTTTATAATAGACCAGTTGACAGACCACCATTCTTTCTCGAGTTCTCGGAGCCAGCCCCGTCTCCGACTTATCCCCACGCGTGCACGGGACCTTCTCTCTACGCCCCGGGTGGTCGGCGGGCGCTCCCTGGTCTAACCTGTGTGCTCTTACGTGTGAACAGGCTCCGTGCCTCGCTCTTAGACCACAAATCCGGCTAGGGCCGTACGGATTCAATAGGATGACGTGTCTCCCAACTGTTACAACTAAAACAGAACACTTATACGTTCTAACTTAGTTATCGTCCACACAATATATAAGCTTTAAACGTTTTTCATACGAAAACATAACAAGCTTATATTGTCTTAACAGTACATTATTACAGGCTTGCCTGATGAGGCACAAGTCTACAATAAACTAAAACTATTCTTCTTTCTACAGCTACAGGCTACTGGCTGGTCGGCGCTCGGTGCTCGGGCTGGGCGCTGTCCTTCGCCTTTTCACCGCTCGATGATGGTGGTGCCTCTTTGGCTGAGTAACCTGGTGCCACCGGGATCTGGCTGGTCGAGATCGCAGCCTCCGGTCGCTCCGCGGACGAAGTTTCTGGCGTCGGGGACTAGCTAGTCGAGACCGCAGCTCCCGGTAGCTGACTTGAAGATGCTGGCTCCTGCCCCGGCGGTGACGATGTGCCGCACAAGTTGATGTCACCCATTATTAGGGCCGACAAGTCAAGCAGCTAGATCCGTAGTTCATCTGCTTGCTTCGGGCCAACCTCCTTGGGATATCCCAGCTCGAAGCGCTTGAAGTCGAACAGCGGGTAGTGCGCACGCACCATGCTGAGCACATGGGCGCCCGCGTATTCCCCGGCCTCCTTCACGAACTGTTGGAGCCATCCCAAGGCACGCTGGCACTTATCGAGCACTCCAAGAGGCTGCGCTCTGGCCTCGGGTGCCGGGAGCTCTGGGTCGATCAGGTCCAACACTGGCATGATACCGGCCACCATTTGGTTGCACCGGCCCTTCTAGAGATCCCGGTCCTTCCCGAGCTCGAGCGCCTTCGCCGAACAGGCGTCGCGATCTTTGATAACCTCCTCGAGGTGCTTTTTCGCGTTCAACTTTAATTCTGCAGAGCAACACTCCGGTCAGGAAAGTATCATATGAAAACATACTGAACTGACATAGTAAGACCAAGACAATCAACACTTACTGTTCAGCTCGAGGTTCTTTGCCTTCAACTCCTCGGTTATTTTTACGGACTGCTCTAGGAGCTGCGCGTGGTCTTGTGCCAGCTGGTCGTGTACTGTTGTCAGTCGCGTGCACTCTTCGACCAAGCACGCGTTCTCTTCTCGAAGACCAGCCACTTTATTTGCCAAGCCTGCAGACAGGCTGGTCAGTACAAGAATATCTATTTACAGCACTTTTCAGTGCTCGAGGAGACGCGGCTGGACAACTTACCCGTCGTCTCACGCTCTTTCTGGCTGAGCTAGATGACGACGTTATGTTGAATTACTTCCAGCTCCGTTTTCTCTTTCTCGGTGGTCTCGAGCTTTCTGCGCAGCCGATCCACCTCGGCTGTCAGCTCCTGGTTTTCTTTGAATGTTGGTTCAATTTGGTCGAAGCACCGCTTGCGGTATTTTGCTGTCTTCATGATATCTTGCAAGGCGAACATAGTATCATTCATATCAAATGCATCATGATACTGGTCTACGAAGCCATAAAAAGGCAGCTTACCTGCACTTTGGCTATAAGCCGCTTTGCCGGCACCTCGACTTTTCTTGTTTCGTCAGTCGTGGGGATTTCTTCGTGGCAGATGAAATGATCCCCACGATGACGCCATGCGTACGCATGCTAACGCCCGTCCTTGGGATGCCCCTCAATTTCCTCAAGGACGTTGTCATCATACTCCGCGGCATCGGCAGTCTGGTGGTTTTCTTGCTGCTGGCCAGCTCCGGCCTCCTCCTGTCGCTGGCTGCTCTCGGGCTTGGACACCACCACCGGAGGTTTCCCCCGAGCCACGGCGTCGGGTAGCACACCCTCCTGTGTGCTTGGGGTGGCTGTCGACTGCTCTGGTGCTTCTTGTCTCGGATCAGGGACTCGCCTCTCCTCCGAGGTTGCGTGTTCCACACTTGGAGCTTCAGGCGGCACCTGTTCGGATGCCCTCTGCTCAGCGGCTGTCTCCACCATTGTCGGCTCCTTTGGGTCGGCGCTTGGCGCCGCCTACTCATTGGTTGCTCTCGCGCCGGCCGATGACGGCTTCCCACCGGCGGCGAGCTCCTTGGGGACCTCCGTCGATACCGAGCTACAATTTGATAAAAGCACAGTTGATGTTGCATATTACTACTTGCCTTTACTACTAATGCTTACTGACGTGTGCAGATACTTACATGTCCGCCTGACGATGTGCGGCTGAGAATGCGCGCCAACGCGGTCGTCCTCGGCTCTCTTGTTGGCCGGATGAGCTCTGGCCACCCTCCCTTGGTGGCGGCACATGTGATGCAGCCGCAGTTGACGCCGTCGGCGTTCCCCGCGTTGGTGTCGCTGCTGGTCTCGACGGTCCTTCCTGGACTGTCTGCTCTACGCCCTTCCTCTGATGAGGGTTGAGCTGATCAGCGGTCGGGTTTTCTTCTTCGTCTTCATCCGACTAGTCTTGTATTATCCGACGACGCTTGCTGATCGGATTCTTAGGCACTCCCGTGCCTTCTGAGCTCCCAGGCCGCTTTTTTGAGTGTTCGGGGGCGACTGGTTGCTTCTCAGCCATCCTGCTCCTGGAGTCTGTCCCAGTGCTCGGTGCTCCTTCTCCCCCCTCGTTGTCGTCGACGTGAGCGTAGCACTGCTGCACGTTCCACGGAGGGGGCTGCACACTCCTCGGATGGTCCACCCCGGGCCCCAGAGACACGTACAGCAAGTGCCTTTCAACGCCGTGCACCTAACATCACAAGGCCAACAGGGATTACAACAGATATTTTTTATCAACTATGTGATTGACACAAGAGACAGGTGCTCGGGGTACCTTTGGAGCTGGTCGGATGAGTTTGTACGCGTGCATGATGACGCTCAACGGATGGTACGATGGATCTGCCAAGTTGAACAGCTCCGCAATCCTCCGCTTGATCTCGTCCTCGTGCAGCCGGTTTGGACGCATCCTGGTCTAGTCGGCTAAACCCTAGTACTCGTAGCTGGCGTGCACCCTCTTCTGGTAGGGCTGTACTCGCCGACTGATGAAGCTCTCGGCTACGGCTGGTCCGTCCAGACAGTTCCACGGGAGTAGCTCCATGAGTTCCCTCACCTGCCCGGCGTACTCTGGTTTCTCATTCCAGCTGGCCCTCTTCTCCGGGATGTAGCCGACGTCACAGAGGGTGGCGGTGTTAGGTTCTTCTCGGATGTAAAACCATTTCTTGTACCAATCACCGACGGAGGTGTTCCAGGGGCAGCTAAGGTACTTCGACTTCATTCCGTCATGGAGTGTCAGGTACACTCCACCGGCGATCTGAGATCCCCCTTGGACCCCATCTTCCGAAGACAGAAAAGATAACGGAAGAGATCGAAATGCGGAGCAAATCCACCAAAAACTTCGCAGAGATGAATGAAGGTGGAGACGAGAAGGATTGAGTTGGGATGCAGATTGCAAATCCCAATCTCATAGTACAGACAAAGCCTTTGGAGGAAAGGATGAATAGGAACCCCAAATCCCCTCTTGAAGAAATCTTCGAAAACAACGATCTCACCGGGTTGGAGATCGGGGAAGTTTTCCGAGTCCGACGCTCTCCAGCCTCCGAGCGCCTTGTTGTGAAGCACCCCCAGGCCGACGAGATCATTGATGGACGATTCGGTGGTCCTCGACTTCCACCACTCCATCTTCATCACATTGGCCCTTTTTTGCGCCTCCGTCTTGGCCATCCTCTACCTCTCTCGCCTCTTTGCTTTGGCTCAGCTGGTGGACAGAGAGTGCGTCGCTCCTAACGGCGGCGAGGTGTGCTAATGGCGGCGACAGAATCGGAATCGGGCACGCGGGCTGGAAGGAGAAGGCGATTGGTTTGCAAAGGTGACTGTTGGGTGTAAATGGGGAACGGCCGCATAGCGGCTATTTATCCCATTAATCGCGCCATTCCACCTCCCCGAGACACTCGGGGATCGTGCGCGTGAAATGTGGCATGCGCTGTGCGGTTTCCACTTTTTACTGGCACCCGCGCCAGTAAATGCGCTCCCTCGGTTACAACGCGGGAGGGCCCACGGTGACGCGTCGTGACAGACGCCGGCCCACAGTGTGATTGACAAGACAAAAGCATGACTGCAACATCACATCAGGAAGACTTATGTGCCACCGGGTTAAAAAAAGACAAAAGAAAGACGAGAGAGAGAAAAAGACAAAATATGACGGAGAAAAAGGTGTTGGAGATACACGACGCTAGGGGACTGGTCTGGCGAATACAGTCCATCTCAGACCACCGAGCACGATAAACTCTCCGATCATGCTCGGGGACTCGTCGATCACTCTTCGACTATGCTCGGGGACTCGTCGACCACGCCTTACGCTGTGCTCGGGGACTATTTCGACCACTCCCTAACCACAGCTTGAGGTCTGTTTTCCTCGGCTACATGTGAAATTTGACTCGCATACAATTGAGCGGTCAGCGCTTTTTTAGACCTTGCTACAAGGCTCATACTTCGCGTTCCAGCAAGCTCAGAGACTACATTGGTACGATGCACCTGTCGGTGCATCTCAGTATCCAGTTTCCAAGGAGGTTCATTTTAAGACCCTGGCATCACGTGCCTACGTCACCTATTACCAGGCTCGGGGACTAAGTGGGCACACTTCACCTTGCGATGAATATGCTTATTTTTTGACCCCTACACTTTGTTTCCCCGGCTTACATTTCTTTTCAGAAATACAAGTGGGCACACTTCACCAGGAAGGAAATCTTTTTCTTTTTCTCAAGAGCACCATACATTCTTCGGACAACCTACTTCTCCGGCGACAACGGTGGTCGGCTATATTTCAAGTAGGTCAGAAGCTTCCAACAACTACTTGGATGGCGTTTTCACTGGTTGGAGACGTCAAGAACTCAAGCCTCACTGTTCGGAGAAGGTCAAGATGGCGTGTCGCATCATAATGCATAGTGCTCGGGGACTAGTTGTGGGGGTATTAACCCCTATACCCCTATGGCTAGACTTGGGCTGGCTCAGATCAGTGGGCCCGGCCCATGACAAGGATGACGCGTGGCTCAGTCGATCTGCTCGGCGTCCCGTGCAAGGAAGGAAAGCAAACTTGGAGATCAAGCAAGATCCCAGTCGGTTAGAATAGGAATTCTTATCCGGCCAGCTATGGCAATTGTAACCGACTAGGATTAGTTTCCAGATTTGTAACCCTGCCCCCGGACTATATAAGGCGGGCAGGGGACCCCCTCAAAACACATCTCATTACACCTCTTCATACAGAGCAATACAATCTGACACAGGACGTAGGTATTACGCCCTCACGGCGGCCGAACCTGGATAAATCCTCGTGTTTGTCTTGCGTCACCATCTAGTTCGTAGCTTGCGCACCTGTCTGCCGATAATCTACTACCTTGGGCACAGTGGCGGATGCAGGATGAGAATTAAGGGGGGGCTAAAACAATGGAGATGTTGATTTGCATGAAGATTTAATGGTGATTTGAGATTTTTGCTACAGTAATTTAGTGGTAAATCAAGTCGTTAGGGGGCTGGAGCCCCCCCAGCCCCCTGTAGATCCGCCACTGCTTGGGCATACCCCTCGGTAGACTGCCGACCATATCTCGTCGACACCCGCGGTGGGCCACACAAGCTCAGGAATAAATAGCGGGTTCTCCATGGCGATATACTCTGGGTGTAGGGTGTGTTTCCTCATCTCTCTAAATTTTTTCTTAAACAATTTCAATGCCTCCTTACGCTTGGGTTCAGTATGGTACAGTCGTTGATGCTCACGTCTTGCTTGTCTCTGGTCTGGCGTCATATTTTTATACCTTTCACAGTCGTAGTTACTCTTTGATGTCCTTTGCACACATGTTTCATCAGTACCGGGAATAGGGGTATTGGTGAAACCAATAGTCCTCTCCTTCTCTTTAGTGTTCATTTCTGGCTCGTCCATCAATGTAATCATAGAAATATAATCATTAGCTATATTGGGTCATATTATTGCAATACCATCATGAAAGACCTAAAATATTTCAGCATCTTCAATTACATGATAATCGTGTGGACATGTTATCATCAACAATATTATTGGTCTGATAGGAATCATTCCTATGGAGTCAATCATCATTTTCAATAGGATCATTGTTCTCCTTATTTGATGCAGCGTCGTCATCTACAAAATGTTATACATTACATATATCTATAAGAAAAAATAAATGTCAATTCATCACTACATGACAATGTTAATATGTTAGGATGTATTACAACTAGTAGTTCCAATAACATGTTGCTTTTTTCTTTGATCATAAGCTTCACGACGCCTCTTATTAATCGCATCCTTTTGTTGTTGCCATCGAGCTCTATCTCTTTCCCTCTTACGTTCTTTAGCATCGACTGCAGTGCATTTTGAATTAATATAAGTTCACATACACATAGTACATGCGATGTAATATTTGACATGATGTTATATTACCTTCTTTGGAGGTGTTAGTCTTATCTCCCAATGGTGCACGAGAATTATTATCCATTGTATGAATCTATAATAGAATGATGCAATTAGCACTTAAAGGCTATAGTGAAAATCAGTATTTAAATCAAGTGAACATGTGTTCAACACTTTTGCAACAATTGGATTAGTGTGTGAGTTAAACAGGAAGGCAAGATGCAAAATAAAACCATGTTGCAAGGCAACACTTCTCTAAGCCATATATTTTCCTGTTAGAAAGAAAGTTTTCTGTGCACCAAATTTCATTATATTAAGATGTAGATATACCTGTCTTGAATTCCACTTGTAATTCCTAAGTCTCCACACCTGAAACTTATAGGGAACAAAATAAAGGACAATACTCTCTGTACTGTATATATCTATATTATGAAAAAATTTATGGGGAACAAAATTAATCAAATGAGCCATGCAACATAACTGAATCATGCAAGATAACTAACTGAAAATAGCTCTAGCTGGAAGCCTAACGAAACCACTAATCATCAAGCCATAAACAGAACCGATATTTGTGGATGCAGTCCACAGGTTATTTCTACAAGAAATTTATTTATGTGGATATGCCAAAGTTACAGTACCTCTTTTCTTAGGGATGGAATTTTGTTACCTGCTTCGAATTGTGTTTGATTTGTATCTTCTTCTACTGCAGCAATGCACTAAAAATTGTAAACCCAAAAAAAATATTCATATTCATTCACATAGATGTGCACTAAAAATACTAATCCAACTAGATTTTGATTTAGATTAAGAAGAAAGCAAAAGAGGGCTCCTGAATTTGCAATAGAATTGTATTCTTAGAGTTCTAGTGCACTAAATATTCTTAGAGTCCCTTGTACACCCTCTCACCCTGACCAAAGTGGCTCCATCGATGTTCCCGATCATCTGTTGTTGCCAGGGAACCCTTCCGCACCTCCTCATCTTGGCGAGGCTGTACTAATTGAATGTGACAGCGGTCGTTTAAGAGGACATATTTAGTTCTATAAAATAGAGTAGTTCAGTGGCGGAAGAAATTTAGACTCACAGTAATGCATATAACATTAATAGAACGCATACAGAAAGCTTCAAAAAATGTTGTACAACAGGAAGTTACTGGAGAAGACAGAGAACATGTTGCAGATACATCATCCATGTATACATTCAGACAGTGGGCAAGTAGGAAGAAAAAAAGTAATGGAACTCTGTAACATTAATCTTTATAACAGCATGATGATAATTAGTTAATTGCAAAACGGTACCTCTCACATTCTTGCAATCTCTTGGAAACCTTCTCCACATCTGCAGCTTGACGCAAGAATTTTATTCAAATTTCAGATCAAATTATTTAAAACTTTGAAGCTGAAAACAAGAAGAAATATTTCAAACTTTTAATTGTTACAGTAAAAAAGAGACTACACAGATGTTGCAGTAAGCTAGCACAAAGAACAGGTGACAGATTTATAGTACGGAGGGAGTAGATAGTAATATTGGCTCAAAAACAAAATTTAGACATTCAAACTATAATGTTGAGCCACATCATGCCATCCATTGTGGTGTTGTGCCCAGTTGTAATATGCATGGTTTAAAGTTGTCCCCTAGGAAATAGATAATATCTATTTCTCAACCAAATTCGGAGTTGCATAGTGGACAAGGAGCACTAAAGCCCGCTGGGAAACTGGACTTCATTCCTGATGACGACCTAGTGGTCCGTCCATGCATAACGACCACCAGCTGGCCTTGCAACGACAAAGGGTCGATCACCACCATAATCTTGTGTGTCGTGGTCACCTGAACCGCCCAAAACACCATGTCCCTAAGCATCGTCGGGTGCTCATCTAGAAGCAAATTGCCTAAAACCATCAGGCCGAAGAAGATGACAGATCGAGCATGCAATAAATGGATGACTCAGACAGTTGATAGACTGGAATCGTAATTGAGATGGGAGAAGTTCTACAGACCATCAATGTCCATTGTGCCTGGTGTGCATTTATATGAGCAAAATGCAAATTTGAGTATGTCAATGTGGTGAACATGTGCAAGGCTGCAACGTGGGCCTGCAATTCGCTCTGGTGTGCATTTCATCGAGCAGCTTGAGGACGTCTAGCAACCTACCATTGTTGCAGTAAGCACCGATGCTACGGCATCAGGCACGAAGCCCCATATCACGACTTCATGGTAGAAGAGCTGAAGAGGTCCAGCATCTATGCATGTCCGGCGTCCATGAACTCGAGCAGCAGTATGTTGAACATGCCCGTATCAGGCGGGTACGCGCCACAATAGTGGTGGAAGAGCGTGCCGGCCTTGGTGATTGTCCGTGGGTGTCCATGGGTGCCACGGCGGACGGGAAGAAGGCAGTGGCAGTGGCAGTGCCAGCGGCAGCGGCAGTAGAGGGGTGCAGGACGCCGATGACGCCACGGACGGCGGGGAGCGCAGAGAAGGCGCTGTCGGGCGGCGTGAACACATTGAGCCCGTTGCTAGGACTTGCCCTTGAGCTGGTTCGTGATCTGCTCTGCCTCAGTGCTCACGCATCACCGACCCAACGCCGAATGCGCTCGGCAACAGACGTGCGTGATCGACGGCGAGGGAAAAGGGAAAGGAAGAGAATGTATTGGCACACCTGGGGGTGCTCCTCGCAGGACGGATGCAGCAGGAGCGGAGGACCGACGAAGACACAACGGCGGCGATCCGTTTGGCGCGCGGCTTGGTGGAAGAGACGGCGTGAAGTTCGATGATGGAGCAGGCGAGGAGGAGGAGAGGTGGACGTCGGCGTGTCCTCGCTCCTTGCTTCCGCGGCGGCGACCTTGGACGTCGTCCTCGGGCTGCGACTCTTGCGGCGGCGACGTCCTGCGTGGCGACGTGCCGGTGCAGGTGTGGAGTGGTCTCCGGCGGCGATGGAGCAGCGGCGCGAGCACGAGCACGGAGATGGAGGGAGCCGTGCGAGGGGGAGGCGATCGATTGCCTTCGCGCGAGCGCGGAGATTGTGCGGAGACGGAGATCCGAAGCGCGGCTTCTTTTTTACCGGACACGTCGTGGACTACGGGGACTTTTCTTTTGCCGGGTGGAGCGTTCGTGCGGGGACAGCTTCGCGAGGCCAGGCAAGGAAAGGAGAGTGCAGTAGTTTTCGCTCGCCCGGTGAACGATCCTCTTCTGTAATTTATTTTTAGTAGTAGAGATTCGTCACTTTGCCCGCGTTTCAGTTCCAATGTTTCAACTGCTTGAATTAGCAGGTGTGTTGATTTGCATTGGCAAAAGAAGAAGAAGAAGCTAGTATTCCATTTCTATAGTTTTAATTATTTGCTATTTTACATTGGACTCGGCTTGCCCAAGTGAGGGTGCAAGGATCCATCCAACTAGTACATCAGTAGTTGTTAATGTCTTTCCTGATACTTGTAATGAGGTGGTGATTTCGGATCTTCTGGTGTTAATCTCTAACCCATTTGCCTTATGTGGTTTCTTCAATCGGTATGCAATTGGCTATGGGTTTTGTGTCCATAGTGTCTTTATCTGATCAGAGCTGATGGCGACGTTCTTTAGAATAACGGTCCTCTTTCTCTCCACCTCAAGTCTTAGTATGGATACACATATATCCATCTCAATTCATGTTTGTTGGAGTGTTTGGTGTGAAATTTAAATTCCACACCAAACCACTCCAACTCATGTGGATTGTGAGATGAATACTTGAGCATCCAAACAAAGCCTCAATGGTGGTACATCTGGCTCTGGTGAAGAGCTTGTGAGGTTTGGGGTTGTGTATCAATGGATGCTAGCATTGGGATAGATCTAATTATTTAGCAATTATATGGGTCCGTTCTTGGGGATCGATGACTATTGTAGTTTTTAAAAGCCATTGCACGATTATATGGGTCCGAAATATTGATTGGCTTTCTGTTTGACCTCGTTTGCACCTGTGCCATGATCTATGGTGATGTTATCTATGTTGATGTGATAAAACATAAATGGACCATGATTGAAATGGATGTGGTAGTGAAGAATTCGTCGATTCTAATTTTATTCTTTTCTACCGTGGTCTTACATGTAATGTTTTTTTTCCTACTACTGCCTCCATACCAGAGAGAATTCAATTGAACATTTAAAATGTTGTCCTCAAAAGAATGCAAATATAACTTAGATATAGGATCCTCAACTCTAGACATGGTATCATAAAAAGAGGTGTCATGGGGATGCATGACATTAGTAAAGCGCAGTCTTAGTCTAATCTTCAACATGGAAAGAATTCGCGCAACCACAGCTCTCCAGCTACTGTGTAATACTGTTTGGTTACTATTAACAACACCTTTTAGACTGTTTAGCGCCCTGTTAGATTACTGTTGATAATACTGTTTGTCACTATTTAGGAAATTGTTTGGAAATGGACAGGTGATGGGAACTACTCGGCATCTTCGGCATACGGGTCGTTCTTCATTGGAAGGTCGCTGCTCGTTGGCGCTGAGCATCTATGGCACGTCCACGCTCTGCCCAAGGTGAAGTTCTTTTTCTGGGTTGGTCTCCATGGTCGCCTATGGACTGCCGAGAGACGGAAGTGCCATGACCTACAGCATGATGCGTCGTGCTCACTGTGCGCTCAGGATGACAAAACGACGGATCACCTTTTGTGCTCGTGCGTGTTCGTGCGGGAAGTTTGGCACCGGCTCCTTCATGCCGTCGGCTGGCAGTCCATGACGCCAGACCCGAACGCCAGGCTCACCGACTGATGTCAACTTGCGCGGAAGAGGTTGCCTGGTGAGCTTAGGCGGTCCTTCGACTCAGCAGTCCTTCTCGCTACCTGGAACTTGTGGAAGGAACGTAACCGCCGGACCTTCGACGGAGTATACAAGACGCCTTTGTAGCTGTTTCACCTCATTGTGGAGGAGGCTGACGCCTAGATCACCGCTGGCTTTACCAGCCTCGCGATGCTGGTCGCCGCTCATGCCAGTTAGCATGGCGTGCGCTCACCCTTGCCGCTCACTCTTGCTGCTCCCCGTCGCACCATTGCTCCTTATTTAGTACAGCCGTTTAAGCTCCACCGCTAGCCGGTGACTTTTGTTAGTGTTTACCCACGTGACTTGATGGCAGCTCGCCATCTAGTTTTGTTGGGCGTTTACTACTTTTTTAACTTCTTTTAATGAAACACGTGCCAAGCACGTTCCCGAAAAAAGGAATACTGTTCATTATGCTCTTTACGCTGTTTACTTTATGTTCACCGTTCACGCGATAAAAAATGGGTGCGGCTGAGCGCGCCTCCGGTCCTAGTAATGTTTGTAGATACAATGATTTGCCTTAGTCTAACATGTGTAGAGGGCTAGGGGCACGTACCCCTAGCCCCCTACTTATGTGAGTTCATTGTCGAAACGCCGTCCTCAACTCCTCATCGATAAATGACTATATGCTAGGGCTATATTTATAGTAATTCTTGGAATAGAGCATTCGTTTGCCTCAGACGCTTCCGCTTGTGGGCCACGACGCCAGTCCAAATGACGCCCTCTTATCCGCTCATCACCGCAATTTCTAATAAAAAAATCACCGCGCATAGCGCACGCTCCATCCACGCAGCTCGCGGCAGCCGACCGGGGCGGAGGTCGCCCATGCTCATCTCGTGCTCGCTGCGTGCGCTCGTCCCATGCTCACCGTTGCCGCCCGCACTCGTGCTTGTGCGGCCGCCCGCACTCATCTCGGCTAGGACGGAGGTTGCCCAACTCGCCGTAGACGGGGTGGAGCTCGCCCACGTGCAGCTCAAGCAAAGGCAGCCCGAGCGGAGTCCGCCCTCGCACATCTCGCGCTCCGCCTGCCAAGCTCGCCATCGTGATGTCCAGGATGGAACTCACCAACGCGCAGCTTGAGCTCCACCCGAAAGTGTGGAGATCTGCCGCGGCCTTCTCCACCGGAGCGGCGATCTCTACACCGGTGAACTCCACACACCGATGAGCCTTCATTCTTCCGAGCAGCAAGGAGATATTGCATTGAAACCGCATGTTGCAAGCATTCAAGTGTTTCAGGTATTTCAGAGGTACGTTGCAAGTGTTTTATATGGATGTTGCAAAAGTAGATCGAGATGTTGCACATGTTGCAATGGTTGTACACGTATGTTGCAAGTGTATGTTCCAAATGTTTCGCCTGTTGTTTTTCAAACGTATGTTGCAAGTGTGTTTATTTGGATGTTGCATATGTTTCACACATATTTTGCAAGTGTTCTATCCGGACATTGGATATGTTTTGCAATGACCCTTTTAAGTGTTTTCGTGTGTTTTTACAAATGTTTCAGACGTATGTTTCAAGTGTTTCGTCTGTCTTCATATGCATGTTGCAAATGTTTCATCTCGATGTTTCAAAAGTAGATCGGGTGTTGCTGTATGAGACCCACCTGTCTGCCTGCTGCAGCTGCTGGGGCACCACTGACTGGGCGTATACGTTCGAGAACGGGAAGCGGAGGGGGCGCGAGCGGTCCCCACATGGGGTCGGGGCGGCACGGTCGATGTTCGGGTGGCACGGGCGGGCGCGCGAAATAGCGTGCAAGCGCGGGCGTCCGAACGTCCGGGCGCTAGCATTGCCGCTATATTTATGGTTCACCATGGGGCTTGATGCATGGCAGCAAGGCCATTAAATGCTGGAAGACTGGTCCAGAGATGTTCTGTGCCGCAACGGTGCCTGCACTGACACCGCTTGCCTACGGTTCTATAGTGGCATTGCCCAGTGTACGCAGTGGGAGAGGAAGGAGATGAAGACTTGTACGGAGCCACTCGGACCGAGATAGGTGTGCAGATGCGACTATAGCCGGGGAACCCAGCACTTGTTAGCCGAGCATAAACCTGCTGTGGAGCCGAGTGCCAACATCCCATGCACGCGCTCTAGTTTTTTATTATCTGGATCCACATGTGTGTGTCATATGAGCAGGGTATGCACTAGAGGCCGGATTGAGCCATGGTCAATGGATTTTTTTTTCTTTGCACCTCGCATTTGACAGGTGAAGTTCAGACCACTAGTCCTACATCTCTGCCGACCATTCACCTTGCTCAAATTAACTCAACAAAGTTTGTTTTTGCCCACCTGATTAGGTAGCTAAGTGCCTATGCAAGTTGGAAATCGCTTCGGTGTTACACTACCACCACCACCGAGATCGATCTCGATGTCACCTTTCCAGAATAGTAGATTAATCTAATCTCTCACACTAACTAGTTGTACTAGAGTATAGAACTTGGTGAGAGGTTGAACTAATATGCATGTGTGCACAATAGATGGGATCAAAGGCTCTCTCTATTGTTCTTCCATACGCTCGTTTGATAAGTATTTTTGCTTAGCTATATGTAGACCCTGACGTGGATTGCTCCTTAGCTAGTCCCCCATGCTAGTGAGGACAGTCCATATAGCCACAGATCCGTAACATAACCATAGGTATGTTTCGAAGGCATGAGAGAGATAATTTTTCTTTCTAACTACTACTCCTAAATTTATACAGCAGTCCTGTGTGTTGGGTGCATGTATATGGACACGTGTCATGAATCCAAGTTAGGTGCCCATGAGTACCGTCCCCAACGACACCGTGAACTAGACTTGGTCATTTCTCGTGTCGGGCCGGCTTCAGATCAAGTTGCACAAAACCCAAAAAAAAATGGTTGGCTCGAGTGTGACCATGGGCATGGCCTGACAAAAAAAACACAAATTTAGGTCTCAAGCCAAGGTTGGTCCACAAAGTCAATGCAACGACCAAACAACGTGACATTGCAAACCGATCATCAGAGAGAAAAAAAATCAAAAAATGCTTTGTAGTGAACCACCATGATACATCAATCACACACATGCATGTCATCACGGAAACACGGATTCACATCTAACCAAGCTACCAGAATCCATGCATATCCTCCCCACTTTGATGAGGACAAGGTGTTCGTGTAGGTCCCTAGCATTGGCAGCTGCTAGGGGCTACAATCTTTGTTTATCCCAATTGAAGGAGTGAATCCTAGATTCGTTGCCCTAGTCGCCAGCTTCGACGAACTGAATGTCTCTCGCTGCTTGTTCGGCGGCACCCTTGCCGCGTCACTCACCGCTCTTCAATCTGACACCACCACCGCCACCTATGCAACCGCCGCCGTTGGGCCCCTCGCCCTTCTAAGGCCCCGGGCATGGAGAGCTCGTGATAGGGACAAACCCGAGGGAAGGTCAGATCTTCACGACAATAGATACGAATCTATACCTAATAATAAAGAGACAAAATTTTAGACTCTTTTTTTTCGTCCATCCATTTTCTTAGTCTGTCTCCCTCTAACTACCGGACAATGGAGAGTTTCTTCCATCCGGTAAAGAGATAAAATTTCAGGCTCTTTTTTTTCGTCCATCCATTTTCTTGATCTGTCTCCCTCTAACTACCGGACAATGGAGAGTTTCTTCCATCCGAAGTTATATATATAACTGTGTTCATACGAGTTAGAATAGCTCTTGTCTGGCATAATACGGAGTCCGAATCCAAAATATATTGGGTCCGTGCTCATATATGTTAAAAATAGAAATCCTGATCCAAATACACCTCTCTAATCCTAAATATGAATAGGAATTCTAGTTCAAACAGAAAAGAAATATAATCTATACCTAATAATAAGGAGGCAAAATTTCTTTTTTTCGTCCTATACGCTACAGAGTCCGATTTCAAAAGCTGCCGAAGCAAACATAAAAAGGATCCTTGAGGAGTCCAACTGCTATACTAGAGCCAAATTGGTCTCATCGCCAATTAGAAAAGATTATATTTAATAAATTGGATAGTCCAGGTGCTCCTCGAAGAGGCAAGAAAAGATAGTACTAGAAGATTAAAGGGAAGTGCACACGTCATGACCAATTATAATTGGAATACATGTTCGATTATTAGAGATATATATACTCATCCTCATGGCGGACTAACATATTCGACCAACAGATAGATTAGTCGCATATAGTAAATTATTAATAAGTTTTCTAATAAGAGAATTGCAAAAAAGACTAGCCACCTCATAGATACAAGGGTGATGGTTGATTAAGGGATCTAACAACCAATCATCAAAAACCAATCTATTATTTTTATCTTCTATCTCAAGCCCTTCCAAACCCCTACTATCCAGCGCTTCTCCCAACGAGATTTGCTAGCGTTTTAGGTGGTCTTCTAAGACACCTCTGATGCACATCTCCCTGACGGGTCTTCTCAGGAAATGTTTGTAGGTTTTTTTGGGAGAAGAACGAACATGTAATCGGCATCGTTGACCTGCTGATTGGCCTTGCCGTTGGAACCTCCCTCTACTGCGTATCTAGACCGTGTGCAGCCTCGGACGATCTAGCCCTTATCAATGTGTGACTAGAATCGGCGTCAACACTTCTTGATTGGACTCATATATCAATTCAGTTGTCATGTATTGAAGGTTACATTTACTTTATCCATGCATCTTATGATCAGTTGGCTCGCTTGACGATCTTAATTACCATGCATTTCCTCATCTGGCCTGGAGACATTTTTCTGGGCATCGTCTTAATCGCCGCCTACTGCTACGTACATCCGACGTTGGTTGGACAACAACCGGCGACAGGAGGAAGTAGCGCCGGCGGTGGAAGCGACCGTGGTGCAGATGGCGGCCATGGCCATGGTCCTGCTGAACTACGTCACGTACCCTAACCAACAGAATGCCGCCGCTTCTTCTTGTACAAGCAGCGGCAACGACGACCATCTATTGGCTGCGACGTCGGTGGGGTGCGCGATCCGCTTGGGATAGTTCAAGGACGGCTACTGGTGCAGCATGATGCCCGCCTGCCGCCACGAGTTCCACAGGAGCTGCATTGCAAAGTGGTTGATGGCATGTAACAACACGTGCCCATTGTGTAGGGCTCAACTGCAGTGGGCTATTGCTCATGACTTGGTGTACATAAAGAATGACTAGGATGCCCCCTCGATGCTTCAGCCATGTTAACAGTAAAAATACTACTCTCGCTAATCCAAATTATACGAGATGTGATGTATGGACTTCTTTTCTTCTTTTGCTTTGATATTCACAAAGTTTTTTTTGTTAGGGCGTACCGGAGTAGAGCTCATGTTTGATAACTTTTTTTTTCCATTGCAACGCACGGACATTTTTGCTAGTAAGAATAATTTGCTGAAAATTCAGCCGAGGTAAATAGCTTTATACTTAACAAAGGTTGGGGTGTGGCCAAGAGACGGCAAGAGAGGCACCAAATCCTTGGACCTGACTAGATCTCCACGAACCCAGGAACACAAACTAGCAGCTTTAGACCTAGCCAAACTGAATGAAGCCAAGCGATGGGGAGAGAGGCACCGAAACCTTGAAGGACTTCGACTCGATCTCTGAATGATAGCAAAACCATAATCCGGAACTAACCCACACAAAAGGACCAAAATACTAGAGCACGAATTAGGGGGTCCCTAAGGAACCTTTGCGTATACCGGCGAAACAGTCTCTCACAAGCCTACGAAGAACTCGCAAGAATTTTGGGGTAAATCACTCAGCTCTCGGCTGGAACACCGTAAGGTGGGTTTTCTTCAATTCCAAAGTCTGCCTTTGGCTTAGATACAACAGGTATTTAGCCTAGGAACACCCCTCCTAGATAGGTGTGAATGTCTCGTGAGTTTCTTCTATGATTAGGGAGGTGAAAGGGTGGAAACAAGGGGTTCTCGAGAAGCCTCGCGTGTCCTTCAGCCTTTTGAGCAGTCTTCGCTAAATTGGACATTTCTCCTTGATGGAAAGTCGAAAGGATTAGCCATTTGTTGGAGGTGAAAGTAGACTTGATTATCTTTCTGTCCATATGTATCTTGAATGGTGAATCTTTATCAATAGGTGTGTGTTTCTCTTGGAACGTTAGTCTTCTCTCGACATGTAGTGTGTTGTTTCAGCTTCCATGTACCAACCATTTTGTCCTTGGTGTGACTGATCTCCTTTGGTCCAGCAGCGCCCCCTTCTTGATAAGTACTGATATGAATCGGCAAGGGGATGGCCTGATCTTCACGACAGTAGGTCGAAGAATCGAAGATAACTTGCTGCGAACAGCGGGGTAACTAGCTTTATACCTGTCCAAGGTTGGATGCGACCAAACGACGGGGAGAGAGGCACCGAAACCGCGAAGACTTCGACTCGATCTCCGAATGACCATAGAACCACAATCTGGAACTAATCCACACAAAACGGTGCAGCCGTACTGGAAACCGTAGAGCACGAACTAGGGGATCCCAGAGGGATCACTTCATAAGTCCAAGAAGAACAAGGAAGAACAAAGGTGTGAGTAAGGCACTCGGCAGCTCGGCTGCAATATCAGGGGGTTTATCAAATTGTCAAAAGGTTCCTAATAGCTTAGAGGCAGTGTGAAAGGTCCCCTCAAGATGGATTCCCGAAGTGGTCTCGTGTGACTGTTGGCCTCCATAGCAGTGTCCACTAATTTAGCCATAACTCCTTATTGGGAAGTCCAAATGATGAACCGTTTGTTTGGTGTGAAAGTAGACTCGAAGAGCTTTCCAGCCATGTGCAGCATGCACCACGAAACTTCGTAGATTGGTACATTTTTGCACAGGAAGTTGAACTAACATTCTGTTTTGGAAAGACTGTTTGCCTATTTTTATCAGATTGGCCCGCTTTTATCATACTGGAGCAGATGATGAAAAAACTTGGTCCGTTTTTATCACTCGGGTTCGCTTTTTATCAGATCGGAGCAGATGATGAAAACCTTGGTCTTGGTCTCGATCGTCTGTATCTTCCACCTCTTCATGTGTGTACCTAAGTAACATCAAGGTCGAATTCTTAGGTAGTATTACATCCTTAGAAATATTAAAATTGAAATCAATTAGGAATGAATTCATCGGTTCCTGTAGCTTCTTGTCGCGACTTCGTGTAAGTGACTCTTGATTTGTATCCTTTGGACTTGAGCTAGCGTGCATGGTTGGGATGTCCTCATCACTTCTTGTGTAAACCTTAGTAAAACATATGTTGAACATTTAGGTTATATAAAATTCTTATTTTTAATAAATTCATATTCGGTAAGGAAAGAGTTCATCTCTTGTTGTAGTTTCTTTGCACGACTTCGTGTCATCGGTCCTTTATACACTTGTGTGGGCGTATCGAATGGTTGGCTCGACATAACTAGTCTTGCACTTGTTTCTTGATGTATAATATAACTTGAGTTGGTCTTGGTGTAACCAGTGGCATAATAATCGATGGTGTAAGCGATGCAGCTGGCATAACTGATGCACTCGGCTTACATATGGCTCGGATGTCCTCTTAGCTCGTCTAAAAACCAAAATCTCTAACAGTCGCATGAGAGGAGGGAGATGAGGCATGCCCACCGTAGAGTGCGTCTAGTCCAATGTCACGTCGGCTGGGACGACATGTGTTCGAGCGTTGCTTCCAATAGCGACACACACGTGATAAATTGTGACCCCAAACAATTGCCTAGTGTTAGTGACCTCCATGGACACCTCGTCCTCATTAAAGTGGAAGGATATGCATGGGCTCTGATAGCCTGATAAAATGCGGACTTGTTAGTGCCCAGACGTCCGATCCAGGGCGCTAGCGTTGGACGGTGCTCCCACGCCCGCGCCTGACACACCTAGCTCCCTCGCCCTGTACCCATCCCGATCTAGAGGCCACGCGGGCCCCCGCATGCGCGGGGACCACCCTGAGCCCACTCCGTTTCACGTGTTTGCATACACGCAGCAGGAGCACCACCACCACCAGCAGGCATGTGCGGTGACCCATTGCGACACAGTGACCCATGGCGGCGCACTAGCAGCAGCAGTATGTGCTTCTCCGAGATCTACTTTTGAAACATCGAAATGAAACACTTGCAACATACGTTTGAAACAGATGAAACACTTGAAACATGCGTGTATAGTCATAGCAATATGTGCAACACCCGATCTACTTTTGAAATATCCACATGCAACACTTGCAACATACCAAAAAAAAGATAGATGAAATACTTGAAACATGCATCTAAAACACTTGCAAAAAAAAACCTGAAAAACATTTGAAAACCATTGCAAAACATACGCAACGTCCAGATAAAACACTTGCAACATATATGTGAAACATATGAAACATCTAGATAAACATACTTGCAACGTGCGTTTAAAAACAGATAAAATATTAGGAACAGACGCTTCCAACATTAGTATACAAGTAACATGGAGAGAAAGAGAACCATTAATGCAGAGAACATGCCCGTTAACTCTGACCAGATAAAGACACTGAACACAGAATCCATAGCCAATCGCATAGCCCTTCGAACAAACCACATAAGGCAGAAGTATCAGCGATTAACACCAGAAGATCCGACACCCATCACCTCATTACAAAAATGAGGAAAGATGGATGCTTTATATACTTGGATGAAACCTTAAACAACTACTGAACTACTATATGGATGGATCCTCGCACCCTCACTCGGGCCGTTGGGCGAGCAGAGTCGAATGAAAAATAGCAAATAATTGAAAACTACGTAGTAGCTAATAAAATGTTTTGCCAATACAAGCAGTTGAGACATTTGCATTGAAAAAAGCAGGCAGACATGGTCAAATGAATCAAAGGGTAACAGCATTACTGAAGGTTGGCACCCAAGACGAAAGGTCCACCTCGTAGGGACAATACACTTGCATCCGAAGATCTGGGGAGAAGCACCTGACGATCTTCTTGGAGTGGAGATCCAGCCACAGCAAACAGTAGCCATAGTAGACATCAATCTTAAGGAGCACGGCGCCGCTCCTCTCACCAAACCACAATAGCTCCGGGACATGCTTCCTCTTCCCCCACCTCCTCTCCTTCTCGAGGAGCTTGGCCAGGCCATCATCCTTGAACCCAAGGATCGTCTCGTTCTCTACCACCACCTGCGCCCGCGGCTTCCACATCTTGGTGTGCTTCGACTGCTCCCAGGCGGATATCCTGTCGGCGTCGGCGACGAGCACGACGGGGTTCCCGCCCGCCGTAGCCGACGCCAAGAGGTACTGATGTCTCCGGTCGTACTGGATGTTCTTGCCGTCGCGGGGGAAGCTCACCGGGAGAGCCGTCACGTTCACCCGCGCCGCTCTCACGTGGAGCATGAGCATGTAGCTCCAGCTGTCGGTCAGGCACAGCCAGTGAACGACGTCGCCGACGACCAGCGGCCTTTGGTACTGCTTGCCGCTACTCCCGTGTAGGTTAGGAGTCGGGATCTCCGTGAGCGGGGACCATGCGCCGTGCTCCGACGAGAAGGTGTGCACCAGCAGGCAACGGTAAGAACGGTATTGTGACAGCACCCGCACCCTCGCCGTCGCTGCCACCGACGAGCAGAACATACTGTACGCCGCACGTACTCCAGTCCGTACTCCAGTCGGCATACGGGAACGCCGGTTCCGGCGGGAGGGACAAGCAGCGACGGGCAGACAGGTTGCACACGAGCAGCTGTCGCTGATAATGCGTGTTGTTCTGAGTCGTCGTCGTCGTGGCGCGAACGAGGACGAGGCCGCCGCGCGAGTCCATTGACACGACGCTCCTCAGCGTCTGGTCGGCCTCAGCGAAGGTGGCCTTGACGAGATGGGTGGCCTTGACGAGACGGGTGGCGTCCGCCGCGGTGGTGGTATCCACCATGTACACGTCGGTCTTCTCCCCGCCGGTGTACGTCGTGATCCCCGCCAGGTGGCCGCGCAGGAGAGGGAGGATGAACCGCTCCGTGTCGCGGATTCGGAGGCGGCCGCGGAGGCTGGGGTCCTCGGTGATGCAGCGGCGCGCGTCCCTGCACGTGGCCGCGCACCGCACGAAGGTGGCGGGGTCGGAGCGCGCCGCGATCTCCGCGATGATGATGTCCAGCGGGAGCCACGCCGCTTTCTGGCGGTGTCCTCGCCGCCCTCCTCTGCTTGGCTGTTGTGTACGCGGCGAGACGGGGACGACGTCGCCGCCGCCGCCCGCCATGGATAGGTTCTTGGAAGATGAGGAAGGTCTGGGATTTGCGTGCCAATATGATCGTGGTTTGGGCTCGCCGCTCGCGGCCGTAATAACGAAGCGATTCCGTCACGAGCGCAAGTTGGGCCTGACTGATAATTTGGGCCGCTTCTCCGTTCAGGCCGGCCTAATAATAATCGTGAGGACCCAGAACATCAGGGACGGCTAATTTGCTGTGTCACTCGAAACGAGCTCAATCAGATTTTCATTTATGCAGATTCGTCAAGTACAAAGCTCCAAACCGGGATGATATTACGTTCCACGTTCTAGAGGCGTCCACTTTCCGGGAACTGAAATATTTATGTTCCCACGTTAAAAAATAACACCCCAAATTCCTATTCTCGTTCCACGTAGGTCCAGAGCAGAAGGCGCACAACGGTATTTGATTTTATTATTAACACCAGCCGGCTAGCAGTTGTGAAAGGTCCTATTTGGTATAATTTAGCTTAGTCTTTTTCTCCAGCTTTACGAGCAATTTTATCGATGAAGTTGGAGTTGTTCTTTAAACCGTTTAGCTAAACAACTATACATATGAAGCTCCTTAAGGCATACTCCGACAAATCTCACACAAAGGCTCAATATTTTCAGCTTCATCCTATACCAGTCCATTGTGAAAGCATGTTTTAAAGAACTTGACATGTGAAACTATTTGAAAATATCCGTTTGGCATAAAACAGTTTCAAACAGCTTGTGAAGCTGTTGAAGAAGCTATGTCAATCAGGGTCTAAAAAACAATGCAACCGAGGTTTTCCTTTCTTTTCTATGCTCCACCATATTGTGTGTGCGAGTGTGTATTTGCTACTAGTAACATTTCTAGGATAGAATATTTGTTCGATAATGAGATGGTCACTAGCTCTCAAACAATTTTTTTCCAATAATATTAACCTTTAGCACAGTTTATAATATGAATAGTCCTACATGTCAATCTTACATAATTTTAAGGTCATGTTCGCTTGTTTTATAAGCTGTATTTTTTTAGCCAACGAACAGTGTTTTTCTCTCACAACAAATCAGCAAACAATATTTTCAGCCGTGACTTTTCAACCAAGCGAACAGGGCCATTTGAAGTGTGTGCACGAGACCAACTCTTAATTAAGAGATAATTTCTCTCGCTCTTCCGTTAAAGTATGAAATAATATGTTTAGGGCTAGCTCATACTTCATCACTGAAGATGCCCTAGAAACAATCTCGGATGATAGCTGGATGGTCTCAAATAAATTTCTTCCATAAATGTTTTTTTTTGCGCTCCATGTAAATGAGGTTTGAGCCATCTCTAGTGGCCATGCAAAAGCTGACCTTTCATATTACAAATGGATTAGAGTATACTCTTTCTGTCCAAAAAAGAATGTCATTATCTCTTTCCAGGAAGTTAATATATGTCTCAACTTTGTCATTATACAAAAGATACTTGTATTATTAGAGCATTTCCAAGAGTCTTTCAAACGAACATGATAACATGAAATTAGGATTCAGACATGGACACAAAGTCGTAATGACAACACTAGAACTGAAAGAAAAGAACGCTAGCTTAGGTAGAACTGAAGCAATCAAAATGGACTAGTAAATGTTGGAACCCAAGATGACAGATCCATCTCGTATGGAACTAAAACGGTGTGAAATGAGTTCAGACGACGACCGGAGAACCACCGCACTATTTTCTTGGATCGGAGGTCCAGCAGGAAGAAACCGTATTGAACACCAGCGTCGACGAGCAGGAAGCCACTCCTCTCGGCGAACCAGTGCAGCCGGACAAGGAAAGTCCCCGACCAGGCAATGCTCCTGAACCGCAGGAACGCCTCGTACTCCACCACCACCTCCGGCCGCGGTTTCCACTTGGCCGTCGGCTTCGTCGCCGTCTGCACTCAGGCGGAGATCTTCTCCCTGTCGGCGACGAGCACCATCAAACTCCCGCCGGCCGTTGCCGTTGCAAGAAGGTAATCTATCGACATCCTGTAATCGTTATTCGGACGAGGAAAGCTCGCCGGGAGCGTCGTCACGGTCACCTGTGCCGGCGTCGTCCTGATGTTGAGCCTGAGGACGTAGCTGGCGGCGTCGGTGAGGCACAGCCAGTGCACCACGCCGCCGACCACCAGCGGCATCCCCCCTCCTTTTCGTAGCAACGTGCTGCCATGGAAGTGAGGGGCGCGGAGCTTGGCGTACGTGCCCCACGTGCCACTCTCCGATGAGAAGGTCTGGGTCTCCAGGTAAC
Organism: Saccharum hybrid cultivar R570; assembly: GCA_038087645.1. Taxonomy (NCBI): domain Eukaryota; kingdom Viridiplantae; phylum Streptophyta; class Magnoliopsida; order Poales; family Poaceae; genus Saccharum; species Saccharum hybrid cultivar. Next base: position 3,246,676 of record JAQSUU010000809.1, on the reverse strand, counting down.
GGTGGTGCTCGGACATCACGAGGTTCGCCTTGAGCACCTGGAACGGCCGGATGATGCCGCTGGCGTCGCCGCCGACCTCACCATCGCCGCCGCCGAGCAAGACGTACGGTTGCCAACGCTTTTCTGTAGCCGTAGTAGCCCACGGATGTAGCCTCTTCGCATCTCCCGTGAACGTCGGCTCGGAAGGGAGCGTCTGGCTGCGGCCGGTGGCCGGGTCGCACACGCGGAGCTCGTCGCACCGGCGGGGAAGGTCAGACGTGCGGACAAGGAAAAGGCCGTCGCGCCACGCCAGGGGCTTGTGCCACATGATGGACTTGCCGCCGTCAGGGTGAGGAGGGAAGCCCTCGGCGGCGGAGAGCAGCCTCGACCTCGCTCCGGTGCCCGGCGCGGCGGTGGCGTCCACCAGGTGCACCTCGACCCCGGTGAGGCAGCGGCTGCGGTTGTACTTGTCGAGCACCACCAAGTGGTCGCGCAGGAGGGAGGGGACGAAGCGTCCATGGGCGTCGTGCCGGAGCCGGAGGCGGCGGTGGAAAGACCGGTCGTTCGCGACGCGGCATGTGGCGGCGCAACGGACGAGCGTCGCCGGGTCGGAGCGCGCCGCGATCTCCAGCACCATGTCTAGCGGGAGAAAGGGATTCTGCTGCTGCTCCCGCCGCTCAACTCCCGGCCTGCGGAGGTCGCCGTCGCCGCCGCCGCCGCCCTCCATGGTTCCTCTGATCCAATTCCAACCACGAAGGAACGAGGTGGCGCCGTGGCGGCGGCCGTGGAAATCAGCCAGTTTTATATCCGCACTCGCGGAGGCAAAATGGATCGATGGATGGATGCCACGATGCGCACGGACTAGTTGGGCCAGAGCAGTGGGCCAAAGTGGAGCCGACTGCACGTACTCTAGAATTTGGAAAGGAAAAGGTCCGCATTACCCTCAACTTTCGTAAAAGTCCGTTTTTCCTTTCTAACCTTCAAAATCGAGCAAAACATCTCTCTTAACTTTTAAAACTGTGCATCTTACCTCCCTAACCCGCTTATAAGCGGTTTTGTCTTTTTTTATTTATTTCAGCTAAATCTTTAAAAAAATCATAGTAAATCACAGAAAAATTATAAAGTGGAAAATCTAATTTTGTTGGACTCCACATGAGTAGATCTACACAGTGAACATATAATATGATATGCTTTAATACAAAGTTTTTGCTGTAACTTTAGATTTATACTTTTCTGTAATTAAATGGAATAATTCATAGCTACAGTTTATATGGTCCAATTATGGTGAAACTTTTATGGTGGGTTAATTATTGTATACTTAAACTGTAGTAAAAATTACATAATCATTGGATCACGTATAACTTAGTTATAGATTTTATTTAGGTTTATGCTTGTTAAATGTAAATAAATTCATAACTAAGCTATACATGATCCAATGAGTATGAAATTTTTACTACAATTTAATCTTACAATAATTAGCCCACCATAAAAATTTCATCACAATTAAACCACAGAAACTGCAGTTATGAATTATTCCAATTAATTACAGAAAAGCATAGATCTAAAGCCACAACAAAAACTTTGTACTAAAAGCATACCATATTATATGTTCACTGTGTATATCTACTCATGTGGAGTCCAATAAAATTGGATTTTCTATTTTATGATTTTTCTATGATTTACTATGATTATTCAAAGATTCAGCTGAAATAAATAAAAAAGAAAAAGACAAAACCGCCTTCCAAACTGCTTGTAACAGGGTCAGGGAAGTAAGATGAGCAGTTTTAAAAAATGAGAGGGGTGCTTTGCCCGATTTTGGAGTTCAGAGAGGAAAAACGGACTTTCGTGAAACTTGAGGGAGGTAACGTGGACTTTTTCCATTTGGAAACGGAAGAAAACTATCGTTGGGCCAGGCTAGTGGGCCAAACTTTCAGCCGTAACAAAATTTGCCATGCCTATACGAGTATGACAAGTAAAGTCCAAGTGTCATTAATTTTTTTATTGAATCATAGCCACATGAAATCTTGTTTATTTATAGATAAAACCACAAATAAGATTATGGTTAAAGCGAATTGAAAATTAGATATATAATTTTATAGATATTTTCATTGTTCCATAATCCATAATCTCGAACCACATGCAATCATTAGTTGAGTGACATCTTATCTTCTCAACTACTCTTTTCTGTTCCAAAATTGTAAGAAAATTTGGTCTTTCTAGATACACTATTTTTAGTATGTATCTAGACATAGGGTCCAATTTGTTATTCGCATTAGTATATATTGTATTGTATTATAGGTTATACGTATACCCTTAACCTACAACGCAATTTGCTATTGTTTGGTTTATCTGGATAGGGAGTTGTATATGTTCTATATGTGATTGGTTTTCTACGTAACTGGCTAGATTGTATCTTAGGTTGCAAATTTGGGGCTGAAGGAAGGGTGCATAACTGGATACGCAAGATTTGGCAGAATAGTGGGATGCAAGCTAAGCTTACATTGAGGACAGTGCTAGCTTGTATATAGGCATGTGCACTTAGCCAAACAGGGACGAACTACACTTCGGAGACCTTGATAACGAGTTATATAAGCAACTAAACGGACCTACAATATATATCTAATAAGTGTATTTATAGAATAGCCGGGCATCTTATAATTTAGAATGCAGGGAGTAGCATGCAGCTAGGCCAAAAATGGGGCGGGTGTTTTCCTCCTCATCGGGGTGAGTGCTCGCGTACTCTGCTGCGTGTAGATGATGTCGCCGATCTTTTTCTGGGCTGGACATATTTCGGACTAAAACAAAGGACATCCAATTTTTTAAAAACATTTGCTTGGTTGGTTGGAGGCGGCACCCAAATTGTCCCTTAGTCTTGCCTTGAATTATTGACCAAAGACTAAGGCCGTGACTCATACCTTTTTTGCCTTGGCCCTTGTTGAATTTTTAGAGTCATGCCAAGACAGCGATAGCCTACTATGGTGCGTCACATACACGTGCTCATGGCAGGCGCCCGTGATACTTCATGGATATCGAGAGTTGTACGATTGGCATGTGGGTTCAGAGGCGAGCGTGCTTTTTTATTAAATTATACACAGTATAACACACGTAAAACCTACTTCTATGAACACCTTCGAAGAACTGAGTCGGTAGATCTCGAGATTTACGAAGTCATCACTGGCGCCTCGCTATCGACGAGGACGTCGCCTACCACTGAAAGTATAGCACCGTTAAATCCTGAAATAAATCCAAGAAAATACGAGCATCCGTGCCAAGTAGAGGATTTAAATCCGGATGAGCAGGTTTTACTACAAGGAACCTAACCAACTAATCTATGATCATTTCGCTAGAGGCGAGCGTGCTTGTATGTATGAAAAAATAACATCTACACTATGTGATCCGAAAAAGAGAATTACTCCCTATGTCCCATATTATTTATCGCTTTTGGTTTTCGTGCCATAAGTTTAACTTAATTTATAGAAAATACGTGCAATATTTATAACTCCAAATAAATTTATTAAAAAACTAGATTCAAAGATCTTTCCAATGATATCAATTAAGTACCATAAATATTAATATTTTATATATATATTTTGTTAAAGTTGTTTCTCGAAAAGCAAAACGACAGATATTTTGAGACGGAGGAAGTATCTACGACACACTAGAGATGGGAATCTCAAGAGTTCAACACTCAATTTTCTCAAATGGCTCATATATGGATTTATGTAACCTCCATCATTTTCCTCGTCTTCTTCTTGCCTGGTGAGGTCTATCAGCCACGCCGCTACTTAGCCCCTGGCTAGCCGCAACAATCTCTTGGCCCTTCTTGCCACCATTTGTGTTGTCATCGCCGTTGTCACCATCATTATGAACGAAGTCACAATGCCATTGTTGGCAAAATAGCGAATCCAATGCCTACAAAAAAAAATGGCAAAAAAAAAGGTGAAGCCTAGAGTTTGAGCTCACAGACCGGCGAATTCCTTTGCACCAAGCGAGGACGGCTCATTGTTGTCGGCAGCAAATCGGCAGGCGCTCGTGGCAATTCAAGCGCACTTTGCCAGATGCGCGGGTGGTCTTAGGGCTTGTTTAGTTGGTGCCTAAGTTTGCTGGTGATATATAGGCCATGTTTAGTTTCTAAAATATTTTAAGATTCTCCGTTACATCGAATATTTGGACATATGCATGGAGCATTAAATATAGATGAAAAAAAACTAATTACACAGTTTGGTAGAAAAACCACGAGATGAATCTTTTGAGCCTAATTAGTTCATGATTGACACTAATTGACAAATACAAACGAAAATGCTACAGTAGGCAAACCCAAAATATTTCGCGAACTAAACACACCCATAAGTAATAACTTTAGGCACACTCGTAGCAAATTTAGCAAAAGAGAATGTGTATACGCGTATGGGACGGGATACTAAAAAGGTTTGACGTGACATAAATTTTTTGATAGTGAACCAAAAATAGGTGGCATACTAAATGCTAGTAGGCTCTTTTTTTTTTGCGACAAAATACTAGTAGGCTCGAATCAATCAAATAGTCCCTGACCGCCGCGAGAAATTAACGTAACGCAAAGGGCAGGTGACGGCGCGGGGCCGCGGGCGCACGGGTAGTTGCGGCGGCGTGCTTGGCCTGATATGCTGCCTGATGGTGAAGGCCGGCCGACGTGCATGCGTTGCGGCCGTGTCATTCCGCGACGACGGCAAGGGAAGGGACGCTACACGTACGGCAAGACGCCACCCACGTAGGCAGCCAAAAGGCTAGCAGATAGCCCAGCAGGGGGTCGGAGGCGTGGACCGATTTTGGAAGACTGACTCTCTGGTTTGGCCTCTTCTCTTCTCCGGGACTGTTCCAAGGTATGGTATGGGGGCTAGAGAAGATCCATGCGGCCATGCCATGAGAGCTAGCAGTGCAATACAGTACAGGCGAGATTGATTGGCCGCGTATTCTGAGATGCATGTTTGTTTGTTTGTTTGTATGATACTCTGGCCTAACTTTGCTCATGCAAAAGAAAAAACCTCTTCAGTCTGGCTCCCAAAATACGCGCATTTGGAACGTTTCCCACTCAGATAATAGTATTGTTAGTGCACGTTTAGTATAATTAATTGATATTAATGTATTTTAGATAATATTAAAGGATCATATAATAAATTAGTTATCTTATGCAATATGTTCTCGTGTGAGCATTCAAATTTCATCTTAATTTCTTAACTCTTTTTTATTATAGGAACTTCATTTTAACTCGACTAAGCTAGCTAGATGCCAGCAAGCAAACATGACGGTGTTGCACACACTTAGCCTATCGGTGTAGCTCCAAGATATGAGTCAGACTGGGTCAATATGCAAACCAATCACTTCGACCCGTTTGGATTCCAAAGATTTTAAGAATCTAGATAAAAAAAAAATCTTAGAATCCCATCCACACAGACTAGATTCTAAGAGATTTTAACATAAGAGTATATCCAATATAACGCATTAATTTTATTTTTTCTAAATTCTTAAAATCTCTTTAGAACCAAACAGGACCTAGCTTCATGGGCTGGTACAAAGAAATCACCGGATGATCCCGATGAGGGGAAAAACTCCACAGGGAGGCTCACCGGTGCTGATGGCACTGCACTTTCTCAGATCTCGGGAACTTTTTATAAAGAGATGGATGTGGACGCACTTGTCATTGTGCGGCTGCAAGAACTGTCATTCTTCAGTAGGGCTAATCAACTAGCTAAGGTTGCGTTTAGTTCGCGAAAAGAAAATTTTTGGATGTCACATCAGATGTGTCGAAAGGATGTCGGGAGGGATTTTCGGATACTGATTAAAAAACAAATTACAGAACCCGTCAGGAAACTGCGAGATAAATCTAATGATACTAATTAATCGGTCATTAGCACATGCTGGTACTGTAGCACTTAAGGCTTTTTATGGACTAATTAGGCTTAAAAGATTCGTCTCGCAATTTCTCCGAGAACTGTACAATTAGTTTTTTTTCGTCTACGTTTAGTACTCCATGCATGTGTCCAAATATTCGATGTGATGGGTGGAGGCAAAAATTTTTGGGAACTAAACCAGGCCTAAGGGCTTCTCCAGTGGGCTTGTGAAAACCAACATTGGATGAGGTGGCAGACCATAAGTCGACTCACGCCCACTGGAGAACCACCGACTCATGATCTGTGTCAGGAGTCGATGCAAGCAGATGAACCGATTCATGAGGATTAAAAAATTATTTTGATACAGTACCACCAACGGCCAACCACCCAACGGAGCGCAGGAGGCTGGAGCCGCGCGCAGCGCCGTCGTCGTCACGCTGGAGGTCGGGCCATGCACGCCGTCGTCGCCACGCGGGAAGCCGGAGCCGCGGCGCCACCACCGCTGTCGTGCGCGTCGTCATCACCACGCGGGAGCTCGGGGACGCGCCGTCGCCGCCGCACACGCCGCCGCGCCCTGGGTGAGCGCTGCCACCAGTGGGGACACGCCCCCAGGCAAGCGCCGCTGCCGCGGGGACGTGCAGCGTGGGGACTCGCGGGTGGAAAAGAAAAGCGTCGGCCGCGACCATGGCCTCGTGCCCGGGATCTCGCGGGTGGAGATGGCCGCGGCTACGGAGGACTGCCCGGCCGTGGCCTTCGGCTGGTGGGCGAGGGGCAGGAGCGGCACTGCCCGGGCATGGCCTCGTGCGGTCGTGCCCAGATATGATGCGGATGGAGGAAGGGAAAGAAGCAGCAGAGAGGAAAAGGAAGGAGATGAGTCGATGGTGGGTCCCACACCGTTGGAGAGCTATTGAGTCGATTTTTTCACGATTCGCTTTTGTGCCTACGTGGTCCTCTCTCTCCTCGGCGGGTTGGTTCGCCACTACGGGTGCCCTAAGGCTCTGTTTAGTTCTCACCCAAAAACTTTTCACCCTGTCACATCGAATGTTTGGACACATACATGAAGCATTAAATGTAGATAAAAAAACTAATTGCACGGTTTGCCTGAAAACCGCGAGACGAATCTTTTAAGCCTAATTAGTCCATGATTAGCCATAATTGCTACAGTACCCACACGTGCTAATGACGGATTAGTTAGGCTTAATAAATTCGTCTCGCGGTTTCCAGACGAGTTATGTAATTAGTTTTTTTTATTAGTATCCGAACATCCCTTCTGACATTCCATGAAACATCCGATGTGACACCCAAAAACTTTTCACCCCTGAACTAAGGGGGTGTTCGGTTCGGAAAGCTAAATTTTAGTCCGTGTCACATCGGATGTTGACTGGGGTTAACCATGGGGTGTTTGGTACTAATAAAAAAACAAATTACATATTCCGTGAGTAAACCGTGAGACGAATTTATTAAGCTTAATTAATTCGTCATTAGCACTTTTACTGTAGCAATTAGTGCTAATCATGGACTAATTAGGCTTAAAAAATCGTCTCGTAAATAATCCTCACCCTATATTTTTAGTTTCGCAAATAGTTTATATTTATTACTCCATACATGTGCCAAACATTCGATATGATGGAGACTAAATTTTAGTCCCCAAACCAAACACCCCCTAGCAAGGCCTAATCTTCCTTTCCAGAATCTGCATGCCTCCATCTCTTATCTTTGCCGTTTATGGCAAAAACTACGCACTCTGCAAATCTCACCCTGCTGCAAATCCAGGCAGGGTTCCTGCTCTGCTCGCACTTTAATTAATAAATACACTAGCACGAGCTTCAGCTCAGCCAGTGATGAGCGAGTGTCAGATCCAGATTTGCTTTCCCAGATCTTCCGGATGCCATCCTTCGCCGTCGCTCTCCCTGAATAAGCGAGCTTCTCAAACGCGACAAAACTGAACAGATCGAGAGATATTCAGCAAAGGGGACCCCCAAGGGGGAGGGAGGAAAAAAATCTCTCCTTTCATGGCGAGATCTGCGAGTTGCAGCAGCAGAGAGCCGGAGAGCGAGCGTTCGTGCCGCATCTCTAGACTACTCCACGTCAGGCGGCAGCATGGCGCGGTAGAGTTCCGAAGAGGCTGACAAGACGGGCAGTGGCGGAACCGACGCGCGCGTCGTCCTCACCTCACGTGTAGCGCGCGGTGCCGGTGTGTCACCGCCACCGCCGTTCGTAGCCACACAACCGGACGACCCGAGCAGATTGCTTTGCTATTCTTCGCCGTCTCAAAATTAGGAGCCGGATCCACGAAGGGAGGAGAGGGAAGGAGGGAGAGAAAAAGGCTCCTTTTTTATGCTGTCACTGCGGATGCAGGTGACGCTTTCCCAGGCTCTCCCACCGTCGTAGACGTCGCCTTCGCCCTCCACACGCACACCCATCCATCCGCTCCCCTCGCGTCGCCTTCTATCCGTGACGGAGAGCCACTCGCTCTGTTTTGTATCTCTCTCACCCCCGTCCGTCGCTGATTCCCTGCCCGTTTGTCGCCATTGCCGCCGGTCGTGCCGTGTCAAGGTACGTACCCTCTGCGCCCTTCTCTGTTAACTGACCTGATTGGTTTCTTCTTCTTCTCGCTGTGCTTGATCTGTTCCCACGGGCTCCACTGAGCTGCTGCTTGTTACTCGTTCTGGATGCGTGGGTCTCCTTGGCCAGGTCAATACTAGCACGGGAAGCCGTAGTGACATAGGAATGTGGGCAAACTCTTGGTTCCACGAATCTGGGCCAACTTTTTTTTTTTTGAAGGAATCCGATTCCTGAATCTTGCGCGCCTTGTTTAAATTACTGGAGAAATGGGAAAAATAAAATAAAATGAAAGGGATAGAATAGAAGAAGGTATATATGTACGGGATCTTGTATAACCATTCGTTTCATGGAATCTTGATTGATCTATTAGGGGCGAGAAGCGCTGTGGGATTCATTCTTCAGTCGTGCCAATCTTACATCTTTGATCTTTCGCACGCGTACACCAACACATTCAGCTTCCTGATTTCTCTCTTCTTCCCTGCTTGAAGGACATGGCGAACTCGGGGCCAACGTCGGGAAAGAAATCTCTGAATTCGGTGACTTTGCTGTTCAAATTGCCGTATTACACGCAATGGGGGCAGAGTCTTCTGATTGCTGGGTCGGAACCAGCACTCGGGTCGTGGAATGTCAAGCAAGGAGTGTCTCTGAGTCCAGTCCATCAGGACAGTGAGCTAATCTGGTGTGGGAGCGTGTCTGTTGTTGCTGGCTTCACCTGTGAGTACAAATACTACGTGGTGGATGACAACAAGAATGTTTTGAGATGGGAGGCTGGGGAGAAAAGGAAACTAGTCCTGCCGGAGGGCGTTAAGGAAGGAGACGTAATTGAAATCCGTGACTGGTGGCAGGTACTGATCATTTTTATCACTAGTGTATGTTTATGTTCTCTACAGTTAGCAGGGAAGTAGCAGCAATATATGACCTTACATTTTTAGCTGAACGGGTTGTATCTATCGTCTTTTTTCTATGGATAAGATGTGGATTGTGGTATCTATCGTTGGTGTCTTTGCTATATTAGAACACTGGTTATGGGGCATTGCTGTTTGTCGGGTTCACATCAAACAAGTTTCTTTGTTCTGTAATATGTTTACTTATGGTCTTATTTGCATTCAGGATGCTTCTGAAGTTCTATTCTTTAGAAGTGCATTCAAGAATGTCATTTTCAATGCTACTGAAGGTGTTAAAAAAGAATCACAGTCGGTATCGCTCATCAAAAGTTTGGATCCTGAAGGTATCATTTATATTAAAACCAATTGAGTGAGCAGGACCAGAGTGTTAAATCTGCAAATATCTGAGATTTTGTGATGAATGTATTGCTCAAAAAAAATTGATATAGCATCATGTCTTCACATGTTAAATATATCAAATGAAGTTCTTCCTACTCTAGATGTCTAGAGCCCTCTGTCTCTCTCAGATGATTTATTTTGTGTGCTTTTATGTATTTTATAAGCAAGTTCCCAGATAAGATTATCCTTGGGGATTGGGCTTCTGATTTTTTTTTCTTTTGAAAACATGCAGGTTACATGTATTTATAATAAAATGTAAAAGGGAAATAAGAAAAAAAGAATGAATTTCTATTTTTGGAGCACCACATGAAGTTATCAGTTTTTTTTTGTCTTATATAATACTTTCCCTGAGCAGATATCGTTGTCCAGTTCGTAATTAGCTGTCCTCGGCTCGTATCTGGCTCTACTGTAAGTACACTTTAAAGATGTCTTTCTCTTTTTATAAACTATCCTTAATTGTGTTAATCAATAACTTATTTAATTAATTCATACCTGCTTGCTGATGTCCCTCACGTCCACTGATAACGAACTTTAGGTCGTCGTCACTGGAAGTAACCCTCAATTAGGAAGATGGCAAACTCAAGATGGTCTCAAGCTGAGCTATGTTGGAGATTCCTTGTGGAAAGCAAGCTGTGCTTTACGGAAGTCTGAGTTCCCTGTAAAATATCCTTTTGCAAATGATTGTTCCCTTAATCTTTTATTGGATGTACCAAACCGATGAATATCTGTTGCCAGTATTTCTCAATGCACCATCCTTTTAGCTGTTGGCTAATATCACGTCCTTAGATTTTTTCTGAGAATGATTGTCCTTAACATCTTTTCCACATATAAATACTGTCAAATCAGTCAAGCAGGAAACTCTTCATTAGAGCTTGGTCCAAACAGGGAGGTTAATGTTGATTTATCGTCACCCAAGCAATCCAGATATATTGTGTTATCTGATGGTGCTCTCAGGGTAATGTATCCAATAGTGTTATCTGCAAAGATGCATGGGTTTATTGCAAGAGAACTTTCGAGGAACTTCTCGACCATTTTAACTAGAAACCATTGACCATGCTATGATGCATTATAAGCAATTAATAGTATTCAGTATACATGAACATGTGCTTGACATAACAGAACCATGGAACTCCATACTTCGACTAACAAATCAGAGAATCAGTATGCATCATACACAGCCAACATTGTGTACTAACACTTCATCTGCATTTACCAGGATGCACCATGGAGGGGTGCAGGTGTTGCTGTACCCATATTTTCAATCAGATCAGATGAGGACCTTGGTGTTGGAGAATTCCTAGATCTTAAACTTCTTGTTGATTGGGCAGTCAATTCGGGCTTCCATCTTGTTCAGCTCCTTCCAATCAACGATACTTCAGTTCATGGGATGTGGTGGGATTCTTATCCATACAGGTATGACTAATATTCAATACCAAAGGTTTCCAGCTCATAATGGTGTTTTTTCTTGAAATCAGTAAGGACATTATCTAAACAGTAGCAATGCTCCTCATGTGTGAATTACAGCTCCCTCTCTGTGTTTGCGTTGCACCCCTTGTACCTGAGAGTACAAGCACTTTCAGATGCAATTCCTGCGGATGTTAAGGTATACCTTTGTTATGCTTTCATATTCATTCATTTTATGTCTTGGCTGTGTTATTTTTATTTCACTAAATGTTTGAATGAGTTGTTCCTCACCTCATTTGGTACTCAATTTAAAATTTATTACAGGAAGAAATTCAACAGGCGAAGAAGCAATTGGATAAAAAGGTTATTGCATTTGCATATTGTTGTTGATTCTTGCAGCTGTTTGACTAAATCTCTAATATTTGGTTATTTCCCTAACTTGAAAATGATCTGTAAATTAGGACGTCGACTACGAGGCAGCATTGTCCACAAAATTGTCGATTGCTAGAAAAATATTCAATTTAGAAAAGGACAAAGTGCTAAACTCCAGTTCTTTCAAGCAGTTCTTATCTGAAAACGAGGTACATTCACTGCCGTTTCGTTTATCGTGTGTAATCATGGTACTTGATTTCCTATTCCAAACTGTATGTGATAAGCTTTCACACTGTGTTCTAATAGGAATGGTTGAAACCATATGCAGCATTTTGCTTTTTGCGGGACTTTTTTGAGACATCTGACCACAGCCAATGGGGTCGGTTTTCTCAGTTTTCCAAGGAGAAGGTATTGAAAATATTATTCTGCATTTGGTACTTGAATCTTTTCAGTCGCTATAGCTTTCTAAGAACATATGTTGTTCTATTTTTTATGAGAGCACATGTGTAATATGAGCACTAAGATGGTTTCCTTCTGTAATGTGTTTCAGCTTGACAAACTTATTTCTGAAGGTACTTTACACCATGACGTTATACGCTTTCATTACTATGTTCAGTACCATCTATATATACAAGTAAGTATTGCCATTCTGAACTGCTGATAGTATTACTCTCATGTATATATTTTTTTGACATTATTTTTCTTCGCTTTTTTAGTTATCAGAGGCAGCAACATATGCAAGAAAGAAAAAAGTTATCCTGAAAGGTGATTTACCTATTGGTGTTGATAGGAATAGTGTCGATACTTGGGTATACCCGACCTTGTTTCGCATGAATACCGCTACTGGAGCACCCCCTGATTATTTTGACAAGAATGGACAAAATTGGGGTTTTCCTACATATAACTGGGAGGAGATGTCAAAGGATAATTATGGGTGGTGGCGAGGTCGTCTGACACAGGTTATTTAACATAACAGTCGTTCTATGTCTGGTCATCTTTTCCTTTTATTATTCATATCCTACTAGCATGTTGCAGATGGCAAAGTACTTCACAGCATACAGGATAGACCACATCTTGGGTTTCTTTAGGATATGGGAGCTTCCAGATCATGCTGCAACAGGTTTAGTTGGGAAATTTAGACCTTCCATTCCTCTTAGTCAGGTTAGTTTCTGTATCTGTTGAGCAAACTAAAATGGGCCAGAGAAATCTTTCAGAGTAGTTTATCTAACTTGTTCTTGACTTCCAGGAAGAGCTTCTAAGTGAAGGTCTATGGGATTTTAATCGAATGAGCCAACCATACATTCGTCAGGAAATTCTAGAGGTTGCTGTGTTTATAATGATGTTCATGTTTTAGAATTTTTTTTCAGTGAAATTTTAGGCCACAATTGTTAATTCTTTTTTTTTCTCAGGAGAAGTTTGGATCCTTCTGGACAGTCATTGCAGCCAATTTTCTAAATGAGTATCAGAAGCAGTGTTATGAGGTAATGCAATGAGTCATATTCTTCATAAAACATATCAGCTACTCAAGAGTAAATTGCAAATCACAATATAACTGTCTCTATTTTGTATTGTCAGTTGTGTGTACTTTTAGTGCGATCTCATTTCTAAAATATTACTAGTTACTTTGATCTCACATGTTTTTTCTTCTTTGCTTCACTTGTATAGTTTAAAGAAGATTGCAACACAGAGAAAAAGATTATTGCAAAGATTAAAACAAGTGCTGAAAAGTCACTGTGGCTAGAGAAAGAAGACAGCATCCGTCGTGGCCTTTTCGATTTACTACAGGTAATTTGGGTCTTCCGTTGTGATTTAATTTCACTGTTGCTGACACACTTTATTCTCTGCGTTAAGACTTCTCCTAAGATATCCAGCTCCTTTCTGACTTGGTTTAAGTACTGTTGTTCTGCAGAATATTGTCCTTATCAGAGATCCAGAGGACTCCGCAAAATTTTATCCCCGTTTCAACCTGGAAGATACGTCAAGTTTTAGGGACCTAGATGAACACAGGTGATGTTAATGGTTCTAAACTATAGTTCTTCTATTCTCCATTTCAAATTTGAGGGGATTTGATCTACCCACTTGTGATTAAATTTGGTTCAGTCTACTAAATGTTAATGACATAATGTAACAGTGTAAGGGCATTTGCCTATCTTACTTTGTTATCTACATCTCTTTGGGTACCCTTCTACCCAGAAAATGAAATTAGTGTATTGGTATTTTGCACTAGACAGCTTGTTCTCAAGAAAACAAAATTAGGGTACACCACCTTTTAGGCTTTGCAATGTGTTTCTAATGAATCTGTGTTCATGAAATTTCATCCTCTCATCGGACATCATTTTACAGCAAAAATGTCCTCAGAAGATTGTACTATGACTATTATTTTGCTCGCCAAGAAAATCTCTGGCGTCAAAATGCTCTGAGGACTTTGCCTGTCCTGTTGAACTCGTCAGATATGTTGGCATGTGGAGAGGACCTTGGCCTTATCCCTGCTTGTGTTCACCCTGTATGACCCCTTCTCTAGAACTGCAAAGTTGTTAACTAAGCCACTGGTTTTTACTTGACGTTAATAATAATAATGAAAACTTCTATACAGGTTATGCAAGAACTGGGGTTGATTGGATTGCGTATCCAAAGAATGCCTAGTGAACCAAACTTGGAATTTGGTATTCCTTCTCAGTATAGCTATATGACGGTGTGTTCCCATCCATTATTCAGTATTACACTCAGATAAATTGGAAATATAATGAAAAGAGTGTTCTGATTGAAAACGACATGGAGATTCAGAGAGCTATGTTGATTTGATGATGATCAATTTTTGATGTTTCAGGTTTGTGCTCCCTCATGTCATGATTGCTCTACATTACGTGCTTGGTGGGAAAAAGATGAAGGAAGAAGAAGTCGTTTCTACAAGACTGTAGTTGGCAGTGATGAAGAGCCCCCATCTCGTTGCACCCCGGAAGTAGTGCACTTCATTGTTCAGCAGCATTTTGACGCTCCATCAATGTGGGCAATCTTTCCGCTTCAGGTGTGAAACTTGAACTTACATCATAGATCAAGGATTTCTTGTCTGAAATAAGCTGATGAGTCTACTTCGGGTTTGGCATTTATCAGGACCTTCTTGCACTGAAAGACAAGTACACCACAAGACCAGCACCAGAGGAAACAATCAATGACCCCACTAACCCAAAGCACTATTGGAGATTCCGTAAGTCAATACATCATTCCCCACTAACCCAAAGCACTATTGGAGTAAGGCATTTCAATAAGAAAAATTATTTTAAGGTTACTCTTGAAATGTTGCCTTCTTTTTAGGAAAAGCCTCCCATTCAATTTATTGACATGAGATGATAGCCATGTTCTAATTGTTGTATGGTCTGGTAGTCATGATGATAGATGAGTTGCATGATGTAGCCGCTGCCTGAAACTTAAACAGTTCAGCATGTGTTTGCTACTATCTACTCAACCATTTGATCTAGGCTCATCAAGAGAGGTGGCACAGTAGCTGAATTTAATATTTGGAGCATGATGCAATGCTAGCCTGTCAAATTTGAATGATTGAATAAACAATACCAAACTTTTAGGATACCATCATTTTCATATGGGCCACTGGCATAGCTTTCTATGCTAAAGTGGTATCTCTCAAGCTCCACATGTGATTTGCACTCCTGTTGTGAATTTAATCCGTAGAAGGCAATTCTTTTCCTTGGATCTAACTTCTCCCCAACATTTTCAGGTGTCCATGTGACGTTGGAGTCTCTGTTGGATGACAAGGACATCCAAACAACCATCAAGGACCTTGTCACAAGTAGCGGGAGGTCCTTCCCTGGAAAGAAGGCAGAAGGTGCCGACGAAAGCAGAGAGAAGCTATCTAAGGTGCAGTTGAATGGTAAAGCTTAGGAAAGGATTGCAATAACAGCTGAAAGCGACCACGACTAGAAGTAAATAGAATAAGGCGACAGATTGCATTACCATGTCGATTTGGGTGATGTTGTTTCTGCTAGGAAATTCTTACCCCTGTGAAGTTCGTACAACTCTGGAAATTAGAAGTATCATCTATCAAGTCAGCAAGTGAAATAATTCATCCAATTTTGGTTTTCATTCATAAATTTTCTTTGACGACCCAGTTATTTCTTGTTGGCGTATTTCTGCTTCAGCAAGCCATTGAAATGGCATCTTCTGCAGTTTGTGTTGTCCTAATCAACCAAAATCGGTGTCTGTGGTGCGTCGCAGATGAATATATGCTACTAGTTCTTTTAGTTTAATTTATCTGTCTATGGGAATAGATTCTGTTCCAGATTTGTGTTGCACTAGAACTTGTAGTGGGGACAGTTCCATTTATTTTGGTGCTACTACTAAGCAAAAGAAAAGGTCATGGCTATGCGTGGTTCTCCTCCAGCTGCTTTCCCTCATAGCCTCTACTTTTTTGGAGCTTGTTTATTTATGCCAAATGCCAATTCACAAGAACATTAGGTTTTCCTTGCTATCGATGTGATGGCCCAAAGTGTTGGTTACACCAAATGCCAATTCATAAACACATCCTTAGCAGCAACCCCCTTTGATTGATGCTGTGGTCCTGTGGGTGTGAAGGTTTCTTCCTAGATTTCCAACTGATTGGGCACTGCCATCTGAAAGGACAGCTTGGGCACTCTTTCTTGCTTCTGCAATTAGCATGCCCCTTTGTACTAATAGCATTGAAAAGGGTAAGCAACTGAACAAATGGACTTTGCTAGCTTCCCTGGCTCTGTGGCTCACAGTCACAGGTCAATCTTCTCTAGAATCTATCTAGAGTCTAAAGAGTTTTTTCTTTCCGGTAAGAAGTCTAAAAGATCTCTTTTTTTTTTTTCCTTTTGACGACTGGAATGAAGTCTAAAGTCTTTATTTTTCTTTCGGCCACAAGTCTAAAGCAGAGATATTTGAAGCTGAATGGGAATTGAAGGGGCAGAATGGACGTGCCATTCGCAATCAGTACTAATCTGTATCTTGCAATCTCCATGAAGTCTCGTGGTGGTACAAGTACAATGCAGCACATGTGTATGCTGTCCTCGTGAAAAGCTCCGAAAGGGCCTGGGCAGCTGATTACCTCGCTGAAATTGCACAGATGCAACTGAAAATTTTCTTTATAATAAACTACACCTCTCGTGTGCTGTGCCTCCTTTAACGACGTCGCTTTACAACACCAAACCCACTCTTTAATATAATCACTTAATAATCAGTGGTTACAATTCCACCTCCATCTTTTTTTTTGTTGTACTGTTTTTGGAGCAAACAGACTCATCTGACACTGACAATCGCAAAAAAAAAAAAAAAAAAAGACACTGACAGCACCGACCTTGGAGTCTTGGACTGCAGTAACCGAATGCATTCAAGTAACTGAAAACGAAGATCATCTGGCCGAAAAAAAGGCACTGCTCGTTTGCTCTTGCTGTCTTGCAGGCCCTGAATTTGGTGTTGGACGAGAAGGAAAGCGAGTTCCTCTTGTCTGCCACCGACTCCTCTCTACAGGCAGTTGATGTTGGCATCCACTGCTTTTTCTCAAAAAGAAGGCGTGATTAACCTTTTTTCTGCCATTCAATCATTCACTAAGATCGAGCATGATCACGTTCTAGATTCTGGAATAATGAATGAATGTCGCAATTCTCATGGTTTAGGTTGAAGGTTGAATTAAGAGCAAAGTAAGCATCCTACCACACCAACTAAACCATCAGTTTCTTCAGAATTCATATCATAATCATGTATGCTGCCGGTCAACGTTACAGGAGCCCAAGAATTTCTAAAATATTCGCTGTACAAAGAAGACCAAGGGGGTAAAAAAAAACATACTACATCCGTGTGTGTCGGGCTGTCGGCACGGCGATTTTGGCCTTTGCCGTCGTCGTGTATCTTGTGTTGTGAGCATGGGATTGCGATGAACTCGGATGCATGTCAAGGGGGTGGGTGGGTGGGTTCATGGGTACCCGGAGGCGAGGCAGTCCTCCCAGAACTTGCGGTCCTCCTCCTGCCGCTCCGCGGCGCGCTTCGGGTCCTCGGCGGCCTCCGGCGCCCGTGGGAGAGGAAGCGTCGTGATCGCGCCGCCGCGGGCCCCGGCCACTGCCATCTGCTCCCACCAGGCGCCGCTGCCCCTCCCGACCTTGTTCCTCCCCTCCTCCTCGTCGCAGGCAGCTTCGTCTTGTTCTTGGTAGCTGCTGTACTCGTTTCCCTCCACGCAGCTGCTGCACCCGTCGTCGTCCATCTCCGGCTCGTCGTCTTCGTGGCAGCACGCGCTGCTGCCGCAGGAGGAGAAGGAGGAGGCGCCGTGCGGGCGCGGGTGCGGGCACGACTCCGCGACGCTCTCGGTGTCACTGTCCTCCATGTTGTCGTCGGCCACGGCGTCGACGCGGGGCCTCGGGAGCAGCGCCAGCGGCGGCGGCGGGTGCACGGCGGAAGCCATGGCGTGGGACGGGCGCGGGGCGCGCACGCGGACTGCGGAGCGGTGGCCGTGGCGAGAGCGACATGGACAGACACCGCCAGTATTTATAGCTGACCACGCGCCGAATTCGCCAAGCGGGCGACGACTGCAAAACCCTTTTTTTTGGAATGGGAAAAAAGAACGACTGCAGAATCCTACTGCCGCAGATACGTATTAACTACCAGGAGCTTTATCAAAGCGCTCAAATCTCCTCTTATCTTCTTCGTCTACACCTAAAAAGACTCTAACATCATCGTATACGGTGATACCAGTCTTGATCTCTGCTCACGCATCCGTGTCCATACGAATCATCCTCCACTCAAGGCTTACATGTCCACATCCTACCGAGTTTCGATACGAAAATTGGATTCACATATCCGTGTCCGATACGAAGTCTCAGAGCTCATGCATCCACGTCCACATTCTCATCCATCGAGGTTCAGTTAAAAAATCATACCAGACGCAATGCACGTGTACATATATATAGTATATTATGATTTGCCAGGTTCCATATGAATTTATATCTAATTGAACTTCTCATAAATTAATTAAACGGCAAGAGTGATAGGTATTAGTTGTAATAACACAACTGTTTACTCACTTACTCACAATTTAAATTAGTTATGAGCAATTGGTTAGGTTTCTTATGGGTACAACTTGCGTGCCCATCAAGATAGATTCGCCACGTGTGCTTGCAATTATTTAAAAGTTATATTCCAAGAAGCAAAAGACGTTATTCAGTCGGTGGTATGGAACATATATATATATATATATATATATATATATATTTGCAACGAAACGAATTCATAATTTCAATTTTACAGAAATAGGTTGTGTTTATTGTGCGTTTAGAGG
This sequence comes from Saccharum hybrid cultivar R570, assembly GCA_038087645.1. Taxonomy (NCBI): domain Eukaryota; kingdom Viridiplantae; phylum Streptophyta; class Magnoliopsida; order Poales; family Poaceae; genus Saccharum; species Saccharum hybrid cultivar. The sequence goes on along the minus strand of JAQSUU010000809.1, from coordinate 3,227,906 downwards.
GATATAACGCGTCTGTACTATTGTGTGTTCAACTGCTCACTTTGCCTAAATTAATACGCCAAATAATTGAATAAACACCTGTATAGCTGGAGTAGGTATGTAGCATCAATTAGCAGAAGTTTCAGAGAGAGAACTACTATCACAGCAAGAAACACTCACCTAACTGATCGCCAAAAAAAAACAGAGAGAGAGAAAGAAAGAAACACTCACCTAACCTCGAAATTTTCATGTGAGTTGAGGATCGGTCGGATGCAGACCACGACGTACGATCGCTGAAACATGGAGGCGATGTGATGTTTAGAATGATTCTATGCTACGTATTCTAGAAACGGTAGTTTGACTAGCCTAAAGGTCGATTTTGTTGCAAAAGGTCACGCGGTATGTTGGGAGAAAGTGGCGTGAATCGTCCCACACTCCAAAGCGCCAAAAAAGAAATTAAAAAGAAATATATAAATATAATCGTGTGGAAGTGATAGCTCTGTATCTCTACAGAATTCATGCTCGCGCACGTGTTTTAGCTTTACTCCCTCGTGTCACATAAGAAAACTCACCGTTTTATATTTCCTTAAAAAAATCTCGCGCTTTATTAGGAACAAGGTTTAGTCAAACTTTGTAAACTCTAGATAAAAAAAACTCACCGTTTATATTTCCTTAATTAAAAAAATCTCACGCTTTATTAGGACAATGTTTCGTCAAACTTTGTAAACTATAGATAGACATCAATAAAAATTAAAATTATTTAGCTTCAAAGCATGTGCAAGCTATATGTATAGCCTTGTACTTCAAAATATTTGTGACCCCTAGGGTGGGTCTGGCCGTTCATGTACAACTCTTCGGATCTTATAGGACGTTGCTAAGGTGTGTTGTATTAAACTTTTTCTCTACCTTAATGCAAAGACGTTCAAACCTTTTACGTGATCGAAAAAAATATTTGTTAAATATTTTAGATTCAAAGGATTTTTTTTTCAAAAACATTGGTCAAAGATATACAACCGTGCAAAATCAAATTTGTCAAATGTTTCTGATAAAGGTACGTAGTAATTTTTATTTTCTCAAGAGAGTAGGACGACAAAAATCAATTGATAAGGGTTCATATTTGAGGCAAGTAGTACAGAGAAATTTTTATTTTGTATTTTATAAAATGTTTTAAAACAAGAAACACATATATCGTATATGAAACTTAAGGCACCTCAAGTAGTGAACCTAATTGTTTTTTTTTTGTTCAGCGTGTCTTAACCAAAATTCATTCAAAGATAGGAGCGTGAAGCAGGGTTTGGCGTAGTGGCAAAGCTAAAGCAAAAATAGAAAAGGGCCGGAAGGCTAGAGCGCATCTGCCTTGTGTGCGCATAGTTTTTGTTGAACAAGGAGTGTGTATAATATGGTGAAATTTTGATCATGGGCACGGATAATTTGACGATAACCTACAACTTTGCCCCTGCTTCGGTGCACATACGCAAAATTGATTGATGTGATATGATTTCCAATCCAAACATAAAGTTGGTTGATATGATTTCCAATCCAAACATAAAATTGGTTTGAAAAAAGTTGTCTTGACGACTTGACGTATACTGGTCTCGGCTTCTTTAATTATCGTCTGCCTCTTGTGTAATTAATGCTTATTATTAATTTCTTGTGAAAGAAAGAAAGAAATTAAAAAACTGGTTTGTTTGACGTGGGTTTTGGAATTAATATGTAGATAGATGTAAAGGCAAGCAAGGTACACAAAAGCACCAGATTGCAAAAAGAAAACAAAGAAAAAAAAAGATTTTGTCAAAAGCAGAGAAGAAAAGAAAAGCTAAGCACCGGCGGCACTAGGGCCGGGCCAGACCTGCTAGCTGACCAGCAGCTAGCCGTGCGTGTCGTCTGCACCGGCTTTGATCTAGAAGCGCTGACCCAACCCAATGCAAGAGAGGCCGCCGAGTTAGCACCCCTTCTAGAAGGTAGAAGGTAGCCTTTTTAATTTGTGATGGATCAGCTGGCAAGTGGCTGCATGCACGCGCCGCGTCTGTCTGTCTGGATGTCCCTTTCGACGACTCCTTAAGTTATGCGTATTTTCTTCCATGAAATACGTGCGTGCGTACGTACAGGTACAGGCCGGGGACGCCACGCCACGCCACCGCCGCCGTTTCTTGGTCGCCGGCCGGCCGGCGATTTTTCCAATGTCCTCCTCTTCAAGACGTAACGTACGTACTCTGTCTACTGCGGCACACGGTACTAGCTAAGCTAGCTCGGCATAGGACCTAATTAGGCACCCAACAACATAGACACATAGTACGTAATTGCATTAGAAAGCACCCAACAAGAGATTATGTTCAAATAGATACACACACACACACACAAATGGACACAATTTTAATGTTTAATATATTAATACAATATAGTCGCAAAGAAATTCGGCTGAATCGGTTCTTCCGATCAACGCCACCCACAAGGATGAATCAAATCACTGATCACCACCGAATAAGCCATGAAATTTCGGTTAACTAACCGTTTCTTGATTAAATCAGTTTCGGCGATATTTTATCCGCCCCAACCTCCCAGCTATACCTTCTTAATTAAGGTTTGAGCACATTACCACAGTACCCTACCCGTCTAGCATTCACACAGCAGCCTGCTGAGCAGACGCTGTGCCATGCTAATGCTACTGAGTCAAAGGCTCAAAGCTCACAAAACCTTCAGTCGAGAAAGCACAGGGCACGCGTGACCGCGGCAAAAACCAATTGCACTCAAGGAGTAGTAGGGTATAACAAGATCCAGGAAAACTTTCATAACTAGTTTTACATATTATAATCGCTACATCAGCGTATCAGGGCATTTGGTCTAGTGGTATGATTCTCGCTTTGGGTGCGAGAGGTTCCCGAGTTCGATTCTAGGAATGCCCCTTTTTTTGGTATTATATTATTTTGGTCTGCTTTTTTTTTTTAACACTTGTAATTTTTTTTGGTAACTCTGATACGAACTGTTCGAACCAGTAAACCGGCCTGCTCCAGCTAGCAGGCAAATCTAACTGTGCGTCTTGAGCAAACATCAGCTGGTGTGTATATATTCGACCAGGTCAGAACGCCGAACACAGAAAAGCCAACCGGATGGAATGATCCTTCTTGGAAATCTATATGTGATGAAGTATAAATATGGTCATTATAAAACTTTTTTTTTCCTTTCTTCTGACAGACAAATAATAACATGTAACTCAAACTCATCATGCAGCGTTGTGCACCAGTGCAAGCTCTATACACCGACTGTTACAAAAGAAAGATGCAAGTGCGTGGAAAACACAAAAATGGCATGAAACACTGTTTTTTTTATGAATAAGCTAGCAAACGTGCCCGTGCATTACAACGGGAGACATAACTTGCTGTGTATGATTTGTAGGTTGAAAATTTATCCAACAAACGTGTGACGCTATAACTCTTATATATGATCGAGCATCGGATTTTAAATAGTATTTGAGATTGCATCATATATTTAAATTTGTCTTTGCATTCATCTCTATACTTTGCCTGTGTTTAGCCTTTCGGTTCCTTTTTTTGTTACATGTTTTCTTTTCCTGTTTTTATTTTGTTGTGTTCAGTCTAAGTTCTTGTCCGTTTCGACTTCTAAGAAATTTGTTCAATAAAAACTTCATCATGTGTATGATTCGTCTGGAATCAGACCCCATACTATTGCTAGATGTGCACTGTTCTAACTCGTACATACATTGGAGACTTGGATATTTATCCAATAATTACATCAGGTGTTCCAATTTATTTTTGATTCATACTCTACAGATTGTATCATCCATTTCGATTCATTTTGGAATCAAACTTCACGCCATGTATGGCACGGTGCTCTAACGTCCATGACGGTTGAATTTAGTCATTTTGTTTTTTATATTTATAGGAGAAACAAAAAAAACAATCGCTTAGATGAACGGGTAACGTGTGAACGCTCCGTAAAATGCTCTCACGGATCGGACGGCACACGCTTGCAAGGATGAAAAAAAGAGAACACGTTATGACAAAAGAGAGAAAAAAAGTAAGGTGGATAAAAAAGATGACATAACCATAGTATTTTTTTCCTTTTCTATTTTTCTGATTATATTGTTCGGCTTTCCACTATAAAAAAACGGCCGGGCTCTGGTCTATTATGGAAGGTCCCAACATTTTCTGGGGGAAAGAAAGTTCCCAGCATTAAAAAAAGAAATCGGTCCCTATAATCTACCATATATATCCTGTCAAAGGAAAATAAATGCACAACATTGTCGTTAGATCTGAGAAATCTATTTAAATTAGGATTCCTACTCCATATCCATCTAGACACGAGCTATTCTAACTTGTACGTAAATAAAGAAAGCGGTGCAAAATAAGGAACATAACTCTTATCATTTTCTATTTATTATTAAGAGTTCTATTTAAAGTACTCAGGATCTAAGGAATCTATTTAGGTTATGATTCATATTCCATATTGGTCTAGACGCGAGCTATTCTAACTCATATGAGTACGGGTTATATATATAAGTTCGGACAAAAGAAACTCTCAATTGTTCGGTAGTTAGAGGAAGACGAAATAAAAAAAATAGATGGAAGAAGAAAAAGAGCCTGAAATTTTGCCTCTTTATTATTAGGTATAAATATAAATGTAAATATAGATTATGAAGACATCTTTTGAAAAAAAAAATCGGTCAAGATAGTTTGTCCTTGAGGGTGATACTAGCTAAAATTTTGCATGAATATAAACGTAAGTGCTTCTTGTTAATGAACAGGGCCGAGCCAAGGGCGCGAGCGGTGCATAGGACAGGGCCCATCATTTTTAGAGGCCCCAAATTCTAATGGATGTATCAGCTACTAGCCTACTACCAACCATCACTACTACAGTCGATAGTTTGTGTTGACGCAAAGATAGGGTTATCAGGTGCATGCAAACTGCTAGTGACTACTACCACCTAGGCCTAGCTTGAGGATCATGGATTAATTCAAGCTAGGTCTAAGTGGTAGTAGTCACCAGTAGGGGATCACTGGATCAATTCAAGCCCATAGCGTTAGGGGTCGTTTGGGAGAGCCTAGCTTCAGCTTCTTCAAAGATAATCACTCCCAACCAGCAAAATGTTCAAAATGTCAACTGATTTAGGTGGGCATCAGCAGAGAATCACTTCTCCATTTAACTACGAGCTGAGAGTAAAAAATCTGCTTCACCCTGCTCCCTGTTATATTCCGGAGGAGATCAGCAGAGAATCAATTCTCATCGGCTCCCAACCCTGCTCCCTCATAGAAATCCAATGGAATCCCTCCATCGGAAAATCAAGGAGCAGAGCTGAAGAATCAAGAGCGGAGCTCTCCCAAACGGGGCCTTAACTTTCCTAACGTATTAGCACCGAACACTTTCAGATATGGCATATGAGTCTATTGGAAAAAAAATGGCATATGAGTCTGGAATACAGAGCAAGACCCACACACGTCTACAGCCTGTGAATGCTACTAGGTAATTTTAATGTTTTCCTTCAATTTTGAATTATTCTACTATCCGTCGTAATAACATTATAGGAACTATTTCCTAAAAAAAACATTATAGGAACTAATGTTGTCTTCAAACAATCATTATATGACCATAATTATCCTTCATGTATAATAATTATCTGTACTGTTCCAGGAGATCAATACATGTGCAAGATATTTATGTACAATAATTATTATAATCCCATTTATCAAGAAATAAGACCTCATTCTATAGTTTGGTACAGGCCCCCCAAAATTTCCGGCTCAGCCCTGTTAATGAATCTAACCAATGAAAGATGATTGAACACAAGCCTGAGAGCACTAAAAGTTGGAGTACAAGTACACAAGTTCAATCCTAATTGTATGATACGGGGTAACAGTAACACACTGTTTATCTAGAATTTATTTGTAAAAATAAAAAGCAAGAAGAGTTTAAAAGTACAAACGTAATCTTCGCCAAAGTAAAAATACAAACGTAATTTTGCCGTCCAACGAGAAGTTAACCCTATGCACAAAAAGCATGCGAATTTTTTTTTGGAAATAATATTATTTTAATAAATAATTGTATAACTAGATGCTGTTTTTATAAAATCACAAAACTAGCATCCTGTCGGCTATTCAGCTACCGACAAGCTACGTGTCTCCTGAACTTGCTGCCTTACATGGAAACGGGAATCTAGTTGCGTACGTGTGTGTTCATTTTCTTATTTGCTTCATAAATTTTTCTGGTGATCCATATGTTAGCTAAAAAAATATACGTAGATTACATAAAATACTATGTATCGTTAGGAATATGTGATTGATTTTTTTTTTACATTTTTTCACCATTACTAAGTCATCAGAAAAAAAACATGCAAGTTAGCATCTCTTATGTGCGTTCACTCTGCAAGTTTTGTTCTTTTCGGTTGCAGGAGACTGTCTGGTGTCTGTACTCCCTCCCATGGCGTGTGTGCGCGTGTCCGCCACGCAGAGAAGGTGAAAGCAAGGTCACGTCACATGACTAAGCATGTGCCCTTTCTCTTCCTTCTTAATTAACTGGTTATAGTTTCCATGCATTTTAATTTGCATATATCATTGTACGTTTCTTTTATCCAATTGTCAAGCATTGAGAGGTTGCAAATACTTGTAATGGTACAAAAAAATCTGTCAAACAAAAAATTTGATAAAACATAAATACTCTCTCCATCCGAAAAAGAATGTAAATCTTTGTTATGAAATATCAACATTTATGTTTTCAAATATATTTCTTATGTATATTCCATGCTTTGTCTAATGATATTTATTATACATCACAAATAGTAGTACTCTTTAATATATATTTAATCAAACTTGATATTGTTTGAATCATTGGGACTATAATACGAGTCGCCTACGACATTTGGCTCGACTAAATGCTAGTTTCTGAAAATTTAGTTTGTGACGTGCTCTTTTTAAAATTTTAGGTTTTAAGCTAAAATAAAAAATCCAAACATTTCTCACTGCAAAACGATCCCATCAAAACAATATTTAGTTAAATTTAATATATTTCAATATTAAATTAGATTTACTATCTTTTTAAGAATTACACAGTATAACGCACGCACACTCACTCCTATGAATATATGCACATAAACTCTACCCCTAGAGCATCTTCGAAAGTTGAGCCAGCAAATCCTCAATATTGACGAAGTCATTACAGATGCCTCGTTGTCGACGGAAATGTCGCCTGCCACTGAAAGCACAAAAGCAATTAAATCCTGAAATATTCGCTCCCGCGAGGAGTCATAATCATTTGCATATTTACATTTGCATATTTACATATGAATGTTAAACTTTATATCAATAGTCATAATCATTTGCAAGATTTTAGATCTTCCACTATAGTCATATTCAAATTTTATTGATACAAGTTCTTACAAAATGAAACACGGTGTCCAGTTCCATCACTGCTCAACTGCCGCCTCCTTGCTGGATTCCAACGGATGGCATCTATGCCAAAATCACATGCAACAGGCACACTAGTATAATAGTAAATGCAAAGGTAAAAACTAGCTTTGTCAGAGGCTGAGGCTTATCGGCCACATGACAGCCAATTGGTCGGGCCTAGGCTAGTCGGCCCTTGGGATGCCGATATGGCTATCGGCACAAATTTGTTTGACGTGGCCATTCTCCGACTTAGGTGGCATGAGTAATCGGCATTCAGGACGCCGACATGCTCATATCGGCCAACCAATAGCCGATAAGTGTCCAATCGGCTTTCCAAGTGCCGATAGGCACCTATTCTTGCAAATTTTCTATAACATCATCTAGATTTGCAATTACTTATTAAAATAATATTATTTCAAAAAAAATTCAAGAGATTGCAAGCCCGAAGGACCTATTTGTAAGGAGGCAACAACACAGCCAAGGACTAGAATAGAAGGGAAACTCTGCAAGTCCGAAGGACCTGATTGTAATGGCTGTAACACATCTCAGGTATGAGGACTTATCTGTAAGCAGGCAGGGACTAGCGCGCAAAATTTCAAAAAGCTAAGCCTAAAACTGGAAGAAGTGCATAATAAAAGCCTGAAGGACCTGTTTGTAACGCTTCCAAGGACCAGGAGGATCTATCTGTAAGCAGGCAGGGGCCTGTTTGTAACGCATCCAAGCGGCAGGAGGACCTATCTGTAAGTAGGCAGGGATCGGCGTGCAAAATCTCAAAAAAAAAAAGATCATTTCTCGATTTATGCATGTCATCCCTGCACTAGGTCATGCTAATCTTCTCTGTTATTGGGTGTCTCCGAAGAGACGACACAGGTGGTGCGCTCGCACCTATAAGCTGGTTTCAGCGTTGCTGCGCTTCCTAGGAGCTGCTAAACAACGTCGCTCCCTCCTGCTCCGTGGGCTGCGTTGTTTCTACCGGCCCACTGAATTCATGGGCCTCTTTCTTGTACCGCCTTGCCTTGTCTGTGTTTGTTTTTTTTTTCTATTTCTTTTCTTTTTTTAATAAATGTATATATAAATAGTTGATCAATCAATATGCATGGCATTTGCTAAAATAAAATCCACATATGCATGGCAGCCCACGGCAGAAACATGAAACGTACATGCAGATGGTGTACGTGCATGCATTTTGCATTGCACGTAGGATCGGAAGAACTGAACTGCCCGTTGTCGTTGTCGCTGTACGTACGTGAACAAGGGAGTTTCTGACTGGCCGGGCGGGCGTTGTATATATGGTCTGGGCTGTCGAGCGAGTAAGCAACCTTGTACGAGGACGTACGTACAACAAGCATAATAATGCACGATGTACCGGGCCCCCGGGGCGTTGGACACACACGCACTTGCATCGTGCGCTCGATCGTATCGTATCGTATCGAATATTCGAATGTGCATGCATGATCAATCAATCAAGGCGACCGTTCCAACTGAATAATACGGAGTACAATGCAATGCCGGCGTCCGGAGACCGGACGGTGTCGGTGCCCGGCACGGGCGGCCTGTCACCCATGACCATTGCTTTGCATCATCCTTTGCTCGCCCGGGCGGTTAGGTGGTAGTGAATCACGCACCCCGGCCTGCTGTTCACGCAGACGTGCACACAGGGACAGTGCGAAACCACGTGCGTCGTGGCATCTTCTAATATACAATCGGCTTTCCTAGCTGCCTGGACGCGGCTCCCGTTCGCAAACCCGCCTGGCCTATCATGTAAAATCGAATAGAATTGCGTCCACACAGTGCTCTTCTCCTCGTTCCTCACCGTGTCCCGTCCCCCCACCACATCCCGGTCTCAAAGAGCACAAAACACTTAAGTGCAACATCGCAAATTATGTAAGCTATGTAGTGCAACATCAGAATATAAATACTGCAACATCGCAAAACTATGTGCTGCAACATCGCAAATTATATAAGCTAGTGCAATATCGGAATATAAATACTGCAACATCGCAAATTATGTACTGTAACATCGAAAAATATATGCTGCAACATCGAAAAATATGTGTTGCAACATCTCAAACAATAGTACTGCAACATTGCAAAATCAATCATGAAACGTAAGAATGGAAATATCTCAAATCACCTTTTAGTGTTGCAACATTTGAAAAATGTAATTTCAACAATTAAAATTGCTTGCCACAACAAGTAGAAAAAAAGTTAAAACTCACAAGTTGCAACATTTGGGGGGAAAATACAATTCCAACATTATAACTCCCTTTCTGCAACACATGAATCACCTATTTGCAACATTCGAAAACCATCTGTTACAACATCCCAAAAATCCCTTGCAATACGGAGAAAACAGCAAGGTGTACAAACAACAAGGGGATGGGTTTGAGGAGCAGGCTGCTCCAGCCCCTGGCCCATCACCTTCGAGCTCGCTGGAGGGAGGAGGAAATATAACCCCAGAACTCGCCGGAACCCTAGCCACCGCCGCGTCCCTCAGATCCGGAGGATGAGGAGGAGAGCTCAGATCGAAAGGACGACCGACCTACCTCGTCGAATCCACCGTCGTCGTCCTCGTCTCCGGTGGGGGGAGCGGGAGCCAGGTCGCTGGGGCGCGGGGTAGCAATGGAGGTTGTGGAGGGGGAGGGAGGGAGTGCGGACAGGCAGGGGCGGCAGCGAGCTAGGCACGGGCACGACGTCCATCCCGGGGGCGCTAGCAGGCCCGGAGCACGGCGCGGACAGAGCGGCAGTGAGTTGGGCGCGGGCGCGGCGTCCATCTCGAGGGCGCTAGCAGGCCCAGAGCGTGGCGCGGACGGGGCGTCAGTGAGTTGGGCGCGGGCGCGGCGTAGAATAGGAGAGGCGCGAGCGCTGCGAGAGTGAGCGGTCAAGGAAAGGATAAGGCGGCATGCGGCACAGGTGGGTTGGGTTCGGGCGGGTCGGGTCTGTCCGTCCGTCTGGACGGCCACTGTGTATTATTATCATCTAATAATTGCCTTATTTGCCTGATGTGCACGCGAGCAGGCCGATAGTAATATATAAGGGCGTTCCCAAACGGATGTCAAAGTTGTAAGCTTAAAGTTACCCAACCAGAAACAGGCCTTGCAATGATCTCGCTTAAAGTTAGCTATAAATCAATTTTTTGAATCATTAAATAATATAAAAAGCAAGAGACTAGCATAGACTCAAAAGATACTAGTTTCGCATGTTTTATGAAGCATTCTTCTTTCATAGCTTGATATTCATCGGATTTGTTTGCTGCGATCTCTTTTCCCTTAGTCTAATCATCTTAGAGCCGGGGCTAGTTTATATTAGAGACGTCCACAGTGGGAAACCGTGTGCATGGTAGTACGTATGATCGACCTCAACTTGATCAAAAGATTCAGCATACAGGGATCTTTTTTACTTACTTACCATTCCTATTCGTTCTTGCAGCGAGCGATCCCCTAACTTGCCAGCACCCGGCCTTATGTTGTCTCTTTTACGTTCTTGTATTGGACTAGACAAGTTCTTCTTTATCGACAATATTTAGGGCCTATTTGATACAACTTCAGTTTTCCGAGAGCACTTAATTAACATGCCTTCAATTCCGAGATCTAGAATTTTCAGAGCTAGAGTTGTAGCCTTGAGAGCAAACGTACTCACCCTCTCTTTCTCTCGAATGTGTCGCAGCATGCAGGGAAAGAGCCGTATTGGAGACGGCGCCGCTTCTCCACGGCCGCAGACTTCAGCTTCAGTCATATTTCGCTCTCGCTACGACTATTATACTGTGTTGTTTGGTTCTGCAGTTGGGACAGGAACGTTAACGTAAAACGAGTAACGGTGGTGCAAGAGAAGACAAGATTTGTTTGGTTGGCTTCTTAAATGCCGACGGGACCTGAGGAATCAGAATAGATAGCGCTCGGTGGTGACCGGTAATGAAGCTGTATGGACTGGTATCCATTAATTCGCGGTGTGATTGATTGCAGTTCGGTCCAATTAACGAAACGCCAAGCATAGGAACTTACGCTCTCTTTGGATCCCCGGTTTTTAAGAATCTGATTTTTAAAAATTGAGTCCAAAAAGCTGTTAATCTTCAGCGTTTGCTAGTTTCTTATGACCCTGTGAGCAATAAATGAAGACAGATTCTTAAAAACCGGGCATGCAAACACCCATTTATTTGTGTTGTGAACTGATTACAGGCCTTTTGGCCCCCAACAAACAACACCTAAGAGGGAATGGATCGGATGGTGTACAGTTGTTAGCTAGCTAGAGATATCAGAGACGACGTTGTACCTACGAATTGTAGAGATAAATAAATAAACCCTTCTCTGGTGGATAAGTGTAAAGTGTCGTTCAAGAAAGAGACGAAGAAGTGGGAGACAAACAGCGGAAACAAGAGAAATGACGGACAGCTCTGAAAGTTGAAGCATACAATCAAAGGCTACTAATGGCACGGCTGTGCTTCACTTCTACGGAGAAATCGATCGACACAGTCATGCCGGCCGAACTCGCAGATTCATGTCTGCATCGTCAGACGACATGCATGATACAGGACCGGACCTTTACGTTGGAGTATTTTCAGATGGATGATAGATGACAGCCTGGAAACGCTCTCAGCTCGTTTATTACAAGGTTCAGCAGCCACCCGTTTCGAAGAGATTAGATTACATTAGATATACATGCAGCAGATATTTTTCTAGTTTAATTTGTTGTGGCTGCCGCCTGCTGGGGGAATTCACACTGGAACACTTGGTCCAGCGCCACGAAAACGCACAAAAGTCTGCCACATTAGACCCGATGTAACTTGTTACTTACACAATGAAATATTCTCTTGATATTATTGTGTTTATTAGATAGTACATATAGATGTTAATATGTTTTTTTTTGATAAATTTCGTTCATAAAGATTCAACGTACAAGTTTGATTTAGATACCTTATAATTTTTGTTGACGCAGATTTTGATCACACAACAGTTAGGACTTGATCTTCTCGGCTTATTAGGCTGGTCTCCCCATCCGCCCACGGGCACCCAGCCAAAACCGTCTGGCTAGGCCGGTTTCTTCTATTGCCGCATAGTCACCAGCATAAACCGGTCTGGCCGGACCGGATCGGTTTTCTCTGAACTTTGCAATTTTGGCCTTAATTTGATCCTTTGATTTTCTCTTTTTTTTTTCTAGTCCGACTTTTGACGTTCCAAGCTCATCATGTCTTGCTGTCAACAGACTTGAAGAGGAGAGAGCATGTAGCGGTCGAGATCACGCACGATAATTTATCAATACCATGCATTTAGGTGGGCATTCTCTCTCTCCCCGTGACAGTTCAAAAATAATCCAACACGTCTGTATTGCGATTAAAAAATGATAATAATCTGATCAATACGCTAATATTATATCTAATAATCCACTCTCTCTCTCTCTCTATATATATTATATTGTTGCGGCGATCTAGAGGGTGCCAGGGTGGTAATATATGGGTTTAGCTCCACGAGGCCACGACATTTGAAGTTTTGATCTACACAACATGTACAGTATGTTAATTATTAAATAGCCACGCGCGCATCGCGAGCACATGCACTGACAAAGTCACGGCAGGCACTCTTACAGCTTGAGCTCGATCGTGTTGTGTGGCCGCAGATGCAGATCCGACTGGAAGGGAGGGAGACTGGCCGGGAGAGGGAGGCGCACGACTACTTTAAAAGCCGACGCCGGGCTGCTCCGCCCTGCTCGCCGGTCGCCGCCGCAGATCCATTACTACTTTAAAAGCTAGCTGTTCATCGATCAGGGGATCGATCGATCGGAGTTGCAAGCCGGAGCTAGCTAGCTGCTTTTTATTTGAAGATGCTCTTCAGAGCAGTGCAGCACGCCCTCCGGTATGAGATTATATATGACTGTGATCGACGACCTCAACTTGCATCGTTTGTTCTTGGATCGAGATCGACAACTAGCAAGGACGTTGTTGCTTGTTTTTCATTCGTTCTTGCAGGCACTGGGTTCTTCAATTCGATGAGACTCACTTTAATAAGAGCGGTGTGTGTGGATTGTGGTGGTGTGGTGTATCTATCGCAGGCAGGGAAAGAGTCGAGCAGGGGCGCCGGTGGCCCTGCTGCCCGGCGTCGGCGTCGTCGTCGCCGCCGGCCGCTTCTCCACGACCACAGCAGACGACTCGCAAAGGATGGCCGGGAAGGTGGCCCTGATCACGGGCGCCGCGAGCGGCATCGGTGCGGCGACGGCGCGGGAGTTCGTCCGCCACGGCGCCAAGGTGGTCCTAGCGGACGTCCAGGACGACCAGGGCCACGCGCTGGCCGTGGAGCTGGGCGCCTCCGCAGCCAGCTACACCCGCTGCGACGTCACGGACGAGTCCCAGGTGTCGGCCGCCGTGGACCTGGCCGTGGCGCGGCACGGCGCGCTGGACGTCGCCTTCTGGAACGCCGGGGTCGTGGGTTCCCTGTCCCGCCCGGCGCTGGGCGCGCTGGACCTCGCCGACTTCGACCGCGTCATGGCGGTCAACGCGCGGGGCGTGGTGGCGGGCGTCAAGCACGCCGCGAGGGTCATGGCGCCGCGCAGCAGGGGTAGCATCATCTGCACGGCCAGCATCGCCGGCGTGCTCGGCTCCGTCACGCCCCACCCTTACAGCGTGTCGAAGGCGGCCGTGGTGGGCCTCGTGCGCGCCGTCGCGGGGGAGCTCGCTCGCTCCGGCGTGCGCGTCAACGCCGTCTCGCCTAACTATATCGCTACGCCGCTCGTCATGCGTATCCTGCAGGAGTGGTACCCGGAACGGAGCGCCGACGAGCATAGGCTCATCGTGGAGAAGAGCATCAACGAGATGGAAGGCGTCGTGCTCCAGGCGGAAGATGTCGCCAGGGCGGCGCTGTACCTGGCGTCCGACGAGTCCAAGTACGTCAACGGCCACAACCTCGTCGTCGATGGCGGGTTCACGGTGGGGAAGGTGCCCAACATGCCGCCATTTGCGCAGTGAGCTGTAGCGAATAATGGATCGGAGGGCTGCATTCGCGTCTTGTTTCGTGAACAAAAACTTTTGAATAAGCTGTCTCTTGCGTATGTACCGGAACAAAAACCCAGCAGCATTCGCCATTCTCTCGATCGGTTCTTCAGCATTTGAATTGAAACGCCGTATCACGCCATTTGTAGCGACCATGCAATGTTCCCCTTCTCACCTAGGACCATGAACTTCTTTTACGCTTCTGGGTCCATTAAACCATATATGGGCATGTTTGCGACCGTGTTCCCTATGGCGGCGGCGAAAAGAAGCAATCACGCCAAACGGGTCGCGAGTGGTGCGATGATTCTTCTCACCGCATACGACAACGAGACCGCAAAAATGACCTAGCTCTTGCGTTTTTTTGTGCCGCGGTGCAATGGCCGCAGTACCAAACACGCTCTAGGTCTGCATCCTATCTTCTGCCGTCCAAAGTAGGTCGCGTAAGACTCTATTGTCTACATACTAACATCTAATGTGGGAGGATATGGTCGTGCGTGGCGCCATAGTGGCGTGCGTCCATGCGTGTATTATGGTTGCTCGTTGTTTTTGTTTTTTTTTTAGGAACGGTTGCGCGTTGCTGTAACTTGTATTACGTACGTAGTATAGTCGGTTACAATAAAAGAAAGGAAAACCCCAACCAAACACGAGTTAAGGCAGAACAACAGAGAGGCCCATGTGGCTCTAGTGAGCGGGCCGCTGGAAACAATCCAGCCCACGGGCGCCTCCGCTCGGTCCCCTACGCTGCGATGCGAAACGAGAGTAGCACCACCTCGGAAGCGCAGGAACGTAAACACCAGCTTATAGTCGCGAGCGCACCAGCTGCGTCGTCTCTTCGGAGACTTCCGATAAAATTGGAACGATACCCATTTATTATTTTATCTAAATATATTCATGTGTGATCTAGTTTTGAAGGATTTATTGAGACGACTGGTCAGCAAGATTCTCTCCTCTATACTTAATTATTTCGTACCCATTCATCCTCTATCCACTCCTCTATACTTAATTATTTCGTACTCATTCATCCTCTATCCACTGTAGGGACGACTGGTCAGCAATATTCTCTCCTCTATACTTAATTATTTCGTACCCATTCATTCTCTATCCACTCCTCTATACTTAATTATTTCGTACCCATTTATCCTCTATCCACTGTGGGACCCATTTGTCACTTTATCTTTGAAGGATTTATTGAGACGAATTTAAATATATTCATGTGTGATCTAGTTTTGAAGGATTTATTGAGACGAATTTAATGGTGCAATCGAAATTTAATTTGGATTTTTGGTTTGTGAGTTATAACATTTTTTCCTTTGTTTAGCTAGTGGCGCCCGTCACTATTGAGTATAGAGTAAGCACAGTACCACTCTAAATATAGAGTGAGAGAAAGGATAGAGTATCGTTTTAGAGTACCCAGTGCAGTAGTTTTTACTCTATATTCATACTCTATATCACTGCAGCTAGTCTTAGCATGCCCTGCGCAAGGATGACACGCACAAATCGAGAAATTGTTCAAATTTTTTTTGAGAATTTGCGCGTGGGTCCCTGCCTGCTTGCAGATAGGTCCTCCTGGTGCTTGGATGTGTTACAAACAGGTCCCTGCCTGCTTACAGGTTGGTCCTTCAGGCTTCCAGGCTTTTCTTATGCACTTCTGACAGTTTCAGGATTTTGCGCGCCGGTCCCTGCCTTCTTACAGATAGATCCTCCTGTTCCTTGGATGCGTTACAAAAAGGTCTTTACAGTTTCAGGCTTACGTGTTTTTTTAGTTTGTACTCCAACTTTTGAAGGTCTTTACAGTCTGGTCCTGCTCTTGCTACTGGGTTTACATGGCTCTGTATGCAACCCTGCATCTTTCCCTCTTCATGCTTTTTACTACGAACAGCTTCTAGATAAACAGTGTGCAAAACTGCAAGTACCCAGGATCATACAGTTAGACTCATTAACTGCAAGCACTTGCGTGTATTCACATAGATTTTGCCTACTGTCATGCGAAAGAAGAAACCATCGTGTGTTCATATAGATTTTGACCAGTATCGTCCGAAAGGAGAAAAACCCCTAAGCGAGTTATAAAAAACTTGAGCGATTTTTGCTTTTCTGAGAAATTTGGTTGACAATTGATTCATAAAAAAGGCAATGGTTCAGGCCGATGCCATTGCATCTTCCTTTATAACACGCGGTGTGCGCTGCATGACAAATTTAAGTTACATGTTATTATTTGTCTGTCCAAAGAAAGAACATTTACCAACTTAGCGTAGCTCGGTTGGTTGGGTTTCTTGTTGAGGAATCTATTCTTCCATCCCGAGTTTAAGTCCTCGGCTTGGGATTTAATGGCGTTATTCTTTCAACGTAGGTGACGTACTCATCGACAACGTCCCGAGATCTGTCGGCTCGGTTTTAGCTTTGCGGAGGTGTTAATAGGGTAAGACGTGTGTGCCTACATTTATAGTGGTGAGTATTGAGTGCACATATACAAGTGTCAGTGTCTATATTGTGATTCCGAAAAAATACGCATTTCAAGCATGCGACGTACACAAAGGATGGAAATTCATCCTTCTGTTGGCAAATTCAGGGGCTAAAGTTTAGGGGTGTCACATCGGGTGTCATATGGAGGTATCACATGGAGATGTTCGGATAGTAATAATAAAACAAATTACAAAAGTCCTCACGAATCCGTGAGACGAATTTATTAAGCCTAATTAGTCCGTCATTAGCACTTGTTTGCTGTAGCTTTACTGTAGCACAATGTTGTCAAATCATGGACTAATTAGACTTAAAAAAATTCGTCTCGCAAAGTAGTCGCAATTTGTACAATTAGTTATTTTTTAATCTATATTTAATACTACATGCATGTGTCCAAACATCTAATGTGATAAGGGCTAAACTTTGGAGGAATGAACTAAACAAGACTTATTGTTTTGTCAACATAAACTAGTATAGGACGAACATAGAAGTAACCCTTTCAACTCTTTCTTCCTTGATGTTGTTACCATGGTAAGGTTATACGGAAGGGTTATAATCCTTAGTAAATAGTTAACATAAAATCTACTATAACTCTTTTTGAGATATAAAGTTGATTGAAAATAAAATTTATCTCAAAATTATAGAGTTTAGTGAGACCTGCAAGTGCAATATTAGGCCAATCTTAGTGGAGAGTTTCATTTCGTTGTTTCCAAGACTGCCACATCATATAGAATGAAATAAAACTTGGATGAAACAACCACTCTCAATGGAAAGTTTCATTCCATTGTTTCATATACATTTAATTCTATGACTCATAGCGAGTTGGTAACTGTGCCAAGAGAGTTTCATTACCATGAAACTCAATTCTTCTCTCTCTTCATTAAAATGTTGCCATATCATCAAAAGTGCATATGTGTGAGGCTATTAAATGCAAATGAAACTCTAGTGAAACTCCTGCTGAGATCCGGAGTAGTTGACAACATTTTGACTTGAGGTCATTTAATGGGTCCAAATATTCATTACAAGCTATCAGATTTAAAAAATCAATTTTCTAAACTATGCAAACAATTTCGGATGTGGACATGATCTATACCAGAGTTGCGCCCCTCGACGTACTACTTTATAGTGGAAAATATTTGATTATTTGAGACAGTGTTGCCATAAGTCTTCCATACCAAATATAAAACGCTTACGTCGTCATAGACAAGGTCACAAAACAGAGGATAGCTGCAGGGATCTGAACTCTGGAGCGGGTTGCTATCTTCGGGAATCGGGAAAAAGGATAGTGGCACGAGAGGATGAGGATGGAGTGTGGATAGATGCGCGCCGACTTGTCTCGCCCCCACCCATATTGACCCATCGGCCGTGCCGTGCCGTGCCGTGCGTGCCTGTGCACCGGCCGGACTGCAACGGGTAAAGCTTGGCTGCGTGTGCGTCGCCGTTGGGCTATACCCGGCCGGCAAAGCTGAAGACCAACACTCAGCAGGGGTAGCTAGCTAGTAGGGCGCGGTTGCAGCATGTTCCGAGCCGTGCAGCGCGTTGTCAGGGCCAGCGGGAGGACCCGGGCCGACCCAGCCGCCGCGCCCGCCTTCCTCCTCAGACGCTGCTTCTCCGCGGCGCCACAGAGCCGAGCTCCATCTCACCGAGCTAGCTAGCAGTAGCCAGCCACCTCCTGGAGGCTGGAATCCTTCGTCTCGCATCGCATGCCACGCTCATGTTTGATTTCTTCGTCCGTCCGTCCCTCCGTCGCTAGGCTGCCTGGAAAGGTGGCGCTGATCACCGGCGGCGCGAGCGGCATCGGCAGGGCGACGGCGGCGGAGTTCGTCCGGCACGGCGCCAAGGTCATCCTCGCGGACGTCCAGGACGACCTGGGCCGCGCCGTCGCCGCAGAGCTGCGTGGCGGTCCGGACCCTGACGCCGACGCCGCCGCCGTCTGCCACTACACCCGCTGCGACGTGGCAGACGAGGCGCAGGTCGCGGCGGCGGCGGACCTGGCCGTGGCGCTCCACGGCCGCCTCGACGTGATGTTCAGCAACGCCGGGGTCAGCGGCAGCCTTACACCCGTCCCCGTGTCCGCGCTGGACCTGGCCGACTTCGACCGCGTCATGGCGGTGAACGCCCGCGCGGCGGTGGCGGGCGTCAAGCACAACGCGCGCGTCATGGTGCCTCGCCGCGCGGGGAGCGTCATCTGCACGGCCAGCGTCGCGGGGGTGCTGGGCGGCGTCGCGTTCCCGCCCTACAGCGTCTCCAAAGCCGCCGTGCTGGGCCTCGTGCGCGCCGTCGCCGGGGAGCTCGCGCGGTCCGGCGTCCGGGTCAACGCCATCTCGCCTACTTACATCCCGACGCCGCTCGTCATGGGCGCCATGGCCGAGTGGTTCCCCGGGGTCACCGTCGAGGAGCGTAAGCGGATCGTGGAGAAGGACATGAACGAGATGGAGGGACCGGTGCTTGTGGTGGAGGACGTGGCCAGGGCGGCGCTGTACCTGGCGTCCGAGGACTCCAAGTATGTGAATGGCCACAACCTCGTCGTTGACGGCGGCTTCACGGTGGGGAAGGTGCCCAACATGCCGCTGCTTGGACACTGACATGTTTGCCAATCGAGGGCTCGAGGCACGGTGAATGGCTTTCTCTTCAGCAAAATGTTTGTTTGTTTTTTCCTTTTTGCTATTGGAAAACTTAAATAAACTTCAAATAACTTCTTTGCCTGTTTTTTTTTCTTCCAAATATTAATGGAGAATAGACCGAGCCGACTGATCTTGAGATTGATAAAATCACCCTGTTGTGCATTGCTAGCTAGTTCTACTATTTCTAGTTCTTCCACAACCTCTATTTCTTCTTCTACTTCTGCTTGTTCTTGTACAAAAGGTTGATTTTTGACAATGGTGGTACAGTTGGCGTAGGAGCATGAGAAACAAATTATTTTAAGGTCCTGGTCCTCTCCATTGTGCATCTGTACACACACAAAAAAATCGATTTAATCAACTAATAATTCATGGAATTTTTAGATTGGGAAGCTCAACACTAAAATAGAGCATGGACTTCAGGTGTGGGGAATTTACCTGTTTAAAAATGGCCTCAGGTTAGGCGCTTGGTTGCTAGCTTGCTGCCAAGTGGCAACGGTGAACGACTGAACGATCGATGAATGAGGACGCCCCCAGCCGGCCAGGCAGCCTGCCCTGCACAGCTATTCCCTGTGCCCCTGCTTCTGCTTGGGGCCGCAGCCATCCAGGCCAGCGCCTACGCCCCAGGCGGCTAGGCGGCCAGCCTTGCAAGGCCACGCCCCTGCCCACGGTGCCCAGCGCATGCGCAGCTGTGGGCTACGCCCCCGCGGCCAAGAGACCGAGATGGTGCTTGGCGATGCCCCTTATCCTCGAGTCTCGTGGCTGGTGACGGCGTGACGCGGTGACGGCCACCGAGCACAGATAAGCAGCGACTAGGGTTCAGCAGGGATGGGGAGAGAAAGGAACGAGAGAGAATCCAAGAAAGGAGGAAGTAGCGCACTGCACATGAGGCAGAATCGGTGAAAGTCTTGATTTTGTCTTGGTATTTGAGTGCTTAGGTGGACTGACATGTTTCATGTGAGATGAACATATATATACTTAGTCCACAAGTAGACTAGCATGAGTAGCTAATAGAGGCCATGGAGGAGAGATACACATGATGAAAAGTGGTCGATTAGTGAAGGGTTGGAGAAGCTTATGACATATGAGACATGACATAGTCTCATGTGGCTAGGTAGAGAAGATCCAGATGAGACTTGGTTGTGAAGGACCATGTTGCAAGATTGAAGGGCAAGTTAGATACTCGGGTGCGATGGACCGTCGAGGCGGTGAAGCGCGAGTAGAGGGCTTGGCGCCGATAGACCAAGACAATGGTGAAGAGCAAACAACGCTGCGATTGGTGAACCAATAAGATCATGTGAAGCTATCAAGTGGATGATATCATTCATGAAAGATCAGACCAAACGTACGCGTCGTGCCGTATGCTACTTCACTTAGGGACAGTCTAGTGAGGGGTGTGCTAGTTCTAATTGGGCGACATTCACCTAGGCATAGATCTGCGCTGATCATGGTGGACTTGTGGGTACAGATGTACACACTCCACAGAGTTAAAACTATACGTATAGCCACGATTCTTTAATTGGTTAGGATCGGTTCCTGTGATCTGTTTCAGCCCTTTAACTTCTCTTGTGCCTCTTCTCTGCCCTGAATATAAGTCCGGTTTGAGGCCGTTGATACAAGGGCGTGAGGAGGCCACACGCCTCACCGCTTAGACTAACACTAGTACAGGATTTCTTTTAGGTGGCGTTGAGCTTTTTTTTATTGGAGGTAGACACACTTTTTGCCCGCCTCCATTGTTCCCGGCGTGGCTAGCCTCGGCCGGCCACCCAAAGGCCCGCCTCGGTTAAATGTTAATGGAGGCGGTCACCTTAAAAGGGCCGCCTCCGCTAATGCATATTAACGGAGGCGGTTGTCTAAAGACGCCCGCCTCCATACAACCATTTCTGGAGGCGGGCACACTATAATGCCCGCCTCCAAAAAGGCCGAGGCCCAACAGGCCCAGCGAGGCCCGATAACCGTCTTCAACAAATATAAATACAACGATTTAGGGTTTCTCATTCACCACTCCTCAACCTGAGACCGAGCACGAGCGGCGTCCTTCCCCTCCGCGAGCACGACTCCTCCCACTGCCGAGCGGCGTCCTTCCCCTCGTGAGCGCGACACCTCCCACTACCGCACGAGTCTGACCAGCGCCCCCTCCCTCACCCGCACTCACTCCCTCTCTCCGCCCTCCTCCCCCACGCGTCCCTCACTCTTCCTCCTCTCTCTTCTTCAACTGTCGGCGACGGAGCAGCAGCAGCGGTCGGTGGCGGGCGGATAAGTAGTGGCCGACGAGTGCAGTAGCAGCGGCAGGCAGGCCGGCGGTGAGCGTCCCCTCCCTCCCTCCGGCGCGGAGGGGTCGGCGCGCAGGGGTCGGATCTGGGCGGCGGCGCGGCCCCCGGTGCCCTCCTCCCTCTCCCCCGGTGCGGCGAGCAGCCCGCGGCCCCCTCGTCCTCCTGGCGGCGCGAGGCCCTCTCGTCCTCTCAGCGGCTGTTCTCCGGCGCGGGCGTCTCCGAGCAGGGGCCGCGCGGATCTAGCGCGGGGCCGCGCGATCTTCTCCTCTGAGGCTCAGGAGCGGCGGATCCGACACTGGTGGAGCAGATCCGGCTAGCGGTGTGAAAAGGCCAGATCCAGTGGGAGCGCGGCGCCAGTACACCGGATCCGGTGGTGGTGTGGCGTGGGGACGCCGGATTCGGTGCGGCACGACGCGCGGCGGCGCATGGGGAGGCGGCGGCGGGGCCTGTGCGGGGTAGGCGGGCTCACCAGTGGGCTCCGAACGGGCTCGCCGGTGGGCTTTCGGTTTTTTTTATTTTTTTTAAATGATTTATGGAGGCAGACAAAGCAACCGCCTCCATTAATCTCCATTAACCGAGGCCTTTGATTGGAGACGGTTGCAAAGCCCTCCTCCATTAATCGATTTTGCCCGCCTCCGTAATGATTTGTGTAGTAGTGTAAGAGAATGAGGGTGTTGTTAGAGAAGGTGAGTGATGATATGAGATGTGGAGTGGATGGTGAGAATGAGTGTATGGGTTGGTTTTGAAGAGATATATTATATTACTTGTGCTTTTCAAACTAAATCCAACCTAGTAGGATCACCAGATCCCTTATTTTATATTTTCCACTAAAGCTCATTGGCGCTGACCATGTGCTGCACACATCTAGTGGTGTGCGTAATTCTTGACCTTCGGTGGTGATCAGAATTGTAGTTGGTTTTGTCCACACTCAAGGATGTCTTTGCATTGGAGATTTGTCAAGCTTCGCTACTACGATTAGGATAGTGACATATTTTTTATTTTAGCCCCAAGGGCTTGTATTCAAACTATTGTGTAAAACCCTGATTTATGTACTCTTGTATTTTATGGCAATATATTCAGTTGGAAATTGGATATCCGTGACAGCCAAGATATATTGGGACTATCATAGAGGGGTAAAAGAGTCGGAATTTCT
Organism: Saccharum hybrid cultivar R570; assembly: GCA_038087645.1. Taxonomy (NCBI): domain Eukaryota; kingdom Viridiplantae; phylum Streptophyta; class Magnoliopsida; order Poales; family Poaceae; genus Saccharum; species Saccharum hybrid cultivar. Next base: position 3,205,050 of record JAQSUU010000809.1, on the reverse strand, counting down.
GTTTTGAAAATTTTGATTAGTTTCATTGCTAGCTCATGAGTTACACATTTCAGAGTCACACATTCAACATTGTCGATCCAACCAACTCTGCTCATCCTGTAGGCTTATAGCTTGCTATATATATATATATATATATATATATATATATATATATATATATATATATATATATATATATATATATATATATATATTATAGTTTCTCACTACTTGTGCATACATTGTTTGTTCAGACTTTGTTATGCCACTTCTTTCATACTGAATAATGTTGTGGCCAATCAAATAAGTTGATATTTTGGAGCAAACTGAAACAAGTTGAATACTTGTTTTTATGGGTGCTAGATATTATGCAAAAATATTACGCAAGAGTATGTTTTAGAGATCAACACAGAGACCACAAAGTTATGATTAGCATGGCCAAGGCATGTATGAGGGTGGCCTTATTCTCGGTGGCTGCGAGCGTGGCTGCGAGAGTCGTGTATGAACCATGACACAAGACGCAAGGGTGGCTCCTCAATTGCAGTGATATCATCGGAATTGAGAATGGGTCGCTCGTCATGCATGACCCGCCGGGCAAGGCGCAAGGTGAGCGTAGCAACCACAGATCTGTCGTCAAATTCATGCTTGATGATGAAGACGATGATGAGGTGACTCTTATCTTTGAATATATATATATAGCACTTTCCACTATTATAGTATTTTGTTAAGGTTTGACTGGGTGGCCAAGCAATTTTATGCCTAGTAAATCGGTAGCAGTCTAAAGTACAATCTCCTTATCATTACTAAAAAAAACGATTTTTAGAGACAGAAAGGCTTTTTACTATAGAGGCGGGTCAATATAGTGGCCTCTAAAACGAGCCGTCTCTAAAATGCCTCTATTTTAGAGCCACCTATAAAAATGCCCCTATTTTTAGAGTGGCTCTATTTCCAGCCGCCTCTAGAAATCGATTTTTAGAGACGGGCTCTATTTGCAGCTGCTTTTAGAAATCGATTTCTAGCCGCCTCTAAAAATAGGAGCTGCATGGTAAATTTGAATTTTCAAACAATCTCGGACGAAGAAACGACAAAACAAAAGTTATAGATCTCAAAAAGTTATGCAACTTTGTAGTTGTCAACGTTCTCATTTGAAAGCATCTATGCATGGGAAATTACGTTTGAATTTCTCACATTTAAAATTCGAATTTTCCAAATGATCTTCGATGGAGAAACGACCAGTACCAAAGTTGTAGATTTCGAAAAAATTATAAACCTCTGTAGTTGATAACTTTTCCATTTGGCCGGCCAGACATTATAGAGGTGGAAAACTAGAGGCGACTAGGATGCCTACCTCTATTGAGGCATATCAGCCTCTAGTGTTAAAATCTGCAGTAGTGTATATCTATATAATGAAGAAGGGAGAATATTCGGTGCAAATTCTCTATTACGAGTTTTCAAATTTTTTGAAACTATGCACATGTATTACGAGTACATAAAATGTTTTTGAATGTTTTTTGTCATCTGTGTTATAATTATAACTTGACTAGCGTTGTTATCCCACAACTGCAGAGGAGTTTGATCTAGACGGATCCATATGCACTTCATTATTGGTACCTTGGTAGGCAGTCAACTAATGAACGAAACGAAACACTCCTCAACGACGTGCTGCAGGCGCCGGCCTGGGCGCTTTGCTCACCGTGTACCCACCGTCGACGACCAGATTTTGCCCGTTCACATAATTGGTCTCGTCGGACGCCAGGTAGAGCGCCGCCCTGGCGATGTCCTCCGCCTCCAGCACGGGCCCGACCATCTCGTTCATGTCTCTTTCGACAATCCTCCGACGCTCCTTTGTTAGGATAATCATGACTTAGTTGTCGAGTTCTTGCATTTGGGTCATGTACATGTGTGTCATGTACTGAGTGTGCACGTACTCAAAACGAGATGTGTTCTCGTGGAGGATTGAGTCAATTTGCATGTAGATTAGGCTAGTTAGCAAGTTAGAATGTGCGTGTGTTGCACATGATACTGGAGTCCGTCTTCAGCAGGTTGTTAGCTAGCTTCTAGGAGTTGCATGTGTTGAGGTATATGGCATAGTAGTGTTAGCGGCTGCATGTTAGCTGGGCACGTTTGGAGGCGTGGCTTGGTCAGGTCAGAGGACCGTTTCATGCGGCGTACTTGCAGCATATGAGTTTGTGGTTCGGAAGCTGCGGATACGTGCGAGCATGCGGATCATGAGACCCGGGCAATAGCTGCTCTCGTATGCATGTGGGCGGGCTATTTTAGCCGTGTATCCTGCTTGTTTTAGAGTGAGCCGAGAGAAACAGAGAGAGTGCCGGTGTTGTGTCGCCGCTGCGGCGTTCGTAGCCCCGGCAGGCGTGGGTCGCCTGGCGAGTCTCCTCTCGTGTTCCAAGTGTGTCCCGAGTTGTGTTATCATTGATAATAGCTAAGATACAGGCGTTTGTTGCCGCGGCGTTCGTCGCCGGAATTTCCTTGTCTACTGTTTATGTTACTATGATCGTTCGTCGATCCTCGGTTCCAACAATTGGTACCAGAGCCTAGGTTAGGGAGAGGAAAGCCAGCTGAAGATGTCGATGTCGGCACCACGTACGGTCGTGGTGGAGCGTGTCATCGGCGGCATGGCAAAGATCCGAAAGCCTCGTCGTGTGATTCGTTCGTGCTGGTGGCGGCCGGCACGAGGTGGCGATCAATGGCGGTGGGGCGCTCAAGCTCCGGACCGTGTGTCGGTCTATGGAGGCGCGGAGCACAGCGTGTCGCCGGCCGAAAAAACGCGTGTGTCGCCAAGAAGAAGACTACAGCGTTCGTGCGGAGATGGGACGTGCAGAGGTGGCCGCGTCAAGTCGGGAGGCCGTAGTGGCGGCCGTGCCGTTGAAGACAACAGCAGCTGCAGCAACTCTGGCAACGACAAGTCAAGATTAGGGGGAGTTTGTTAGGATAATCATGACTTAGTTGTCGAGTTCTTGCATTTGGGTCATGTACATGTGTGTCATGTACTGAGTGTGCACGTACTCAAAACGAGATGTGTTCTCGTGGAGGATTGAGTCAATTTGCATGTAGATTAGGCTAGTTAGCAAGTTAGAATGTGCGTGTGTTGCACATGATACTGGAGTCCGTCTTCAGCAGGTTGTTAGCTAGCTTCTAGGAGTTGCATGTGTTGAGGTATATGGCATAGTAGTGTTAGCGGCTGCATGTTAGCTGGGCACGTTTGGAGGCGTGGCTTGGTCAGGTCAGAGGACCGTTTCATGCGGCGTACTTGCAGCATATGAGTTTGTGGCTCGGAAGCTGCGGATACGTGCGAGCATGCGGATCATGAGACCCGGGCAATAGTTGCTCTCGTATGCATGTGGGCGGGCTATTTTAGCCGTGTATCCTGCTTGTTTTAGAGTGAGCCGAGAGAAACAGAGAGAGTGCCGGTGTTGTGTCGCCGCTACTGTGTTCGTCGCCCCGGCAGGCGTGGGTCGCCCGGCGAGTCTCCTCTCGTGTTCCAAGTGTGTCCCGAGTTGTGTTATCGTTAATAATAGCCAAGATACTGGCGTTTGTTGCCACGGCGTTCATCGCCGGAATTTCCTTGTCTATTGTTTATGTTACTTTGATCGTTCGTCGATCCTCGCTTCCAGCTCTTATCGGGGAACCACTGTGCCGCGGCAGCCATCACCAGCGGCGTCGGGATGCCGTGAGGAGAGATGGCGTTGACGCGCACCCCGGAGCGTGCCAACTCCGCGGCCACGGCGCGCACAAGGCCGAGGACCGCCGCCTTGGAGGCGCTGTACGCGGGCGGTGCCACGCTGCCCAGCACGGCGGCGGTGCTGGCAGTGCAGATGATGCTGCCGGCACGACGCGGAACCATGACGCGCGCCGCGTGCTTCACGCCGGCCAGCACGCCCCGGGCGTTGACGGCCATGACGCGGTCGAAGTCACCGAGGTCGATGCCGCCCAGCGGAGGCGGCGCCATGTCGCCGCCAATGCCGGCGTTGTTGAACATCACGTCGAGGTGACCGTGGAGCTGGACGGCGAGGTCGACGGCCGCGGCGACCTGTGCCTCGTCGGTGACGTCGCAGTGGGCGTAGTGCGCGGCGTCAGGGCCCAACTCGGCGGTGACTTCACGGCCAAGGTCGTCCTGGACGTCGGCGATGATGACCCTCGCCCCGTTTCTGACGAACTCGGCGGCCGTGGCCTTCCCGATGCCGCTCGCGCCGCCGGTGATCACTGCCACCTTTCCAGTTAACCTACAACCCAACTCGATCAGCAAACCACCAAAGCAACGATAATAAGGCACTATATGGCTCCTCTGGTTCAGCATACTCCCTCCATATATTGGACGCGGCAAACGCACGGCCGTGCGTGCGATTTGCGCCATGAAACGCACACAGTTGCTACATCCTCGCCTTCTTCCTCCTTGCGCGCCCGCCGCCCATTGCCCCACCACGGGCGGGAGCTCTGGCGAGACCCTACCACCCGCGGCGACCTCCTCCTCCCCCTCCCACCCTCCCGCATGCCGTCATGAGCTCCTTCATGACCTACTTCCGCGGCGAGCTTCGGCCATGGGCACCCTCGTCCCGACTTGGCTCGGCCGCCTCTACCGCCGCCAGAACCTTAAAGCCACCCTCTTGCCATACCCACTACCTGGCCGGCATGTGTCCCCCGAGCCCCTTCTCTTTTAAGCCTGCCGTAGTTGCGGAAGATGAGAGAGAGGAAGCCCGCTGAAACCTTAACTTCCAGATGCTTGAACGTGGGAGGAGGGGGAGGAAGAGGAGGAGGAGGATACACCTCGTTCGCGCTGAACTCGCCACCGCCGCCGGAACCCGCGTCCGCGTGGGGAGAGGAGACGTGGATAAGGTCGTGTGCGGTAGGGTCCCTTTCCTCTTACTAGTGTCGCGTGCGTGCGGTGGGACAAAAGCACGGCTGACTAACATAAAGTATTTACCTTGAATAAAGTCTATTGATACAAGTTTTATATCATAAACTTGTATATAATTTGAATAATCGTTAAGAAAAGTTATATAAATTGACTTTTTCTCATATAAATATATGATTATCGTTGTGGGACTGGGGAAGTATACTTAATTAGCAAGTAATTATGCATGCGAAGAGAAGAGAAGAGAAGACGAGAGAACCGAACACTAACCTCTGGGCGTAGGGAGCTGAGCAGAAGCCATTGACGAAGCCCGACGAGGAGGCTGGCTGGAGAACTCCGCCCTTCTCCCTGAGAAGACTCAGTTGCAGGGCTCTGAACATCTTGTTTTCTCCAACCCGGCCTTTCGACCATGAGGCAGAGGCCAAGAGAGTAGCTAAGCTGCTGCGACTGCGAGAGGGTTTCTTTTGGCCCCTCCGATAAAATACTACAACGGCATGCATGTCCGGGCGCCCGGCGCGCCAAAACGACCTGCATGTAGACTTTCAGATTGGAGATGCTTGTCAGCTTGTGTTACGCAGGGCGACACGCCTCCCGCCTTGTAGGTCAGAACGTCAGGTGAAGAAGGTCAGCAGGGAGGACTTTGAATCACCACGATAGTATCATGTAGTACGTGACCAGGAAATGAAGTGGTGATTCTGTGGTTAATTTATGTGTGAATGTGCATTTTTCTGCCTTTTCAGTATCTAAATGTGTAAACTACCTACCTATATATATACTACTCCGTCCCAAAAATAGAGTCGCTATGAGAATCGTGCTGGTCAAACTTTCTCAACTTTGACTAGGTTTGTAGAAAATATGTGCAACATTTATATCTCCAAATAAGTTTATTATGAAAGTATATTCAACGATCTATCTAATGATACTAATTATATACCATAAATATTAATATTTTGTTAAATATATTTGATGAAAGTTAAAAGTTGCTTACTTTTTAGAAAGTGAGAATGACTTTTTTTTTCGACAGAGAGAGTACATGGTACCTGCGGAATGGTCGATTCACCTGTGCCTTTGTCACCTACAGAGGCAGGCTTGGTCACAAATGTACCATGCAGTCGACTGCAGAGGAACTGATCCCAGCTAGTACATGCGACAGTAGATAAATTCCAGCAGGTTAAATACATAGTAGTAATTTAATTTGTGCACGCACGGAGTGTGATTTGCCGTGGAGTCAAATGTACTGGGAGTGTACCTGCATGGTACGTATGCGACATTTAAACATATCTGAGATATTCAACCAGGACTTTTCGGTGTCACAAGACTAATTCTTCTTAGGAAAAAAAAGAAAGAAAGAATGCATCATCTATAGTTCATGACGTCTTAGCCAAAGAATAACACAAACAAAAGAAAAGAAACAGTTAGCATAATCTGTACTATCTACTAACGTTACGTACTATGCGTTGGCTAAGACACTTCAAGGAGTCTAAAAAAAAAGGTTACTGTCTTACTGCACTAGAAATTGGTTTATTGAACTATCTTTTAGATGATATAAAGTTTTTTAAAACATGATTTCTTCCACCAACCCAAAGCCTAATAGATCTTGTGGTGGCTTTTACGTTAAAAGTGAAATGTAAGTGAAATAATAGAATGAAAGAACCTTTTATTTTCATTGATCTCCTAAAGTTATTTAGAGATATGAGACATGTCCATTTGGTGACATGTTTAGCTATCTAATCCTAACCACTAATCTCTTCTTGAATGGATGACATCAACTCTTGAAAAGGTGTCTGTTGGTGAAAGGCATCATTTCACAACACTCTCCCTCGACATCAGGCAACTGCTATTACGTAGCTAAGGTTCCTCCAAAAACCCAATGGAAAAAAATCTAAGAAATATATTGTTGATATTTGTTAACGCACATAGAAAAGGATCCGCAAACGCACGGATATCGGTGAGCATTTCACCTGGGAGATATTTCCAGAGTATCGTATTTGTTTATCCGCAAGGAGAAAGCGTGCGATGACTAACCTAAATCTATACTCAACCCCTGGGCCGCACCACAAGGTAGCGAAGATATAAACGATTAGAGAAGATTACGACGATAGTCTGGTTCCAACCTATGGTAAGCTATGAAACTATTGGTCTATGGGGACATACCGATGGAAAAGAGACACCACAGAGGATGCTTGACCAGGGCACTTAATCCTACCAATCCTTCTGACGGGAGGAGGCTCCAAAGTTAACAATGGGACTGTCACTTCCCACGCTACTACACACCGATCGGCCAGACAGGGGATATCTACGAGTATCTCTAGCCTAAGCACCATGCTTACGCTACAGACGATTACCCTACCCTCTACTATGGAAGAGAATAAAATAAACTCGTAAACCATAGAACAATAATAACAACGTACTTACTTAGTATTGGAAGTTGAATTACCGAAGAATCCTAGAACCAAGCCTCAGGTTAGGAGACTTGATCCTGCAGGTACAAGCCGGAGAGGAGACACCGACATACCGGGCTTCCTCCAACTCTCCCTCCGCTCTAACTCTCTCAATCTAGAAGAAGAACTATAATCTCACATGGAGACTACAAAGCTAATCTCTCCTATATGTGCCCTAAGAGAGAGATCCATTCAAGGGACCCCTCCCTGCTGATCCTCACAGGAAATAATGAATTAGGGTTTCAAGGGATGCCTCCTCCAGGGGCCAGGGGCCTTGCTTATATAGCCCTCTAGGAAGCACCACAGCCCTCGGATCAAACCGACCTTGATCTACGATTATTATTGATCTTTAAAGGCGGTGGAGGTAGGATCCGCGAGGTGGAGCCTGATTGGCCACCTGGGTGGGGCGGCCGCCCCTAGGGCTGGGCGCTCGCCCCTGTCACAATGACAGGTGGGTCCCACCTCCCAGGGTTTGGCTTTCTGAACCTTCTAGATTATACTTTTTTTCATCTGTGGCCCTTTCTCTCTATGTAAACCTGACATGTGGGCCATCCTTGGTTCTTTTCAGCTGACCCCCTGCAGAAACAGACATTCACTAAAACTCGTGGAATTATGTCAGTAAACCCCCTATATCTAAGTGGTAATTATTGTTTAGTCCTTTTTCATGCTATGTTGACAGTTAAAAAATGATACTTATCTACCGTCAACAAACTCCCTCAAGCTTACCCTTTGCTCGTTCCTGAGCAAAGATAAACTCAGTGATGGATCAAGAGTTGCTACAATGCTTTCACGCCTCAAAAGTACACATGCGTTCAAATAAGAACTCTCCTCCGGATTAGAACGAACTATCCTGACTTCAAACTTACCCATATTACTTTTTACCATGGGACTTGTAGCCGTCACTTGGGTGCCGTCACTTGGGTCTTGAGCGGTTGAAAGACAGAACGGTCAAGTCAAGCGCTATGTCTCAAGCTTTTTGATCAACCATTATTCCGGAGTTTTGCAGGGTTTTCAAATAAAACTCAGAGATTCCTGTGTATGACCCTTTCACGTCTCTCCTTTATGGTATTTCTGGATCCTCACCAAGGCATTTATGATGTATGCCTTCTCTCTTCTCTCAAAATATGTGGTATTTTTGGCATAAGGTATAGTAACATTATACCTTTTCTCTCTCACCCTACTTCTAATAGGTCTATCTGGAGCTCATAGGTGGGAGACAAGGAATTCATACTTACAAACATTTATTGCATAGCCAGACACATGGATCCAGAGGGACAAGTCCGGCCATATAGTCAAATCAAGATGTGCATGTGTGTATCCTAAATATGGGCTGAGTGGATATGTATATAGTGGTAATGATGGTGGATTTAAGTGGAAATGAAGGGGTAGAGGAAAAATGTTGAATATCTATTTCTACTTTTGCTCCTTGAAAGAAATTTATACCTCTCTTAAACTTTGAAGAACTTGCTGAGACCTTGGGTTGCTGAAAAATCTCTCATAATTAAGATCCTTGTCCTTTTATTCTCTCTTTATTTTTCTTTCTCACTCTCTTTTTTTTTAAATGAACTGAATACGATGGAATAATTTCCAAGTATCTTTTTGGAAACATAGATAAGAGATAGCAACAGAAATGTTGGAGCTTATAATAAAAGGGGCTAGCAATAGATGAAGGGTTCTGTTCACTCCCAGTATAGGAGCAGAACAACTTGTTGGGTTGTGTCTAATGGAAAATATTTAAATGCATACCTCCAGGGTAGAAGCAGCATAAGTAGGTGGAGTGCACGTGAATCTTGATTTTAAACGCATGACTAATCCCCTAGGGTCAACACAGACTGACCACACTCAATGCTTACAAGTAGCTAAGCTAACAAGTGAAAGTCTTTCCTAATTTAGTAAGCATGTATATATGGCTGTGGTAGGAATTAAACTCTCGTCATACAGAAACTCATCATGCAGGATTTTTAATTTCAAAGATAAATTCTGCAGAACTCTAGTATCTCTAGGAGCATGATAAACATCAGCTCAAAACCTTTCCATATCATATCCGCCAACTACCTAGACTTAGATCAAGCATTCGCTACCCACGAGTTTCAGGTTCAGAGCAAATCTTAGATCAAAACAGTTGTGTCTAAAACTCAGGAGAGTTCGAGGTTGAAAACTAGGTACTTGAAAGGAATTACGGCAGAGCAACTATTCATCATTTACATGCAAGAGATTATTCAAGATTCTTCTTTTATTAACAACTTCTTTAAGAACAAAGACAAGCAAACTAGACACACCCTTTTTATTTTGTTTCTATTATTTTAGAACATTATTATTACTAAATAAGAAAACTCATAAAGAATAAGGTAAAACTGAGAGAAGAAAATACTTAGCTGGATACATAGGGGTGCTTTCCCCCAAGCTGGATGTTGACGTAGTCGTTCAATCTTATGAAGTAGCAGACTGACAGCGGGGATGTTCTTCCTCCTCTAGTGGAGCATTAATTGATGTTGATGATTGTTGAGACAGTGCTCCACCAGTGGATAGAACATCGTCTTGCTTGTTGGCTCTTCTCGGTCCTTCAAATCATGTGGAACTCAAATAGACAATAAAACTTGTGGAATAAATTAAGCGTTAGTGGTTGGCCACTCAAGCCTTAATTGTCCAGAGTTTTTGAGATTGTTCTTGATTCTTTTAAGCAGAGTTTCAACAGAATTTCTCTCAAATACTTTTTATATTTTTATAATGCAGAGAAAGTCTAACAAGATGAATGCATATTTATTTTTATTTTATGCCACCATAGTGAATATTCCTATGGGTCCTTACATGCCACAAAATTATTCACATGGGGCTTATAATTTATGATGCAGCAAAGCAAACATATATTTATTTTATTTTCTAATCCAATGCTAATGCAGAAAAGTAAACATGAGAATGATTACGCAACTGCTGGAAAGTAACTATGTGAAAAGGGAAACTGATGCAATGCTGAAAAAGGATAAATATGGATAACTATCGATTTTTACCTTTCGGCAAGGGTTCAGTGTTTTTAGGTTCCCTGAACAGGACCTCTTACCATGTTCATTCTGTAGGTACACCATCTGGTCCCATAGTAGAGACCTTGATAGCTTGCACCTCTTAAGATGGTGTCACCCATGTTCCTTGTTCTTTCAGCAGTTTGAAGTGAAGTACTAGTTGTGAAAACTGGTAGCATCTTGCTCATTGTACATGTTCGTAGGTCCAGGATCTTCACTTGTAGGATTCTTGGGGAGTTGATAAGCTCCTCTACTGTTGTGTTCAAAGTGGGTCCTGCTCATAGAGACAAGGCAGAGATCAAGTGCATGGGCTCTGTTGGTGGAAAAACACCAACAGAACCAAAAATTTATTCTTCTCTAACCTTAGGCATATTGAGCAAGATAAAGTTGATGTTTATGTGTTTTGCTTGAACTTGACATGGGTGATAGGATCAAACAATGAGCATGAATGTAGCATTAAATTAATTGGGCAGATCAAATTTCTTAACCTTATGGAATGATAGTCTATCTATGCATATTGTGTAATGATTTTATGATTATGACTATCAACTTCCAAAGAAAAGACGTGCAATCATTTTAGATCATTGAGTTAAGATTATAAGATCAAGAAAGTGGTGACAGGAACAAAGATTAGAGAACTAAGCATGTTGAGTTAATTAGGTTGGGTCAAATGAGGTTGTAACTCAAACATGGTTGATTCTCTATTTATGTGTATACCAGCATCAAGGAAAGGATTTTAATGTGATGATCACTAACCTTAGGATGTTACCTTTAATGTTGGAGCGTGCTGGCACTATAACACCTTGTGGAAGCTTTCCTTCGTTGGTCGTTCTTATTCTTTTGTTCATGCGCCAATGTCTTCTCTGTTGCACTCCTTTTTTTTTACATTTAGTAATGCCATGTTTCGTTCTCTCTTTAATTTGTGCTTGGACCGTTAGCTCTTCTTATTGTTTTATTCCTGCCAATCATTAGTGGACACACATACCCAAAGGAGTATACAAGTAATGATAGGGGCATTGTTGTCACAAAGCTAAGGGTCAGTTTCTATGCTATAGAAGAATTTATTTGAACATACTAGCACAGAAACATTCACTATTACTTCTTTTCTAGAGGATTGATTTTATCTTATATTTGATTATCATATATAGGTATTATGAAATAACTCAAACTTATAGAAATAAAGCAATAGTTAATTGAGAGATTGCAAACCAGCGTGTAGAGCGATGAGAGTATGATAGGAGGAAGGTCATGGTTGGATCATCTAAAGGAGTTGGCCTTCCTTCCTCATGCATCAGCTTCTCAATCTAGTGAGGGTGCAGAAAGTTGCATGCTCTCCTCTTGTCAATTTCCAGGAGTGCTTTGATTGTGGATCTTGTTTTGTGGCACTCTTCTTCTTTCTCTTTGGCTATGAATGAGTTGTGTCTCCCTTGTGCAAGATTATTCCGTCTCTCTTTATCTCCAGTATGAGTTCATCTCAGGACTTTCTCAATTTGAATTTGGGAGTTTCTCTGCAGGGGTTAGTCTAACAAAATATCCAACATCTACTATAGCATACTGTCGGCTCAAAAATCAACCTAGACACCACGTCTAATTTGATTTAGGAAGGCATTCTAACCGCGCGCAATTAAAAGCCTTTGAAAGTAAGATCACTACCTCCTAAATTAAACACCATGCCTTATTTAAGAGATGAATGAAACTACTCCAAACCTAAATATATACAATAGTAAATAGAGGCAGCATTAAAGCACAATAGAGATTTACTCAAAAAGTGATGAAAGAGCATGATTGTTATTTAGCAAATTGAGCATGTCTTAAAGGTAGGGACAACCAAGATAATGTAGCAACATGGCAAGAAATGTATTTATGGAAGTCTATCCCCCAAGCTTGAATTTTGCAAAAATTAAGATTGGATGAATGTAATTCAATGTTGCATAATGATTGGTTGGACATACCTTGCATTTGTTGTTCCTTCAATCTTTTTGCTCCAACCTGGAATGGTTAGTGACAAGAATACGAAGGAATATTTTCACAATTATAACTCAATGCTCATTTCACAAGGGCAGCGCAGCAAAAAGGTAAATACTCATGTCATGGTCTGAATAGTGCTTGTTTTAGGACACTAAGCTTGTCCTTGGGAAACTTTCAAGATATGAATTGGCAAAGTGGTTTCCCCTCTAGCACTAGTTTATGTGTACTAATCTCAAGATTCAACACAACGAGATCTGTAATATTTATGATAAACATATGTGTCTACAGCTACCCTTTCAAAATATTTAGGAACAAGGAGCAGAAGGGGGTTGAAGATCTCGTGTGGGGCAATGTTAGAGAGACTAAGTGAATCAGGAGATTTCTTATACGAGCAAGGACTTGATAGGATTTTTATAAAGTAGCTTCCTTGTTTATTGAGGTCTCCATCATTTTCAACTTCCAAGGGTGATTCGGTATAAATGTCCAAAATTTCCCTTGTATTGCCTCTCGAGTAGGCTCATATAAGGACTCGTCTACACATTCAATGGAAATAGCACATAGGTTTTTAATGCTCTTTTGCCTTGATGTTGCTCTTCTGGATCCTCCTTATGGTCTTGATGAATCCTATGCTTTAGATGTCTCGGTGGATTTCTAGGATCGCTCAGGAGAAAGAGCATAGGAAGATTCATAGGGATCAAGGATGTGTTTAAAGATGGGTTCGAATTTCATATCTAATGTGGGCATACAAAGGGAGAAGATAGGAGTGGATTCTAGATGGCTTTGCTCTCCTTCTATGGCATCACTTGACATGCCATCCTTGAGTCTTTATGAATGTCCTTCAAAAGGATTGGATTTGAAAAGCTTCCAAAGAGATCCCTTCTTGAAAAGATTTAAACTATATGTACTAAAAGGTCTCTTATGAAGCGGGAAGTTTATGCCCCTTCCAAAATCATTGGAAAGGATTTTCAAGGGTAGAATTACTTCTTCCCTCAAATAATTTTGAAGTACAACTGGTTTGAGATGGATAGCCAAATCGTGGGATTGGAAAGTTTGTAATGTGGCTATGAAAACTTCCTCTTCTAGTTTGGGGGATGATTCCTTCTTTTCCTCTAGGAGTTTATCATGAAGGCTAGTGCAAGGAGTGTGTCTACTAATAAGGACAAACCTTGCTCCACTAACGGATAAAGAAAGGAAAACTCCTCCAAAGGCGATATTATCAAGACCCGTATAAAAATATTGAAGAAGAACAGAGTCTTGTAAGGCTAGGTCTAAACCTAAATTTATAAGACGCTTGAAAGATTCCCTTAGTGTAGCCAAAAGTTCATTATCTCCTTGATCAGAATATAGGACCTTTGGTTCATTACCTTCTTGATTAGAAGATAGGACCTTGGGTTCATTGTCTTCTTGATTAGAAGATAGGACCTTGGCTGTAGAAAAGGGTTGGTTTTGACCTATTGCAACCAAACATGGGTGTAGCTCATAGCTAGATATGAGAATCATGGGTTTTGGTGGCTCTAAGCTTTAGTTCATGGGTGCAGGATATTGATAGATAGGCGTGGAATTTGGGTTATCCATAAGGATAGAAAAGAAAAGGCAAAAGGAAAAAGAGAAAAAGATAAAAGTATAATACAAGGTTAAGCAAGACTTGAGGTTAACTCAGCTGACGTCTTTCTTCCCAGCAACGGCGCCAGAAATGCTTGTTGATATTTGTTAACGCACACAGAAAAGGATCTGCAAGCGCACGGATATCGGTGAGCATTTCACCCGGGAGATATTTCCAGAGTATCGTATTCGTTTATCCGCCAGGAGAAAACATGCGATGACTAACCTAAATCTATACTCAACCCCTGGGCCGCACTACAAGGTAGCGAAGATATAAGCGATTAGAGAAGATTACGACGATAGTCTGGTTCCAACCTATGGTAAACTATAAAACTATTGGTCTATGGGGACATACCGATGGAAAAGAGACACCACAGAGGATGCTTGACCAGGGCACTTAATCCTACCAATCCTTCTGATGGGAGGAGACTCCAAAGTTAACAATGGGACTGTCACTTCCCACGCTACTACACACCGATCCGGCCAGACAGGGGATATCTACGAGTATCTCTAGCCTAAGCACCATGCTTACGCTACAGACGATTACTCTACCCTCTACCATGGAAGAGAATAAAGTAAACTCGTAAATCATAGAACAATAATAACAACGTACTTACTTAGTATTGGAAGTTGAATTACCGAAGAATCCTAGAACCAAGCCTCGGGTTAGGAGACTTGATCCCGCAGGTACATGCCGGAGAGGAGACACCGACATACCAGGCTTCCTCCAACTCTCCCTCCACTCTAACTCTCTCAATCTAGAAGAAGAACTCTAATCTCACATGAAGACTACAAAGCTAATCTCTCTTATGTGTGCCCTAAGAGAGATCCATTCAAGGGACCCTCCCTGCTGATCCTCACAGGAAATAATGAATTAGGGTTTCAAGGGATGCCTCCTCCAGGGGCCAGGGTCCTTGCTTATATAGCCCTCCAGGAAGCACCACAGCCCTCGGATCAAACAGACCTTAATCTATGATTATCATTGATCCTCAAAGAGGTGGAGCCTGATTGGCCACCTGGGTGGGGCGGCCGCCCCTAGGGCTGAGCGCCCGCCCCTGTCACAGTGACAGGTGGGTCCCACCTCCCAGGGTTTGGCTTCCCGAACCTTCTAGATTATACTTTTTTTCATCCGTGGCCCTTTCTCTCTATGTAAACCTGACATGTGGGCCATCCTTGGTTCTTTTCAGCTGACCCCTGCAGAAACAGACATTCACCAAAACTCATGGAATTATGTCAGTAAACCCCTTATATCTAAGTGGTAATTATTGTTTAGTCGTTTTTTATGCTATGTTGACGGTTAAAAAATGATACTTATCTACCGTCAACATATATATAGATAGATATGCCATAAAAACACCTTTATACTTAGTGAGTGTTGGTATGGACTAAATGAGGATGTAGGTATGGACTTAGTGGGTGATCTCCGAAATTATCGCAATACTACTTTTTGCAAGCTGTTTATTTCCTAATGTGTTGCAATTTGTGGGGATAAAATATTTTGAAAAAATATTTATTTCCAATGCTCTTATATGACTTGTTTGCATCTTGACAATAGAAACAACCTTATCTTTGTAGATAATGGTTGGTGATCAAGCGGAATAATAATTGATCACTCAATGAAGTCTTCCATATCTGATGCTTTAGAATGATAAGTGGAAGTAACAATTGGAATCTATTTTGATGACTCGTGTGAGGAGAATCTATCATAATAAAATTAGTACTCCCTCCGGGTTGGTAAAAGAAGTCGTTTTGGACAAGGTTTGGGTTAAACATTGGGAATATAAATCATGAATAACTTTTAAGTTGTTCAAGTTTGAAAATGTGAAAACCACATGAATAGATTTGTCTTAAAAAATACTTTCATAAAAACATACATGTATCACTTTTCAATAAATATTTTTATAAAAATAAGAAGTCAATAAATAAGAAGTCAAAGTTATGCTTTGGAGACCGTGTCGCTGTCCAAAACGACTTCTTTTACCAACCTAGAGGGAGTATGTGATCTGGTGTTGTGGGGATCAAACAGCCAGTATCTAAATATCCTACTGCGTTTATATCTTGATTTATCTAATAATAAATCAAAATCTTTTGATGCCAGAAAAATATCTATGGATATCCTACTCCTAGCTTATGTATGTTGTACAGGTTAAGTTGTGCTGTTTTGTGCTAACAAGCTAAGGTATCTGCAAATGCAATATCAGGTCTATTGCATTAGCAAGATAGATGAGCGCTTTTATGGCACTAAGGTTGTCATATATATATATAGGGACTAAATGACCATACTTATGGATGGATATGATGTCATATTGATAGACAATATCAATTGATATATTGATATATGTGCTTAAGTTAAGGCTTAAGTGTAAGTGTAATTTGGTTTTACCCAAATAATATATCATCTAAAATTTGTAGGTTAGGGCGTCAGGTGCAGGCCAGCAGGGAGGACTTTGGATGATTGAATCACCATGATAGTATCATGCAGTACGTACGTGACCAGGAAATGAAATGGTGATTCTGTGGTTAATATATGTGTGGATGTGCATTTTTTCTGCCTTTTCAGTATCTACTAAATGTGTAAACTACTTATATATACATGGTACCTGCGGAATGAGAGATCCTCTATGGTCGATTCACCTGTGCCTTTTGTCTCGTGCTCATCAGACCCAGCTGCCAATGGCAAATGTACCGTGCAGTTGACTGCAGAGGAATTGATTCTGGCCTGTACATGCGACAATAGACAAATTCCAGCGAGTTAAATACAGAGTAGTAATTTTTTTTAGCATAATACAGAGTAGTAATTTAATTTGTGCACGGAGTGTGATTTGCCGTTGAATTTTGTCAAATGTACTGGGAGTGTACCTGCATGGTACGTATGTGACATTTAAACATATTTGAGCCAATCAACCAGGACTTTTCGGTGTCACAAGACTAATTCTTCCTAGAAGAAAAAAAAAGAATACATCATCTATAATTCATGACGTCTTTAGCTAAAGGACATACTCCCTTCGTAAATAAAAACATGCAACTATGTGTTGCGTGCCAGAAAAAGTAGTTCACGTTTGACCAAGTTTCTAGTGAATAATATTCATATTTATGGCTTCAAATCAATTAATTATGAAAATACATTTCATAATTAATCTAATGATATTAATTTGATATCATAAATATTGATACTTTTTATCTATAATTGGTCAGACTTAAGATACTAAAATGTGACACTGTGCTAGAATTGTACGTTTTCCTGGACGGAGGGAGTACAACACAAACAAAACAAAAAGAAAAACTTAGCATAATCTGTATCTACTAACATTACTATGCGTTGGCTAAGATACTTCAAGGAGTCCAAAAATAAGGTTACTAATAGGATTGGGTATTCGGTTTTCGATTCAGTTCCTCAATTATTAAAAAAAATTGGTTCCTACAAAATGGCAACCGATAGGTCCAAAAAAAATCTAGGAACCGAGCATTTCAGTTTTTGGTTATTTGGTTTAGTTCCGGTTTTAACTGTACTAATCGAAATTTTTCAGCAGAGGTTAAGACAATAAAAAATATGCAGGTTATAAAGCAAATTTAGGCAACACAATCTCTATTTTAGATAAATATAATAAAGGGAACAATAGCAATATAGTAACACAAATACACAATAATTTAATACGAGACATCACACATAAACCAAATATAGTCTTACAAAATGCAAGTGAATTATCATTCATGTATTTATTCTTTCAGTTAATTTGGTTACCGGAGGGTAGAAACCGAAACGGTTATTTCAGTTCCTTGCTATCTGGAACCAAATAAGGAAACGGTGTTTTGGGTTCCATTTCTTTCGCTTTTGGTTCCGATTCTTTTGGCTCAGTTTTTCAATTTCGATTAATTATGCCCACCTCTAGTTATTGTACTAGAAATGGGTTTTTGAACTATCTTTTAGATATAATATAAAGTAAGTTTTTTAAAATATATTTCTTCCACCAATCCGAAGCCTAATAGATATTGCATTGGCTTTTCTGTTAAAAGTGAAATGTAAATGAAAAAATAGAATGAAAGAACCTTTAGTTTTAATTGATCTCATAAAGGTATTTATAAATATTAAAGGATGTGTGTTGGAACAGGTGCCTCTTCATGAATGAATACACCCTTTCACTACAGTAATTGCCAAAGGACATGTCCATTTGGCCACATATTTAACTATCTAATCCTAACCACTAATCTCTTCTTGAATGGATGAGATCAACTCTTGAAAAGGTGTTTGTTGGTGAAAGGCATCGTTTCACAACACTCTCCCTTGATCAAATCTTCCTTGAGATCAATTTAACTGTTATTACATAGATGAGATTCCTCCAAAAACCCAATGGAAAAAATATGAGAAATATATATAGATAGACATGCCATAAAAACTCCTTTATACTTAGTAAATGGTGGTATGGACTAAATGTGGATGTAGGTATGGACTTAGTGAGTGATCTCCGAAATTATCACAATACTACTTTTGAATTATGTTTATTTCCTAATGTGTTGCAATTTGTGGGGATAAAACATTTTGGGAAATTTATTTATTTATTTATAATGCTCTTATATGACTTGTTTGCATCTTGACAATAGAAGCAACCTTATCTTTGTAGATAATGGTTGGTGATCTAGTGGAATCACAATTAATCATTCAATGAAGCCAATGCTTTAGAATGACAAGTGAAAGTAACCATTGGAGTCTATTTATTTTGATGACTCGTGTGAGGAGAATCTACCGCAATAAAATCACTATGTAGAAGTTAAGTTGCACTATTTAGCAAGGTATCTGCAAATGCAATATCAGACCTGTCGCATTTACAAGATACATGAGCGCTTTTACGACACTAAGGTTGTCATCCGAGGATCTAAACGGATAGAAGCCTATATTTAGGGATTGATGGATATGGTGTCCAATATTATTTGGATATTGATAGACAATATCAATTGGTATACTAGTATATGTGCTTAAGTTAAGATTTAAGTGTAATTTGGTTTTACTCAAATAATATATCATCTCAAATTCCGTCTTAAAGGTCAATTCCACATAATGAAAAATGTACCTAAAATGACTGCTCAATTATTTATGTATTTTGATGATATTTCTGATGTGATGATACTCTATGAAGGTTGAAAATTTAGTATACTGTTTGGGTAGTGTACCGGGGTGACCAATTGATTTGATTATCTAACTAATTATAGTCGATGGAAGACTATTTAGTTAGATAATTGATCCAAGAGGGAGGCTATCCTGACAACTCGTAGTTCTTTAAGAATGCTTGCCTATGTGTCTAAACTACGTTATGCTTGCCACTTGATCTGTCATGAAATCCCAAGATAAATGTCTTCATATGATTAACAAACTTTGAATATGAGACCAATTGATAATCATCAATCCATGTCTCTTGTGTCCTACTCATAATATGTTTGTCAAATCTTCATTTCATTAACTCAATCTTGGACTCAGATTTCATTTGCATATCATTTGTCTCTTTTGAGCTCAACACAATAAACAACATGGGACTAAAAACCTACATAGGATCACATCAGTTTTGTGAGTCCCTTAATCATGTTGACATTCAATACATCAAAATCCACTTACACTATCATATATGATGACTCCTTTGAGTGTCTCTTTTTACAAAAAAAATGAAGAAATTAGAGTAAAGCAAAGATAAAAAAAATTCTATATTGATCCAAATTTACCCATGAATTTCCATAACTCATATACACCTCTCTTAATATTATTGGCATGTGCAAAAGGCTAACTCCAAATAGATATTCTTCCAGAGAGTGGTTTAATTTCATTTGACTTGCTAATCTGGCCGTCACATATGCCATGCTGCTTACACAGTAGCACAATAATTGAATGACCATATAAAATTCTTCATGTGCCCCTTCTTCGTAGCTCATGAGTTAACATCTTTCAGAATGACACATTCAACTTTGTAGCACAATAATTGTATGACCATATAAATTTCTTCATGTGTCCCTTCTTCATATAGCTCAAGATCGAGTTAACATCTTTTAGAATCACACATTCAGCGTGGTAGCACAATAGTTGTATTGACCATATAAATCTCTTAATGTGTCCCTTCTTCATATCTTATGAGTTAACATCTTTCAGAATCATACATTATTCAACATTGTTGATCCAAACAACTCTGCTCACCGTACCCTATAGGCCTATATATAGCTTACTATAGGTTATATACTCTCAAACTGCTAGTGCTTACTGTGTTTGTTCAGATAGTCCTCAAGCTACGTTATGCCACTTATTCTAAATTTAATAATGTCGTGGGTCGTCAAATAAGTTGAGGTTTTGGAGGAAACTGAAACAAATTGAATACTTGGTTTCACGTGAGGTAGATGTTGTGTAAAAATATGGTGGAACAGTACGCTTTCGAGTTCAACATAGATTCCACACAGTTAAAGTTAGCAAGGGCAACAGATGTGTAGTGTAGCCTCATTCGCCATGGTTGCACGCGCCTATTATTTATTTATTAAAGATCTATTAAAGATAACAGTAGATGGACTCTTTTATTGTTATGTGTATTATTATGGACGAATAACGCGCGACCCGTCGTCTCCGCCGCACACCCCGCCTCCCACCCCACACCCGTTGTCTCTACCGCCCCGTCCTTCCTTTTCAGCATCCGCACCTGTTCTTCTTCCTCATTGCCAACGCCGTCCTCGCCCTCCACTGCCGCCCCGGCTTTGCCGTCGTTGCGGCCGGTGCGCTCCGCTATCGTCGTCCTCGGACCCGCCGCCAACCACCGCCTCGCCGCGGGCACACTAGGGTTCGCCGGAGTTCTGAGGCCGCCTTCTTCCCCTCCCCTCTCTTGCCACGGTGAGGTATGGCCATGGCACCCCCGCCCCTCCCTAGCCCGGTCACCTCTACCGCCGCCAGGGCCCCTAAGCCGTCTGCCGCCGTCCCCACCGCATGGCCGACCTGCCTCCCCAAAGCCCCTTCTCTTCTAAGGCCGCTGGGGTTTAGGAAGAAGAGTGGGGTGCGGCCGCTGGAACCCTAGTCGCGCCGTCGTCCTTGTCTTCGACTGACGCCGGTGAGCCTCCCCTCCCCCCCCCCTCTCTCTCTTTCTTCTTCCTGATGGCGGCACGGCCTCCTTTCCCTTCCTCTCCGTAACAACCTTTGCATATTATATTATTATATGGAGGTGGTATGACTCTCATATACGAACAGAACCATTCGTTGTATTCATTATTCATTGTTTTATTGGTTGCTTTCACAACGGAAGAGCCTCAACGTGCCGCAGGCGCAGCCAGGTTGAGTGCTTTGTTCACCGTGTACCCGCCGTCGACGACCAGATTATGGCCGTTCACATATTTGGCCTCGTCGGACGCCAGATAGAGCGCCGCCCTGGCTATGTCCTCCGCCTCCAACACGGACCCGACCATCTCGTTCATGTCTCTTTCGACAATCCGCCGATGCTCCTCGACGCTCTTATCGGGGAGCCACTGCGCCATGGTAGCCATCGCCAGCGGCGTCGGGATGATGTGCGGAGAGATGGCGTTGACGCGGACCCCTGAACGTGCCATCTCTCCTGCCACGGCGCGCACGAGGCCGAGGATCGCCGCCTTGGAGACGCAGTAGGGCGTGGGGGGCCATGTCGCCCAGCACGGCGGCGGTGCTGGCAGTGCAGATGATGCTGCCGGCGCGGCGCGGCACCATGATGCGCGCGGCGTGCTTCGCGCCGGCCAGCACGCCCCGCGCGTTGACGGCCATGACGCGGTCGAAGTCTGCCAGGTCGATGGCACCCAGCGAGGACGCCGCCATGTCAGGGCCGATGCCCGCGTTGTTGAACATCACGTCGAGACGGCCGTGGAGCTGGACGGCGAGGTCGACGGCCGCGGCGACCTGCGCCTCGTCGGTGACGTCGCAGCGGGCGTAGCGCACGGCGTCGGGGCCCAGCTCCGCCGCGACGGCACGGCCGAGGTCATCCTGGACGTCGGCGATGATGACCCTGGCCCCGTTCCTGACGAACTCGGCGGCCGTCGCCTTCCCGATGCCGCTCGCGCCGCCGGTGATCACCGCCACCTTTCCAGCTAACCTGCGTACAGACCAATTCGACCAACCAAGGTAAGGTGCAGCGTCACGAGAAGAGATGGAGAGAAGTGAACCGAACCGAGTTAAACCCCTGAGAGTCTGCAGCCGATGAGGAAGAGGAGAAGCCGCCATTGACGACGAAGCCCGACGAGACTGGTCTGAGAACGCGTTGCAGGCCTCTAAACATCCTGCTGCTTCTTCAATTCCTTCCTAGCTCGTTGGCCACAGGATCGGAGCAGCTAAGGGCTCGTTCTTTTCACCTTGATTCCACCAGGAACCATTCCAGGTGATGAAACATAGTTCAAATTAACACTACAATCCTGGTTGGTTCCAGGGCTGCATTCCCTGGCAACCGAACAGCCCCTAAGGTGATCTTTGTTTTGTGCAGCGAGGCTTCGGCCTGCCTTCCCATTATACTCGGTGATGAGTGCTGCGTGCACCACGTGCTCTCAGCAGCTATGACTCATGGGCCATGGATCGACATCCAAGTCGTCGGGCAGATGCTTGTGTGGTAGGCTGGCCGCCACGCCACGCGGCGGTTGGACAGCAGAGCGGATGCTATATCCCCATCAGTGCTACAGATTTAAACTGTAGAGGCGGCTGGCGTGCCTCTGTAGAGGCGGCTGGCTAAGTCTTTACTCGTCCGTCTCCAGCAGCCTCTAATTGCTATCAGTCAACCGGATATTGGATTTGACACGTGCCACGTAGCTGCGATGTGCACGTGCACCGGCAGATCTCTCGCGTCCTGCAATGTGCACTCATGATGTGCTCCCCAGGATCCTCTGCCACATGATTCTGCAATATGTTATGTTGGTGCAGCGTGGCTGTGGGTGTGTCATTGGGGCGCAGAGGATCCGTGCAACCCGAAGGTAGTGGGCGTGGCAGTGGGTGTGGCGTAGGGGGTGGCAGTAGGGGCTAGTGGGGTTGCATTTGATATTCGGCATTTGTGAACAATTTGATATATATTTTTCTGATGTCTGAAATCCATAAAAAATTTTATAATTTTTTTTGAAAATTTTGGCATATATTTATGTTATTCTTAAATTACACCACTCTGTCTAATAAATTACACTAAAGAAATCATTGTAAATATAGTAATAAGACAGTGTAAGTGTATGACCAAAATCTGGTTGTTAGTATGGGCTAAAATAACCGGATGTCGGGTAGACAGATTCAGGCTCTGTTTAGATCATTGAAAAGTGCACTATGTAAAAAAAGATTCTTCGTCACATCAAACTTGCGATACATGTATGGAGTACTAAATGTGGATAAAATCAAAAACTAATTGCACAGTTTGGTTGTACTTTGCGAGACGAACGTTTTGAGCCTAATTAGTCAACGGTTGGACAATTATTACCAAATACAAACGAAATGCTACAGTAAATTTTGGCACACCAAATTCATGAACTAAACACAGCCTCAATTGGATTTGCGGAGACGGTTGGGAACAACAGCTGTTGCTACAAATTTATTTGAAAGGCGGCTGGGCTCTAAATGCCTCTAAAAAAAGTTTACACAGACGACTGATGATAATCCAATAGGTTTCTACACGTGGTATTTCTAAACCGATATCATTACGTTGATTTCAATTTGGTATTTATACGCGTTCTCCATGCATTATATAGATTAAACTCTCTTGTGTATTAATTTTCCAATTATGCATATGTTTTTCCATCCACCATATGTTTGCATATTTAGGGGGAGCTTAGTCTATGTAATGTGAGAGTCAAGTTTTGTGATCAATTCCACTCCACACATAAAGGATCATAAAATTTGACCCTCTCTTGTGCTACTAATGGCCCCGTTCGGCTATGCTGATAAGCCGGCTGAAAAACATTGTTGCCTGATTTGTTGTGAGAGAAAAATACTGTTCCGGCTGAAAAAACAAGCTGAAAAAGACGGATTATAAGCCGGATGAACAGAGCCAATGTCTTTCTTTTTGGTGTTTGATTCCAAAGGGGGAGAAATTGTAGGACCAAAAGCAAGCCTAAATTCATAGACCAAAGGGATAAACCCTAGTTGGGAATGCTCCGAGAACGGGACAATAGTGGATTATAGAGTTAGGGGGAAGTTTAAGTCCATAATGCCACTTGGGGACATTTGCAAGGGCAAGATAAGTTTACAACTGTTAACAAGTGTTATCTTTTAGCATCAATTAGACTTGCCTTTGCATTGCATCCTAGCAAGTAGATATGCTTTTAAATTTGCATTTATTACTATTTGGTTGCTTTGGTCGTGTTGTCATCAATCACCAAAAATGGGGAGATTGTAAGGAAAATGGACCTCGGACCATTTAAGTTTGGATTTTGGTGTTTGATGATCAACACAACTATTTTGGACTAATGTGTTTGCAAGTGTTTATTTTGTAGTCCAATAGGGTGCAAACGTGACTTGGACAAAGGCGACGAGATGATCCGATGATCAACACCTCAAGCAAGACCTTAGAAGCACAATGGAAGACCCAAAAGATCAAGCAAAGTACAAGCACGGTGGATGGAACCAAGCCGAACGCAAAGGTCACGAAGAAACAAAGCAAAGGAGCAACAACAGGAGCTCTAGACGTAGGGCACCGATCGGCCCAAACCAAGATAAACCGTTGCGTCTCCTCTGTGATTCTTGTGTTCTTGAGTCCACCCGAGCCACCGGAAACACCGACTCGAACAACAATGCTTGCCGCGATTCTGACCCCGTGACACCCGACCGGGAGCTTGGCCCTTACGATGGACTCCTTGTGAGAGACTCCAATGAGGATTAGGGGAAAGCTTGTGCGTTTCTCGATACCTCGGTAAAAATACTAGAGTCGTCGTCGTGAGTTTGCATCTCTATCTCATCTTTAACTTTCGCATTTATATTTCTACCTTGGCTTTGTGCTTTACTTTCCTAGTTTAGTTGATAGGCTAGTTTGGAACTTAGGTTGAATAACTTTTTTGCGGTAGAGATAGCAACACACCTAGTAAAACCGTAGTTGCACATTTAGAAGTAGATTTTTAAGTTGACTAATTCACCCCCTCTTAGGCGTCACGGTTCTTACACGCATGTGACCTCCGTGGTCAACTCCACCGTGCTGCCCACCCGCCGCTCACCTTTTGTAGCGCGAGGGACGTTCGCCGCGGGCAGTGCTGTCGCCTCCACCACAGGGGACCGCACCCACCCGTCTTGTCGCCTGGAGCCACGTTGCCACCCACCCGCTAGCATCCCCCTCCCTCGGCCACTCCACGGCATCAAGCTCCCCGTGTCGACGAGCCTCCATTCATCCAAGCAACAAGTAGGTGTTGCGCTTGGAAGCGCATGCTGTAAGCGTATGTTTCAAGTGTTTTAGATGTTTTAAAGGTATGTTGCAAGTGTTTCATATGGATGATGTAAAAGTAGATCGGGATGTTGCTTATGTTGCAATGGTTGTACATGTACGTTGCACGCGTCTGTTCCAAATGTTTCAGCTATTTTTACAATGGCTTTTCAAATGTTTTCAGGTGTTTTCGCGATGATTTAGAAATATGTTGCAAGTGTTTTAGCTGTTTTTGGCGTATGTTGTAAGTGTTTCATTTGCATGTTGCAAAATTAGATCTTTTTTCATATGTTGCGATGGCTATACACATATGTTGCAAGTGTATGTTTCAAATGTTTTAGCTATTTCAGACGTATGTTGTAAGTGTTTATATGTTTATCTGGATGTTGCGTTTGTTGTAGTGGCTATACACATATTGCAAGCATATGTTACAAATGTTTCACCGGTTTCAGACGTATGTTGCAGCAAGTGCTTTTATGTTGAAGTGTTTTCATTAGCAGACGTGAGAAGCGAGCGAGTGGAGACGGTCCCGTGTGCACACGGGAAGTGTCGGGGTTGTGATCCCCTGGTGTCTCAAGGCATCGATTATTTAGCAGGCCAAGTGGCTCATGACACACCAACTAGCAAAAGCCCAAACGACCAAGGCCTAGCTAAAGCCTAGTGGACCAGACTAGACGCCAAGGCCAGGGTCAGCCACGACCCCTCCCTTCTGCCTTAGCCGCACGACACACAAGAGACTCATGACCTCTCCATCGTCCTGACCCCTGGGAAGAGCGGGTGAAGGCTATAGTTTGGTTTTGGTGAATTGATGAAACCCTATGTGCTAATCTAGTTTATCAAAGTGATCATGAGATAGGTAGCACTATTCCAAGTGGTGAAGCAATGGTGAACATCATGATGATGGTGTGGTGACCATGTTGATCAAGGTGCTTGGATTTGGAAAAGAAGAAAGAGAAAACAAAAAGCTCAAGGCAAAGGTGAAATTCGATAGGAGCTTTTTGGTTTGGTGATCAAGACACTTAGCGAGTGTGATCACATTTAGGATCGATAGCCGTACTATTAAGAGGGGTGAAACTCGTATCGAAATACGGTTATCAAAGTGCCACTAGATGTTCTAACACATTGCATATGCATTTAGATTCTAGTGAGTGCTAACGCCCTTGAAAGTGTTTATGAAAATATGCTAACACACATGTACAAGGTGATACACTTGGTGGTTGACACATTTGAGCAAGGGTGGTGAAGGTTGGGAAGTCAAGAAGGTCACTGAGCTGACCGGACGCAGGACCTGACACTGGACCTGCGCGTCCGATCAGTAGTGGAGCAGTGGCTCGGCCTCGGTCTGAGGAGTGACCTGGACGCAGGGTGATCTTGCAACCTGACGTGCGGTGTGTGCGTCCGGTCATCAATGATGTACGGTGACACAAGCAACTGAGTGAGGCTGAGGAGGACCTGACACGGTGGCGCGTCCGATCACGTTGCACCTGACGTGTTAGGTCGGCTTTTAGGCGCACGAGGAACTCTCTAGAATCGAACGGACGCCGTGGAGCCGAAGGGAACGGCGCGTCCGGTCTTGACATGGCCGTGGCGTGCGCGATCGACGCGTCCGGTCCTGCATGGCGTGCGTCCGGTCGTCACTTAAGTGGCGCGCGAGCGGCTACTAGCCGTTGAGATCACACAACTAACATTCGAAGGAAGTGACATGTGGACGGCGATGGTTGACCGAACACCGAGGCATGCGTCCGATCATGTTTGATTGACGCGTCCGGTCACCTCGCGCAGACAGGTAGTGAGGGGACAATGGTAGCATCTAATGGACATGATGATTTATATTGGTTCAGGCGAGAGCCCTACGTCCAGTCTCAGAGATGATCGAGTGCATGTTCCTTGCTTAAATGCTCTGAAGTTCTTATAGTGGGGGTGCAAGAAAGGTGGAAGAGATGGAACGACCTATGCTAGGCGAAGGGCTGCCCGAAGAGAAGCTCCAGGAGCCCTACTACTATGGTGAATGAATAGAATGGTAGAGGATGTGAGTCGTCCCCCGAGATGGGTGTCCTTGCTGCCCTTATATAGAGTTCGGGGTCAGGGCTTGTACAAAAAAAGAGGTTCTCCCGACCGAAGGGTCGAGAGCCTGATGGAGGGCCTAGCTAATTTGGCTTGCAAGCTACGCCGTCTTCTGGTGCACATCCGGTCGTGGCTATCATCATGGTCTTCTGGCCACGTTGCAGCAGGGTGTGACGTGGCGCTACTGTGCCGGCCATGGCGGCACTATAGCCTCGATGGTGGTTCGTCAGCCGTCCTGTGCAACGCGATGTCTGTCGTGGCCTTCGTCATTGTCTCCTGGTTCCTAGGGGCGTTGTACCCAAAGTAGGTAGTTGCCTTGGGTCGTCGATCGCTTGGTTGCTTTGTGGGGCCAAGGACCACGACCCTGATCGTCGGGGTCGGGGCACTCTGCCGGTCTGGATGGCCTTTTCGTCGAGACCCTTGTCGTGGATCCCCATCCCGTAGTGGGTGGGATCGTACAAGCGTCTAGTCGGTCCGTATTTGGACGGTGGGTGTCGTACTCGTTGCCATCGCGGTGCGGTGTTGTCTCGTCGGTGCGGTATGGCACAGGGATGGTGTCTGACCGGGCCGAGGTGACTGTTGTCCCCTCGGTCCTTGCAGGGTCAGTGCGGCATGCTTACTCTTGTCAGAGCAGGCGCGCCTAGCTGCGCTCGACCTCCCCCCATCCCTTCCGAGGGTCGTGACGGGGAGAGGTCGTGCGTCTTGCAAGTGCCGTGTGACTAAGGCGGGTCGAAGGGGTCGGGGCTGACCCCATCTTTAGCGCCTGGTCTGCTCTGCTCAGCTCTTGCTTGGCCTCAGTCGTTTGGGCCCTTGCTGACTGTTGCGTTGCAGGCCGCGTGGCCTGCTAACTAATCGGTGCCTTGAGACATCCCGGGGTTTTGACCCCGACAGTGACCTAATTAAGCGTCAACACGTCCCCTCCGACGCCGTGTTCGGGTACCCCATGTTCGTGCTGGCGCCGCTGTCCATGAGCCACGGCGTCGACTGGCGGGGCGCCGGGTCCGGCACCAATGAGGACCTGCGGGAGCTAGTCCGCGTCGTGTCATAGTGCCGCGTGGAGCAGCGGCGCACCGAGCTATAGGCCGTGGCTAGGAGCCAGAGCATGGCCGCCTCGCTCTCCATGGCGCGGATCGACGAGGACGCGCCGTGCGAGTTCGGGGCGGCACTGGACTCCATCCAAACGTGGCCGAGCAAGTGACGGGGCGCGCCATAGAGGGGGAGCGGTCCACACCGGCGGGGAGGAGCATGGGTGACCACGAGGGGGGCAGTGGTGAGGGGAACAGGCACCGGTGCTAGGCCAAGCCAGGCTCCAGGAGAACGACCGATGCAGACATTTAGTTTGGCCAGGCTAAAGGGGTACGGATGGCTAGTTCTAGTCAGGCTCTGGCCCATTTTCAGGCAACCAAACAGTCAAAATTGGCTCCAGGAACCAGCCAAACGCACCCTTTATATCCGCACATATACATTCTGCTAAAAAAATATATCCGCACATATACATACGCAGTTCATTATTCCTAGACAGTAAACTACTTAGTCGGTTTCAGAACAAGAGACTCGTCAACGTGCTGCAGGCGCTGGCATGTTGGGCGCTTTGCCCACCGTGTACCCGCCGTCGACGACCAGATTCAGCCCGTTCACGTACTTGGCCTCGTCCGACGCCAGGTAGAGCGCCGCCCTGGCGATGTCCTCCGTCTCCAGCACGGGCCCGACCATCTCGTTCATGTCCCTTTCGAGGATCCGCCGATGCTCCTGGACGCTCCTATCGGGGAACCACTGCGCCATGGTAGCGTCGGGATGGCGTGCGGGGAGATGGCGTTGACGCGCACCCCGGAGCGCGCCATCTGTCCGGCCAAGGCGCGCACGAGGCCAACGACCGCCGCCTTGGAGACGCAGTAGGGCGTGGGGGCCATGTCGCCCAGCACGGCGGTGGTGCTGGCAGTGCAGATGATGCTGCCGGCTCGGCGCGGGACCATGACGCGCGCGGCGTGCTTCACGCTGGCCAGCACGCCCCGCGCGTTGACGGCCATGAAGCGGTCGAAGTCGGCCAGGTCGATGGCACCCAGCCAGGGCGCCGCCATGTCGCCGCCGATGCCCGCGTTGTTGAACATCACGTCGAGACGGCCGTGGAGCTGGACGGCGAGGTCGACGGCCGCGGCGATCTGCGCCTCGTCGGTGACGTCGCAGCGGACGTAGCGCGCGGCGTCAGGACCGAGGTCAGCGGCGACGGAGCGGCCGAGGTCGTCCTGGACGTCGGCGATGATGACCCTGGCCCCGTTCCTGACGAACTCGGCTGCCGTGGCCTTACCGATGCCGCTCGCGCCGCCGGTGATCACCGCCACCTTTCCAGCTACCCTACGTACGGATCGAAATAACCAAGGTATGTAAGGCATGGTTACTCCGGTGCAGCGCCTCCGATGTGCATTGCTTGTGAAGAGATGAAGAGAACTGAAGGGAAGCGAACCTCTGAGAGTCGGCAGCAGAGGAGGAGGAAGAGAAGCCGCCATTGACGACGCCCAACGTGGCTGGCCTGAGAACGCGTTGCAGGCCTCTGAACATCCTGCTTCTTCCTTCCTAGCTCCTTGGCGACAGCAATGGATCTGTGTGTTGGTGTGTGTGCTGCGAGGCTTCGGCATGCCATTGCCTTCCCATTATATTTCGGCACTGCGCACACCACGTGCTCTCAGACAGCTATGGATCGACTTCTAGATCAGCGAGATGCTTGCTTGTGGTAGGCTGGCCGCCACGCCGGCTGCCGGTAGGACGACATACAAAATTTTCGAACTTGCTATATATATTTCAGGAATCTGAAATATAGCATGTTTTCAGACAACGATCTTCATTGTTGGCTCATGAGCATGTAAAAAGATGAGATTTAGTTTGATGGAGAAAAAAAATCAAGCAAGCAATGTATACGATATCGCCTGAAGAGAAGCTAGAACTCAGGCATTTGACCACTAGGAAAAGTGAAAAATTTTGAAAACTTGACAATATTTGTTTTATTTCATATCCTATCCTAATAAGTGCAGTTATGTTTTGAAATGGAGTGAGTATGCAGACTTATACATAATCTATTTACTGTATTTACTTACTCAAGTGTTTACCTTTCTTCAATGATTTATGATCAATTACTATAGTGCATATTTTTATATTGGTTGAATATAATAGCGTAGTTATTATGTGTGCACGGAGTGTGATTTGTCGTATACTCCCTCCGTCTCTAAATAAGTCAATTTCTCGTCATATGTTAAACTTTTTTATGTTTGATCAAATTTATAGAAAAAAAGCATAAATATTTGTGACGTCAAATGAGCATATTATTGTCAAATATAGTTTGTGGTGTATCTAATGATACTAATTTGGTGTTATAAATTTTAACGCTCTTTTCTATAAATTTAGCCAGATTTTAAAAATTTTAACTTAATATAACTCTAGAAATTGGTTTATTCAATAATAGTGGGAGTAATTTTTAGAAGTGTACTGGGACTCTAGGAGTGCTATACCTGCGCGGCTCATGTGACATTTAAACAGATTTGATTGAGACATTTTCTGTGCATGTCGGCTCTGCATGATTAGGTATACTTAGCACACCAACTATATATAAGACCATGAAAAATAAACGTGAAACAGCAAGCTCTAATAAACGTTAAACGTGAAACGGCAAGCTCTAATAGTTGTGTACGGTCCAGCCTGGGAGAGCACCCCGCAGCTATCATCAGTGAATTAATCGGGTGGTTCCTTTAGCGATGCATTTGAGACAAAACATGAGCATCTGTGCACCCGTGGTTGAGACGTGTACAAAAGGTGCAAGATATGGGAATGGGCGATTGTTTACAGAAATTTTCAACCATTAATCTTGGAAAGGATCAATTAACTGTAATTTAGGGAGTATTAGTAATCTTTTAGTCCTGTAATTAACTTTGGAAGGCCAAATTCATTTCCCCATCGCACTAGGTCATTGAAGGAACGAACAGGTCAGTGGCGAGTGGCTCGCCGCCGGCCACCTGCAAGGCCCGTGGCTTCCTGCGGGCGTTTTCTGACCCCCGCATGCTCCCTTCAGTAATATTCTCTTCTCCTAAAGCTAAAGGATAGAGACGAAAGCATGCTCTCCCGAAGACGAAAACTGCCATGACAAGAAAAACTTGAGCACCGTTGTGGAACCATTCTGCTCTGCTGTGCTCCAAAGCAGCCATCATGGCCTCGATCGCTTCATCGTATATAACTACTACTTACTGGCTTCAGGAGCACTCGTTGCTTTCTGAGAAGTCTTTTGGTAAATGTAAATCTCAATAGAGCGGTCAGACTCGCCCAACTCACGATGCTCCCTCACTGGAAATAGGAGAGCGTTGGCGTGCCTGCACTTCACCGGCGCGCACTGCAGAGCTGTCTCCATAGCAGGGTGGCCGGCAACGAGGAGATTTGCGGCAACAACAGTCGTTCCATTGCGCAAGATGTACCAGTTGAGCCGACGCCGCTGCAACCGTCCAACTGACCCCATCTTACCTATCAGGGCGGAGGGCGGCCTGATCGGTCTCGTGGGCGTCCAGGGCAGCCTCCCGCTGCCGGGCCTCCTCGGCCTCACGTGCCGCGGCTTCGGCATCAACAGCCATCGGACACAGCGCGATGGAATCAGCAGGCTGCGAGTAGAGGGTGCTGGCAAGGGATCGGCGGCAGGGACAGGCGATCGGTCAATGGCGCTAGGGTTGCGGAATCGTGACCGCATCTGATACCATATTAGAGAATAATACGTAGTTGATCAGAGGGAGCCGCTTACATAAGTAGGCAGGAGATAGAAGACCAGAGGCCAGAAGGCAGAAGGCCACATGACGCACACGATATACACATATAAGAGTGCTAACAAATACTAGTATACCCTTTGAATTAAATTCAGAGTTAGTTAATTCCTGGCCCAGTACTGTGTGATTCACAAAAAAAAAAAAAGTTCTGGCCACAACTTAGGTTCCTCTGATCAGAGCGTCTCCAACAGTATAAAAAAATACTCCTAAAAACAGATTTTTCAAGCTTTGCAAAATATATTGGGAAACATAAAAAAGCTACAACTCCAAATGTTTCCAAAATCTCACGCCTAAAAGATAGAAAATAATTTTACATCAGTAATCTTAAACAATTTCTAAATCACACTAATCACTTTTATACTTTATTTCTCTACAGTACATTTGCATCAGGAACCTTGTCTTACTTTTTTTTTCTTCACCACGCCCTTCCGCCTCCAGATTGGCACCACGACATGCGCGCATAACTTTATGCGCATGACGTGGTTTTTTTTTTCAAGTGCCAAAAGATTGAAATGTGGGTTTGGGAGTTGTTGGAGATGAGTTTTTTTTTTCGATCTTGCCAAAATTCCTGGATTGGGAGATTGTTTTGGATACTCTTGGAGACGCTCTTAGGTTCTTTAATTTTTTTAACCTTTGGATCTAGATGAATGAATGACTTTTATTATTTTCAAGCATAGTAAATTTTCTGAATTTGCTAAACGATATTGCATATTGGGAACCCTAAATTATTTCTAACCAACCAAGCCGTTATTTAATAATTTCTTTATCTCTTACCGCTTTCTTATATGGAACTATTTATTTTCTTAATTTACTCATATGTCTAATTTACTGATCTCTCGACAAAAACGCTGGAAGAAGTTTTTTTACCAAACTGTTGGAGGCTTTTTTATTTTCCTAAAAAAACAAAATAAGGAATTGTTTTACAAAACGGAAATGCTCTTCTCAGGGCGCCCGTCCGTCAAGACACACCCTTCCTGGGCCTGCGGAGCCCAATATACCTGCACCCCTCACGGCTTCTCCATTAAAAAGGAAAAAAATGAATGTCAATTATCGTTTCTCCTCGCCCGTCACGTCCTTCTTCACCGCACACATGTGATGACCGCCACGGCCGACTCCACCAAGCCGCACACCCACCGCTCACCTTCTCCAACGCGGGGGACGCTCGCTGCGTCCCACGGGCAGTGCAGCCGCCCGGCGCTATCGCCTCCACCGCTGGGGACCGCACCCGCCTGCCCTATCGTCAGGAGCCGCGCAGCCGCTCGCCTGCTGGCATCCTCCCTGCGCCACTCTACGGCATTGAGCTCCGCGTCGACGAGCCTCCATTCGTCCAAGCGGCAAGTGGATGTTGCGCTTGAAAGCGCATATTGCAAATGTATGTTTCAAGTATTTCATATGCATGTTGCAAAGTACATCGCGATGTTGCATATGTTGTAGTAGTTGTACACGTATTTGCAAGTGTCTGTTCCAAATGTTTTCATTAATTTTTCAAACGTATGTTGCTGTTTGGATGCTGCATATGTTTTTTGCAATGTTTTTTCATATGTTTTCAGGTGTTTTTGCAAGTGTTTCAGACGTATGTTGCAAGTGTTTCAACTGTTTCTGACGTATGTTGCAAGTGTTTCATCTGCATGTTGCAAAAGTAAATCTAGTGTAGCATATGTTGCGATGGCTATACACGTATGTTGCAAGTGTATGTTTCAGCTGTTTTCGAACGTATGTTGCAAATATTTTATCTAGATGTTGCATATGTTGCAGTGGCTATACACATATTGTCAGTGTTTGGTCCCACGGGGGTCCTAAGCCAACGAGTGAGTGCTGCGTGTCCCTACTCTGGATGGTGATGCAAGGAGGATACACGGGGATTATCCTGGTTCGGGCAAAAGAAGGCCCTACGTCCAGCGGGGAGGGGGGAGTATTGTATTTCCTTGCACCTAAGTGCTTGCGTAGGGGTTACAAGCTATGAGAGAGGGAACCGAGCCTAGGTCTCAAAGGAAAAATGAGAGTACAAAAGGAGATTGGTTTTTCGTTGTCTGTGGTTCGTTGTTCTTCTGCCTTTTCTTCCTTGTGCTTGGCTTCTGGCTTTGTTCGTCCCCCTTGTAGAGCCCTGGTCTGCCCTTTTATAGGGTAAGAGGAGGCCGGGACGCCAGGGGAGTCTTGAGGTGAAGTTTTGTCGATCCCTGTAGAGGTGGCTGTAGCGACGTCGGACACAATGGTGACATAGGGGACGAGACGGTGAAAAGACCCCGAGTCCTGTGCCACGTCGGCCTTTCCTCCCTGCTGACCGGTGGTAGGTCGAGGCTGGGTCGAGGCCGGGTCGAGGACGGGTCGAGGACGGGCGGATAAGGCCGAATCCCCGAGATCATGGGGTACGGACCTTGTCGTATCCTCTCTCGAGGGTGATTGGTGGCAAAACAGTGTGCGGTATGGTGTGTATAGTGACAGGTTTTCACCACCCATCCCGGAATGGGCAGTAAAAAGTGAGATTTAACATCGGTGCTGTTTTCACGTCGGTCACAGCTGTAGCCATGACGGTAGGAAGTAACAGGTAGTCGCATTAAATGCTCTGACTTTTGTCTCAGAGTTGGTGAACGAGGTGGGTCGAGTGGTCTGACCCGGGGTCGTGTGAGTCAGAGATTTCCCGATAGTCGAGATGCCTTGTCGAGCGAGCCTCGTACGAGTCGGAACGCGGTCGAGGCGTCCCGTCCAGGGTTCCTCATACGAGTCGGAACGTAGTCGAGGCGTCCCCTCGAGCTGGCCTCGTACGAGTCGAAACGCGGTCGAGGCGTCTCGTCCGCTATTTTGGCTTTGTTTCGTTTGCGGGCAGCGTTTTGTTTTTTCTTAACCGTTGATTGTGGGTACCCCTAGTTTTAGGTACCCGACAGTAGCCCCCGAGCCTTTGGGTGAGTGAGAGTCACTCTCACAGAGGCTCATCAGTTAATGAACTGGAGTCGTAGCGTCGTAACTTTTTCCGGTGGGGGCGCGCGAGCGCACCCGCCGGGTGTAGCCCCTGAGGCCTCGGTGGAGTATTTTTGACTCCTCCGAGGTCTTTTACATGCTCTATTTGGGGAATGTTCTCGGATCGTGGCGTGTTCTGTCTTTTGTTCGAGGATTGGCTTTATGCGGTCGAGCCCCCGAGCTTCGTGCGCGTGAGGTCGATCAGAGTCTTGGCCGTCTTTTATCGTTCGACGCTCACGCTCCCTTTTTAGAAAAAGGGAGGAGGGGTGGGGAACGTCGTACTACCCTCGTTTGGGCGAGTTCCGATGGTCTCCGGTGAGCTATTAACAGGGAATTCGAGTAGGAGCCCGTGCTCCATTCGATAGGAGTCGGCTAGCGGCCGCGGAGGCGCTCTCAAAAATGCCAAAGAGTAGTCGTGTGGATCTGATTCCTTTCGATAGGATTCGAGGGCTCGATGCCTCCCTACGAGGGGATTCCTCCGTCGACCTTCTCTTTTAGCCTCGAATACGTCTTGGGGTGCCTCGACAGCGTGGCTCGAGGCCTGGCCTTGTATGGGCGCATCCCTAGTCGTCCCTGACTCCGTTACTCGAGGGCAGCTGTCGAACCCTGGTCGAGGGCCAGCTTTCGATCCCTCAAGATTTATATCGGGCTCGGAGCCCGTTACCCATGCGTCTGGGAATATCCATCCGCGGATCCTTCTCCCACCCGTTTAGGGCGCGTCTTTTCAGGAGGGGAAGCGAGATCGGCACGGTAGTGGGCGGCGTGGTGCGACGGTTACGGCGTGCACAGCGGACACGTGCCCATATCTGCGGGTTTTGAGGGAGCGGTTAGGTAAGGTCATTAAATGAAAAAACTGCTCCTACCTTTTCGTCCGTCCGTTGGACTTCCATCAGGGTATAAGAGCAGGGCCCGGGGTTTTGTTTACCCTTACAGACCCTTTGCATTCTTGCCTTCCTTGCCTTCTTCGCCCCCTTTGCCATCTTGCGCCCTTCAGCCGCCGTCCAGCGCCGCCGTTGCCCCTTTGCCTGCGCCGTTTCTTCGACAACAATGGCAGGCAAGAGCCAGATCCTCCCCGCCGATGCTTGGGCCCGTTCCTCAGTAACGGAGAGGAAGCTAGAGGATCTGGTCCGCGACGGGCTTCTGCGGCCGAGGGCGAGTCGGACCCAGCCGGAGTGGAGAGTGCCGCCGTCCGACCACCGGGAACCGGCGCCTCCAGAAGGTTACGTGGTGAGCTTCATGGCTTTCCACGAGAGGGGGTTCGGCGTGCCAGCCAGCCCCTTTATGCGGGCGCTCCTCCACTACTACAAGGTGGAGCTGCACCACCTCGCCCCCAACTCCATCTCGCAGGCCGCCATTTTCGCGGCGGTCTGCGAGAGATACCTGGGGGTGGAGCCACAGTGGAATCTGTGGCTCCACCTCTTTAGGGCGGAGCACTTCGCCAAGAAGGCGGGAGAGCGAGGGGTGCGGCGCGCAGTGCATGCGGGGAGCTGCACCCTCCAAGTCCGGTCGGGTCGAGGCGACCAGTACATCCCGGCGTAGTTGATCTCCTCGAACAGCGGTTGGCATGACGGCTGGTTCTACCTCCGCAACGACGGTGACCAGCTACCGAGGTACTCCGGCCGGGTGCTGATGGCACGAGAGGAGAACTGGACGTACGGCGTCGTTGAAGACGACAAACCGAAGCTGGAGCAACTCCTCGACGCGCTGAGGAGGCTCCGTCAGCGCGGGCTGACGGCGAGGATGGTGGCCACGGCGTTCCACCGCCGGAGGGTGCTGCCGCTGATGCAGCGCCGGCTCCGGCTCGACGAGATGACGCCGGAGGCGTCGTTGGAGGGGAGCATGATGTCGCACGAGTCCCTCCCCCTCGACGAGGTCGCCCGACGTGCGCGGTGGATGGTGGGGAGCTTTCGGCAGGAGGACATCGACAGAGTCCCAATGCGCCCCACCCAGGGATTCGAGCCCCTGGTAAGTGTTGTTTTTGACGATCTTAAGTCCTTTTGCTTCCGGATCCCTTCCACTAACCCGGTCGAGGTCCGCGTACAGGATCTGTCAGCGGTCAAGGAAACGCGGCCGCCGGTTCCGAAAGATCGGGTCGCTCGGGAGGCTCGACGCCTCTTGGCGGCCCAGAAGAAGGAGGAGAAAGACGCTGCCAAGAAGCGTCAAGTCCGCAAGGTCCTCGAGCAAGAGGCGTTGAAGAAGCGTTGTCGCCAACAGAGCCTCGACGGGCTTCCGCTCGAGGAGTCTCCCTCCGAGACGGTTTCGGGGGATGATGATGACAGTGATGACGACGACGCCTGGTCGCGGTACGACACCGTGACTTCCCTGGCGCACCTCCCTAATGTGCGGCCCTTTCTGGAGCCCATCGGGGGGTCGACCTCCCAGGCGTCGAGGGGAGCCTCGGCGCCCGTTGAGGGGGAGGGAGAACCGAGAGAGAGAGAGAGAGAGAGAGAGAGGCTGGAGCGAGGCCTTCAGCGAGAGGAGCCACCTCGTCTAGGGCCCCACAGGAGGGGTTGGTGGTGCCGCCCCCGCGAGCCCAAGCGCCTCGGGCTCAGACGGCGGTCGGGGCAGCGACGTCAGCATCAGAAGCCGGGGCACCGTCGATGGGCGTGAGGACCCGAGGCCAGCTAGCCTCGGCAGCACAAAGGACTTTGGACGCTCCGCTAGCCAGGGCTCCGAGGAGCTCCCGGCCAGCAGGAGGCTTGACGGTAGGGCCGTCGCAGGCGCCGTCGGGTGGCTCTGGCCTGCCGAGGTCTAGGCCCCTGGTTCCCATATCTGGGTAAATTTTCCGCCCTATTTTTCGTGATTGGTGATCCCGTTTTTTATTCTGACGCGCTTGTTTGTCCGACTCCCGTGAAGGCGCTCAGGTCGGGCGCTGCCGTAATAATGCGGACGACGGCCGATAACGCCGCCTGGGTCATGAAGTGCCAGGCTGCGATGGAGCGGCTCAGGTTGAGGGAGGCGGCCGCCCAGGCGGGGGCGAGGGCCCAGGAGGTCACCGGCTCTGATCCCACCTCGCGGGGGTCAGGGCCGGTCGAGGCGGTCCCGGGCGATGCCGGGCTGGAGGTGCCCGGCACTGGTGGGTCAGAGCCTGGGTCGACCGCGACGACCTAGGCGACCGTCGAGGCTGCTGAGGCCGCAACATCCGTCCGCGATGCGGGGCGGGCGGATGTTGAAAGAGTAAAGGAGGTGGTGGAGGCCCCGCCAGAGGCGGGTCAAGAGGCGGCGCAGCCGGAGGAGCCGCAACCACAGCAGGACCGGCCGGCGGAGCCGGCGGTTGAGGCGAAACGAGGGGCGGGCGTGCCGCCGCCTATCGTGCCGGCAGTGGCACCGGCAGTCGAGGTGCCAGCCCCGCCACAAGGGTCGACCCCAGCCCTGATCGACCTCACCGTCGACGATTCCCCTACTGATAAAGGAAAGCAGGAGGTGGACGTCGAGATGGCCGAGGCCGCAGATCGGGCCGGTACCTCTGCGGCGTTGGGGGGTGATCAGGCCGAGGCGTCGGCCAGGTGGCCGGATTTTGCCGGGTTAGCACTCGTGCGGGCGGAGGAGGATCTTCCGCGCTGGGGCAGGTCGATCCTTGAATTCAGGGACGCGTCTAACCCAAGCACCGAGCCCTTCTTTGCGCTCGACGACAAGGACGAGGTGCACCACTGGGAGTACCTCGAGGGACTCCGAAAGCACACGATGCAGTCTCTACGCGTGGTTTCGAACACCCTGGCGCAGGGTATGTCGGAGGCCTTCGAGGTAAGCCAGGCTCGTTAGTCTTTTCCTGTGCTTTATTCTTCCCTTTTCCTTGGTTCTGATTGTTATGTTTTAACTGTGGTCAGGAGCTCAAGGAGCGTTCCCGCCGCAAGTCACTCTTCATTCATCATGAGAGTGGCGTGTGGGCGGCGCTTGTCCGTCAACAGGCCCTGGTCGAGGAAGCCAACAGGCGGCTATCCTAGCAGAGCGCCGAGAAGGCCGAGCTTCGCGTCGCTCACGCGGCGGTTAGGGAGGAGGCGGCGCAGGCCCGGGAGGCCGAGGCCAAGGCATGTGAAGACGCGGCAAAGGCTCGGGAAGAGGCTGCCAAAGCCCGCTTCTAGCGCGTGTGAAGGAGCTCGAGGAGGACATCGCCTTAGTCGGTGGTCAGCGCGATGCCCTCAACATCCAGGTCGGGATGGCGTCCGCCCGCGTTAGAACCTTGGAAGATGAGGTTGTGATGTTGAAGGGGACGGTCCGAGAGAGGGACGAGGCTCTCTCGGGCGCCGGCCGGGAAATTGAGGGGCTGAGGGCGACGGTCCATGATAGGGACGAGGCTCTTCGAGCGTCTGAGAAGACGTGCGGGGAGCTGCGTGACGAGGTCGTGGGTTGGCAAACCCACTCCGAGGGTAAGCTTTTTGTTATGCTGTGGCCTTGGAGTCGAGGTCCCAGGTTTATGCTAACTTGGTGCTTATGTTCCAGAGTTGGAGAAGGAGCAGCAGGCGGCTCAGGCGACGGCCACCTCGTTCCAGAACCTCTTCAAGGCCGAGGCCAGGCGGACTCAGTTGCTCCAGGGCGCCATCACCTTAGTATGTGATGGCCTAGGGGTCGAGCCCGATGCCGACACCGAGGAGGACGCCCCGGGGAACTCCTTCGTCCGTCGGATGGTGGCGCTAGGCCGCCTCGTCCGCGAGAGGATACGAGGCGGGCTTCATCACGGCGTGAAGAGGGCTCTGGCGGTCGTTCGGTCCAGATTCGTGTACGACATGGACCTCATCACTGATGGTTTCATCACGGATCCAGATCGGACGGACAAGGAGAACGAAACCACCTGCCTAGGCCTGATCGAAGCCGCTGAGGAGCCTGGGAGTCGCCTCGCCAAGCTCTTCGAGGTCGAGGTGGTTCCGCCTACCGACGACGCGGGCCTGTGAGCCAAACCTAGGCATGAAGGCCCGTGTAATAAGTTAGTGTTTGTAACTTTGGTCGTGGTGGCCTCGGTGTCCTTGAAACGTTTAAGTGTAAACTTGTACTGATCGTTAAGTTTCGTTCGAGTTCTTTCTTCCCTTTATCGCTTGAATCGCGTTCTCGCATGATTTACTTAGCGCGCGGTCGCACCCCTTGGCGTAAGGAAGTGAGTGGAGGTACCATAGCCTTGGAGGCATAAGTGATCTCGCGGCTCGACTGCCCTCGAGCTTTAGGGTGCGTTTGCGGCCTTGCAGATCGTGTAAGAACTTGATTTGAAGCGAACGGGGATGTGAGCTTTTTCAAAGTCATGAACCGTTACTAGGTCTACTTAGCGCGCGGTCGCACCCCTAGGCGTGAGGGGTGAGTGGAGGTACCATAGCCTCGGAGGTGTAAGTGACCTCATGACTCGGCTGCCCTCGAGCTTTAGGGTGTTCTCGCGGCCTTGTCGACTTAAGTGACAGCTCTCTTTTTTGAAAAAGAGTACGAGTTTTTTCGAGGACAGGGGTTCCCCCCCTTGCAGCCCCCGAGGGAGGGTCGACTCTGAGAAAGCAGGGTCGATCCTTCCTGGTCGTTATGAAAACAGAGCTTTGAACACCGCTGTATTCTTTATTGATGAGATTGAAAACAATTTACAGAGCCTCGAGGCTTTTTAAGGAAAAAAGTGACGTAGCTGTTCAATGTTCCAAGCGTTGGTGAAGATTTCGCCTTTCTCGTTCGATAGCTTGTAGGTGCCGGGTTTCAACACTTTTGCGATGATGTATGGCCCTTCCCACGGCGGCGTGAGCTTGTGCCGTCCCTTGGTGTTCTGGCTTCACCGTAGCACCAGGTCACCAACATTGAGGTCCCGCCTGCGGACGTGTCTGTCATGGTAACGTCGGAGACTCTGCTGATACCTGGCAGAATGCAACAGAGCCACATCGTGGGCTTCCTCGAGCTGGTCGAGGGCGTCCTTTCTCGTGGCGTCGTTGTTCTTCTCGTTGTAGGCCTTCAGCCTCGGGGATCCGTATTCTACATCAGTTGAGAGCATGGCCTCGGACCCGTAGACTAAGAAGAACGGAGTGAACCATGTGGCTCGACTCGGCGTTGTTCTTAGGCTCCACAAGACCGAGGGGAGCTCGGCAGCCCATTTTTTGCCGTGTTTGTTTAACTTGTCAAAAATCCTGGGTTTAAAGCCTTGTAGGACCATGCCGTTGGCACGCTCTACTTGGCCATTTGTTTTTGGATGAGCTACGGCCGACCAGAGCACACGGATGTGGTGGTTATCGCAGAAATCCAAAAACTTTTTACCAGTGAATTGGGTGCCATTGTCCGTGATGATGCAGTTAGGAACCCCAAAGCGGTGGACGATGTCAGTAAAAAATAGCACAGCTTGCTCAGACCTGATGCTGGTGATAGGGCGGGCCTCGATCCACTTGGAAAATTTGTCAATGGCGACGAGCAAGTGGGTGAAGCCGCCAGTTGTCCTTTTCAGGGGTCCGACCAAGTCGAGCCCCCAAACAGCGAACGGCCACGTGATGGGAATAGTTTGCAGGGCGTGAGCCGGGAGACGGGTTTGTCTTGCATAGTACTGGCAGCCTTTGCAGGAGCGTACTATCTTGACAGCGTCAGAGACTGCGGTCGACCAATAGAAGTCTTGTCAGAAAGCGTTTCCAATGAGGGTTCGAGGCGCTGCGTGATGACCACAAGCCCCCGAGTGTAGGTCATTGAGCAGGTTTCTGCCTTCCTCATTTGTGATACAACGTTGGAGGACGCCAGTAGGGCTGCGGCGATACAGCTCTCTACTGTCGTCAAATATCACAAAGGATTTGGCCCGGCGAGCGATCCGTCGAGCCTCGATCTTATCCGAGGGGAGGTCCCCTCGAGTGAGATGGTCGAGGTACGGAATACGCCAGTCAGGCCCGGGGTTGGCTAGTGGGGTCGAGCCTTCCACCTGCATGGCCTCAGCCCCGGTCGAGGGGGCTTCTGCCTTAGGTGGAGGGTCGAGTGATGGCCCATCGATCCCTCCGTCTTCCCTGATGTTGATGGACGGTTGGTGGAGATCTCTCGCGAAAACGTCCGGTGGAACTGTAGTTTGACTGGAAGCGATTTTTGCGAGTTCATCGGCGGCCTCATTATACCTGCGTGCGATGTGGTTGAGCTCGAGGCCGTGAAACTTGTCCTCAAGGCGCCGTACTTCTTCATAGTAGGCCTCCATCTTGGGATCACAGCAGCTCGAGCTCTTCATGACCTGGTCGATCATGAGCTGAGAGTCACCTCGAACGTCGAGGTGTCGAACCCCTAGTTCGATGGCGATTCGCAAGCCTGTGACGAGCGCCTCGTATTCGGCGACGTTGTTGGAGGCGGGAAAATGAAGCCGGATGATATAGCGCATGTGGACTCCAAGGGGCGAGATGAAGAGCAAACCCGCACCTGCTCCCGTTTTCATCAACGACCCATCGAAGTACATGGTCCAGAGCTCAGCCTGGAGCTAAACCGGAGGAAGTTGAGTGTCGGTCCACTCCGCTAGGAAATCTGCTAGTACTTGGGATTTAATGGCTTTGCGTGGCGCATAAGAGAGGGTCTCACCCATGAGCTCGACCGCCCACTTAGCTATCCTACCCGAGGCTTCTCGGTTCTGGGCTATCTCTCCGAGAGGGAAGGATGACACCACAGTCACCGGGTGGCCCTCGAATTAGTGACGGAGTTTGCGCCGTGTTAAGACGATGGCGTACAACAGCTTTTGGATCTGTGGGTAGCGAACCTTGGTTTCCGAGAGCACCTCGCTGATGAAGTAGACTGGTCTCTGGACGAGCAAGGTATGTCCTTCCTCTGCCCTCTCGATAACCAAGACCGCACTGACTACTTGTGTCGTTGCGGCGACATAAAGTAAGAGGGGTTCCCC
Source organism: Saccharum hybrid cultivar R570 (assembly GCA_038087645.1). Lineage (NCBI taxonomy): Eukaryota > Viridiplantae > Streptophyta > Magnoliopsida > Poales > Poaceae > Saccharum > Saccharum hybrid cultivar. The sequence goes on along the minus strand of JAQSUU010000809.1, from coordinate 3,162,203 downwards.
TAGGGTCGGAGGGATGAGGATCGGTGAGTTGGAGAGCGTAGCTTTGAGCTTTGCAAGGTCCTCCTCGGCCTCGAGGGTCCACGAGAAGTGCTCCGATTTCTTCAGGAGGCGATACAGTGGGAGCGCTTTTTCGCCGAGGCGCGAAATGAAGCGACTGAGGGCTGCCAGGCAGCCCGTGACCCTCTGCACGCCCTTCAGATCTCGGATAGGGCCTATCTTGGTTATTGCGGCGATCTTTTCCGGGTTGGCCTCGATGCCACGCTCGGAAACGATGAACCCTAGAAGCATGCCTCGAGGAACGCCGAAAACGCATTTCTCGGGGTTGAGCTTAATGTTCTTTGCCCGGAGGCACTTGAACGCAACGTCGAGGTCGTTTACCAAATTATCGGCCTTTTTGGTTTTGACAACGATATCATCGACGTAAGCCTCGACGGTTGGTCCGATGTGTCCCCCAAAACGTGTTGCATGCATCGCTGGTACGTAGCCCCTGCGTTCCGGAGACCGAAGGGCATAGTAACATAGCAGTACATGCCGAATGGGGTGATGAACGAAGTCGCGAGCTGGTCGGACTCCTTCATTTTGATCTGGTGGTAGCCGGAATATGCATCTAAGAACGACAGAGTTTCACATCCCGCAGTGGAATCAACGATTTGATCAATGCGTGGCAAAGGAAAAGGAACTTTTGGACATGCTTTATTTAAACTAGTGTAGTCTACACACATCCTCCACTTCCCATTATTTTTCTTAACTAACACGGGATTAGCTAGCCACTCGGGATGATGAACATCCTTGATGAATCCGGCCTCCAACAGTTTGTGTATCTCCTCGCCGATGACCTTGCGCTTCTCCTCGTCGAAGCGGCGCAAGCGTTGCTTCACCGGTTTGGAGCCGGCTCGGATCTCCAAGGCATGCTCGGTGACTTCCCTAGGTATGCCCGGCATATCCGAGGGACTCCACGCAAAGATGTCGACATTTGCGCGGAGAAAGTCGACGAGCACTGTTTCCTATTTGGGATCGAGGGTGGCGCTGATGCTTAACGCCTTTCCCTTTGGGTCGGTGGGGTCGAGGGGCACGAGCTTGACGTCTTCCGCGGGCTCGAAGCTGCCAGCGTGGCGCTTGGGGTCGGGGATCTCGTTGGCCAAACCGTCGAGGTCCATCGCCAAGGTCACCAATTCCAAGACGGCCTCTCCGTGCTCGACGCACTCGACATCGCACTCGTAGGCGTGCTCGTATGAGGGCCCGACAGTTATGATACCGTTGGGGCCTGGCATCTTGAGCTTGAGGTAGGTGTAGTTTGGGACCGCCATGAACCGGGCGTAGCATGGGCGCCCAAGGATGGCATGGTATGTTCCACGGAATCCAACCACTTTGAAAGTGAGAGTCTCCTTTCTGAAGTTGGTGGGAGTGTCAAAACAGACAGGCAGGTTGACCCGCCCAACGGGCTCTGCTCGCTTTCCTAGCACGACTCCATGGAAGCCCCCGACGCTGGGTTGGAGGCACGTCCTCACGATTCCCAGAAGGTCGAGGGTCTGAGCATAGATGATATTCAGGCTGCTGCCACCATCCATGAGCACCTTTGTGAGGCGTGTGTTGGCGATAATGGGATCGACAATAAGCGGGTAGACCCTAGGATTGGGGACGTAGTCTGGGTGATCATCACGGTCGAAAGTGATGGCCACCTCGGACCAGTCAAGGAAGAGGGGGGTGGCCGGCTGCACGGAGAAGACCTCTCGACGTTCTCGCTTGCGCTGGCGCGTTGAGAGGCGCGTCGAGGGTCCTCCGTATATCATGAAGCAGTCGTGGATCTCGGGGAACCCCTCGTCCTTGGCGTCTCCCTTGGGATCTTCCTTCTTGTCATCTTTCTTGACGCCTATGCTTTCAAAATATCTTTGGAGCATGTGGCAGTCCTCGAGGTTGTGGTTCGTGGGCCCTTTGTGGTAGGTACACGGCTCTTTGAGCATTTGTCGAAAATGCCCCCGCCGGGGGGCCCTCGAGGTTTCTTGCGGTCAACAGCAGCAACAAGGTCGTCGGCCGAGGCCTCGAGCTTGCCCTGCTGGCTCTTCTTCTTCTTCCTGTTGTTCCTTTTTGAGCCCCGGCTAGAGCTCGCGGGATCCTCCGCCTTGTGCTTCCCCTTGTCCTGATCACCACCAAAGATGGCACCAACCGCCTCCTCGCCGGCGGCGAAGTTGGTGATGATATCCATCAAACCGTTGGCAGTGATGGGAGTGTTGCGGCCTAATTCTCGGACCAACTCTTTGCAGGTGGTGCCAGAGAGGAAGGCCATGATGACGTCGGAGTCGGTGATGTTGGGGAGCTCGGTGCGTTGCTTGGAGAAACGCCGGATGTAATCCCGGAGGGATTCACCTGGCTTTTGCTTGCAGCTTCGGAGATCCCACGAGTTGCCGGGGCGCATGTAGGTTCCCTTGAAGTTCCCCTCGAACACTCTCACAAGGTCCTCCCAGTCGTGGATTTGTCGAGGTGGGGGGTCCTCGAGCCAGGCTCGAGCGGTGTCCGACAGGAACAGGGGGAGTTTACGGATGATGACCCGGTCGTTGGTGGCCCCACCCAACAGACATGCCAAGCGGAAGTCAGCGAGCCAAAGTTCGGGTTTGGTCTCGCCGTTATACTTGGTAAGAGTCGTGGGGGGGCGGAACCGAGCCGGGAGTATCGTTTCGCGAATGGCCTTGCTAAAGACCCGAGGACCCGGTGGCTCGGGTGAAGGGCTTCGATCTTCTGAGCTATCGTAGCACCCGCCCCTGTGCTCGTGGTAGCCTCGAGCTGCACCGTCACCGTGTTTGCGCCTCCGGCGCTCGACGATGTTGTCATGGGCATCTCGAGGTTCACGGTTGTCGATGATGTGCTCACGGACAGGGGCCGCCCTGTTCCGTTGGGCGTGCTCGGGATGAACCGAGGCCTCTTTCTCCTGTCGGGAGGGCTCGGCAGGCTGCTCTGAGGTAGGCCCGCGTCGCCTCGAGGCAAAACTCTCGGCCTGCTGCATGGCAGCGGTCTCGAGGAGTCCTCGGATTTCATCTCGGGTTCGACGGGTGTCGGGGTTCGATGGCTCGGGCATGTTACGAAGGAGCATGGCGGCGACGACCACGTTCTGGCTAGCTCGACCGAAAACCGGGGGGTCGATCGCCCGATCCTCGACGATGCGACGATTTATGTCACGAGCTCTCTCTCGAGCTCCTCCGCCATGTGCGCGTGCCGCGCGCTCTTGCTCGAGGGTTCGCTGTAGTAGACGCAGGTTTTCTCGTTCCTCGTCGAGCCTATCCTGCAACTCACGGATTTGCTCGAGCTGCATTCCTTGATCCGCAAGGAATTGAGCCTCATCCCGCTCGGCAGGGAGCTCGACCTGAGGTGGCGTGTTCCTTCCTTCAATGGGTGCCTCATCCTCTGAATTCGACGTGCTAGCTCCATCGATGTTGAAGCACTCGCGAGTCGGGTCGTAGGTGTCATCGGCAGAGTCGGAGTCTGGAGCGCCGAAATAGTAGTATGATGGGTGCATGTGAGGTCGTCTATCTCTAGGGTCGTAATGTCGAGAAGCAGTTGCACGGGGCTCCGTCTCTGGGGTCTTCGTAGAGTCCAGGTACTCGGAAGCTGGTGTGGATGCAACAAGGTCGAGAGTGGAGCGTAGATGGTGTCCGGGGAGTTCCTCGTAAGCACTCATGCTAGTGCTTACAGAAGAAACATACGCCCGGGCAACCGAGTCTAGTCCAAACGGGAATGCTGATGAAGGCGTCGTTCCTGGTGCCGGTGTAGTCGAACTAGCTGGTGGCGGCACCGCACCGGGCGGTAGAGCGATGGGACTCCCTGTCGGCATCTTACCCTCAGCCAAGCTCATCCTACACAGATCCTCAGCGAGGAAATCCGTGTCGGTGTCTGGTTGAGAGGCGCCGGATCGGGGAATACCATCACCCTCGGTAAGGCGATGACGGTGGTTGCGCCGGGCTCGCCGTCGCCTGGCGACGCGTGCCTGACGAGAGCGACGATACCGGCGCAGGGCTCCCCCAGGTTGGGAGAGTTCGTGGTCCACGTCAGTCGGGTGCCTGGGCGGGAGGAGGACCATGTCGTAGCCGTAGCCAAGCGACATGAACTCCAAACTCCGAAACCAGATCACCGTGGCCAACGGGAGCGGACGTTCGGGGTCAGCCATCCAGAAAAATGGCGGGAAAACGATGTTGGCACGCAGCTTCCCCTACCTGGCGCGCCAACTGTCGGCGTTTGGTCCCACGGGGGTCCTAAGCCAACGAGTGAGTGATGTGTGTCCCTAATCTGGATGGTGATGCAAGGAGGATACACGAGGATTTATCCTGGTTCGGGCAAAAGAAGGCCCTACGTCCAGCGGGGAGGGGGGAGTATTGTATTTCCTTGCACCTAAGTGCTTGCGTAGGGGTTACAAGCTATGAGAGAGGGAACCGAGCCCAGGTCTCAAAGGAAAAATGAGAGTACAAAAGGAGATTGGTTTTTCGTTGTCTGTGGTTCGTTGTTCTTCTGCCTTTTCTTCCTTGTGCTTGGCTTCTGGCTTTGTTCGTCCCCCTTGTAGAGCCCTGGCCTGCCCTTTTATAGGGTAAGAGGAGGCCGGGACGCCAGGGGAGTCTTGAGATGAAGTTTTGTCGATCCCTGTAGAGGTGGCTGTAGCGACGTGCCCCAGGAATGGCCGGCCATCCCCGGACACCATGGTGACGTAGGGGACGAGACGGTGAAAAGACCCCGAGTCCTGTGCCACGTCGGCCTTTCCTCCCTGCTGACCGGTGGTAGGTCGAGGCTGGGTCGAGGCCAGGTCGAGGACGGGTCGAGGACGGGCGGATAAGGCCGAATCCCCGAGATCGTGGGGTACGGACCTTGTCGTATCCTCCCTCGAGGGTGATCGGTGGCAAAACAGTGTGCGGTATGGTGTGTATAGTGACAGGTTTTCACCTCCCATCCCGGGATGGGCAGTAAAAAGTGAGATTTGACACCGGTGTTGTTTCCACATCGGTCACAGCTGTAGCCATGACGGTAGGAAGTAACAGGTAGTCGCATTAAATGCTCTGACTTTTGTCTCAGAGTTGGTGAACGAGGTGGGTCGAGTGGTCCGACCCGGGGTCGTGCGAGTCGGAGATTTCCCGATAGTCGAGATGCCTTGTCGAGCGAGACTCGTACGAGTCGGAACGCGGTCGAGGCGTCCCGTCGAGGGTGCCTCGTACGAGTCGGAACGTAGTCGAGGCGTCCCCTCGAGCTGGCCTCGTACGAGTTGGAACGCGGTCGAGGCGTCTCGTCCGCTATTTTGGCTTTGTTTCGTTTGCGGGCAGCGTTTTGTTTTTTCTTAACCGTTGATTGTGGGTACCCCTAGTTTTAGGTACCCGACACATATGTTGCAAGTGTATGTCCGAAATATTTCACCTGTTTTAGATGTATGTTGCAGCAAGTGCTTCATGTTGCAAGTGTTTTCATTAGCAGGCGAGAGAAATGAGTGCAGGCGGAGGCGGTCCCTGTGGGCGCGGAAAGGGAAGCGGATGCGGGGACGATCCCCACGTGCATGCATAGCGGCATGCGTAGCTGCAGCAAGCGGGCAATCACGTGTAGGTGTAGCAGCAGGCGGGCACGCAACAGCAGCAGGTGCGGGCGGGCACGTGCAACAGGTGAAGCAGGCACGGGCGTCCGAACTTTCAGGCGCTAGCACTGCGGTTTACTAAAACTCCAGCAGATGCTCTTGCTATCGTACAATAAAGGTACTAGTACGCGCGCGTTGCCACGCATGCAGTGGGTCTTTGCGCCTTGCATTGTTTGAATCTACAGGAAACCGCTCAATACACGGAGGTGGTACTCTCTGGCAAATATTCACACAGTAGTAACATTACCGCACAAATGTACATCTTTTACATGAGAAGAGAAATCAGTTAATAAACATCATCATATATTATTTGTCAAATTGCCATTGCTACTTATGAACACTGAGATAGACATTTCCAAACATGTACATAGAAGTGGTACGCTGTTGACTGAAACAAAACATCTGCCAAATGGTGGCACCTTCATCACCAATTAATGCCGCAAGAATTGAATCACAACTACTTCATTACATTTGTGCTCTCCGAGTGTCTCTTCTGCAAGGTTCTTTGTCCAGCTAAATATTTACATACACTTGACCTGAGAATAGGATTTGAAAACAATCAACATTCTTGGTCAATCGAAGTTGGTTATCAGTTGCTAAAACTCTAGCAATTTCAACATCGGTAGGGTTGATGATGACAGCAGAGATAAAAAATAATCTCCATGATGATGACATCATTTGGGTTGATCAAACTGTTACTAATTCTCCGATGATGAGTGATGCATTGAATTCATGTTAGAATTGTCATATGACACTTTACAGGAAATACGAACAAATAAATTTAGGGATCATTAGAAGGAGGAGATAACTAGCATTGCTTTTGGGTACACTTTAGATGGGAGATCATATTGCCCAAATAAATAATATCTTATAAGGAGGAGGAGATGAACTATCATTGCTTTTGGGTACACTTCAGATGGCAGATCATATTGCCCAAACAAATAATATCTTATAAGAACTAAAACTACATAGGCAAGAAAACTATTCCAGTGAAATTTGTTTTCAGTTTCCATCCCATTAGAGCTCATGTAAATCAATTAGGATCCTATAAGCTTTATTTTCATTTGCAGTTCAATCGTTACTTGAATCTACAAAATAAAAGTGCAAGGACCACCGAATCTGACCTCAGCCTTCATCGTGTTCTACTAAACCTTGGATGAAGCAGGTGTTTCCTGACTGTAGATGATCTAAATGAACCCGCAAACTATGCATCATATGAAGTTTAGTTAGGGGAATAGAGTGCCAAATTCTCTTTGAATTTTATGTTATTTTGTCAGAAAAAATCATGTGAAATTTGGCGCTAAGGAAGATATCTATCAGTGCATGTGACAAAAAAAAATCAGAGAGAAGAACTGAAGATAGGCAAAACACCCTTTGAATAGTATACTTAACCACCAACAATGCCCTTCATAAGTCAGAAGTACTCTATTATTTGTTCCTATCTTGAAACTAAGTTGAAGATATAGAAGAACTAAGTTTGAACTGATAAAGTAAACCTCTTAAATATTTACATCTACTCATGTACTGATATTCAGACTTCATCCCCATCACTACTAAATATGGAGCTCCATCAAGCACGGTCAACGGTGGCAGTGGTGTGAGGCAAGCAACAAAGGCACCAAGATGGAATAGGTTGCTGAGTTGCACGTGTATGACAAAAATGAGTTCATAATATAGGAATGAAAAACCCATACTACTTACTCTTAATTTGTTCAAACTAATCCAGAGGAGAAGACTGAAATTAATCACTAACCGTTCCGAATTCTGAACCAGCAGAAGCACTACTCTTAGTAAGGAAAGTATTATGTTTTTCTCCAACTCTGTGTAAGCCTGATAAAAAAAGAAACAAATAGCAGCAGTGAGTATGTGATGCAAGTATGTGGTTGCAGAAAGAAAGATTGAGTCATTACAGATTAGGAAGTAGTTTTTGGCGACAAAAGACATATGTTAGGGAATTCTATTTGTATGACCTCAATTAGGCATATAGATGTTTTTTTAAACTCAAATCATATTCAGATTTGTGTTCATTAAAGTCCAACCAGATATTTGTTGTGTGCATTGAAACGCCTGTAGTTGTGTTCATTAAAGTCCAACCAGATAAAATGTACCTCCTATTTTTTCATCTGATGATGTTGCATAACATTGTTGCATTGTTGAACTTTTCTGAACTATGTAAGGACATGATAGATAGTTCCAAAGGCAATGTATGTCTCATCTCTCATTCTAACAAAATGAGAACAGGTTGCATGAGACATGATCTTTACACTTAGTTGTATGCAAAACAATCTCGCCTGATACAAAAATCAGTAGGACAATCTTTGTTTGCTTGATTCCATAGATTAGGTTAGGAAACCATGGTTCACACTGAGAGGGGAAGCTAAGGAAATATTGGTTTCAGAACATAAGCATGAAAAAACAAGAAATAAGGGATTGAAGGTGACAAAATTGTGGTCAAGACTTAAGAAGACACAGATTTTGCAACTTACACTTGAGAAAGCATGATATCAGTATGCAAAACCCTTAAGCCTGATCAGGAATTTGACATCACAAAACCAAACAATATTCTGTTTTTTTTGGAAGGTTGACAATATTCTGAACGTTAAAGACCTGACAACATAGGACTATAATTCTATGAGTGTGACAATGGTTTAGCAAAGAATTAGAGCACACACAAATTTTTAAAATGGAATATGTACCTTGAATTTTGCAAGTAAACCAAGATTAGAAGATGAGAGGAAACTGCAAATAAATCAATTGTTTAGACACCCCTCAACAGAGAGATTGATCACTCTTAATTGACCTGCAAAAATAGGCAACCAAACTCCAAATATTGCATACAGAGAAAAATGAAAGCTAGAAAATGAAGACATTGGGTAAAACAGCTGTAGATTCAGGACCAGAGAAAAAGTTATATGGATGCTTTGAATTATGTATACTGTCACAAAACATCATTTGAACCTCTAAACTTCAAAATAACGTGTAGCAGTAGATTTAGCAAAGCAGGGAAATGTAATTTTTTTTATGAAGCTAGAGGGGAAAAGGATTCCTCGCCATATGTGTATAGGATGGCACTGCAAATAGCATGTTAAAAAGGAGATTAAAAATTTGGTAATTACTTGAATCAAGCCATTTGGGGGCAGAAGTTACTTCACGAAGATGAAATAAAAAAGAACTATAGGGAGCTAAACTTCAATATTTGAGGAGCAAGTACATCCAAAAGTAAGTGAGCATGATTCACTTCTAATGAGATGAGTTCTTAGGACGGAATGAGGGAGCCAGGTTTTTTATTTGACCTTAGAAATAGGAAGACGTTTTACCTATTCCGGCTAAATACCGCAGCATACCTGAAAAGGATGAGAACACACAGAGATTAGAAACTAATTTCCCCCTCTGATAGCATCACAGATTGATGGTTGGCATCCATTATTCTTCCTTAGCCCCTACGCACTATCAGCAGAGGAAAGGTTAACCAGTAAAGAACGGAAGCGAAGCAGGGCAATGCATTGTGCTGACTTTTGGCTGGTGCCCAACAACCGACATAGTTACGGCATGCCCGGAGAGACAGGGGAAGGGGAAAGAGTCATCGTCGACGATCCTGTGGCATATATCCTTGGCCTGGCGACCATGGCCGTGCCAATGCAGAGCAGCCGCGTGTTGCCTAGGAGGGTCTGCTGCCGGTGCAAGAGCACCCTCTCCCAAACTGTGGACGGGCATAGAGAACATAAAAAAAATGTAGTGTGTTCCAAATTAATTGTGCATGCTCTAGCTAACATGTAAGATAATGCAGCTGAGAATAATCTGAAACCATTCATGTCTGAAATTAATTCATGGTGTATTAGCAGCATGGGATAAAAAATAGGAGACATGAACACTACGTATCATTTTAGAACCCTTAACATTCCAGAGTTCGTTGTTAAGGTCATCAATGATCCAATTAGTACAGCACATGGTCACCTAGACTACAGATTAACAGCACTTATTCCCAGATTAGTTTGAGGGGAACTATCGGAACAAACTGAGAGCAAAGGGGAAAAGGAATAAATACGAACCTGGGTGCAACCGTGAATCATACACCTAGTACGCACACAACAGAGGCCACCCAGAAGAGGAGGCTCGGACAGGCACGGGCACCACCTATAGAGGAAACGTGGATCAGAGTAAGCAGGTAAGCTGACAGTAGAGGTGGGAAGAGAAATAACACGAAAGCAACAATAAATTAGAGGAACGAAGGCACCGGAGCACCTGATTTGAGGCAAAGACAAAGCAATCGAAAGGCACGGTGGAACGCAAATGCACGAAAGCGTGGAACGAAACCCAGGACGTACGGGGGAAGAACGCAGTGCCACAGCTGAGGCAGGACGCAATGCGAGGGGAGCGCAGCACAGGAAGAAGAACAGGTTCCCACCAGGCTCTGTAGCGGAACGCGACGAACGGCTGAGTAAGCGCCGGCGGGGTGGGCAACGACGGGGCCGCACCCTTGTTCCCGCGGCGGCGCCCGGGAAGCGAGCAAAAGGTCGAGTGAGGACGGAGATTTTTTTTGCACGATGAATGAGGAGCGAGCTGGGGTTTTTTTTTTTGTTTTTTTTAGCCCATGAACACAGAGCAGGACGCGCGGCACGCGGACAAATGCAGGGCAGACCGGACGAACGCCAGCCACAAGAAACCAGGGTCCCACAGGCAGGATGTGCAATCCACAACGGCAACCGTTTTCGTTATTAAAAAAAAAAATTGGCCAACAGGCACACGCCCCGGAGCGCGCCACCTCCGCGGCCACGGCGCGCACCAGGCCGACGACCGCTGCCTTGGATGCGCTGTACGCTGGCGCTGCCAGGTTGCCCAGCACGGAGGCGGTGCTGGCGGTGCAGATGATGCTGCCGGCGCGGCGCGGGACCATGACGCGCGCAGCGTGCTTCACGCCGGCCAGCACGCCCCGCGCGTTGACGGCCATGACGCGGTCGAAGTCTGCCAGGTCGATGGCACCCAGCGAGGACGCCGCCATGTCGCCGCCGATGCCCGCGTTGTTGAACATCACGTCGAGACGGCCGTGGAGCTGGACGGCGAGGTCGACGGCCGCGGCGACCTGCGCCTCGTCGGTGACGTCGCAGCGGACGTAGCGCGCGGCGTCAGGACCGAGGTCAGCGGCGACGGCGCGGCCGAGGTCGTCCTGGACGTCGGCGATGATGACCCTGGCCCCGTTCCTGACGAACTCGGCGGCCGTGGCCTTCCCGATGCCGCTCGCGCCGCCGGTGATCACCGCCACCTTCCCTGCTAACCTGCGTACAGACCAATTTGTCAATTTGACCAACCAAGGTGCAGCGTCTCCGATGTGCATAATGCAGCAAGCAGCAGCAAGTAAAACTGCAAATTAAAGAAGGCATGAGAAGAGATGGACAGAAGTGAACCGAACCGAGTCGAACCTTTGAGAATCGGCAGCCAAGGAGGAGAAGAAGCCGCTACCGCCATTGACGACGAAGCCCGACGAGGCTGGTCTGAGAACGCGTTGCAGGCCTCTAAACATCCTGCTTCGTTCTTCAATTCCTTCCGAGCTCGTTGCCCACAGCAATGGATCGGAGCAGCTAGCTGATCGATCTTTGTTTTGTGGCGAGGCTTCGGCCTACTTTCTCATTATATTTCGGCGAGTACTGTGTGCACCACGTGCTTACACGTCAGCTTGTCAGTCAAACCACGTCAGCATCCTCACCGAAAGAAGAAGAAGAAGGAAGACAGAGATGTTTCTCAATTTCGCCTACATGAATGTTGACCGTCCTTCGTTAGCCATCTGTTCTCAGACCTTTTGCTGAGTGCTTGTCTGTGCAAAGCGTCGTATATGTTTAGTTTTGAGATATGAAACTATTCACAGCGTTGGTATAATTTAGATGAAAATTAGTTTCTGGATATTTTTGTAATTCAGAGTGCCTGTAACGTGTTATGTACCATGCTATTATCTAACTAATATAATTCTTCCTTCGTCAGAATTTTTTTTTTTTTTGACGCCGAGCGCTTGCACAGTCCCCCCGAGCGACCAGCTATGCCTCGTGGGCCATGAATCGACGTCCAGGTCATCGGGCAGATGCTTGTGGTTGGCTGGCCGCCACGCCGCTCGACGGTAGGACTGCAGAGCGGATGTCATATTGCCACGTCGGCACTGTGGGCGCGGCGTGGAAGTTTTATATATTCGGATAGCGACATACAAAATACTTTGGTTAGGCCATGCTGATTTCTCATATAAGCTGAATCAAACACAACCATAATCTATTTGTTTACTCTAGTGTTTACCTTTCTTTCAATGATCTTTAATTTATAATCAGTTACTATAGTACATATTTTATATTGGTTAAATATATGTCGTTATGAGTCCACGGAATGTGATTTGCGTTGTACTTCTTTTTAAATTTGAGCACTGTACCTGCACGGTTCATGTGACATTTAAACAAACTTGATTTGAGACTTTTTTTTTGTGCGTGTTGGCCCGGAGCTGCATGCATGATTAGGTTAGCCCACCAACTATTATGCCCCCCAACAAAAATAAACGTGAAACAGCAAGCTCTAATAATTGTGTAGGTCCAGTCTGAGATAGCTTCCTGCAGCAATCAGTGAATCGGGCGGCTCCTTTGGATGCATTCCAAATCCAGATAGCTAGCAAAATGATACTCACTGTCTAGTCATAGAACAAATTACCAATGCAGTTTATAGGCAGGTACAATACTCCTGAAAAAGAGAGAACGTCATACTTGCTTACCAATTATCTTAGAGGTGTGTGCATCCTATGTTACTTATGTAACAAACATTACCAAATCAACAGACCATGCTGAGATGTGCACAGAAGGTGCAAAATATGGGAGGAAGAATGTCAATACATACCAGGGATCACGACCCATTGAGCAGTCCAGTGACAGAGAAAATTCCACCTTCAGCATCTGTATGCAATCAGGGAAGATTACATATAATCATATCCCAATGAAGCCTCTTCCTTTTAAAATTGCATTTGGAAATATGTATAATGATTAAGAGGAAAATAAGTTTGGGTTCATCATTCAAAATATAGGAAATCTCAGAGCACCCAAAACTTCCATGCTCTTGATATGCACACATCCTGCTTCTCCTATGAACCTCTACTTAAAAGTTTGCCTTTGCATTTCTGTAACCAGTAGAAGAGAACAGTGAACAGATAATCTAACATGTACTGTCTTAGACTGCTTGACTAGTATATATATCAGACTTTTGCCGGACAGGAGCAAGCAAGCAGCATACTTTGACAATAATAGCAATGTCAGACAGATTACGTAGCTGCAGTGCATTACAGCAAAATAACAATCAACGAGCATATACGGTACAGTTACAGCTCAAATAAAAGGATAGTCCTCAACACATCTCAGCTTAATTCTGCACGAATCACGCTACTCATTTGAAGCTTAAAAGTAACAAGATCAGGTGTATGTGCCACAATAAATGGAACCAAGCTCCTTACAAAGCTCAGAGGAAGACGCCAAAGAAGAAATATGACTTTTCATTCCATTGAGCCACTTTGAAAAGACGTTTTTACTATGATTGAAAACAAAAATTAAAACCAATAAAATAAATTCCTGTGTTATTGCATATTGCTCTAGAAACCTCATGCGCTCATTGGTCAGCACCCAAAAGCTGGAAGATTCTCCAGTTTGAAGAAACGTGGTAAGAGAGTAGGGCTAGACTTCATTTGCCCTGCGTTCTCCTGATCCAATTCAAAACGTGAGAGCAGTCATCATCCCCAAGGAACACCCTGTTCTCTGAGCGATAGGTTTTGAGATCACGACTTTCGAGCATGCAACTTTCCCTTCGCATTTCAAGTGATTCAGGGACCATCCTTGGACTGCAGCCATGGTAAGCATCACAGATAAATTGAACAATCACCTCAAATGGTTGTGAGGCATTGACCCACTGGTAGATCTTCTCATTGCGGAACCATGTAATTTGCCGCCTTGCGAAGTTCCTAGATGTACTTTTAAACTTGGCCAGAAATTCGAGGAACTCCTGTGTGGTGCTTTCACCTCTATTCTGCCTACAGTGCAGCAGGTACTCCATGGCTTGTTTGTAACCAATGGCACGAGTTGCAGAGTTGACATGTGGATGCAAACCGATATCAAGCAGCCACGAGGCTCTGAAAGTAAGCCACCTGTGTCAGCCAGCATTTCTTCACACCTCAAATCAATTGATCGGTACAGCTCCAAGCGTGGGCTTGCATGGAAAATACAGAAGAAGTCATAATCCATATTCCTGGCTTCACAGCTCCCTCCAGCAGAGACCTCGGTGTCATGCTGTTCACAAAACGTATTGTATGGTAAGGTGAAAGCAGAGGGAGGAGAACCTGATGATCTAATAACCTCAAGGCTGCGACTCAACCTCTTCCAGTTATTCACAGACAAGCCCCGAGCTTTGGGGTCACCAGCCTGAACCACTAGCTCTACTGCTTCCTCCCACTGCCCACTCTCCCGAAAACTGACGAGCTCAGACCACACAGCTGAAGTGATGTCCATGGATGATTGTGGAACATTTGGCTTGCCATAGATGTACCACCGTAAGTAGAGCCCAGTCCCTCCTGCAACAACAGGCACTCGCCCTCTGTCAAGAACATCCCGTGTCGCTCTCTGGGCATCGCGAAAGAAAGCTCCAGCCGAGTAATCATCGGACGCATCCAGTATATCGATCAAGTTGTGTGGCACCATGCCCATTTCCGTCGCGGACGGTTTGGCGGAAACAACGTCAAGGCCGTGTCGCTCTCTGGGCATCGCGAAAGAAAGCTCCAGCCGAGTAATCATCGGACGCATCCAGTATATCGATCAAGTGGTGTGGCACCATGCCCATTTCCATCGCGGACGGTTTGGCGGAAACAACGTCAAGGCCGCGGTAGACTTGCACGGAGTCTGCGCTGATGATCTCTCCTCCGAGCCTCCTGGCCACCTCCAATGCGAGCCTGCTCTTCCCAGCACCAGTAGGGCCTGAAATGATAATGACTGTATCCTTCTTCCTTTGATGATTCGGCGCCAGAGAGGTGATCGCCGCCGCGGCGATCTTCTTTGCGGAGCGGAAAGATGAGGGCGACCTGTGCTGCGAACATAGGACATGCCAGGTTGTCCAGATGGCTCGCCGCGCGGCTCCAAGCTGTGGCCTCATTTCACAGCACATGACAGGAAACGAGAGTGCCTGCCAAAGATGTAGAGGGGATTTCAGCATACAATACAACATGGTTCGAGGTGAAAATCGCAGCTGTGTGTTGGTACCCAGGGTGCTGTTACGCTCTGGACACGACAGTTGCTCAAACAGTGGGTAGCAGAGGGCTAGGCATTTCATCAAACACTTGCAGCACGACCGGAGGGTCAAATCGAATGGTACCTATGCCGATTGTGGAGTGGCAGGCCTGTCTGGGCATCCTGAGCGGTGAGGACCGAGTGGGCGTTTATGGGGACTGTGGAGCGGAGGAGTGCTAGTGGAGGCAACGGCGAGCTCCGACGCACAGTGCGAGCCGGCAAAGGTTGCTCTCGTGGAAACACGGGCAGCTGGACGACCAGAATCGAGCTGGTAATTAGCCAACTCAGGTGGGTTTTGGCAGCAAGCTGCAACTCTCACCTCCACCTCTCCTCCGTCGGCCGTGCGTCCGCCCAGGCGACGCTCCCCACCGCCGTCCACCGGTCACTGCGCCTGGTGCTGCATTGGATTCGGAGCCTCGGTCGGAGGTTGGAGGGAAGGTCTCGCAGGTTGCATTGGATTCGGAGCCCCGGAGGACATCCCACGGGCCCATTGTTTCAGATCATCCCACGTCCGCCAAAACTGGCCTGAAGAAGAAAACGGCCCATCAGGCCCACTCGGTGCCCGATGATGCAGCCATCCCCCATCGTAGTTCCCATCAACTCGAACAGCAAGCGTGAGATGCTGGGCCGGACGTTCGGACAGAAGCACAGGTTCAGACTCCTGGCGTCTTCATCACGCATGCTCGCGGAAACGCCACGCCCACCGCTCCTTTCTCCTTGCCCCCTCCTCTCTTTCCACGAGTTTGGACGCCGCGCCTCCTCCCTATGCCCACGCTCTCCTTCCTCTCTCCGCACGGACAGGACCTACGAGTCGAGATAAGGACGACCGGACGAGCGCGCCCCATCCACACGATCCCGAGTGCGCCGAGCACCTCGACCGTCGGCCCTAGCACGCCCCACCTGCCGGCCTTGGCTCACCGCGCCCTATCCCCCGTCGTCCGGGCTGTACCCCATAACTCTCTACCTCTGAAATATGAAACACTTGGATGCAACATACGTCTGAAGCAGATAAAACATTTAGAATATACACTTGAAACATGTGTATGAAACATATGCAATATCCAGATAAAACACTTGCAACATGAAAACACTTGTTGCAATATAAGACTGAAACAGCTGAAACATTTTAAACATACTCAGATCGAAACGCTTGCAACATGCATCTAAGACAGATGAAACATTTTGAACAGACGCTTGTGACATGCCTTCGAAACATTTGCAACATGCCTCTGAAACACTGGCAACATATGTAACATCCCGATCTACTTTTGCAACATCCATATCAAACACTTGCAACATACTTTCAAAACATATGAAACACTTGAAACATACATTTACAGCATAAGGAGAGGCGGCTAGGGTGGCCTTGAGGTGGGAGCCGGCGGCGCAGGAGCACCACCAACCCAACGCGTGCGGGAGGGAGCGGCCTGACCAGCGGAGGTGGGCACGCGCGACGGGTAGGAGAGAGGAGCGAATGGCGCAGAATGGGGGCGCGCGACGCCCATCGTGTCTTATCTGAAAAAAAAATATTACAAATTTTACTAGTGCAAGATCAGCAGGACTCTACGCAGGCCTTCACCCTCTCTCTTATTCTTATCTCACAGACATGACAAATAGAGAGAGACCCTCAAACTCCTTGGACACGTTTAATCCTTTGATTTGATGAAAGACAAATTAATCAGAAGCAGTAATAGCATGGGATGACGACAGATTAAGAATCCAATCTCATTACACGAAATGTTTGAATTCTTTGTTATCTCGACGCCATCCATCCATCCAGACTATAAATTGAAGGCCAAACCCACAATTCCAACACACAAACCACGCAAAGCGCCATACTGTTGTTGCCACAAATCTCCTCGTTGCAGGCGTTGCCGGGCACCCTGCTATGGAGACAGCTCGGCAGCGCGCGCCGGTGAAGAGCAGGCACACCAACGCTCAAGCACGCCTCTTATTTCCAGTGAGGGAGCATCATAAGTTGGGCGAGTCTGACCGCTGTATTGAGATTTACATTTACCTAAAGACTTGTCAGAAAGCAACGAGTGCTCCTGAAGCCATTAGCAGTTGTAGTGCTTTTATACGATGAAGCGATCGAGGCCATGATGGCTGCTTTGGAGCACAGCAGAGCAGAATGATTCCACAACGGTGCTCAAGTTTTTCTTGTCATGGCAGTTTTCGTCTTCGGGAGAGCTTGCTTAGATGATTTCGACTCTAAATCCTTTCGGAGAACAGAACATTACTGAAGGGAGCATGTGTTTGGTTAGAAAAGGTCCGCAGGAAGCCACGGGCCTTGCAGGTGGCCGGCGCGCGGCGAGCCCCTCGCTACTGACCTGTTCGTTCCTTTGATAAGTTCGTGCGATGGGGAAAATGAATTTGGCCTTCCAAAGTTAATGACAGGACTAAGATTACTAATATACCCTAAATTACAGTTAATTAATCATTTTTAATATTAACGGTTGAAAAATTCTGTAAGAAGGAAGAGGTGGTTCCTCCCAAGCACCATAACGTATCTCTCATGTCTTGTACCTTTGGTACACGTCTCAGCCACGGGTGCATAGAGGCTGCATCTGAAATACATCGCTAAAGGAGCCGCCCGATTATAGGCCATGTACAACGTAGGGCGCTTATGGGTAGTTAATAATCCATTTTTCACCGTGGACAACGCAGAGTCGCCACTTAACCTCCTTGAAAGCGCAGTGCCCAAAACTGTTTAAAATGTGTCCTGATCAAGATATGTCTGTGCAAGCAGCTGCTGCAATCAATTGGGGGACGAGCTACAGAAGATGTTTTGGAGAGGTAGAAATGGAAGAATGGGGGGAATTGATGGCAAAACTGGAGACAGTAAGCCTCACATATGCTGGGGTAATTGATGTGCAGATGGAGATTTGGAAAGCCAAAATTCCCTTGAAAGTTCAAAATTTTTTTATGGATGGCATGGCATGACAGAATCCAGACAGTGCAACAATTGAGGAAAAGGAAATGGGATAAGGCCCAGGTGTGCAAATTTGTGAGCAGGAGGAGTCGGTTGATCACTTACTGTTCCAATGCCCAATTGCAATTGCAACCTGGTGCTGGATCAGAGACAGTTTAGGATGGCACGGTTGCCCATCCTCAATCTCTTCTTTCCAAAACTTTAGAGTGGAGGGTAGGGGGAGCAGGGAAGCGCTACGGTGGGTTATGGCAGCTGTGGGTTGGGCGCTTTGGAAGACCAGAAATGATCTTGTTTTCTGGGCGCTTTGGAAGACCAGAAATGATCTTGTTTTCTCTAATACTGTGATCAATCACCTAAACAAGTCGCTTATAAGGTTTTGGGTTTCTTAAAGCAGTGGACCAGGTGACCTGCACCTGAAGGATGGATATGTTTCGCTGTTATCTTCGTTAGTCCAGATCCTTTAGCGTGGCTTTTGAGTCTAGTATGTGAAATAGGAGTTGTATCTGAGCCTCTGAGGTGTTTTTTCTGTGTTGCTGATGTGGGAGGAGGAGCGTTTTATTTTCTGTTGCATGATACTATGTAAGAGCTGGTAACCCCAGCGTTAAACAGTTACCCTTAAGCTTTCAATATAAGCCGGGCGTAAAGCCTTTGATTAAAAAAAAGAGTCGCCGCTTAACCAAGCAGCGGCGCTTCGGCCGAGCGGTACACCACCTGTACAAGCTGACGCATGGGCCTCTTCCGTTGCTAAGCGTCTATCAGACAAGAGTTTGCATTGTAGGTTAACTCTAGTGCTAATTCTCTCTCTCTCTTTTAAGAGTCTATCGCATTGTACAAGCCACTGGACCGTGTACACAATTATTTGAGCTTGCTGTTTCACGTTTAAAGTTTATTAGAGCTTGTTGTTTCACGTTTAACGTTTATTAGAGCTTGTTGTTTCACGTTTAGTTTTTCGTGGCCCTATATATTGGTGGGCTAAGTACCTAACCATGCATAGCCGACATGCACAAAACATGCTACTCCTTCAGGCTTCTAATCTATCCCTAATAATAAAGAGGCAAAATTTATAGTTTTTTTTTCGTCCAGTCCATTCATTTCGGCCCAACTGTCTCCCTCGCTCGGCCAACTCGCTGGAAAAGCCCACCCGACTACTTAATCTAAATCAAAATAGAAATTGAATCTAATCTTAAATTCAATTACGGAAACCCAACAGTGCAACGATAGCGAGCATGGATCAGATAGCTCTATCTTTTATATAGCACAAATATATACCACCGTATAATCTCCTGAGATAACTAAGAAATAAACATCAGATAGACAGGCAAAAAGAGGGAGAGGAAGTCAAAGCCGAGCCAGCAACAGCCAACTCTCCGAGGCAAGCTTCATGGTTTGCGAGAATCACGGCTCGAAGAGAAACGGGAAGAAAAGAAACTCTCCATCCCCGTGGGAGAAAATTTTTGTTCACATGGGGCACGTTTAGAGTTTGTACTGTTTTTGTTGTTTCTCCAAATCAGACTCTTACGACCGTTGAAATCCAATGCAGCCAATCCAAGTCCAAAACAAACCCGAGGAAAAAAAAACATCCCACCAAACAATCAAATTTGTCACCGAATCAAACACCCGAAGCTAAGCGACGCCCACCGTCCAGCTGACCTATAGAAGCGCGACGTCGATCGGGGATGAGGCATATCCGTTGGGGACTCTGCGGCTGGATTCCTGAAAGCCCAAGTTTGGTTTTGGTAATTAATGACACCAAGTTGCTAATGCCATGTGTTAAGTGTTTTGAGTTAGGCATAAGCAACACATGTGATGAAGGTGTATGTGGCAAGGAGTAGTGGCCACAAGATCACAAAGAGATGGTGCATGGACATGAAATGATGATCATGGTGGAGATGCACATAAAGTGAAGGACATGATGATCAAGTGGAAGAGAAGGATCTAAGAGCGCAAGGCAAAGGTATAACCATAGGGTTTTCCTTTTGCCGGTCTAAGATGAGTAGAGAAGTGATTGACCGGGTTTAGGATACATAGCCGACTATCAAGAGGGGCAATCACGGTTAGCTCGGGAATCAAGTGCCACTAGATCAATGTCTTGAGCATATGCATTAGAATCTAGTAGAGAGCTAACATAACGCCTTGAAAAATGACTGTGAAAATACTAACACACATGCACTTGGTGATTTACACATGGTGGTGTTAGCACATTTACGAAGGCGGTGGAGTTTGAGCGGTAGAGAGGGGTTTGGGTTCCTCTCTCCCTCCCGATGAGCTTGCGAGGCGGGATTCGACGCTTTTTAGGGAAGTGAAATGCCTAATTTCCACTGCACCGAAAGTCAGAGAAGAAACGGAGGCGAACGGCGGTCACTGTGGTGACCGGACGCAGCACCGGACGCGGTCACGGTTTGACCGGACGCGTCCGGTCAGTTCAACACGGCGCAGCGAGGGTTTGTGACCGGACGCTGGTCTGGCCTGACCAGCGCGTCCGGTCAGTTCACCTGTGCGCAGAAGGAGAGCGCGCGACCGGCGCGTCCGGTCCCTCACGGAACCGGAGCGTCCGGTCAGGCGTCCAGAGGGGCAGAGCGCAGCGTAGTGATGATCGGACGCGCGGCGCGTCCGGTCACGTGTGATCGGACGCGTCCGGTCGCGGTGGGAGCTTACTGGACTCCGACCGGACGCCAGGGGCAGCGCGTCCGGTCAAACGCTAGAGCGCGTCCGGTCACAGCAACGGTAACTTCTGACGCGCACTGTTCACGCTTGTCCTGTAGTGACCGGACGCGTCCGGTCACCCTGACCGGTGCGTCCGGTCATCACGATTTGAACTGCGTCGTCCGGTAACGGCTAGCTGCGTACCCCTTCGCTATAAATAGAAGATGTCCGGGATTTGAGGGTAACTCTTGCATACTTTGAGACCTAGAGACATCCTTTGAGCTAGAGAACAACCCATCCACTCATCTCTTTGCATAGTTGCACATCTTGAGTGAGATTCAAGTGCATTGCTTGAGAGTTGCATTCTAGAGGCACTTGATTTTCGAGTTGCTGCGGATTTCTTGTTACTCTTCCGTGTTTCCCGACACGGTAGACGGCTTGGAGCAGCGGAGGTGATTGAGCTCACAATTGGAGATTGTTGGAGCCCTCACCAAGTGTTGTAAGGGGTTCTTGATCCTTCCCCGCGGGAGTTCGCAAATTGGATACTCTAGTGGAGCTCGTGGCTTGGAGGATCCCCATCTTGTGTGCGGTTGTGCGGCGCCCGCCGAGGGCTCGACTCTTGATAGTCGATTAGCTCGCGAACCGATAAGTGGGTGTATCGCCACAACGAGGAGTAGCTTGCCGGAAAGCAAGTGAACCTCGGTAAAAATCTTGTGTCATCTCTTTGCCGAGGATTTCTCTTGTGGTTGATTATTGTGATTGATTCTTCGAGTGCATTACTTCTCTACATCGTTGGTATAAGAATCAAGTCACTTGCTCTTTACTTTATTGTACTAATCTTAGTGTAGCTTTTATCACATATGAGTAAGTAGCTTAGTGACTTAGTCTTGTTGATGTGTATTAGAGATCATAGCCTTGCTTCACTAGAATTGTATAGGTGGCTTGCATAGTGTAGTTGAGCTAGTGCTAGAATTAGCTTAGCCATCTTTTATACTAACGTGGTTGTTTAGTGAAGCTTGTAGATTTTTTAAATAGGCTATTCAACCCCCCTCTAGCCATTTGGACCTTACAATTCCATCTTCTCCGCCATGGACGACAGGCTCCTCGAGGACGAGGACAAGCGTGCCATGGACGACAAGCTCCTCGAGGACGAGCATGGGGACGAACCTGGGATGATGAGGCCGGGGAGGATGAGATGAGACCGGCGGAGGTTGAGCACGGGGAGGACGAGCTCGCCCGTGTAGGGGATGAGCCCATGGCAGCGCGGGAGGTCGAGCGCCGGGAGGCCGCTGGCAGCGCAAAGGTCGAGCACAGCGTAACCGCCGCCGGCGCGGAGGTCAAGCGCGGGAGGACGAGCCCGAAGGTGGCGGCGCGGCGGACGAGCTCGCTTGCGTGGAGGATGAGCCCACGGCGGTGCGCGAGCAGAGTCGGCCGCTAGCGACGCGGAAGATGAATCCGCTGTCCAGCAGAGCTCGAGCTGCCTCTTAGCGTACGACTGAGAGAGAAAGAAGAGAAGGAAAGAACGAGAGAGAAAAGATGGGAGGACTCAAAAGTCAAAACATGGAAATATGAGAAAGAAAGGCCGTGTGTGGGTGTATATATGTGGGTGTGTTCAGTTGGTGAAAAGTGGGTGAAAAGTTACTGTAGCATCTTTCGTTGTTATTTGGTAAAATTTGTCCGACTATGGACTAACTAGGCTTAAAAGATTCGTCTCGATATTTACAGACAAACTATGCAATTAGTTATCTTTTTTACCTACATTTAATGATTCATGCATACGTTTAAAGATTCGATGTGACGAGTAGAAGAGAAAATATTTTAGATTTGCATGAGAAGTGAACACACCCTGTATATATATACACCCACACATCGGAGGACGATTTTTGCTGCTTTGCTGTCTCGTTGCGTTGTACTAGCGGCCTTGGGCAATTGGTGCATTTAATGCGCTGCTTTCCAAGCAGTCAACGGTGGTAATTATTCGTTTAGGCCTTGTTTAGATGGCCAAAAAGTGCCAAAAATTTTTACATAGTAACTGTCACATCGAATCTTTGGACGCATGCATAGAGCATTAAATGTGGATAAAAAAATAACTAATTGCACAGTTTGTCTGTAAATGTCGAGACGAATCTTTTGAGCCTAGTTAGTCCATGGTTAGACAAATTTTGCCAAATAACAACGAAAAGTGCTACAGGAATTTTTCCCCAAAAATTTTCGCATCTAAACGGGCCCTTAGATCAAATGTGATAATGCAATTCAACGATGTCTTACGGATGTTGTACTCTACTCTTTCTCTGTAAATCTATTTTGTAGCTAGCTACAGAACAATTATTCTATAACCATTTTGAGTTATGATAATAACTATACTAACTTACGAGTTATTATAACTCCCTTTTGAATGAAAATTTCATCTTTTTTTGTTTTCATCCACCCCTAACTATTCAAACAGTAAATAGGATCTTTTGTCCCGTTTTTTTAGTTTGATCCGGATTTTATGACTCATATACATACAAGTTATGTACAACTCATGAATATACACCAGATATGGTGGATATAGTATTTGAACATATTTAATATTTTTCTCATTGCAACGTATGGGCCCTTTTACCAGTAAAATATGAAAGTTCGAAAATTTTTGTATGTCGTCCTGCCGGTAGCCGGCGTGGCGGCCAGCCTACCACAAGCATCTCGCTGATATAGAAGTCGATCCATAGCTGTCTGAGAGCACGTGGTGCACGCAGTAAGGCAATGGCATGCCGAAGCCTCGCAGCACACCCACCCACCCACTACTCCATTGCTGTCGCCAAGGAGCTAGGAAGGAACAAGGAGGATGTTCAGAGGCCTGTAACGCGTTCTCAGGCCAGGCTCGTTGGGCGTCGTCAATGGCGGCTTCTCCTCCTCCTCGGCTGCCGACTCTCAGAGGTTTGCTTCGCTTCAGCTCTCTCTTCATCTCTTCACAAGCAATGCACATCGGAGGCGCTGCACCGGAGTAACCACGCATGGTGCCTTACAACTACAAACCTTGGTTTCGATCCGTACGTAGGTTAGCTGGAAAGGTGGCGGTGATCACCGGCGGCGCGAGCGGCATCGGGAAGGCTATGGCCGCCGAGTTCGTCAGGAACGGGGCGAGGGTCATCATCGCCGACGTCCAGGACGACCTCGGCCGCGCCGTCGCCGCCGACCTAGGCCCTGACGCCGCGCGCTACGCCCGCTGCGACGTCACCGACGAGGCGCAGGTCGCCGCGGCCGTCGACCTCGCCGTCCAGCTCCACGGCCGCCTCGACGTGATGTTCAACAACGCCGGCATAGGCGGGGACATGGCGCTGCCCCCGCTGGGCGCCATCGACCTGGCCAATTTCGACCGCGTCATGGCCGTCAACATCCGGGGCGTGCTGGCCGGAGTGAAGCACGCCGCGCGCGTCATGGTCCCACGCCGCGCCGGCAGCATCATCTGCACGCCCAGCACAACCGCCGTGCTGGGCGACATGGCCGCCCCCGGCTACTGCGTCTCCAAGGCGGCGGTCCTCGGCCTCGTGCGTGCCGTGGCCGGAGAGATGGCGCGTTCCGGGGTCCGCGTCAACGCCATCTCTCCGCACATCATCCCGACGCCGCTGGCGATGGCTACCATGGCGCAGTGGTTCCCCGATAAGGGCGTCGAGGAGCGTCGGCGGATTGTCGAAAGAGACATGAACGAGATGGTCGGGTCCGTGCTGGAGGCGGAGGACATAGCCAGGGCGGCGCTCTATCTGGCGTTCGACGAGGCCAAATATGTGAACGGCCATAATCTGGTCGTCGACGGCGGGTACACGGTGAACAAAGCACTCAACTTGGCTGCGCCTGCGGCACGTTGAGGCTCTTCCGTTGTGAAAGCAACCAATAAAACAATGAATAATGAATACCAATAAAACAACCAATGGTTCTGTTCGTATATGAGAGTCATACCACCTCCATATAATAATATGCAAAGGTTATTACGGAGAGGAAGGGGAAGGAGGTCGTGCCGCCATCAGGAAGAAGAGAGAGAGGAGGGAGGGGGGAGGCTCGCCGGCGCCAGGTCGGAGACGAGGACGACGGCGCGGCTAGGGTTCCAGCGGCTGCACCCCACTCTTCTTCCCAAACCCCAGCGGCTTTAGAAGAGAAGGGGCTTCAGGGAGGCAGGTCGGCCAGGCGGTGGGGATGGCGGCGGGCGGCTTAGGGGCCCTGGCGGCGGCAGAGGCGACCGGGCTAGGGAGGGGCGGGGGTGCCATGGCCATACCTCGCCGTGGCAGGAGAGGGGAGGGGAAGAAGGCGGCCTCGGAACTCCGGCGAACCCTAGTGTGCCTGTGGCGGGGCAGTGGTCGGCGGCAGGGGCGAGGATGATGACAGCAGAGCTCACCGGCCGCAACGACGGCAAAGCCGGGGCGGGGGGTGGGGGGCGAGGACGGCGTTGGCAAGGAGGAAGAAGAACAGGGGCGTATGCGGAAAAGGAAGGACGGGGCGGTAGGGACGACAGGTGTGGGGTGGGAGGCAGGGTGTGCGGCGGAGACGATGGGTCGCGCGTTTCCTGAACGTGCAACCCGTCGCGCGTTATTCGTCCATAATAATACACATAACAACAAAAGAGTCCATCTACTGTTATCTTTAATAGATCATTGATAAATAATAGGCGCGTGCAACCACGGCGAATGAGGATGCACTACACATCTGTTGCCCTTGCTAATTTTAACTGTGTGGAATCTATGTTGAACTCTAAAGCGTACTATGCCACCATATTTTTACACAACATCTACCTCACGTGAAACCAAGTATTCAATTTGTTTCAGTTTCCTCCAAAACCTCAACTTATTTGACAACCCACAACATTATTAAATTTAGAATAATTGGCATATCGTAGCTTCAGGACTATGTGAAAACACAGTAAGCACTAGCAGTTTGAGAGTACATAACCTATAATAAGCTATATATAGGCCTATAGGGTACGGTGAGCAGAGTTGTTTGGATCAACAATGTTGAATAATGTGTGATTCTGAAAGATGTTAACTCATGAGCTATGAAGAAGGGATACATTAAGAGATTTATATGGTCATACAATTATTGTGCTACCATGTTGAATGTGTGATTCTAAAAGATGTTAACTCTTGAGCTATATGAAGAAGGGACACATGAAGAAATTTATATGGTCATACAATTATTGTGCTACAATGTGTGATCAACAATTATTGTGCTACAATGGTCATACAATTATTGTGCTACAATTATATGGTCATACAATTACCCGACCCTGGCTGGACGCGGAAATTTTGTCCTGCAGGGCACATGCTCCCAAGCATGCAACTGTTGGATTTCGTTTTGAGATTTGTACCAGCCAACTAGTATACTACTCGTATTCTGTATTGGAATATTTTCTGGAGACCGTATTCAAGTCTGACACAATTAACTTTTTCGTTTCCCTCGTCTCTCATACGACTCACCCTTCTCCCACTTGCGTCACTCATTTTCTCTCTCCCATTTTTCTCTCCCAAACGCCGCCACCGTCTGGCGTCCTCATTGATTCTCTTCGTCCGCCCCCAATCCTATTTCGCTCCCTTTCTTTTTGAACCAAATCTTAAGTTCACATCTCTTCTCCCTCTCATCTAATCGCAGGGCGCCGCCGGCGTCATGGTACCTGTCGTCGCTGCCGCTGAAGTTGTTGCCCCTACGAGATGTCCCTGGTTATTCTACTGGTGACGTCGCTGAATCATCCCTTTTCCTCTACTGCTCTCGCCCAGATCCTGGGTTTAGGGTTTGTTCAAAATTCGATCTCTCTTTGACTTTGCACTTTCTTGATCCAGGTGCTTTGTTTTTTTTATCTATTTGCAGAGATCCATTTAAAAACGATGGTATACCATACGCATTTACATTGAATCTGCCAAAACATTTGCTTTTCGATCTGTTTGCTTTTCCTTACAGTGGCCAAGACATCAATCTGGTTTTGAGTAGATTTATTAGTACTCAAATATTGCTCCATATCTTGTCCTTCCAATAATATTTGGCATTCCTACTGTTTTAGGTTTTATGGAGCCCTCTGGTGTTCCATATATGTATATTAGCCCTTTTTTTCTTTTGTTTTTTCTTTCCTTTTTATCTTTCTGATATATAATTTGTTTACGGATATCCCAGATATACTTAAGCTTTTAATCTACTTTCGTTTGTTTTCATAGACCTTGGATCTACTGGTCATACATTTAATTAAAGAACAGGTCAACTAGTACTTCGTCTTTATAGCACATTACTCCCTTTGTCCCTAAATGTTTGTCGCCACGATTTGCGTATCGATAACTTTGACTCGATTTATAGGAAATATGTGCACAATTTCTATTTTTAAATAAATTTATTAAAAAAACTAGATTCAAATATCTATCCAATGATACTAAGGCCTTGTTTAGTTACCTTCCAAATTCCAAATTTTTACACTCTCTCTCTCCATCACATCAATCTTAAGACGCATGCATGGAGCACTAAATGTAGTTAAAAAAAATAACTAATTACATAGTTTGTCTGTAATTTGCGAGACGAATCTTTTGAGCTTAATTAGTCCATGATTGGACATATTAATTGTCAAATACAAACGAAAGTGCTACAGTAGCCCAGATTGCAAAAAGTTCCAATCTAAACAAGACCTAATTATGTATCATAAATATTAGTAATTTTTAATATATATTTAGTTAAAGTTGTTTCTTGGGAAGCGAAAACGACATATATTTAGGGACGGAGGGAGTATATTTATAGGAGTCATTTAATCATGTCTTTTTCCAAATAAACTTTTATGAAAATGTCGATGGACTGCTTTATTTTGTGATATATAACTGGTCCACTTTCAATATTTCCGATATGCATACTTAGTTAGCACTTCGTATTTTTTGCTTTTATTTACATACTACTTTTAGCTTCTTGTTGTGCAGCACCTTGTAGCCGTTCTTTTTACTGGTAGGTGTTTCATCATGTTTCACCTTGTTACTCGTTAGTTGCTTCTTGAAGGTTTTTATTTGCATGAATATTAAAATTTTAGTAATTGAGAAATAAAAATTCAATATTTTTATCTTCCATGTAACTCTCTAGCACAAATCTCTTGGTTTCCTTGTTTATTCGCGCTTCAATGTTTTTTCTTCACCCTGCTCATATATTTTGCTAATTTTCATTTGGTTCTCCGCTTGCTTCTTTGTTCTCCATCTACTACAGTTGGATCTGCTTTCAGTATTGTTGTATCTTCTGCATTTAGAGTAGTTCAAAGCACTGGTAAGGTACTACCTCCCTTTGGAAACATGTTGGGGTCCAATTGAATTAATTTGAAAAACGTTAACTGATGTTTTAACAATGGCTTGTGTAACTTTTTCACTTATGCAGTATCGATTATGTACTTTCAAGTAGTACTTGAACTATGCTGTGGTCCAATTAAATTAATTTGAAAACCTTAGCTGACGTTTTAACTTTGTCTTGTATGATTTTTTTTCACTTTTGCAGTACCGATTATGTTTCTTTAGGTAGCCATCATGCTTTATACTTCTATTATTTTGTTTATAGTAGTGTCTTTAGCACTTCACTTTTAATATCACTGTACTTTATTAGGGTTTTTCGTTGATGACACTAAAATTAATTTATATACGTTTCATAAGCCTTTCTAAGTGCAATGTACCTGTTAGTTTAAATTATACCTTGCAGCAGGTCCTAGGTACACTTCTATTTATCTAATTTGTTTATGCTGAAAGTTACCTTAATTTCAAATAATTTTAAAATGTTTCTTTCCTTAGAAATTAATTTTAGCAAGCCAAAAAAAAAAGTTTTACTGGAGTTATGTATCGTCCACAAACTCTGCTCCCATCTGCTAGCTTGTGCTCCCTTGTCATATATGCTCTTTACTGTTTGGCAAGTACGTCTTGGGTATGCATAGCGAAAAACTGAAACTATACTTGTTTTCATTAATTTCATTATTTCACAAATGAAATAAAATGGGGGGTACCTTTTCTCTATACTATATTTTCTCCACATGATGTCCTGCTGAACATTTTCAGATGTACCTGCCCTTTTTCTCCCTCACTCATGTTCTTTTAATATATGCAGATAAATGAACTCTACCAATTGGCCTCTGTCTTGCTGCTAGCTTGGGTAATTGAACTTTTCTATTTTATTTTAAGGCGGAAGCCATTCACAATTTATTTACAACACTCTTCCTTGGAAGCATTGGTAAGTTGTTGTGGAATCATGGCCTTGTTCACTTCCCCCTCCCAACCCAAAATATTTCCTCTTACACACATCACATCAAATCTTTCGACGCATGCATGGAGCATTAAACGTAGGTAAAAAAAGATAATTAATTGCATAGTTTGTCTGTAAATGTCGGGACGAATCTTTTGAGCCTACTTAGTCCATAATTGGACAAATTTTGCCAAATAACAACGAAAGATGCTACAGTAACTTTTCAGCTACTTTTCGCGAAGTGAACACACCCCATGTTTACTTGCAACTGTTATACTTTTGGGTTGGGCAATTTCTTTGCTTTACATGAGTAAAATAGCTTTTTGTCCTTTGCCATTGGGATGTGCAGACCATCTATCACTCACATTCTTGCCTTTTAATATATACTCAATCCATCCCAAATTATAAGACGTTTGACTTTTTTGACACTAAGTTTGACCACTCGTCTTATTCAAAAATTTGTGCAAAATATCACTTCTTTTATCGTGGCTTGGTTTATTAATAAAAGTTCTTCAGGAATGACTTAAATTTAACTATGTTTGCACAAATTTTTTAAATAAGACGTGTGGTCAAACTTAGGGTAAAAAAAGTCAAACGTCTTGTAATTTAGAATTAAAGAAGTAATATATAGTTCACCCTACAGGTATAAACGATGGGTACTGTAGATATAGGGCTGCAAACCCCTCCGGTCAACCGACCATCTACAACGGATAGTGCTCACTGCCATAGCATAGCATCGCGTCCTAGTTCCCAAGCCTTCCTGCAATTCGACATGGCTTCGCCCAAGCTCATCGCCCTGTTCTTCGCCTTCGCCATGGCGGCGGCGGCGGCGCTGCAGCCCTCGGAAGCGGCGAGGGTGGTCCAAGCCCAGCAGCAAGCATTCAAGCCCGCGGCCGCCGCAGGCCAAGAAGCAGCAGAAAAGGTGGCCCTGACCGACCAACAAGCAGCCGCCGGCGTGCCAGTGCCACGCCCATCGACGACGACGACACCTCCGGCAGGCGCCATCATCGGCCTGCTGCAGCCACTGATCCCGCCGCCGGGGTCGTCTCTGCCTCTCCAAGCTGGCACTGGCACCCAACCGACGGAGTGCATGACGCCGCTGGCTGGCATGCTGCCGTGCACGGACTACCTCACCAACATCACCGTGCTGACGCCCCCCGGCGAGTGCTGCGACGGGCTCAGGTCCATCATCAGGGACGCGCCCATCTGCCTCCGCCGCGGCATGAACGGCGACATGGACCAGTTCCTGCCCAAACCCGTCGACCGCATCCGCATGACCATCCTCTCGCTCGCCTGCGGCACCATGCTGCCCATCCAGACGCTCTTCGCCTGCAACTGTAAGTCACAATGTCTCGCATTAAGTTACGAGATTCACAGATTTTACACATTCTTCGATTTCGATCCATGGAAAGAAGATTAATCTGGTGATACATGTTCATATTTGACAGCGCATCAGGTGCCGCCGATAATGCCTCCAACCCCAGCAGAGCCGCCGATGACGCCTCCTTCAGTGTCACCGTAGAGGGCGGATGTTTTCGTCGAGTTTTGATGCTGTAGATAGGTTCTTAGTTTTAAGATGGTAGTATTATAGTCTTATAGATAGTTCAGAAAGTCATCACAGAGAGTACATGGTGGAGTCATGTAATAGTTCAGTTGCTTGATGCAATCGTCAATATAATGTGGAGTAGTGAAAAACATATTGAATGGCCAAGGAATTTCTGCCTCAAAGTTACCTCGATGTCATGATTTGGTCTGGACTTTTATTTGCTTCTGTGAATGTGTGATTGTATATATTTGCAACCATCACCAACACCGATAATGTCAAAGCTACTGACTCCGAAATTATCATAGGACAGCGTTTTCCTCCTTTTTTTTTCCAGAAGATTTTTAACAGCCCGTAATAGTTTGTCCATAATTTGGCCCCCTTTTTCTTTCTTGTTGCGGCCTTTATATGAACGGAAGTACTAGCGTCCGGATGTCTAGACAAAAGTGTGTGTCCACGGAATAGACCGCGCTTGCCACTCTTTCCCCCTTGGTCCCCCTCCTCACTCTCTCCGCGA
Organism: Saccharum hybrid cultivar R570; assembly: GCA_038087645.1. Classification (NCBI taxonomy): domain Eukaryota; kingdom Viridiplantae; phylum Streptophyta; class Magnoliopsida; order Poales; family Poaceae; genus Saccharum; species Saccharum hybrid cultivar. Next base: position 3,131,480 of record JAQSUU010000809.1, on the reverse strand, counting down.
CCGCGATTCCGGACACCCGCGCGCTCGCGGGAAACGTCGCGTCCGCCGCTCCTTCCCCCTGACCCTCCCTCCTCTATCTCTGGGTGTGCAGGACCTGAAAGCTAGCATGAGGACGAGCACACCCTGTCCGTGGGATCCTAGGTGCGCTGTGCGCCCCTACCGCCGGCCCACGGATCACTGCGCCCCATCCCTGGGCGCTCAGGCCGTGCCCCCCCATGACGCTCTACCTTTGAAACATGAAACACTTGGATGCAACATACGACTGAAGCAGATGAAACATTTGAAACATACAATTGCAACATGTGTGTGAAACATATGCAGTATCCAAATAAAAGACTTGCAAATTGCAACATGAAAACACTTATTGCAACATAAGACGGAAACCGCTGAAACATTTCGAACATACTCTTGCAACATACGTGTGAAACATGTGCAACATCCAGATAAAAAACGCTTTCAACATACGTTTGAAACAGATGAAACATTTTGAACAAACACTTGCAACATGCCTCTGAAACACTTGCAACATCATGATCTACTTTTGCAGCATGCATACGAAACACCTGCAACATACCTCTGAAACCCTTGAAACATATATTTGCAACATATGAGAGGGAAGGTCGGGGCCGGTTGATTCTGGCCTCGGGGCGCGAGCACCACCAGCACGGGCCGCGCTCATGGGTGCCCTTGGCTCGGCCGGGGACCGACCTGACATGCGCGACGGCACCGCAAGCATCAGCAAAGGTGAGCGGCATGCCTGACGGCGCTGGAGCGAGCGGCGCAGGTGGGCGCGCAGCGGGTGGGACTGCGGGAGCAAGGAGCGAGAGGCGTGGGTGGGCGCGCGCGATGGGCAGGAGCGAGAAGCAAACAACACAGGGTGGACGCGTGCGGGGAGATGGCTGTGGTGGCAAATGCAGAGTGAGGCGGACGGACTGCTGCATGGCACCGTGAAGCGTGCGATAAACAAGCAAATGGGTAGATATTTTTGAGAGAGACGCGAGAGACGTAAAGAGGAGGCGGACTTGGTGGGCCGTGTAGGCCCAGGAAGACGGCGTCCAGTCGGACGGACGCTCGTGAGCATTACCTTTGTCTGAATTTCCATATTGGCAATGACGGTCTTATCTAGGCTAGATGCCTGCATCTTCATGTTATGTTTACGCCTGGCTTTTGGTATCTGATTTTTATTTTATTTTATTTTATTTTTGAGAATCGTCTCTGACTATCTGATATGTGGATTGTATTGTATCAGTTCTTTCATGGGCAAATCTGGCAATACGCCAATACCACCTCGAGGGAATTACTTCTGGTAGTGATACATCTAGCTTATACGCGAGAGCTCATCAATCAAATATAATCAACAAGCATTTGTTGGAACAGACACTTAAGCAGATGTGCAATATTGTTCATATCTAAAATGACATGAATGCTCTGATCATGGATCAGGCGCTTATTTGTAGTAACCAAATTGTGGAGCCAATACAAGGGAAATAGAACAGCAACTCCTGAGGTGCTCGCTTCGATAATGTTTTGCCTCGGAGGTTAACATCTAGCCTTGGAGCCCAATGATACCTGATAAGATGAGGAAAATGTGGAGCACAAGTAAAAACAGAATATATGTGTATATTTCTAACACGAAAAACCACAGTATTGTATTGTGATAAATAAATCGAGCCACATTATATACAGAGGTCAACAATGGTGGATTAAACCAGGATACAGAGAAGATTTCGCCATATAACTTACCACAGGCAACACGTCCGCCAGCATTTCCAGTGCTCTTGCTAAGTTCATGTCCACCTGATGAACCAGAGTATTGTTATATGAACACATTTTATATAGGATTGCCTTGTATAGCAATCATACACCTATTATTTAGAACAATAAAAGTGTCGAAAAATCAGCACAAAAGTGCTGCCTAAAAGAGGCTAACAGATGAACACTAGAGTTGACTTAACAAACTTTTGTTATAAAAGAAACATCCATGATAATTGATAACCAGACTCAAATAGTTCACATTCAGAAAGTAGTTAAAATCAAGAAAATTCCACTAACACAGTAATGCATCCACCTTTTATGTCTGCCGTCATTACATAAACTAACTGATAGGCGACAGATTGATCCAAAAGCATGTGAAAATTGTTTGCAAAGCGAGAGAAATGCAGCTAAGGATAGTGCAAGCTGCAAATCTTATGAACTTTACCTACTCTTATGAACTATTTTCACATTACCTCAAATCTTATGATGTTTTACCAAATTGTGGAGCTTTGCAAAGCGAGAGAAATGCACCAAATTTTCACATTACCTCAAATCTTATGAACTTTACCTACTCTTTAAAGGATAGTGCAAGCTGCAAATGTACAAAAAGCATAACAGAAACTGCTTTGGAGAAACCATAAAGATCTGACAAAGATCAAGCCACGAAATGCATGATCGAAGTGTTTACTGAGAATTACCCTTGCCAAGGTCATCAGGATCAGCATGGACAACTACAGCTCGGCCAATGATCGAGTGTGGCCCAGTGAGAGGGATCTGCCATTCAAATATGTGTTCCATGTCAAATGAACAAGTTCAAACCAAAATGCAAAGGAAACACCGAAACAGACAACATGGTTACTACTTAGAGAAAGTGAGTATTGCTAACCTGGCTGTCAGTAATATTGACATTAACAACACCTGGGAAGCCAAGAAGTAAGTTGTCAGTGGGATTATGCGCTGCAGTCTCAATGCAACAAATCACTTTGGAAAATAAAGAAATCTACTCATTTCAGCCAACTACTATAAAGGTTTATCCCGTACAAATGAACCAAACAGAGGCACAAGGCAGTGAGACAAAAATACCATCCTCTCCCGCTGTCACATTCCCAAGATCACCGGCATGGCGGTTCTCATCTTTCGGTGCGCCATGCTCCTTACCGGCAGGATTAAAGTGTGGCCCTAGAGCACAAAACAACAATCCCCCCTGTAAGCACAGAACAATCCACTTGCCCTGATCATACACACGTAATACAGGAAAGAGATGCAGTAGGGACGCACCAGTCGACATGCAGCCGTTGGTGGTGTCACCAAGTGCGTGCACATGGAACCCATGGAGCCCTGGCTTCAGGCCAGAGATACTTCCAGTCACGGTGGTCGGACCTAAGCATGAACCAGATACTCTCGTTAGCAACCAGCCAGTCAATGTGCGCAAAGGAATAGAGCACAGGATTCTCATCATAAGTCAAAACATGTGAAGGGAATTACCATCTCCCTCTTGGGAAAAGAAGACGGTGCCCTTGACATCAGGGCCAGCGAGGACAGCAACTGCCTTCACCATTGTCTCTGTGATCTGCCACCAAAGCCCCAAGGGAATAAAGTTCATCTCATCAGGCTAAGAGGACATGGCGGCTAGCTATAGGAAGTGCTGAAGAATCAAAACTCAGTAGCATCTGTAGTCAGTATACTATAGCTGAATGCAGTGGCGGACCCAGAGATTTTGTAGAGCCTGGGCGAACTTAACAACTAATACCAAGTTTAAATCGCAAAAAAAAAACTAACACCAAGTTTACACAAACACATCACCTACTAAGAGAAGCAAAATCGATAACATAGGTACTTTTGGAAATGCATACATTAAGAATTAATGTTCTAGAACTGAAAAAAGTCTGCAAAAGTTGAACTGTATTGCAGTCGGTCTTATGAATTTATGTTCTGTCATGCAGCAAGCGGCAAGCTTAAAAGGCTGATTCATGTCTCTCTCAGTCTCACTACCTGTGTGCTACTTTTCTTTGCTTGCATGACCTGTATGGTTGTCTGTGTTGCTCCACTGTCGCTCGTGAATGAGCCCGGGCAGGCGCCCAGGGTCGCCGGGACCTGGGTCCGCCTATGGCTGAATGCTTCACTGCATAATAAGTCAACGCAGCCTATGTCCATTCAGTTAGTATGCTGCAGCACTAGGTTCAGCAACACGCCAATACTAAGCATCAACACGCCTGTTACACAATCATACACAATTTATGTATGCTGTAGGCAATACTACTACTACAGTCTACTCAGTAAACCCAGATCTTCTATGCAACTGATATCAACATAAATCTACCAAGTAACTCCAACATACCACCAAATCCTGTACCGCACACGAACTGAAGAGCAACAGATCCGGCTAATCCGGCAGAATCGGCGACCACGGATATAGGGTACCAAAATGAATCAGGCAAAGAGAAGCGATAATATAGAACCCTAACCAGGATTCGGGTTAAGTGCAGGTGAGAGGGGCGCACCTACAAACGAAACGACGAGAAGCGACTAGAACCCTAGGAATTGGGGGGTTTGGGGTGATTGATCGATACCTCAGGCGACCCCTGCGCGAGCCGCGAGATGAGATGAGGAGCCTGGAGAGGAAGCGAGCCCTGCAGCTGTGGAAGACTCACGAACCGAGGACTACGGAGCTCAAATTCGCCAGTCACGGAATGGACTGGAAGCGCCTAAGGCTGTGTTTAGATCCAAAATTTGGATAGCCAAAATACACTGTAGCATTTCGTTTGTATTTGGTAATAATTGTCCAATCATTGACTAATTAGGCTCAAAATGTTCGTCTCGTCAAGTACAACCAAACTGTGCAATTAGTTTTTGATTTTATCCACATTTAGTACTCCATATATGTATCGCAAGTTTGATGTGACGGGGAATCTTATTTTGCATAGTGCACTTTTTAAGTGATCTAAACACAGCCTTAAATTATCACCGGTAGCCTGCAGGGTGACGCTTATCTGACGCAGCTACATCACCACCTACCTCTACTGTACCAAGTATAATAGCAGGGTGTAGACGGACTGAATGATGACGCGGAGGAGAAAGGAGATGAGAAAGAGGAGAAGCGGGCTATAGACTTACAGCCGGCTCAGATACAAGAATCAGAATCAAGAAACTCTAAGAGAGACAGGTGGGTCATGTATTAATACTGAAGAGCTAACTACTATATGGATGGACTGAGAGTAATGTTGTAAGGATCCTTGCAGCCAGCAGTCGGCTGTATTATTAGTCTTGCTCTTATAATTTCGGAACGTCTAGCCCCGCACGTCCGGACGGGGCTAAGCGTCCCCACACTCGTGTCTGCTATGCCTACTTCACGTGGGGCTCGCGCCGCTCCATGTCCCGTGTCTGCACCATGTCCCGTGCCTAAATAGTGGCCTGCGCCGCTTCGTGTCCTGCGCCAGCACCGTGACGCCCCCCTCCACACCCACGCGCATGCAGGCAAGCCCAGCAGCTGCAGCAGGTGGTTGCAGCAGATGGGTCCCACTACAACATGTATAACATCAAGATCTAGTTTTGCAACATCTACCTGAAACACTTAGAACATACATCCAAAACAATTGAAACACGTGCAACATATGTCCGAAACACCAGAAAACACATTTGTAGCCATTACAAAATATATAAAACATCCGAATAAAACACTTACAACATACGTATGAAACATCTAAAACACTTGAAACATATGCTTGCAACATTCATGTATATGTAACATCCAGATCTACTTTTGCAACATACGTCTGAAACAGATGAAACATTTGGGATATACACTTGAAAACACCATTGCAACATGTGTAACATCCCGATCTACTTTTACAACATCGATATAAAACACTTGCAACATACATCTGAAATATTTGAAACACTTGAAATACAGGCTTGCAACATGTAGTTTGAGCGCACCATTTCCTTGCTACTTGGGAGAATGGATCCTCGTCGGCATGTGGAGTTCTATGCCGCCCATCATGGGCTACACGTGGGCGAGTTCCCACCCGCCACAGTGAACTGGGTAGGCGGCCGCGAGATGGGCGTCAGCGGGCTCCGCCCGGGCTGCCGTGAGCTGCACGCGAGCGAGCTCCACACCCGGTCATAGCGCAACTAGGCAGGCGGAGGCGAAGGTCTTCCTAGACGCCGACCAGGCATTCGGCCCTCGTGGTGAAGGCGGTTGTAACACCCCGGTGTTACGCAGGCATTTAGCATTTCAAATCATACGCATGATGCATCATTGCATTTATAATCACATGTGAAGTAGAGTGCATTTTGAGTTAAAACATTTTTGTGAAATATGAAGGTTGCATATACTTATTTAGAGTGGTTCCACCTTGATTATACTTTCTAGGCTACTAAAACATGTATGTCTATAATTGTAAATCACCTAGAATTAGTTAGCACAATTTTTGGAGCAACTTTGGTATTCAAAGTGTTGTCAAATTTTGCTTTTAAAAATATTATTGGAAAATGGTCAAAAACCCTCCCTATTTAGCTTTTATTCTCCAATTCAAAATCTGTTGGGAATTTTGAGTTGGTCCCTTAATAAAAGTTGTAGAAAATTAAATTCTAAGCAACTTTCATTTTTGGGCCATTTTCAGAAAAAAACCATCTTCTTGCTCAAAATGGGATTTTAAAACTGTTAATTGAAATTATTTGAAATTTTATTGGAAATAAAAATGAAAAAAGTCATTTCTTACCGTAGCAGGCCGCCGCTTCCCTTTCGGCCCGCTGGCCAAAGTGGCCCAGCTTCTCCCCGCGCGCGCGCCCGCAGCAGCTCCGCGGCCCGGCCCACGCCCGCGCGGCCTACTCCCTCTCCCGCTCGCGCGCCCCGCTGTCCCGACCGCGGCAGGCCGCGCCCGTCGCGTGGCGAGCGCATGCCGGCGACGCCGGCCGGGTGGCGCCCGGTGGCCCCCGCGGCCGCGCTCTCCTTCACCCGCGCCTCGACGCACCAGTCCACGCCCGCTCACTCCTCCTCCACTCCCTCAGCTCGCCAGCAGCAAGAGCAGAGCCCGCGCACCGCCTCCGCCCCGTGACCGAGCACGCGCTCGCCGGAGTTGGCTGCTCCGGCCGCCTCAGCTCACCGCCGTAGGCTCCATCTTCCTCCGAGCACCCTCGCCCCGTCGCGCAACCCGTGCTCACCTTAGTTCGCCGTGGTATAGCCCCTATCCTCGGTAATCTCTCGCCGGAGTTCGGGTCTGCTCACCGGAGAAGAACCGCTCCGTGGGCACCTCACCTCCGCTTCACCTCCCGCTCTCCTTTCTCGCGCACAAGTACCCCACCATGTCCCCGATGCTCTCGAGCGCCTCCACGCACCTTGCCGTGGCCGGGAGTGCCTCGCCGTCGGTGACCCGCACCGCCGTTCCGCCATGCACGGCGGCGGCCGGCTTTCCGAGGTCGTTAGGTCACGCCACGAGCACCGTTGAGTTCGCGCGAGGGTGGAGATCACCCCGGTCCTCTTGGCCTGGCCGGAGGCCTCACCGCCGGCGAGCTGTGGCCGCCGGCGTCTCTCTCCCTCTCCCTGTGACTGACCCGTGGGGTCGCGGGTCCACAAGTATGTCTCGTGTGTGATCTCTGGGTTCAGTTCTGGGGTGCGTGTAGCGTTTGAGCGGTCGGATTCAAAAAGGATTTAAACAAAATGTTTTTCCAGAAAATGATAAAAGGCTTCTAAAATCCATAACTTGCTCATTTTAGCTCCAAAAATTGTGAAATAAATTTTGGTAGACTTCTTAGGACCAGATCTATGATCTAAAAATGTTGCATGTCAAATTTGAAATACTTTTCTGTAGGGTTTTTATTTAATCATTGAAATTGTTGTTTTCTTGATAAAGGCTTAATAAATCATATAAAGCTCAAAAAAATATGGTTTCAATTTTGTTAATCTTTTTGTGCAATGTACTTTCTAGGAAAAATATGTGCCATGCATGTTCTGTAGAAAAATTTTGAAGTGTAGTGCAAGTGCTTATTATTGTTGATAATTGTTATTTTGATAGAGAGAAAAATATGAATAAAACATGCATCTAATAATTTTTCTATAGTGATTCTTTATGGTGTAGAATGTAGGAAAAATGTTAAATCTGTTGTTTGATACTTTTCCTAGTATAAAGTATTTTTATGCTCATTTTTAGGCCCTAGATTGTTATTTTTGTGTAGGCAGTTCTAGTACTCCAAATGTAATGAAATTTTTGTGGCATGCTAAATTAGATGATAGTAAGCCACTGTAATTTTCTCAGATTTTTCTATGTTGCCAAAAGAAGTGTTGTCATTCAAACATAGTTTCCACTAGGGTTTAATTAACCTTGTTAATGCATGATTAGTTGATAAGAATTGCTTTGGTGTATCTTTGAAGCATCTTAGATTTCTGTGGTGACTTGGCATGGTAGAGAATGATTGTAGTAGTAGTATACTAGTACATGTTTTTGGATGATGTGGACTACCTTGTAGAAGAGTTGTACTCCTACTTTATACAATAAAGTAAACCTGTCCATCTACATTTCATTCATCATGATCATTACATGTCATCTCTGCAATGCACCTAGGCATGAGCACTTATATATTTGCATCATACAGGATCGCAAGAAGTAACTCCGGTAGTAGTTCCCGAGGAGCCGGAAGAGCAGCCCGAAGTGCAAGAGCAGGAGGTGCCCGAAGCCGACGAGGAGGTCGATGAGGATCTTCCAAAGTGCCCCGACCATCGTCCAAGCTCTTTCGAAAGAGGCAAGCCCCGGAGCATTTCTCTCCTGGTTTGCAAATATTTTATTAATTCTTTACCTTAATTGATGCATTACGTTTAGGAGTTGTTTGCAACCGTTGCTGCATTATACCTTGTTTACCTTTGTTCTACCATATCCTTGTTACCCTGGTATTCGCAGTCAAGAAATGCTTAGCCTGCTTAGATCGGTAGAAGTCGGGTGATTTCCTGTCACCTGCGAGCTATAGGTGGTTACCTGGATCTGCTTGAAAAAATATATCATCTTAGGATAACTAAGTGTTAATTTGAAATTGAGACCGGACGGAGACTTGCAGGGTTTCGGATTGTAGTGTTTTCCGTCTGTGTCGATTAAGGACCGACCGTTGTTGGGCCTCGAGTCATGTTGAACGCATACCTTACATTTAGCTGGCCGAATAATGTACTTTTCGACCGCGAAGCTGGGAGATTATTCGGGCCGAGTGGATTGCCCGCAGCGCACTGTACTGGAGCAGGTGTGGTAGGACACGGAGGCGCGATGATAAGGCCAAAGAGCAGTCGGGCGACACCCGGGTACATGTGGTTCATGGCAAACTCGAGACTTTACCTGAATAGTTGACTCGGTGACCAACATCTCACTTTAGCGGGTGAGTGATGTTTGTGTGAGGAATAAATTACCAGCTGGTTAATAATCGATTCGAATCGCCATCGTTCACTGGATAGTGAACACTTGACTTGAGTTACTTCATCGTAGTAATATTGATGGAACACTTGGACAGTTATATGGAATATGACATGATGGAAGTTGTTAATGATCATTGGTTATCCTTACTTGTTTAATTACATGTTTACTCTAGTACAGGTGTAAATGTAGTTGGCAGGTTAATAAAGATTTAACTTGATATAAAAGCTTCTGAAAAAGGGTCCTTAAATGCTAAAATACCTTTTTGCAAATGAGTCAGCTACCCTACCATACAACCTGTCATGATCCTTGGTGTCATTTTATTTCGGTTATGTCGGGTAAGTCTAGCTAAGTACCTTCTCGTACTCAGGGCTTTGTTCCCACTTGTTGCAGATGGGCAGATGTATTACGGCTACTGTATCAACTGCCTTTATCCTGCGATGGGTGAAGCTTAGGACCATGGGCAGTGGTCATTCCCTACGTCTCGTCTGATGCTTTTGTTGGAGATGATCATCAGCTGGCACTTTATTTCGAACTCTGTGTGAGTGTGTGTGGTTTGAACGAAATGCTTCCGCTACATTTATTTGAACTTGGTTTGTAATAACTATGTTTAAACTCCGATGTATCTGCGATGTGAACTTTTATGTAATTTGTGATGGTGACCGCTAAACTTATTACGATCTTGGCTGGTATGTAAGTTGGTTTGAAATCCGTCGTGATTTCACGGACTACCGGGTTATACGGGCTTAAGTTTGTTAAATCGTCTGCTTGATGAATGATTTTCTTACTTAATTTCGTATAATTGGTCGGTTCTGTTACAGCGGCAGTGATCTCCCTCACCACAAGGGGACGACACAAGTGCGGCCGGTGGCACTACTATATAAAATGTTTTGCGAGGCGGTGCCCTTTTATTAATCAAGGTGTTTGCAAAATCCAACCACCTCGGTTAATTCCTGGGATTAACAGAGGCGATCGTTTTTATTAACCGATGTGGTCACAATTAACTGCCTCGCAAAATCGATTCATGGAATTAACCGCCTCCTAAAATCTATTAACCAAGGCGGGCCTTATGAATGCCTCCATTTTCGGACGCGGACCTCCTAAATGACCCGCTTCGAAAAAAAGGCCAAGGCCCAAGAGGCCCAGACGACCCACCAACACGGCCTGAGTATATATACAGTTACGACTTAGGGTTTCACCCATTCTCACACAATCACAATGAGAAACCTCGGCAAGAGATGACACAAGAATTTTTACCGAGGTTCACTTGCTTCCCGGCAAGCTACTCCTCGTTGTGGCGATGCACCCATTTGATGGATCACGAACTAATCAACTATCAAGAGTTGAACCCTCAGCGGGTGCCACACATCCACTCACAAGATGGGGATCCTCCAAGCCACGAGCTCCACTAGATTAACCAATTCACAAACTCACTCGAGGAAGGCTCAAGAACCCCTCACAATCACTTGGTGAGGCTCAAAACAATCTCCAATCACGAGCTCAACACCACTGCTGCTCCAAGCCGTCTAGGATGTCGGGAAACACCCAAGAGTAACAAGAAATCCGCAGCCAACTCAATGGATCAAGTGCCACTAGATGCAACTCTCAATGCAATGCACTTGAACCTCACTCAATCTCTCTAGAGTATGCAACCAAGCAAGGAGATGAGTGGAGGGGAAGTTCTCTAGCTCAAAGTATGCCTCAATATCTCAAATGTGCAAGAAGAAACCCACAAGGGCTGGCCACCTCTTATTTATAGCGAAGGGGTAAACAGCTAGCCGTTACAAGACAAAGCAGTGAAAAACGTGATGACCGGAAGCACCGGTCAGGGTGACCGGACGCGTCCGGTCACTACAGGACAAATAGCAGCAGTGTGCGTTAGAGAGAGCCATTGTCGTGACCGAACGCGCTACACCGTTTGACCGGACACGCTGCACCCAGCGTCCGATCGGAGTCCAGAGAGCTCCTCGCACGATCGGACGCGTCCGGTCGTACGTGACCGGACACGCCACCGCGTCCGATCGGAGTCCAGAGAGCTCCTCGCGCGATCGGACGCGTCCGGTCGTACGTGACCGGACGCGCCACCGCGTCCGATCAGCACTAGACACGCGCTGCCCACTGGGTGCATGACTGGACGCTCCGGTTCCGCGAGGGACCGGACATGCCGGTCCGTGACCTTCACGCGTGCGTCTCTGCCTGCGGTTAGAACTGACCGGACGCGCAGGTCCACCCTGGACCGCGTCCGGTCCAGCGTCCGGTTGGAGTTTTTCAGAGATAAACACTCCGGACTTTCGCCACCTTTTCTCGCCTCCGGCGCAATGGAAAATAGGCATTTCATTTCCTCGAAAACCCCAAACCCCTCTCTACCGCTCAAACTCCACCGCCTTTGCAAATGTGCTAACACCACCAAGTGTACACCATCATGTGCATGTGTGTTAGCATTTTCATAATCATTTTTCAAGGCGTTATGTTAGCCCTCTACTAGATCCTAATGCATATGCTCAAGATGAAGACCTAGTAGCACTTGATTCACGAGCTAACCGTAATTGCCCCTCTTGATAGTCGGCTATCAATCCTAAACCCGGTCAATCACTTCTCTATTCATCTTAGACCGGCAAAAGCAAACCCTACGATTATACCTTTGCCTTGATCACTTTGTTCCATGTCCATCTCCACATGCTTGATCACCTTGATCATCATTTTATGTGCATCTCCACCTCTTGTGATCTTGTGGCCATCACTTCATGCCACATGCACCTTCATCACATGTGTTGCTTATGCCTAACTTAAACCACTTGACACATGACATTAGCAACTTGGTGTCATTAATTACCAAAATTAAACTTGGGCTTTCACTCGGTTAATCTATTTTGCCCGCCTCGGTTAAGTTTAATGTAGTAGTGTGGAGCTCGTGCGTACGCAGCTAATGGCGACGCTCGACGCTCGTGCGTATGCAGACGGCGATAGCGCTCGTGTGGACCCAGGCGCTAGCAGAGCTCGTGCGTACGTGACCGAAGGGCGGACGGAGCGGTGGAGCTGATACGAATGCGGAAGATAGGATGTTGCACTCTTTTTTTTAGAAACCGTACATGCCGATGAGGGGAGCAAGCTTGTGAGCCGGTTTGCAGCCCAGCTAGCCACGTCCGGACTGACCGATGCGGAACAGACGCCCGCAATAGAGCATTAGCGTTATAATTTTGCTTTTCTTGTTTTTTTCAGTTGACACCTACTCCTTGCTTTATAGGATGGGTGCAGGTCAAACTTTCTCAATTTTGACTAGGTTTGTAGAAAATATGTACAACATTTATATATCCAAATAAGTTTATTATGAAAGTAAATTCAACGATCTGTCTAATGATACTAATTATGTATTATACATATTAATATGTTTTATATATGATTGGTTAAAGTTAAAAAAATCGACTTCTTAGGAAGTGTGAACATCTTCTATTTTAGGACAGTGAGTACTCCATTTATCCCACAAAAGTGTAATTCTAGTTTTTAGACGAAAATCTATATAAAAAAATAACATTTACGATAACATTAATCACGAAATATATTTTTACAGGTAAAATTATTTTTTTGAGATCAAATGTTGATACTGTTTTTATAAGTTCAATTAGATTTAAAAAAATTTGACTTCTCTTAAATCTAGAAATAGAAGGGTGGAGTATTATATTAAAACTACTCTATCCGTTTCAAATTGTAAAACTGTATTCATCTTTCTAGATATATTGTTTTTACTATGTATATGTATCTAGACTATTACATTGTATATATATAAGTAAATAGCAAAAACTGCATATATAAAAAAAGGCAAAACATTTTATAATTTATAAAATGGAGTGAGTAATTTTCAAATTCATGATCGGATCTGGCAGGGAGGGAGAGAGCTATTAGAGACTTGCTGGTTGCTGCCGAAGGGACCGGCACGCTGAAAGCCCGCCACCGCCGCTTGTTCTTGGTCCGTCTGGAGCATTCACGGCCTGGTATGGCGTGTACTTGGTGTAATAGCTCTAAAAAGCTGTACTTGGTCAGGTGTAATATGTCAAAGGATGTATGAGGTCGATGTCGTCCTCGTCGTCACGATTATTCCAAGACAAAACGACGACTCATTTCAGGCCAAGCAAGGCCAAGAACGACAATGAGAACAATGTGTTGGTGCAGGAACCAGGTGAATGAGCTTCATATACAGAGGTGAAAGATGCAGCTGCTGCTGGGTTGCTTGACAGAATCCCTTTGGGGGTTTCTGGTGGTCTCAGGCGAAAGGTCTCAACTCTGAATGAGCTTCATATACAGCGGTGAAAGATGCAGCGGCTGCTGGGTTGCTTGATAGAATCCCAATTAGGATTTGGGGTTTCTGGTGGTCTCAGGCGAAGGGTATCAACTCTCAACTTGGCAGCTTCTGCAAGGTGCTAGCTCTAATCTTCAAGACAGGAAGAAAATACTGCAGCACAACTAATCTACCAAGGTTTAAGAATCATACACCATGTTCGATGGATGATTTCTGGCTGATGCTGATTTGTTGTGAGAGAAAAACACTGCTGAATGGCTGACTGGGAGCATCTCCAACAGTTTGTCATCCGGCTTTCTCATCCTTAATTTTTTGATAAAATGAGAAAAAACTCTCTCCAATAGTTTGGCATCCTCCATCCCCATCTTTCCCAACTTCGCAAAAATCTATCCCGAGCGCGCATATATGCGCGTGGCCTAGGAGCACGCATATATACGCGGAGTTTCCCGGCCTGTCTAGTAAAAAGGAAGAAAGACAGGGTTCAAGGTGAGAAAAGCACAAGAGAGAAAGATCTGGTGGAAGGACTCAAACGTGTATAGATACAAATTCAGGGTTTCTGATACAAAACATGAGACCGGGTCGTAGGAAAAAGTGCCGAGAAAAAAACTTTTGGGATAGAAATATAGGAAACTCTAGAAGATGACTTCTTTTTTTTTCTTCCCATACTAATTTAGGAGTTAGCAAACACCATATTTTGGAGAACAAAATATGAAGAACTCTGGGAGATGCTCTGATAAGCGCAAGTGTTGGGGATTCAACTTCGCCACAAAAACACAGCCCCAAACTCTGGAGTAGAAAAAACTATGAAACTTTATAACAATATTTTGTTGCAGGAAATAAGAAAGGCGAAGACATCTTTCACACCACAAGAAAAAATCTAACTTCGCCAAGAAGTAAAAAACCAAAAAGCAAGATTCAAGCGAAGGTGAAGATTTGACTTCGCGGTTATGAAAACTAACTTCGCTGACCGGCGAAGTCAAAAGCAGAGCAGAAATCAGAAGACCAAAATTAGAGCGAAGACAAAGTTTGGCTTCGCAATATTAAAGATCAACTTCGTCAGCCAGAGATGTCGAAAGAAAATAAAGCCAAGAGGAGCGAATGCGGAAGTTCGACTTCGTCTTAAATTCTGAAGAGTTGAAGAATCAACTAAAGTTCGAACGAAGATCAGGAAAACTGGAGACTGGAAATAGAAGAACAAATGCTTAGAAAGAGGAAATTACCATTTCGCCCTCATAATCAAGAAGGGTTGTAAATATTTAGGTTGAGGGCATAATAGTCATTTTATGTAAAATACGAAGACTGGGGCCCTATAAATACCCCTTCTGACATGTACAGTGGGGACATAAAATGAATACAACTTTGCACGCAATTTTGTCTTGTCTGAAATTTTTCTGATGATTGTGTGAATTGTGTCGTCCGACCTGAACTTTTCACCCAACATCTGGCGCCCACCGTTTGTGTGTGCATTTAAAGATCCTTGCGACCACAAGAAATCAAAGGGCAAGACCAAAAAAGAAAACCGCTAACAGAGAAGCCGAAGACGAACCATCACTTGGCGAAGACCGAGGTCTTACAAAAGATGTTTCCCAAGGTACAAACTCGTCAAAAACGGGTGAAGCTGAAGAACAAAGACTCAAAGAACTTGAAGAACAAGTTTTAAGAAGACAAAAAGAACTTGAAGAATGTCGCGCAAGAGCACTTAAATGAGCAACCGCAAAATGCAAACTATGAAGTTATAAATCAAGAAGAACCGCATCCGGCAATAAGAATCTCTCAGGAGAGAAACAACCAAAAATCATTCATATCAAAGAGGTGGCTTCAACGCAAAAAGAAGAAGAGGATGAGAAGAAGCGAAAAATATATACCAAGCACACTTCAGAAGTCAACTTTTGGAAACCACCATCACTTCGACCTTCGCTAGGAGTTTTTCTACTTCACAAAAGGCTGCTGCACTCTACTTGGGAATTGATGGAGAGGTGCTACTTCAGAAACTGAACTACAGAAACAACCTCATCAAAGAGAATACTATATGTCTCAACTCTGAAGTAAGATATGGCTTCGGACGAAATTCCCAGTTGGCAAAGGTTCATCCAAAAATGCAAAAGGGGCTAAACCCACATGCATAGTGAAGGGCAATCCACGATTGATAGAAGGGCAATAAATTAGAAACTTTCAACCGGCCGGTTAGATTTCACCATAACATTTCATAGCAGCAAAGACTGTCAAGTCTGGGTATTCAGAGAAGTGAAGGGTGCCACACCAGTTTCCTCAGTTCAGAGATACTCGAAGCCATTCTCTAAAGACTAGAACAACAACATACAGAAGTCCTGGCTTCCTTTTGCACAAAGAAGCATCGTCGAACGATCGAAGGCCTGAATATATATATAATCCCGGTCTTAGTGAATAGAATGCAAAAAAGCTTTTGAGCTATTCGTTTCCCTCAAGAAGCAAGCGAAGATTACCTTCAAAATTATCTTTAGGCTCCGTCAGTACGAAGACTGCAATAAATTATCTTCAAAATTCAAAAAAAAAGAGATGCAACAAAAATCTGTCAGCATGAAGCCAATACCACAAGAAGTAAGACCATGTCTTCAGGTTGTCACTAATAATCAACAATCGCTTGTCGGTACGAGGGAGTCTTCGTTGCGGAAGAGTGCTCAGAGCAAATGCACAATACCACATCGCAAACAAATGACAAGCACTTGTTCTTGTTCCCGCTAAGGGGCTTCGATCAGCGTCATGTCCCAAAAGGCCTTCCGAGACACCAAGCTTACCCTTTTGCAAACAAAAAAGTATATCGACATCACTTGGATCTCGTCCAACAACAAGCTTGTGCAAAATAAAAACAAAGCTACCACTTGCGAAGTTCAGGCAACTACGATGATTTGGCTAGGACAAAATAGGGTGCCAGGCTAACTGAGAGAAGCATGGCCCAAGGAAACAATTCAGGTGCACTCCAACCAAATTTGCACCTACTACTCAGTTCGGATTCAGCAACTCACTTTACATTTACATTATTATTGTTTTAACATATTTCAGTTGTATATGAACCTTTAAAAGTTGACAGGTTCATGCAAGTACAGAACCGTCGCTAGACTTCGTGAGATCATTAAAAAAAATTCAAAAGCGCATGAAGATATTAAATTTTCTATTCAAATCTTTCTTATGAGCACATCTTTCGTATGACCATTTTGTCATAAAAAATTCTCGTGTGAGAATTTGACCCTGTCAAGTTCCATAAAGTTGCAATAACGTATTGTTGCTGTAATAGTTTGAGACCCATTTATTTCTATCACGAGCACGCTGGATTCACTTTTTATACACTATTGACTTTAATTACAAAGATCTTTTAAGCTTGTAAGTTTTACCAATTTTGCGAAATCATTACGTTCCTAAGTAGACGTTGCCTGTTCTATTTTTCAAAAAAAATCATGGCGCTCTCACCTTCAGAAAATATTCTTGTCTGGGCATTATTCAAAATTCATGTCTATTTTCAAAGCTCTAAGGAGCAAAGATCTGCAAGAAGCAGAAAACAAAGCTCTAAGGAGCAAAGATCTGCAACAAGCAGAAAATAAGCTCTAAGGAGCAAAAATCTGCAACAAGCAGAAAATAAAGCTCTAAGGAGCAAAGATCTGCAACAAGCAGAAAATAAGCTCTAAGGAGCAAACATCTGCAACAAGCAGAAAATAAAGCTCTAAGGAGCAAAGATCTGCAACAAGCAGAAAACAAAGCTCTAAGGAGCAAAGATATGCAAGAAGCAGAAACCAAAGCTCTAAGGAGCAAAAATCTGCAACAAGCAGAAAACAAAGCTATAAGGAGCAAAGATCTGCAATAAGCAGAAACCAAAGCTCTAAGGAGCAAAGATCTGCAATAAGCAGAAACCAAAGCTCTCAGGAGCAAAAATCTGCAACAAACAGAAATTAAAGCTCTAAGGAGCAATGATCTGCAATAAGCAACAAAAAAAAGCTCTAAGCAGCAAAAGAATTGCAAATCTGCAACAAGCAACCTAAGGGGCTGCTCAACCACTATACACCTAATAACATCCAAAGTCTTCACCATTCTTTCTTCAAATATCGCTGGAAATAAGGAAACTACCAAAGCGGCTCTCCTATAAAAAAGAAGAGACCCCAAATTATAGAGAAAGAAAGAGTACCAGAAAACAAAAGAAGGCCACGGAGCATCTTCACAAAAGAACTTGTTTCATTCATCTCAAAGAAAAAGACTATGGCCAAACAACTCAATATAAATCGAGGCTCCCAGAAACAACTTCATGGATTAAAAATCCAATGGGAAATCAAAACCACCCAAAGTACGAACTTGATAAAAAAAGCTTGTATGACGACGTCTTTAACAAGGATCCTCAGGCTTCGCTCCAAATTTGTCATAACAATTTTTGCAAAGCTCCCACAAGCGATTACACTTATTATGAAAATTTTGATCCTTTTCAGAAGATTTCTACTCAACATAATTTTTCTCCCTCACAACTTTCTCAAGTTCCTTTTCAAATTATCATAATCCTCAATCTTCGTTTCAAGCTTGGCTCCAACAGAAATACACCTGGACTCCATATTATGAAGAGCTTCAACTGTCTCTATCCTTTCTTTCTCTTTAGCAGCAAGTTGAGATTTCAAAGATTTAATCTCTTCAGCAAGACCCTTCTCGCGAAGTGCTGCATTCTTCGCATCATCTTCAATTGATTTACGCAAGCTCCTTTGCAAAAGAGCATTCTACAAAAACAATTTTTTTTTCATATGCGAAGTCAAACATACATCACAAATCAACATAAAAAGTTTAAACTAAATTTAAACAACAAAATCAAAGAAAACTTTTTTCAAACCTTATAAATCATAGAAACACTGGCGTCTGCCAACTCGAGTGAAGATTTACCAACAAGTTCAGCCTCCGCATCAGGAACTGCGTTGGCATCATCAATGCACTTTGACAACTTTAATTCTGGCTTCTTTGGCATAATACGAAGTTTATCCAAACCAATCCTAATAAATTTGAAAGTGTCTAAATTCACACCTTGACCTTGGCAGTATTCCATACAGCGTTTATAAGCAGCAGGATCAACTCCATCAGGAACGGTTTCTAAAATTTCAGCTGGGGTAGAAGGTTCCTGGGCAACTTCCTTCATCTTCCCAACATCCACAGTTGTCTCTCTATGAGACGAAGAGTCTGGAAAAAATTCCTCTGCACAAAATTAAACCTCAAGTCAGTAACCAAAGTTAAAAGACAAATACAAAAAGTACATATACATATATATATATATATATATATATATATATATATATATATATATATATATATATATATATATATACACACACAACAATTACCTGTAGTAACTCCCTTTTCAAGATGACATGCAACTTTCTCACCAGTATTTACATCGATTATGGATTCAGAAAGACGAGAAGCACGAGCAATTTCGGCTTCTTCATCAAAAACATCATCATCAGATTCATCAAAATCAAAATTGACAGTAGTGGTACCCTTAGCCTTAAAAACCCTAACTTTTGAAGCTCCAGTCTCCACTGGTCCACCTCCCAAAACAATATTTCCTTCTGCCACAACCTTGGGAGGTGACACAGCTCCTACAATCCTTGAGGGTGTTTCAGCCGCAAACCTCTGAGAAGATGGCCCGGCAGTCTCATGCGAAGTCAAAATAGCAATCTCACCTTCCTCTTATGAATCTAAAACAACATCTTCAGCAGCGGCAGCACCAATAGGAACTTGAACGCCAACAACCGAAGAGGACAAAACATCTTCGCCAACATTAATCTGAGACGAAGACAAAATAGCTTCGCCCAAATTAACATCAGAATGAACATTGACCTCCAAATTCTGGAAACAATCACCAAGCGGAGTCAATATTAGCGAAGTCAACCCACTAGAATTAAAAACTAAACTAATCATCCTCACCTCTTCATCACGAGCTAACTGGCTAAGAGTCTCTGGACCCATTTCTTCACCATCTCCTTCATATTTTTCAGAACCAGAAGACGTAGCAATCTTCTTCTTCTTGGCAATTTTCTTGCTAAGTTGACCACCAGCTCTTTTCTTCTTCGTCACATTTTCTATACTCGGTTTTAACGTACGAGTATAAGCAGGTAGAGGTCTTTCACCATACTTAATCTGTGCAATATCAAAAATTATGTTTAACCGTTAATAATCTTTTCCTAAGATCTTGTCCATCAAATATTTCTCTTTCTTCAGAAATTTACCAAGAATCTCAACTGCTTTAATTTCTACAGCAGACACGAATTGTGCATCTTCAGAATATTTCTTCGGGCGAAATGATTCGTTATCTGGAAAAATATAACTTTTCCCTCTCACCGTTTTTTCATGAAAACGAACAAAATTCCAACCTTTCTTTAACGGCCAAATCTGAGCTGCGATGTATTCTTCGCAGAGATCACGAGCACTTTGCATACTAGCAGCAATTTTGTAAACTTTCTCACAAGTTCTTGAACTCTTCGAGCTGGGAAACTCTGGTTTACAAACAAAGGCATTCTTACTCATCTTCGCAGCTAAGGGATATCTTTTCACAATCCTTCTAGAGTCATCCCTTTCTTCGACAAGAGGAACTGAATGATAAAACCAATAACGATACCAATTTTCAGCCCACTTGTTCTTTGAAGCTGGAGAAATCTGTTTGGCACCTCGAGCAGGCTTGAAACTGCAGCAACCAAAATACTTCATAATACTTCTGCCATCAACATTCTTGTTCCTGAATTGTGTATGCATTTCATGAAGAGAGCAAAAAGCACCAATATCCAAGTTCCCTCTCTGAGACTTCACTGCCCAAATAAAAAGTGCAATCTTCGCTATTCCATTTGGAGTTAGATGATGAATTTCAATATTATATGCCTTCAGAATCTCTTCAATGAAATCTTGACATGGCATACGAAGACCAGCTGCAAACTGATCTCGAAAAACAACACACTCATGAGGTTTAGGCTTAGGAATCATTTCATCATCAGAGGGCAACCTGGCATCAGCTTTTTCTAGCATCCTATTTTTAACCAACCAATCCAACTCAGCTTCATCCATCAAAGTCTTACCAAAATTTAAAGATTTTGTGTCATCACCAATTAGCTCAGACTCTGATGCAAAAACATCAGACAAATCTTCTCCAGAGTCAGAATGATTAGAACCCAACGGAGAATTTTCAGAGGCAAATTTCTCTAGATCAGACATCTACGGCAAAATAATAATAATATATAAAATAAATGATAACAATAAACAGAAATTCAAATAGCAAAAAAACGAAAATAAGTAAAAACATTTACCTTCAAAACAACCTTCACAAAAGCAAATCCGACTTCGCAACAAATCCGACTTCGCAGCAAAGATCGACTTCGCGTCAAAGAATCAAACAACAGTACCTCCCCATCTTCGATAAAACAGAAAAAAGAGGAGTCACCGCAGTATATATAGGCGGCTTCGAGTCAAACGAAACGGCTTTGGTCAAACTTGACCGTTACAAATTTAGAAAATAAAATATCCTTCAAACTTACGGACATAAACGGCCAACTCCAAAGTTTGGGACGGCGTTTTTTGTCTTCGTTTGAAATTCAAACTTCGCGGAATTCAGACCTTTGGAGTAGGCCTTCATCCGCGAGGGGCTGCTGTTGGGGATTCAACTTCGCCACAAAAACACAGCCCCAAACTCTGGAGTAGAAAAAACTATGAAACTTTATAATAATATTTTGTTGCAGGAAATAAGAAAGGCGAAGACATCTTTCACACCACAAGAAAAAATCTAACTTCGCCAAGAAGTAAAAAACCAAAAAGCAAGATTCAAGCGAAGGTGAAGATTTGACTTCGCGGTTATGAAAACTAACTTCGCTGACCGGCGAAGTCAAAAGCAGAGCAGAAATCAGAAGACCAAAATTAGAGCGAAGACAAAGTTTGGCTTCGCAATATTAAAGATCAACTTCGTCAGCCAGAGATGTCGAAAGAAAATAAAGCCAAGAGGAGCGAAGGCGGAAGTTCGACTTCGTCTTAAATTCTGAAGAGTTGAAGAATAAACTAAAGTTCGAACGAAGATCAGGAAAACTGGAGACTGGAAATAGAAGAACAAATGCTTAGAAAGAGGAAATTACCACTTCGCCCTCATAATCAAGAAGGGTTGTAAATATTTAGGTTGAGGGCATAGTAGTCATTTTATGTAAAATACGAAGACTGGGGCCCTATAAATACCCCTTCTGACATGTACAGTGGAGACATGAAATGAATACAACTTTGCACGCAATTTTGTCTTGTCTGAAATTTTTCTGATGATTGTGTGAATTGTGTCGTCCGACTAGTCACAGCACAGGAGGAACTGACAAAAGAATACTTAACTATAATTAACGCCATCATACAAACATGCATCCATATGGCTAATAAATATTTAACTATAATTAACTACTACGGCGGTAGCGGTAATTACAGGTGCAAAGCACCAGTCAAAACGAGTGCTCCCTCCAGCTTAGTTGCTATAAACCTGAGAATCAGACTGGGGAGGGACACCGATGCCATCCTATATGCACATCACTCACCTACAACAAATGCATATATCATGATCAACTACATGCTGTCATGCTGTCTCTCTTCACGATTCCATCCTGCAGGCTTACAGCGCGACGATGGGGCCCGTAGGCCTGCAGTGCGCGGTGAAGAGCCTCGCGGAGAAGAGGCCCCTGGCCACCTTCCTGAGATCGAACGCCGCCGCGCGGGGTGCAGATGAGGAATGCTTGGACGATGATCCCCTGGCGATGTGCTCGCGCAGCGTCAGGTTCTCCTGCCTCATCACGTCCATGGACGACGCCAGCTGCCTGATCACCTCCCTCTTCTCCTCGTCCTTCGCGGCGAGCTCCGCCCTCAGCGCCGCCGCGTTCTCCTCGGCCGCCTTCTGCAGCGCTGCGTTCTGCGCCTTGAGCCTCTCGATCTCCGCGCGCATCTTCTGCTCCACCTGCTCACGCTCTTGCTGCTGCTCCGGCGACGGCGGCGGCTCCGTCTTGGTCTCTGCCTCGTCTTCGTCTTGCTCGGGGTCATCCACTTCGGACTCCGAGTCGTACATGGAAGCCGAGCAGGAGGAGCGAGGTGTGGTCTTGCCGTTGGTCGACGACGCCTGGGACCGGCTCTGCGTGCAGGAAGACAGGCCGAACACCGTGTGCCGCGTGCCGCTGCCGTACTTCAGCAGGTCGTACTGCTCCGCCAGCGAGCGGTGCGTGCGGTACAGGTCGCCCAGCATGTCCACCAGCACCGGCCGCTTCTTGTAGTACATCTCAGCGCGCTGTGCGAACGAGTCTGCGTCTTGGTCGATCAGCTTCAGCATTTGCTTGGTCTTGTCATCCAGCTCTGAGATCGAAGGGAAGGGGCAAACACAATAATCTCGTCAGTAAGCGAGATGTAAATCTACGACTGAACTCTGAAGTAAGGGCAGTTTCATCAGCGCCCAAAGGCCTTAAAGACAACTGCAGGACAGATAACCAAGTGCAAATGAGCAATAGATAGATGCAGTTTGCTGTAATGATTCAGATGACATTAATTTAACCCGGTAGATTGTCAAGACAGTTTTGAAGTAATGATCATTACAGAAGTTTCCAGGCAAACTCAAATGGATTTTCCCATAAATCACAGAAAATTTCATGTATTTCATCATGGCATAGCTGATAAAACAAATAAATAACAATACTAGCGTTTAGAGAAATAATCCGTTCCTACATGACAAGAATACATACAAGAAAAGCATGCTGATGAATAAAAGTATGATCTCACTGCAACTGGACTCGAGCACACACATGTTTTTCCTCACGTGCTGTTTACAAAATGAAGACAGTTCCACATGCTAAAAGGCACAGTAAGAGCAGCAGAGCATGAGCATCCATCATCGAGAAATACAAGGGAGTGAGGCAAAACCTGAGAGCGTGCTGTTGAGCCATGGAGATGGCCTCGCGAGGTTGTGGCTGTCGAACCACCATGCCTGCGGCAGCTCCTCCTGGTGCACCATCTTGTCTCGTCACTTACCTTACCTGAAGCGTTCACAGAAACCAACAGTGTTACACAAATGGTAGAGTTCCGATGCCACAAAATCTTTTTTTTTTCCCTATTCGCCCCGACATAATATATTCGCGATTTCTAGATTTGTATCATAGATAGATTGATGTTTTTCAGGTTCGTGGTATCCCTCACAACTCGGAAAGGGTATCGCTCAGAAGTTAGGAACAAGAACAGGTTCTGGAAAACAACCGATCGTAGCCTGAAAAATCCAGCTGTTCTAACCTCGAGGGAAAGGAAACTAAAAAAAAAATAAGGTCATTTTCGATGCACCTTGTGTAGTTCATGTCACGGAACAAATCAGAGCTTGAAACAAAAAGGTTTTCAGTCTAAGAATCCTCACTCCAGGAGTCTGCTACGATTGGTAAAACTATGGCATGCCATGCGAACAGTCAGAATAAACAGCAGCAGGAGTAAAGAAGGCTGTACTGCGCGAACGAGAAGTAACTGAAGAACAGAGGAGGAGTACGTCGCCTGAAGCCCTGAACTATAGCTATAGGTAGGTACTGAGTCTGTCAGTCAGTCGATATCGCTCGTGTGCTGAGCAGCCAAGAATCCTATAGCAGCAGCAAGAACTCCTATGGTGGCACGGCGGACAAACCCAAACGACCGGCCAAACCATCCAAATCGAAGCGCGGGCGCCCGTAACAAGGTCGGTGACAGCAATAACAGATTCACCCGCCCCGCACAATGACGACGACCCCGCCCAATCCCGGCTCCAAGCAAGCAATCGCCTCACCACGCCACGCCAATCTGAACTCCTCCGCAGACGATGGCGCGGCCAGATGAGGGGGAAAAACGGACACGCCGGCAGGCAACCGCAGCGATCGAATCGAGAAGTTAGAGAGAGAGGGAGGAGAGGGGGGAGGAGTGGGAACCGCACGCACGGCACCTTGCTGCTGCTCCGTGGCGGAGGTTGCCGTTGGGCTCTGCAACTGGCCTCTCCCCTGCCGCTTGCTTTGAGGATGGCGAAGCGGAGGAAGCGGACAAACCTCTCTCGCGGATTTTCAAATCCTGCCGCTCCACGACGACGGCCCTATGGCTCGATGGGGATTTGGAAGGGGAGATCTTGCGGGGGAGCCCTCCGAGTCGGAGTCGCACGCGCCGCGGCCGTGTTGGGATCGGGTTTGGTGGCACCTTGTGTAGTTCAGACTGGGCCATGGGTTCATGGGGGTGACTGGCAGGTGGGCCTGGCCTAGTCAATCCTGGCCAGTCAGCCCATCTCGGTAAGCGCTAGGTAAAAGATGAGTAATTCATAATTGAGTATACTCTGGTAAATAAATTTTAAAATGGACAGCAGCGCGAATGCTAATATAGTAAGCTGGCTCATCAAGGAGTAGCGGATTGTGCACAGTTCATACTGCTGGTAGTATATAATCTGATAATGCACTAATAGCATACTTGGATCCCCTGATGGTAATGGTTAGCAGCTAAAATTACTACTGATGCATGGTAAATAGTCAGCTAACTATTAGCTACGGACAAAACTGGCTAGTATTAGTTTCACTGAGGTTGGCCGGACTGCTAACATGTGCTAATAGCCAGCCAGATATTAGCAACATATTAGTAGGTGGACCAAACAACACTCCCGCTAAACAATTAGCTAGCTAACTAATACTCCCTCCGTCCAAGAAAACATACAATTTTAGTATAGTGTCATAGTTTAGTATCTCAAGTTCAATTAATTATAGATAAAAAAATATCAATATTTATGATATCAAATAAATACCATTAGATTCATTACGAAATATATTTTCTTAATAAATTAATTTGAAGTCATAAACGTGAATAATATTTACTAGAAATTTGGTTAAACGTAAACTACTTTTGCCGGCACGCAACCCGTAGTTGCATGTTTTCTTGGACGGAGGGAGTAGTACGTAAGAAAAGTAGGTGGAGCCAGCTATAAATTTTATTTTATTTTTTCCCTACAAAAATTTGGTTACGCACAGCATGCATATGGTAAGCTTTATTTAAAGATGTGCCAAAATCTAGAGCAAAATCGTACTGTCGTCCAGTTCAAACTCGAGAGAAAATGGAGCGCTTGGCGTTGCTGTCGCCTGTCGCGGGCGCCGGGCGGGGCCGAGACTAGGGAGGAGCGCGCTGCCAATGCAATGCCAGCGGAAACAGGAGGGGCCAAGGCCTCTGTCTGGGTCGCTTTCGGAAAGCGCGCTGCCGCGTCACCCTGGGCATTCGGTTTAAATCGAGGATTTTGGTTCGGATTTTCGGTTTTTAAAAAGTTCGGTTTTTCAATGAGCAGCAGCTGATCGGTTTTCCCTATAACAGAAAACCGACCACTTCGGTTTCGGTTTTTAACTTCGGTTTAAACAGACAAAACCGAATCCACTGCAAGCCTCTGCTCGCAGGTCGTAGCTCGCCCTGCTCGTGGTTGCGCAGGCGCACCGCCGGCCGCCGCGCCCTACTCTCGCTCGCACCGCAGCCGGGCCCCGAGTGGCCGCGCCCGCTCGCTCGGCTCGCGCCACCGCCGGTCGCTGCGGCCTCCTACGCGCTTGCCGTCGTCGCCTCGCGCTGCTGCTCGCGGGGGCGCGCAGTCGTCGCCTCGCGCTGCTGCTCGCAGGGTCGCACCGCCGTCGCCTCGCGCTGCTGCTCGTGGGGGCGCGCTGCCGCCTCGCGCGGTCACGCCGCCGCCGTGCCCTGCAGCTAGGGTTAGCGACTTAGCATTTGGGAGCCGAAGCCGCACGGTCTCGTGAAGAGGCGTCGGGATCGGATGGGAGTTGTGCTGTTGTGGAGATGGAGCTGTTCGACATGGGCCGAGGTGGGCTCTATTAGTTTGGGCCATTGGATAGACGGGGACGTGGACTGCCTGGTAGATTTCCTCTTCACGTTCGTAAATTCCAGGTTTCTTCGGTTCTGCGGTTGTTCGGTTCCCCTGCCTCCTGAAACCGAAGCCGAAACCGAACACCGAAATTCTTAGACATAAAAACCGAAACCGAAACCGAAAACCAAAACAACCGACATTTCGGTTCGCTTCGGTTCGGTTTTCGGTTTACGGTTAAAAAATGCCCAGAGTGACTGCCGCGGACTCTACTCGGGCCCTGCCTGTCCTGGGTAGTTTACGCACGGACGCCGCTTTTTTATACTAGCCGTTGCAGACTCGCACGCAATGCCGCTGCGTTCCAGACCACCAACTGAATAAATAAATGGTTTTTGCGAAAAAAAAATACTGGCCCCTCAATTAACAAAATACAATTTTAGGTTTTGAACAAGTATCTTATATTTTCGATTAAATTTATAAGTAATAGTTTCAATATTTATGGCTTGAAATATATCTACTATAAAATGTGTTCCATGATTTATCTAATAATACTTATTTATTATTATTGATGTTAGTATATATTTGTAGATTTGATTATATAAATTTAGAATTGTTTAACTACTCGAGAAAGCAAGAATTTCTTTGTTTATGTTTTGTTTCTGATTACTTAAGTTTTAGTTGAAAGTTTATGCTACCTGGCTCGTCCTCCGGCTGGTGTCAGGGCCGTGTTTAGATGGCTGATCTGGGCCTCCCCGAATTACTGTACAGCACTGTAACAATTTTGTATTTTGATAATAATTATCCAAACATTGATTAGTTAGGCTCAAAACGTTCGTCGCGCAAAGTACAACCAAACTGTGCAATTAGTTTTTGATTTCATCTACATTTAGTACTTCATATATGTGTCGGTATTTTGATGTGATGGGGAATCTTCTTTTTGCATAATAGAATTTGAGGTGAATTTGGAGAACTAAGACTACCCGTAGTGGGTACTAGTATGAATATAGAGTAAAAACTGTTGCACTGGATACTCTAAAACGCTACTCTATCATTTCTCTTACTCTATATTTAGAATAATACAATGCTTACTCTATAGTGGGCAGTGACGGGCCCCATTAGCTAAACAAAGGAAAAAAAATGCTATAACTCACAAACCAAAAATCCAAATTAAATTTCGATTGCACCATTAAATTCGTCTCAATAAATCCTTCAAAACTAGATCACACATGGATATATTTAGATAAAGTAACAAGTGGGTCACATAATGGATAGAGTGGATAGAGGATGATATAGAGGATGGATGAGTGCGGGAGAATTGAGTATAGATGAGAGAATCTTGCTGACTGAGACGTATAGAGGATGAATATAGAGGTCAATGAGTGTGGATAGCCTAAACAAGGCCCAGGCTTCTATTGGCTCGCCCAGCCGAAGCCGACCGTTGCCTCGCAGCGAGCTCCTGTCCAGTGCGCAGTGCAGAATTCCAGGCCACTGGCCACGTGCTCCCTAGATTTCCCTCCCTTTCGATGCCTTGTTGCATGCGGCGCGCCATTTTTAATGGTTTTTCTTTTTCTTTCCATTTTCTCATCAAGATCAAGATAAAATCCACTCAAAAAAATCAACAAGATCAAGATAAAATAATCTAGGACATGCATGGCATGGGTGACGGTCGACGGCGGAGCTATCTGCACTGGCCGGTGCTTGTCTTCTCTTTCCCTCCCTCTGTCTCTCCGCCCGTCTTTCTCCGTTGCACCGTCACAGAATTTGTTCTCAGATCGATAACGCCCAATTCCTCTACCACCTGTATCTAGCTCGCAAGGAGAGACGCAGAGCTTCACCAGGCTATATACGCGCATGCTCAATCTCATTGGTCCTTTTGAAACTCGACCCAAGGAATTGGTCACCTCCATCTCCTCATTAACCTCATCTGTAGCATCAGTGACGTAATCTTACGACGTTGTTTGATCGGTCTTTTTGAAATTCGTTCCAAGGAATCTGTCTTTTTGAATGTTAGGTTACAAGTTTGATTCTCTGAAGCTGCAATTTTTTTTTTGTTTTTTGGATTTTCTGGCGACCATTAGCGGAGGTGGACGTGTTAAAGCGTGTTTTTTTTTGGGATTTTCAAGACCATTTACGGAGGCAGGCATGTTAAAACGACTATTAACAGAGGTGGACGTGTTAAGATATCCGCCTCCGTAAATGACATTAACGGAGGTCGTCGCCTAGAGTCTACCAACTACTACTGATTTACATTTCACAATCATTAGTCAATCATTATTTGGGGTATACTGGTAATTGACCTTCTTCCTCCTCCGTTGCTGGCTCTCTGCTCGCTAGTTGCTCCACCGCCGCCTCGCTCTCCGCCTCTGCCCGCACAGTCTCGACCCACTGCGACATCAGTCGATGCGCCTAACGGGCGGTGGGGGCGCAATGCAGAGGCAGTACAGGCGCTGTCCATTGCAGGCGGCGACGCGGCCGTCATCGCTTGCCGTGGTAGTCCCCGTCGCACCCAAAGTCTACACCTACTTCCCTATCGTCCGCGCCCTCACCCTCAGTGACATGCCTTATAAGATAAACTAGGAAAAAAAACCCGCGCATTGCTGTGAGAATTACAAGAGAAAATTTGATTATAATGTAAATAAAGTTAGTTTTCGTCTACTGCACATGTACTGATTACTATAAATATTATCACCGTTGGCATTTTAGTGAAAGAGTTTGCACCAATTACTGCTTCTTAATTATTTTCAAATTTCTTCATCTGTACGACTATACCTCAATATCTCTTGCCACAATCACGTGACTGTGTAAAGTTCACGGAGAAAAGCAAAATGATAACAGTTGACATGTCTACATAACTTGAATGTTGCATTCCTCTTGAGCAGATAACAGTTGACATGTCCACATAACTTTTCAATTCTTCATTGCACCTTTTCCATTAACAGTCAGATAAAAGGGAAAATGAACAATACAAATTAAACTAAAGATCAAAACCTTTTGATCTCAATTCCACACTTATTTTGTATGGTAATCTTTTTCTAACTCACATCCATGAACTTATTCATGGCCCCCATTGATGTAGATTAAAGAAAATGTGCAAGGAAAGAAAGCAAACTATAGCACGGTTGTATGCTATGTGGCTGCAGTAGGGAGCATTCTTGAGAGTTCCAAATCGAGAGATATCGCACAATGTCAGCTGAAACCGTAGGACTTCTCTTGAGAAATGATGAAAAGTCATCGCGTTATGAGTACCTTGATAATTGGATGACTAATCCATTTATATAGAATCACGTAATTATTGGTGCCAAAGAGAAAAAATCAAATATGACTTAAAACACCGAGAAATAAAAAACTGAAGTTATCGCTAGCAGATATGGCATGTATGTATAGACCTGAGTAAGAAGTGCATTCTTTCTCCTTCCAAATTCTTCTGACAATGCATTTTAGACTATAAATATGAATTCGCAGCACAAATAAATATAAATTTATAGTTAAGATTGATATCAAGAGATACTAAAAAAAGAATGCAAATAGACTGTAAACCTAAGAACTGAAGAAATATATTTGTAACTTAACCTAAGAACTGAAGAAATATAGATGTAACTTCAAGAAATCTAGAAGAGTTCGTAGAATAACTTTTGGGAGGTAGAGAACTGATTCATTCTTACCTCGACAACTAACAGCCATCGGAAAAAAAAAACACTAAATTAAACCTGAGGGATGGCGATTGAAAGTAGAGAACCAATTGACAATCAAGATCTGAAGCAAATCAGCAGTGGAGACTGGACTGGAGAGTCCACGTTGCTGTGATGACAAATCTTCGGCACGACGACCTTGCAAGAATGCAGGAAACCAAAACAAACTGCAATCTGACATTCCTGGAGCTCTGGAGCGCACGGAAGCAGAGACCGTGCCGGCTCATTTGTTTGTATATTATATAGCATGGGTATCGGAAGAAGACATATGGAAGGGAAGCAAAAACGGTGGGTCACTAGCAATAATGACTGTTAGTGACCTCCGTCTGTATAGGTATATAGGATAGGATAAACATGGCTTGTTCTACCAATATGAAGGTCTCCTGTATTTGAGCAGCAGAGAGAACTGCAATGTCA
Source organism: Saccharum hybrid cultivar R570 (assembly GCA_038087645.1). Taxonomy (NCBI): domain Eukaryota; kingdom Viridiplantae; phylum Streptophyta; class Magnoliopsida; order Poales; family Poaceae; genus Saccharum; species Saccharum hybrid cultivar. The sequence continues at coordinate 3,101,108 of JAQSUU010000809.1, read as the reverse complement.
CTGAATCAGCTGCAAAACCTTATTTGTGCAGCTGATAAATTAAACAAGCAACAGGCCTTCCAAATCAAAATCGTTCTGCACAAAAGCAGTGACCATGGTGTTCCAAGAAACAAATGTCCTTCTCTGCTAAGCTGTCAAAGAGCTCAAAAGCAGTCAGAGTAGCATGCAACAGTTGTTAGCGGAACAGCACCACATCAAACTTGTCAGAGAATTGTTTCAACGTCAGGCATGGAATCCTGGACACGTACGTGCTGTGGCGACTGCGGCGCATACAGCTACGACGACGCTGCGTTCGGCCGTGAAGGCCACAAAAGCAAGCGACGCTGTGGGCATCTCTGTCCGCGCTCGCGGCTGCTGCTGTCAGCGGGGTTACTGAATCGAGAATAGACTATTCTAAAAAAAAAACAAATCGAGAATAGACGGCCATGGCAGCTCGACGTGCCGTCGTCGTCCTCGTCAACCGCGCGGCGGGTCATGTGTTGTGCTTATGCTTCTGCGGCCAGCAAGCTGTTGTGGAGCAGGTCTACTGTCTTGGTACCCATTTTACTCAGAGATGGCGAGCACCGAGCAGCAACTGCAGCGCATCGTAACGTCCATCGTGGGGAATGCGCACTACCAGGACCCGCGCATGGCGGTCTCCCGACTGTGTTCCTCGAGGACGAGGACGACGCATGCCAACAAGAATTTTAGTCGTCGTCGCAAGCCAACAAAGACCAACACGAAGCCAATGAACAGGATCAGACAACTGCAATAACACATGTAGTACATATTTTCCTCAAAAAGACACATGTATATATATATTATGATGAAGCTTTTTAGAAAAGGGAATATATTAAAATCCCAGCTTCTGCATCGACTAATGCATATAGCTGTTCGTTATTACAAACACCAGAACAAAGGTCCACGCAATCTCAAAAACGAAGTTCTGAGGCAAAGCGGAAGAAGGTAAAAGTTCTAAAAGCAACATTTAACATGTAATTCTATTACTGAATCTCCAACTGTTTCTTGCAAACACCTCCAACGCGGTGATCTCAATCTTCCTACAACCCATCTTCATCGTTTGGCCATCCTCCTCCTTCTGTAGTAGGGACCAGAACCTGATCCAATACGTCCCTCTGAAGATAACCTGCAAATAAGATGGTGCTGGGATCTTGTCAAAGACTAAGTCATTTCGGGTTAACCATATTACCCAACAAATCGCACTCGCACCCACAAGAATCTTTGATTTCAGTTTCCTATTAAATCCTTGTAACCAGTCTGTAAACAAGTTGTGTATACTAGTTGGGGGTAATAAATTAAAAGAAACTTGAATAGTTCGCCATACAAATTTAGCAAATTGACAATCAAAGAGTAGATGTTGTATGGACTCCTCAGAAGAACAGAAACAACACTTCCTATCTCCTTGCCATTGTCGTCTTGCTAAATTGTCTTTTGTTAAAATTACTCCCTTATACAAATACCACAAGAATACCTTGATTTTAAGAGGTAGTTTAAGTTTCCATATTAAAGTGTTATATGGTATAGCTTCAGCTCCTAATAATGCTATGTACATGGATTTGACTGAAAACAATCCATTCTGATGTAGCCCCCACACAAAGCGATCCCTCTGGTTTATTAATTGTACATCTACAACCATAGCAACCACATCATGCCATGCTTGTAAATTGACACTTACCAGGGATCTCCTGAAAACCACATTTAACGGTGTCGTAGACATCACCGTTCTCACAGAAGCACCTTTTTGTCTAACAATATTATATAGAGCAGGAAATAGCGATTTTAAAGGACGTGGTCTTATCCACGCATCCTCCCAAAATCGTACTTGAGAACCATCACCTAGTTCAAACTTACCTAATGAAAGGAACTCCCCCTTGACCTTCATGAGACCAGCCCAAAATTGAGAGTCCCCGGGCATATATTGAACCTGTGTTAGGGTCTTGGTTTTTAGATATTTATTCCTAAGTAATTGTTGCCAAATCTCATCTCCATTCAGCAACTTAAAAAGCCATTTACTTAGGAGACACTTATTTTGAACATCTAAATTTAAGACACCCAACCCCTTGATCTTTCGGTGTACAAACTACCTCCCATTTTGTCAATCTATATTTCTTCTTGTGCTCATCACTCTGCCAAAAAAAACCGTGACCTAAAGTAGTCCAACTTCTTTAGAACTCCTTTCGGTACTTCAAAGAAGGAAAGCATGAACATAGGGAGACTACTTAAAACAGAATTAAGCAGGACTAACCTCCCTCCTACTGACAACATCTTACTTCTCCAACAATTCAACCTCTTTTGAAAACGCTCTTCCACATGTTTCCAGTCCTTATTCATGAGCTTTCTATGATGCATAGGAATACCCAAATATCTAAACGGAAACGAACCCAAGTCGCACCCAAAAATATGTGCATACTCACTTTGAGATGCTTTGGCTGCTCCATAGCAGAACAGTTCACTCTTACGAAAATTGATCTTGAGTCCTGACAGTTGCTCAAAAGCACAAAGTAAAAGCTTCATGTTTTTGGCCCTCTCTAGATCATTATCCATAAAGATGACCGTATCATCTGCATATTGAAGGATTGAAAGTCCGTCATCTACCAGATGCGGAACAACCCCTCGGATATGTCCAGCCTCTTTAGCTCGTGAAATAAGGATAGCCAACATATCAACCACTATATTAAATAGGATAGGAGATAACGGGTCCCCTTGCCGCGCTCCCTTCCTAGTTTGGAAATAATGGCCTACATTATCGTTAACCTTTATTGCAACACTTCCTCTAGATATGATCTTCGAGATCCATTCACACCAAGTTGGTGAGAATCCTTTCATTCTGAGGATCTGTTGAATAAAAGGCCACTTTAACTTATCATATGCCTTTTCGAAGTCTAACTTCAAAATCACACCATCTTGTCTTTTTCTATGCAACTCATGAATTGTTTCATGCAACATAACAACTCCTTCCATAATATAATGTCCTGGGATGAAGGCCGTTTGTGACGGTCCTATCAACTTATCCGCCACTTTCAGAATTCTATTATTTAGCACTTTCGTAAAAATCTTAAAGCTCACATTTAACAAACAGATTGGCCTATATTGTTGTATTCTAGCCGCATCAGCAATCTTCGGTAGTAGAGTAATAATCCCAAAGTTTAGGCTATGAATAGGTAATCTCCCAGCATGGAATTCATAAAAAAGATTCATTAAGTCCGGCTTTACCACATCCCAAAAAAACTGATAAAAATCCGTAGGAAAACCATCTGGACCAGGTGCTTTGTTATGTTCCATGTCAAAAACTGCTATTTTGATCTCCTCCTCACTGAATGGAGCTGTCAACAACTCATTCTCCTCCTCCGACACTTGAGGAATGTCATGCCTCAAAGTCTCGTCCATTGAGAAAGAATTCGGTGTATGAGGTCCAAACAACCCTTTATAATACTCAGTTATATAATTATTCAAATTTGCATCCCCAACAACAATTCCTTCTTCTTGTTCTAGCTGAACAATTTTGGTCTTCCTATGTCTCCCATTTGCCACTAGGTGGAAGTATTTAGTATTATCATCTCCTTGCAATAACTTTGTTGTTTTCGATCGTTGGAGCCAATAAATCTCCTCTTCTCTCAACAACTTAGTTAATTTCCCTTTGAGATGTTGTCTAAGATCCTCCTCCTGAGGTGACAACAGAAGTACCTCTGCTTTTCTATCCAGCTCATCTATTTTAAACAACAAGTTAGATTTGTGCTTCTTATTTTGTGAGGATAGATTCCTAGCCCAACCTCTAAGGAAACGTCGCAATCTTCTAATCTTGTTTTGCCATTTCTCTAAAGGTGACCCACCCCTATTCTCAGATTCCCAAACCTCTTTCACCAGCTCAAAAAAGCCATATCTTGTTAGCCACGCTAACTCAAATCTAAAATTCCTAGTGTTTCCTCTATGAGAAGGTTCCCCAGTATCTAGTAGTAAAGGTGTATGATCTGAGATCTCTCGGGTAAGTGCTTGAACGGAAGCTAGTGAAAATTTTTGTTCCCAATCTGTTGTTACTAAAATGCGGTCTAACTTTTCATAAGTCGGGACCTCTGCATAATTAGCCCAAGTATATTTCCTACCCGACAACTCTAGCTCTCTTAAGTTTAACGTCTCAATAATAGCATTAAATAAAAGTGGCCACTTATTATCATACCTTGAATTATTTTTTTCAGATGGGTTCCTAATAATATTGAAATCTCCTCCTACTATGAAGGGAAGATCCCCACATTTAGTACAAGCTCGTACTAACTCTGATAGAAAGAGTTCTTTTTGCTCTTCCTGTGCAGCCCCATAGACTGACAAAAGAGCCCAACGATAACCATCTATTCTGTTTTTCAAAATAAACTTAATATGATAATTGCCATCTTCAATACTCTGTACTTCATAACAATCCTGATTTATACCCATCAGCATCCCTCCGGACATGCCCCTAGGACACCGCCAATGCCAAATAAAATCAGCCCCCGCATAGAAGTTCTCTAAACACTGAGTCGAGAAACTATTTTTATTGGTCTCTGACAGCGCTATAAAATCAAGGTTATTATCCCCAGCCACATCATGCAAAAAAGTATGTTTAGCTAGGTCTCGCAGACCTCTGCAGTTCCAGAAGACATCTTTCATTGAAAAACTATTTTTTTCTTTGCACACGTATTTTTATTGAGGAGTTTCTTTTTCTTTTTTCTCTTTGCCACCTTGATAGGTACATCTACCAGTACACCATCTAGGCCCGCACTGTTATCGTCCATCACCTCTTCCGTTAAGTCGCCACAGAGTCGACTTATGGTAAAGGTGTCAGGATCGATCTCATCCTCCTCAGACTCAATTTCAATTTCATTTTTGCTCGAACAAAAAGATGATTTCAGTCTATCATTTTCAACATTTTTTAAGAGATCAATGGAACCAATAATCAAACCATCTTTGTCACCCAAACTTATGCCCACTCCCCCTAAGTTTTCCACAATACGACTCTTTGAAAATGAACAAAATGATTTATCATTTAAATTACCTTGTGGTTCCTCGAGGTTCTTGACAGCAATCCTTTTTTCTGCCTTCTCCAGAGAACCCGCATCAGCGACGTCTGCATTCCGTTTGCTCCGCCGTACTGGTGTCAGCTCCCCGTCTGACAAAAACGCCATCTTCATGACACTCCCCAGCTCCTTTTCTGACCCACCATCAGCTGCCACTCCGGCTCCTAGCATAGCATCACGCAGAATACCGAGTTGTTGAGCACCCTCAGCATGCGCCCCTTCTGCCCCGTCGTCCTGCCCAACTGACATTTGTAACTGTACCTTCTCCAAAATAGTAGGCTGCTGCTCAACAAAAACCTCCTGCCGCTCTCCTGCTCCTGCACTAGCAGCCAGCGCAGGCTGCAGTGCCTGGCCGAAGGTCCCTCCTATCACCGTGCCCCCATCAGCAAGAGTCGCTGATAGCTCAGGCGTCCTAGGAGACTGTGAGATATGCTGAACCATGCGTGCTGGTGCTGAGAAAGCCCCGGCTGATCTCGTCGATGCAAGTGTTGCAGCATTCCTTACATTGACCTGTTCTCCTTTTTGAACTCGTACAAAATTACGTGCAGACTCACTAAGCTCAGTTTCCTCTCCTAGTAAATCATCATTTGACCGATCATAGTCCATCTGCGCCTCAGGAACCTTGGCTCCGTTTCCGATCGAACTGTTGTTTGCTGTAAAACCAACATTCGTAATCGGAACAATGGTGGCCCCATTATTTTGAGCCTCCTTCATCTTTGTGTCTTTTGCTGCCCCGTTCCCCTGATCCTCATTTCCATCATTGTTTAAATTCCACAAGTTCCTCAGACCAATATTTAATGGAAAGGGTTCAACCTCAAACTTCAGCTAAAAGTATCTATTACCAATAATAACGTCAAGTGTATTTGGAATTGCTGCAGGTTCAAGAACTGCCACTGCAAACCGCCCAAAGTTACTTGCTCTAGTAGTGACCATGTCCACATCCCGTGTAACACCAAAAAGGGTTCCTAGTGCCCACAGAATAACATACTCTCTCAAAATTGTTGGAAGGTTAGTAACCCGCATCCAGACCACAGGTAAAGCATGTCCATAATATTCTTCCTCCTCCTTAAATTCTTGGAATTTAAGGGTGACCCCCTCTTTCATCTCTACATTAAACTTTGTCATCTTCGTCAGGTCCCCTTTTGAAGGGAAAAGGACTTTAAATTCGAAGCCCTTGTGTCTTTTAACCTCCCAAGCAAAAGTATCCGACACCAACACCCGCAAAAAAGCTGCAACTTCCTCCTCTGTAACATTTTTTCCTGAAGTAGAAACTAGAGCCATTCTAGAGTCTTTCTTTGCCGGCTGAATCGGAGCATGAGGAATATGGTAGCCAGCAAGTGCATCGGCAGCCTGACCCACTAGCTGTACTACTGGCTTCGGTTGTTTGAGGACCGGGCACCGACACATGGCATGATCGTTGCTCCTACAGATTTCACAGAAAACTGTCGCCATACACTCGAACATCAGATGCCCCTTGACTCCACACCTCCTACACATTTTAGTAGTGGAAGCCCTGTGATTTACCTCCATTGTACCAGCACCAGAAACTCCAATCTCCGAATTCTCCAACTGTTGATCACTTGCTCCCGCAGCAGAAGATGAACCATGCAGTACCTGTGCCTCCGGCTGTGTAACAGTCTTGCCTTTTGAAAAGGATGAGGAAGCAGCTGCCCCAGCTGCTGGTATTTGTTCAGTAGTGGCCGCAACAAAATGCTCCGACCCCTGCCCTGCTTGCACCTGTGACTGCATCAACGTGCCAGACTGCACCGGGGGAGGCTGCAGCGTCTGTTGTTGATGACTTGCCTGGGGAGGCTGCAGCGTTTGTTGTTGATGGCTTGCCTGTTGATTCGAAAACTGCAGTGATGCCGAAGCCTGTTGATGTGTAGGGCCTTGCTGCTGCCCCCGCTGCTCCCGATGAGGCATGTGTCGCTGGAAGTTACGACCTGGACGGTAGGAGGCGTTCCAACCACGCCCCCCGTTGCTGCCGTGCCGTCCTCGTCGACCTCGCTCGTAATCCCAACCCGGACCAAAGTTTGGTGGATGAGACCCCAGGTTGGGATTGAAGCGGGATCCATTGAAGCGTGCGCCATTGTCGTTGTAGTTGAAGCCGAACCTGGAACCGAAACCCTGTCCGGCGCCAGGGCCTTGCCTGCCCACACGCGCACCAGCCACACCGCCTGCACCGTCGTCGTTGTAGTTGAAGCCGACTCTGGAGCCATAGCCCTGACCGACGCCAGAGCCCGGGCTACCTCCACGCACTCCAGCCCCGCCTCCTGTACGGCCACCCCCACGACCGACGTTGAAACCTCTCCCCCCGGCGCCACCACCATCATCACGACCAACACCGCCGCCTCCGCCTCCGGCCGCGCCTGCCGCCGCCATGCCTCCTCGAACCACTTGTGCGTATGAGGGAGAAACCGTGTAAGGAGTGACGGCTAGGGTTTTGCTGTTGATCTCGTCGATGTCAAAATTCGCATGAAGAAAACGATCTGGCAATTTTGCACTGCAACGACGTCCGTGCCTCGATCTGTTTCCCAAGCTGGGCCCACATTGGGTTACGTCAACAGGTCCACCTGACGGTGCAGGGTCATCGGGTCGAGGCTGCCCTTGATTCCCTCTACGGCATCCACCCATCCCTGCTGCGATTCCGGATCCTGCATGCCTCTGTTTGGCTGCCGCAGATCCCGTCCCTGCTGCGAGCGTGGAACCTGCATGGCACTGTATTGCTGCCGCAGGTAACGGATCAAACGAGTTTTGATTTTGAAACAGAGATGAACGATGATCTCCGTGAACTCCGTTCAGGGTCTGCACTGTCTTCGCCGGCGACGATGCAGATGACCTCCCTAGGGCCTCGGCAAGAGTACCCCCTGCCACCGATCGTCGACCCCGCAAAAATGTTGCCGTACAGTCGCCTAGCGTCATCGCCGGCGACGTTCTCGGTCGTGGCAGCTTCCCGGACCATGGCGTCATCAACGCCCGCCGTCGTGCCGTCCAAGCTCTAATGATGTTTCGCACCAAAACGACTTTAGTGTCCGAAGTGGTCGGAGACGAAGATGCTTCTACCCGTCTTTGGATCGACGAGTCCTGCAAAGCCATCTCCGCCTCAACGAGCTGCTCCTTTGCAAAACCATGGACTGCTGCTTGGCGTACCAAGTCCGGCGTGTACGGTGACTGTACAATCTCGTCATCGGTATCGTCGTCATCCGTCAACGCCCAGAACTTGGACTTCACACCTATGGGACGGAGGTCTATCGCGGGATCAGGTAGAACTCGATCACCACGGCCACCAACGGATTTCCATCCGCCGTCTTCCTCCTCCGTCCCATCTTCCTTTCCACCAATACCATGAAAGATTACCTCAGTGTCGTTTACGATCTCCGCCGCTCGTCGATGAAGGTCCAACACCACTGGGATGCGTGGGCGTCGCGCGAGCATCCTGCCTAGAACCGTGCTGCTCCTATTCCCCATCCTGGGGTTGGGAGCACCGGTCGAAGCAGTGCCAGCGTCGTGGCGTGTGCCCCCAATGCTAGCCTGCGCGCCGTCGTAGTCCTCGAATGCTTGGAGACGTCGGCCACCAGAGATCGACTCGACGGCGTCGGTCGCGATGTAATTCTCCGAGTGCCTCCCCACCACGATCCTGTTCCCCGTCCTGGTATTGTCGCCTGGAGCGGCCTCAGTGGAAAGGCCATCTCCGACAACACTGGTTCTCCAGTCGCCAGCGAGATCTGCTTGGTCGCCGATGACGAGGAGTCCCCGGCCAACTCCATCGTCAAGGTCCACGGGATCGCCTCCCAAGGAACCCTCAACGGTCATATCAACTCAACCTCTCCTAGCTAATAGCTACATCATATTATGATGAAGCTAAAAACGAGCGATACAACACAGCAGCATGGCTTTAGTACGTGATGTACATGTCACGATCGAAACACAATAAACGCTAGCTGTGATCTGACATCTGAGTATTACAACATTGGTACTTAGACACATAGCGAATAACAGTATTGGATCTCATCAAACGGGATTAGTATTCGCTCCGGTTTCCCGCCGGCGCCAGAACAGCTGGTTATTGCTGCAGCAATAGATGTTGTAGGTGATGAGACCACCAAAACCAATCAGCGCCGCTAGGGCGACGAGCCACTTGGGAAGTTTTAGTTTCTTGTTCGGAGAAGAATTGTTGGTCTTGTGAGGACGACGATGCTGCTGTTGCTCCGGTGTTGGAGGTTGGGCGGGAGCTGGCGCCATGTTGATGCTCTCTAGGTCGTGGATCACCGCCGGATTCACCGTGGTAGCAGATGAACTGTTCGTGGCCGTCGACGTCGTGGTAGTGTTACCGGTACCGCTGAGTGGGTCACCACCCATCGTTCCTACGTCGTACATACAACAGATAAAAGCACGGGGGCGGTAAGCAAAGAAAAACAAAAGAAATCATGCAACCAACAACACGGATCGATGTATAGAAATGCAAACTGAAGAGGACATATATAGATGCATGGGATCAGGATGGAATTAGCCACACCAGTACCCAGTAATAACAGTAGGGGTGGGAGCGCATGCATCATGAATTCATGATCCGGCCAGCTACAAAACAAATAGCTATACGACCATACCTTTGATCCATTTCTTTGGTGCCTGGAACTCGGCGAGGGCACCAGCGAGCTGCAGCGCCAGCAGCAGCACCGCACATGCGGCGAGGAGGTCCCGCTGCTGAGTCCTCATTGCGTGTCGAGCTAGGATGCGGCAGGCGGAAGCAGGAAGATGGAGAAGGCTTTGGCAGTTTGGCTGGTGGATGGCGAGAAGAGCACCTGAGCGAGGAGCCGAGGAGGGTATTTATAGCACCTAAATCACTGGCGTGGCGTGGGCTGGCCGGGGCCCTGGGGGCTGGCCTTCTGGGGAGTGGTTGGTGTGGACTGGTCGTGGCCGCTCTGTTAATACATTAATAAATATAAGATTGTGTTGCTTCTTAATAAAAGGATCAAATATAAATAAGATAAACATAATCGCAATATTTTTTTAGAACGTTCTCTGTCACTATATTGTTAAGAATAGTTTTATCAGTGTACAAGTTCACCTACTTGCAGGCTACAGGGAAAAAGGTGCCCATAGCCCCACGCTGTCTTGGACTATTTTTTCAGAATACAGAGTCAAACAGGCAAAACTATTAAGACAATCTGTTTGATTTCAATAGCATATATATATTTCAACGTGAACAAAAACAGCCTCATGTTTCAAGGAAATGCTCATATTGTTTTTTTTCCTTTTGTATGATTCTACGACTTGATAAATTCTTTAGAACCATTAGACTTCGGTAGGAACACTTATTCCTAATCTCATGTCATGTCCTACAATTTTTTTTAACCCCTGCTATTTTCAGTGTGTGTGGACAGCCACAGGTTGTCAAGCAGTGATCCGATCCTTTGATCCTGTTCGTTACTCTTTGTTAGGTAGTAGTAAGCATCTCCAAGTAGATGTATATAGATAATTTGATGTAAAATTAATGGACTACCTGCTTAAATTTAAATTACATCCATGAGAGTATGCTATATTAACTTTGGTAGCATTAGCATAGGTTCAAGAGGAGATAAAGTTGTGTTCCGTCGTACTGGTTCTTGCTCTAGCAAGTTGATACATGACTTAATGCTTACATACCTTTTCTACAGTTGTTAGTTGTGCATGGGAGAATAAACAGGTTATTTCTCCTCACCCCCCCCTCCCCCCCAAAAAATGCACGCATTATAACCTAGGATGTTCGCTGAGTGAGACTAAAAAGTAATGTTCGCTGATTTGTTGTGAGAGAAAAATATTGTACCATGGTTGATAAGCCAGGCTGATAAGTTCAAGTGAACAGGGTGCCCGGTGTGGTGGCGATGGAGGACTGGACCAGAGCGCATGGCGACGACGGCAGCGAGCTCCGATCCATTGGCCTGCCGAGATTAAATTAGGATAAGTATATATCACGCGCGCCGACCTTGCGGATTTGTTAATGACTACACACTCCAGTGACAGCGTAGATACAGTGGTATCTCTATAAATCAGCATCAGCATCAGCCAAATTTCAGCGAGGCGAACAGGCCAAGCTCACATAGGAACCAGCCAAGCTCAAATTTGAACATTGGTTGGTTCTTAAGTTGGATCCCTTCACCTGTACTAAGCAAAAAGTGGGGTATGGTCTAAAATCTCTCTATTTCATGCTTCAAATGTAGCCAAGGGAAAATTCTGCTCCCAGTCCGTACTAACTAAGACCCTCTTGAGTCTTTCATAAGTTGGAGTGGACAAAGAATTAGCCCATGTATATTTTCGTCTTGGCATTTCTATTTCCCATAAATCAAGGCCATCTATGATAGCATTAAACAGAAAAGGCCATAGATCATCGTACCTATCATTACTTTTCTCACTCGGGTTGATGATGTTAAAATCACCTCTGATCAACGGTGGCAAAGAAACTTTACTACAAGCCTGGACTAATTCAGTGAGAAACACCTCTTTGAAATCAGGTTGTGTTGCCCCATAAACAGCCACTAGAACCCACTGAAATCCATCGTTTTATTTCTGAGATAAATTTTCACATCGTTTTATTTCTGAGATGAAATTTCACATAGAAATCCCCTTCAGCAATGCTATCAATAAAAAACATCCAAATTCACTCCTACTAAAATGCCTCCAGACCTCCCATGAGGTTATGTCCAGTGCCAAATAAAATTCCTCCCGCCACATAATCTATTAAGTTTGGATTGGGAGAAATCACTCTTCCTGTTTCCAACAGAGCAATAAAATCAAAGTTTTGCTTTCTAGAAGTATTATGAAAAAAAATCTGGATCTAACCAAGTCCCTAAGCCGTCTGCTATTCCAAAAAAAATCATCTCATATTGAAACGCCTTTTGTTATCTTAACTCTATTTTTCTTCCAAGTCCTTTTCAAAGACGTCTTAGCTCCGGACTTGTTCTTTTTATGTACAGCTTTGGATTCACACATAAAGAACTTACTGCTTTATTTTCTAGCTCTTCAACAAACTCTAGTTCACTCTCGGTACTATAAACATCTTCATCAAGAAGCTCATGGGAAAGAGCTGTTTAGTTCTATCGCCAATGAACAAATTTTCAACGGTTGAAACAAAAGAATTATCACTATTCTTTTGCTACAACGCCTAACTGTTTAATATTATTGACAGCAGAAATTAAAGAAAACGGACAGGCTGAGTTGGCTGGAGCACTACCTTCCACTTTTTCCAGGTTTTGCGCGCGACCGCACGATGCTCAGCTCTTGTCACTATGTGTTCATCTACCCCGAAACATGCCTTGTGGTGGTTATCAGAACTACGTCACCGTTGAAACAGTCATTACTTCACTGGACACTCTGTGTTAAGCTTTCTGATTCTCTGACCCTTTCATTTTCAAGAACCAAGACCGACCCATCCCTCCCTCGTACCACTGCTTGACCAACGTGTTGCCGTACGACGGCGATGGGAATGGTTACATCAGAGAATTTCTACATAGTCCTATATTTATATTTTATACCATAAATTTTAGAAACCAACCAAATAATGTGACAAGGTATAAATGTGAAATTACGGAATGCCATTTCTTCAGCTATTTTGTGGTCAATATGGAAATTACGGAATGAAATTTACTTTCAGGGGGTAAGGTGGACAGGTCTGCCGTTGCTGTTCTTGAAGACTGTCATGCGGCGTTGGATCCCACTGTTCAAGCAGGAGATGGGAGCGCAAGTGGAGGACTTTGCAAGGCGTTTGGAGATTCACGCAAGCTCTCCGCCTCAACTACAATGGAAGACGGACATGGCGATATCATCATCAGGATTGGCACCATCGGATGCTCGGCATTTGGTTACAAATGTGCATTTAGCGCAGAATGAAGTTGTTTTTGCTGGGAGATGTAATGTTGCAAGTAGCTCTTTCGTGTCTCTGGATGGCCATACGGCCTGATTTTGCTGGCGCTAAGCACAGTGAACTGAATTTGCTTTTTGAGATATAAAAGCAGGGGAAACCTTTATGTCAAAAAAAAAAGGTATAAATGTGAAAAGTATTGGGTATGGTGAAGACCCTAATAACTTGTTATCAATGAAACAAATAATACCATGATAATTAGATTTAAAAGTGTGCTATACTATTGAGGCAACATTTTGCGTTTGCCTCTGTTTGTACATTGCTATGGTTGCCCAAAAATTTCAACGCAACAAAAATATAACAGCGTGATTCATGTCTATACAACTTGGCAATTTGGTTCCCATAATTCAAACAGTATAACAATAATCATTTGGTTCACATTTCTTTTTCCACACGAGGCAACTCCATTTCCATTATAGCATAACGGAAATATAAAAGTTTGATCAGGTCAACAAGGAGAAGCAAAATCAACCTGAACAAGCAGCAGACTAAGATTTTGTCTCACAACCAACCACTTCCACTTAAGATATTACATCCAAAAGATCAACTAAAACACCATAAAGTATTTTTGCGATTCGTTTTGTCAAGCCAGCCTTTGAAGTTTGAACCATCCACATCAGGTAGAGCTGTCCCCTTCATCTGGCTGAGCAAGTGAGCATCGTTCTTCAACGGTTTCTTCCAGCCATCACCATCAGTTCATCAGCACAGACCAAGCAAAATGTTGATGGCATAATTTGGTTGGCCGGATTGGTTTCTACTTTCGGTTTGAATTAGCGCTGTCTTATTCATACGCTACTGTAATATTTTCATTGGCCGATTTAATTCGGGAGAAATAAATCGGACACTAACAGCTATTCGAGCAGCAGCATGCAGGAGGAGCAAAGAGGCATTTTTCTGGATTGGCAAGTGCTGGCTGGTGAGTTTGGTATTGGATATCCAGCTGTAGGAGCAATTGTGGAAGAGAAGATCACGCGTGGATTAATTATGGCACTGGTGCAAAATCCCGTCAATATATGCCGCATGAAGATCATACATCAGATTGGGAAGGATAAGTTAGAGAAGGACTCTTCAGATGAATTCTTAGTCGGAGGAGGCAAATCCTAGTTGGCTTAGTTAATATTTGGTATGTCTTACGTACAAGGACAAACAAACCGAGGATTATAGAAGGAATATTTTATTCTGTTATGTAGGGAACAAAACATATGAGTATTCGTATCTGGTTAGGATTCCAACTCGTGGCAGATCTAGGATTTTATTTTAGGGTATGCTGTACCAAAAAATTTATATACAATTCGGTAAAAACCATTTATCAATTTGGTAAAAAGTCAAAAAAAATTGTAATATAATTCCGTATACATGTACTAAATAATAATATATAAGTCTTAAATTCAAAATTTAAGTTGGAAAGTATTATGAATTACAATAATACAATAATTCAAACACCATTATGATACAGTTCAACGTATAGGCATAAAAGAGAGCAAGAGACTTACAATGCTAGTTGTCTGATTTTTTTTAGGTGATGCTTTCTAAGTGACATAAATGTATAAATTATATTATTTTCATGAGAAAATATGTCACTCCATGAATAATTAAACAAATTATAAGTAATAACAAGTAATTTAGTGGTAAGTTTTTTTTGGAGAAAATGACAATAAATAATTAAAACCGGCAAACCTGGTGAGGTCTTAGACTCTTGAAGACGTCTCTGTGTACTTTACAAATACAGCGGCGACGGGCGGCGGCAGCTGCCCAGGGAGCTGCTACCTGCTGGCTTCTCCTTCATCAGGACCAAAACACCGGCAGCAGCAGTTGGCCGGGCAACCAGAACGCTAGCAACAGACGCCAGGTTCTTTTTCAGAACAAGAACGGCATAACTACATCCTGGCTTCGCTTTCAGGATCAGCCGCGGCACTTAGGAATTTCTGAATTACGATAGAAAATCATGGAGATCGAGAAACTAGGTGCGGGTGCGGCACTGGGATGGGATCGGTGGATCGCAAGTTCATGAGGCAGAGGATTAGAGACGAAGAGCGCGAGATGGCAGCGGCGCTTGGGATCAGGACTTCGCAACGCACGGAGCGGAGGCAGCGTCATGACTTTTTCTTTTACATTATTAGCAGATGTATTACTACTGATATGGTCTGGGCCGCAGGGTATGCCAGTGCATACCTGGCATATCCTGTAGATCCGCCAATGATTCTGACTCATGTACTCCTGCCAAAGACCAGACAGACCTGTATAAATATTGCGGGGTGCGGCTGATTGTCCCTTCTGATCAATCGACATATACACAATATACATTACTTTTACATCTACGTTTTCTTCCAGCATAGTAGTTCATAGTTCTTGCCGAGCCCTAGCTTCTATAGGGATTGGTTCATCTTTGACGTTTTGCGTTGAAAAACGGTCGGCTCCCCTCCACGAAAGCGAGGATTCTTTGTTGCTTTGCTCGGAAAGCAATCGCTTGTCGTTGCGAAAGTACGATAGTTATCGTGTTATTGCGCGGATCAATTTCGTGTGCCAACACAAAATAGGTGCAATGTGTGGCAGAACCTCCTAAATAATATGACCCACATGTACTTGTTATCGTCTTAAAGACCTCTAACCACCATACATGTGTACCACAGAACTTAAGAAGTCTGTCGGGTGTCCTCGGGAAACCCGAATCATCCACGATCTTCCGAGCAGGATCACATTTCAGAGGCATTACAGTATTACAACAGTTTATATAATAAATTACATCAGAGTACAAAAGCGGAAGTCTTATATAACATAAGTTCACAAACCCGTTGTTCCAAACTTACAAAGCTTAAGTTTAGATATTACAACCATAATAGTGGAGTGGCATTAGTAACATTATTACAATCACCAAAACGTGGCGCTCTGCCCAAGAGCCAAACATCTACTCGTCGTCGCTTACCGCAAAGACGGTCATGCAACAGGGTCCGAAACACACCTGTTCATGAGACGAACCTGCAACAGGGGTTCAACAAACCCTGAGTACAAAAGTACTCCACAAGACTTAACCGACCAAACAGGTAGAGATAAAACCCGGGGATGCAGGCTTAGGAAATCAAGGTAGGGTTCCTGCGAGATTCAAGGTTCTTTTGCATAAAAGCTACTAAGAGTGAATCCATAAATTCAATGTTTTATTTCATCGTTAGTTTTTACAGAATGTAAGTGATCCTAATCTAGATTAGATAACTCATACATCTTCTTTCTTATTCTCCGACCAATGTTCCATTTATTCACTACGATGTAGTTGCGGAGGTCAAGTCTCCTTAACCGAGAAGCAGCGGCGATTCGAATCGATTGTACCCAGCTGGGGATCCCTAACCACACGACATATGTAGGACTCTAACCGACATATATCAACATTCACTTGGATCTTCCAACACATGACCGGGTCCAGCGCCACCCGAGAGTACAGTACACCTCCAATCCAGCCCTAGGCCACGAGAGTACACACTACTCTCGTCATCTCTCCACTCCCAGTGCGCGGTTAGTCGTTCACATGATGGCATTACCGAGATCTTAGGCTTACCGGAGCATGCGGTCAGTTGCAAAGTCTCGACGAAATGGGACTACAACGGACGGTCCTTAACCGATACAATCGTAGACACTACAGTGGGACTCCTTTCACGATGCAAGTCCACCGACCGATCTCAAATTAACATTATCATTCATTCATTCAGTTGTTTCACAACAACCCTTCAAACTTTGCTAAACATTTTCAAAGTTTTCTTATTAAGCAAGGCTAAGCAGACTAAGCATTTTCAAATAAAACAGCAACAAAGATAATATTGAAGTTTCAAGGTTGGTAGTGCAGTAATTCGGTTATCACTCAACTCCTACCACCTAATGCAATAAAGCATTGTAATAATTGAAGTAAAGCTTTTCAAAACGTAAGGAATGTTTAAATGCAACGGGGGCTTGCCTTGGTCGACGGGAAGTTCAGGTTCTGGGTCAGTACCACAAATATCAAATCCCACCTCCACGGACGTTGGCTCTACTTCGGGGACGGATTCAACTTCGGCAATCTCCTCGTTCACGGGGACTACACACGACGATAACGTATGCTCAATATGATGAAATAATAAACATGATGCTTGATGGATGTATAACAAAGTTAATAACTTGAGTACAACTTTCCTTCGCGGTACAATTGCAAAGCAATCGATCCTAACCTAACCCTAACTTAGGGTTCGCGTAGGTTAATTACTTTATTAAAGACTTTCGTTTAATACATGAAATAACACCAATTAAGCCTTAACCACAAGATTACGAGAGCTCAAACAATCAATTAAGGGTGCTAAAGGTCATTAAGTGTTAATGACCCAAAGTCAACACTCAATCTCAAAGTCAAACAACCCTAAGTCATTAGGTTCTAATTACAAGATTAACTAATTACTTAATAAAGCATAAATTAAGAATAAATTAAACTTCATCTAATTGAGCTCAAACTTTCTCTATAGATTGATCATGGTCTAAAACAGTGTCAAAATAAATTTCATGATTTTTGGGTTAATATTTTAATTACTAAAATTCCTGGAAGTTGCATTTAATATTTAATTGAGCTAATTAAATAACTTACAAGAAGTAATTAAAATTAGCATTTAATATTTTTCCTAGATAGTTTACACCTTAGAAAGCTTACTAAAAAATTTTTACTATTTTTGGAGCTCTACAAAAATTCTATTGAAATAAACAAAAACTATCACTATTCATATTTTTGAAAAAGAAAAACAAAAGCTGCAGCTCGGGCCGCTTCTCCTCTCATCCGGCTCGGCCCAGCAACGTGCGCGGCCCACCCGCGCTCGCATCCACCCGCGCGCTCACGGCCCAGCAACACCAGGCCGGCCCAGCACGCGCGCGCTTCCTCTCTCGCTGACAGGACGGCCCCGCCTGTCATCCCTCACCTCCCTCACTCGCTCTCTCTCCCAGCGGTCCGGCCATGACGGCACGGTGGCCGCCCGGCGATCACGACACCGGTGACCCAACCAACCCGACCAACACAGTCTACATCACACCGCGAACCTCACCGGACCACGCCCACGACCGCAGACCCCCCGGAGGTAACACCTCACCGGCCATGGCGGCACGGTGGCTGCGGCTCACGGCGTCCCGGCGATACAAGCTGGTAGCGGCTAAATTAAAGGCATGGGAAGCAACAGCAGCTCACCACGAGTGCAGTGGAGCAACCAGCAGACGCGGAGAGGCGGTGGAGGTGACTGGCCACGTGAGGCGACTCGGTGGCACTCGGTCACCGG
The DNA here is from genome assembly GCA_038087645.1 of Saccharum hybrid cultivar R570. NCBI lineage: Eukaryota > Viridiplantae > Streptophyta > Magnoliopsida > Poales > Poaceae > Saccharum > Saccharum hybrid cultivar. Next base: position 3,082,890 of record JAQSUU010000809.1, on the reverse strand, counting down.
AGATGGGAAAGGAGACGGTCGTGCGAGTGATTCGGGCGGAAAGGGGCTGGTGCAGGCGGACCAGGAGGCGCGCGAGAGCGAGGCGAACTCGATGGTGTGGTGGTTTTAGCCGGAGGCAGCTCAACGGCGGCAGCAGTGAGCGGCGGAGCTGAGCGGCGGCGACGGCAAAAGCAGAGAAAAAGAAGAGGAAGAACGACGGTGTGCTCGGCCTTTTAAAGAGGTCTCCAGCGGTGCTAGAAGGTGCGCGCGGACGAGGTGGCGGTCGCAGGCGCGTCTGGAAGCCGGCCGAAGGCCACGGCGGCTCGCCGGTGCCCATGCCGCGCGGTGCGCGGCCGGGATTCGTCGGTGCACTGTAGCTCCCCCTCCAAATTTTCAATTTCAAACTGTTTTTGCCAAATTACTCCCAAAATCATGTAGTAAATTGAAAAATTCCCAAAATAAGAAATCTTCAGAATTTCAAGCTCTACAAGTTTCATGTTGAAAACTTTTTCAAATTAGAACTGGATTTTTAAATTTGAATTTGAAATCAAAAGGGGACACTTTTCAAGAATCTAGTAATTTAGAAATTACTTTAAATTTTATATTGAAACTTCAAAAACTCCAAATACCAAAGTTGTACATCTAACCAAGACCTACAACTTTTCTATTCAAACCATTTTCAAATTATACCTCTATTTTGAAATTTGAGTTTGGGGATGAAAAGGGGTCAAATTTAAAATTGGCTTCTTTTCAAAATTACTCAACATTTTACACTGAAACTTTGAAAACTCAAAACACCAAACTTGTAGCCCTTGAAAAGATCTACAAACTTGGTTTTAAAATTTTTCCCAAATTTTACTTAGATTTTGAATTATTTCAAAAGGGGTAAAATTAGGGTTTTGCATTTTAGGGTTTTCGAAAAGATTTCAAATTGAAACTTGATGTTCTATTAATTGGTGATTATTTAGTGATCACACCATCACCTAAGGGCATCATTGAGTCAAGCATCACATGTTTGACCAAATGCCACTCTTGGTTGACCAGGTTGACTTTGGAAATTCTTTTAATAATTCCTCAAATTTGAATTCGAATCCGAATCGGAAAACTTGCAACAAGTTTTGGATTCCAAATTCAAACTCAAACTTGAAGCTTTATTTTATGAGTTGGACTTGAGCTCATACCCTACAAGTGACACTAATGTACAACACAATCGTACACCTCAACTTACGTAGGACAGAAACTAAGGATTTGCAGTGACATTCGAAATTAGGGTTTTCGGAATCGAGTCACACACCAAAGAAACACAATCAACCTAGGGAAATGTAAACTTATTTGAGTTGATGCACAACATAGTTAACTTAATCATGAATGCTTTGCAGTGCAATATGATGACATGGCAAATTTTAATCACTATAACACCAGAGGTGTTACAATGCATTCATTACACCAGTTGACACCAATCCCCCTACCATCCAATCACTGATAGACCCTTAATCAACTTTCGTCAAATCTAGCGATGCCAGTTTTCAGATTTGTTAATTCTCAAGGCACGACTAATGGATCATTTTTTTTTTCGCATCCATTTGGACAAGATGCACGTGCAAACCATCAACTTTGCTGCTGACAAGCTGTCTCCAAAAAAATTGCGCACGTAATAATTAGCTGCAATTGTGTGTACTGTTGCAAAAATTTCAGAGTTCCAGAATCCGGACTTTGGCCCTGTTTAGTTGCCAAAAAATTTTACAAAATTTTTCAGATTCCCCGTCACATCGAATCTTTGGATACATGCATGAAGCATTAAATATAAATAAAAAATAAAACTAATTACACAGTTTAGACGAAATTCACATGACGAATCTTTTAAGCCCAGTTAGTCCATGATTGGATAATATTTGTTAAATAACAACGAAATTGCTACAGTAGCATTTCCCAAAAATTTTCGGAACTAAACAGGCCCTTTGTCTTCAAGCTAATCACTTAGCGCAAAATAATTACTCTGTAAGTACAGAGAAAAATTAGAAAGAGAAGAATAAATAAGCTAAATATGAAAAATCTGCTGTTCATCAGATTTTTCACAAAAATAAATAAAAGCAAATTCCACATGATTTTTTTTCTCAATCACGCAAAAGGTTTGCACGTTTTTTCATTAAGAGAAAAGAAGTTTGTTACATCCGGGGTGTTTTTACAAGTTTGGAAATGAGCACACACCCCTCATCCGAGATCTTTCTATCCTATTACTCTCTGAAGAAGACAACCGAGGTGCTTAGCACCGGCCTGGACCAGAGCTCCGCCTGTTTTTTGATCGTGGCCTTGATCGCCGGTATCTGTGTGGCTGCTCCACGGACAGATTCCACATGATCATAGGCAGAAGTTCTTCACAGGAGTGGAGACTAGCATCGCCAACAATAATGATACGGCACGTGCGTCCGTCCCGTGACCCGCGCCTAGACGCAGCTCCTAGACCTGTGCGCAGGACCGGGCTCCATCTCCTAAAAACAAAAAAAAAATCCCCACTCCTCATTCACTCATTCGGAGAGCCTGGCCGTCCCCAAGCGCCCGGGGCCGCGACACAAGATTCCGCCTCCGACTTCGACCGCGAGCGCTGTCGCCCCGAGCGCTAAGGCCGAGCCACCTGAGAGGCACCCCCATCGGCCGCTGCCCCGCGCGCCCCGCCTAGGCTTGGCGCTGGTCTCCAACCCGGGTAGCACATGTGGCCGCGTGACCGAGCCGCGACGTGGCCGCTCATCCGCAGGCCCCCTTCCCCCTACCGCGCTGCACCCCATTGCCGGTTGCGCCATGCCCCATCCTCCGCGAGCGGACGGCGCTGAACGACTATGGCCGAGCGAGCAGTGGCGCTAGAGTAGCACCAGCGGGGTCGCGTAGCATGTGCGGGAGAATCGCAGGAGGAGCGATGGGCTACGTTGACGGACGCGAGCGCGCGGAGCGACGTCGCCCTGACCCGAGCTTGCTAACTTATGTTTTATGTGTTTTATCTAGATGTTGCAAAAGTATATCTGAGATGTTGCATATGTTACAATGACAATATATGCATGTTGCAAGCCTATGTTTCAAGTGTTTCAGGTGTTTTAGATGTATGTTTCAAGTGTTTCATTTGGATATTGCATATGTTGCTATGGCTATACACGTATGTTTCGAGCATTTCACACTCATGTTGCAAGTGTTTTAATTATATGGATGTTGCAAAAGTAGATCTAAATGTTACATATGTTGCTATGGCTATACACACATGTTTTAAACGTATGTTTCGAGTGTTTCATCTGTTTCAGACGTATGTCACAAATGTTTCATTTGGATGTTTCAAAAGTAGATCTCGGGGGAGCACATGCTGCAATTGTGTGTTGCTGCTGCTACGTGGGTCACCATGGGTCACCATATGTTTCAAAAGTATACTGCTTGCTGCTGCGTGGGTCACCGCGCCACCTAGTGCATGCTGCGTGCATGCGGGCGCGTGACCATGCCGCCTGCTGCTGTGTGTGTGCATGCAGGCGTGGGTCACCGTGGATCACTGCATGTTTCAAAACTATGCTGCTGTTGTGTGTGTGTGCGGGCATGGGTCACCGTGGGTCACTGCACGTTTCAAAACTACGCTGTTGTTGCTGCTGCGTGGATCACTATGCCGCCTGCTGGTGCTGAGTGCATGCCGCCTACTAGTGTTGCTGCTGCTTTGTGTGCATGCGAATACGTGAAAGCGGAGCAGGCTCGGGTGGTCCCGCGGCGTGGGTGAGCGAGCCGTTATTCCCGTAGGCGCGTGACAGACGAGGCTCGGGAGCTGCATTCGGACGTTAGCCCTTCCGTGCAGGAAACGAAATCTTAGGTTATTAATTACAACGTATATGAACTGGATATATAGTTTTAGATGCTCGCATATCGCAAACAAAGTAGGAATAAATTGGATGCGAACATGGAAGACGATATCTCAAATTAAAGAACAGGCTTACCTCAAAAGTCAAAACTATGGAAATCTATCTACAATAGTATTAGGTATTTTTCTCATATTTGAATAGAAAAGAGAGAAAAGTTAGCTCTCGATCAAAAGCTAATCTCTTGCACATACTTCAAGGTTAGTGAGACTATCATGTATGACTATCCATATTAAAAGTTATATACTAAAAGTTAGTATTATTGGAAAAGTTGACTTAAAGCTAGCCAGCGGCTCTAACCATTAACCATTGCGCGTGCTCGGTGGAAGCTGATCGAGTACTATTCGATCAAGATTGCAATTAATTCGTTGGAATTTGATCGAACGGGGTGGAATTTGGAAATCGAGGACAAGTGGGGCCAGAGAGCCACAGAATTAAGAAACCAACACAGCTATCTAATGTACTGTTGCGTTGCGTCGATGTTGGCTTCGCTGGCTCCGAGTCTCGGGCTAGGTTTCCTTTCAATTTATATTGGGCCATTGGTCCCTTGTTATTATATTTATACTTACGTCGTATTAACTCATAACGCTGTTGAGTTGTTCGTCGGCTGATGATTTCTATGGCTAATAAGTCAATCGATGTTGTTTTGTTGTGAGAGAAAAACATTATACTTACCGGTAATGCAAGCTGATGAGTTCAAGCGAAGAGGCATTAACTCGTAAAAGAATACGAGTGGAAATCACTGGATACGGAGGGTAACCATGTTTTCTTTTTTTGATTCAGGGTACGCAGCCAGCTGAGTTGGATTCAGAGTTCGCGAGACACGGCGGCACTGCTCAACAAGCGTCAACTGCTCCCCGCGCTGCGGCTGGAGAAGCTCAAGCTCCGCGGCGGGAGTGGGAGTGGCTGAGCCCAACTCTCGGCGCTGCCCACCCAGATGTGAATTGTCAGGGCCCGTCTTAGCAACTCTTGTGGTTGTGGGCCGTTGGGCTCCGCCGCCGCTTGATCACGGGCCGAATGAACCCCGGACTATTAGGCTCAAGAAGACTCGGGGAGTTGTTGGAGCTATCCCGGCCCTAAAAAAGAAAAGAGTTGTTGGAGCTTGTTTCATTTCTTGTGTCCAAATTTATCTGTCTATCTATCTATATATATAAACCACTGCTCGTAGCACATCATGTTTTTACCATGTCTGTTGTATACAAATATTATTGTTGAATTGAGATATACAGTACCTTGTAAATACTATGCGTATTTTATCCGTTGTTTATGTGAACTACTATCAGTATGTGAACCCATTATAAATTGTTTAGGGACCGATGTTATGGATTGCTTATTAGGCGCTCAGACAATTCTTGTAAGAAAAAACTTAGACAGTGGATTCTAGTCGCCTCAGCCACTGCCCGCACACCCACAGTTCACGCATATGCATCTCTGACATGTCAAATATGCATGTGTACCAAGTCACAAGACGTGTGCAGATCATCAGAGCGCACACCAGGATGACACGAGAGTTTCGGACAGCATGAAGCAAACGAACACACGAGAAATAAAAAAGCCGGGTCGCCTCTGGGCTCGCCGACGCCGGCGCTAGAGGTCAGTTGGTACGTCGCTGTGCGTGGAGGCTTGGTGCGTCGGCGGCGCGCGCATCACCATCATCGATAGATCTTCGGTCCGCCACCCAGCAACCAGCATCGTGGCACGCACGCATGAATAGAAGAAGCAACGTACACCAGTTTCGTTCCATGCATGTCTCTAACCTGCTGCCCACCAATCGAACATCCGAGAGGCAGAGGCCGGCCGGGCGCGCGTGTGACGAGAGCCGATCGAGACGCACCTTCTTGTCGCTAGCTCGTCTCACCGTACCGCCGCCGCCACCGGCCGGCCGCTTGCTTGCATTTGCATCCTAGCTCCTCCACTCCACCTGCGGCCGGTGGCCACGCCCACGCGTAGGTGTTGCAGACGACTGAAAACGCAGGGTTGCTAAAAGGGACAGATCGATCGACGTAGGGTCTAGGGAACACTACAGGAAACGGGAGCTTGGCCGAGGGCCCAGATTTACCGAGAGCCAGACCCTCGGCAAAGACTGCCTTTGCCGAGAGCCAACAAGGACACTCGGCAAAGAGCCTTTGCCGACGGCTACACTCTCGGCAAAGACAGGCTCTCGGCAAAGGGGCCGCGCCGGGAACGGCTCCCGTTGTCGTCACCTTTGCCGAGAGCCGCGCCGTTAGGCTCTCGGCAAAGAGGAGGCCTTTGCCGAGCGCCTGGGCAAGCACTCGGCAAATGTCACGTGGCCTAAAGCTGGGCCCAGGCCAGCAACCTTTGCCGAGCGCTGGCCACTCTGGCTCTCGGCAAAGAGCACCTTTGCCGAGGGCCAGGAGAGGCCCTCGGCAAAGGGGAAAGGTTTTTTTTTAGTTTTGGACCCAAACTTTTTTTTGTAGCTCTTGCATATTGTATACAAGCACATGTTCAAATTTGGGAGCTTTTTATAATATTTTGCTATATTTTATCAATTAATTTATTTTCTTTGTATTTTTCTCGAAAAAGTAAATTTGAACTGTAGGAGCATGAAATAATAAAATATAGCCATTCAAAAAAATGATATTCATGTTCGAGAGTGCATTTTGAGGTTGTATCCATAAACTCACCCAAAAGTTTGAATGTCTTGTATACAAAACATGACCATCCATGTGTCATAGAAGTGATTTTTAATTATATAAATTCCAAATAAAGTCCAAAAATCATGAAACTTGGCGACATGTCGTGTTATCGCATGTGGAGGGTGTGGTAAAAAATTCATAAGGTTTCGAGCAAGTTGCGACACCAGATGTCTAAAACCCAGACATCTCTACATGTGATCACATTTGATGACATGTGGAGATGTTTGAGTTTTAGACATCCGGTGTCGCAACTTGCTCGAAACCTTATGAATTTTTTTACCACAGCCTCCACATGCGATAACACGACACGTCACCAAGTTTCGTGATTTTTGGACTTCATTTGGAATTTATATAATTAAAAATCACTTTTCCCTCACATTCCTCGATATGTTACGTCAGCGAGAGGGTTGAGATTTCATGTGTGGTTGTGGATACGGCCTCAACGTACACCAAATATCTTGACTATCATTTTTCGAATCACTGAGTTCTAATATTCCATGTACCTGCAGTTCAAATTTGAATTATGTGAAAAAATTTAAAGAAACAAGATTAATTAGTTAAATATAGCAAAAAAAAGTCAAATTAATGTCAAATTTTGAAATGTATTTAGAAATTGGGTCACAAGGACACAAAAAAAACTCAGCTCTAAAATAAAAAAGAATAAAAAAGTCAACATTTCTTTGCCGAGAGCCTGCCCATCAGGCTCTCGGCAAAGGGTCTTTGCCGAGAGCCGGACTGGCCGGCCCTGCCGAGAGCCTGTCTCTGTGCTCTCGGCAAAGGGTATTTTCTAAAAAAAAAGAAATCCTCCTTATCCCCACTCGCCCCCCGCGCTGCCCGCACACACGCGCACACACGCGCCCAACCCGCCGCCGCCCGCGCCCCACCGACGCTGGACGCCGTGCGCCGCCGCCGCCGACCAAATCCGTCGCCGCCGGCCGACACCGCCCCTGCCCCCGCCCCTGGCCCGCCCCTCCCCTGGCCCGCGCGCCACCGCCGCCGACCAAATCCGCCGCCGCCGGCCGACACAGCCCCTGCCCCCGCCCCTGGCCCGCCCCTCCCCTACCCCGCGCGCCGCTGCCGCCGACCAAATCCGCCCCCGCCGGCCGACACCGCCCACCGTGAGCACAGTCCAGGCCATTGAACCTCCCTCCTGCTACTGATACTCGGATGCACCTTGCTTCTTGTTGCAAAAATCACGTCAGCAGGCAGAGGTAAAAATGGTACTTTTTTTTTGCAATCCGGTCACTCCTTAAGTAACCTTGCTGGTGTGTGTGAATGGATCAGATGGATATTAGCACAGATCTGTCAATTTCTCTTCTTTATCTTGGGATTTTTTTATCCAATTAGGTCCTATTAGTACCGATCTGTTAATGTACTAGTAAAAGAGAACATGGGATTGGCATGTGCTGACACTTAGTTTATAGGGTATAATCAGACATACTATATGCATGATTGGTGCGCGCGCACACACACATATATCTAGCAAATTAAGTATGATGTCTAAAACAGACTGTGCCCTGTTTTTTTAGGTTTGGTCTTTGAGCGGAAGGGCGCTGGTCAGTGTTGAGGACTGCTGCTATACAATTCTCTATGGAAAGGTTGTTATCTTCTGCTTACATTTCATCGGTTTTAGAATTACAGCAATGTGATCTTGTGTTCATTAAATTCAGCAAGCTGAAGCACTATGATTTTTTAGGGCAATCTAAGGATATATATATGGAGGCATTTCCTTGTACGAGTAGGAGCATTGACTGAATTTGAGAAGGTTACCTGAGGAGCTTTGGGGACAATACTCTGTTTGTCATGCACCAGCGGCAACATCGATTGGATTTCTAGAAGAACAGAAATCTGAAATAGTAGTAAGTATCCATATATCTGTGTTAACAACTCTGCAATTACATTTGTGTGTTAACGCATTGATTAGAATATTTCTGTTTAGTAGGATGCAGACTTTGTTATTAGTCGGTTGAATATCTATCAATATTTACTAGAATGCACATGTTTCTACATAGCTAGATTTGGGTGATAGTTATGTGAATTTGTGATGAAACTGAAATATATCTCCTTGCTATATATTTTTAAACAGAACAAGAGTAATGACAGACTGTGAGTGGATGTATAGTGGTTGGTCTCGTGAGCTACTATGTAAATTGTAGTTTATCAAAGGTGCAGAAAGCCACTTTGATGAGTATTTGTTGCAATGCGCCTTTCTTTAATTTAAAATTTGCTTGGATGTGTGGCCTTCGTGCCATATATGTGCTGTCGGCCATCGAGCCGGCTTTTTTTGCAGGTTTTTGGAAACCTCCCTGTGCAGTGGAGCTTTGTCATTGCAGGCATAGGACAAAATGCCGGGCGGAAGGCGACCGCGCCGAAAGGGGGTCGCCTCGACCTTCATGAGGCACGACGACACCGACGACACGGACCTTCAGCCTCAGCTGGAGTCGTCCACGAGCAGGGACCGTGGACGGGGCCAGGTCACGGCATCTTCTAGCCCGATGGCCCAGCCCGAGGAGGAGCACTTCGAGGGCGACCACGTCGGGGACGAGGATGAGGAGCCAGTTGTCGAGGCGGCGAGTTCGTCTAGCTCGAGCAAGCTCTACGCGCGGGGGATCACGCGCCTCCCTGATCGGGTGCCCGCGCCACACGCCCGGGCGTTGATCACACCTTGCGGTGATAGGTAAGTAACCATTCATGTTTTTATGATTAATTCATATGACATGTTGAAAATCGAACTTCAGACTAACAATTTTTCGTAATGCCTCATGCAGGAACTTTGTCAAAGTGGACGCGACGGAGTCACGCCATATCACTAGCATACAGGGCCTCCTGATTAAGAAGCACTACCCCGGCTTGGTCGTGCACAAGGGGAAAGAGGAGCCGCCCTTTTACTGGCCACACTTCTCTAGCGTCGAGGCAAACGGCACCACTCTTGCGCAGGTCATCAAGGCCGAGTTCTGGGTAAGTCTTCAGTACTATGTATTCATTGGATGTTTTTGAAATTGAAATGAAACATATATGATGTTTGTATGCAGGAGTGGTTCGTGTGCGAGGAGGGGAAAGAGGCCGAGGCGGCGAAAGTCCAGGACAAGGTCTGCAGAGAGCGGCTGAAGGACATGTACTCCGAGGCGCACATCCAGTGCGTCATCTCCTACCACCATGATGTGCTTGGCCAGAAGGTGACAAAGAAACAGGCCAGGGAGATGATCATGTTGCCCGACACTGACATCACCAGGGAGCAGTACATGCAGGTAAGTAGAAAACATTTATTCTGTTTCCTTCCTTGAAAAATAAGTATGAAACATTAATTCTCATTCATCTTCTGACATGTCAAATGCACGTTGTCATGCAATTTCCTGCTGATTGGTGCAAACCGCACATGGACTGCTGGGCCCAGATTGTGGACTCGTGGCAGAGGCCGGAGGCGTACGTGGAGCGCAGAAAAAGACGGGAGAACCGCCTGGCCGCGATGAGAGGGGCATCACACCACCAGGGGAGCGTGCCCCTCCCAGGGTACATGGACACATATGTACGTTTCTGTTTTTTTGTTTGTTTATTTATTTTTGCTAACGCTTTGTTCTCATTACGTTTAATCAACCTTGTGTTTTCCTCGCAGCGCAAGACCCACGGCAACGTGCCCATCAGCGAGTTTGTTGGGTACGCCCTGGCTAACAAGGGGCGAGCGTCGGATCCGAACAACGTCTACAACCCGCAGGACGGGCCCGACGCATACACCAACACTGCCGCCTACGAGAAGATGTCCGCGTACGCCACTGCAGCTCGCACGCGCCATGGGGACGACTTCGACCTTACCACCGAGCCACTGGACACGGACCTGCTCATGAGGACGGGAGGAGGGAAGCAGCACGGCCGGTACATGATTGCCCACAGCGCAATCAACCCGGCCACCGTACCCACGCTCCACGAGGTTCGGCAGGGGAGCAGCACGACCTCCGACGTCCCTATACGGCCTCGTCAGCCGAGCTCCGTGCAGCAGATGGCTGCGATGCAGACGGCGTTTCAGGTAACTACAGTTTTATCCGTCGTCCATTGGTTTTACATATGTACATCTCCTTTTGCATTGTTTAACCATCGCGGGTGTAATATTGCAGTCGCAGCTGGAGGAGTTGCGGGCCAGGCAGGACGAGCTGCAGGAGGCCCATCGGCGAGAGCTGGCGGCCAGAGACGAGGCCCATCGGCGCCACATGGAGGCACAGCAGCAGCACACGCAGCGTCAGATCTCGGACCTAGTCAGCTACTTCCAGTCCATTCAGAGCTCTGGAGCGCCTCCGCTGCCTGCCTCGCTCTTCGCTCCACCCCCTGTTCCTGCCCCTGCAGGGAGTCCGGTGAGTATATATATGTTTGTCTATTGCTTTGGCTTGTGCGGCCGTCCTGCAGGTACTAATGAGATCGCTTATATATTGTGCAGCATCAGTCGTGGGGTTCGAACCCGACCCCTTCACCAGGCAGCGGGTGGCAGGTTAGTCCTTATGGCCACCCTGGGTTGTCCGACAGCCCTCCTCCGCGCCCCGGGTACTCGTACCCGTACCAGTCGGCGCCAGGGCAAGCCATGTGGGCGTCGTGGGCAGGTGGGAGCTCTCCACACCCTGGGGGGCACTCACCCTGGTCGGCGTGGCCAGATGGGGGCTCGGGACACGATGGAGGCCACGGCGACGACGGGCCGGAGTCACAGCACCAGGGGTGAGGCGCTAGCGACTTCGAGCAGTGATATCCATGTGGACTTGTGGTTTATGTTATGAACTTGTGGTTTATGTTGGACTTTATGTTAGATTTGTCGTATCTATGTGGATTTGTGATATATATATATATATATATATATATATATATATATATATATATATATATATATATATGGCTGTGCATGTAAAAACAGAAAAAAAAACAAAAAACAAAAAACAAAAAAAAATCCCAGCTTTGCCGAGAGCCAGGATGGCTGGCACTCGGCAAAGATGGAAAGTTGTTCACAAGAATTCCAGCTTTGCCGAGAGCCTGCCAGGCTGGCTCTCGGTAAAGGAGGGCTTTGCCGGGAGCCGTCCAGGTAGGCTCTCGGCAAAGATTTTTTTTTTAAAAAAATAAAAAGTCTTTGCCGAGAGCCGGGAAAGACGACGTCAACTTTGACGTTCCTCGACGGCGCCGTGGGCTTTGCCGAGGGCGCTTCTGGCCTTCGGCAAAGTCTTTGCCGAGAGCCTGCTGCTTGGCTCTTGGCAAAGAATTCTTTGTCGATAGCTCTTTGCCGAGAGGCACGTGGCAGGCTCTCGGCAAAGACTTTGCCGAGGGTTTTTAGGCCTTTGCCGAGGGCTCCCGGCTCTCGGCAAAGAAGTCGGATCTAGTAGTGGAAGCCCAATGCCATGGGGACCGATCGAGCCACCGACCGAGGAGACAGAAAGCTAGCCAAGGTAAAGGTGGCCGGCCTGCACTGCATAGTATGCCACAGATGGAGCAGAGGCAGGATCTCGTCATCAGGTCAGGCTGCCCGGCGATTCGATCTCGCGGTATATCTGCTGCATGCCATTTCAGGGCGTGTTTAGATCCAAAAATTTTTGGGGAAAAGTTCCTGTAGCACTTTTCGTTGTTATTTGGTAAAATTTGTCCAATCATGAACTAACTAGGCTCAAAAGATTCATCTCGACATTTACAGACAAACTATGCAATTAGTTATTTTTTTACCTACATTTAATGCTCCATGCATGCGTCCAAAGATTCGATGTGACGGGTACTGTGTAAAAAATTTTTGGGCGTTTTTGGGTATCTAAACAGACCCTCATTTGCCGGCGGGCGGCACGCCCATCATTCTGTCTCCTCTCTCTGGTCTGGACTCCGGAGAGCGCGCGGCCGGCCGGTGGCGGTGCAGCGACCACTCGAGCTGTCGCCCGGCCATTCCATACGCTTTATGTATTTGTCACACGACACTACGACGACAGCACCTGCCTGGCCTGCTGCTGTTCGAGCGATCGATATTTGTGAACAGTCTTTCGTCAGTGCTATGTACAGTACTACTCTACTCCGGTCTCCCAAGAATCGTCTCCCCCCGCAGCTCGATCCACGAGACAGCTGCTCTAGCGAGGAATAGACGAATCCTCAGCCAGTGTTTTCCGAGAAATGCCCACACAGACAGCTTTCTAGCTACGAGTGTTCTGCATGCATGGGTACTGGGTATAGTTGCCGGTTGTCTGCTGGCTTCCTCCACGGTCACTCGCGCGATGACTAGCCGTGGCCGTTTTGACGATGGCAAGCAAAAGGAAAAGGGGGCACCGCCTTGTTGGTAGCTTTTGCAGACAGCCTTTGTTACCTTTCGTGTTGGGCAGGCAAAGCCAAATCAGCGCGCTCTCGCCTCGTCCACTGGTTTCCAGAGAACCACGACTTGTGCTAAAACCATGCATTTTAATTTCTCGGCCATTCTAGTTAGCTGCCACAAATTACCTCAAGTGGATCCAAATTAATGGACCCAACTACTGGATTACCTCACCATTTCAATAGCCAAAAAAAAAAAAAGAATCACATTATAGACTGAACCACCGATGCTCCCACCTTTTATCTAGCGGATTCGAGCAACACCTAGCTACTTGGCTTCCTCGCTTCTATTGGAATAGGGATGAAAACGGATCAGTAATTAATCCTATTTTCAATCCTATATTTTCTCTCCTTATTGGGAATCGCACAAGGACATTGTCAGATACAGCAGATATGTCCGTGACTGACGCTACCCATGTCCGTTTATCATGTATTCGATCCGTATCTTATATCCGAAACTTGCTAGCTAACTACTACTAGAGATGTGCCAGTGGATCATCAGATCCAAACAATCAACTATGTTATATGGCCCTATTCAGCCGGCTTACGAGCCGTCTTTTTCGGCTTGTTTTTTTTAGCCGGAACAGTATTTTCCTCTCAAAAAAATCGGCTGAAACAGTGTTGACATTAGATTATTAAGGGTGTGGCAAAATGGACAGACCACATATATCCGAATTATTCAACATTTAATTTGTATGTATCCGAATGATGATATTCGCATATATCCACGTATGTTTCTGAAAAATCAGCTGTATACATCAACGTTCAGCTGCTGTGTTACAGCAGCCGAAACAGGGCCAAACAAACTTGGGGCTAGTACTGCATCGTACGTCCACGAGAACGATTCATGTGATGTCGCCCTTCGCCAACCTACATGACCGCTACCTGCTGCCTGAGCCAAGCGTAGCCACACGTACGCTACCTTGCCCGGCAGCTTGATCCGATGTGGCTGGGTGAACGTTGATAAATAAATACTCCCTCTCTTCCAAATTAAGTAGTACTCTTCTAAATTCCTCAAAAACAAAAACTTCCTCAGCCCCCTTCCAAACTATAAGATATTTTGACTTTAGTAGTACAATAGTTTTTTTATATATGCTTAGATATACACTATATATACTAATTTACGATAATGTCAATACATATTTAGGATAATTGGGTTACTATAACATATGGAGATATTTACTGTAACGTTATAGTAAACCACTTAGCAAGGAGTTACTATAATCTCGTAAATTAACATATAAATTATCGTAACTTAAAGTGGCTACAGAATAAGTTATTTTATAGCCAGCTATAGGGTAGTAGTTCTCTCTCCCTCTCTCTCTATATATAGTAAAATCAATGTATATAAAAAATCAAAACATCTTATAATTTAAAACAGAGAGTACAAAAATAATGCTATGAGCTAGTGCAGTACTATATATGTACCAAATCTCCAAACATATGTTCATGTAATTAAAACCAAGTATTGAGAGAGGGCCGTCGTTATTAAATGGTCAAACGTGAAAGCAATGTGCTAATAATTAGGCTATGGATCATTTTGCAGAGCTCCACTCTTAGGCCCTGTTCGGCTGTGCTGATAAGCCGACTGAAAAACACCGTTGACTGATTTGTTGTGAGAGAAAAATATTGTTCTAACTAAAAAAAAGTTAAAAAGTACGGATTATAAACCAGATGGATAGAGCCTTAGCTTCTTCAGGCCCTCTACAGTGTGGAGTAATGCTAGAGAAAAATTGGAAACCACGTCACGGAGTAGCATCCACGCTCAGATGGTTGCAATGTTCTATATACAGGGACCGATGCCATCAAACCTCTTGAGGCCCACGCCAAATAAAGTAACAAGCTGTCCACGACAGCAAGCCGTACCACGTCTGTCACCGAGGTGAGGCCAACGAGCAACAAAAAATATTTTTTAAGAACTGGGCACCGGTTGGGTAGTGGAGCAAATACTTGCATCGCTCCCATTTTTGTTGGCATCGCTAAAAATTGGCTCCGTGAGCGACAGCGTGGGAAATGATGTCCAGATGTTCTCTCTTCTCTTTAAGCATCACTCAAGCACAACATTGTAGAGGGCCTTAGAGCAGATTTTATGGATTTCTACCAAACATTTAAAATGCAATTATGCAACTGGATTGTTGGTGAAAAGTTGACGAGGCGAGAATCACGAAAATCACTTCTCTATTTATAGTACAAGCAGTTAGAAAAATGAGCATCAGTAAAGAATAGCCTTTCAATGCAGGGAAGGAGGCAGGCGAAAGTTTGGGGCCGGAATGAGTGAAGTTCACTCAACTGTATATAAAAATGTTAAGCGCAAATTAAGGAGGTTGGATGAAGATAGATGGAACGAAAAAGCTAGCACGTACGATTAATTAATGAAGAATGGAGAAGCCACATCATGTCATGGTGGACGGACACTGGGAAGTGGCTGCCCAAGGAGATCCGTCGCGGTTTCGACTCCCTATTCCTTTTGATCGGCTGGCTTCTATGGAAAGAGAGAAGCACGAAAACCTTCAATCGCGTTGCCTCAACGCCGGAGGGGCTGCTTGAGATCATTGAGCAGGAAGTGTCATTGTGGTGCGCGGCGGGATACAAACACCTGGCGGCGCTAGACTCGCGGCGTCGATCTAGCTTTTTTTTTCTCGAACGTGCATGAGCACGGGATTCATTAGGCAGGAGTAGAAAAAAAACATAATTAGTACAGAGTTTAGCAGTAGTAATCCACTGATTACTAAAGCTACTCGGCCGTGCGGCACCAAACGGTTGTGATTTACATAAAACTAATTTTGCGACCAATGCTTAAACGCAATCACAACATTGCTAGTTTGCCACGTCGTCAAAGCTGGCGTCGATCTAGCTGAGCTCTTTGTTATCCTTTGTCGCGAAATGAGTGCTATGTGATCACAACCACGTGCGAGTCTAGTAAGGGGCGTGGGCAACGGGTTTTGGTAATCTTTGGTTTACCACACCCATTACTTTTGTAACGTTTTCCAACTCCTGCGTAATGAAAAACGTGTCCACGACTTGATCTCGAAAAAAAAGAACGGAGAAGCCATGTCATGCATGGGTCATGAACCATGATAAGAAAGAGAGACGCCGTCGAAGCCGAGTCCTACAGTACTTTCAATTCCAAGAGAGGTTGTGTGGCCAAGTATATGTATGTATATGAATTCCGAATTAAGCCATGTGCTGATGTGCCAGACTGCCAGTGCCACGCAGGATATATCGGAGGTTGCTGCTCCGATCCATCCTGCGTGTGAGACGAGAGAGACGACGACGTGGTCGGAGACAGGGACAGAGACGACACGGACAGGTCGGCAGCAGGCCCCGTCAGCCGCACGCTGATTCCTCCTCGCAGTCGGCGTACGTTGATGATCCCTCCCAGCTGGCGCTGGACGCCGACGCGCGCCTGCCGCTGCCACAGCCCAGAGGAGGAGGAGTTGGAGTTGGAGTTGGCCACGCGCGCGCGAGGGGTACGTACGGGGCGTGCATGTCCGCCGATCGAGCTGGCACGCCCGGCGGGCGACCCGATCCGATCCGAGTCGGATAGGGATAGGTCGATAAGCTGCCGCTGCCGCTATGCTGATGGGTTTGTTTCTTCCGCGCGCGTGGTCCCTGATTGCCCGTTTGGCGGCCGGGGGCTGGCTGCAGGCAGAGGCAGCTCGCCGCCATTCGGGCTCCAATCCCAGCCAAGGAATGCAATGCAAACAGCCAACAGATAGAGAACCAACGGATGATAAGCGGCTCGTCGTCCTCGGCGTCCGTCCCTGGATGCATGACTACTTCTTCCCAAAAATCCCATTCACTCGTCAGAGGCTTCAATCCGTTCGTTGCCTGCGCGCGGCAACGGCAGGCAGGCAGGCAGGCAGGCGGTGATAAGTGATAAGCTTCTGCCATGCTGCGTACCGACTGCCTAGTATGCGTCCAACGGCTGGACAAGAATGAACGACACGCCTCTCTCTCTCTCTCTGATAAGCACTCCTGCCTCAGTCTTCTCTCTAGCTTCTGCTACTGCCAGGAGGTTACCAAGACTAAAGTTTAGGGACTGCATGCAACGCAAGTTTACCGGCGTTAAATTTTATCATACTACATGCCTCCACCAATCTGGAGCCGAAGACTGCAAGCATACATGTGGCTTGCCTCTGAATTCCGATGAGTTTTCCTGCAGCTACAAAGGGTTGCCTTTTTTTTTTCTTAATCTTAAAAAAAAAACATTAAACAAGGGGTTGATGGAGGGCCGGGTGTCCGCTGCACGTCGCCGCGCAGCCGATCCGTCCGAACGAACTGCTAGCAGACATGCGAGAGCATGTGGGATGGATTCATGGATCTTCTCATCGACCGCCCAGTTCACGACAAGATAGGCCAGGTGTAGTAGGAGTACTAGTATAATGCTTCCACGTCATTCTAGTACAAGCAAGCTACGAGTAGGTCTAGGTAGCTACCTCATCATCATGTCACCAAGCACCGCTACCTCGTACATACTCCTATATATAGTAAAACTTCATATACGAGAGAGTATATGTATATAACAAAAAACACACAGCGCGTACGTAGCACGTATTATTATTAGCTAGATCCAGTCTAGCTCAACAGCTTTTAGATTCCAGATACACGCGTGTGCCACATGCATGCTGACTCGTCGATCGGTAGAACACAGCACACAGCGAAGCGACGATTCTTCTAGCTACTAGATCAATGCCTTCGCTGATTAATTAATTTCTACTCCTACACTTTATAATATAAATGAGTAGGATAAGATCGACCTAGTAGTCTCATGCTCCAGAAAAAAATAAATTAAAACGATGATGACCCAACAGAACTTTCTTGTGAGTTGTTGTTATTATTAGGTTGTTGCCGTGACAGGTTTTGTTTTGGTCCAAGTAATTAAGTCCTCAAATCTCACCGGAACCATGGACGTACACGCATCGATATCATAGGTCACGGGCGCGCGGGGAAGGCGAAAGGCGACACGGAAATCAGAAGCAAGTTTTCCGCGGTCAAAAACGCCGGGAACTGAAATGGATCGAGAGACAGAGAGATTTTGGATTTTCCGATAAGCGCGGAATATATGCAATGGAACTTAGCGTGAGTAAAAGCAATGCATGGCATCGACTCTTCCCTCCTTCACCCTCACAGTAGAGTTGGAACTAGTAAGACTCTAGTGGTTGAGGACGGGTCAAATGGCACGATCTAAAGTACGTACTGGAGTATGGTACAACACGAAAACAAATTAATTGGCACCATGCATATGCTAGGATGCCTGCTGGCAAGAATGTGAGAGCCATATATATGGTGTGTGTCTAGCTAGAATCTTGCATTGGTACGAAAACACTCGTAGACACGTCTACAGCACTACAATATATATAATTATCTTTTTTTTTTGCTATCCTACCAATTCTCTAATTCTAATTCTTGAATGGGTCACATACAAAGTAATTTCTTTTTATGTCACGAGAGCATAATGAAGCAAGTAAGATATTTCAGGAACTGTCGTACTGGGGCTGGCACGACGCGAAGGCACGTACGCAGCTAGTTTGATTTAGGTGATTTTAGAAATTGATTTATTTCTAGAGGCAGTATATATATAATATAATTTTGGAGTATATACTTGACTGCTACTATAGGAGTGTAAGACCTTGTTTGAATGCATGTGTATTCACTTCAATCCACATTGGTTGGAGTGGATTGGAATGGAATTTAGTTTAATTCCACTCCAATCCAGTTTAATACACGTGAATTGAGATGAATACATGCGTATCCAAACCAGGCCTAAGATGGGAGCACCGAACCTGGCCAAAAGCCAGGTAAAAATCTTCCATGCAGTCATGCACCATGCATATGCATGTGCCCAGGTAACAGGTCAGGACAAAAATCTAGCTAGAACCAGCTGGCAGTACGTGACAGTATCCTGGTACGCGTTCATACGTCATATGTGTAGTACGTACTCCGTATATATGTACGTGTACGTGCTTGTGCTGGGGTACATTTGCATGCTACAGCTTGGCCGCAGCACGGCAAAATGCTCTGATATACTAGTATACATGGTCGTACTGTCCCTGCATGCGTGTGCCGTCAACTTATCAGGAGAGCAAGCTCCCGACTGGATTCCAGATAAGAGAGCAAAGTGAATCGGGATTAGTGCAGGAGGAGATCACCAATGCAATGATTAAGCCAGCAGAACAAGGCGTGTCAGGTACACCCTTTTGATTCCAGGTACCACGTGCAGGCCACATGTCATGCTCTAGCAACTAGCATGCAGGAGAGTACCACACTACTGGAATATTGCTTCTTCTTAGTGAGCTCATGCAAATTTTTAATAATAATGATATAGAGTACCATATACAATGAGCATTGAACGTACTACTACTAAATTTGAAGTCGGTTTGGCAGACTTCTCGGAACATCTTTGAGGCTGAATTTAGAAAAGCTCTGTCAAACAGCTTTTTTACTTAGAAGTGATTTTATGCTGATTTTTTAAAGTGATTTTCTATTTTACAGTCGCTATAGGTATACAGTTTATCCTAGCGAGTCATAGAGAAGCATTTCCAGTTAGAGAATTAACTTCTATAAAAAAATTTAGAGGAGAGAAGCTCTACCAAATTGACCCTTAAAAGGGGTTAGATATAAGGCCAATCTCAATGGGAGTTCCATAGAGTTTTATGTGCATTAAATATGCTGACATGGCACTGTATTGATGAAGAGAGAGACGATGAAAGTTTCATGAAAACAGAAATAGTTTCATGGGGATGAAACTCTTCTGCACCGTTTCCAAAATATGAGTGTGTTGAAAACTGGGACATGAAATCTCCGAGACTGGCCTAATGGTCCACAAAATAAAGAAAAGTAGAAACTTCCTTGCTCCAAACGTATTTATGGAGTAGTAGTGACCAAAAGTACTAAACCAACTAACCAAAACGAACTTTCTTGTGATGAGTTCATGTTTGGACACTGGCTCTTCTCTTATCATTATCAACACCTTGAGAGCAATCCATCCCATCAACATTCATTGGACCATCAATTAATTGGTCACGAGTTTATATTTTGCTTTATATATATTTTGCAGTCGTCAAAAAAGAACTCCGGGAGCCAACTGAATGCATGCAGAGACAGACGACGGATCAGAGTTTCCAATGCAGAGAACATGCAAGGAACTTACATATATATAGTATATACACTTCGAAAGGCGACTCTTCCATCATTCAAAGGTTTTTTTCTCGATCACGCAAAAGGTTTGCGCGTCTTTGTATTAAGGTAGGGAAAAGTTTAATACAACACGCCTTAGCGGCGCTCTAGGAGGTCAGAAGAATTGTATATGAACACTCAAACCCACCCTAATGTACTAAGGATCTATAGCTAGCTTGTAGTACTAGAATCCAAATCGAATTATTGTTTCCGGACCTGTTCAAACCATTGATTGTTGCATGCAGATGCAGGAAGCATGCATTTACCATGTGCATTTGTTCTTGTTCCCTTCATTTGTATTTTCTATTCTCTTCTCTTAAAAAAGGAAAAACATTTAGTTAATGTTCCTACACATGTTGCCATCCATTTCATGATACTTGTAGGAGTACAACTTATCGTGTATTCATGTGTGCAAGAAAAAGAAAATAAGAAGGCATGTATTGGAGCATCTGCTTTTGTGTACTTTGTTTTACAAAAAAGAAGAAGAAGAAGAATCGGGTGGAAAATATATAAAAACTAATTTTTACTCTAAAGTTTTGTTCATGCCATTGATCTAATCATGTATTTGAGATGTAAGGAATCACATTAGAGACATGCTATGCTTTTCATTTGAAGAACACGTGCTCATTTAAATGATAGAAATCAAATGATCGACAGACCATCTAGACATGAACTTATAGCCATATCACAAATTCCAAACCCATTTTTATAATTCAAAAGGAATTTAGTAACAAATAAAAATGCGGTACAGGGAAGTTGTCAGCACCTTTCTCAAAAATCAAAAAGGAAAAGAGTGAAGTTAGCTAGCACATGCCAATGTTCACATGCAAAGATAGAAAATGGTTAGGTTTCACATGCCGAAAAGAAAGATAGCGAAAAAAGGTCACAAACACAACTATGACATGGAACACCATCTTATACTATCCTGCAAAAAACCAAACATGACATGTTTTGAATCATCTCAAAACTCTGCATAAAAAAATATCCTAAAAAACCAATATATTTAAACTTGAGAGCAAACTCCACCCGGTTCCAAGCTGCAAGGACGGGTGGCCGCAGCGGATCCACCTGGGCGATCCAGATGGCCACAGCCGCACTGGGCTGTCGGACAGCAGATCACCCGCTGCTACCCTTGGAACACCGCGCACCGGAACGGGCCAATCCCCGACAGCCACGTGCCCACCCCGCCCGCACCCCGTTCTCTTTAAATACTCGCAGGCAGGCCAACCGAAATCCGAAAGAGCTTCGCGCGAAACCATCCGAGACCTCCAGATTTCCAAGCCGCCTGCCGCCATTCGCGCGATGGTTCCGCCGCCGGCGCTCGGTCGTCTCTGTTGAATCTTCCCTCCCTCGCCGAACTTTCCGCGGCTTCCTCGGGATTCTTCTCGGGCAGGACCGGCGGCGCACGAGGGGAAAGAAAAGCGTCGATTTTTCCTTTTATTCCCCTCCTCCGCGCGCGCTGTCGAGCTCTCTTCCGTTCAGATTCTCCGGTCGCGGCCAGCGTCGTCTATCTCCGGCCGTGGGAGTTTTCCTGGGTTGTTTGGGGGGCCAAAATTAGCCATTCCCCTGCTGTAAGTTAAGGTCTCCGCGGCCGCGCGCGGGGGGAGCGAGGGGGATTGGATTCTTCTTCCGGCCGCCTCTGCCTGCCGGGGCCCGGATTGGAGGAGGGCGGGCGGCATGGGGCTCGGCGTGGTGTCGGAGCTGGTGCGGCTGGGCGTGCTGAGCTCGACCTCCGACCACGCGTCGGTGGTGTCCATCAACCTGTTCGTCGCGTTGCTCTGCGCCTGCATCGTCCTCGGCCACCTCCTGGAGGAGAACCGCTGGGTCAACGAGTCCATCACCGCGCTCATCATCGTAAGCACGCACGCTTCTTCACCTCCTGCTGTCTCCCTCCCTCGGCGAATGCCGATGCTCATTATAATGTCTGCTTTTGCTTGTCCGGCCACAGGGGCTGTGCACCGGCGTGGTGATCCTGCTGACCACCAAGGGGAAGAGCTCGCACATCCTCGTCTTCAGCGAGGACCTCTTCTTCATCTACCTCCTCCCTCCAATCATCTTCAATGCCGGGTAAGCCAGAGCCCAAAGAACGGCCATTGCTTCCTGGCACATACTTTTGCTGAATTCTGGTTTTGTTTGTGGAAGCAGTTACGAGTATATTTATTTACGAGGTTATTAAGGCTTCCTGGGAATCTCTCTCTCTCTCTCTCTCTGTGTCCATAGTAGACATGATTGAGTGGAGCGTTGCGGGCTGGTAGTAGGGTTCGATCTTGTTTTTTCTTCTGGGCCTAGCTGTCCATCTTACGAATGTCTGGTTCATATTCTTGCATGTCGTAAGCATTTTTTTTATTCCACCACTTTCCCCTTTCGGTATTGGTTGGTAAACATGGCTCTTTGTTCTGTCGTTGCTCTGGAATAACCAGAGCTTGACTTGCCAGCTGCAGCTGCTGATTGGAATTCTTGGCCCTTGCTTGATGCTAGTGAGAATAAAAAAATGTTTTTTACTACGAAACGGTAGAATATACTATGACTGTGCAATGGGACTCCTCTTGGTTGATATTGATACCATTTTATGGGTCAGTACGCAGTGCTAATCATCTGGCACCATGAGGGACCACGAGGGAGTGGTCCTGTTGCTTAGGAGTCCTTCTGATCAGTTTCTGAAACAACCCAAAGCCATGGTAGTATGAACTTGCTGGAGGCTGCGGCATTTAAACCTTGCTCTGAAAGTTACTGATGTAGGACTGAGGTTGAAGGGATGCTGTGAATTGTGTGACTCCTTAAGCAGAAACTAAAGGGTCTTTTGAGTCCATAGAGCCAATCCCCTCTAGTTTGATGGTTCTTTTACGGCTTACCTCAGCTTTCTGGTTCTTATACGTATAATACTCAAGATTCTCACAAATATTTCCTCACCAGGTTCCAGGTGAAGAAGAAACAATTCTTCCGGAATTTCATGACAATCACATTATTTGGTGCTGTTGGGACAATGATATCCTTCTTCACAATCTCTCTCGGTATGTTCTTTCCAAGCATTATCCTTATTTTTTCCCTTGTGAGTTGATTTGTAAAACCTGTAAAAAGTTAGTCATTATATGGTAGGCTTTTGTGTTGTGCTGCTCCAGCTCCACTATGCACTTCCACCTTTTGGCATCTCTGATGTCTGCCACTCAATACTATATTTCAGGTGCAATAGCGATATTCAGCAGAATGAACATTGGAACGTTAGATGTCGGGGATTTTCTCGGTAAGCCATCATTGCGACTTCCACATGATGCGCTCCCTATAAATAATGGTGTCACCATGTGGAGCCTCATCTCTTTCTGATCTGTCATAATTGCAGCTATTGGAGCTATCTTTTCTGCAACAGATTCTGTCTGCACACTGCAGGTTTGTTGTTGGAACAATCTCATGATCCCGTTCATTTTGAAATAGTATCTTTTTCTTAATGAAATTGAAATAGTACCTTGACTCTTGAGAGCAACCTGGTCCTTACATCGTAATATATTGTACTTGTCATCATTTTGTCGAAAACAGGTCCTCCATCAGGATGAGACGCCCCTTTTGTACAGTCTTGTGTTCGGTGAAGGAGTTGTGAACGATGCCACGTCTGTTGTGCTCTTCAACGCACTCCAGAATTTTGATCTTAACCACATCGATGTAGCCGTTGTGCTGAAGTTCTTGGGAAATTTCTGTTATTTATTCTTGTCAAGCACCTTACTTGGAGTGTTTGTAAGTCTGATACTCTCATTTATATACTGTATAACTACCTTGATTGGATCAGTCAACAGTCAAAATTAATGTTCTTTATACCTTTGGCAGACTGGATTGCTCAGTGCCTACATAATTAAGAAGTTATATATAGGAAGGTGAGTCAAACTAAGAAACGCTTACTAGTCAACGATTTTATACACTTTGAAAACATCAACGATTACATAATTAAGAAGTATTAACTTGGCTGCTTGCTGTGCTGATTTCAGGCATTCCACTGATCGTGAGGTTGCGCTTATGATGCTCATGGCTTACCTCTCATATATGTTGGCTGAGGTGCACTTCTGATCAGATGTGGCATGGAAATTCACATTTGTTGTCTTATTTTGTTAACTTTATTTATATGGTATTTGCAGTTGCTAGATCTGAGTGGTATTCTTACTGTATTCTTCTGCGGAATTGTGATGTCGCATTACACTTGGCATAATGTGACAGAGAGCTCAAGGGTTACAACCAAGTAATTATTCCTTGTTATTTTCACTAGTAATGTTCCTGTTTTGTTTAAAAAATGAATGCTGACTGAATTTCTTTTGACCTTTTCATTCACTTAGGCACGCCTTTGCAACTTTGTCCTTCATTGCTGAGACTTTTCTCTTCCTATATGTTGGGATGGATGCCCTCGATATCGAGAAGTGGGAATTTGCCAGTGACAGGTTAGACACTGTATTTTTCACATATAGTTTGATACCTAACTTTAATATATAACTTTCTTTCTGTTTGCAAAGACTGAAATTTCTTTGTTCCCATTTTCAGCCCGGGCAAATCCATTGGCATAAGCTCGATTTTGCTAGGATTGGTTCTGGTGGGGAGAGCTGCATTTGTTTTCCCATTGTCGTTTTTGTCCAACTTGACAAAGAAGTCTCCACTGGAGAAAATAACATTGAGACAACAAGTGAGTGATTGCTGCTGTGCTGCATAATTACAGCATCTTTCATCTGTTTATTTTTTATTTATAAAAGGATAATCTAATTTGGCTAACTGAATCCTTCGATAGATTGTAATATGGTGGGCTGGGCTGATGAGAGGCGCCGTGTCCATTGCTCTTGCTTACAACAAGGTTTGTGTTCCTTGCCTTGTCCAACTTCGCACCCGCTCCCTCTAGAAGGATCTCCCAGTTTATTATCCAAGTTTAACTCTTCCTCTTGCAACTGCAGTTCACAAGATCTGGACACACTCAGCTGCACGGCAATGCGATAATGATCACCAGCACAATCACTGTCGTCCTGTTTAGCACTATGGTGAGTCATCTTGCTCCGATCTTCCTCTGATGCAATGTGTCAGCTTATCATGTAGCATGCCCGTGCCCTGACGAATGTGCATTTTCACCCAAATAATGGATGCCCACCAGTCACCATTGAGCTAACCCAAAAGGCTTCCAAGTCGATTTTCGCGTCACACTAGTCACGTCAGGTGTCATGAGAATTAAATCTGAGTTTGTAGTGGCAAACAGGACCTTATCCTTTCTAAATAGATTACTGACAGGACCATATATTGTTCCGAGAACTCAATCCGGTCCCCTCATCCTGTCTGAAGAGATCACCCTACTTTCATTGACTTTGTTCACATTAGCATTGCTTTCAAAATAGCTGAACAGAACTTTTTAGGATTATGATACATGCCATGTAGAGTTATACAGGTACTACAGTCACCAGATCATTTCTTACAAACTTGACAATCTGAATGTTTCTGACATTTTGCGATGGTCATCAGGTTTTTGGGATGATGACGAAGCCATTGATCCGGCTGCTGCTCCCTGCCTCGAGCAACACGGTCCCCTCCGAGCCGTCCTCACCCAAGTTCCTGCACTCCCCTCTCCTGACGAGCATGCAGGGCTCCGACCTCGAGACGGCGTCCGCGCAGATTGTCAGGCCGTCCAGCCTCCGGATGCTCCTCAGCAAGCCGACCCACACGGTGCACTACTACTGGCGCAAGTTCGATGACGCGCTGATGCGGCCCATGTTTGGCGGCCGCGGGTTCGTGCCCTTCTCCCCCGGATCGCCCACTGAGCAGAGCGTCCATGACGGACGGTGAACACTGCCAAAGGAAACAAAGCGTTTGACACCAAGAGACGAACAAGACGTGGTTTTGGTGAGTGGAGTTTTGGCTGCTAATGGTCAGATGATGATGTTTTTGTTTGTTGACAACTTCTGATGATGCGTTAGCAATGGCGAAGAGAGGTCAATTGGTTATGAAGAAGAGCAACCCTGGTAACTGGGGGTATTGAGTTTGTGTATGACAAGGCTGTAAAATTTTGTAGATAAAAACACCCATTTGTATTGTATCTTCTTATTGTATATGTAAGCTACTAAGCTAGCAGGCCTGTACAACTGCTCGTTTTGTTTGGATGGCCAAAAATTCTGGCAAACACCGGCCCATCCACTTGTGTGTGCGTTGCCGTGGTGTCGACCTGGTCTCGGGAGGCTAGGAGGTGCCTCCTTGTAATTTTATTTTTCTTTTTCTCTGGTTTTGAAATGGGCTTGGTGTAAAATGAGTGTTTTTGAAATGGAAGCGGCCTATGGCCCTTTACGGTTCTGAGTTCTACAATTCTTGCAAGTGTTTTTTTTTTCATTCAAAAGGCGGTAAAGAGTTTTGCCACGAGTTTTACTGGACGATAGAAGATAAAAAGAAAAGAGTTTGTCACAAGTTTTATTAGATGATATAGAAAATAAAACGGAAAGCGTACAGACTGCAACACCAGCCTGACCAAAACCCCTGCATAGAGCATCTCCAAGGTACCTAATAACCCTTTCCAATCCACTCTTTTAGCACTTTAGAAAAAACTCCCCCTTACGCGTAAAGATGCGCGTACTCCAGGTCGTGCGTATCCTTCTACCAATCTAAAGGTGGAAGGACGGGAAAGAATTAAGAGTAGAAAAAGGGTTCTCAATGTAAATAGAAAGAATATATAAAAGTGGTTATGATAATTTAGATACAGTATATGATTCATGATGTAAAATTGTCTTCTATATTTTAGAGTAAATTATTGAAAACTACTAGAGATGGTCTTATTTATTCCTTTCAATGCTTTTTAGCGAGTTGGAAAATTTCATGGTTTTGGAAAGAAATTTTTGGAAACTCTCGGAGATGCTCTAATTTCTAGCGTGTAATGAGGCAGTGGCGTGCCTTAAAAATGTTTTGTTTAATAATATGTAACTTTCTTCGTTTAAGATATTATGTACAGATATTGTTAGTCAAAGCTAAAAATAAAAGTTTCCAAACGCTAAATGTTAGCACACGAGAAACTAGTAGAAACACTAAAGTGAAAAAAGAGCATAGATATAACGGTAATGCTGCTTATAGGTCGTCCGTCCGTTCGGATGGACCCCGTATAAGTTGCTCACTCAGCGCGCTGCGCGCCTCTGCTCCGAGACGGACCTCGCCCTCAGCCGCGCCGCCCCCGCTCGCGCCGCGCCGCCCCGCACGCGCCTCCGTCACCCGCTCGCGCCGCGTGTCCTCGCTCAGACTCGCGCCTCCTGTCGCGGCCGTGCTCCATTCGCCTGCCCCTACCCCTGCCGAGGTCCGTGCCACCGCCGAGCTCCACACCGGAGACCTCCGTGCCACTCCGCGACATCGAGCTCCGCACCGGCGTCGAGCTCCACGTCGACGAGCCTCCATTTGTCCAAGCAGCAAGCAGATGCTACGCTAAAAGCGCATGTTGCAATAGTATGTTTCATGTGTTTCAGATCTTTCAGAGGCATGTTGCAAAAGTAGATCGGAATGTTGCACATGTTGTACAGGCTATACAGTATGTTTCAATTGTATGTTCCAAATGTTTTATCTGTCCAGACGAATGTTGCAAGTATTTTATCTGGATGTTGCAAAAGTAGATCTGGATGTTGCATATACATGCATGTTGCAAGCATATGTAGTGTTTTTATGTGTTTCATACGTATGTTTGCGAGTGTTTCATTTGGATGATACATATCTTTGCAATAGTTTTTAAATGTTTTTCAGACATTTTCGCAAGTGTTTTAGACGCTCGTTTCAAACGTTTCATTTGTCTTCTTTTGTACGTTACAACTATTGCATCTGGATGTTTTAAAAGTAGATCAGGTGTTGCACATGGGATGAGTATGGAAAGTGGACGACGTTTGGGGCGGCGCGAACCCACTGCTGGTGCGCTTCCTCGTAAGTCCGACGCACTATGCGCTCGTTTGATCCCTCTGCCCAGCAGCGTCCGGGCGCTAGCAAATCCACAGATATAATCCCAAAAGTGAAACCAGACAAGGAAACAAGAACGAAGAACCCTAACCACAGTCCGCCAACACAAATCCATGTGACCATGTCGCCCTGAAACCTTAGTGCCGAGCACAAAATTTCTTCAACCAGTACTTCTGCAAGTTACAGTCGTTGACTCTTGATGCGTAACTTTCTCCATTTTCATGCCGTCGTACTTTTAGATTGAACCATGCCCAACCAATTTCCCAGTTTTACAAAGACTGAAAAGTTGATGACTGGCAGCTCGTCCGTGCACCACACAGAAGGATACTGAATTTGATGATGTTATTAATTGCATCCAGATAGATAACACATTTACAATAATCAAGAATGGAAATTTTATTCAGAACACTACACATTTACAATCAATGATAACTGGTAAGACATACAAAAGAATATATCATCCCACACTAGAAATACAAATGAACAAAATAACTAAAGTAGCAAAAACCAGCTAAGGCTACACAAGACCGCCATTTGGTAGCCAAAGCCCACATAAGCCATGACCAATCAAAAATAGCACCATTGTGTCCGACTTTGATCTAGTGACCCAAAATCTGTGAGATGCGTCGTTCAGCATCCACAGGTATCTCTCTACCCGGCACATTGACCTTTAGAACACTCAGGTATCTGCAGAATGAACATTTTCAACCCAAATGAATACAGTTCAACTATAAACAATGATGTGGTTAAGTGAAAAATATTTGGCAGGCTTACTCTTTAGCAGAAAACAAATATTCATGTTCTGCGATGAATCCAAGCAAAGACTGCAAACATAGCAGTAGTGTAAAAAACATTGAAAGACTAGGATTATGTTACCATAATCTAAGTGACATGTACCTCAAAAGGCAAATTTAATAACTCGTAGAACGTTCGAACGCGATCCAATCTCTGTTGGACTGCTTCACTATCTATTGAAGGTATGGCTGCAAGAGCCTGCAGAGATTTCATTTGCATGAGTGACTAGATATATAGGTCTGCCTTTTACTGTCATAAAGCTGTGACGAACAGCAGATGCAGACAGCTATAGCATAATACAGAAGATATAATGTTTATATAATGCTGTCATATAAAAACCCTCACCTGTTCCAGAGCTATCGAATTCCTGCATATTTGCTGGACTCCTAACAAGTTGATTGACTTCATTTGAGCAAGTGCCTGGATGAACATACAAATAAGAAATGTAAGTAGGGTATCTCAATTTACAGTGTAGGCTTAGAACGAAGAACACGACTGCAGCTAAAACAAAAACAAACCTTTATTGATGCATTAGCAGCAACACTGGAAATCCCACCAAATACGTAATTCCTTTTTGATTCCGTGATATAAGGGGCCATTTCTTCATCCCGTCGTGCAATCTGTTTACATTGGAAGAACAAGCTTACCATGAACTCAATACGTTTGCAGCTAAAATAGAAACAAACCTTTATTGGTCGCATACCTGAGTTGTAAGGGAGATAATAAAGTCATCGGGATCTTCAGCATCTTGATCTTCGACGTATTCTCTTTTGGTCATTTCCTGTACGGATTGTGTTGATTGATTTTTTTTGGCACATAATACATCTAACAGAGTGATGCCAAAAGGAACTACAGTGCTACTACCTGCATGTGATATATCGCCTCTAGTTGCATTTCCAATCTCAATACTCTGACACAATCAATAGCTAGCCTTCTGTACTCATTAGCCAGAGATGCGAGACCTTTTGGAATTGCACTAGATGAGCGGGCATGTCGACCATAGCTATGATTTATGCTCTCTGAAGTGGTTGGTGGACTTATGAATGATTCCCCAAGCCTGAAATTCCTCAATAACCAAAAGTATTACAAATCCATGCAACAAAAAATATGATTTTAGTAGTACAAAATGGATAGCCACTGGCAATAATTGTTTTCGCTTAAGTCAAATTTGATTTTAATAGTTTTTCTGCACGATCTGTAGCGTGCACTTTTCTCCAGTTGGCCCGTGCAGCATTTGTGCCTTTCAGCTAGGTATATACTCAACCAAATTATTCCGCAACCAGAGTTTATCAACTAAAATGGGTGTCAGTGTTAATGTAAATAAATCAGTATTCAGTGTTATTAAAGTGAGGCAAGGCGTGGCAATCCACCTACCAAGACCTCACAAAATCTGACATTATTTTACTGAAGAATTTTGGAAGGGACAAGGGAGGTACACTAAGCTAGAAGAGGATGTAAGAAAGGATATTTGGCAATCATTCACATGACATGCCCATTATGATTGCAGTTACATGACCCTGATTGTTTAGCCAGCTGGATACAACTTTAACCAACTGGTTAACAGAAAGAGCGGAATTATCACTAATTAACTACAATAACCAGTGCAGAGTAAAAACCAACAGTTATTACAATTGTTCGATGCAAGTAGAATGGTATAGTTTGAACCCAGGCGTTGAAGCGCACATTCTTAACCTCATCAGGCTTCAGACCACCCTCCACCACAACACCAAGAAGAAAAACAGCAAAATAGCAGCAGGCATGAGGGAAGAAAAGGAGAAACTACAAAGAAGAAACAACAAATTTGGGAAAGCCTATGCAGTTTTGCTCTGTTGCCTCCCCATTCTCTCTACATCGCCAGCTCCCTAATCCTCACTCCCCTGCCCCTAACTGCACTGCCCTCTAAGATCTATAAGATCTATAGAATGAACCAAATAGACAACATTGCCTCTAACGGTTATTACAATAGGTGATGTTTTAAAAATACTGCAAATAATAGGATTACCTTTCAACTGAATCAGCCAAATATTCCAATGAGTCACTAAGAGAAGCCAACAATATCAGTTTCTGGTCGTCATGGATCAAGTTTTCCTGCATAGACAAGTACACGAACAGAAGTTACAAGCAGCAACACAGAGTATCTTACAAATTGATAACTAACATCAGATTGTCACTGTAAGGCATTAAACTGCATCCCATTTTCCAGTCTGTACATTGACCTTAGTTTTCTATTTGGGTGTTTTATCGATTTCTTTAAAGTCCTAGTGATAAAAAAAATGAAGATAGTAAGCCACTTGAGCCAAACTAAAACAAAACAGGCTTATATTGATTCTATATTGGGCTGTAACACATATAAACCAGATCTTTACATTTACATTATTAAGTTTTGCAGACACAATCAAGAAATTGTGACTAAAGAATCTTGAAGAATGCCAACATGGTTGATCATTGATTCAAATGGAATATCATAAAAATTCAAAATAAAACAAACATAGGAGTAGAACTTATCAACACAAATAAAATTATTCAACAAATTTGCAAATAATAAAAGGTACCTGTTTTATTGGGCACATATCTAATAAGAGATCACTTAGTTCAATCTCTACTTCAACTGCCTCTGCATCTGTTACATTGTTATCATGATCACTAGTAGAATTCTGCAAAGAAATGTTTGCTGGTTCCAGGCGCATTAAACTCTCAACATCATTCCTTGAAAGGAGAATATAACTTTGCTTTTCAAGGACAGCCTGCAATTTTCACATACAATACAAGAATCAATAACTCTGCAAGAGATACAAGAAAACAGTGTACTAATGTATAGGGGTCATAACAATTGGAGTCCATCTGTGCCTCACAAGGTTATTAAGGCGCTAAGGCGAGACATGGCGAGCCACCCCCTTCCAGCGACGCCTAGGCGATCATAAGGCGAGGCAAGGCGACGCCATATAATTATAAGAAACTTCAAAGCAGCGGCACAGAAGAAGGAAAAAAAAGAAAAAGAAAAGAAGAAAGACAAGACACTAAGAAAGGCCAGCCCACCAGCCAGCCCATATATCCTTCCTGGCATATTATGTGACCTATCCGTTCCCTCAGCCCTCCCCATCGACAAGCATTCTAGGTCTCCGCCGCCACTACCCCTCTCTGTGTGACTCTTCTATTCGTCCCTCCCTCTCCCGTTCTCCATTTGCGCTGCTGCCGCCCGCAACCATTCCCCCCTACCTCTTCCTCTCCCCTTCCTCACTGCTGGTGCCGCCCCCTTCCAGATCCCCTCCAGTAGCCTGTAGATCGCAGATCAAGAGTTGCTGACTGCTGCTGCCCCTCCTAGATGCCCGATGTTGCAGAAGTTTGCGATGGCCATAGCATCTGGAGCCGATGGGGATGGAGCAGAGACATGTGCTTGGCCTTCCCAGTCCTCCAGTTCTTCCTCTCTCGTCTGCCTCCCCTCCTCTCTCATTTTGCTGATTTTTGGTCATGGCGACAGGGATGCCCAGGATTTTTTAGCGCCTCAACGCCTAGGCGACGCCTTAATAACCTTGGTGCCTCAAACCACTTTCAGATTTTTTTTTCTCAAAATTGAAATAAAAAGATAATGCGAGAAATAGAACTACCAGAAATATCGGAAGCAGAACTGGCAGAGTTGAAATATGCCAACTCAAGGCAGAGTCTGCTAGCTCAGTTGGCATAATGTATCACTTTGTTTTCCTTGAACAGGCAGGAGAGCTGCGTGTCATTGTTTTAAAAAGGTACATGGCGGTCCGATTGCATAATATATCTCACATTTACATTCTGCAAATATATCTACATCCCTAAATGTATCTCACATTTACATTTGGGTAAATATATCTATGTCACTAAAAGGGACAACACCAGAATATCGAAGATCATTTTCTACTATAATACATTTATAGAAGCCAACAAATTTATGAGACTATGAAAGTATTTTTCAAGACAAATCATATGATTTTCACGTTTGGAGAAAGTATTTGTGGCTGCTGGCCTTGCCGGGGTAGTTGATGGGTGAATGTATTAAGTAGTCAAAATGTCATGAACAGTAAATGCTGGACGTATACCAAACACATTGGTATGTAGTTTAGGGCCTAAAATCATGAATAAAACGCTAGACAGTTCAAGCAGTCAATGATCGTCAAAAAGCAGCGTAAACATCACAATTATGCATGACATAAACATCACAATTACACATTATATGAGGAAGGATCAGCAGTAGGGCGATATCTGATACGATAGTTATTCAATAATATTGGTTGATGAATATCATTTAACGAATTAATTTGTGGACAAAATGGAAGACTAAAGTTAACATTCTACCTCTAGAAGCTGTGCCTTAGATTTTTCTTGAAAAGCATAGTATCTATTTATATACCGCTACAGTATAAAATTTTTAAACAGTCTAAACGACGCTAGATGTTGGGGTGATCTGACTATCTAGCATGTGGTGTCTAGGAAAACACTAAGTTCAATTTTGTTAATTTTGGCCTTCTGCATTTTTAGGTCTCCCTGCTAATGTATTACATATCTTTTAAGTTTGTGTCTTTTTATATATTTCCCTATGTATCTGTTGCCATCCCCTTACATTTCTCTCTCCTTACCCATGTGCCTATTGACCATCTGTCACTAGAAATTTATGTTCTTCTACAGTTCACTGCTTTTTGCTTCATCCAACATCAATGTGCCTGGCCACAAGGTCTCAGGCCATGTCTCGAGGTCTACCTATCTCCTATGATCTTGATCCCAATTACATATGTTTCTAAAAAATATATATTTAATTCTCTGATCATGGATGCAATAAAATTCATTTAAGTGTATTGAATACCTCCATATATGATGCACGACATCTCTCATGAGCACGCTCTAAAAATGTGCGTACATACTCCACAAGCTCAGTCGCATAGTTTGGCATCAATTGAACCCATCCAAGAACCTAGGAAGAAAAATAAGGAACTGTAACAAATAAATATAATCAAAATTAGAAGGAAAAGACAAGATTTTTTTGGGCGGGTGGGCGGGGAAACTACCTCTTTGGCTATTATATCAACAGCAAGAAGCCCTTGAAGCACAGGGCGTCCAAGTTCCACTGATGAACTATACGCTGAGGTTGCATGTACACGTGGTCTAAATGCTGCTGGGCCTATCAAAAGATGCAAGGTAATAAAGTTGTACAAATATGTGAGAAAGCATGTAATAATATTTTTGCAGTCATTACTAAATCTTAACAAAGTCTTTGAACTCAATTGTCCATTTCTTCAGACAGGTAGGGTCAGAACAATACAGTAACAGCCCATTCACTGTTTAATGGTCCAGCAACAATTGTATGCACATATCACATGATAATAAAACAAACGTATAATATGTTTTTTCATATATGTAATTTGGAAGAAGCAATTTCCAATGAGGGCTCCAAAAAGGATAGGAAAAGAAGTCACATTCATGTACTTTTAAGAAACATGTGTATATAAAAAAAAATACACATGTAAGGACTGATAAGATCAATGGCAGAGCCAGACTAACCTTGTAGTGGACCAGCTGATATATCAAATAAATGGCACGCTAATTTGAAAAGATTTTGGATTCTTGATTCCTCTCAATCTCTCGTCCAATCATGGTACTTTGCTCTTTTTTGTTGTTTTAATTACGTATCACTTTCCTTAAAACTAATACCATATCATTACATGCATCGATATGTTTATTAAAATAAATTGACTAATATCAAGTATTGCGGACGCCAAAAATTCTACAAATATATCTGTGGGCAACAAATTGCTTTTGGACTTCTTAATATCCAGTAACCAATTGATGATTCAAGGTTTCAAAATGGGTCAACCCATCCCGTAGTTTGAGGCACATATTAGTTAAGGTACCAGGTTATTATGACTACAACAAGCTCAGCATTGTATTGGTTCCAGAACTAGAAAATTAGAGACAGTTAACAGATGCCAAGGGCACTACATAGGATGCATGAGCAAACATGAGTCTGGGCCAAAACCAATGTGGTATTAGTGCTAGGATCATTTGGTTAACAGTTACCCCAGACCATTAACCCTAGCTATCTTGATCAGTCACACATACCCCACAGGCACTATGTGCTTGGAGGAAAAGATTTCACAATACAACTATTCACACCTAACTATAGGGAAAAAAATCAACTTTCAACTTCTTAGATCAGTTTCACAGTAGTAGGACTGTTTGCGCCCTATGAACCCAAAAAATTGAAGTTCTGTGCACAGGCACAAAGTTCCCGTGTTGACTTACTGGATATGGCCTGCTGAACACATTTTCGGTAATCTACAAATATTGCTGGCAAGAAGTGCTCCTTCAGAAAGTTATTCACAAAAGCCAATAAGCCATCACTCCTGCACATGTTAAAAAGCAATAGTAAATAAACATGGTCTAGTTATAAATCTTCCAAGTTCCAACAAAGAGAATCAGTTTTCAGGAAAAAGATGTTGGGCTTAACATGCTTCATTCCTCCAAATAATGCATATCTGCTATTAGGTAGAAATAATGACTTTGTTTTGGAACAAAGACAATCCCTATTGAGAAGTAGTTACATTATGACTGTTCTAACTTACTGCCACAGATACAAGGGCAACAAGTGCCTCATAAAGTTATATCCTACTGAAGTAAGGAGGGATGATATTATCTGGCAGATTAGTACCTTTTTTCACTTATATCATCTTTGTTGGTAATTCTTATTGAGTTTCATCTCTAGTCTACCCAACTAATTTGAGGACTAAACGGTTTTACGTTATTCTTCTTACTGTTTAAGTAGCAGTAACTGATGGCATGATGGCTACCTGGTATTTTGCATATGTTCTAAATAGGTCTTGAATCATCAAATATTACACAGGTCAATCTACTACAAAAAGCAACAGACAGTTGAGACGACCGTGAACAAGGTCAGATGCAAATACACTAGTTGCCACCAATGTTATTAAGTCATTGAATTGTTTATATCAGCTACCCAGACAGTAACTAAGCACCGACTGGAGAATATGACTTGTCTTGAGGGCCTAGTTGCATGGCCAGCAGGCCAGGTGATTAGTTGTGACTAATTATATGACTATTCATCATACAAAAAGACATGGGCTCTTGGAGAGTTAACCCTAGATGTGATGTATGTTAGTACATCAAAACATCTGTAGGAATGCAGTTAGATGGCAATGATTCAAGTAGAATGGCACTAGGTGAAGGAGGGCACTGGTTGTAGGAGGAATAGATGTTGGAGTATATGTCTAAGGCCCATGTGGCTAGGCCCATGAGGCCCATGTATGCTACTCTATATAGCTACCCTTCTAGGGTTAGCATAATTAATCTAGTCCATTCATTCCAACATGGTATCAAGAGCCTAGTTTTCTTCTCCCCTTTCTCCCTCCCTCCCTCCAGCCGCCAGGGCCGGCCGCCGCCCACGCCGGCGAGCCGCCGGGCGCCATGGCCGACCCTCCTCCTCCTCCCTCCTACTTCCTCTCCTTCCCTCCCCTCTCCCACTCCACCTCCTGGGCCCAGATCGCCGCTGCTCCACCTGGCCGCGCCCTCTGGAGCCGCTGGCCGCAGCCGCCAACCCAGGTGCGGGCGCGGGCCACGCGCCGCCTCCCCTGGCGCCGCCGGCCGCTGCTGCCACGGCGCCGCCGGCCGCCGCTGCCACCTCTGGCGCGGGCGCGGGCCACGCCTGGGCCCCGCCAGCCGCCTCCTGGCGGGTCTCCAGCGACCTCGCAGCCTGGCAGCCGCCTGGCGGGTCTCCAGCGGGACCAACACCGCGCCTGGCCCTCGCCCTCGCGTCCGATGGGGCTCCCGCCTCTGCTGCCTTCCCGGTCGCCCCGGCCGATGTCGCCGACGCCGTCGGGCTCGACTTTCCGGCGGACGCCGCCGCCGCCGCGGCCGCTGCTGCTGCAGCCGGCCTGGGCCTGCCTAGGGGGGATGCTGCGGCATCCCACCTGCAGGGGACGGCCATGGGCTGCGGAACCCTCCCCGCTCCGTCTTCGGCCGTCCTCTCCGCCCCGCGGCCCGTCTCCGCCCTCGCCGCCGCGCTGGTTTCCGCCCGTGCCGCGGCCGCCGCCGGTCAGGAGCGCGTCCGTGCGGCTGCCCTTCTGTGGCAACGGGAGCGGGACGCCGCCGACACTCTGGCCCGCCAGATCGCCGAGGCGGAGCAGCTGCTCGCCCCGGACGGGGGGGCCACCTCCTCCGGCTCGACGAGACACCTCACCTCCACCACTACGGCTCTCCGTCACGACCCGGCCGATCCCCTCGTCTCGCAGCTTCACTACCAGGCCGGTGGTGTCCAGAACATCCGGCTCCTCGTCCCGGTCGTTCTCGACCCCGAGTCGCCCTCGTACGCTCGTTGGAGGGATCTGGTGGTCCTCACTCTTCGCCGCTACGCCCTCGACGACCACGTCCTCGACGAGCCTACGCCCATGGTCCAGACTCCGTCGTGGCAGCGTCTGGACAGCATCGTGCTTTCCTGGATCCTCGGCACGATCTCCGTCGACCTCCACGACCTCGTCCGCACCACCACCTCCGCTCGCCAGGCCTGGCTGACACTCGAGGGCCAGTTTCTGGGCAATGCTGAGGCCCGAGCTCTGCGACTCGACGCGAGCTTCCGCACCTTCGTCCAGAGGGACCTTGCCGTTGGCGAGTTCTGCCGGAAGATGAAGACCATGGCAGATTCCCTCGGCGACCTGGGCTGGCCCGTGGAGGATCGCATCCTCGTCCTCAATGTCCTCCGCGGGCTCAGCGACCGCTACGCCCACCTCCGGACGTGGATCACCCGTCAGCGGCCCTTCCCCACCTTCCTGCAGGTCCGTGACGACCTCGTCATGGAGGAGCTCACTCAGGGCCTCCAGCCGGGGTCCACCGCCACCCAGGGGTCCTCGTCCTCCTCGACGGCCCTGGCTGCTACTCTGCCGCGCCCGTCTGCTCCCCCTCGTCCGTCTGCTCCACCACCGTCGTCCCTTCTTGGTCCTCCTCCCTCCGGGCCCAGCGGAGGTGGGGGGGGGGCCGTGGCGGTCGTCGCCGACGTGGTGGGGGCGGTGGGGGTCGTGGGGGAGGCCGTGGTGGTGTCACCCCGCCAGCTGGCCCACCGGGGGGGGCACCATGGCCTTCTTTCCACAACCCGTGGTCAGGGCGCATTTCTATGTGGCCCTACCACGCTCCAGGGGGTGAGACTCGCCCACCGGTGGCCATGTTTACTGGTGCTCCACCTCCCGGCGTCTCCACTACACCGTCGTGGGCTACTTCCCCCGGCACCCCGCCCGGGCCTGCCGGCTAGGACCAGGCGGCCTTGGCACGGTCGTTCAGCACCATGGGCTTGACACCTCCTGTCGGACCTGAGTGGATTGCCGACTCGGGTGCCACCTACCACACCACCCCTAACCCTAGTATACTTTCTTCTGTCCATTCTCCTTCTACTTCTCTCCCCTCGTCCATTATGGTCGCAAATGGTTCGTGTCTTCCTGTCACCTCTGTGGGTACCGCTGGTGCCCATGGGTCCTTTTGTCTTCCCGATGTTCTTGTTGCACCCTCTATGGTTCACAACCTTATTTCTATTCGTCGTTTTACAGCTGACAACTCGTGTTCTGTGGAGTTTGACTCTTCTGGTCTTACTGTGAAGGATTTGGCTACCCGGCGTCCTCTGCTCCGATGTGACAGTACGGGGCCCCTTTACACCCTCCGTTTTCCGGCGTCTGCCTCGCCATCTTCGCTTTTGTCAGCTGCCTTCACCACCACCTCTTCTACTACTTGGCACCGGCGCCTCGGCCATCCTGGACGTGATGCCCTGATGCAGCTTAGTCATAGCTCAGACATTCGTTGTACTCGAGCTCATGATGAGCATTTGTGTCATGCGTGCCAAATGGGCCGTCATGTTCGTCTTCCTTTTTCTAGTTCTTCTTCACATGCGGCTCGCATTTTTGATCTTGTACATTGCGACCTATGGACGTCTCCTGTACTCAGCATTTCTGGCTATAAGTACTATCTGGTGGTGGTTGATGATTTTTCTCACTACTCTTGGACTTTTCCCTTACGTGCCAAGTCTGAGACATTCCCCGCGCTTCACCATTTCTTCGCTTGGGTTTCCACTCAGTTCGGCCTCACCATCAAGGCCGTCCAGTGCGACAATGGCCGTGAGTTCGATAACTCCACATCCCGGGCCTTCTTCCTCTCTCGCGGTGTCCAGTTGCACATGTCTTGCCCGTACACCTCCTCTCAGAACGGCAAGGCGGAGCGCATGATTCGCACTACCAATGACATCGTGCGTACCCTCCTTCTCCAGGCTTCACTCCCCGCTCGTTTCTGGGCAGAGAGCCTGCACACCTCCACCTATCTCCTTAACCGCCTTCCTTCCGCTGCTTGCCCGGCTCCCACGCCGCACCATGCTCT
This sequence comes from Saccharum hybrid cultivar R570, assembly GCA_038087645.1. Taxonomy (NCBI): domain Eukaryota; kingdom Viridiplantae; phylum Streptophyta; class Magnoliopsida; order Poales; family Poaceae; genus Saccharum; species Saccharum hybrid cultivar. The sequence goes on along the minus strand of JAQSUU010000809.1, from coordinate 3,043,778 downwards.
TTTCGGTACCCCTCCGAGGTATGACCACCTTCGAGTCTTCGGGTGTGCGTGTTACCCTAACACCACGGCCACTGCTCCGCACAAGTTGGCTCCCCGATCCACTCTCTGTGTCTTCCTTGGGTACTCCCCGGACCACAAGGGGTACCGCTGCTACGACCTCACCTCTCGTCGAGTCCTCATCTCACGCCATGTGGTGTTCGATGAGTCTGTCTTCCCCTTTTCCACCACCACCACCCCTTCCACCTCCGGGCTTGACCTCTCCTCTTTACCCACTGATGCGGTGGTCGAGCCACCTTTGCCTTTGTTTCCTGCAGGTTCTACGGCCCCGTGCCCCAGCTCGCCGTCGGCCGGTGCCTCACCCGACCTTGCTCCTCGTTCGAGCCTGGACGGGGACCCTTCCGGGCCGGCCCCTGTCATTCCGACTGACGGGGGTCCCCGGCCGTCACCTCCGGCTCCGACTGCGCGCTTCGCCCGGCCGATCCTCGTGTACCAGCGCCGGGCTCGGCCTGCGCCGGCAACTTCGACGCCGCCGGTGGCCCCTCCTTCGCCGGCGTCACCACCGGAGCTGTCTTCCTCTCCGCCAGGGACACCGGGGCCGTCGCCGCAGCCCCAAACTGCTCGCGTCGAGCCCCCGGTGTATCACCCGCCGCTCCTTCACCGCCACCCGCGTCATGTTCATCCTATGGTGACACGACACGCGGCTGGGACCCTGCAGCCCCGGGCTCTTGCGGCGATGCCCGTTGACTCGCATGTCTCTCCAGTACCCTCTTCCGTCCGCGAGGCCTTGTTGGACCCTCACTGGCGCCACGCGATGGAAGAGGAGTACGCGGCTCTCCTCGCCAACCGGACCTGGGATCTGGTGCCACGTCCACCAGGCTCCAACGTCGTCACCGGCAAGTGGATCTGGACACACAAGCGCCGGGCTGATGGCACTCTCGAGAGGTACAAGGCTCTTTGGGTTCTCAGGGGTTTCACTCAGCGGCCTGGTGTTGACTATGATGAGACTTTCAGTCCAGTGGTGAAGCCGGCTACAGTCCGCACGGTGCTCTCCCTCGCACTCACTCGTTCTTGGCCCGTGCATCAGCTGGATGTCAAGAATGCCTTCCTGCATGGTCTTCTCACTGAGACAGTTTACTGCAGTCAGCCGGCCGGGTTTGTTGACTCCTCGTGTCCTGACATGGTCTGCAGGCTCAACAGATCTCTCTACGGCCTCAAGCAGGCCTCCAGGGCATGGAACCATCGCTTTGCTGCCTTTCTGCGATCACTGGGGTTTGTGGAGGCCAAGTCCGATACGTCACTGTTCATCTTCCACCATGGAGCTGAGACTGCGTACCTACTGCTCTATGTTGATGACATTGTCCTCACCGCCTCCAGTGAGTCACTCCTTCGCCGCATCATCACCTCTCTCCAGCAGGAATTTGCTATGAAGGATCTGGGTGTGCTCCACCACTTCCTTGGGGTCACTGTTGCGCCTCATCCTGCTGGACTTCTTCACCAGCGGCAGTACACTCTTGACATCCTTGAGCGAGCTGGGATGACCGACTGCAAACCCTGCTCCACTCCAGTTGACACGCAAGGCAAGATGTCTGAGGCCGAGGGGAACCCGGTGTCTGATCCCACCGCGTACCGGAGTCTTGCTGGTGCTCTCCAGTACCTCACCTTCACTCGGCCGGACATCACTTATGCGGTTCAGCAGCTGTGCCTTCATATGCATGATCCGCGGGAGCCTCACCTCACTGCCCTCAAGCGCCTCCTCCGCTACCTCCGAGGCACTGTGGGCTACGGCCTGCTCCTTCACCGGCGGTCCTCCTCCACCGAGATGGTTGTCTACACTGACGCTGACTGGGCCGGATGTCCGGACACTCGGCGCTCCACCTCCGGCTACGCTGTCTTCTTGGGCGGCAACCTGGTGTCCTGGTCGTCCAAGCGTCAGCAGGTGGCCTCCCGCTCCAGTGCCGAGGCGGAGTACCGCGCCGTGGCCAATGGCGTGGCCGAGGCTTCTTGGCTCCGCCAGCTCCTGGCCGAGCTCCATAACCCTCTTCTCCGGAGCACGCTTGTCTACTGCGACAACGTCAGTGCCGTCTACCTCTCCACCAACCCCGTGCAGCACCAGCGGACCAAGCATGTAGAGATCGACCTTCACTTCGTCCGTGATCGGGTTGCCATCGGCGAGGTGCGAGTCCTACATGTACCTACGACGTCCCAGTTCGCAGACATCTTCACCAAGGGCCTCCCATCGTCGACCTTCACCACCTTTCGCTCCAGCCTCAACATCACCAGTGGCTAGTTGTGTCTGTGGGGGGGCTCGTATGTATTTTCTTTTCCTGGTGTACAGTCTGACTCCGCTGCGTCGGTAGCTCAGACTGCGGGGGGGTGTTGGAGTATATGTCTAAGGCCCATGTGGCTAGGCCCATGAGGCCCATGTATGCTACTCTATATAGCTACCATTCTAGGGTTAGCCTAATTAATCTAGTCCATTCATTCCAACAATAGATATACAAAGTCAGTCAGGGAAGAGACGAAAGCAGGGTACAAGGAGAAGAGACTTGCATATTTATTTTCTGCATAAACCTAAACCAAAAGACAAAATAGCAGCCTCCTCTTACAATCAGTGTCACCACTAGCAAACATGAGCTAACTGAGATGTTCTTGGCAAAAGAGCTTCTAACAAATCTTTAGCTAATCTGAGCTAACATTATATATCAAAGCTGAGCTAACCTATGTGATGCACATATGCTGCTAGTTCACCTTGCTGTCAATGGCCTTGCAGGTCAGGCGGCCAGCCACCAGCAGGCCAGTCAGCCATAATGTGCACATTACACCTTAGAACTCCTACCACAGCCCACAAGCACACCATGTGACATGAGGTAAAGAATGAGAACCCCTGGACGCTGCATCCGTCCACTGCCATCCCTGCTTCACTGATGTCAGTGGCTGTGGAGCCCATCAACCGGTTTGCACATGGATGCTGCCTGATGTCCTCAAGGTCAAGTCCAAGTAAAATCACAGATCCTCCTCTAAGTCTGTTCTGTCGTTCTCTGTTATGTGCAGCTTAGCAGCAGTAACACAGTATGGCAGACAAGTCAGTCATAATCACAACTAGCTGGTCCACTAGCAACTTGGTTCGACTTTATGACTTAAAAACCATGCCCAGCACTTGTGACCAAATTATTCCCAGATTCTAAACACATTAATTAATAAATAAACTTCCAAGGAAATAAGTTCCACCAAACTTTCTTCTTCTTTACAAGTAATAAGCTCCTCCAGTTTTGGTTAACAAAAAAAGAACAGATGTGTTCTGCACAATCTATATGCTATATGGACTTTTAAGAACAGTGTTCAACAAGGCACTCTTCCTCGCTAGCCTCTGCGCTGGGAGGAGGGGTACCGCCTTGCCTAGGGGCTAGGGGGTAGGCGGTACCCTAGGCGGCGCCAGCCTGTCGGTGGCGCTATGCGCGCAGATCCACCTAAGGCAGGGATGCGTGCGGGCGACGCAGGCGTTGGCTGTGGTGGGGGAGGAAAGGACATCGGGCGGAGGTCGCCGGTGGGGGAGGAGGAGATTTGTGGTAATGAGCTATAGTTGAATACTGAGATGACATACCTATGTTCCGATGCTATGTAGGTAAATAAAACAAACAAAAAACCTCCTGTGATTGTGCTTGGTACAAATCCCTATAAGCTATTCGAAGGTGGCTCTAAATTAGCTGCACAAATGAACCTTATGCTTATTGAAGAACTCCAGAAACGGCTTTTCTAGACCTTAGCTAATGGCAGCTTTAAATCCAAGCTCTTGATCCTCCAAAGACAAATCTCTTAGGTTTTGACCAATCTTACTACTCTCTTGTTCCTTGTCATTCCTTACAAATTTCATAATAGCTAGAAGGCTCTCATTCAAATTGAAAAATTAAGCCAGAGGCACACCGATAGAATAACAGTAACACAAACCCTCAAACAAGGCAGCATGGATTTATCACTAGTTGTAGATTTATGAAAGGCAAAAGTAATTTTAGATTTCAAAGTCAATGTAAATTAAAGTTGGGAGATCTGGCACAATACCCAAGTTGCGAGTACTTCTGAGGCAACATCAACCCTATTTTATTCATAAACTGCAAAAAAAAAATCCTCATGAACAACATAATAATGATAATGTGAGACACATATAAAACAGACAACTACAAGACAGGTCACCTCAAAGACAGAACGTACGGCCAAATGTGCAGGAGGTTATCAGTGCTGTGTGTACGGAGGGTGGTCTTTGGTGTATGGCCGGGGCCTCCCAGCTCGCACAGCTTCTTTCCAGGTCGCTCCCCTCTGGAGTTTAGGGTCCTGGGGGTCGTTGGTCGTCTTTTAGTTTTGTGGCGCGTTGCTGTACTGGTATCCTTAGTGTGGGTGTGTGTGTCCTGGTGCTCGGGTTGGGTCTTCTAGACCCGTGTACTTGTTGTTTTCTACCTTAATGAAATGACGCGCAGTTTCTCCTGCGTGGTTCGAGAAAAAAAAAAGACAGGACGGTAAACAGACGCAGCTAGGAAAATTCCTTGGTCAGGTATGACACTTGCTGTTCCATACCCTTCTTGAGGCACATTGGAATTTCTTCGCCATCCTTGACCTGTGGTAGATTAAAAATTGAACATACATGGCATAAATACAAATTTAATAGCAAGTACACAAAACCAAGTAAAAACAATAATCAGCCAAGATGTGTGACTCATGTCGAAATGAAAAACAAAAGGAAGCAGAAAAAATTAAGTACTAGTGACAACATATTACCAACAGACACATCCAACAAAAGGTTGACGAGAAACAAGATTTCGTCAAAATGATGCATAATAAGGTGGTCATCAGTATACCTTCATTTGGCACTGGGGTTGCTGCATCAGTAATGCGGAAAGCGAAAGAAAGGCCTTCTGATCCATCCCTGCAGGAAGAATGTTTCGTAATACAGTGATGTTAAAAAGAGAAGGAAACACAAAGGCTAGAGATATATTTGTATTAATAAAGAAAATATCAGTTTACGTGTTTAAAATTATTTTCTTGACAACAGGCAAATTGAAATTATCTAAGCCATCAAACTAGAAGAACCGATAGATTTGATTCGAAGTTGGATCTTCTCCAAAATAAAGGACTAGGCATGAAGCAAATGAATAGCCACACAAGCTCTCAATGAGCGAGTGCCAGTATTGTAACCTGCAACAAGATGGCTTGTGCCACATGCTAGAGTCAAGCAATGTGGATACAAATAGTCCTATGGAATGACAATTGTATTCAACACTAAAGGGAGTTTTTTTTTTCCTCATAATCTATTCTCTCCACACTCACCTCAAACAAACAAAAGTGAAGCAAACAGAAGCATGTTTTTGCTGAGAAGAAATAAATGTAATCAGCTAATTGTTTCTTCACAAGTTCAGTCCTCTTACTCTTTAAATTAGTAAATGTAGTCAGGCTTCTAAGTTCTGCCCCTAGAGTGTTTGAGAAAAAAAAAAGTTCTACCCCTATAGAAAATTTAGCGGGAGCAACGAAAAGATGTCGAATAAGTGAAAATTTGAAGTCGTTCAAAGCAATCAATAACGATATGAAGTGATCCACAGTTTCAAGCATTACTTTTTTTTTTTTTGAAAATGGTACAGCAGGGGAAGCCCCCACTGTAAGCTTTTATATTAATATAAATATAAAAAAGAAGAAGCTGTACAAGGCACAAAGCTGAACAAGCCAACAACGAACAGCAGAAAGCCTGAGAGAGGCAAAGAAACTAGGCTAGAGAATCTATACAGAAAAGGAAAGCAGGACGCTTAGCCTCACAGAACCTATGGGCCTGAAGTTGAGCTTCGTCAGTAAAGCTGGACTTCCAAGAATCTAAGGAAGGACGACCCCTATCAAAGATGAAGTTATTCCTTTGTTTCCAAATCTGCCAAGCCGCAATGATGAAGATCTCCATAAAGTAAGGATTCGAAAATTGTTGCTTGGCTTGTATCAGCATTTGGAAGAAATCACTTGCAAAATTCCATTGGATGCCTAGGTGCTGCCAACAAGCTCGACTGAAGGTGCAGCTAAAGAACAAGTGAAAAGCAGTTTCTTCCACATTGCTATTACAGAGAACACAGTTATAATTGTTTCCTTCCAGCTTATGTTTTTTCCTCTTTAAAATGTTCCTTGTATTTAGCCTGTCCATAAGAAGTAACCAGGAGAAAACACTGAGTTTATTGGAGCACTTAGAATCCCAGATCCAAATAAAAGGAGCCGGTGGCTGGGAGTTTCTGTATGGGAAGTTGTAGAGTTTAGATGATGTGTAGATGTTACTTCCCCAAATATAGCGCCAAGAGTCTTTTGTGCCATGATGCACCTGTATTGTCTGAATGTAATCTTGGAGATTTTGATACTCCTGAAAGGCTTGTTCAGATAGAGGGAGGTGAAACTGTGACTCCAAATTGTTATTCAGCAAGAATTGAGCTACCGAGATCTTTTTTTCCTTAGCAAAAGAGAAGAGCCTAGGATACTTGATTTGCATAATATTATCATTCCACAGGTCAGACCAGAATAAAACAGTGGTGCCATCTCCAATGTTGCAGTTAGCAATTCCTCGAAAGAGGTCACAAAATTTTAAGATGTCTCTCCACCAAAAAGAGCCTTCGTCAATTGTTGCATGAGGGATTTCACCATTGGAATAATGCGCGTGCCAGACAAGTTTCACCCAAGGGATCTCCTTCTTGTTATAGAATTTATCCAAATGCTTAAGCAAAAGGGCTGTGTTCTGACTTCTTAGATTAATGATGCCAAGGCCCCCTTTCCTTTTGGGTTTACAACATTTTTTCCATGCAACCAAAGGCTTCATCTTAGCATTGCTATCTGATCCTCTCCATAAACAGTGCCTTCTAGCTCTATCAATGTACTCAAGAACTGCTATTGGCACCTGCAGCGTGCACATTGCATATGTTGGCAGGGAGGAGGGCACTGAGTTAACCAATTCCAATCTTCCTGCATGTGTTAGAAGATTTGATGTAGCTGTAAGCCTTCTTTCTGTTTTGTTCATGATGAAGCCAAAATGATCAACCCTAGGTTTGGTAGTACCCATTGGCAGCCGTAGGTAGGTAAAAGGGAGAGACTCAAGTTTGCAACCAAAAACTCCAGCCAGCTGTTGGGCTCTCTCAGAGGAAAGATTCAGAGGGACCAAACAAGACTTCCTATAATTAACCCTGAGCCCAGTTGATTGAGAGAAGGATTCCAACAATCCCTTCAAGGTGAAGAGCTCCCGTTGAGATGCTTTCATGATTAAGATGGTGTCATCGGCATACTGAATTACAGGAAACTGAGCCATCTCATAAGAAGGAATTGGAAGCTCGAACAATCTATCCCTATGCCCTTTATTGATGATGCATTGAAGCAAGTCAGCCGCTAACACAGACAGAAGAGGGGAAAGAGGATCGCCTTGTTTGACTCCTCTTTTGCAATGAAATTGTTTACCAGGAACACCATTGAGGAGAATGGAAGAGGATCCGGAAGCTAAGATTCTATGCGTCCAATCACACCATTTGTCATCAAAACCAAGTTGTCTCATCATTTGGAGGATCACATTGTGTTCCACTGTGTCAAAAGCTTTCGTGAAATCTAGTTTTAGGATAACAATTTCCCTCTTAGACTGTTGACATTGATAGATGTATTCATAAGCCCAAGCAAGACAATCCTGAATTGACCTTGATTTAATGAAGCCATACTGATTTGGGTGAATTAGTGGAATTATCTCTGCTTGCAGCCGATTAGCCATCAACTTTGTAATGATTTTGAGGACACAGTTTAGGAGAGAGATCGGCCTAAAGTCATTCACACTTGTTGGGTTGTTCACTTTGGGAATCAAAGTAACAAAGGAATAATTTATGGCTTGCAGGTCCAAGGAGCCATTAAAGAAGTCAAAGCAGAGAGTGTAGAAATCTTCTTTTATAATATCCCAACAACTCTTGATGAAATGCCCATTAAAACCATCTGGGCCAGGCGATTTATCAGCAGGCATTTGTTTGATGATTGTGTCAATGTCCTCAGTGGTGAAGGGTCTTGACAAGTGCTCCACTCCCTCTCTACGTTCAACCAGCTGTTCAAGGTTGTATTGCATCACAGGATTGGCAGTGCAGCCCATTCTTTGTTTATATTCATCGAAGAGCAAAGCAGCTTTCTCACTGTGGTCAGAAACAGACCTGCCATCTTCAGATTCCAGAGAAGTGATGGTGTTCAATCTATATCTTTCTGTTGCTGCAGCATGGAAAAAACTAGTGCTTTCATCCCCAAATTTGGTCCATCTGATAGTATATCTTTTCTTCCAGTATTCCTTTTTAAACCTTAGTAATCTAAGTAAATGGTCCTTTAAAATTTTCCTGAAGTTGTACTCCTGAATGAAAAGGGGTCTTTGTTCTTCCAAGGCATCGAGAGTTTCTAGTATAGAGTTGCAGTTTTTGATCAGGTTATTGAGGTTGGACAAATCTTTGCTCCACTTTTTCAAGGCAGCTCTTAAGCGCTTGAATTTAGCAGTAATTCTTGAAGCACTATTGGAGGTATTGACATTTGTACTCCAAACTGATTTTACCAAATCAAAGAAGCCATGATGCTCTGTCCAAAAATTTTCAAATCTGAAAATTTGTGCTTTTGGGATGGAAGTGCCAATTTGCACTTTGCAAGGGATGTGGTCAGAGGTTGGCCTAGCCAATGGAAGGAGCAGTGTATTAGGGAAGTCACTGATCCAGTTGGTGGAGGTGAAGACCCAATCAATTTGCTCTAGAAGGGGTTCATTCTGCATATTGCTCCAAGTGAAATTTCTTCCTTTTAGAGGAATTTCTAGCAAGCCCAAGTTGCTGATTATCTCATTAAAAATCATGATATCATTCATATTTGCACCATCCCTATTTCTGTCAGAGATTGACCTGTAGAAGTTAAAGTCTCCTGCCAACATCCAGTTATCAGCAGCATCAATTTGAAGATTGTTGAGCCATTCTACAAAATCATCTCTGGCGGGACCATTACAAGGACCATAGACAGAGGTGAGGGTCCAAATTTGTCCATTACTGATCATAAAACCAAGAACACATGTGTCTATTGCTTATGAACCAACATATGCAAAAGAAAGCTATAGCCTGCAAAAATACTATCAATATTGAACCCTATATGCATGAGATTCGTATGCAATTTAAACTTCAAAAAAAATAGCACTTCAATATGAAAAAGGAGCAGCTGCATGCGAACCGCACATTATAATAAGTAAACAGATCACCATTCATTTGCTAAGGACATTACATAACAATTGACTCGATCACTTGATTACAATATTGTGAATATGCAAGTAAATTATAGTGATCCATGTAAAAGGCCACTCATAGGCGAATACTTGCCTCTTTTCCTTCACTGGATCCTTATTTGCAAGCCTAGCTGTCTGGACAGCTGCATCAGCAGTAGCAGCTTCTGGAGTTGCCCGCAAAATTTCACACAGAAGTTGCTGGCACTCACTCTAACCAAAAAGAAACACAGATGAGAAATGAAGGCATAAGAATTCAAAGAGAACACTACAATGGCAGGACTATACATTTCATCGCACAAGGCAGAACATGATTAACCCACACTTCTGACTAACAGGCTCATTACATCAAACCTTTCCAAATAAAAAAGCATGATAATACACCAAATTCCAAAACATGAATGGATGCATGTGCTTTTTTTTCTCGGACGATGCAGGAGAGCTGCGTATCATTTCATTCAAAGAGAGTACAAAATGTATGGATTGGATATTAAAAAAGCAGATCACAGTAAAAATGATAGGCAGGTAGTATAAAAGTGCTAGAGGATTAGTTTCTATTGATTTGGGCTAACCCTAGAAGGGTAGCTATATAGGTAACCATACATGGGCCTCATGGGCCTAGCCTCATGGGCCTAATACACTCATATTCCAACACCCCCCCGCAGTCTGAACTACCGGCGCAACACACACGTCCCCCACAGACGCAACTAGCCACTGGTGATGTTGAGGCTGGAGCGAAACTCGGTGAAGGTCGAGGACGGGAGGCCTTTGGTGAAGATGTCCGCGAACTGGGAGGTGGTCGGAACATGAAGGACCCGCACCTCACCCATGGCAACCCGATCACGGACAAAGTGGAGGTCGATCTCCACATGCTTCGTCCGCTGGTGCTGGATGGGGTTGGTGGAGAGGTAGACCGCACTGACATTGTCGCAGTAGATCAGCGTGCTCCTGGAGGGCGGAGTGTGGAGCTCGGCAAGGAGCTGCCGGAGCCAGGAGGCCTCAGCCACGCCGTTAGCGACAGCGCGATACTCCGCCTCGGCACTGGACCGGGAGACCACAGGCTGGCGCTTGGACTACCAGGACACCAGGTTGCCGCCCAAGAAGACAGCATAGCCGGAGGTGGAGCGCCTGGTGTCTGGACACCCTGCCCAGTCCGCGTCAATGTAGACGACAAGCTCGGCGGAGGAGGCCCGGTGAAGGAGTAGGCCGTAGTCGATCGTGCCCCTGAGGTAGCGGAGGAGGCGCTTGACAGCAGTGAGGTGAGGCTCTCGGGGATCATGCATGTGAAGACAGATCTGCTGAACAGCGTAGGTGATGTCCGGCCGGGTGAAGGTGAGGTACTGAAGGGCACCAGCAAGACTCCGGTATGCAGTGGGATCTGACACTGGGGGGGGGCCTCTGCCTCGGACAACTTGCCCTGTGTATCAACCGGAGTGGAGCAGGGGTTGCAGTCAGTCATCCCAGCCCGCTCCAGGATATCTCGAGTATACTGCCGCTGGAGAAGAAGGAACCCGGCAGGATGAGGCTCAACAGTGACCCCGAGGAAGTGGTGGAGTACACCCAGATCCTTCATAGCAAACTCCTGCTGAAGAGCGGCAATGATGCGGCGGAGTAGTGGCTCGCTGGAGGCTGTGAGGACAATGTCATCAACATAGAGGAGCAGATACACAGTGTCAGCTCCATGGTGATAGATAAACAGAGATGTATCAGACTTGGCCTCGACAAACCCCAGTGTCAACAGGAAAGCAGCAAACCGATGGTTCCACGTCCCGGGTGCCTGCTTGAGGCCGTAGAGAGACCTGTTGAGCCGGCAGACCATGTCAGGACGGGAAGAATCAACGAACCCTGCCGGCTGACTGCAGTACACTGTCTCAGTGAGAAGACCGTGCAGAAAAGCATTCTTGACGTCCAGCTGATGGACGGGCCATGACCGAGCAAGGGCCAGCGAGAGCACTGTGCGGACGGTGGCCGGCTTCACCACCGGACTGAAGGTCTCATCATAGTCGACCCCAGGGCGCTGAGTGAAGCCCCGGAGAACCCAGCGAGCCTTGTAGCGCTCGAGAGTGCCATCAGCCCGACGCTTGTGGGTCCAGATCCACTTGCCGGTGACGACGTTGGAGCCCGGCGGCCGGGGCACCAACTCCCAGGTCTGGTTGGCGAGGAGCGCGGCGTACTCCTCTTCCATCGCGCGGCGTCAGTGAGGATCCAACAAGGCGTCACGGACGGAAGAGGGTACTGGGGAAACCGGCGCGTCGCCAGTCGATGCCGCAAGAGCCCGGGGTGGCAGTGTGCCAGCCGCGTGCCGTGTCACCATCGGGTGAACATGCCGCGGGTGTCGGTGAAGCAGCGGCGGGTGGTAGACCGGCGGGGCGACACGGGCCGGCGGGGACTGCGGCGGTGGTGTCGGTGTCCCTGGTGGAGAAGTGACCTCGAGTGGTGGCGGCCGCAGCCGGCGCTGGTACACCCGTACCGGCGCAGCGAAACGCGAAGGAGGTGCCGGGGCAGCACCAGAGGACGACGGCTCTGAATCCGCGGCGAGCAGAGAAGCCGGGGCAGTAGCGGGGGACGAGGTCCCCGGATCCGCGCCAAGCGGAGATGCCGGGGCCGCGCCAGAGGACGACGGGCCCGGACCAGCCTGGGAGCTGGGACAGGAGCCCGGCAAGGAGATCGGCGAAGCAGTACCTGCAGGAGACCACAGAAAAGGTGGCTGGACCACCGGGTCAGTGGGAAACAGGGAGGAGGGATCAGGAGCAGGTGTGGTGGTGGGTGTGCTGGAGAAGGAGAAGACGGACTCATCGAACACCACATGGCGAGAGATGAGGACCCGTCGGGAGGTAAGATCAAAACACCGGTACCCCTTGTGATCCGGGGAGTACCCGAGGAAGACACAGAGAGTGGAGCGGGGGTCCAGCTTGTGGGAAGAGGTGGCAGCGGTGTTGGGGTAACACGCACACCCGAAGACGCGAAGGTGACCGTACCGAGGAGGGGTACCGAAAAGAGCGTGGTGTGGCGTAGGAGCGAGACAGGCAGCGGAAGGAAGACGGTTGAGGAGGTAGGTGGAGGTGTGCAAGCCCTCAGCCCAGAAGCGAGCAGGAAGAGAGGCCTGAAACAGAAGGGTGCGCACGGTGTCGTTGGTGGTGCGAATCATGCGTTCAGCCTTGCCATTCTGTGAAGAGGTATATGGGCAAGACATGCGCAACTGAACACCGTGAGAGAGAAAGAAAGCACGGGAGGTGGAGTTATCAAACTCACGACCATTGTCACACTGGACGGCCTTGATGGTGAGGCCGAACTGTGTGGACACCCAAGTGAAGAAGTGAAGAAGCGTGGAAAACGTATCAGACTTCGCTCGTAAGGGAAAAGTCCACGAATAATGTGAAAAATCATCGACCACCACAAGATAGTACTTATAACCAGAAATACTGATAACAGGAGATGTCCATAGGTCGCAATGTACAAGATCAAAAATGCGGGCCGCATGTGAAGTAGGAAAAGGAAGACGAACATGTCGGCCCAGTTGGCACGCATGACACAAATGCTCATCATGAGCCCGAGTACATGGAATGTCAGAGCTACGACTGAGCTGCATCAGGGCATCACGTCCAGGATGGCCGAGGCGCCGGTGCCAAGTGGTGGAGGAGGTAGAAGCGGCGAAAGCAGCTGACAAAACGGGCGGCGAAGAAGATGAAGTAGCCGCTGGGAAGCGCAGAGTGTAAAGGGGCCCCGTGCTGTCACATCGGAGCAGAGGACGTCGGGAAGCCAAATCCTTTACAGTAAGACCAGAAGAGTCAAACTCCACAGAACAAGAATTGTCAGCTGTAAAACGACGAATAGAAAGAAGGTTGTGAACCATAGAAGGAGCAACAAGAACATCCGGAAGACGAAAGGAGCCATGAGCACCGGCGGTACCCACAGACGTGACAAGAAGACACGAACCATTTGCGACCATAATGGACGAAGGGAGAGAAGAAGAGGGAGAATGGACAGAAGAAAGTATACCGGGGTCAGGAGTGGTGTGGTAGGTGGCACCCGAGTCGGCGATCCACTCAGGTCCGACAGGAGGTGTCAGGCCCATGGTGCTGAACGACCTTGCCAAGGCCGCCTGGTCCCAACCGGCAAGCCCGGTGCCGGTGGGTGTAGCCCACGGAGGCGTAGTGGAGACGCCAGGAGGTGGAGCACCAGTGAACATGGCCACCGGTGGGCGAGGCTCACCACCGGGAGCGTGGTAGGGCCACATAGAGATGCGCCCTGACCACGGGTTGTGGAAGGAAGGCCATGGTGTCCCCCTATGGCCCAGCCGGTGCCTGACCACTAGCCGGTGCCTGGGTGACACCACCACGGCCTCCCCCGCGACCCCCACCGCGGCGACGACGACCGCCACGACCCCCCCACCCCCGCTCGGCCCGGAGGGAGGGGGACCAAGAAGAGACGACGGCGGCGGAGCAGACGAACATGGTGGAGCAGACAGACGCGGCGGAGTAGCAGCCAGAGCCGTCGAAGAGGACGAGGACCCCGGAGAGGTGGCGGACCCCGGCTGGATGTGTTAGTCGCTGGATTCTCACTCTTGGTAGTAGCTGAATCCTTACTCTCATCGAGAGAGGATGACACTAGGAGTTGGGGCAATTTTCTGGTTTATTTCTCACACAAACTCATACAATGCCATGCCAACCTGAGGGGTTGGGGTTACATATTTATAGGCTGCTAGCCAGCCAAGCATATGCCAATATGCTAGTCTAAGATGCTAGTCTAAGATGCTAAAGTGCTGTCCTAGCTAAGATGCTGTCCTCTAGTCTAAGATGCTGTCCTCTAAGATGCTGTCCTCTAGTCTAAGATGCTGTCCTAAAAACAGAAAAACAGCCACAAGGACCATGTGAGCAGCGCAGCCCCACAAAGACCAACAACACATGAGACTTATCCATCAGGATGCCCTGAGTGAGCTCCTCCATGACAAGGTCGTCACGGACCTGCAGGAAGGTGGGGAAGGGCCGCTGACGGGTGATCCACGTCCTGAGGTGGGCGTAGCGGTCACTGAGCCCGCGGAGGACGTTGAGGACCAAGATGCGATCCTCCACGGGCCAACCGAGGTCGCCAAGGGAGTCTGCCATGCCCTTCATCCGACGACAGAACTCGCCAACAGAGAGGTCACCCTGGACAAAGGTGCGGAAGCTCGCGTCGAGACGCAAAGCCCGGGCCTCGGCGTTGCCCAGGAACTGTCCCTCGAGGGCCAACCAGGCCTGGCGAGCATCCGCCGTGTTGCGGACGAGGTCGTGGAGGTCGAGGGAGATCGTCCCGATGATCCACGAGAGGACGATGCTGTCAAGGCGCAGCCACGAGGGGGTCTGAGCCGCGACCGTGGCATCGACGAGGACGTGGTCGTCAAGGGCGTAGCGGCGGAGGGTGAGGAGGATCAGGTCCCGCCAACGGGCGTAGGAGGGCGACTCTGGCTCGAGAACCACCGGGACGAGCAGGCGGATGTTCTGGACCCCCCCGGCCTGGTAGTGAAGCTGCGCCACGAGAGGATCGGCCGGGTCGTGCCAGATGACCGCGGTGGTGGACGCGCGGTGGCCCGTCGAGCCGGAGGAGGTGGCCCCGAGGTCGTGGTAGGCAGGAGGGACGAGGCGCTGCTCCACGTCAGCGATCTGGCGGGCCAGGGCATCGGCCGCATCCCGCTCGCGCTCCCAGGCGAGGGCTGCCGCGCGAAGACGAGCCTGGCCCTCAGCAGCTGCAGCCCGAGCGGCGACGAGGGCAGCGGCGAGAGTCGAGTCGTCACGACCGGGGTAGACGAGGGTCGGCGGCGGCTGAGGCGGGGCCGGGAAGGCATGGACGCCGTCAGGAAGAAGTCCGGCAGCATCTAGACCGGCGCCGGGAAGGTGAGCTCCAGGGAGGAGGACGGCGTCGGCGGGCAGCTTGGCAGCATCAGCAGCGCCCGAGCCGAGGGCCGCGCCCGCGCCCGCAGTAGCAGCGCCACCCACGCCCGCGCTTGCAGCGCCACCCGCGCCTGCAGCTGCTAGGGCGGCGGCGGTGGGGGCGGCCGCGGCTGCCAGGGCGGCGGCGCCAGCGGCGAGCGGGCCCAGAGGAGGGGGCCCAGCAGCGGGCCCAGCAGCGGCCGCAGGGGCTGCGCCGCCTACTGGGCCGGCGGCGGCGGCAGGAAGCAGGGGGTGGGCGGCGGCGCCAGGAAGCAGGGGGCGGGCGGTGGTAGCAGCCACCTGTGCCCAGGAAGAGGATGGGAGAGGTGGAAAAGCATGGAAGTAGGAAGGAGGGGGAGGAGGAGGATGCCGGCCAGCCATGGGGAAACGGCGGCGGCGGCGCCGGCCTGGGGGCGGCGGCGGCGGCTGGAAGGGGAGGGGAAGACCTAGGCTGCTGATACCATGCTAGAGGATTAGTTTCTATTGATTTGGGCTAACCCTAGAAGGGTAGCTATATAGGTAACCATACATGGGCCTCATGGGCCTAGCCTCATGGGCCTAATACACTCATATTCCAACAAAAAGGATACCTGCACGACTGATAGAGAGAATGCAACGCTGAAACCACCAGTAGCTTGGGAAGATTCGGAGTCTGGATTCCAGCTTGCATCCCCATTTGCAATATGAGGTGTGTTTACGTTATCGACCTCAGTCGATTTTTGTTCAAGAAGCTCTCCAACAATAATATGGTTCTCTGACAAGTAAAAGAAATTTTAATGTTTGCAAATCAATAAGATACAGGTTTGTATGAAACCAAACTAACTGATACTTAGCACCTACCAAGTATCTCTACAAGACATTCAAATATTGATTTAAGAAGTTGAGTAGCTGCACGCTGAGCATCTCCTGTGGGTGCCATAGCTGGCGAAATGGGACTGACAACTAGTTGTGCTGCCATTACAGATGCGCCACTCTTTGTTTTCTGTTTGAGCATTTGGAACCGGGGAAAGGGTCCATTTGAATGCAACACATCAGACGCTTTTGCAGCTTTGTCTATACTGGATTTTGAAGCCTCTTCAGAATATACTTTAATCTTTGAAGTGATAACATCATGGATTGTAGGGCGTACTCGTTGGCTGTCATGAAAATGCTACTAATTAAAAACAGCCCAAAAGTTGAAGTGAAAATCAAAATAGCACATGCAAGATTATCTTCCTATAAACCACAAAATGGAGTTCTAAAGAAATCTTTGTAACATGAGTAAACAACATGCTCTTGTCATGACTTAAAATACTAACGTATCAGGTAGTTCTAATTGTATCTAGAAGGGAAGGAAGGGAGCTTGTTCTGGTACAGCGGTACTAAGTAATAAGTAAGGATGATCTTTGTACATATTTTCCATGTATTAAGTAATAAATAAGGATGATCTAGTTCTCTGGAAGAAATTTCTATGATAACCATTCATGACAATGTTAAGGCCAGATAGCCACGGGCTGTGCTAGACCATGCAGAACATTCTAGAATCAGTAGATTAGAGAGTAATAAGTTAGGAAGTAGAGGATTATGTTTATAAAATCCCATCTATAGGGTGGCTTGAGTGCCAAGTTGAGTCTCTATAAATAGAGGACGATAGAAGGGATTTCCCACTCCCTCCAGCGTTACTGTTCATCACAGACACTGTTGGTGTCACGCCAACAGTACAGTACACAGTATTGCAGCCCTCCCTCAGCTGTCGCTGCCCTCTTCCTCTCCCTTTCCCTCTCCAATCAATCTAAACCCATAACAGATAAACACAGAGCTTATTCTTCTGTAAGAAGAATGAAAAACAGATAGGATGAGAAATACCATATCACAGCTCCTGCAGCTGCAACCTTTCCAAGCATGGATAAGCATTGTACCAATGTTCTCAGGTACTTCACATTAAGGGGGGCATCTGCCTTTATCATTGATTCCTAAAGAAGCATTCAAAACAAATAAATATAAGTGAGGAAACTTGACAGGAAACCATTACACCACCATGGATTCAGAAACAAAGACATACAAGAAATTCATCTGGTGTAGCACAGGAAAGAAAGATTGGGATTTCACGAGAAAAACTTTTCGAATCCTTCCGAGTGTGTCCATCACTTTCACTCATGTCTAAGCTATTATCATCTGGGCCATCAAATGAAGAGCTGAAAAAAAGCAGAGACACAAGTTGCTAATGTATTCCATTCATTCAAGAAAGGACCGTAATTACTGAATAACAGTATTATGATATAAATGCCACAAATTCTTAACATGATTCATGGAAGCAAAGATCACGCAATAGCTTATGTCTACCATAACTATATGCATCTGTTTATAGGCATGAATGCATGATATTGTGCTGAGATTAACTAGATGTAAGCTGAAGTGTTTTAATGATCAATCACCCTGAATAAGTATTACTATGAAGCATATAATGTTCACAACTTCACATCAGGCACATATTCATCATAGATGCCTCTACTTGCTAACAAAGTTGCCATATACTTTTGGGCATTTGATAAAGTCTCCAAAAGAACACTTTTACCATGAATTTTTTTATAGTAATATACTTTCATAACTTAAGAAAATTGCAATACTGTATGTCTAATCTATACATTTAATATTCATGACCAATTGCAGTTTTTTGGTCATTTATCACCTTTAAAATGTTTTGCCAGGAAGTCGCCAGAGTGAAATGCTTTCAGACCCTTGGGCACAGGATCAAGTCACCAAAAGGCATATGCATCAAATGCTAGAAAGAGTAGGAAGTTGAACATACCCTCCATCAACAGAACTAACTTTTGGAAACCCATCTACTGGCCCACCAATGTGATTGTCACCTTTAATTGATCTAGTTCTCCTTGAAAGAGGTTGCACGCTATTTACCAAGCGCCCAGCAGCTGTAGAAGTCGGTACTTCCTCACCGTCAACCATACTTAAAGTGGCAGAGCTGCAGAGAAAATCTTGGAAAGTGAACAATTGTTGATCAATGATGGAATCACAGCAGTCAATTACATGACACATATTATTTACCACTACCAAAGGAGAAATCACATCAAAATGAGATTTTCAGTGCAGAACACAGTCACCAGTGCCAACATCATTATACTTAAGTAAATATGTGATATGCCGTAGAAAGCATGTAATATAAAAAAGAAGCAGCTACAGAAACAACTGAGAATTGAGATCATCAAAGAAGGCCAGAAGAAATAAAAGCATACCTATATTCGCCATTATTATTGTACAAATGGCCATGCAACTCTTCCAAAATTTTGTAAAATAGTACTCCTCGCAGCTTTGTTAGATCAGAACGAACATCTTGAAGAGCACCTACCTTTAAATTTTTGTTAGCTTGTGACATTGCTATGTTGGAAGAAAATTAGAAGAATATTTGCAAGCTCATGATAGGCTATACAGTTGTCTTGAGCCACATGCCATATAAGGATGGACAACCAACCCAAAGGACATAGAATAATGACATAATAACTAACAAAACCTATAAAATATATTCTGTCATCACTCTGGGAACTAAATGCGCAAGTGCTTAAATCTATTTAATAACCACAAATGCTGCTGATCTAAAGTTTTAACAAAGTCATCAATATATGTCCATCAAATTAAACCATGGGTAATAACAACTACCAATCTGTGTGAGATTTTTGCAAAACCTTTATCCAGTTGTCAGAGAAAATCGATAGAATTCTTACTAACTTCAATATTTGCATTTTGCAATACTCATCATTTTCATCAGGTCTAACTACTAAGACTAGCTAGGTACCCAACGCATTTACCCATTCATCAGAAGGGGCACTGCAAAAGGGGCTCCTCAGTCACAAATGAGAAACACAGCCTAACAGCAAATTTGGATCCTGGACATTTGCTGAGTTGAATGTCCAAGTACAAATTTTGCATTCGCAGATGATGATTAAACTGACATTTCAACATAAATACTCTGGAACCTATTGAGTTCATGTACTGAGCCATACTCCCTTTGTCCCAAAAAGAGTGTCGCTTTGGAGTTCGTGCTGGTCAAACTCTTAAGTTTGACTAGGTTTGTAGAAAATATTAGCAACATTTGTATCTTCAAATAAGTTTATTATGAAAATATATTCAATGATTCATCTAACGATACTAATTATACACCATAAATATTATATATGTATATGAAAACCTTAACTGAAAGGTACATGCAAGGTAAACACAAGATAACCCTCACCCAAATTTTCAGAAAGGTAAAGCATGAAACAAATTCTGACTGGTGTAGCGACTAACCGCTTGAAGGCCTTCTTGTTCTAGTATCAGCACTGACTGAACATGCAATTGCACTGCAGCATACAGCTGCTTCTCTGCCATTAAGTTTTCAATTCGAGCAGGTACCTGTGATATTCACCATGTTAGCAGAGAATAACTACCTCAAGTTTAAGACACAATTAAGGTTGAAAGTAGATAGAATGGTGTAAATAGCTCGAGAACAAATTGTATGATTAAAGCTAATTCTACTTGTTCTAGATTTTTTTCACCAGATGTTTACCTCCGAATTTTTCAAGCTGAGCCTATTGGCCAACTTTTGTACGAGGCATTATAATTAATATGAGGCATGTGCATTCGAGAAGGAAAAAAAGATGAGGCATTATATGAGGCTGAGCTCAAGCTCCAGTAATGCTTTTATATAAGATTTTACAAATGTGAAGTTTTTTAGCTTTCTTGAGCCAAGCTCGAACATCAAAACCTTTGGCTGAGCCAAGGCTGGGCCATTTCTAAGTTCAAAAGTCGACTTGGGATTGGCTTGAACCAAGGCATGACCTGTGTCAAGAAGTGCATGCATTCATGCTGAAAAGTGGCTTTCAAGGCCCAATTGTCATTCATATTGCCTTTGACCCTAGAATTTGTGTTTGTCTCATTAAAAACTTGTTCATTTGATTTCAAGCCTGTTTTTAGGATGTCTTCAAGTATGATCAAAACAACTTTTTGCACTTCAAAAGACCACACTCAACTTAGAAACTTTGCTGCGGATCTTTAACAGAAGGGAAGTCAAAACATAATCCATAAATCATTGGATTCTGCAAGAACCCTTGGAGAATACGTACCAGACACATATTCACAACATGGTTACTAAATTCACCTACTTAGATTATGCAAGAAGTCCAAGGTGGAAAGGTTGGCTGTTGAGCATGAAATTTACTCGCAGGTGTACAATATTATAATGGCACCAAGCACGATCTCCTAGACTTCTCCTTCCCATAAATGATTGAAAATGGTTCATATTTTCCTACTGTCAACATTTGGATACTATAGCTTATTCACAGAGCTCTACAGCGAGACAGTTTGGCCAGCCAAAATTTGGATCGGCCAACGGCCAATTGGAGCCTGAAAACATACATAATCTTGTCGGCAAGAGCACATAATTGGAAGAGATGAAGCTTACACACTGACCTTGGCAACATCCTCGACCTGATCCAAAAGGGAGAGCACATGGCGTAGCGTGAAGGAGCGGTACCACAGCTGGCCGAGGTGCTTATTCTTCCTGCCAAGCAGCTTCTTGGCCTCCTCCATCTCCCCCTTGAGTCCGGTAATGCTCTCTGCAGACTCGCTGAACAGCCGCAGGATCTGTCACCGCCACAGCGCACGAATGAAGAGGAAAACGGAAATTAAACCAACAGCTCCACGAGGCATGTTGACTTCAGGTGCACACGACTGAAGGGCTCGTCATCAGGGAAACAAATGAAACAAAACAAAAGGGATCCCTGGGTGATGGGCAGACCGCGACGAACCTGGGAGTAATTCTGGATGGCCTTGTTGAAGCCATGGTGGTAGGCGTGCACGACCTCGTCGACGACGTCCTCGATGAGGTCGCTCTGCTCTTTGAGGAACTGGATCTCGCCCTCGCGGTCCTTGGAGGTGAGGATGTGCACGACGTGCGGCAGCGAGTCGAACCGCGCGGCCGCCCAGCTCTCGTCGATCCGCGACAGGCCTTCCTTGAGGTACTGCGCCCCCGCCCCGAGACGACGAGAATTAGCATTTCCGACGATCACAGTTCCGAGGAGAGAACGACGGTGGGGGACTTACCGATTTGTCGGCCGGGATGGGGAGGCCATCGAAGATGCCGCGGCGAGGCCCGCCGCGGCTCATCGTGCTGGAGGACACCGACGGAAGCGGAGGAGCGGGCTCGCCGTCGCGCGGTCGCGGCGTCGCCTCCCAGGAGATCCGGCCGGCGGTGGGGAACGGTTGAACGACCGCGTCAGCACAGCTGGTGTGTGTATGGTGATGGTGGTCCAGGTCCACAACCACAAGCATCAGCGTCCGTCACTGCGTCAGCAACAAGGAGCTGACGGGCCGTTCGGCCCAGTGTGCGTGTCTCCGGCCCACGGTAGCCGAGAGCTGGGAAGTGGGTGAGAAATGGGTAGTAGGCCCATTCCGAGAATGGTGGGAGAGGGGTCGTCATGATTCAGGAGAGACCAAAATTTTTGCTCAAAAAAAAAAGGAGAGACCAAAATTGTTTTCAGTTTTATATTTTCACAGAAACATGAAATCAAACGCTATAGAAGAAACAATAGGATTTTTGGTTAAACTAGACTAGATATACGTTTTTGTTTTTCCCCTTTACCCTTACTATCTATTCCACATTATGACTATGTATGTAATACCAACTCTGATCACAAATATAAGTCCATATACATTTGTCCTAAGTAAAAAGTTTATAAATTCAACCAACAATAGCTATAACAATATGTATTATCCACCAATGAAAAGGAGTCAAGAGTCCTTTGTCGAGCGGAAAAGTGATGTCAATCTATATTTTTCTATGGTCATTATGATAAACCTGAACCGGCTAATATTGGTCGGATAAAGTAATGCATTAGGGCTGTATGCATCGGAGGATGAAAAGGCTGGAATGAAAACTATTTTTGTATTTTCTGAAAAAAGATTATAAAACACTTTGTTCACTATTCACCGTCATACAGAACTTGTTGCGTAGCAGGGCCGCGTTGGTTGGTACCACACGGTATGCAAAGATGACCCAACAATAGCATAGCGCATGCACCCACCTCTCTCCTACCTAACGTAGCCCATGAGAAAGCAATAAGTGGCATGTTCTTGATGATCGCTGAAACCACTGTCGTCCCAAAGATACTACACAACAACGTGTGCATGCTTCCATCAGAGTGATGAGATGCTCCATGTCATAGCAAACACCAGTTTCCTAACATAGGCCTTGTTTGTCTTATAAGCCGTACTTTTTCAGTCAACAAATAATGTTTTTCTCTCGCAACACATTAGCGAACAGTACTTTCAGCCATGACTTTTCAGTCAAACGACCAAAGGCCGTAGAGTGGAAATTGCATGTTCCATATGTTGGGCCCGCGCGCCAGATTCCGGCTTGAGCAGAGAGACAAATTCAAGTTGAATTCTAGTCTGAGGCCTGGTTTAGTTCCCAAAAATTTTTGCCTCTACCCATCACATCGAATGTTTGACACATGCATAGAGTACTAAACGTAGACGAAAAAAAACTAATTGCACAGTTCTCAGGGAAATCGCGAGACGAATATTTTAAGCCTAATTAGTCCATGAAAAGCCTTAAGTGCTACAGTACCAACATGTGCTAATGACAGATTAATTAGTATCATTATATTCGTCTCGCAGTTTTCTGACGGATTCTGTAATTTGTTTTTTTTATTAGTATCTGAAAACCCCTCCCGACATCCTTCCGACACATCCGATGTGACACCCAAAAATTTTCTTTTCGCGAACTAAACGCAGCCTAAACTCTGAAATTTCATTCTAGGCAAAGTGTTTCGGCAGCACGGCCAAAAACTAGCATCCAGAGCATGCACAGAGATCACGGCCTCGATTAGTTCCGAAAAGTTTTTGACGAAAATATCACATCGGATGTTTCGTGCGATGTCGGAAGGGGTTTTCGGATACTAACGAAAAAACTAATTGCACAACTAGCCTAAAAACAGCGAGACGAAATTATTAAAACTAATTAATCTATCATTAGCAAAAAAAAAAAAGTGTACTGTAGCACTTTTAGTGTCAAATCACGGACTAATTAGGCTCAAAACGTCCGTTTCGCAAATTTCACATAAACTGTTCAATTAGTTTTTTATTTCGTCTACATTTAGTACTTCATGCATGTGACGCAAGTTTTACCATAGCACTTTTTAAATTCTGAATTTTGAAACTAAACGAGGCGCACGTGTGCGTCTCCTTCCACCTTTCGCGGAGAACGGACAGTGACGTTTCCTACACCTTTGTCTGGTAGGCTCATAGCTCTGCATGAATACTGACTGAATGAGGGTGTGTTTAGGTCATGTTTAGTTCCTAAAATATTTTGCAAAATTTTTCAGATTTTCCGTCACATCGAATCTTTGGACACATGCATGAAGCATTAAATATAGATAAAAATAAAACTAATTACACAGTTTAGACGAAATGGACGAGACGAATCTTTTAAGCCTAATTAGACCATGATTGGACACTAATTACCAAATAACAACGAAATTTGTTACAATGTCATTTTGCAAAAAGTTTTGCAACTAAACAGGCCCTTAGTTCAGGGTCCGTAAAGTTTCCGGAATACTGTAGCGCATGTGTACTATAGCAATTAGTGTTCAATCATAGACTAATTAGGTTTAAAAGATTTGTCTCGTAAAATACATACAAACTATGTAATTAGTTATTTTTTTTATCTATATTTAATATTCCATATATATCTCCGAATATTCGATGGGCTGAGGTGTAAAGTTCTTTGGTGGGAACTAAACACCTCCTGAGATGTGGATTTTGATCAAGAAAACGTGGTTAGCTGGATGTTGCAAGTGCAGTGCTTTAATAAATGTTAGTATGTTGCAACAGTATAGCAGGAGAATTTTCTACCTCACCATCAGCTCAATTATTAAGGCCCCGTTTGGTTTGGGTGTTAAAGTTTAACAAATACTGTAGCACTTTCGTCTTATTTGACAAAAAGTTTCTAATCTTGGACTAATTAGGCTTAATAGATTCGTCTCGTAAATTACTCCTAATCTGTGCCGACATGCATACAATTAGTCTACATTTAGTACTCCATGCATTTAAGGGAACATTGATGTGATGGGAGTTAAACTTTAACACACCCAAAACAAACGGGGCCTAACAACTCCCAACTGCCACA
Source organism: Saccharum hybrid cultivar R570 (assembly GCA_038087645.1). NCBI lineage: Eukaryota > Viridiplantae > Streptophyta > Magnoliopsida > Poales > Poaceae > Saccharum > Saccharum hybrid cultivar. Next base: position 3,019,444 of record JAQSUU010000809.1, on the reverse strand, counting down.
GGTCTCCGAATATTCGATGGGCTGAGGTGTAAAGTTCTTTGGTGGTCGTGAGATGTGGATTTTGATCAAGAAAACGTGGTTAGCTGGATGTTGCAAGTGCAGTGCTTTAATAAATGTTAGTATGTTGCAACAGTATAGCAGGAGAATTTTCTACCTCACCATCAGCTCAATGATTAAGGCCCGTTTGGTTTGGGTGTTAAAGTTTAACAAACACTGTAGCACTTTCGTTTTATTTGACGAAAAGTTTCTAATCTTGGACTAATTAGGCTTAATAGATTCGTCTCGTAAATTACTTCTAATCTGTACCGACATGCATACAATTAGTCTACATTTAGTACTCCATGTATTTGAGGGAACATTGATGTAATGAGAGTTAAACTTTAACACACCCAAATCAAACGGGCCTAACAACTCCCAACTGCCACAGGTCTCACTCATGGCTGTCCAGCTTTTACAGTTCTGGAAAAGGTGATGTTATCTTGCAGTTAATCACAAGTAGCACTAGTAGCTAACAAGAAGCAATATTTTTATTATTATTGTTAATCAAAAAGGTTTCTTGCTGCTTGATCGACACTCGAGTTTTGTGAAAGTCTTCGTCAATCGTCATGTCAGAATATAATGGCAGATCAACCAGCATTCAGAGTTTGTGAAACTAGTGCTACGGAACGGAGGGCACGTTCCCACGCGGCATTCAGCCGTCGTTTAGTTGAAGGTCTAAAGTTTTGGAACGGCATATGGGATGTTTTAGGATACGTAAGAAGAATTGTTCGGATACTAATAAAAAAATTAATTATAGAACTCGTCTATAAACTGTGAGATGAATTTATTAAGACTAATTAATCTATTATTAGTATATGTTTACTGTAGCACGATATTGTCTAAACATGGCCTAATTAGGCTCAAAAAATTCGTCTCGCAAAATACACGCAATTTATGTACTTAGTTATTTTTAGTTCATATTTAATACTCTACGTATGTGTCCAGTATCTAACATGGTGTAAAGTTTTGGAGGTATACGAGGCCTCAGATTTTTTATTTTCTGCTGCGCTTTCACACGCTGTTGATTGATTGATTGAAAGAAAGTGTTTTGAGTCTCGCCCAGCTACAGCTACAGCCTACTGGCCTACTGTTACCTTTTGTTCCTCCAGCTTCCTTCCCTCTCCTCACGCGCAGGTAGACACCCCACCCATGGAGTCATGGCCAAGGAAGGCTCCACGTCCTTTGTCCGTGTCCACGCCAAGGACAAAAGTCACATCCCCCAAATCTCTCTCAGGCCTCACTGTTCCCACGTCCATATAAAAAACACAGCAGCTCAGGGCCTGATTGATGCCAAAAAGGCCCAAAATTTTTTGCACGGTACCCGTCACATCGAATCTTTGGACACATGTATGGAGCATTAAATATAAGTAAAAAAATAACTAATTGCATAGTTTGTCTGTAAATGTCGAGATGAATCTTTTGAGCCTAGTTAGTTCATAATTGGACAAATTTTACCAAATAACAACGAAAAGTACTACAGGAACTTTTCCCCAAAAATTTTTAGATCTAAACACGCCCTAAGGAAGGAAGCTTCCCATCTCCCTCCCTCCCACCGCCTGCCTGCTATCTGAACTCTGAAGATCACTCAGGCTGTGGCTGTGTTTAGATCTATTGAAAAGTGCACTATGTAAAAAAAAGATTTTCCGTCACATTAAACTTGCGATACATGCATAGAGTATCAAATGTGGATAAAATCAAAAACTAATTGTACAGTTTGGTTGTACTTTGCGAGACGAACGTTTTGAGCCTAATTAGTCAACAGTTGGACAATTATTACCAAATACAAACGAAATGCTACAGTGTCGCTATAGTGAATTTTGACACTCCAAATTTAGGAACTAAACACAGCCTGTGTTTAATTCCATGTACTGTAGCACGTTTTGACTTTATTTGGTAAATAGTGTCCAACAGTTGACTAACTAGGTTAAAACGTTCGTCTCGTAAAGTACAACCACGCTGTACAATTAGTTTTTGATTTCATCTACATTTAGTACATGTATAGTAAGTTTGATGTGACGGAGAATATATTTTTTTTTTTGTATAGTGCATTTTTAGAGTAACTAAACACAGGCCTGAACCCTGTCTGCCACAGTTCACAAAAAAAAGGTTCCATTTCATCGCCCAATGCCTTGCTTCGGTTGAAAGCCGCGCGCGATATCCGCTGTTGCTTTTGTGGAGTTCTTGAGGGGACAGACCGTAGGCAGAAGAGTTCTTGAGTGGGGCGGTGGTGGTTTTGGCGAGGAGGAGGACGCGAAAAAGGCAAGCGATGCCTTTCAGCAGCATGATCCAGGAGATGAAGGGCGAGATCGGCGCCATCTCGTCGCGCGGCCTGCTGCGGTTCTGGTCGTCCGGGGCCGCCGGGCGAGCGCCGGCAGCCACCGAGCCGGACGAGGCGCTGCGGGAGAGCTGCTGGGCGCAGGTGCCCCCCGAGCTCCTGCGGATGGTGCTGGCCAAGGTCGAGGACGAGGAGGCGCGCTGGCCCGGCCGCAGCGCCGTCGTGGCGTCCGCCGGCGTCTGCCGCTGCTGGAGGGCCGTCATCAAGGAGATGGTGCGCGTGCCGGAGGAGTCCGGGAAATTCACCTTCCCCATCTCTCTCAAGCAGGTTAATTTGGTCCCCCTTCCCCCACGAACTCTGAATCTCTATTATGTGTTCGTTATTGGTCTGGTGCTTTGGAAAAAGTTGTTTGTGTCACCGGATTTTTTTCACCTTGAGTAGTCATTGGCAGTGATGGTGTTTGCCATACTGCATTCATCATTTGCTAGGGTCAAAGCCTCCATTTCCAGGTTGCGTGTCTGACCCTTGGTCGTCACTGGAAGATATCAGGCAGAATTCCGTTGTTGGTGTACTACCTACCTAGTCATATTTGTTTAATTTTCTTTCAGTTCTTGAGTACAAGAGTTCTGGGAGAGTTCTGCTGCTCTTCATGTTTTTATCGATAGGTTGTAAGAAGTTCTTCAGAATTCTTTTGGTTCTGATTCTGGTTGGAACCAGGTTCCCCAGGCTTCGGCAGAGGTCTGGATCGAATTTGGACTTTTGACAATAGTTAAAAGGCCGGGGTGTTTTGCCCTGGAACTCTAAAAAAAGAAAGTTCTTGAGTACGAAGGTTTGGTAAGTCGAGATACTATTCTCTACTCAGAGGAGATAAGATTAGTAGACAATTCTTTATGACTTCTTTCGTTAAGTCAGTTTGCTTAGAATCAAGTATGCAAGGTAAAATGTTACTTTAGGAGCTAGTAAGACTTGTTTTTACAGTTGGCTCTGTCGAAACGGTGGACAGATTCTTATTGTCGTTTTAGTAAGAAGAGGGTTAACGCTTGATTTGAGGTTTCTTTGACTCTGAAATTTTGTTCGTCGATTTATTTTGGTTTTATTAACTTGCAATTTCAAATCTGTAACCTGCAGCCTGGTCCGAGGGATGCCCCAATTAGATGTTTCATTAGGAGAAACCGGGCGACTCAGTCATATTCTCTGTGCATTGGAGTCACTGATGGTATGCTTTTTTCACCCCCTATATGTATGACTCTTGAACAAATACAGTGTGGTCGTGTGGATGTCATCATTGTTGATGGACACTGTTTTTTCTTTTGCTTTGCAGCGTTAGCTGATGATGGGAAATTTCTACTTGCTGCACGCAGAAGTCGTAGGCCCGCAGGCACTGAATACCTGATCTCGCTTGATGCAAAGAATACATCAAAAGGTACCTGCATTGGCAAGCTAAGGTGAGCATTCAAGAAACAGTGTCTGGAATTCGAAACTTGCTCTGTTTTTTCAATGCCGTGCATTGGATCAAAGGTATTGCTATGACAGAGGCATCGGTTTAACATATTCTTCTCTGTTAATCAGATCAAACTTCTTGGGAACAAAATTTATTGTCTATGATGCCCATCCACCTTGTGCTGGAGCTGTGGTTTCAAAGGGTCCGTCTGCACACATGATCGGTTCAGCCCAAGTTTCTCCTGGGGTGCCTGCTGGAAATTATCCAATTTCGCACATTTCTTACGAAGCAACTCTTGGTTCTAGGTATGGCAAACCATGTGGTAGACATTTATTCTTCCAATGTTAGGTTCATATTTCTTTCCAAGAAAACGTTCTGCTATGAATGGACCATCATGTGAATACATTTTTTTTTATGAGAATTACAAATACTGCAACATCATTTTGATTTTTTATGAGAATTACAAATACTGCTCAGACCATCATGAGAGTTGTAAAGTTTGTCCAATGTTTTGCAGGTTGCCAAGAAAGATGAACTGTGTCATGGATTCCATCCCTGTATCAGCGATTAAAGAAGGAGGGACTGCTCCCATGCAGACTGAATTTCGATCTATTAACTCCAACTCTTTTGCATCAGTTCCATTCTTCAGGAAATCAGGTCGTCTGGATAGTTCAGGTGTTCAGCTAGCCACTCAGAATGAAGCTAAGATGGTGCTGAAGAACAAGCCCCCAGATGGCATGAACCGCTGCAGTGCTGGAGCCTGAATTTCCATGGGCGGGTCACGGTTGCATCTGTTAAGAACTTCCAGTTGGTGGCTTCAGGCGAGAGTGATCCGAATAACCAGGATGACGACGACGTGATACTCCAGTTTGGCAAGATCGGGAAGGACTTGTTCACCATGGACTACCGTTATCCGATATCTGCGTTTCAGGCATTTGCCATCTGTGTGAGCAGCTTCGATACCAAAATTACTCGCGAATGAGTCAAGGTACGATCTCTCCTTTGCTGATAGTCCTCTATTTTTCTTTCTAAATGGTGTCCATCACCGGCATGACGTTTCTATGGTACTATAGCACTGTTTCTGTGGCACTGCTCAGCACTCTTTATTCAAGTCATTTTGCTTCCTTAATTTGTGCTACAAATCCTGTACGTCTGTTTCTGTGGCACTGCTCAGTAACTCTTTATTCAACCTGCACCATTTTATTTACTTTCTTGTCTCATTTCCCAGCAGGTGCGGGGCAGGTGAACCAGCAAGATACAGCAAGAATAGCCTAATCTAGACTTAACTGAGCTTTAAGCCGGAGGGTTTGGTGATCAAGTAGAGCTGAATACTTCTTCTGTTCAGTACTATCGTGATGTAAATAGCAATCTAGCTGGAGTGGTTTGCATTGAGGGTTGGCTAGTGTGAACATCAGATCGGAGTATTGCGCTTTGGATTCAGCGAACCTTATATTGAAAAGGAAAATTGGTTCTATAGCATTGAAAGAACTGCATTTTCAGAAAATACCTTTGAAACATCTCAGACATGTCAAATACCATTGAAAGAATAACTAGCATTCTGTCACGATTTGGAGCTAACACCGTGAATCCACCGTCCTCACCTTCTCCTTAACATGTGCTGATCTCCCCTTCTCCTTCCTATCAGCTGAGAATCAGTGGACAAGCCCCTCCCCTTCTGCCTGAGCTTCGGCTTAGACAAAGTCCATGCGCACGAGCAGACGAGTCACGGGTGACGAGCAGCTCGCACGACCAAGGCAAGGCCGGCACCGCGCGGAAGGGTGATAAGCAGCTCATGCGACAGGACTCCGGCTCCACCTCGTCGACAGCTCCAGCTCGTGCGAGGGCGCCGGCGGGCAGCTCGCGTGAGGTAGCAAGTGCGGCGGTCGCGGTTGTGATTGCGGGTGCGCGGGCGCAGAAAACGTCAAGGCGGCCGCGAATATAATCCTCGGCCGAGCGCCGGTGCGCATGGAATCACCGACAAGGCGACAACATGAGCGCCAAGGCGAACGGGCACACAGCGTGGCGAGGTCGGGCATCAATGGTGTAGGCGGCGCGCGGTGATGTCGGGCCGCGGCTGCACACCCTGGCACATCGGATGCCGTGGCGCAGGAGAGGAGACGATCCCATGCGAGGTTCGTCGTGCCGGTTGCATTGGCTGGAGGAGGCGGCCGCGAGGAAGAGCTCCACCGGCGGGCCCCACTCGCAACAGGGCCACGGGCCCTACCGAAAGCTGCTGCAGCAGCGCCGCCGCATCGGGCCCCATCCGTGCTCGATACAAGATAGTTAGACTAGCCGCAGTGGGCAGTCTAAAACGATACTCTAAAGCTTTAGAGTATGAATATAGAGTAAAAACTGCTGCACTGGGTACTCTAAAACGATACTCTATCCTTTCTCTCACTCTATATTTAGAGTAATACTATACTTACTCTATACTCAATAGTGGTGGCCCCACTGGCTAAACAAAGGAAAAAAATACTATAACTCACAAACCAAAAATCCAAATTAAATTTCGATTGCACCATTAAATTCGTCTCAATAAATCCTTCAAAACTAGATCACGCATGGATATATTTAGATAAAGTGACAAGTGGGTCCCACAGTGAATAGAGTGGATAGATGATGATATAGAGGATGGATGGGTGCGGGAGAATTGAGTATAGAGGAGAGAATCTTGCTGACTAGGACGTATAGAGGATGAATATAGAGGTCCATGAGTGCGGGTAGTCTTAGGGACGCCATTGGTTGGCTGCTGAGGCCGTCCAAAGGCCCATTCGGCATCGCGTCGTGCACTCTAGCCCGTGTTCACTTTCCATGCAAACCCAAAATATTTCCTCTTCCATCCATCACATCAAATATTTGGACGCATATATAGAGTATTAAATATAGATAAAAAAATAACTAATTGCTAAGTTTGTCTGGTTTTTACAAGACAAATCTTTTGAGCCTAGCTACTTCATGGTTGGATAATATTTGTCAAATAAAAATGAAAGATGCTACAATAATTTTTCATCCACTTCTCACCGAACGAACACACCCTAAGTCCGGTTTGGTTTCCTGTCCATCATCATTTGCTTGCTTCCTTTCGTTCCTTTCCCCTCCTCCATCCTGCACACCTAGGTCATCTCGATTTGGTCTTCCCTCACGAGTCAAGATGGCTCGATTCATGCATAGTACAGAGGCACATGTGTCAGATACCTAAAACTCTAATGCATACATGCAATAAAACGCGATCTTGTCTGGTATCAGACCAATAGCAGAGACAACTAAACACGACCATCTGTACAAGCTGGCTCAAGGTTTGCTTAACAACCAATCACGCTCTTATTGGTTCGGATTCGTGTTTGCTTTCCATCCACGTCGGCGTCATTCAGCAGCAGCAGGCCCATAGCACGGGCATGTCCAGTGACTCAGGGCGGTTTGGTGCAAAATAAAAAAAAAAGTGTTATAATCGGCATGTACTAAATAGGCAAATAAAATAATTATCTACTTTTCTAATGCAAATTGCAAGGTAGAAGTGTATGTATTATTTTGTTCGGAAATAAATCCAAGAGCTGAGTAAGGTTAGACCAAAATAAGCACAAAATATAGCTGTTGACCCCGGAGGGAGTCCGGATCACATACCGGTAGGGCCTTGCATTCTCAAGAGGTTGCACACAACCTATAACACAGCAGGAACGCAGCGTGATCGGCGATACCAATCTAGAGACCGGTTAGACCGATGTTGAGCCCGTTCTTGGCCGAATAGACTCCCGAGCTTCTCACGGGAAGACATGTCGGGAAGGAGCACGTGGGGGGTGTCATAGGACCAGCAAGGCTGCCTAGAACTCCGCCGAATCTCGCCGAGAGACGTGACAAACAGCAGGAGGGGTTGGAAAAGGGGTAAAAGGGTTGGTAAATTGATTTTTGATTGATTGGATAGATGCAAACTCAATCGGCCGTGATCCACTCATATATATAGATGGGGTGGTCTTATCCCAGTAGAAAACAAGTCCAGAACACCATCTCTAAGTTTTCCACGTCGAAAACATGCCAAAAACCAATTTGGAAACATATCAGATTCGAAGTATACTAGGGGAGTCGGCTTAGCTGACTTGGGAGTCATCTAAGCCGACTTTTGCGGGTCTGGGCGAGAGCCTCAACCGGCTGAAAGGGGGAGTTGGCTTAGCCGACTAGGGGTGTGCTAGGTCGGCTAAGCCAAATGGATGAGTCGGCTTAGCCGACTGGCCTGGCTCACCACGGCTCGCCACGGCTCGCCGTCTTCTCCGCGTGTTTTCCTCGCTGTTTTGTTGCGCCATTTGTTCTCCAATATGTTTCGACGCCCACAACTTGATTAGCGATGCCCATGGTCCACTTCAGGACACTTTTGAGTGTCAACAATAGCTAATCACATCAATTTAAATGAGTACTTAGAAGTTAAAAAACTATACCATATTACTACAATTCCTCTTCAGCATGCCTAAATATCAAATCCTTGAGGACTAACAACGAGATAAGGAATTAGGATGAGAGATAGTGCTCACTGCTACTCTGCGCTAGAAAAGGCCATCATTACTTAATTGATACGCTTTTCTCATGCTTCTAAATATATCTAGCTCAACAAAAAAATGGATGGTTCAGTGGGGGGGGGCGCTACAGCCCACTATGCCCCCCTACATAGCTCCGCCAGTGCCAGTGGGCATGCCCTTGCCAGTAACATACATAGCCATCCCATGGCTCGTTGTTTTTGAGTGAAGCGACTACGTGGGTCGAAGGCCAACTGAAAGCTCTAGTTTAGTTTTGGTGAATTGATGAAACCCTTAGTGCTAACCTAGGTTATCAAAGTGATCATGAGATAGGTAGCACTATTCCAAGTGATGGAGCAATTAGATCATGATGATGATGTGGTGATCATGGTGATCAAGTGCTCGTCTTGGAAAAGAAGAAAGAGAAAAACAAAAGCTCAAGGTAAAGGTGAAATCTTGATAGGAGCTTTTTGGTTTGGTGATCGAGACACTTAACGAGTGTGATTGCATTTAGGATCGATAGTCGTGCTATTAAGAGGGGTGAAACTCGTATCGAAATGCGGTTATCAAAGTGCCACTAGATGTTCTAACTCATTGCATATGCATTTAGATTCTAGTGAGTGCTAACACCCTTGGAAATGTTTGTGAAAATATGCTAACACACATGCACAAGGTGAAACACTTGGTGGTTGACATATTTGAGCAAGGGTGGAGAAGTTGGTGAAGTCGAGGAGGTCACTGGTAGTGAACGGACGTTGCAGCGGACTCTGCACCGGTGCGTCCGGTCAATATTGCAGTGGTGGCGTCACTCTCGGCCAGCGATCGACGCTGGGAAGAAAAGGTGATCGGACGCACAGCCTCTGGTTCCGGTTGAAGCTGATGAACGCTGATGTTAGTCTCTGTGCGAGCGAGAATTAGATCTAACGCAGTGGTGCGTCCGGTTGAGGAGAACTTGATGTGTCCGGTCACGTTTTAGCTGCTCGGGAACCTTACTGGAAGTGATGGGATGCGCTAGGGTGGAGCGTCCGGTCGTCGGTGCAGCGAGTCAGGTCAGCGGCTCGGCAGTGTTGGCGTTCACGTGATCGAACTCCACGTGGCCGCGTTCGGTCATGGCGTGGTGCGTCCGGTCGTACTTTAACCGTGCGAGTGTTGGCAAGTAGCCGTTAGGATCGCTCGGCCGAGGTTTAACTGAAGTGACATGTGGCGAGGATCCGAGGACCGAACGCAGGCGTGGGTGCATCTGGTTGCCTCGACCTATGCATCCGGTCATTGCGCAGTGGGCGGCTCTGTGAGCCCAACGGTTCTATTCGTGGGGGCTCTTTATTTAAGCCCCTTGGCCAGCTCAAGCTCACTCTCTTGGCCATTTGCATTGACATAGCAACCTTGTGAGCTTAGCCAAAGCCCTCTCACTCATCTTCATTATTAATTCATCATCTTTGTGAGATTAGGAGAGAATCCAAGTGCATTGCTTGAGTGATTGCATCTAGAGGCCTTGGTGTTCGTGTTTCGCTGTGGGTTTCGCTTGTTACTCTTGGTGGTTGCCGCCACCTAGACGGCTTGGTGCAGCGAGGATCGTCGAGCGGAGAAAGATCATGAAAAGCATCTCTAGTGGATTGCGCGTGGCTTGTGGATCTCTATCTTGTGTTGGTTGTGCGGCACCCGGTTATGGGTTAGGCATGTGAGGCCTATTAGCGCGTAAACCTCCAAGTGGGTGCATCGCCACAATAAGGACTAGTTTGCCGGCAAGCAAGTGAACCTCGGTAAAAAATCATTGTGTCATCATTTGATTCCGAGGTGATTGGTCTTCATTGGCTCCATTGGTAATTGGCTCATTCCTCTACACGGCGGTATAACCTTCCATCCGTCTCGTGTATTTACTTTTCTAGTGTAGTTTGGCCCTTTAGTGTAGCTAGTTTTGAGGGCAAGTAAGGGTCGTGTCTAGTGGTTAGTGAGACTCTTTAGTTAGCCTTTGAGAGCTCACTAACTTAGTGTAGTGACATAGCTTTTGTGTCCTTAGAGACAATAGCAACTAAATTGTGGTAGGTGGCTTGCATTTTTAGTAGGCTAACGCAACATTCATTTCACCGCATATTAGTCTAACCGGTTTGTTTAGTGTTGTTGTAGAAATTTTTATAGGCTATTCACCCTCCCTCTAGCCATTAGGACCTTTCAAGTGGTATCGGAACCGTGGTCACCATGATTTGAGGCTTAACAACCTACGATGTGAAAATGGCTCAAATCAACAACACCAAGAAGCCACCCTAATTTGATGGAACCAATTATCCTTATTGGAAGGCTAAGACGACAATGTATATCAAGTCAATCAATAAAAAGGTTTGAAAGGTGGTGGAGACCAAAATTGAGATAGAGGATCCGGAGAATCCCACTGCGGCCGAAAAAGTGCTTCTCCAAAATAATGACATTGCTCTTAGTGCAATTCATGATGCTATTGATGAGAGGACACTTTAGCAAATCGAGGACATTTGAACAAATCAAGAACATTGAGATGGCTCATGAGGCATGAAAGAAGTTGGAGGAATCATTTGAGGGCACCAAGGCAATAAATGGTGCAAAGGCATACATTCTCAAGGAAAAGTTTGCTAGCTTCAAGATGAAGAAAGATGAGAGTGTGCCGGATATGTTTCATCAGATGGAGGTGATTGTCAATTATCTCAAAGCACTTGCTGAGAAAGTAGAGGATATAGACTTCTCTTATAAGTTCTTGAGATGCTTACCCGCAAGATTTGGCATGTTGGTCACCTTACTAGTGAGGACTGGTTTGGATACAATGACATCAAACCAAATCTTGGGAGATATCATGACTGATGATGCCTATAGAGATGATGATGAGAAGGAAGAAAAGAACAAGGAGAAGAAAAATGAGAAGAAGGATGAGAAGAAGAAGAGTGTGGCATTCAAAGCCACATCATCATCAAAGGGCAAGGTCAAGCAAGACACATCAAGTGAAGATGATGATTTAAGCTTTGATGATATGAATGATGAGAAGATGGCTCTCTTTTCAAGAGATTTGGCAAGTTCATGGTGAAGAAGGGCTACCATGCTAGAAGAAAGAAGTTGTAACAACCTAGAAATTTCCACAAACCAAAAATCACAACTACAAATTTTTTTCTAAAAGTAACCAATGTTTGGTGAGGTGTCATGTAGGAAAAACTACCCTAGTTGCACAAATAGCACCTAACTTAGTTAATTACAATCTTGCATTTAATTAAATATGCTTGAGTTGGTTTTTATGTTCTTCGTATTGTTAATTAAAAGCAACCACCTTTATTTAATTAATTGCTTAATTAAATAAATGTACAAATACAATCTTGTTAACTAGTTGTAAATCCTGAGATACATCATGTGGGCCCCATTGTGTTAACCAAGTGGAGGCAATATATTTATGTGCATACAAAACCCTTGGCTTGGAGGCTTAAACCCTAAATGACCTCTAGTGGACCCCATTAAGGCATACAATTAAGCTAGAATAGTGAAGAACTAGCTTAGAAGAGCTCATTCAATTAAGCTAAAATGGAGGAACCCCTTCTGGCCCTAGAGCTCAAGCTGGCCTGGCTCCACAGCCCGCGAGCAGTCTCCAGCCCAGCAGGCCACGCACCAACACCCGCGGGCCAACCCAACTCCCCAACCGGCCCAGCCTTTCAGCTGCACCACTCCCACCACGATGGGCCGCGGAGTCGACATGGCCCAGCAATGCTGAGACGGCCCAGCAGGGAGCCCGCTCTTCGTTCGCGTCATGACAGAAAGCCGCTCGCCCTCCCTTCGGACGCCGATGAACGGGACCCATCTGTCATCGTTCTCCTCTTGCCCCTTTTTCCCTTTCGCGCCCGCAACAAAGCAGAGGAGGGGGAATCTCCGTCGTCAGCCGTCCAATCCAAGACGATTAGCCGTGGACGCTGGGATGCGCGCCACGTCCGTAGTACCCGCGCCCACGCCCAAAGCCGCGTGCCTTGCCTTGGCCATCAAGCAGTGCGCGTGACGCCGCCATGGCCCGCAGGAGCCCTGCCACCACTGTACCCTCACAACCACCTCTGATTCTAAATTGGAGACGCCAATCCGTGCGCCACCTCATGGCCGCTCCAAAACCCTACCCCAATCCCTCTCAATCGCCTCCACGTGTCCCCGCTATCCCCTCCACCGTTCGCTAGCCATAGCCGAGCTCGGCTATAAAAGCAGAGCCTCTTCGTTGCCCTAGCCCTCCATCCTCCTAGCCGTCGCACTGGTGGCACCGTTGCCGCCCTACACCGTAAGAAGGAGGGGAGAAGAAGGGAAGAAGGAAGGAGGGGCAAGAAGGGACCGAGGAGCCCGAAGCCGATGCCATCATCCGAGCTCACTGGAGAAGGAGAAGACGCCGGACTTCCTCCTCTCTGCCAACGTACTGCACGGCACAGCTACCGCTCGACACCGCACCAGCTCGCCCTGCAATGCCATCCTTCGCCATCGCCACCTGCGGTGAGCCCCAGCACCTCGTCGCTCTCACCACCGTTCCGCACGCCAGCGTCACCGCGGCAGTTCCCGCACCGAGAACGGCCAAGGCCGGTGCCTGAGCCTCGCTTCTACTTGCACGCATGCACACGCACACGCACGAGCACGATCGTGGCCCCGACGAGCCGTACCGACCCAAGAACGTCGAACCCACGACCCCACTCTGGACGTGCCTGCCATGGCCAGAGCACGGCCATGGCAAGGCCATTCCTGCCGACCTTGGCCAGTAGAGCTGTGAGAAAGAGGGTGGAACACCCTGCCTAGTCGAAAGACGAGGAACACAGTAGAAGAAGGGGAGAGAGGAGCACGGGAGCAGCTATATGTCTCCGCCTCGTCGGAGCCGACGCACACCCATGCCACCGCCGTAGAAAGGTTCCCTAGAAACCCTAGCTCGCCACCTAGACCCCGCGGAGGAGTTCCTGGTGATCTTGCAGAGCCGTGGAGGTCGTGGGCGCCATCGTCGAGCCACCGGAGCGCGGGACGCGCCGCTCGCCGCCGGCGAGAGCACCACCGCGCGGAGAAGCTGTGGGGAGAAGCGGGCGATGAACGTCTGATGCACTTGGTGCACATGGACCGTGAGAGAAGAAAGGAGGGTGGACTCGGTCCACCGTGAACCGCGTGGTCTTCCATGCACCGCACTCACACGTCCACCGTAAGTCGCGCCCACAGGAGCTGAGCCCGGTTTGAAATCCACTTGACGGCGTGGCTTCACAGGAAGCTGCCACGTGTCGGTCCCGGCCCGGCCCAGACCAACCCAACCCGACCCATATCCGGCCCTGGCCCGACCCGCCAAAGCCCGGTCTCGGCCCGGCCAACGTTGACCGATCAACGGGACCCACCTGTCAGTGACTCATTTCGTCCCAGCCAATCAGCAACTGCCACGTGTCACTTCCTGGGATTTTCAATCCTTTTTCCTTTTTCCAATAATTGATTTAACCTTTGAAAATTCATAATTAATTCATTTTAACTCAGAAAAATACCAAACCAGAGTCCAAATTTTTCTAAAAATGATATCCACGTCATAGGCTTATGATTGAGTGCATTTGGCTCTTTTGAATTTCAGTTGCTTCTTTGTGCACCTCTATAGGAGTCGCTCACGCGACTATATGTTACGTTTAATAGAGCCAGAGGACCTGCCGACTGAGGAGTACGACCCCGACTACAACGAGCACTTGGGTGACAACTTGCTAGGTGCCACACCCCACCCAATCTCATAGATCCTATTACGCATGCTACAACTAGAACTATTAGTGCTTTATCTTTTATGCAATAATATGGTGTTAGGTTGCATGGTAGTTTTAGTTTGAGCCTTATACCTTGTTGCAACCCTACTCCTACACACCCGCTGATAGAATAGATGCTCGCTTGTTATATACTTACTGCTTTACTCTTACTCGCATTATATCGGTGATGTGATGCTGGTGAGAGAGAGACGTATGTGCGAAAGGCATGAGGTGCCGTAAACTTGGTAAAAATGGATAATGACCATGGGGAGATCTTGGCGTGTGTCTTGGGTGTGTGGTAAAGGTTGAGTCAATTGGACAGGATCCTACGACGAGTCTTTGGGGCAAGTCTTGCTAGAGGGGTGCGACCTGGGCATCCCTTACGAGAGTTACTTGTGGCGGGTATATGTGAGAGGTGGACCGGGGTGTTTGTTATCCCTGGTGGAGGTGCTGTCGTGGCATAGGGAGTTGGTGATTCCCTTTGAGAAGATATCCTATCCGATCCCCCTAAGGACTGGCATGTCTTCAGAACCGGAACCATGGGACCTTCGTGCACACCACTCGCCCCCGATGGGCGGGGGACGATTACCCGACTGACTGGGGCGGTACCACTACTACTAGGTTGGAAGGTGATAGTGCAGGGAGGTACGGGCATGGGGACCCACACCCTCCTAAGACAGCATAGTGACTTTGGGGGGGGGCCGGTACTACGTCTCACAGTCTCAGTGTTTCGGTGGACTCTGAGGTGACCCAGGGCTGAGTGGTAGAGTGGTACCATACCGGTTGGGAGGCAGTCGGAATCGGCCTAGACGAGCCGGATCGTCAAGGATGGCGATCTTGTGGATTACCAGGTGTACACGCTCTGCAGAGTTGATCGATCTATACGTATAGCCGCGTCCGCGGATATGGATATTCCCGTGACCTACGCTTCACTTGATTAGAGAGAGGAGTCATTTCTACCTTTCCCCGGGTTTCATGTTGGTTTCTGGCTTTGGCCATTGAGGCGAGATCTGAGCGGGAGTCGATCTCGTCGCCTGGAGAGTGAGATGAGATGTGATGTGTGTGATGGGATGGGGAAAACGTGGGAATGAGATGGGTTAAAACTTGATAAAACTAATTTTACTAAAATATTGACTACTTGCATAGGAAACCCACAGCCTAAATAGGTCTCTTTCTATTTCCAATGCATTCCACTTTCCACAAAGCAATGCAAGCATAGGGTGGGCAATGCGTGGCCAATACCCAGTGTACTGATAGATTTTTGGCAGGCTCTGAGCCCGAGTATGACTACGACGGCGACGACTGGGAGGAGTAGAGGGTTCGTTCTGCGCTCAAGTTGGTTTGAGGAGATCGCTTTCCGCTGTTGTCTTCGTTAGATGCTGTTTAGAATGATGTATGTGAAGGTGTTCCGCCCTGCGTGGCGAAGAGAATAATTTATGTAAAACTCTCTATTGTACTCTGATAATCGTGTATGACTTTGTGTATCACTGAGATTTGGGTAAATTGATGGATTGTTTCGTCATTTTACACTTCGTTTCTGTGGATTTCCCTTCATGGAAATCAAGGACGTTTCAGAAGTCTTTATCCAAGAACAAGGAAGAGTCAAGGAGGTGCTTTAAGTATGGAAGCAAGGATCATCTTGTTGCTCAATACCCATACAATGGCGACAATGATGATGATGACAAAAAGAGCAAGAAGAAGGATAAGAAGAAAAAGAAAGAGAAGAAGGACAAGATGACCATCAAGAAGAAGAAGAAGGGTAGTTCATATGTGGTCACTTGGGACAGTGATGCTTCCTCAAGTGATGATGATGATAGTGATGATGACAAGACCACCAAGAAGAAGGCTCTTGCAAGCATTGCTATCAATGAGAAGCTTTCTCTCTTCAACACTCCATCATGCTTCATGGCTAAGGCCACTAAGGTACAAACTTCTGATGATGGATGTGATGAGGAACATGATAATGAAAGTGAAACTAAAAGTGACAATGATGATGACCCACTAAAGATGAACTAATTGACATGTTAGAAGATGCTAAAGAATATTTTGACATTAAGAGAAGGGAATGTAAAGACTTATGCAAGGAACTAAAAGCCCTTAAGCAAGCATTTGATGAGCTCAATGCATCTCTTGAGAGGCTAGAGAAAGCCTATGACAGGCTTGGCAAGGCTCACAAGAAGCTTGAAAAGGCTCATTCCTCTCTACTTAACGAGCAAAGTGAGAAGGAGCATGTTGTAACATGTGACAAAGGCTTAACATGTGATATAATTGATGAATCATTCTATGAGCCTATCATTATTGCTCCCACTAACTCTTCTTGTAGCACTTTCACTTCTACCACATCTAGTAGTGATGGTTTCACTTGTGATGTCTCACTAATGGTTGAGAATGAGACACTTAAGGAGGTAAAAGTGTGTTGACGGTAGATAAGTATCATTTTTAACCGTCAACATAGCATGAGAAATGATCTAAATATAAATACTATCTAGATATAGGGGTTACACTGATAGAATTCCACGAGTTTTGGTGAATATCTATTTCTGCAGGGGGTTATCAGGAAATAAGTAAAGGAGACCCACATATTAGATTTACATAGAGACAAAGGGGCTACACATAACTTTTCTGGAATGTGGAAGGTACGAGAAGACTCTAGAAACAAACGGGAGACGAAACGGGCCCGGAACAGGGGTGCCCGCCCCTAGGCCTGGGCGCCCGCCCCAGTGGCGTGGCCAATCAGGAGCCACCTCGTGGATTATGCCTCTACCGCCTTTGAAGATCAATAATAATCGTTCATCAAGGTCGGTTTGATCCAAGGGCTGTGGTGCTTCCTAGAAGGCTATATAAGCAAGGCCCCTGACCCCAGGAGAAACCCTAATTCAATTCAATTCAAGAATTCATTATTCATTCAGAGAAGCCCTAGAGCCACCATCTCAATTAGATCTCTAGTTTAGCATAGCTACATAGGATTAGAACTAGAAGGAGCCAAGCATTACTTGATTTCCGGATCTGTCGGAGAATACTTGGTAATTCTCTCCTACTTTTGTATTTGTTCTTATATTATTCATCTAGTTCATCATTTGTATGAATATGACTTTAGTCTATTCTATCATATTGGATATGACTTTGCTCTATTTGATTATGTTCTCAATTATATTGTTCTTAGTCTACTTTGATTATATGCTTGGCATAGTTAGATTAGAATTATATTCAAGTATAGGATCGTATAGCGCTTGCTCATTGATATCATGGGTGAGTGGTAAACATTGTGTAGGCGTGGTGCCTATACCGTATTTACCTGCGATTGCACCCTATATTCTGGATCGTGTGGTAGATCGCGGGAGTGACAGTCCTGTTGAGTCCTCTATAGTCCACCTCCCGAGTATAGGGCAGGCAGAGCACAACTATTACAGGGAAGTGACGGCTATGTTCCATATCTTCCTTAGTAATATCACTATGCGTAGATATAACCTTTTCTTGCCATGATTACCAAGTATAATTGCACTAATCATTGTATGCTTTGACTTTATAGTTAGAATAACTTAGGATTATCCCGATAGTTCATCCTAATCCATGCTAGTTCTATATATCTAGAGTAGTCTATTGAGATGTTTATCATTATATGGCTATGTGCTTACCAGTTATCCTTTATTATTATTCATATATATTATTTATCTTGTGACACTTACCCTGTAATGAGAAGAGAGATAAAGACATGGTTATGCTCTCCATTAGTATATGCAGTGATGTTCATTACTCATTATCCTTAGTATCCCTTCCCAGTGGTAAAAATATAAATAACGATACCTGGATTACTCCCGGTTAAAATGCTACATCGGTATTATCTGTGCGCTTGCGGATTTCATATTTATTTCAGAGGAGCATTTGCATATTTTAGTACCAGCACCTTTGGTGTCATGCTGGGGATGACAACCTAGCTTAGGCGGCATTAGAGGTGTCAACAAAGTGCTCAATCACACCTTGGCTAAAGCCTATGATGGTGAGGACTGCTTGCTTATGTGTTTGGGTAGCCAAAGGGTATCTCTCTATAAAGAGGGATTGGGCTATATCCCCAAGAAAGGCAAGGCCACCTTTGCTAATCACAAAACTAATTTTATGAGGAACAATGGCCGGTATTGCAAAAGTTGCAAGTAATAAGTTGGTCACATAGAGCCACAATGCATGAACAAGAAATCACAAGCTAATGTATCCTCAATTAAGGATTCTTTCTATGTGCTTACTAAGGGTACAAATGGTGTTCATGCTAAGTTCATTGGTGCACCATGGTGGGTTCAAAGAAGAAAGCTATATGGGTGCCAAAGAGCTTGGTTACTAACCTCCAAGGACCCAAGCAAGTGTGGGTACCTAAAAAGAATTGATCTTCTTTTGTAGGTCAATTATAAAGCCGGAGGAAGGCATTGAGTTCTTGATAGTGGGTGCACTCAACGCATGACCAGTGATGCAAGAATGTTCAACTCAATTAACACCAATGATAGTAATGGCTATGATAGTATCACATTTGGTGACAATGGCAAAGGCAAGGTCAAAGGGCTTGGTAAGATTGCAATATCCAATGACATGAGCATTTTCAATGTGTTGCTAGTAGAGAGTTTGAACTTCAACTTGCTATCCGTAGCTCAATTGTGTGATTTTGGATTCAAATGCATATTTGGAGTAGATGATGTAGAGATCATAAGTGTAGATGGCTCTAACTTGATCGTCAAAGGCTTTAGATATGAGAATCTATACTTGGTTGATTTCAATGCTAGTGATGCTCAATTATCAATATGCTTGTTTACTAAATCTAGTATGGGTTGGTTATGGCATAGAAGGCTTGGTCATGTTAGAATGAAACAATTGAATAGATTGATTAAGCATGACTTGGTTAGAGGCTTGAAAGATGTTATGTTTGAAAAGGATAAGCTTTGTAGCTCTTGTCAAGCCGGCAAACAAGTTGAAAACACCCATCCTAAAAAAAGCATGATGAGCACTAGTAAGACATTTGAGTTATTGCACATGGATTTGTTTGGGCCAACACAATACACTAGCATCGGTGGAAACAAATATGGCTTTGTGATTGTGGATGACTATACAAGATACACTTGGATATTCTTTCTAGTGGACAAAAGTGATGTGTTTGCAACTTTCAAATCATTTGTCAAAGGCATTCACAATGAGTTTGAAACAACCATCAAGAGAGTTAGAAGTGACAATGGTAGTGAATTCAAGAACACAAGAATTGATGAGTTGTGTGATAACTTTGGAATTAGACATCAATTCTCGGCCAAGTACACTCCACAATCAAATGACCTTGTTAAGAGAAAGAATAGAACACTCATTGATATGGCAAGGTCTATGCTTAGTGAGTACAATGTGAGTCAATCTTTTTGGACCGAAGCAATCAACACGGCTTGCTATTGTAGCAACCACCTCTATTGTCACCCATTGAAAGAGAAGACACCGTGTGAGCTCTTGAATGGAAAAAAACCTAATATTGCATATTTTTAGGTCTTTGGTTGCAAATGCTATATCTTGAAGAAAGGCACTAGATTTAGCAAGTTTAAGAAGAAGCGTGATGAAGGATTCTTACTAGGATACTCAACCACAAGCAAAGCATATAGAGTTTAGAATTTGGCAAGTGGTACTCTTGAGGAGGTACATGATGTTGAATTTGATGAAACCAAGAGTTCCTAAGATGAGAATGAGGACTTGGAAGATGTTAGAGGCATTCAACTTTCAAATACCATGAAGAACATAGATGTTGGTGAATTGAGGCCTAGGCAAGTGAATGATGAAGAAGATGATCAAGTGCAAGTGCTCTCTAACTCAAATGTGCTAAATGATACAAATCAAGCAAGTTCAAGTACCTCTCATGACAATGTGCAAGATCAACAAGCGGTTAGTACATCATCTCAACCCAATGATCAAGAAAGTACAAGCAATGTTCCAATACTCCAACCAACCAATATTACGAGAGATCATCCATTGGACACTATAATTGGAGATATTTCTAGAGGTGTAAAAATAAGATCAAGATTGGGTTCATTTTGTGAGCATTTCTCATTTGTGTCATTCATTGAATCAAAGAAGATAGAAGAATCATTGAGAGATGCGGATTGGATTAATACAATGCATGAAGAATAGAACAACTTCATAAAAAATCAAGTATGTGAATTAGTTGAAAGACCAAAAAACCACAATGTGATTAGAACCAAATGGTTCTTTAGAAACAAGCAAGAAAAAGATGTGATAGTAGTAAGAAACAAAGCAAAATTGGTAGCACAAGGTTACACTCAAGTGGAAGGTCTTGACTTTGGAGAAACATATGCCTCGGTTGCTAGATTGGAAGCAATTAGAATCTTGCTAGCCTATGCTTGTGTCCACAACATAAAGCTCTATCAAATGGATATCAAGAGTGCATTTCTCAATGGCTACATAAATGAAGAAGTATATATTGAGCAACCTCTTGGTTTTGAAGATGACAAGAAGCCCAACCATGTGTACAAGTTGAAGAAGGCAATGTATGGCTTGAAGCAAGCACCTAGAGCATGGTATGAGAGGTTGAGGGATTTCCTACTCTCTAAAGGGTTCATGATGGGCAAGGTTGACACCACTGTTTTCACCAAGAAGATCGACAAGGACTTGTTTGTGTTGCAAATCTATGTTGATGACATCATATTTGGATCAACCAATCAAGACTTTTATGAAGAGTTTGGGAAGATGATGGCTAATGAGTTTGAGATGTCCATGATTGGAGAGTTGAGTTACTTTCTTGGTCTTCAAATCAAGCAATTAAAGAATGGTACATTTGTGAGTCAAGGTAAGTACATCAAAGACATGATCAAGAAGTTTGGCATGATTGAAAGCAAGGCCATTAGTACACCAATAGGAACAAATGGCAATTTGGATAGTGATGTAAGTGGCAACATTGTGGATCAAAAGTTGTATCGGTATATGATTGGAAGCCTACTCTATGTGACCGCATCAAGACCAGATATCATGTTTAGTGTGTGCATGTGAGCAAGATTTGAAGCCTCACCAAGAGAAAGTCATTTGAAGGCTACAAAGAGAATATTGAGGTACTTGAAACATACACAAAATGTTGGTTTGAGGTATCCCAAAGGAGCAAAGTTTGAACTTGTTGGATATTCGGACTCCGACTATGCAGGATGCAAGGTTGAAAGGAAGAGCATCTCGGGCACATGTCAATTGTTGGGAAGATCACTTGTTTCATGGTCATCAAAGAAGCAAAATAGTATTGCATTATCAACCACCGAAGTCGAGTACATAGCCGTCGGTAGTTGTTGTGCACAAATTCTTTGGATGAAGGCCACCTTGAATGATTTTAGAATTAAGTTCAAACAAGTGCCATTACTATGTGATAATGAGAGTGCTGTGAAGCTCATCAACAATCCGGTTCAACATGCAAGAACAAAGCACATTGATGTCCGCCACCATTTCACTAGAGATCATCAACAAAAAAGGGACATTTGCATTGAAAGTGTGGGCACCAAAGATCAACTTGCCAATATATTCACCAAGCCATTGGATAAGAAAAGGTTTTGTGTAACACCTCAGGTGTTTGTCACTCATTAAGCAGTGGGTTGAGCTCAAACATGGCAGATTAAGTGGTGATAAAGATGTCAAGGTCAAACCTATGGAAACGAGCCCCAACCTAAACTTGGATGTTGCACCCTTGCTTTACATATAGGCCGTTTTTAATATATATGCTTGGATGGTGTTATTGCAATATCTTCATGTGTCTCACGTCAATACCTATCTATATTGATCATTGAAAAAGTTTTATGAAGTTTGGAATCAAAAAGTCACATGAAATGATAAGTTATATCCTTATTGGAATGACTTTACTAAGTGCTGGAATTGCATTATTAAGTGGATGGAAATATAGGTTATCAACCAAACCTTGCAACCTTGCCCAAATGACTCTAGATGGACTCTACAACAAAAGTCATGAAAGGTTCATGTTGAGCAAATGCCCCGAAAATGCTCCAATGGATCAAAAAGGATAATTTAAGCTTTATCGTGATCCTACTTTGGTCAAAGTATAAAAGTAGTTTCTATATCAGTTTTGAGGTTGGACCTTAAATGAAAGTTGTAGTCTAGGTCATGAAGAACAAACTTTGTTTAAGGCTCAAGAGCTAGTTTGGCCCATAACCTAGTCAAATAGAGCTCACAAGATTCAATGCAGTGCTATTTTGGAGCCCAAGATTTTGGCTAAGTCCTAACTGCTGTTTCAGTTTCGTGTAGCACATTTCGGAGCTGTGTATCTTCCTAACCGGAACCAATCAGTCAAAGATCCTTTAATAAAAGTTGTAGATTGGTTTGAGGACAACGAACTTTATTTTTGGAGCATACCATGATTCATCTTGGAAATAAGTCAAACAGTGGCTCATAGTTGGAACCTGCTGCTGATTTTTGCACTTAGAAAATATTCCAAGTCTTGGAGAAGTTAACCAACGTCATTAGATTGGCATGCCGCGTTCTCGTGTTTTTGTTAAGTAACTTGAGTTGATCCCTTTGTAAAAGTTGGAGAATACATGATGATGAAGAGCATACAAAAAGTTGAGTTCATTTTGACAAAGTTTTGACCATCGAAAGTGAGTTTCCGTGACTGCCATCAAGGTGTTGACACTGTAGTTTTGGCAACTAGTTAACCGCTATTCCGTTGCTCTAATGACCTTGGCCCCCTAATGAAAAACGTAGAGCTTCGTGTGGGCTCCAACTTTGGTTTTGGGCCCATGTCCAAAATCAGCCCGGATCTGGCCCAAACTAGCTCCCACCTTGCCCACGCCGTTGCATGCCACGTGATCGACGAAATGCCCACGTGGTCGCCATGCACCGATCGCGCCCCCACCTCCTTGCCGCGTGCCCTGCTCTCTCCTAGCGCGATTTGGATGCCGAGCGCCAGCCCCAGCGCCCTCACTCACTCACTCTCTGCCTCCTCTCTCGCCCTCTACGTCGCACGCCCGCGCCGGAGCGCGTCGGCAGCCATGGCCGGGCAGAGCTCCCCGCCGTCCCCATGCCTCCACGCTTCCCCTGTACTAACCGAGCGCAGCATCATCTTCCCCAACTCGCACCGCCTCTCCCACGCTTCTTCTCCAGCTCCGAGCATCGCCAGAATGCCGCTACCGCCTGCCGCCATCGCCCTGTGCCGCCGGCGCACGTGGCCAGACCATGACGGGCCTCCACCAGGCTAGCTGCGGCCACCAATGGGTGCGCGCGGGCCCCCTTGTGCTCCCCCACCACTCCATCGACGCCGACGTGACCTTCTCCGGCCGAATCCGCGAGCTCTACTGCCTCCTCTCCTGTAAATCGCGACCGAGGACCTCGCGCAAGAATTCGACAAAATCCAGGGGCCTAACTGCATAGTTTGTGACTCATATGAATAGTGTCACATAGTGCTGTTTTTCTTTTTCTTTTATGAATAAATGGCTGAATCTTGCATAATTCATAGTAAATTGTAGAAAAATCATAAAATAGAAAATGACTACTTTTTGGAATCCTTGTGAAATTCTCTATGCATTAGATCTATAATGTGGCATGTTTTAGTTTAAAGTTTTCTCTGTAAAAATATATTTGTGCAGTAGGGTTGTAAAGCTAGTTGAATTTGTTATTTTTCATAACTGAAGATATAGGGCTCCAAATGAAGTGAAATTTTTGTGGAATGCTACTCATGTGATGTTTGATGTGTGGTAAAAATTTCATGAACTTTGGTTGCTATATGAGTGAGTTATTAGTGTATCTTGCTCTCACATGATTTCTTACAATCGCAATTTGTCTTTTTTATAGAGGTTGATATGCATGTCCAAATGACTTGAAATTTGTACAGTAGACTGTTGTGATTATAGTATAGCTACTATAATTTTTGTAGAATTTATGGTGCACTTTTGGTATGTGTTCATTAAATCACCTACGTATTTAAATAAATTAAGAAATGCATTAAAAGAATTTATTTAGTGATGAGCACTATGCTTTTTGGTGATCATTTAACATGTACTTTATGATGGTTACATTGGTTGTGGCCAAATGTATGTTTAGAATATAAGTTAATATTTATTCTTGCAATTGATGCTTTCCTGGACAGTTTCTAGGACTTTGGTAATTGCACCATGAAGATGATGTTTGCTGAGAAATATGCTTATAACAAAGTTGTAGATGACTCATTAATCTAGCTTGTGTTAAATTTTGGTGGCATTTTGCCTTGTAGTTTGCGAGTTATGACTGTTCCAAGTTGGGTTCCAGAAATAATTGTTCTCTGAAATCTCTGGACCAGATTCTATAATTATGCATGTTTGACTTGGTTAACTTGAGAATCATGCTAAGATGATTAAAGATGAATTATAGGCAATTTCATAAGCTTTCCAGAATATCTTGTTGCATGGCTATTGAATTTGTATAACTCCCGTTATGATCCAAACATGCAGCTGTTGTTTGCCGTCTAGAAATTGTCAGATGCTAGTTATGGTTGTTTACTCCATATGTTGCTAAGTGTGGCTTATGACCTTGATGATGGTCAAGTTAAGATACTTGTGATCTTGTTAAACTTGTGTTATGCTTGATGTGCTTGCCCTCTTTAATTGGTTGTGTGATGTTAGTTAAATAGCTTTTGATGTCTATGTCTTGCGTAATCTTGTGTTACTATTCATCATATTCATACACATCATCTTGCATCTCATTTAGGTACGCTAGATGCACCACGTGAAGGATAAGATGTTGGAGCCAAACCCGAAGACGGTGTTTGGTAGACCTATCCCGAAGATGGAAGGACTAAGCAAGTGCCGGGTTGGGAGATGCTCGCCAAGCGAGTGTCATCTGTCAAACACTAACCTAAGTGTTCGATCCCAGGCAAGCCCCAGAGCATTCTAAGTCTCATACTTTATAAAATCAATTCTTTATATATATGAGTTTTATATAGTGTTGCATTAAGTTATAGGAGTTGAGTGAAACCGTTGGTGCATTATTAATATCCTTGCCTACCTTATTACATTCTTACCCTGCTAGGTTTAGGGTCGAATAACTGCTTAGCCCTGCTTAGACCGGTAGCGGTCGGTGATGTCCTGTCACCGGTAACTATAGGTGGTTACTGGAATATTTTAGCTATAGAATGGATGATATCCTGGAAATAACCAAGTGTTGATGGTTAATTGGAGACCGGGCGGAATAAGTATTGGGCAACCAGACAGGGTTCTGGGGTGCTTGTAGTTTCCGTCTGTGTCGATTAAGGACCGACCGTTGTTGGGCCTCGGGTCATGTTGAACACATGTCTCACATTTAGCTGGCCGGATAAAGTACCTTCCGACCGCGAAACTAGGAGATTATTCGGGCCGAGTAGATTGCCTGCAACGCACTGTACTGGAGAAGGTTTGGTAGGACACGGGGGCGCGATGATAAGACCAAAGGGAAGTCGGTCGGCCCCTGGGTACATGTGGTTCCTGGCAAACTCGAGACTTTACCTGGATAGTTGACTCGGTGACCAATATCTCACTTTAGCGGGTGAGTGAGGTTTGTGTGAGAAATAAATTACCAGCTGGTTAATAATCGATTCGAATCGCCATCGTTCACTGGATAGTGAACACTTGACTCGAGTTACGGCATCGTAGTAATGATGATGGAACACGGATGGTTATGTGGATGATGTTGGAAATGCTAAACCTAAAATGGTAACCTTTGATGTTAATGGTTAATCAAGTGATTGCTTTAGCATAGGTGCTTACCTATATTGAACAGGTTATAATAGAGATGATGCAAAAGGACTTAAATTGGTTCATTCATGATAACTTATGCTTTTCGCAAATGAGTCAAGCTAGCCCACTGAAAGAAAGCCTTGCACACTCCTTGGTGTTATATTATTTTTGGTTTATGACGGGTAAGTCTAGCTGAGTACCTTCTCGTACTCAGGGTTTATTCCCACTTGTTGCAGGTTGTGATGTATCATGGCTACTGCAAGAATTGGATGGCTCCTGCTGTAGTGGCGGAGTGTGATCATGGGCATGATTCTTCTGAGCTATCTTGTCTCTCATGCTTTTATTGGAAATTGACCTTGGTACTGGCATGTATTTGAATTAAGGTGATATTAGTTTCAAACTACTTTGCTTCCGCTACTTTTGAACTCGAGTTGTAATCACTCTATGGAACTCCGATCTATGTTGAATTACTTGTAATAATGGATGTAACATGTGACTTGTTATGTTGAATCACTACGATCTTGGCTTGTACGTTGGTTGGTTTGAAATTCCTCATGATTTCATTGGACTACCGGAGTTATAGGAGCTTAAGTACGGGAATTTATTTGCTCCGACGATTATTTTTGTACTTTTGTTCTTATAATTTGGGCGGTTCCGTGACATTTTGCAAGCTAAGGAATGAGTTGAACATATTGGATTTCTCAAATATGTATTGATGCAGCCCCCACTAATATGACATGCCTCTCCTTCGAGCTACCAAGGTAAAAGTTGATTAGTATGACATACATCCTTTGCTAAGGACATGTTTAGTGCATCTAGTCATTCCTCATGTTTTATAGGCTCACTCATAAAAATCAAATGAATTTAATGCTTGTATGGTACCACTATAGCTTCTATGCTTGACTTGATCTAGTGGTAGCATATGACATGTTTGTGAGCTTGTGAACCTAGTGTTTGATCTAGAAAATGAGCTACAAGTGTTTAACTCAATATGGTACAAGATAACCCTTATTTGGAGGTGTGAAGAAGCTTGTCCTTGGATCAAACCAAATTAATTATCTTTGACAAATGTTCTAGATTGAAACAAATTTAGGAAAATGATCCTCACCCCATTGACTGACATTGGTAATCTTAACCTATCTAAAATTGAACCTTTGTGGTCATTGATGACAAAGGGGGAGAGAAACAAAGATATTAGTGATAAGGGGAGAAGTAATCACTAAGGGGGAGAGAACTTTGACATAGAGAAAGATATGACAAAGTAAGGGGATCAATTAAAATTTTGAGCACACAAGTAGGGAGAGCAAGCTCATGAACTTGTATGATGCATTTGAATGTGCATTCTCATATGTTTGCTTGCATTTGTCGAGTTTAAATTCAATTGATATGCTTGTGTGGTGTATGCTAGTTATAGGATTGAATGATGAAATGAGAAACTAGCATGCATAGGTGATAGTTAGATATGCCTTGCTTTGCTTTCACAAGTGGTACTAGAACCTTAAATATAATGTTGATCTCACGAGATATCTATTTCTTGTTTTTGCAAGTGATATCTAACTAGGAATGGTGCTAAGGATGGTATATTTGGTGCACTCCGATTGGTATCACGCTTCAAAGGTCCATCTCTTATACCTTGACATCATTTGGTAGACATTGCATCCTATATTTTCTATCTAAGCATATGTGCAAGCTTCAATCCAAACTCTTAGCACATATGTAGAGGGAGCAATGCTACCAATTCGGGTTCATGAAACTTGTCCATATCATTTTACATATGATAAATATGCTTAGGCAAGCAACATGAATTTAAAATGATTTCAATTCATATCTTTGTGAAAGGGTTGTCATCAATTACCAAAAACAGAGAGATTAAAAACTCTAGTTTGGTTTTAGTGAATTGATGAAAACCTTAGTGCTAACCTAGGTTATCAAAGTGATCATGAGATAGGTAGCACTATTTCAAGTGGTGGAGCAATTGTGAAGATCAAGATGATAGTGTGGTGATCATGGTGATCAAGTGCTCGGCTTGAAAAAGAAGAAAAAGAAAAACAAAAGCTCCAGGCAACAGTGAAATCTTAATAGGAGCTTTTTGGTTTGTTGATCGAGACACTTAGCGAGTGTGGTCACATTTAGGATTGATAGCCGTACTAATAAGAGGGGTGAAACTCGTATCGAAATGCGGTTATCAAAGTGCCACTAAATGTTCTAACTCATTACATATGCATTTAGATTCTAGTGAGTGCTAACATCTTTGAAAATGTTTGTGAAAATATGCTAACACACGTGCACAAGGTGAAATACTTGGTGGTTGGCATATTTGAGCAAGGGTGGAGAAGTTGGTGAAGTCAAGGAGGTCACTGGTAGTGACCGGACGCCGCACCAGACTCTGCACCGGTGCGTCCGGTCAGTATTGTAGTGGTGGCGTTGCTCTCGACTAGTGATCAGACGTGTAACAGAACCGACCAAATTATAAGAGCACAAGTACAAAAACAAACGCCGAAACGCTCAAATTTTCGAACTTGAGCCCATATAATCCCGGTAGTCAATCGAAACCACGAAGGATTTCAAACCAACTCGTTTACAACCAAGATCGCATCATTCAACATAACACATCACACGTTACATTTCACAAGTAGTTCGGAAATCCACTTACAACACGCGGAGTCGCAAATTATTACAAACCGAGTTCATAAAGTAGCGGAAGCATAACACACACATTTAGTTCACATAGTACTGCCAGTCTTACAGATCAACATCCCACAAAAGCATTTAGGAAAGTGAACTAACAGACGATCATGCCCGAGTGATCTAGTCCTCATCACCCGCGGGGTGGAGGCAGTTCTTGCAGAAGCCCTGATAAAGCATGTCATCTGCAACAGGAGGGAATAAACCCTAAGTACTGGAATGTACTCAGCTAGACTTACCTGTCGAAACGGAAAATAAGAGACACCAAGGATCATGCAAGGCTTTATTAGGTGGAGCTGGCTGACATCACATTTGCGGAAAAGCATAAGTAATTGAAACTCCTTTAACCTGTACTAGCAGTTATTTTTAACATTAACCTGTCATCTATCTTAGCACCTGTACTAAACATTCACTTGATTAAAATCAAACAATAATATTATTATATCCATAGCAGGTATAAATTTGCGGCAACATCATATCATTCGCTTAACCATCTGTTCAATTTAATGAGATCTACGTTGCCGCTGCTCAAGTCAAGTGCTCACTAACCGGGAGCGACGGCGATTCGAATCGAATTCCTATCCAGCTGGAGGGGTATTTCTAACACTCACCGAGTCACGCCTGGCGAGGGCTGCTCAGGTCACCTTTGGTATAGTTCAGGAGCCACGGGTCCGACTGATGCCGCATCCCCAAGGGCGACACTCTGCCAGGTGCTAGGGACTCTAACCCCCCCCTTGGTCTCACGCCAATGTCCCCAAGCACATCCTTACTCTCCTCCAAGATGCGACCTACCATTTGATTCCCGGCCTGAACTGTATTACTCGGATTCGCGGTCGGAACGACTTATCTGGCCAACTAAGTGTTAGACTGCGTTCAACATGACTCAAGGACGTACAGCGAATCGGTCCTTAAACGACTCAGACGGGCATAGCTTCGCACCCAAGATGTGAAGTGTCTTGCGGCTGCACTATCGAACTCCCGCCCGGTCTCAATTTCATTTTAAGGCATGGTTCCATCCACGATAGCCAACATGGCCACTCGGGACCCATTCCTACATCTCGCGGATGACCGGAAATCACCCGACTTCTACCGGACTAAGCAGGGCTAAGCATTGACACGTGCCTAAACTTAATTTAGGATTTAAGTACGATATCTGGACAAGGACAGGTATAATGTAACAAGTGTTTTCACACAACTCCTACAACTTAATGCAGTAAACAAGTAAAAGTACTCAAGATTGATATATAAAACAAATGGGTCAGCATGCACCGGGGCTTGCCTTTCAGGAACGAGGAAGGGCGATGATCCGGACACTCCGGTAACTCGTCAATGGCGTTTCCTTCGTTGGCTGCCTCTTCGGGTTCTCCCGGCTGCTCCTGAACCTCCTCCGAAATCGCTCCCTCGAACTCGAGGAGTGTCACCCCCTCCGGTACACCTATTGCATGAATGCACAATAAATCTCATGGATGCATAGGAAGGAATGCAGCATGCTCGGAATGGAATGAACTTCAGCAATTCTAGTGCTCTATTCAAATCACTTCAATAATAAGTGCAAATCCCTTCTCCAGAAGAGAAGTACTTACCTAATCTACACAACCTAATATATAATTTTTCCTCCTCAGTTAAGGTCCTAACACCTAACAATCAACAAGAACAACATTACTCAAGGTTACCACCAACCCAATCACAAAATATCGCAACAACACATTCTGGACAGCAGTTAAGTATTTCCATCACAAACTGTAGATTCAAAAATCCAAATGGCATGATACAAGACAATCTGGAAAGCTTATAAAATGCTCTACAATTCACTTTCAGACCTCAACACTTAATTCCAAAGTTTACCTACTCGAAATTCTAAATTTCCAGAAATCTGTCCTCTCCAAACAGAGAGCAGTCATTTCTGGACAGCCACTTTAAACAGCTACAACTCCTAGACTACTAGACCAAATGCCACCAAATTTTTACACAAGCTAGTTTAACCAGTTTACTACCACTTTGGTATTCACAAGTTTCCCACCAAACACTTTTATCAAGGTTCAAATCCAAAAATGCTATCAGCTGTCCAGAGAACCTAGAAATGTGAAAATTAAATATTTATTCATGTGTCAAACTACCCTTATGACCAAACTAATGGCACTACTAGTTCACACATGTCATGAAAACACCAGAAAGTAAGGTGTGCCAAACCAAACATATATTTTGACCCCCTTTCTTAATTTACTTAATTAATTAAGTGGAAAATTAAACTTATATGCAAGCTGCTTAGAAAATTCTACAAAAATTACAGGAGGCTCTATGCCCTACAAGGAGGCTACTGTAAAAATTTTAACTAAAGTTATTCATAGAAACTCCCTACACAAAATTCACAAGCCAAAAAGGCTGATTTTTGCATAAATAATAAATCACATTGAAAAGTATCAAACAATAGAAACCATATTTTTCTTAGCAACCTTAGGGTACCAGGACACTCTCCATAAAATTTCATGAGCATTGCAGATATAGAAAAATTACTAAAATTCATTCAAGTATCTCCTAATTTAAAATGACAACATCATAACTTGAAAACTACTCAAGCAATAGTATCCAAACTTTTACCAGAGCTAGCATAGATATAAAATAGCACACCCACCAAATTTCATAATTTTTGGAGCACTAGAACTCCAGTTACAAATTTAACAAGTTTGTATCTATTTGAAAACACCTTTCAAGGGTCCAATTAATTACCTAAGAAATTAACTAACATCTTAGTGTTTTATATTTTTCCTACAAACTATACTTTACATAGAACCAAACAAATTTGGAATCACCTCATTTGGATCTATATTGCATGAGATATAGAATTTACAATATAGCATGAAAATCTATGAAAAGAATAAAGGAAAAACCAAAAACGAAAACGTAAACCGGTCACTGGGCCGGTCCAACCCGTCGGCGCGGCCCAACACCCGTGGCCCGCTCCAGCTCCCGCCCGTGCGCGCGACCACAGACAGGTGGGCCTCCCCGGTCAGAGAGAGAGGGCAGGGGATCGAACGCCACCGAGCTCCGGCGAGCTCTAACTCGGCGGCGGCGAGCTCTCCCGGGAATCTGAGTCTACCATCGCGCTCCCCTTCAAGTTTCGCACTAGTCCAGGTGGGGGAGACGGCTAAGGTCGTAGCGGAGAAGGCTCGTCGTTGGCCATGGCGGACGGCGGCGAGAGCTCGGCGGTACGCTGGCCCTTCCAGGCTTGGACCGAGCACGGTGATGGCGGCTATAGCACCAGTGAGATGTGGCGAATCTTTCAGAGCTAGTTAGAATCCTAGAGGGGCGCTGGTGCGGCCGGACCACGAGCACGCCCGCACGGCGCGCGCTCAGAGCATGGCGGTGGCGAAGTCGTTCCGGCTAAACGACGGTGGCTTAGATAGCTACATCTAGGCTCCGGACTCCACGAGGTGTGGGAAGACCCATGTGCTCGCTAGAGAGGGACGAAGTGGCTTAGACAGGGGTAGCCCCAAGTGGTGCCCGCCGGCGGCTATGGCAGACGCGGCTAGAGCGCAACCCGACACGGCTTTGTTCCAGCTTCCACAGCCCACCTCTCCCGTTAACATCTTCATGGAAGCATCTAGGGGTGCTGATAAGTCGAGAACATGAGCTAGAGAAGAAGAGAAGGGACGGAGAGGTACTGGCCACGTGGCCGTGCCCATGGCGGAGCTTCGGTGAGGCCCGCGTGGTGACGGCATCCCCAATGTCGCTCACCTGGGGTTCAATGGAGGCCAAGAGTTGGTCGAGGAGGTGCAGGGCAGTGTGGCGGAGCGAGGGACGCAATTTGGCCAGTGGTGATGCGATGACGAGCGCTCACAGCCGCGGAGAAGCGCGCGGCGGCGATGGCGGCTCGGTGCGTCCGCCTGGGCGTGGAGAGAGCGAGAGAGAGGAGCAGAGGCGCGAGTGAGGTCGAGGCAGCGTCGTGGCGATCAAGAGGCCCGCTCAGACCTGACCGGTGGGGCCACGGCCGGCGTACGGCCGCCACCGCGCGTCCACGCGTCGGCACAGGCCTGCGGCCGGTCGGCCACCGGTGCTCTGAATGTCTGAAACGAAGCCGCCATCAGACGACTGACAGGGGAACTTTGGCGCCGATTATCTCCTAATCTAGCTCGAGTCAGCAAAAAATGATAGCAGCAATTTTGTAGAGCTATGTGAGGACTACAAGTTTGTCAATTGGAGCTTGGACTGGTTCGGCTTGGTTTGTGAGTTACATGGCGTCGAAGTGGGGTACATTGAAACTGAAATTCCAATTTTCAGACTTAGAAATTTTCTAAGTGTTGGGCAGCCCCTCAAACCGACTTGTGGGCCATTTTTGAGTATGTTCTGGTCATTTTCATGAGATGACCATATTAGAACTTTTGTTCCTTAGGAAATTATCTACAACTTTGCTTAAGGTTGCTTCTGCATGCAAGATATCTAAGCTGGACTTTTTAAACAGTCAAACCAAGGCATTCTAGGGTCAAAACCTAGTCAACAACATTTAGAAGGGCAATTTGGTCATTTTGGTCAACATGAACATTGCTCCACTATTTACCCTAAATGTAATTAAGGTGTTATAAGATCTAATTAGCCACTCTACACATTGGTTACACAAAATTTCTAGTGTCACATAAGTTTAAACAAGCAAAACAATTGTTTTCCCCAAAATGTTGCACTACCATGTTGCACATGTTTCAAGACCTTGTTGCAACAATTAGGCTTATCATGGTATACTAACAACATTGCCATGTGTCCAAGTATGAGAACCCATGTTGTATCTACAAGTTGCACCACTCACATTTCATAAGCACAACAATTATAAACAAGCATATTAGAGTATGTTGCATACTCATGTTGCAAGCAAAAATAAAGACATGAATGAGATGAATGATGCTCATGCTTAAGAAATGCAATGCAATTATGGAAGCTAAACACCTAAGGTGTTACAGCCCTCCCCCCTTATAAAAATCTCGTCCTGAGATTTGAAAAGCGTACCATTGTTGATAGAATTCCTTTTAACCCTCACGTAAATAGTCTTCTCGCTCCCACGTAGCATCACTCTCACTACCCTGATTACTCCACATTACTTTATACCACTTAACCACTCGACTTCTAGTTACCCGCTCTCGAGTGTCAATCACATGGACTGGCTTTTCTTCGTAAGTTAGATCAGATTCTAGCCTAATATCCCCTAATGGAACTCTTTCTTCAGGAACTCGAAGACACTTCTTTAACTGAGATACATGGAAAACATTGAAAATGGCGCTCATTTCCGGAGGTAACTGGATCTTATATGCGACAGCACCACTCTTTCCTATGATCTGGAAAGGACCCACGTATCTTGGTGCAAGCTTCCGCTTCACACCAAAACGTTGTACACTCTTCATAGGGGAAACTTTCAGATATACGAAGTCTCCGACTTCAAACTCGATCGGTTTTCTAGGCGATCAGCGTAACTTTTCTGTCTAGATTGAGCTGCAGCCATATGTATTTTGATGGTACGAACTTGTTCTTCTGCCTCCTTAACAAAATCAATACCATAATACCTTCTCTCGCCAGCTTCTATCCAATTTAGTGGGGTTCCACACTTACGACCGTACAATGCTTCGAATGGGGCCATCTTAATGCTCTCTTGGTAACTATTATTATACGAGAACTCAGCTAGAGGCAACCATTTCTCCCATAAACCCTTGGACGAAATAACACACGCCCGTAACATATCCTCCAAGATTTGGTTAACTCATTCCGTCTGACCTGACGTCTGGGGGTGATAAGCAGAGCTTCTCACTAACTTGGTTCCCAGAAGGTGATGCAAGTGCTCCCAAAAACGAGCAGTGAACTGAGGACCACGGTCAGAAATGATAGTGCGAGGGATCCCATGGAGCCGGACTATCTGATTGAAGTACAACTCAGCATAGTCAGTAGGACGATAGTCTACTCGGACAGGAATGAAGTGAGCCGACTTGGTTAAATGATCTACAATTACCCAGATAGAGTTATGATTCTTGACAGTAGGAGGAAGTCCAACAATGAAATCCATACTTATCTCTTCCCATTTCCAACCGGGGATAGAAAGTGGTTGAAGCAATCCAGCTTTCATGTGCACAGCCTTAACCCTACAGCAGGTATCACACCTAGCAACATATGCAGCTATTTCTTTCCGCATTTTGGTCCACCAATAGTATGGCTTCAAATCGTAATACATCTTATTGCTACCAGGATGGATGGACAACTTAGAGGAGTGTGCTTCAGACATGATATGATTTCTAAGCTCTCGGTCCTTAGGCACCACTAACCTATCCTTGAACCACAGTACACCCTCTTCATCTACCCTGAAATGTTTAGTTTCTTGCTCTTTCATATTACGCTTGAGGTGGAATATACCAGTGTCAGTCTTTTGTAGCTCAATGATTCTGCTCTTGAGAGTGCAACTGACAGTGATGTTGTACAGAATTGCTGGGTGTAGAAGGCGAGATAGATGAAAATCACTCTCAACTAAGGAGTGGCAATGAGACTTACGGCTTAAAGCATCGGCAACCACATTTGCCTTGCCAGGATGATAGTGCACTTGAAGATTATAATCTTTAATCAACTCAAGCCATCTTCTTTGACGCATATTCAACTCGGGTTGGGTGAAGATATATTTGAGGCTTTTATGGTCAGTATAGATATTGCAAACATTGCCCAACAGATAGTGCCGCCAGGCTTTCAAAGCATGAACAACTGCAGCGAGTTCTAAGTCATGCGTTGGATAATTCACCTCATGCTTCCGAAGTTGTCGAGAGGTATATGCAATTACCCGGCCTTCCTGCATCAGAACACCTCCCAAACCTATGTCTGAGGCATCACAATACACATCAAATGGTTTCTCGATATCCGGTTGCGCCAAAATCAGAGCCGAGGTTAGGAGGGTTTGCAGTTTGTGAAAAGCCGCATCACACTCAGGAGTCCAGACAAACCTGGTGTCTTTTTGCAGCAACCGAGTCATTGGCTTGGCTATTTTAGAGAAATCCGGGATGAAGCGACGATAATAGCCAGCCAATCCAAGAAAACAACGGACCTCGTGAACCGAGATAGGAGCCTTCCAGTTCAGTACTTCTTGTACCTTGGCGGGATCCACCATAATTCCCCCATCGGACAACACATGCCCAAGGAAAGGTACTTCACGAAGCCAGAATTCACACTTACTGAATTTTGCATACAGTTGATGTTCACGCAGTCTTGTGAGGACTATACGCAGATGTTCAGCGTGGTCTTCCTCATTTTCAGAATATATCAAGATGTCATCAATAAATACCACCACAAACTTGTCCAATTCGGGCATAAACACCGAATTCATCAAGTACATGAAGTGTGCGGGGGCGTTGGTCAAGCCGAAGGACATAACAAGATACTCATAAAGACCGTATCTTGTAGAGAAAGCTGTTTTTGGAACATCTTCCGGACGGATTTTAATTTGATGGTAGCCAGACCTCAGATCGATCTTGGAAAAGACTTTAGCTTTAGACAACTGATCAAACAAGATGTCGATGCGCGGTAGAGGATACTTATTTTTGACAGTGACTGCATTCAGAGGCCTATAATCTACGCACATCCGCAACGACTGGTCATTCTTCTTTACAAAGATAGCAGGACATCCCCACGGAGACGAACTAGGACGAATCAGCCCCTTCTTCAAAAGTTCATTCAACTGCACCTTAAGTTCAGCTAGTTCATTCGGAGGCATCCTATAGGGTCTTCTAGAGATGGGTGCCGTGCCAGGCAACAACTCGATTTTAAACTCCACATCCCGATCCGGAGGTAGTCCCGGCAAATCATCGGGAAAAACGTCAGGAAACTCACTCACTACCGGAATATCAGCTAAGGCCTTTGCTTGCACCGCATGAACTTCACTAGAAAGATCAATTTTTATGGGAAGTTGCACTAGAAAACCTTTTTGATCAGCAGGATCTCTGAGCATAACTACCCGGGTGGATGTATCGATGAGTACCCCATGCTGACTCATCCAATTCATGCCCACAATAACATCTATGCCTAAACCAGGCAAAACCACTAAGGTAAGCGAGTACTTTCGCCCTTCTATTTCAAATTCTAGATCTCTTACTACTTGATTTGTGGAAATATTCCCATTTGCCGCTCTAATGCAATAACCCCCACCTTCAATAGTATGTAATTTGTGTGCAAACTTTGATGCAAACATAGGACTGATAAAGGAATGCGAAGCTCCTGAATCAAATAACACCACTGCAGAATGTTGATCAACTAGGAACTTACCAGCAGTGACTACCTCACCAGATGGAATTTCTTCAATACTATTATAATGAACATGCCCCTGACGGCCACCTTGATTTGCATTCTTCTTAGGATATGGACAATTCCTAGACCAATGACCTGGTTTGTTGCAGTTCTAGCAAGGCATGTTGCTTGGAGGGACACTGGAGCTGCCTTGGCCAGAACTACCCTTTGGTAGAGACACTGTATATGCTTTACGAAACCCAGTCTTAGCTGGAGCCTTCTTCTGCGGGGGATGGAACTTAGCACTTGTGGCAGGAGGGCGAGGAGGAGCCCTCGGTGCAGCTGGAGCTCGGGACTGTGAAGCACCCGCCTCAAGGGCCCTCTTGCGGTTCTTAGAAGCAGCATAGATAGAATTATTGTTCTCTTGGGTCAGAGCATCACTGATAAAATCATTGAAAGTAGCACATTTGCTAGTGCCCATGGTCTTCATCAGCTTTGGACCGAGGCCACGCTTGAAGCTAGCAATCTTCTTAGCATCAGTATCCACAAACTCAGTTGCATACCTTGCAAGGTTGTTAAAGGCTTGCAGGTATTCCGTCAAACTCTTATTGCCTTGGGTTAATCTCATGAACTCAGTGTGCTTTATAGCCATCAAACCTGGAGGAATGTAATTCCCGCGGAAAGCCGTTTTAAACTGGTCCCAAGTGATCGGGACATTAGGAGGCAACGTGGAGCGGTAGTGACTCCACCAAATACCAGCCGGGCCATGCAGTTGGTGGGAAGCATACTCAGTCTTCAGCTCCTCAGTCAGACGAAGCAGACGGAACTTCTGCTCAATGGTATTCAACCACTCATCAGCTTGCAGAGGTTCCTCCGCCTCCTTAAAGAGCGGGGGCTTGGTGTCAAGAAAATCCTTAAAGTCACTATGCTGATTTGGTTCCGGTCCCTGACGACCGTGCCGAGCATCCCGGTTGACTAGCTGGCGCATAGCGTCTGCTAACAGGCGCTGACCTTCAACCACAGTCTGCATCAGTTCTGCCGGAGTGGGTGGTGGTGGAGGGGGTGGCTGTTCCTCATCCTCAACGCCACGACCACGACGGAGGTTGTACGCCATCTGCAAAATGCATAGCCAATGAGCACTGACGATGTGGGAAATTTGTAGATGAATTGTGTAAATATGCCAAACTGATTTCATTAGAAATGAATTTGCAAACAACCGAGGCACAATAATTCATCACAACCACACAACCTCATCAAGTGCACCAATTGCCGCAATTATGCGATGGACATAACAAACAAGATATCTTCTGATGAAAAGATGGAATTTAGTAAAGGCTCTCATGTAGTGAGCACAAACGTGACTGAACAGGCGACAGTGATATCAACGGGATTTCAACCTTACGTAACGGGTGTCCGGATTCGAACTAAACTTCTAGCCAAATAGGAAAGGCTAACCGAGAAATGACCACGAGGAGACAGCCCATTGGAGAGTTCCATGGTGGATCATGGCTAGCCACCTCGATACCAGCGCGTGCCAAGCAGCACAGCCTTATGTCGCGCGCCACAGGAGGCCCTCGGTTTCGTCGCGGCACCGAAGGGTGCTAATCGTGACACCATCACCGAACACAACACAATGAGATATCCACTTGTGACCGAGATTTAACATGTTCAAACTAACATCCAGGATAACATAGGGTTCGATGTTACATCCCAAAAGCTAAGTTATTACAAAGCCCCATTCCCACACATGGAGGGCACAAAAGATAACTCCAGCGTCATAGCTATGCGATGACTACTCTAAGCATCGTCCTCGGAGTCAGTGTCGAAGATCTCCCCGCCATCCTCGTCACTAGCGGCTCTAGCTCCTCATCATCATCTTCTTCTTCTTCTTCTTCTTCTTCTTCTTCTTCTTCTTCTTGTGGGACATCCTGTGGCCCATTGACCTCCATGTCGTCATCACCTTCAGCCATGAAGATTCCAGAGCCCATTTCCTCATCCTCATCATTGCCATGAGGAAGCAGAGGATTGAGCTGATTGTTTAGGCGGTGCACTTCCTCATGAAGATTGTCATTGTATTCTTCTGCAGCTTCTAACTGTTGATCAAGCTCCACCTGACGAGCTCTCAGGATGTTCTCTTCGTGCCAGGCTTCATCCCGCTGGTTCATCACGTGGACCAGCATGCGCTGACAGTTGCAGTTAGCCACAGTCAACCTCTGGACCGCAAGTGTCTCCTGATCTCTGTCATGTATCACTTGCTCCAGCTGTTGCTGAGCCGCATTTCTAGCAACAGTCACCTCAGCCAACTCGGCCCTCAACCTTTCCGCCTCGGTGGGCTCAGGGCGGGGCTCACGTGGAGCGAGCTGGTGGCGAGGAGCCCTGCCTCCAGTTGACTTGCGAGCGGTCCTCTTGGTGCGAGCCATCTGTAGCAACAAGATATGACTTAAAGTGAGGATAATTTAGGGGATACGAAATTTAATTTAGTCGGGACCATCGAAATTTTTAAGGAGGGAGTAAAATGAAATGTATGACATGAATTAAACATGATGCATGCATGTTCCGTACGCCCTCTCACCTTAGTAGAATCATAAACTGCTAACGCTAGGCGGTGGCATACATACGTTCTCTCATATAGGCGAAACTATCGGTCTACTCGTTTGCGCTGTTAGTGTACCTGCAGAAATCTCATTTCAGCCCAACAGTTTCCCAATATAAGAACACAAGTAAGCAGTAAACTAAATACTTTCCATATACACATCCCCGATGTATATACTTCAGTATCACAACTACCCGACAGATATACCCACAATTAAGTACTTTCATAATTACATGGTTTGAACATGTAAATATGCAAGTAACCACAACTACTCTCCCCTAGATCGCCGGTTGGACGATCATGCTCTCACAACTCACACTTACCAGAGCGTCGAGGTGTTTGATCCATACATTACCACCCAAATGGATGGCATCCATACAATATCACGCCGTATGGACGACGAAACAGAAACAAACAAGACCCCCAAGTTAGTCTTTTACTAAGCCACTAAGAGTCCTTATTTGGGCTAAGGGATGTGATCACTGGCATACTTATAGAAATAAATTTCAGATTTTTAACACTTTTCGCAAACAAACACTTTTATTTTCAAATACTCGTACGATGTGTTTAATATTGAATTCTGCTCCGGTACCAGCTGTAACAGAACCGACCAAATTATAAGAGCACAAGTACAAAAACAAGCGCCGAAACGCTCAAATTTTCGAACTTGAGCCCATATAATCCCGGTAGTCAATCGAAACCACGAAGGATTTCAAACCAACTCGTTTACAACCAAGATCGCATCATTCAACATAACACATCACACGTTACATTTCACAAGTAGTTCGGAAATCCACTTACAACACGCGGAGTCGCAAATTATTACAAACCGAGTTCATAAAGTAGCGGAAGCATAACACACACATTTAGTTCACATAGTACTGCTAGTCTTACAGATCAACATCCCACAAAAGCATTTAGGAAAGTGAACTAACAGACGATCACGCCCGAGTGATCTAGTCCTCATCACCCGCGGGGTGGAGGCAGTTCTTGCAGAAGCCCTGATAAAGCATGTCATCTGCAACAGGAGGGAATAAACCCTAAGTACTGGAATGTACTCAGCTAGACTTACCCGTCGAAACGGAAAATAAGAGACACCAAGGATCATGCAAGGCTTTATTAGGTGGAGCTGGCTGACATCACATTTGCGGAAAAGCATAAGTAATTGAAACTCCTTTAACCTGTACTAGCAGTTATTTTTAACATTAACCTGTCATCTATCTTAGCACCTGTACTAAACATTCACTTGATTAAAATCAAACAATAATATTATTATATCCATAGCAGGTATAAATTTGCGGCAACATCATATCATTCGCTTAACCATCTGTTCAATTTAATGAGATCTACGTTGCCGCTGCTCAAGTCAAGTGCTCACTAACCGGGAGCGACGGCGATTCGAATCGAATTCCTATCCAGCTGGAGGGGTATTTCTAACACTCACCGAGTCACGCCTGGCGAGGGCTGCTCAGGTCACCTTTGGTATAGTTCAGGAGCCACGGGTCCGACTGATGCCGCATCCCCAAGGGCGACACTCTGCCAGGTGCTAGGGACTCTAACCCCCCCTTGGTCTCACGCCAATGTCCCCAAGCACATCCTTACTCTCCTCCAAGATGCGACCTACCATTTGATTCCCGGCCTGAACTGTATTACTCGGATTCGCGGTCGGAACGACTTATCCGGCCAACTAAGTGTTAGACTGCGTTCAACATGACTCAAGGACGTACAGCGAATCGGTCCTTAAACGACTCAGACGGGCATAGCTTCGCACCCAAGACGTGAAGTGTCTTGCGGCTGCACTATCGAACTCCCGCCCAGTCTCAATTTCATTTTAAGGCATGGTTCCATCCACGATAGCCAACATGGCCACTCGGGACCCATTCCTACATCTCGCGGATGACCGGAAATCACCCGACTTCTACCGGACTAAGTAGGGCTAAGCATTGACACGTGCCTAAACTTAATTTAGGATTTAAGTACGATATCTGGACAAGAACAGGTATAATGCAACAAGTGTTTTCACACAACTCCTACAACTTAATGCAGTAAATAAGTAAAAGTACTCAAGATTGATATATAAAACAAATGGGTCAGCATGCACCGGGGCTTGCCTTTCAGGAATGAGGAAGGGCGATGATCCGGACACTCCGGTAACTCGTCAATGGCGTTTCCTTCGTTGGCTGCCTCTTTGGGTTCTCCCGGCTGCTCCTGAACCTCCTCCGGAATCGCTCCCTCGAACTCAAGGAGTGTCACCCCCTCTGGTACACCTATTGCATGAATGCACAATAAATCTCATGGATGCATAAAAAGGAATGCAGCATGCTCGGAATGGAATGCACTTCAGCAATTCTAGTGCTCTATTCAAATCACTTCAATAATAAGTGCAAATCCCTTCTCCAGAAGAGAAGTACTTACCTAATCAACACAACCTAATGTATAATTGTTCCTCCTCAGTTAAGGTCCTAACACCTAACAATCAACAAGAACAACATTACTCAAGGTTACCACCAACCCAATCACAAAATATCGCAACAACACATTCTAGACAGCAGCTAAGTATTTCCATCACAACTGTAGATTAAAAAATCCAAATGGCATGATACAAGACAATCTGGAAAGCTTATAAAATGCTCTACAATTCACTTTCAGACCTCAACACTTAATTCTAAAGTTTACCTACTCGAAATTCTAAATTTCCAGAAATCTGTCCTCTCCAAACAGAGAGCAGTCATTTCTGGACAGCCACTTTAAACAGCTACAACTCCTAGACTACTCGGCCAAATGCCACCAAATTTTGACACAAGATAGTTTAACCAGTTTACTACCACTTTGGTATTCACAAGTTTCCCAGAAAACACTTTTATCAAGGTTCAAATCCAAAAATGCTATCAGCTGTCCAGATAACCTAGAAATGTGAAAATTAAATATTTATACATGTGTCAAACTACCCTTATGACCAAAATAATGGCACTACTAGTTCACACATGTCATGAAAACACCAGAAAGTAAGGTGTGCCAAACCAAACATATATTTTGACCCCCTTTCTTAATTTACTTAATTAATTAAGTGGAAAATTAAACTTATATGCAAGCTACCTAGAAAATTCTACAAAAATTACAGAAGGCTCTCTGCCCTACAAGGAGGCTACTGTAAAAATGTTAACTAAAGTTATTCATAGAAACTCCCTACACAAAATTCACAAGCCAAAAAGGCTGATTTTTGCATAAATAATAAATCACATTGAAAAGTATCAAACAACAGAAACCATATTTTTCTTTGCAATCTTAGGGTACCAGGACACTCTCCATAAAATTTCATGAGCATTGCACATATAGAAAAATTACTAAAATTCATTCAAGTATCTCCTAATA
Source organism: Saccharum hybrid cultivar R570 (assembly GCA_038087645.1). NCBI lineage: Eukaryota > Viridiplantae > Streptophyta > Magnoliopsida > Poales > Poaceae > Saccharum > Saccharum hybrid cultivar. The sequence goes on along the minus strand of JAQSUU010000809.1, from coordinate 2,976,874 downwards.
TAAAATGACAACATCATAACTTGAAAACTACTCAAGCAATAGTATCCAAACTTTTACCAGAGCTAGCACAGATATAAAATAGCACACCCACCAAATTTCACAATTTTTGGAGCACTAGAACTCCAGTTACAAATTTAACAAGTTTGTATCTATTTGAAAACACCTTTCAAGGGTCCAATTAATTACCTCAGAAATTAACTAACATCTTAGTGTTTTATATTTTTCCTACAAACTATACTTTACAGAGAACCAAACAAATTTGGAATCACCTCATTTGGATCTATATTGCATGAGATATAGAATTTACAATATAGCATGAAAATCTGTGAAAAGAATAAAGGAAAAACCAAAAACGAAAACCTAAACCGGTCACTGGGCCGGTCCAACCCGTCGGCGCGGCCCAACACCCGTGGCCCGCTCCAGCTCCCGCCCGTGCGCGCGACCATAGACAGGTGGGCCTCCCCGGTCAGAGAGAGAGGGCAGGGGATCGAACGCCGCCGAGCTCCGGCGAGCTCTAACTCGGCGGCGGCGAGCTCTCCCGGGAATCTGAGTCTACCATCGCGCTCCCCTTCAAGTTTCACACTAGTCCAGGTGGGGGAGACGGCTAAGGTCGTAGTGGAGAAGGCTCATCGTCGGCCATGGCGGACGGCGGCGAGAGCTCGGCGGTACGCCGGCCCTTCCAGGCTTGGACTGAGCACGGTGATGGCGGCTATAGCACCAGTGAGATGTGGCGAATCTTTCAGAGCCAGTTAGAATCCTAGAGGGGCGCTGGTGCGGCCGGACCACGAGCACGCCCGCACGGCGGCGCTCAGAGCATGGCGGTGGCGAAGCCGTTCCGGCTAAACGACGGTGGCTTAGATAGCTACATCTAGGCTCCGGACTCCACGAGGTGTGGGAAGACCCATGCGCTCGCTAGAGAGGGACGAAGTGGCTTAGACAGGGGTAGCCCCAAGTGGTGCCCGCCGGCGGCTATGGCAGACGCGGCTAGAGCGCAACCCGACACGGCTTTGTTCCAGCTTCCACAGCCCACCTCTCCCGTTAACATCTTCATGGAAGCATCTAGGGGTGCTGATAAGTCGAGAACATGAGCTAGAGAAGAAGAGAAGGGACGGAGAGGTACTGGCCACGTGGCCGTGCCCATGGCGGAGCTTCGGTGAGGCCCGCGTGGTGACGGCATCCCCAATGTCGCTCACCTAGGGTTCAATGGAGGCCAAGAGTTGGTCGAGGAGGTGCAGGGCAGTGTGGCGGAGCGAGGGACGCAATTTGGCCAGTGGTGATGCGATGACGAGCGCTCACAACTGCGGAGAAGTGCGCGGCGGCGATGGCGGCTCGGTGCGTCCGCCTGGGCGTGGAGAGAGCGAGAGAGAGAAGCAGAGGCGCGAGTGAGGTCGAGGCAGCGTCGTGGCGATCAAGAGGCCTGCTCGGACCTGACCGGTGGGGCCACGGCCGGCGTACGGCCGCCACCGCGTGTCCACGCGTCGGCACAGGCCTGCGGCCGGTCGGCCACCGGTGCTCTGAATGTCTGAAACGAAGCCGCCATCAGACGACTGACAGGGGAACTTTGGCGCCGATTATCTCCTAATCTAGCTCGAGTTAGCAAAAAATGATAGCAGCAATTTTGTAGAGCTATGTGAGGACTACAAGTTTGTCAATTGGAGCTTGGACTGGTTCGGCTTGGTTTGTGAGTTACATGGCGTCGAAGTGGGGTACATTGAAACTGAAATTCCAATTTTCAGACTTAGAAATTTTCTAAGTGTCGGGCAGCCCCTCAAACCGACTTGTGGGCCATTTTTGAGTATGTTCTGGTCATTTTCATGAGATGACCATATTAGAACTTTTGTTCCTTAGGAAATTATCTACAACTTTGCTTAAGGTTGCTTCTCCATGCAAGATATCTAAGCTGGACTTTTTAAACAGTCAAACCAAGGCATTCTAGGGTCAAAACCTAGTCAACAACATTTAGAAGGGCAATTTGGTCATTTTGGTCAACATGAACATTGCTCCACTATTTACCCTAAATGTAATTAAGGTGTTATAAGATCTAATTAGCCACTCTACACATTGGTTACACAAAATTCCTAGTGTCACATAAGTTGAAACAAGCAAAACAATTGTTTTCCCCAAAATGTTGCACTACCATGTTGCACATGTTTCAAGACCTTGTTGCAACAATTAGGCTTATCATGGTATACTAACAACATTGCCATGTGTCCAAGTATGAGAACCCATGTTGTATCTACAAGTTGCACCACTCACATTTCATAAGCACAACAATTATAAACAAGCATATTAGAGTATGTTGCATACTTATGTTGCAAGCAAAAATAAAGACATGAATGAGATGAATGATGCTCATGCTTAAGAAATGCAATGCAATTATGGAAGCCAAACACCTAAGGTGTTACAGGACGTCGAGGAGAAAAGTTGATCGAACGCGCAGCCTCTGGTTCCGGTCGAAGCTGACGAACGCTAATGTCAGTCTCTGTGCGAGCGAGAATTAGATCTGGCATGGTGGTGTGTCTAGTCGAGGAGAACCTGACGCGTTCAGTCACGTTTTAGCCACTCGGGAACCTTACTAGAAGTGATCGGACGCGCTGTGGTGGAGTGTCCGGTCATCGGTGTAGCGAGTCAGGTCAGCGGCTCAATGGTGTTGGCGTTCACGTGATTGGACTCCACGTTGTCGCGTTCGGTCATGGCATGTGCGTCCGGTCATACTTTAACCGTGCGAGTGTTGGCAAGTAGCCATTAGGATCGCTTGGCCAAGGTTTAACTGAAGTGACACGTGGTGAGGATTCGAGGACTGAACATAGGCGTGGGTGCATCTGATCGCCTCGACCTGTGCGTCCCATCGTTGTGTAGTGGGCTGCTCTGTGAGCCCAACGGCTCTATTCGTGGGGGCTCTCTATTTAAGCCCCTTCGTCGGCTTAAGCTCACTCTCTTAGCCATTTGCATTGACATAGCAACCTTGTGAGCTTAGCCAAAGCCCTCCCACTCATCTCCATCATTGATTCACCATCTTTGTGAGATTGGAAGAGAATCCATGTGCACTGCTTGAGTGATTGTATCTAGAGGCACTTGGTGTTCCTGTTTTGCTACGGGTTTCGCTTGTTATTCTTGGTGGTTGCCGCCACCTAGACGTCTTGGTGCAATGAGGATCATCGAGCGAAGGAAGGTGTTTGTCTCCGGCTCCGGTCATAGTGATTGTGAGGGGTTCTTGAGCCTTCCCCGTCGGAGATCACAAAAGGCATCTCTAGTGGATTGCGCGTGGCTTGTGGATCCCCATCTTGTGTTGGTTGTGCGGCACCCGATTGCGGGTTAGGTGTGTGAGGCCTATTAGCGCGTGAACCTCTAAGTGGGTGAATCGCCACAACGAGGACTAGCTTACCGGCAAGCAAGTGAATCTCGTTAAAAAATCATTGTGTCATCATTTGATTCTGAGGTGATTGATCTTCATTGGCTCCATTGGTGATTGGCTCATTCCTCTACACGGCGGTATAACCTTCCATCCATCTCGTGTGTTTACTTTCCTAGCGTAGCTTGGCCCTTTAGTATAGCTAGTTTTGAGGGCAAGCAAGAGTCGTGTCTAGTGGTTAGTGAGGCTCTTTAGTTAGTGTGGCAGAACCTCCTACATTATGTGGCCCACATGCACCCGTTATTGTCCCGAAGACCTCTTACGGCTATGCATGTGTTCCATATAACTTAAAAAGTCTATCGGATGTCCTCGGGAAACCCGAATCATCCACATTTTTAACTCACACAGGATCAACAAAGGAGTAACTACAACATTACCACATTTGTATAAAACTTACATCAGAGTGCGAAAGAATAACAACAATAGTTTTACAAATCATGATTAAGTTAACTTTTTACAAACTTAACTTAAATTGCAGAAGTCGAGTAGAACTACGAAAGACAACTTAGGTAGAGCACCTAAGTCAGGAGAGGACAACTAGATCATATCGAGCCCGCCGACATGACCTCGGTTAACAGCACCTGTCAGTACCTGCAACAGGGGTTAACAAACCCTGAGTACTCAATTGTACTCCGCAAGACTTACCCGATGAAAAGAAAAGACTCCAAGGATATGCTGGTTTTAAGGAAAGTAGTGGAGCTAGAAAAGAGGAGTTTTGTAGAAAAGCTTTACTATAAGTGGATCCTTACTTTCAATATTTTAAATAAGTTTTAGCATTAGTTTTAGTGAAGCTTATTATAGCTAGATTTGCACATGTTCTATCTCAATCGCTTGTATCAAGCATCACATTTCATATCCATCTCTTCGTTTTCTTTCCATGGTTACCATGTTCCATTGTTAACTACGATGTAGGTCAGGTGATCGAGTCTCCATGACCGAGGAGCAACGATGATTCGAACCGATTATACCCAACTGGGGATCCCTAACCACACGACATATGTAGGACTCTAACCGACATATATCAACCTTCACTCGGATCCTCCAAAACGTGATCGGGTCCAGCGCCACCGGAGAGTACAGTACACCTCCAATCCAGCCCTTGGCTACGAGGGTACACACTACTCTCGCCATATTTCCACTCCTAGTGCGCGGTTGGCCGTTCACATGATGGCATTACCGAGGTCTTAGGCTTACCGGAGCATGCGGTCAGTTGCAAAGTCTCGATACATAGGCAGGCCTCCAACGGTACGGTCCTTAACCGACACAGGCGGAGCACTACATCGACTCATTTCACGATGCAAGCCACCCGCCCGGTCTTAGCTTAATATTACCATATTCATTTTCATATGCTCTCATGACCTGTCATTAGATCAGGAGAAGCAAAGGTAAACCTGTTTCTCGTGAACGATAAAATCACCATTCGACTTCTACCGAAGTCTAAGCATTACTAAGCATAAGAGATCAACCTACACATACTAGTGGGATATCATCCAGATATGAATGTAGATCAAGGTAATCATACAACAACGGTATCAACCAACTTCTACTAACATAATGCACATTACACTAGACTTAAGGTGTAATAAAGCATTTATAAAATAGAAGAGTGATTGTATGTCCGGGGCTTGCCTTCGTTGCAGCGGTGGTTAGTTCTCGTAGAAGTCAAGTTTGACACCAACACCACAGGTGGATGACACCTTTATGAAGATTGATCAACACCAACCTCGTCATCACTTGTTCAACACGAACCTTCTCACTCTCGTAGGCACTACACCTATATAAATGGTGCGATGCTTAACATGATGGAATGCATGCCATGATGCATGATGATGAACAATGCATAGCACACAAGAGACATTTAGAAAGGATAAACATTAGTTATCTTACTTGAGTACAGCTTTCCTTCGCGGTACAGCTACAAGTAATTATCATAAAGCATTTTTAGTTGTTCTTCTAACAAGGCAAGGGTTTATTTATTAAGCATGCTTACCTACTAAAGCTTTTACCATGAAAAGACAACATACAAGGAAATATATATAAACTTACTTTTTACCCAAGAGGTTGCATCTATTAAACAAATGAGATTAACATAAAGTCATTAAGTATTAACATAAGCAAGTCATTAACTACTAAAGGCCTATGTTAAATACATTAATTATTAAAAGCAATACTCAATAATCAAGTTAATCATGAACTCAAACAATCAATTAAAATGCCAAGGATCATCACCTATTAATGATCCAAGGTCATCACTCAATTCCAAAAGTTACACAAATCAAAATTATGATATATTCTCATCAATTAAGCATTTATTATATAATAAATAAAAGGCATATAATAAAGTATGTAATTAAAAGTTATCAAAACAGTACCATAATTTTTGTGAAGGTAGTTCTAAGCATATAAAGCATACTCACAAAGTTTCATGATTTTTGGATACTTATTCTAGCCTATAAAAATCATGAAACTTGCATTTCTTAATTAATTGAGCTAATTTTTAAGCATAAAAAATACTCAAAATGACTGTTTCATATTTTCTATGATATATCACATCATAAACATATTACAAAATTTATTTCACAATTTTAGCATGCACCAATTAATACTTATGAAATAAACAAGAATCGTCATTTTAATTATTTTCTGAAAAAAAAAACATAACTCCAGCCCCGCAGCTTTTCCAACTGGCCCATCTCCTCTTTCCTCGACTGGGCCGGCCCAAACAGTAATGGGCCGCCCTCTTCTCTTAAACAGAGACTAACAGGCGGGGTCTGCCTGTCATCCCTCTCCCCGACGTTGACCGCGGCAATGCGGTGGTTGACCGGCAAATTGACGTCGCCGGTGAGGTCTCTGTCGACGGAGAGGGCATCAGCGTGCTCGGGTCACCCTCGTGAACTCATCTAGGGTCCCCAATTGAGCACCTAGGGTTCCATGGTTAGCTCTGTAGACAATGGCGGCCGACGATACTACGGCGCGGCGTGGCTCCGGCCACTACGGCTTGGTAGCAGTTAAAAGAGAGGTCAGTTGCAACCAGGAGCTCACCCTGACCAAGATGCTCACCCAAGTAGAGACGGAGACGAGACGGAGCTGGGCCACCGGCGTTGAGGGCGGCACGGCGGCCTGAACCGAGGAAGAAGGCGCCGTTCCCACGCGTCCCGTGCACCCCACAAGGATTGGTTGAGCCAATGAGCATCACACAATCTACGTGATGCCGAAACGCAGAAATTTGAGACTGGATCTGCTCCATAGGAGCCTGGTCACGACGAGGCGGATCACGGCGGCGCTCAGGCCGTGCGCGAGGAAGACGACGTCGCACGGCCAGCTTTGGTGCGGCGAGGCGCTGTGGCTGGCTCCAACTGGCGCGCAAGGGGGTGGCGAAGCTAGCTGTGCAGGCAATTGGAGCGAGAGCAAGCGGTGAAGACGAATTCGACCGATGAAACAAGCTCGACGGCGACGGGAAAGAAGAAGAAAAGAGGAAGATGGCCGGCGGCATCTCGTTTTAAAGGACACGGATGACATCGTGGCCTCGCAGCGCCTTCGCGAACTCATCCACGCGGCCAGCAACGCGTCACGGTGTGGAGAGACGCCGCGAAGGCACGGCGGCCAGCACACGCCGGTGAACAGAGAGATGAGAGGGAAAACAGAGCACATCTGTTATTGTAGCAATTCCACCCCATTCCTCCATTTTTCTTTTTCTTCAACTTACTTCCAAATTTGCATAGAAACTTCAAAATCTCCAAAAACGAAAGTTGTTCAACTTGTCGAGATCTCCAACTTTGCTTTTTGGACCATCTTCAAATTCTCAATAGTTTTGAAAGTAGGATTTTGAATTTAAAACTTGAATTCCAAATATTAATTAAAATTGACTAGATAATGGAATTCAAATTCAAATCCACACTTGGAGTTCAAATTTAAACATGTTTAACTTGAAAACTCTAACAAATTTTTATTATATATTATAGAGCATACTTTAAACAACAAAGTTTATATTAACAAAATTTTAATTGTTTAAGCAAATTTACACACATAAATTTACAAGGAATCTTAATTGATACCAATGACAACATTTCATGCAACTATTTAACATAACATATGTAACACGGTCATGCTATATATGAAACATGAAATGCATTTATGCCATGATGCTTAATGATAATGCATAATGATGGTCACGATTAGGGTTTTATCAAGTTCATAACATCTAGGATGTTACAGTTAGCCTTTGAGAGCTCACTAACTTAGTGTAGTGACTTAGCCTTTGTGTGATTAGAGACAATAGCAATTAGAATTGTGGAAGGTGGCTTGTATTTTTAGTACGCTAGCGCAACATTCGTTTCGCCGCATATTAATCTAACTGGTTTGTTTAGTGTTGTTGTAGAAATTTGTAACCTTTTCACCAACCAATACTGTTAATGAAAGTAACAGACTATTACATTGTGGAACGAATCCTTACTTTCAATGGTATTTTACGGAATGGTAAACTTTTGATGGTATTTTCCAAATGTCATGGACCCCCGAGATGGATATGGACCTAGCGGGGAGGGGGGGCTCAAGCCCCCCCACCGCCACTGATCCCATATAGCCCCATAGAGCCCCTCCTGGGTGCAGGTGCCCTCCCCCCGCTGCTATGATGGTGCTGGCCAAGGTTGAGGACGAGGAGGCACGGTGGCCAAGCCGCAACACCGTCATCACGTGTGATGGCGTCTACCACTGTGGAGGGCTGTCGTCAAGGAGATCGTGTGCATGCCAGAGGCCTCTGTGAAATTCACCTTCCCCATCTCTCTCAAGCAGGTTAGTTTGGTTCCCCTGGTCATGAACTCTAAATCTATTATGGGTGTGTTTGGTTTCTTGCCATTCTTCTAGCCTAGCTAGGAAATAAGCCAGGCCCTAAGCCTGCCCCTAGCCAGTCAAGATGGACTTGTTGGTTGCATACACTATCTAAGCCTAGCTAGTAGCCAGTGTGTTTGGTTAGCTGGTTTGGCTTGGATGGAGTCACCTCTTCCTTGTGCAGGTAAGTTTACCACCTTTGCGGCAATTATCGAATACCTGGTGAACGCCACCTCTCGCAACGTGCATCCAGCCCTCTGAGCGCGCCGCTGCCGTGCGCCCCAACTGGTTAAGCACCGCCATCGCCGCCCATGCGTGAGACACCACTGACAAAGTGACCGCCTGGAGACCGTAGATGGACCACCAAGGACGCGAATTCGAAGTCACAGATGGACCGCTATGGACCGCCCATGAATGCAGTGCTCCTTCTCTGGCACCTTACGCTGCTCCTCTCTGCCCACCTCACCACCATCTGAAGTTGCAGATCAGCTAGGGCTGCTCCAAGGTCTAGAGTAGCTCGGCAATCGCTGCAGGAGAGGGGCCGCACCAAGACATCATTGGCATGAGAGGAAGAGGGTGCGGCTCTACCTGTGGCGGAAGCAGAAGGACGAGCACGACAGCATCACGGAGAGCTCGGTGAGCACGGCCCTACGACGCTTAAGCTTCCCACCAGCTCTTTGCGGCGAGCTTGGCGAGCACGGCAGCAGGAGGAGTAGATGCAGGCCACTGGAGGAGCATATACGTGCGATGGAGGAGTCCGCACCGCTGGAGGAGTTCGAGGAGCAGATGTGGGCCGCCGGAGGAGGAGCACAGTCTGCACGCACGCCGGCAATGGAGGAGTCCGTGCAAAGTCGGGAGGCAGCACACCAGCAGCCGAAGAGAGAGGTCGCGACGCCAGGCGGCGTCGGGAGGTAGGTGGTGATGATGGGGAGGAACTCTGATAAATCAGTCCAAACAGGTTTACTAAGGAACTCTGTAAAATAGCCTCGTAACTTCGGGAGAAGGGGTGCCCCTCGCAAAAGGGGGTCGCAATGATCTACAAATTTTTTGTTTGGAACATGAAATAGCTTGTATTCTTAAAAAAATTTGCAAGAATTGCTTTATAATAAGCACTCTTGCGCATATTGTGCTTTTCTGGCTTGTGTTTCTTGGCATATACAAAAAAAAATATCCTAATACCTTTTTCCTTCCTTGAATCTTTTTCAAGCAGCTAAACAAGAATCTATCTGGTGTTGAAGAGGGTGAATTCAAAGCCTGACTAGCTAGAACATGTGCGGTAGTGTTTAGCTTCCTTGGGACCTTGAAGATCTTGACATTGATACTTGAGATGTGATTAATGAAACTCTGAGTGAAAGGCTTGACTTCCCAGCGTGGAGTGGTGAGGTTGTTCCCGTTGAAGAAGGATACAAGCTGCTGATTGTCCGTGAGGAAGAACAGGCTCTGGATGCCAACCGCGAAGACCACTCGAGCAGCGAGTGCTAGGGCCGCAGCTTCAGCCATTAGGACAGAAGTGGATCCTCTTAGCTTTGCTTTGATGTAGATGGTCGCAGGCGGATGGGATTGATTATTGATGATGAACACCCCGAGGCCTGCTTCCCTTGGTACCTGCAGTGTTGAGTCTGGGGCTATAGCCACATCCGTGTAGCAGCTTGATCCCGAAAAGAGCGCGGGAAGGAGAGCTCTATATAGAGGCGGACCTAGTATTGTGTCGTCGGGTTGGTGTTGTTGTCCGTCATCATGATTCGTATGCCTTTCGTTCAGCAATCCTATAATGTGAAACATGTTACCTTGTCCTTGCGGTTGTCTTGTAACACCCCTGGTGTTACGAGCGTGCTTAGCACCCAGATTAATACCTGAGAGGAGTCAAATAAAAAACCTAAGTTAAATTATTTAGTGCGTACCACTGGTAATGAAACTCCGAATAAAATATGCGTATATGAAGAATGGGTATCTTTAAGTGTTGGCATGAAAAATAATTTTTATAAACAAAAATAAAATGTAACTTGAGTATTGTGTTTAAGTAAAGTTTGTGAGCAAGTTCCGCAGATAAAAGTGCAACTTTCATGTTGGAGAATAAATATTGGTAGCCACCATTCTTTGCAAGCTCAAAAATTGGATTCGTAATTCGATCCTACCTAACCATAGATCACGTCTATGACATAGTGAGGTAATGACAATGCCGTTTTGACATTTAAATTTGAAAGAAATGACTAAGCACTAGCTACGTGTAGTGGTACCATCAGTTGCATCTAAGTGGGCACTTGAGCTTGGTTGAGGTTGTCGGCATGTTGGGGTCACTTTCCCGTAAAAATTTGCCAAAAACTACCTAGAGCACGCGGTGATCCATGTTCCTTGCTCTGTTCGCGAACTGGCACTTGGCATGACGAACACCTCTTGGCACCTTCCCATCTTTTCCTCGGGTCACTCTCGGGCCGTGTCGATGGCTTTGATAGGCGGTTGTTGGTGCGACCGTAGGTGCACAAAACTGGTTGAGCCATGCTCCGATGAATCGATGATTTTTGCTCCGCTTTAATATTTGTGCTCGTCAACTCTTGCTAGTGTTCGGTCGGCGTCTGCTGTCGCCTCGCGTGCACGCTACCGTGCGTGGCCGCGTGAAAGCCCAAGTTTGGTTTTGGTAATTAATGACACCAAGTTGCTAATGCCATGTGTTAAGTGTTTTGAGTTAGGCATAAGCAACACATGTGATGAAGGTGTACGTGGCAAGGAGAAGTGGCCACAAGATCACAAAGAGATGGTGCATGGACATGAAATGATGATCATGGTGGAGATGCACATAAAGTGAAGGACATGATGATCAAGTAAAGGAGAAGGATCTAAGAGCGCAAGGCAAAGGTATAACCATAGGGTTTTCCTTTTGCCGGTCTAAGATGAGTAGAGAAGTGATTGACCGGGTTTAGGATACATAGCCGACTATCAAGAGGGGCAATCACGGTTAGCTCGGAAATCAAGTGCCACTAGATCATTGTCTTGAGCATATGCATTAGGATCTAGTTGAAAGCTAACACAACGCCTTGAAAATGTTTGTGAAATGCTAACACACATGCACATGGTGGTGTACACTTGGTGGTGTTAGCACAGTTGGCGAAGGCGGTGAAGTTTAAGCGGTAGAGAGGGGTTTGGGTTCCTCTTTCCCTCCCGCCAAGCTTGCGAGGCGGGATTCGGCGCTTTTTGGGGAAGTGAATTGCCTATTTTCCACTACCCCAAAAGTCGGAAAAGAAACGGAGGCGAACGGAGGTCACAGAGGTGACCGGACGCTGGACCGGACGCGGTCTCTGTTTCACCGGACGCGTCCGGTCAGCGTTCAGCGTCTGCGCGTGTTTTAGTTTGATGATCGGACGCGCAGCGCGTCCGGTCACTATCGACCGGACGCGTCCGGTCGTTCAGGGAGCTTACTGGACTCCAACCGGACGCTGGCACTGTGGCGTCCGGTCAGTTCAACAGCGCTGCTCAGGCTTGACCAGCGCGTCCGGTCAGTTGCGGGACCAGCGCGTCCGGTCGATCCCAGTGCGTCCGGTCGGCGCGACGAGCGCGTCCGGTCAATACTTCGCTGTTAGCCGTTACGCGATCGGCGCGTCCGGTCAGTGTGACCAGCGCGTCCGGTCAGCGCGATTTCGGCTGGTTCAAGTTCCTAACGGCTAGCTGCGTACCCCTTCGCTATAAATAGAAGATGTCCGGGGTTTGAGGGCAACTCTTGCATACTTTGAGACCTAGAGACATCCTTTGAGCTAGAGAAACAACCCCTCCACTCATCTCTTTGCATAGTTGCACATCTTGAGTGAGATTGAGTGAGATTCAAGTGCATTGCTTGAGAGTTGCATTCTAGAGGCACTTGATCTTCGAGTTGCTGCGGATTTCTTGTTACTCTTCCGTGTTTCCCGACACGGTAGACGGCTTGGAGCAGCGGAGGTGATTGAGCTCGCAATTGGAGATTGTTGGAGCCCTCACCAAGTGTTGTAAGGGGTTCTTGATCCTTCCCCGTGGGAGTTCGCAAATTGGATACTCTAGTGGAGCTCGTGGCTTGGAGGATCCCCATCTTGTGTGCGGTTGTGCGGCGCCCGCCGAGGGCTCGACTGTTGATAGTCGATTAGCTCGTGAACCGACAAGTGGGTGTATCGCCACAACGGGGAGTAGCTTGCCGGGAAGCAAGTGAACCTCGGGATAAATTCTTGTGTTATTCTCTTCCCGAGGATTTCTCTTGTGTGATTGATTGATTGGTACTTCTCATCTCTACACGGCGGTATAATCACTCGAAGCTCTTCTCTCGTATTACTTCTTGTTTCTAGCTTATAGTTGTTGTAGTGTTTAGTGGTTAGCCTTGTACTAGACTTGTGTAGGTGGCTTGCCTAATTAGTTAGAGCTAGTGCTTTTGCTTCGCCACCTTTCGTACTAACTTGTGGTTAAGTAATTTTTGTAGAAGTTTTAATTAGGCTATTCACCCCCCCCTCTAGCCATTTGGACCTTACAAGTGGTATCAAAGCCGAGGCACCGTTTATTTGAGGCTTAACAACCTACGGTGAAAAAGAAATGGCTCAATTAAGCTTGCACATCAACAACACCAAGAAGGCACCTCATTTTGATGGCACAAATTATGCATATTGGAAGGTTAAGATGACCGCACACCTAAAGTCAATCAATAGAGAAGTGTGGAAGGTCACTGAAACAAAATTTGAGGTTGCTAATCCGGAAGCACCTACACCGGTGGAAGAGAAGAAGCTCCAATGCAATGACATTGCCATTAGTGCTCTTCATGAGGCACTAGATGACAAGACCTTTGAGCAAGTGAAGAACATTGAGATTGCACATGATGCTTGGGCCAAGCTAGAAGAAACATTTGAGGGCACCGAAGGCACAAAGACCGCTAAAGCATATATCTTGCAAGAAAAATTTTCAAGCTTCAAGATGTAAGATGATGAAAGTGTACCGGAGATGTTTCATAGGTTGCAAGTCATTGTCAATGAGCTCAAGGCACTTGGTGAGGAGGTCAAGGACAATCAATTCTCTATGAAATTCTTGAGAAGCCTACCTAAGAGATTTGACACGTTGATCACCGTGCTTGTGAGGACAACTTTGAAAGATTCAACTCCTCAACAAGTTTTCCAAGAAGTGATGACCGATGATTCATATAGAGAAGATGATGAGAAGGAAGAGTTGGTCAAGAAGAAGAAGGAAAATGAGAAGAAAGATGATGAAAAGAAGAAGAGTGTGGCATTCAAAGCCACCACATCCAAGGGCAAGTCCAAGATTGAATCATCAAGTGAAGAAGACTCAAGCTCTTATGATAGTGATGACATTGATGAGAAGATGGCTCTTTTTGTCAAGCAATTTGGAAAATTCATAAAGAAGAAGGGCTATCGTGCAAGGAGGGGGAAGAACTCATCCAAGAAGAATGAGCATAACATGAGATGCTTTAGATGCCATAGCAAGGACCATCTCATTGCAAAGTGTCCTTATGATAGTGATGATGAAGATGCTATCAAGAAGGAGAGGAAGAAGCAAAAGAAGAAGCAAGAAAAGAAGGAGAGTTCTCATAAAAAGAAGAATGATTCTCATGTTGCTACATGGGATAGTGATGATTCCTCAAGTGATGATGAGGATGACATCAAGAGCAAGAAGAAGGGACATGCTAGCATTGCCATCCAAGAGAAGGTCTCCCTCTTCGACACTCCATCGTGCTTCATGGCTAAGGCCGCTAAGGTATCATCCGACGATGAGAGTGATCATGATAATGCTAGTGATAGTGATAGTGATGAAGAAGAAATCACTAAAGATGAACTAATCACTATGCTAGAAGATTGCACTCAACATTTCAAAGAATCTAGAAAGGAGTGCAAGAGCTTGCTTAAGGAAAAGAAAAACCTTATGCAAGAACTTGATGAGCTTAGGGCATCTTATGAGAGTCTAAAGGTAGACCATAAGAAGCTTCAAAAGTCTCACACTAAGCTTGAAGAAGCTCATTCCTCTCTAGTTGAAAAATGTGAAAACATGCCAACTAATGTTGAGAAAGCTAAAACTTGCAACATAGGCATATTATGTGATATAATTGATGAATCCTTTTATAAGCCTATTGTTGTTGCTCCCACTAACCCTTCATGTAGCTCATCTTCATCATCCTCATCTAGTAGTGATGGTTTCACCTGTGACTCCACACTTATAGTTGAGAATGAAAATCTCAAGAAGGAGGTAAAAGAGCTCAATCACACCTTAGCTAAGGCTTATGGTGGTGAGGACCGCTTGCTTATGTGCTTGGGTAGCCAAAGGGCTTCTCTCTATAAAGAGGGATTGGGCTATAACCCCAAGAAAGGCAAGGTCGCTTTTGCTCCTCACAAGACTCGTTTTGTGAAGAACAATGGTAGCTATTGCAAAAGTTGCAAGAAAGTTGGTCACATAGAGCAACTTTGCATGAACAAGAAATCCAAAGCTAATGTATCCTCAATTAAGTTTGATTCCTTTTATATACTTACCAAGGGTACAAATGGTGTTCATGCTAAGTTTATTGGTGCACCATGGATGGGCTCAAAGAAGAAAGCCATTTGGGTACCAAAGAGCTTGGTCACTAACCTTGGAGGACCCAAACAAGTTTGGGTACCTAAAAAGAATTGATCTTATCTTGTAGGTCAATTACAAAGCCGGAGGAAGGCATTGGGTGCTTGATAGTGGGTGCACTCAACATATGACCGGGGATTCTTGTATGTTCAAATCAATTGATACAAGTCAAAATGGTGGTTTTGATGCTATCACTTTCGGTAACAACAAGAAAGGCAAAGTCAAGGGGCTTGGTAAAATTGCAATCTCCAATGACATGAGCATATCCAATGTGTTGCTAGTTGAGAGCTTGGACTTCAACTTATTGTCAATAGCACAACTTTGTGATCTCGGTTTCAAATGCATATTTGGTAGTGATGATGTTGAAGTTGTTAGTGTTGATTGTACAAACATGATATTCAAAGGATTTAGACATGGTAGCTTATACTTGGTTGACTTCAATGATAGTGAGACACAATTGACTTCATGCTTGCTTAGCAAATCTAGTATGGGTTGGTTGTGGCATAGAAGGCTTGGTCATGTTGGAATGAAACAATTGAACAAACTTTTGAAGCATGACTTAGTTAGAGGCTTGAAAGATGTCACCTTTGAGAAGGATAAACCTTGTAGTGCTTGTCAAGCCGGCAAACAAGTTGGAAACGTACATCCTAGTAAGAGTAAAATGAGCACATCAAAGGCATTTGAGCTATTACACATGGACTTGTTTGGGCCAACAACATACACTAGCATTGGTGGCAACAAGTATGGTTTTGTGATAGTGGATGACTACACTAGATATACTTGGGTGTTCTTTCTCTATGACAAGAGTGATATTTATGATCTATTCAAGTCTTTTGTCAAAAGAGTGCAAAATGAGTTTGAAATCACCATCAAGAAGATTAGAAGTGACAATGGTAGTGAGTTCAAGAACACAAGAATTGAGGAATTGTGTGATGTTCTCGGTATTGGACATCAATTCTCTCCAACATACACTCCTCAATCCAATGGTGTAGTTGAAAGGAAGAATAGAACTTTGATTGACATGGCTAGATCAATGCTTAGTGAATACAATGTGAGTCATTCATTTTGGAGTGAAGCCATCAACACGGCTTGCTATTGTAGCAACCGTCTCTATTGTCATGGGAAGCTTGGAAAGACACCATATGAGCTATTGAATGGAAGAAAGCCCAACATTGCATACTTTAGAGTGTTTGGTTGCAAATGCTATATTCTCAAGAAAGGCACTAGATTGAGCAAGTTTGAAAAGAAATGTGATGAAGGGTTCTTACTTGGTTATTCTACCACAAGCAAGGCATATAGAGTTTGGAATCTTACTAATGGCACCTTGGAAGAAGTTCATGATGTTGAGTTTGATGAAACCCAAGGGTCTCAAAACGAAGCTCAAAACCTTGATGATGTGAGAGGAGATCAATTGTCAAATGCAATGAAAAACATGGACATTGGTGATATAAGGCCGATGCAAGTTGATGATGATAGTGACATACATATGATTAATCAAGATGTGCAAATTGATACAAATCAAGCAAGCTCTAGTGGTACTCACAATGAAGCTCAAGATCAAGGTCAAGCAAGTGGAAGTAATCAACTCCCAATACTCCAACCTACTAGCATTGCAAGAGATCATCCATTGGACCAAATCATTGGTGGAATTCAAAGTGGTGTTCAAACTAGATCAAGATTGGCATCTTTTTGTGAGCATTACTCATTTGTGTCACTTGAAGAACCTAAGAAAATAGAAGATGCTTTGAAGGATTCCGATTGGGTAAATGCCATGCATGAAGAACTAAACAACTTTGCTAGAAATCAAGTTTGGAAGCTTGTTGAGAGGCCAAAGAACTACAATGTGATTGGCACAAAGTGGGTCTTTAGAAACAAGCAAAATCAAGATGGCATGGTTGTGAGGAACAAAGCAAGATTAGTAGCACAAGGATACACTCAAGTTGAGGGTCTTGACTTTGGAGAGACATATGCACCGGTTGCAAGATTAGAGGCAATTAGAATCTTATTAGCATATGCTTGTGCACACAACATCAAGCTCTATCAAATGGATGTCAAGAGTGCATTTCTCAATGGCTACATCAACGAAGAAGTTTATGTTGAGCAACCTCCCGGTTTTGAAGATGACAAGAAGCCCGACCATGTTTTCAAGCTAAAGAAGACATTGTATGGTTTGAAGCAAGCACCTAGAGCATGGTATGAGAGATTGAGGGACTTTCTTCTCTCTAAAGGGTTCAAGATGGGAAAGGTTGACACCACTCTCTTCACCAAGAAGCTTGGAAATGACTTGTTTGTATTACAAATCTATGTGGATGACATTATCTTTGGATCAACTAACCAAGACTTTTGTGAAGAGTTTGGAAATATGATGGCTAATGAGTTTGAGATGTCTATGATTGGAGAGCTTAGTTACTTCCTTGGACTTCAAATCAAGCAAATGAAGAATGGCACTTTTGTAAGTCAAGGCAAGTACATCAAGGACATGATCAAGAAGTTTGGATTGCAAGATGCTAAGGCAATGAGTACACCAATGGGCACTAATGATCAATTGGGTATTGATGATAGTGGAAACATGGTAGATCAAAAGCTATACCGGTCTATGATTGGAAGTTTGCTATATGTCACCGCTTCTAGGCCGGATGTGATGTTTAGTATGTGCAAGTGTGCAAGATATCAAACTTCACCTAGAGAAAGTCACTTGAAAGCAACCAAGAGAATATTGAGATATCTTAAGGGCACTCATGATGTTGGACTATGGTATCCCAAGGGATCTAATTTTGAGTTGATTGGATATTCGGATTCTGACTATGGTGGATGCAAAATTGATAGAATGAGCACAAGTGGCACTTGTCAATTGCTTGGAAGGTCTCTTGTTTTATGGTCATCAAAGAAACAAAATAGTGTTGCACTATCTACCGCCGAGGCCGAATACATTAGTGCCGGTAGTTGTTGTGCACAATTGCTTTGGATGAAAGCAACCTTGAATGACTTTGGAATCAAATTCAAGAATGTGCCTTTATTTTGTGACAATGAAAGTGCTATCAAGATGACTCAAAATCCGGTTCAACATTCAAGAACCAAGCACATCGACATAAGGCATCACTTCATAAGAGACCATCAACAAAAGGGTGATATTAGCATTGAAAGCATTGGCACCAAAGATCAATTAGCCGACATATTCACAAAGCCACTTGATGAGAAGAGATTTTACAAGTTGAAGAATGAATTGAACATACTTGACTTCTCCAACTTGAAATGAGTGCACCCCCACATTCTTATATGACATGCCTCTCCTCCAACATAGCAAGGTAAAGTTGTTTGACATATCATTCATACTTTGCTTAGGACATGGTTAGAACATATAGACATATTTGCATGAAAATTAGGCTCATTCATGAAAATCAAATGATTTTGATGTATGTATGGTACCACTATTGCTTCTATGTTTATTTGATCTAGTGGTAGCATATGACATGTTTGTGGGCTTGCAAACCTAGTGTTGAATCTAGAAAATGAGCTCATAATGTGTAATTCAACATGCTCAAGATAACCCTTATACTTTATGAGGTGTGAAGAAGCTTGTGCTTGGATCAAACCGAATTACATATTCTAGGCAAGTGATCTAGATTGAACCATAATTTGGACTCCCTCATATTGATTGACTTATCTCTCACTAAAATTGGCACCTTTTTGGTGATTGTTGACAAATGGGGAGAGAAAAGTCACAAGGATAGAAAAAGTCACAAAGATAAAAAGTTAAATTGTAAAGAGGGAGAAAGATAAAATAAGGGGGAGAGAAATCAAGGGATCAATTAAAATTGAGCACACTTGCCTACACTCTGGCATCGTAGTAAGAACTGACATTTGAAAGGTGAAGAAATGGTTCTTTTTGCTCAACCCTGCTTGATTGTAGACTAGGTGTTTACATAGAAGGTTGGATAAGAAATAAAATACGACTATCAAAAGTAAGAAATTAAGGACACACTCTTAGTGCTGCTTCTCGCAAATAAGAAACCCACAAGCCAAAAAGCCTTGCATAATCCTTGGAGTCTTTTTACTTCCTCCTGACGGGTAAGTCTTGCGGAGTACAATTGAGTACTCAGGGTTTGTTCTACCCTGTTGCAGGTGACAGGTGCTGATGAGCTGACACTTGTGTGTGGAAACCTCCTGGTGGGCTCAGCGAGGATTTCCTTTACGATGCGGAGTAGAGTTTATTTATTAAAACTCTCACTAAAAGTTTTACAAGGGAAAAATACTATTAACTTGTTATCATTTCATGCATTTAAACATTCTGCAGGTTAATGTTAACTTGTCATCAAATGGTTTCATTTCCGCTGAACCCTGATAATGTTTTATATTCCGCTGTTATAACTACTTAATGAATTACTCTGATATTGTACTAAAAGTAATGTAAATGGTAGGGATGTTGTAAGCTTTACTCTCTCATTTGTGATCCTGATGTAAAAATGTGGATCTTCGAGTTCTCCCTTGCGGTGTGCCCGACGGAATCGCGTAGTTTAGTGTTCTCCCTGGGGTATTTAGTGTCTAATGGAAGACGAGTACTCTTGGGAGGGCATTAGATTAGGCGATTCTGCCACATGTCTGTCCACCTGTTGTTGCCGAAGGCTCGCCTGATGTGGTTGCACGTCGCTAGTGTTTAGGGCTCCATGCTGTTGCAAGTTGCATGTGTGCTACGTCAGTGGCTGTCCTGCAATCAAAAGCGGTGTTACCTTGGCTGGAGTGTAGACCA
This sequence comes from Saccharum hybrid cultivar R570, assembly GCA_038087645.1. NCBI lineage: Eukaryota > Viridiplantae > Streptophyta > Magnoliopsida > Poales > Poaceae > Saccharum > Saccharum hybrid cultivar. Next base: position 2,957,324 of record JAQSUU010000809.1, on the reverse strand, counting down.
CCTTGTTCTCCGTTTTCACTATCTTGGAGTGTGTCTTGGCTGAAGGGTGTAGACGCAGTGCTCATGTCAGCCTGCACTGCATTGTGTACTTGCCAGATAGTTCAATTTTTCCTATTGAAGGGGCAGTCATTTTGTGCTTTCCAAATGCACCACAAGGTGGGTTAATATCCTATGTATCTGTGCGTCCATCGTGCTGTCGTCTATGATTTGTGCTAGCGTTTCCTGTACGCCATCTTGCTCAATAGGTAGCATCGTAGTGCACATGGGCGAGTTTGAGGAGAACCAAACCGCCCGTGCAAACGTACAATGGAAAAATAAATGTGCATCATTTTCTATCTTGTTGCATATAGAGCAAAACTTACTGATTTTATTGGAAAGGTTGCTAGCTCTTTGTCCCGTCGCCAAAGATCTTCTGATTAGTCTCCAGGTGAAGGTTTTTATGTATGGCGGCAGGCTTTTGTGAGTCCACGCCCATTTGAGGATTATTGTTGCTGCTTGCTGGGAAATGCTTTAGGTGCATTGAGACGGAAGCTGTACCTGCATTTCATTTCTAAGAAGCTTGAAGGCTTCTTTGGCCGTGCAGTTTCCATTTTTTACAGTTTCCATCTAAGAATGTCAAGGCTATTAGAAGGAACCGTGGGGGTTGCAGTAATAGCAAGTAGCTTGGTTATAAAAAATTTCATAAATAAGGTGATTGTTCCAGGACTGGGAGGACGTATTCCAGAGGTCGACAACAGTGCTAGGGAGGGTGGCAGTGGTGAACGGGAGATTTATGTGATTGTGAATGGAGTTCCAGATAGGACACTAGGGAGTTGACCAGATGCTAGAGTTACCTTTGTGAAACTGGATGGTGCAATGATGGTTCAGAATTTCCTTGACTTGGAGGATGGAGGCCCATAAGATTGATTTGGTGGTAGTATTTTTGGCAAGCCAGAAGCTGGTGTTGGGGAAGTATTTAGCTTTTAGGACAGTGGTGAGTAGAGGGTCTTTTGCAGCGGCAATGTTCCACGCAGCATGAAGGAGAAAGCTACGATTAACAGTCCTAAGATCCCTGATTCCAGGGCCCCCATTTTCTCTTGTTTGGCAAATATCTTCCTAGGAATGAAAGTGGAAAGGAGAGCCGGAGTTTTCATCCTGGATACCAGCCCACCAGAAACTTCTTATGATTGATGTAATTTTTGCTATGAATGTTTTGGAGAATAGCACCATGGACATATAATAAATGGGAATAGAGGCAAGCATAGAGTTTATGTATGTGAGGCGGCCTGCATGATTGAGTTTATTGGCTTTGACCGTGGTAAGCTTGGCCTTGAATTTGTTGACGATGAAACCATATGCTTTGGATCTGTCCCTGTGGTTAAAGATTAGTGGATGTCCCAGGTGAATGGCATTAGGAGCTAGGTTGGGAACTGGAAAACATATTATGGATAGCTTGTTTTTCATGGTCAGTGACGTGTTTGCTGAAGATGATTGAAGATTTGTTAAGATTGGGGGTTTGGCCACAATCACTGACAAAAATTTTGGAGGACATATTTGATGTTCATGGGTTCACCATGGGAGGCATGGCCACAAATGATTAGGTCGGTCATAGTTATGGTTGTGGTTACGAGTAACTTCCATGGTCATGATTGTAGTTACTAGTAACCCCATGCTTATGACAGTGGTTATTGGTGATTGGCGGACGCTTCATGACGTCCAAGTTCATCCTCTACACTTCATCTTCTACCTTCCGCGCTTATAAGGAGAGCTTGCCTTCAGCCGTGTGTACCGTCGTTCTTCTGTTGAGTTGCTCCTGAGAGTGATCCGAATATGACATGATACTCGAGTTTGGCAAGATCGGGAAGGACTTGGTCACCATGGACTTCTATTCAATAATCATAGTAGAGCTGGATACTTCTGTTTAGTACTTTTTTTATCAATCACAAACTCTCTGGCTTAAAGCTCATGTAAGTCTAGATTAGGCTATATTCTTCTGTTCAATACTATCGTGGTGTAAATAGCAATCTAGCTAGAGTGGTTGCATTGAGGGTTAACAAGTGTGAGCATTAGACTAGAGTATCCGAAAGCATTTCGCTTTCGATTTAGCATTTGACCTTATGTTATAGTTGAGAGATCATACTTGTATCTATCTATCTATGCAACCCTGCTATTTTAAATGGCCCTCCTAAGGTGCCAGAAGGTATTACATTTTTTCGCGAACGTGCCCTTGTGGCATGTGTTTCATTAAGCAGAAGTAGAATGTCAAGGTTACAGGATTACTAAAGAAGGACAAAACCCCAACTTAGGCCCACAAAATTACATTGTCGACTTAATTTGCATGATTACATTTGTGACCAAACGACCGTAGATAGGTAGACTAGCACGCCTCCTCGAGCATGCAATCGATCCCGGCCAGGTCAAACTTCATCGGCTCACACAGAGCCGCCCTCTTTGCAGAGTCAAGTGGCTCCTGGAATAAAGTCTGTTTAAAAGCAGCCATGACCTAAGCAGGTGTGTTCTGCTAGGGTTGCAGAGTTGGATTCCACTTGGCGGTTAGCACTTTTTGTGCTTGCAGCGTTTCATTCGCGGCACGCGAACCACACTTGGCCGCAAGGCATATATTACGACAAATGGATGCAGACGGCGGAGAGCGATGCTTTCGACGCGGTGGTGTCGCCTTGATCAGCGGAGTCTCCAACATTCGGTCTAGCGTCATGTCTACTGCAGGTGGAGTGTCGGTCGGATCAGATCTTGGATTGTGAATTCAACCAACATTCGGTCTAGCGTCATGTCTACTGCAGGTGGCAGTTGCCCCAGCCGGCTCCACAGCACTAGGTCCGCCTCGGCCTCAAGTCCAACTACCCCGCACGAGACGGCATTACATTACATCCATCCAAGTATATAGGAGTGTTGAAGATCTGATTTCTCCATGTGTTCTGTTCTACTCCCTCCGTTCCAAATTATAAGTCGTTTTGACCTTTTTGGTATATCCATTTTGCTATGTATCTAGTTACATATAATAATATGTCTAAATCCATAGCAAAATGGATGAACAAAAAAAGTTAAAATGACTTATAATTTAGAACGGAGAGAGTATGTTATAGTAACATCATCGACATAACTGAGTCAAATATAGCGTGGCCTATAATATAAATGGTCTCAAGTTGAGACAATATATTAACAAGTAGCAAAGCCTCCAAATACCAAAAAAAAAAACATCGTCAAAAGAAAATTGCATACGGGATTGCACATTTGCAATCCTGGTCCATTAATACTTGGATCATCTCGCTGTTCTCAGCTAAATCTAGTAGCAGCGGAAATTTGAGGTATTTTGGCACTCTAATGTCACTGGTGTATGCATACATACATATATATGTGCACCCGGACCCAGGAGACAGCTGATCACCAAGGCATTTGAAACTTCAAACTGCCTTGGCCTCCCTGGCTCTGGCATTGGCTGACACGGCCACGCCGCGCTCCTCGTCGTCCTCGTCCCACTCGCCGCACACGACGCTGCGCACGAACTCCATGAACTGCGGGAAGTGGTCGGGCGAGAAGAACTCGGCGCCCATGCGCTGGTACGTGAAGTGGCAGGGCCGCATGAGCTCGGTGGTGAGGATGTTGCTGCGGATGCGCGAGAAGCTGCTGGTGTGCGTCATCACGAGCGACGCGTTCTCGCCGGCGATGCGCGCGCCGTGGCGGCGGCACGCGTTCTTCATCTGCACCAGCAGCGTGTCCGGGCTGGACCCCGTGCTGTGGTGCTGCTTGTTCATGCACACGTCCATGCCCGGCACCACCATGGTGCAGCCGTGGCGCGCGAACATCTTGGCCACGGGGCTGTACCCGTTCTTCTTGTTGCTCTTGTAGAAGCCCGCCGCCGCCTCGGCGGGGCGCGACCGCGCGCCGTGCCACCAGTGCATGAACGGGATCTTGGCCGACAGCTCCACGGGCTTGCCGCCGAACACGGCGTTGGCCGTGCCCAGGACGCGGTCGCCGTGCCCGACCAGCTGCCCGGCGTACCACGACAGGAACAAGTCGCCGTAGGGGGTCTCCCAGGAGCCGCCGCGCTCCCTGAAGAAGCCGCACGAGTCCGGCGAGTCGTGGTACCGCGGCGCGTCGTGCGGCCCCGCCAGACCCCACATGGCGTGCCCTTCCTCCACGGCGTGCTGCCGCAGCTGCTGGAGCATGTACTTGTCGTAGCACTGGAACTCGCCCATCCCCGTGAACTTGCGGGCGTCGCTCCCCGGCGGGTACGACGGGTACCGGAGCACGCCGTGCGCGCCGAGCCCCACCGTCACGTCCTGCAGCGCAACAAGAAGCGCGTGTCCGTGAAACACTGGCCACGCATGCCTATGCATGCAATGCAACAACCAAAGGAATGTGTATATGTTACGGTGATGGTGGAGTCGAAGAAGTCGTCGAACGCGACGGCGAAGCTGCGGAAGAAGGCCTCGTAGAGCTGGATCGGGGACTTGCCGTGGAGCACGGGGAGGTCGTCGATGGCGAAGGAGAGGCACCCGTCGTGCCGGCCCCCGGAGCGGTCGGTGAAGAAGATGTCGGGGTCGTCGGCGGCGACGCCGCTGACCCAGGACGGCAGCGAGGGGACGCCGGCGCCGGGGGTGCCGTGGGTGCGGAGCGACACGCGGAGGCTGAGTCCCTCGGCGCGCACCATGTCCGCCACGGCCTGGTACCCGGCCCAGCTGAACCTGTCGGGGGACTCGGGCTGCGCCACGGACCAGAACACCGGCAGCTCCACGCCGTCCGCGCCCAGCAGCCGGACGGCCCGGATCCCCGCCGCGATCGCCGCCGCGCTGTTCACCGTCGCGCCGTCCGTGACCGAGTCGATGGGCAGGCCCACGAACAGCCTCGCCGGGGCCAGGTCGTCCACCTCGTGGCTCTTGCTGCTGTGCTCGCCGGCGCCGAAGAAGCGGCCGACGAGCCCGGCGACCCTGAGGTCCCTGCTGCAGTCACCACGCCGCGCTGGTGGGAACGCGACCCTGTTCGGCGCGCGTCCACCCGGGCCCCGGGTGCTCTGCGGCCGGCGCGTCGCCGACGCCATCTGCGTCATCATCGCCGGCAAGGTCTCCATGTCGATCGATCAAGCCGTCCGTGGAATGTCTGTACGTGCGTGGGCGCGCTGCACGAGCCAAGGCAGAACGAGGGCGAAAAGGGGACGCTCGGTTGCTTTTGTGTCCCAAGCGAGTATTTATGGGTGGCCGGAAATGGACGGGGGAAGAGGGGTGGCCGCGGCGCGCGCGTTGGCAGCCGCGGAACTCGGCGTGGACGTGCGTGCGTCAGGGTGAGGTGAGGGTGAGCCCCTGGCCCCCGCTGCTCCGGTCAGGGTCAGCCGACGGACGATCCAGGGCGTTTTGGCGCGGGACATTAGCGCAGTGTTTTCCTCTCTCTTTTTCGATGCACGGACGTTCCGTTAAAAATTGCGGATAAAAATTCCGCTGTAAAATGTGTAAGTAAAAATGTTCGGGATGCTGCTGCTGCTCCTTTTTTTACATATTAGATTCATCCTAAGTCAAATACTTCTAACCTTCCATTAGTTTAAAAAAAATCTATGTAACATCACAACATATGAACTATATTTTATGGAAACCTCTGAATCTGAAAACATAGATCTTAACCTTAACCATTAGTTTAAAAAAAATCTATGTAACATCACAACATATGAACTATATTTTATGGAAACCTCTGAATCTGAAAACATAGATCTTATGTTCTTATATAAAAATTATTTTTACGCAGAATAAATATCAGTGGATTCATCATAAAACATATTTTCATGGTATATTGGTGTCATAAAGATTGATATATAGTTTTTATGAATTTGATCATATTTAGATAGTTTGACTAATTATAGAACTTAAATTGTATTGTTTTTAGGACGGAAGTAGGAACTAATGCTCTACCACGGTGTTCGTTCCGCGTCGGTCAGTCTGGACGCGGCTAGCTGGGATGCGGACTGGCCCACAGGTCTGCTCCCCTCATCGTCATGCACGGTTTCTTCAAAAAATAAAAAACGAAAAGAGAGCGACGTCTTATCTTCCCCATTCGCATCGGCTCCACTGCACTGCCCCGCCTTCGGTCACGTACGCACGAGCTCTGCTAGCGCCGGCGCCCGCACGAGTGTCGCTACTGTCCGCATATGCACGACCGTCGAGCGCTGCCAGCCTGCCACTAGCCGCGTACGCACGAGCTTCGCAGGTCGCGTTGTGCGCGCCCGCCCATGGTGAGGGAGACTGCTACCGCCTGTACCAACGGGGGGGGGGTTGACGCCTAGTCGGTGGCCACGAAGACCTCCGCCTTCGCTTGCCTAGCTCGCTGCGGCCGGGTGTGGAGTTCGCCACGTGCAGCTCACGACAGCCCAGACGGAGTCTACCCACGCACATCTCGTGCCCGCATACCCAATTCGTCATGGCTGGGGTGGAACTCGCCCGCATACAGACCGCGACAACTGGGATAGAACTCCACACACCGTGAGGATCCATTCTCCCCAGCAGCAAGGAGATGTTTGCGCTGAAACTGCATGTTGCAAGCGTCTATTTCAAGTGTTTCAAATGTTTCAGATGTATGTTGCAAGTGTTTTTATATCAATGTTCCAAAAGTAGATCGGGATATTGCACATGTTGCAATGATGTTTTCAAGTGTATTTCCCAGATATTTCATCTGTTTCAGATGTATATTGCAAGTGTTTCATCTGGATATTGCAAAAGTAGATCTGGATGTTGCCTATACAAGCATGTTGCAAGCATATGTTTCAGGTGTTTCATACGTATATTGCAATTGTGTTTCCTGGTGTTTTAGACGTATGTTGCAAGTGTTTCAATTGTTTCGGACACATGTTGCAAGTGTTTCATCTAGATGTTGTAAAAATAGATCTTAGTGTTACACATGTTGTAGTAAGACTCATCTGCAGCAGCCACCTGCTGAAGTTGCTGGGCCCGCCGCGGGACCTCGGTGCGAGCACGGGACAAAGTACGGTGCGGGCCCTCACGTGAAACAAACGCAGCAGGCATGGGCGTCCGGACGCTAGCCCTGTCGGACATCCAGGCGCTAGACGTTTTGAAGTAGGGATGTAGGATGCATATCTACTGCTAGGATGCATATCTACTGCTAGTGAGCTTACTTTTACTCAGCACAACATAGATTGATTGAACTTTTACTTAGCACAATATAGATTGATTGAATTATTGTAAGTCGTGAGATATACATGGTTGTTGGGTTTAGTAGGTGTTTGAAGAGAAACCACGACGATAAGGCGCGCTCTGCCGCGTCCAGTTGTGTATTGGTGTAAACAGTAAAAGCGACATAAACAGTGCCTAAAAATACCGAACAGGGTCCCGGGAGCATTTTAAAATTTCAGGGCAAACAGTGTTTTCCTCGAATGAACAGTGTTTGTGTTTAAAATTTTCGAACGAACAGTATTGCGTGTGCTCTACAGTATTGATACTGTAGCTAAAGGCCGCGCGGCGGCGCTTTCGTTGAAGACTTAACTATTTGATACCGATATTGCCTACATGGGACGTGTTTCGTTACTGGTACGCATAAATTTATGCTCGTAGCAAGACTGTCCAGACTGTCTATTCCAGATTACACACTTCTATGGACGTGTTTAGGACTGCTTCACGAACTCTGCTCCATAAACTCCACCGTAGAGCAACTCTATAAAAAACTGGAGTTTTTGAGTACTTCTTTAAGTGCTCTCACAATTCTACACTTTTTCCTCGAACTGAGTGTGTGGAGCTGAAACCGTTTGGCTAAAAAACGTGGAGCGGAGCAGCCCCAAACATCCCTGTATACAGAGAGATGACTCGGGAAATGAAATTGGATATGGGCATATGGGGTTGATGATTTATACCAAGATCCAATCCAATTGCAGGCGCGTGCTCTGGTGCAAGGTCGCGCGTAGAAGTAGAAATACTAATTTTGCCCAAGAAAAAAATTTAACTATAAGTATATTCTTAGTTAACGTGTCTAAAGTTTGACTAAATATATACATAAAAATATTAATGTTTATGACACAAGTAAATATAGTATAAAATTTAATCTCATGACAAATTTATTGATACTTATTTGATATTATATGAATATTAATATTAATATTTTTATTTATAGTTAAAATATCTCAAGATATTTTAATATGATAATGTGATAGAATTGTATGCTTTTGTGAATGGAGGGATTAATCCAATTCCAGCTACGCTGAATCCAGTTTGTACGGTTCAACACTTTATGGAGAACTGGGCTGCAGCCCATCATGCATATCTAACATACGATTTTAGTGTATTCTAGATACGGAAATAGTAAGAGATAGAAAGTCCGATATTCTAAGTACCATTCTTTTCATTGAAGTGAATGTTAATAAGGTATATATATGCAAGACGTCATTTTATCCTTGTTACGCAATTTGAGATATCATTTTATTCGATATGTCATTGCTGAATGTGGTGTTAAGATATGCAAGATAAGCACTCATGACAATCTTGCTGATACGCCGTTTGTTTCTAGAGCTAATAAGGTATGCTGAATCTTAGTTCATATTACAATTTAAGTCCTAGCGACTTTTGAAGTTGGTGATTACTCTCTTCATACAGGTAACTTAAGTCGTTTTGGACAAGGCCTGGGTCAAACATTAGGAATATAAATCATGAATAACTTTTAAGTTGTTGAGTTTGGAAATGTAAAAACCGTATGAATAGATTTGTCTTGAAAAGTACTTTCCAATAAATGTTTTATAAAAATAAGAAGTCAAAGTTATGCTTTGGAGACCGTGTCGCTGTTCAAAACGACTTGAATTATCAATATAGGGGGAGTATTTATTATTGAAGTGAGTTGATTGACGATGATTCGCTTGGTACACGATGGAATTCATTTTAATATGGAGTTTGTTGTAGTCCTAACTTGAGTCATGTGTAGACTTGTTACCTGTATGGCGTGCGGTTTGGGTTAAGTGACTAGACTTGTTTCCATATTTGACCGTAGTTAGTTTTGTTCGTCCTTATTATATATACATGTTTTGTAAACCATACGAGAAAAGAAGGCAACTCATCTCATTTTCTATGTTTTGTAAGCACTCCTCGTGTAACGAAGATCGTCGATCCGTGCCTATGATTTTTCATTGTAAATTTTTTTTCCACGTAATAATCTTTTGTGTCACTGTTTGAAAAAATAATATTTTGTGTCATGTCAAACTCGATTCGCATCACTTCCTAAGGGCTTCTCCAGTGGCTTCCACAAAGCGACTCACGTTCCTACGTGGAGCCTGGACGAGTCGATTTAACCACCAGAGGATGTCGACTCATCGAGGAGTATAGGTGAAAACAGTACGGATATTTTCCGACCATATTCGAGACCGAATTCGTTTAGAGGGGTTCAGATCCGTCCGTATCTGAGTCTGGATATTCAACATCCGATGTCGTATTCATATCCGAATACTCAAATCGCATATTTATGATGTCGATATCTAATCGTATCATATCCGGCATGGTTGACACTATCCGTATTCGAATCCAAATCTGAACAGAAATATAAAAACAAATGTGATATGAGTGATATCCGTTCGTATCTGATCCGTTTGCATCCCTATGGAGGAGAGAGACCAGAGTCGATGCAAGATATTGCATCGGTTCATTAGAATAAAAAAAATGAATTGGCGTCTTCCTCGCGATGCTCAAGGACGCGCCGCTGGGCCCCCTGGCTGCGACCTTTGCCATGGCCTGACCGCGACTTCGCCGCCGTCTGTGCTGTTTCGAGGTCTGCTGCGCCACTCGCGAGGAGCTCGCCCGGCCGTGAGCCGCCGTAGCTCGAGGACCTCGCTCGGCCGTGAGCCACGCTGCAAACTGCGCCGCTTGGGGGACCTCGCACGGGACCTCGCCCGGCCGTGAGCCGCACCGCGAATTGCGCTGCACGGGCCCTCGCCAGCTGCGACGGCCGCGCCCTCCGGTGGAGACAGCCGTGCCCGCTTAGGCCCTTGCTGATGGAGACGGCCGCCGTCGGAATCGGCTGCGCCATCGGAAGGAGAAAGAGGAAAGAAGCAACCGGTTGATGGAAAGAGAAGGATGAGTCTAATTGTGGGTCCCACCACCGTTGGAGTAGTAAGAAGTCGATTTTTTAACGAGTCGGTTTTGCGTCTACGTGGTACTCGCTTTCCTCTACGTGGTCCTCTCTCTCCTCGGTGAGTGGACCCACCGCTGCGGGTGCCCTAATAACACACACTTGAAATCAAATCAAATCGAGATGAAACTTGGTGGTGGAGCCGTGTTGAATTGAATTAAAGGGGTGTGCAAGAGTAGGCGACATAGTACCTGCACAAGAGGAAGCACAGATCGGCTCTATTCAACGTACAGTACGAGTAGTTGATTTATTTATTATTTCTGCTGCATAGAAACACAGTGCGCCCTCGTGACCGGCGGCCGGCAGCAACACGTGCGAGTAGAGCCGAGCTGCGACACCAACTAAACAACCCACCACGAGAAACACATGCCGCGCGCGCCGTGTCGCGGTCCCCTGCTCCGGCCGGTGCGTCTCAGACCTCGCCGGACTTGGCGAACCGCCCCTTGATCCGCATCCGGCCGTCGGCGCGGGCCTTGCGCGACTCGTACCGGATCTGCTTGTCGAACCTGCACGCGAGAAGCGAGCGACATGCATGAGAAGGTGCCGACACGCGTGGCGACGACGACGGCTCGATCGATGGCTCACCTCCTGTTCTTCCGCTTCTCCTTGTAGCGCGAGATCACCGTGCCGCGGTCGGGGTAGGCCACGTCGTAGCCGCCCTTCTTCTCCATTACCGGCTCCGGCACCAGCACCAGCACCAGCACCGGCGGCGTCGGCGCCGTCGTGGCCAGCTGCGGCTGCGGGGCTGTCCCCGCGTCTGTCTTGCCGCTGTTGTCGACGTCGGCGGTGCCGCCGATCCCACCGTGGTTCAGAGCGGTGACGCTGGCGGGGCAGATCTCTGACATCTCCACGAACGAGGACAGGCACGGATCGGCCGGCGCCGGGGCCGGGGCCAGAGCAGCGTGCTCGCGCGCCTCCTCCACCTCCGTCCGGCAAGCGTCGACGTCGCAGCCGGTCGCGATCCACGCTTCCTGCTCCTGTGAGGCTGCCTGTGACCAATCGAAACTATTGCAACTGAGTTTTAGCCCTGCTACTACCTACTACTTCTACTCAAAACCTGAAATATCTTGCCTTTGCAGTTGCAACGCTGTACTGAAAGGGTTTGTTGGCAACTCACATTTAAAACAAGAGTTCATAGACCGTACACTTGTTTGTTGGACGCGGTTAAGTTGATGGCAACGGGGGCACAACGACACAGTATGTCCCAGAATGGTCACAGTTCATGTCGTTGCTTGGAAATTTGATGAGCTAATGTTGTCTTTATAGTTTCACGGCTCAGCCTGTCGGCAACTTTCATGGTGGTTTTAAAATGGTTTCAGGCGTTTGAATTTTTGGAAAATTTCAGACATAATCTTACACCGTCAAAACTCAAGAGGCAATTCACATTTTTCCCCCTACTATATAGCCAAACAACATCGACAAAATTGCAAGGTTGATGGGATCCATTATTTGGCTTAGTTTGGGTTAAATCAGAGTTAGCAGTGTAGTCAAGCACACTAGCAGAGAGATACTGTAGCGTACAGTAGTACGTAGAGGAGTGACTGAACACTGGACCGAACCTCAGTGGAAGGCACTGCTGCGATGGTTGCTGCATCATGCCAGGCGGCGTCAGCGTCGAGAGCCCCGAAGTCGGCGTGTCCAATGCCAACCTCCGGCGACGTCCATGGCGGCAGCTGCTCGCCGTCAGCCGGCTCCATCTCCGCGAAAGCCGCCGCCTCCTCCAACTTTGCGAGCTCCCCCAGCTGCCGGACAACCTCGTCAGCCATCTCACCGCCGGAGCTCAGGTTCTAGGCTCATTTCCCAGTCAGGCAGTCACCACATCAAGACAACCATTAGAGAAGAGGAAAAAGGGTTTTTTTTTTCGTTTGTTTGTTTTTGTCCGACAGTGAGCAGTGTCTGTTCTAGCAGGCCAGCAGCAGCAGCAGAAGTACCGTACCTTTGGGGACGGCGGCGTGAGGAGCGGCTGGAGGCCATGGCAAGAGGTGGTGGGAACGATCACGTCCTCCAAGCGGAGCACCTGGGGCTCCTCCCAGGCGGAGGCGGGCCACCACCCGCCATCCCCGGCCGCCGCCGCCGCCTTCTCGTCGTACCCGGCGACGCCGAGGATGGCCGCGAGCTCGGCGATCGAGGGGCACCCGGCGTACCCTTCCACCGCGCCACGGTCGTGGTGGAGAGGCTGCGGATCGCCGCCGTCCGGGTGCCGCTCGTCCTTCTCCGACCCAAAGTGGCAGTTGGCGCAGAGGAAGCTGCCGCCGGCGGTGGCGGTGGCGGCGGCGGCGCGGCAGCCGGCGCAGAGCGGCGCCCGGACGTGGCGGGTGGACACGGCGTTGGCGCCGTGCACGTGGCGGTCGCACGGCAGGCACAGCCTCGCGGAGTCGGCCCGGCAGTACACCACCGCCGGCAGGCTCGTGCAGGATTCGCACGCCGGCGCCGGCGCCTCCTTGCCGCTGGCTGCGTCCGCGGCGGACGACATGGCTTGCACTTGCGACAAGACCCGGGGGAATCTGGTTGAGAGGAGGAATTCGAGCGCGATTTGCAGTGAGGAGGCACGGGATTGCTGGCGCGAAAGGGAGAGATGACGATCGAGACGTAACAGCTCGCACGATCACCCTCAGTCCTCACTCGTCGCTACTCTCTTCACATGACTCCTGTAGTCTCTTGTCGCCCGACGGTGCGAGTGCAAGGCCTCTATGATTGATGGATGCATGTCTAGCAAAACTACAAACATTTAATAGGCGCGCCGCGGTGGAGAAGAGAGTTGGGGGAGGCACAATACAACCTACCAGGCCGTTTCATACCAACTAACGCCTCGTTTGCTTCCCTTCCAAATTCTAAATTTTTACACTCTCTCCATCACATCAATCTTTAGACACATGCATAGAGCACTTAATATAGGTAAAAAAAAACTAATTACACAGTTTGGTTGTAAATCACGAGACGAATCTTTTGAGCCTAATTAGTCCACGATTGAACACTAATTGCCAAATACAAACGAAAATGCTACAGTAGCAAAATTGCAAAAATTTGCGATCTAAACGAGGCCTAAATTTATTAGACAAGTGTGGCTAGAAAATTTAAAGTTTCATTAAATATCTGACTACATTTTCTTACTCTATACACGTGAAGTCTTCTTTTTTCTAAGTTTATTTGTCTAATCTGGACAAACTTGTCTAAAATAAAATGTGGCTAGGAACCAAACATCCCCTAATTATTAGCTGCTAGTAAAAATTAGTCACACGTGATCTTGAGGGCTAACAGCAGTCGGGTTATTTAAATAAAACTTTTACCATTGTTACCCGGTACAAAGAGTGCAAGACATCATGTGCAAAGCATAGAGGGAAGATGTGAGGATGACAGAACTATCGTAAATAGAACATCAAAGATCAACTTCTTAACTCATCCTAGCTCCAAATGGTAGACACGACTACGCGAGCACTGCATTGCGGACTAGTGCTATCAGCAGACTTTGGCAAAACACAAAAATTACCTAAATCTTTGACTTGTTATTAGCTCATTAGTAACAGTTATTCATGATAGAGCCAGCCAACGGGACACGCCAACCCGAGCTCGATCCGTTGACACTGGCTTCGTGCACTATCGCCACATTTGCTGGTCGCAACGTCACGGAAGACCCGATGCTTGAGGAGCCAGCTGAATCATGAGAGACCCAACTCCGGCGGCCGCTCCTCTAGAAGATGAGGCCCTGCCAGAGGTCACCTACGTGTGCCCCTGCGCCCTATGGGAAAGCAGCAGATGTGGACAACCCCCTCATGCCCTGCTCAGTGGGCAACGGACTCGACCCGCCGGAGTCTCCTGAGCAGGGACAGGCACAGGTCACACAACCGTGGGTGGCACAGAACACCCCCTTGGGTGTTGTCGCATCCACGGAGAGGACAAGGACTACCCGCCAAGCTTCGGTCCGGCCGAGCTCATAGCGGGCGTTGGACTGCTCACGCCGCCATGGGACAACCATCTGCTCATAGACAATGACGCCTCCGCTGCGAGCTACCTCGAGAACTTCAACAAGCAAGTTCTGCGGAAGAATGCCTCTTCGCTGATTCGTAAGATGCCCAAGCCGCCGTCTTCTGCAAAGGCAATGCTCCTGCTGTGGAGCAAGCGTCTAGCAGCTCACAGTCTCTCAGGCGCCTGCTTGCAAGCAAGGTGAGATCCTAATCATGCAGTGATTGTGTTTAGCCACGGGACTGTCAACATCAAGTGTGTTGGGGATGAAGGCCTACGAGGCTGGGCTAAACCCTTCCAACGTCGAAGCGCTAGGAGCGCTCTTCCAGGACATCGAAAATAAGTCGTGCTGGCATAAGCAAAGGCAGAAGCCCACTTCCTATGTTGTATATCTAGCATCTGTGTAATATCGAAATTTGAATCCATATGCTAGGATGGTCCAGCTCCCGGCTGTAATTCTGTAGACCTCTAAGGGTGCTCGTTAGAAGCACGTTGTTTGTATGGTCAAATAGTTCTACCTTAATCACAATGATAAATAAATTTTTTTGCGTATTTGAGAAAAAACAGTTCTCCGTAGAGATGTAGGGTCCATACAACATCCCTCCATCGTGAAAAGTTTGTGTCGAAAGAAAGAGAAGATCTCCGTCAGTCCGTCGTGAAAAAGTTTGGTTTGCTGGATTAGGTGGTTCGGATTAGCAGGGCTCCGGACAAGGCGACCCCTTGTCTTTCCTGCAGATAAGGCGAAAAAGTTCTGTTTGGTTTGCTGGTGATTTGGATTAGCATGGCTCCGGACCCCCTTGTTTTTCCCGCGGATGAAGCGATTCTGAGAAATGAGCTACAGCCAAGGACCACTGGGTCCGGCGGAGCCAGCCCGTGATTCAACCCAAACACACTGCATGTCGAAAGAAAGAGGAAGGCCTGAAATCGTGTTCTAGGAAGGTTCGAGAATCGACTCCAAAGGTGGCACGAGGTGCCGTCGTTCCGCCGATCAAGGGGGTCTGTTTCGACGGCCGGATGAATCCGGGCTGAATCCGCGACGACAAGCACTGGATCATTCATGGTAACAGTGACTGCACGCTTCGGTTTGAGAGCACCAGGGATGCCCAAACCAAACACATGGCTCCGCTCTGTGGGCTCCTGTCATGTGAATGGAATGAATGGATTGGCACTTTGGCAGGCGGACGGAAGGGCGGCAACCTGATGCATGCATGATTGCATGCATGTACAAACCTTGGCAGAAGATGGGCCCAGAGCGGCAGTGGCAGGGCACAATACAGCACTGACCAGCCCTCAGTACCATAAATTGATACTGCCTCTATCCTCTGTTCAAAAACAATACTCACGACAAACCTCTGCCCCCAGTACAGTTCTACATGCATTTTTATTATTAAAGTGTTTAAAGTTAGATCAATTATATAGGTAAAAACATTTAATGTTTACAGTGTCAAATAAATATATCTTGAAAATATATACTCACGACAAATTTAATAATATTTATTTAATATCACAAATATTTTAACTTGGTACTTCTTAAAAATTACATTCTTTTCCAGACGGAATACTCCGTGAGTCCGTGGGATCTACAAGCAGTGCACTGTGCACCTACCAGAATCCTCATAAATTGCAACAGAAACCAAGGGAAGGGGTCACGACTCACGACTCACCAAGGAGAAGGCATATGCGTCCGGCCATGTTTAGTTTTCAAAAATTTATCAAGATTCCACTCACATCGAATGTTTAGACCCAGGCATGAGCATTAAATGTAGACGAAAAAATAACTAATTACATAGTTTGATAGAAAACCACGAAACGAATCTTTTGAATCTAATTAGTTTATAATTAGACACTAATTAATAAATACAAACGAAACTGCTACAGTAGCCAAAGCCAAAAAAAAAATTCGCGAACTAAACACACCCGCAATCCTCCAGAGTGGAGACACATCTGCCGCTGAAATTTATGCCCAGCCAGGCAGGCAGGCAGGCAGCTACCCAGGAAGGACAGGTCCCTCCCGTCCATCTCAGGGTTGCTATAGCTCCCATGAATCATGATTGACTGGTAAATTGTTAGAGGAGGTGAACATATCACACACATGTAAAAAATCGATTCTGGACAAAGAGACAAGACAATTTAGCATTCGTGTTGGAAACTTTGAAGTCTTGCAACAGGGTAAGTATTGTTATAACAGGTAAACAGAGTCATGAATCCTATGACAGAAAATACTAAAGTCATCAAAGGCCTATGCCATGCATGGATACCTATGCATAATCATCATATGCTGATAGTGGCATGTCTCAAATCACATGGAATGCCTAAACGAGAAAACTGCAGTATGCTTGAAGCTCAGCATGCGGAGAGTCTAAAACGAAGCCGGCTGATTAACAAAAAAAACTTCACTGAAAATGCTAATGAGAACTGAGTAATAACTGAACATCACCCCCAGTTATAATGATATAATAAGAGAACCAGATGCTCGTCATTAAATTAATTGACTATTTCACATTTATCTCTGCCACTAGCAAAATAGTTGAACAGGTAGTAGCTGTGCAAAGACGAATGGTTGTGGTGAAATATACTGCTAACACACATTTGCATATCCAAATGATCAGCAGGAAAGCATAGGTAAATTGAAATGGAACACAGCTATTCTCTATTCTAATTTTAAGTCAAAACTCCAGGTGAAACAATATGATAAAACATTAATTATATGATGACTAGGGTTACAATTTAAGTTAATCATACGCCCACATCTGCTCACCATAACACTAGCATAACAAACTACATTACTGTCAGTAGGGACTTCAATAAAATGCAAACATATGATTACTGGTGTTATCCTTGTAAAGCCATTAAGCCCTACACCTGGCAATACAATTCTAGTGAGCACTTTCAGACTGACATAGAATACGAGTTTGACATTAGTTACAAGAAACGAAATCTGGCAAAGAGCAATAGTACATCCGATAATTGATCCAATTAAAGCTGAAGCATATAGCATCCAATAATTGGTCCAATTAAAGCTGAAGCATTCAATTAACACCCGCTTGATGCAGCTTAGGGGGGGAGACATGAATTCGAGAGAGGAAGCACATTTTGACCTCATGTAAGCAACTTTGCACTTTGGTCACCACGGTATTTGTCAAAGGAAAGATAAACAGAGTCCTGAATCCTGTGATGCACAAGTCATCAGAAGCTTATGCCATACATGGACACATGACAGATCATCATAGGTTGACAGGAGATGTCTCAAATCCTAAGGAATGCCTACATGAGGGCAAAAAACGTGGTATGTGTAACACCCCAGGTGTTGATCACCAATTAAGTAGTGGGTTTAAGCTCAAACATGATAAATTAGTGGAGATGACGATGCCAAGTCAAACCTATGGAAATAAACCCTAATCTAAACTTGGATGTTGCACCCTTGCTTACATATAGGCTCAATTAAAAGATATATGCTTGGGTGTTGTTATCAAAGTATCTTCACATGTCTCACATCAATAACTATCTATATTGATCCCTGGAAAAATTTCATGAAGTTTGGAATCAAAAAGTCACATGAAATGATAAGTTCCATTCCTATTGGAACTTGCATCATTAAGTTAATGGAACTATAGAACATCAACCAAACCTTGCAAACTTGCCCAAATGACTCTAGAGGGACTCTACAACAAAAGTTATGAAAGGTTCATATTGAGCAAGTGGCCAGAAAATGCCTCAATGGATTGACAAGGATAATTCAAGAGTTAATCATGTTGCTGTTTTGATCAAGGTGAAAGAACAGCTTCTGTGCATGTTTTGGACTTGGACCTTAAATAAAAGTGGTAGTCCATATCATGTGGAACAAACTTTGTATAATGGCCCAGATCTAATTCAGTGCCTATCCTGGTCAAATCGAGCTCGCGAAATCGAATCCGTTGCTGTTTTTCTGGGTCTGAAAATCGGCCAAGTCTGGAATGACTGAATTTCATGATTCTGTTTTCATGTACCTATCTTTGGTGGATTTTAGTTTGCAAACCATGTTGATTTTGGCCAAACTTCTTTAAGAAAAGTTGTTGTCCTAATATATCTCTACAATGCTATGGAATTGATTTAGCATTTCCTTACTCGGTTTGGGAGATGGAGATGGACGAACAATGCAGTTTCAGTCGGTCTAAAACTGAACTGCATGATTCAATTTCGGGTACCCTACTTTGGAGCTTTGTATCTCTCCAACCATGTCGAATTAGTCTTTGATCCTTTAACAAAAGTTGAAGTACTCTTGT
This sequence comes from Saccharum hybrid cultivar R570, assembly GCA_038087645.1. NCBI lineage: Eukaryota > Viridiplantae > Streptophyta > Magnoliopsida > Poales > Poaceae > Saccharum > Saccharum hybrid cultivar. The sequence goes on along the minus strand of JAQSUU010000809.1, from coordinate 2,939,001 downwards.
AGCACTACACAATAGTGAAATCGGGTGATCAAATAATGAATTGGTTTGAGAGATATAGAAGAGAGAAAATAGAGTTTCAGCTATATGTTTGCAGTAGTTTTGGGTGGTTTCCAGTTTCTGAAACTTGATCGAAGCCGTGTCGTGGTTGACCGTGTGCAGAGGCTCGACGCCACGTGGCCCTCGACGACGCCCGCTGTTCGACACCTCGCGCCCACGCGTCGTTGCACCGTATTGAAGAAGTCGAGCCCCTCCTTCGGTCTTCCCCCTCGCTCACTCACATCCTCCCTCGGTCTCTCGCTTACTCGCTGTCGTCGCTGTCGCCCCTTCTCCCTCGACCTCGCAGCCTCGGCCGAGCAGCAGCGCTGCCCTTCCTCCCTGTAGCGCACAGCCACGCCGCCCTCCGCTCCTTGCACCGCACGCGTCAACCCTAGTCGAAATCCGTGCGCTGCCGGCGGCATCGTCGTCGTTCCGGGTGTCGGTGTCGCATGCTGCCGCAGCTCTGCCGCTGCTGGCTGCAGCCGGACATGGCCACGGCCTGGCGCAGCCCCGACTGGCCACGGCCAGAGCCTGGTCGGCCCTTCCCCATCACCCACAGCGACCTCCCCGGGCGTGTTCCTCCGTTCCCTGCGTGCTCTGCTCCGACTCGTCGAAGAAGAAGGCAGTGGGAGTATGACATGTGGGTCCCGCCCGATTTCAATTGGTGCCCGAATTTACAGATTTTTCTTTTATCTTGTAAAATCTATATCTCATATTTGGTAGCTCCGAAAATTGTGCCATTTGTTTTGTTGGAATCCTTGGGAAGTGCTCTTCATGTTAGGGGAACCGGTTGTGCCATGCATGCATGTGTTTGTGCTGTAGAAATTCATTAGTGAAAAGTAGTTTTGGAATTGGATTAACTTGCTTTCATCAATATCTGGGGTTTTAGAAGTCCAAAATTAGTGATTCCAATTTTGTTGGTCTTCTAGTAATATGCACTGTCTAAGAAAAATATAAAACTTATAGGTTGTTTTCGGGTTTCAGGATGTTTTACCTAGATCTTGTTAAATGGAAAATAAATGCTTGTTTTCCTTGTTATTTTTATATCTTGAGTTGTGTTGCTCCAATGGATGTGAAATTTTTAGGGTAGCCTTATCATGCTATGGATGTACTGTGGTATAAATTTCATGGTCATTGCTTACTGTATGCTCAAGTTATTGATTTAACTTGTTTATAGCTTGATAAATAACTTATAAATAATATATAAATGATAAAATAGAAAATATTGTTCCATTACCTTAGTATGATGTTTCTCTATCATATTGATTCATAATATGGCCTTGTGTTCACAGAAAATATTGAGTGTTAAGTTTAACTTGCTCTCACATGATTTATTGCTATAGCCATTTGTCTTTTTTATAGAGGTTGTTATACATGTCCAAATGGTTTCAAATTTGGACAGTAGACTTTTGAGAGCATATTTAGGCCACTGTAATTTTGGTAGAATTTATTGTGCATTTTGATATGTGTTCATAATTCCACCTAATGATTTAAATAAATTAAAAAAAAAGGCATTAAAAGAATTTATTTAGAAATGGACACTAAGTTTTCTGGTGTTCATTAGTCATGTGTGAAATGTTGGTAAAGTTGGTTTTGTCCAATTATATGTTTGCAACATAAGTTAATAATTATTTCTTGCAAATGAAGTTTCTGGACAGATCTGGAAACTTGACAAAGTTCTTTATGATAATGTGCTTTGTTGTGAAACTTGTTTATACAAAAGTTGTAGATAATTTATATATCTAGCTGCTGTTAAAATTTGGTGGTATTTGGCCATGTGGTTTAGGAGTTATAGCTGTTTAAAGTTGGGTTACAGAATTGCTTGCTCTCTGTCTTGTTAGACCAGTTTCTGTGTTTGTGTAAATTTGATATGTTAAACTTTGGAATCATGCTGTGATGATTATAAATGAAATGTAGAGAATTTCATAAGGTTTCTATAATGTCTTCTTGCAAGTCATTTGGAATTGTAGATCTCCAGTTATGATTAAATTACTTAGCTGCTGTTCTGATGCCCAGAAAGTGGCAAATTCTAGTCTAGTGATTTGATTAACTTTGCCATGCTAGTGTGTTGAAGTGTGACACATATCTTTGATGATACTTGGTTTAGTACCCTGTGATCTTGTGAGACGTGTTTCTTGATTGATGTGCTTGCCTTCTTCTATGTTATGCCTTAGTGAGGATTAAGTTAATTAGCTCTAGGTGTTTAGGAGAACTTTGGTATGCTTGTTTGATTACTTTGTGTATTGCACTTCTATGCATTCATACATATGCATTGTTGCACCTCATTTAGGTACGTTAGCTGAAGCACGTGAAGGACCTAAGGTGGAGCCAAACCCGAAGATGGAGTTGGTGGATCCATCCCGAAGATCGAAGGACCGGACAAGTGGTAGATTGGGAGATGCTCGCCAAGTGAATTCATCTGACATACTCTAACTTGAGTCGGATCCCAGGCAAGCCCCGGAGCATTATAAGCCTCCTATCTTCAAAGCAATTAATTCTATATATGTTATAAGTATTGTTGCATTAAGTGATAGGAGTTGGTTGGAAACTCTTGCTGCATTATATCATTCCTTGTCCAGATATATGAATCCTTGAATCCTACATAGACTAGGATCGAGTAGATGCTTAGCCCTGCTTTAAGCGGTAGAAGTCAGGTGATTTCCTGTCACCTGCGAGATATAGGGATATTCATATATGGCACGGTTGGCTATATTTGCTATCGTGGAATGGAACCATGTGTTAATAAAATGAAATGAGACCGGGCGGGATGACGATAGTGAAGCAACAAGGCATGGAGGTCTTGGGTGTGAATCTATCCCCGTCTGAGTCGTTTAAGGACCGATTCGCTGTACGTCCTTGAGTCATGTTGAACGCAGTCTAACACTTAGTTGGCCGGATAAGTCGTTCCGACCGCGAAGCCGAGTAATGTGATTCAGGCCGGGAATCGAATGGTAGGTTGCTTCTTGGAGGAGAGAAAGGATGTGCTTGGGGACATTGGCGTGAGACCAAGGGGGGGTTAGAGTCCCTATCACCTGGCAGAGTGTCGCCCTTGGGGTCGCGACATCATTCGGACCCGCGATTCCTGAATCATATGAAAAGGTGGCTTGTGCGACCCTGGCAGGGGCCTGCGCGGTGAGTGTTAGAAATACCCCTCCAGCTGGATAGGAATTCGATTCGAATCGCCGTCGCTCCCGGTTAGTGAGCACTTGATTTGAGCAGCGGCAACGTAGATTCAATTAAATTGAACTGATGGTTAATTGGATCACGATGGAAAGGTTGCCTCAACTTATACCTGCTATGGTTAATATTGTTTGCTCCTAATAAAGTGAGTGCTCTAGTACAGGTTCTTATATAGATGATAGGTTAATGATAATTAACTTGATGCTTAAGCATTAATGATTGATCATCTATATTAAGCTTTTATGCAAAATGTTGTCAAGCTAGCCCCACTTTATATCAGCCTTGCATGATCCTTGGTGTCACCTTATTTCTGGTTTCTGACGGGTAAGTCTAGCTGAGTACTTTGTCGTACTCAGGGTTTTATCCCCACTTGTTGCAGGTTGTGAAGTATCATGGCTACTGCAAGAGTTGGTTGGCTCCTGCCTTAGTGGCGGAGTGTGATCATGGGCATGATCCTTCTTATTTATCTTGTCTCTAATGCTTTTGTTGGAAGTCGACCTTGGTACTGGCATGTATTTGAAATAAGATTAATGTTAGTTTCAAATTACTTTGCTTCCGCTACTTTTGAACTTAAGTTGTAATAACTATGTTGAACTCCGATGTATATTGAATTACTTGTGAAATGGTTGTAACATGTGACTTGTTATGTTGAATCACTACGATCTTGGCTTGTATGTTGGTTGGTTTGAAATCCCTCGTGATTTCATTGGACTACCGGAGTTATATGGGCTCAAGTGTGAGAATTTGATCACTTCGGTGATTGTTTTTATACTTGTGCTCTTATAATTTGGACGGTTCTGTTACAGTATGCTAAGCTGATCATACGAAGAATCTAAATAAGAGCATGCTGTATAAAAAAAATTAGCTTTAAACACTAGCGATAATTGAATAACGGATGAACACCATCCCAAACCTAATGAAACGATACGACACTAGTGGGCCAACCTAGAAATAATTCCCATTAATCTTTTGTACCAATATAAGGTAAACATATATCCGACGTGCAAATACAAATGATTCTACTGAAATATATCGGTAACATGCATATGAAAGTCCTATGGCACCAGGAAAAATATGATGATTAACACATAACTGAAACTTTCATAATTTTAAGATGAAAACAGCCATATTTCAAAAGATGTACTTTTAGTTACCACACCAATAGAAACAATCTGATGAAAACACTAGTTATATAATGAACAGGGATACACTGTAACTGTAAGTTGACAAAATCATATGGCTGCAACTATTCACCAGGATACAGCAGCATAGAAATGTGTATGTTCTAGAAATGCAAAAACAAGATAACCAGAGTTATCCTTGTCACAGCTTACAAAACCCTGTGTGCTCGAAAGATTCTATTTTTGGACACAGAGGTAGCTTTTGGAATAGAGGCATGTATCATACTACTTTGACATCAGCTACCACATAGTTTCTACCAGAAACGTTACTAAAGTTACAGAACATCCAATAATTGGTGCTAATTAAAACTAAAGCCTGCATCCACCACTCACCGAATGAAACTGGGAAGACTCACTGAAGCGCCACAGCATTGCTCAATCATGAGTTTTGGCGTATACGCATATGCTTGAATTAGGCACCGAGTGAACATCAATCTCAATCTGAAGTCAAGTCCCAGTAGTGTACAAACAGTACAAGGCATGGCTTAATCTGTGCTTGAAACCGCAAAACTGCACCACAGAAGCCAAACCACTCTCTCTTTCTATACCATCACGATCTAAACTTTTGGCCTGCGGAATTCAAACCAGATCTCATAGTGGTTAAACAACAAGCTATCATGAGTGTTCTTCCCCACATACTCAAGGCCCAATTTCGCAAGCCGCCGTGTGCACTCATCGCCTCCCAGCCTTGAGCAGAACTTAATGTTATGCGACACAAAAATCCGGCCTCTCTGTGGCCTCAGCTTCCCCGCAAGCCTCTCAAGCCCAGTCCAAACAAGCTTATCTGGAATATGGAGGAACACGGCGCTAGCATAAATGAGATCATACATGACCGTGTCCCCAAACTTGCTGAAATCCATATCCTCCCCTCTCACGATCATCGGCCGCTTGTACAGCAGCCCCTGCGCCGGCAGTTCGTACCGGAGGGCAGCCATGAGGGACAGCTCGTCCCGCTCCAGGCAATGGAACCTCCCAGCATCAAGATACCGGATGAAATGCAGGCCGACACGAAGCGTGCCACATCCGATTTCAAGAACCTGCTCCGTGGGCGTCAGCGCAGAGGCGTTAGCAAGGAACTCGAAGACGTCACGGCCACCAGCCCAGGGCTCGCCGTAGTTGCTGTGGTGCTCTTCCACAAGGAGCTCACCGGGGCACGGCAGCGAGGTGTGGTTGGTTGCTTCTTCGTCCGGATAGTGGGAGATCCCATGGTGCCTACACAGCGGGAAATTGCAACACTAAGAATGTCAACTCCACGGACACGAGTGGTAAAGTAAACGTGCATTCGCCATTGGGTGATCGAAGAGCGGCGAATCGGGACTACGAGTGCAGGCGCAGGCATACCTGTTGATGTCGAAGAGCTGCTGCTCGCGGGTGCGGGGGTTGATGCCCTTGCGCAGGCGGTGCCAGGCGTCGTGGGCGCCGCCGCCGGCGAGGAGGAGGGAGTTGGACGCGAGCTGGGCCTTGAGCCAGGCGACGTCCGCGGGGGAGGTGGTGACGGGCGCGGGGGAGGCGGTGACGGTGGTGGTGGTGACCGTGGTGGTGGTGTGGGTGGCGGGGGGCGAGCAGGCGCAGAGGTGCGCGGAGGCGGCGGAGGAGGAGGATGAGGGGGAGAGCGAGGGGAGGACGAGGAATACGAGGAACGCGGCGGAGGAGAGCAGCAGCAGCAGCGCCGGCACGGTGAGCAGCCGCAGCCGCGCCGAGGAGGAGGCGCTCGACGGCAGCGCCATCGGCGGCGGAAGGGAAAAGGGGGCGACTCAGAGTGGATCGCAAGATTGGGATCTCGTCTTGTGCGGGCGCTGCTACCTGGTCTGGTTCCACCGTGAGCAGTCGCCCACGGCCCACCGTCCACCGACCGAGAACGACGGGCTTATTTGAAAAAAAAAAATTTGGAACGTGATCAATAATCAGTCCAGTTTAGACTCAAAAAAAAAACAGTCCAGTTCAGGGGCATTGTAAATATACTGGCTATTAATTAAATAGATAAATATATCGATATGGTGTACGTCCTCCATCCCATAATAAGTCTCCAATCTCACATTTCGAAAAATAAAATAAATTCAACTTTGTCTAAATATTACAAAAAAACACTAATATTTGTGATACCAGATAAACATCATTATTAATCATGTAATATATTTTTACAGTAAACCTAATTCGAGATACAAATGTTAACATTATTTTTAAAAACTTAGCTAAGGTTGAGAGTTGGTTGACTCCTTGAAATACGGGATGAAGACTTATTTTGAAACAGAAAGAGTAGGGGGCAAAGTAAACCTGTTCGTTTGGCTGAAAAACCATGACTGAATGTATTGTTCGTTGATTTATTATGAGAGAAAAACACTGTTCGTTGGTTGAAAAAGTACGGCTTATAAGACAAGCGAACAGGACGTTAGAAATTGTACTGTGACCAATAATTCAATCTCATTCAAGGATAAAAATTGCAAAATTTGTTAGACCGCAAATCCGCATTCCATGTTCTGAAGTCACAGCTCCAAACCACAAACATATATGATGATGTTCTTTTAGTGCATACTAGATCTTGTTACCATTGGTTAATGGCTTCATGGTCTTTGAAGTCTTATATGACAGAAGTGTTTGTAGGTGACTCTTTCTCCTGCTTTCGTTTTGATGCGATTTTCATGTTTTGATTTTAGTTGTTACTTAATTTACTACCAAACCTTACCAACCTCTCACATTGGTTTGCTAAATCTATGATAATTTTTTTATTTAATTTTTGTTTGCCAAATCTTTAGAATAGCAAATCTTTGATCGCAAACCAAGCAGGCCGTTGAAACCTTGTGGTTCCTTCCATCAGCCGGCTGAGAGTTGGTTCTTCTTCTGCCAGCTCTGATGTGCAACTTTCACCGGTATTTTTCTATAGCTTTTTTTTTCGCAACCGTGCCATGGCACGTTTATCTTTCTATAGCTATATATAGTATCTAATAAATGTACGATATTTTGAACATATTTTTTTTCAAGAGCCAACCTACTTATTTGATTTTCATGTATCCAAATAAAATATTTTAAAGTTATTAGCAGTCAAAGTCAAGAATGTGTCACTAAAGATCAGCTGGATATCATGAGCTGCAAGGCTATCTGGCAATGCCACCTCCCTGAAACTGTGCAGTGCTCTTCAGACCTGAGCAGAACAACATTCACTTATCTTCAGCATACTCCGAACGGCAGTAGTTTTCCGTGCCTGTTCACTTCAACCTCAATCAAAGAAAAAGAAAGCTTGTCTGAAATAAATAAATTCCACAAAGGGCATACCCAATGAGTAGAAGGTAGAAGCATACAAGACTGAAAATAATGCAAAGGTTCATCTGATTTCTGCATGAAATACGACAAAAACGATCCGAGCTGTGACATGTTACCAGCTACATATATCTCTGGAGAATCAAAGAAAATCAACCCTACCAAGTACCCATCGAAATATAGGTTCTTACAGAGCAGCAGACTGAACAGAAACATTGATCAGATGGATAGGTATCATGTCATCCCGAGAGCACAGTGACGAATTTTGAGGGACAACAGATCAATACCTGAAGATGTTCACCCCCAGCTCAGCAGCGGACCGTGCGGCGAAGCTCGGGTGCTGCTTCAGGCTCTCCCTGAACACATGACGCGACACGACGATGCTGTGCTCCGACGCCGCCATGGAGTCGACCGTCCTCGCTGTCCTCGTCCTCAAGCTGTACACCAGCAACCCCAGGTGGTTGCCCAGCATGATGATGCCTTCCTTGTCGTCACCCGCCGCGGCCACGGACTTCTGGCGGCGCCCCTCCAGCTCTGGGATTCCCACGGTACCGGTGTGCCAGGCGTGGGAGCCTGGTGCCGGCGCTCCCACTTGCCAGCATTGTAATCCTTGAGGAACCAGAGGTCGACGTGGTCCTCATCCCCGAAGTCGGCCGCGACAAGCCGCCCCTCCATGTCAAACACCTTCGTCTGGTCGGCGGTGGCGGTCGGCGGCCCTGCCATCAGATGGAACGTCTCCGACAACGTGTCGAACACCGCCATTTTCGTTGTGCTCGTACCCGTCTCCCTCTCTCCTCTGGCGGCGGCGGCGGGTGCGCCGGCCGCCTGGCGTGGCAGCCGGTGCAGCCGGCGTTCGAGAGCCACGGGCGTCGTCCTCAGCAAGGTGGTGTTAGATTTAATGCGGACGAGACCCAATATTTTATCTAATGAAATCAAATAATCATAAGGTCCGTGTTAAATATTGTGCGCTCATATGAGATTTTAATTGGATGTTTAATCGAGGGTGCATGAATTGGTTTTGTAACTCAAGTCAATTATGAGCGAGAGTTTCAATACCTAAATGAAAGTTACAGGAGTTTCTACTCCTAATGGCTATTCCTAATTAAGGGAGTGGAGTTTCTGTTTCTAATGGCAAGAGTTACGGGAGTTTTCGCTCATGATGACGGGAGTTTCTTCCGTGAGCGTCTCTTTCTTTTCGGACTCTTTATCTCCTGCAGTCATCTCTTACACTCGCTTGGTCTCCTGGCTACAATATAAAAGCGTGACACACCTCAACATTCAGTTTTACTTCTCTAACGCACACCAGGAAAATCACTTTTCTGCTGCTCTTGAGTCTCCCCGCCCCGTGACTCCGCGCGCACGGAACCACGGGAGAGCAGGTGCCTCCGGAACCCTTGTTCGCCTGAGAACCCTGCTCAGGGTGTGCGGGCAATTAGGTTTTTGCGGAGCGACTACGCGACTGCTCCTCTCCACGTCATCGATCGACGACGTCTTCTTCTCTGATCTGCGCACGTCATCGTCTTCTTCCTCTGGTGCATAGGGAGTCGACACTGCGAACATCTTCCTGCAACGACTGTGGTCTACTACTTCGAGCAACGCACTAATCTGCACACCATGATTAGAGGTGCTAGTGCGAGTGGAGCCTCCGATGCCTTCGGCATGGGACCCTCCTGTGGGTATATCCGCAAACTCACTCTTGTTTATATACTTATATATGTTATCTCCTATATGCCATGTTTTGATGCTTTGGGTCATGTCATTGTTGTTCATATGCTACATGATCTTGCTGGTATGCTTTATATGACAAATACACCATGCTTACATGTTTTAAATCATGGTTTTATGATTTATATAAGTATATATGATGTTATAATTACTATGCTTATTGTTATATATGTCATCATCTTTATGGTGTTATTTTTCTAGATTAAATTGACATGGAAATTGCTTAAACATCTAACAATCCAAAAACCTAATTTTGGACAATTTTCTCTCAGTGGTTTTGCTGCTGCATTGAAACCCAATCAATTTGATGGAAAGAATTTCATGATTTGGCGTGCACGGATGGAATTGTGGCTTCCTGCGATGAATTGCTATCACGCCGCACAGGAGCGGCCTGAGAACTTGGCTCCTGAGGATGAGCCTAAGTTTCGGGCTGCTGATAACCTGTTCAGAGGTGCCGTGATCAGTGCTCTTCATCCCAAGTATGAGAAAAGCTACATTTATTTTCCATCTGGTAAGGATTTATGGGACGCTCTTGAGGCAAAGTTCGGTGTCTCTGATGCTGGGAGTGAGTTGTATCTTGTGGAGCAGCTGTTTGACTACAAAATGGTTGAGAACCGTTCTGTGGTTGAACATGCTCATGAGATTTAGGCACTAGCTAAGGAACTCGAGCTTTTTCCCTGTCCTTTACCTGACAAGTTTGTGGCCGGCGATATTATCGCTAAGCTGCCATCTTCTTGGAAGGATTTTGCTACTTCTCTAAAGCATAAGAGACAATAGTTCAATGTGACTGAACTCATTGGTACTCTTGATGTTGAGGAGAGGGCGAGAGCAAAGGACAAGGAAAAAGGGGTTGAGACCTCTTCTGTAAACATGGTGCAGAAAAAGAACTCATTTGTATTCCGTAAGAACAAGAACCAGAACAAGAAGAAGAACGAAAACAACAAGTAAGAGAACACTTCTAAGCCAGTTCAGACAACACAGTTCAAGAAAAAGAACAATAATAAGAAAAAAGTATGCTGCTTTGTTTGTGGTAGTGAAGAGCACTGGGCAAGTGAGTGCCCAGACCGCAAATTTAAACAATAACATAAGAAGTCAGCTAACATGGTTACTACTGATACTGAAGGAGGAACATCTGAGTATGGTAATTATTTACCTACTGTTCTTTCAGTTTGTAATTCACCTGAGTGGTGGATGGATAGTGGTGCTAATATTCATGTATGTGCTGATGTTTCTTTATTTGCTTCCTATCAGGTCGGGAGGACTGGAGCCTTGCTGATGGGAAACGGCTCACGTGCGCATGTTCTTGGTGCTGGTATGGTCAATCTGAAGTTTACTTCGGGGAAGACGGTGCTATTGAAGAACGTGCAGCATGTGCCCTCCATCAAGAAAAAAATCTTGTTAGTGGTTCGATGATGTGTTGAGATGGCTACAAAATCGTCCTTGAGTCCAATAAGTGCGTTGTGTCGAGACATGGTACTTTTATTGGTAAAGGATACGATTGCGGAGGTCTGTTTCACTTGTCTCTGCTTGATGTGTGTAATAAGGTTGTGAACATCGCTAATATTTTTGATGAGTCGGATTTATGGCACTCACGCTTATGTCATGTTAATTTTGGTTGTCTTATGCGGTTAGCAAATCTGAATTTAATCCCGAAAATTAATGTGGTCAAAAGTTCTAAGTGCCACGTGTGTGTGCAATCGAAGCAACCCTGCAAGCCTCACAAGGCTGCTGAGACGAGGAATTTGTCACCTCTAGAACTTGTTCATTCGGATTTATGCGAAATGAATGACGATTTGACTAAAGGCAGTAAACGATATTTCATAACATTTATAGATGATTGCACTAGATTTTTGCTACGTGCATTTACTTAGAACATAAGATGAAGCGTTGCATTATTTTAAGGCCTATAAAGCTGAGGTAGAAAATCAACTTGAGAGGAAAATTAAACGGTTAAGGTCCGATCGAGGTGGAGAATATTTCTCTAGTGAATTTACTGAATTCTACGTGGAACATGGTATTATTCATGAGAGAACACCGTCATACTCACCACAGTCTAATGGTATAGCTGAAAGGAAAAACCGCACCCTAACTGAGTTGGTGAATGCCATATTGGGTACTGCGGGATTATCTAAGGAATGGTGGGGTGAGACGATTTTGACAGTGTGTCATGTCCTAAATAGAGTTCCTACAAAGAATAAAGAAATTACACCATTCGAAGAATGGGAGAAGAAGAGACTAAATCTCTCCTACATGCGCACTTGGGGTTGCTTGGCCAAAGTGAATGTGCCTATCAACAAGAAGCGCAAACTTGGACCTAAAACTGTTGATTGTGTGTTCCTTGGTTATGATATTCACAGCGTTGGGTATAGGTTCTTAATTATAAACTCTGAGGTACCTGACATGCATGTTGGCACAATAATGGAATCCAGAAATGCTACATTTTTTTAGAATGAATTTCCCATGAAAACTACACCTAGCACAACTGGTCATGAATATGTAATTCTCCATGAGCATGAGCATGAAATGTTCACACCGGTACAACAAATTGTGGAACCCCATGAGCAAAATCCTGAGGAGGATGATATTGTAGTCACCAGAAAGAGCAAGCGACAGAGAGTTGCTAAATCTTTTAGGAATGACTATATTGTGTACCTTGTGGATGACACACCAACGACCATTGAACAGGCATATTCCTCTCCTGATGCTGACTAGTGGAATGAAGCAGTAAATAGTGAGATGGATTCTATCATGTCTAATGGAACTTGGGACGTTGTTGATCGACCTTATGGGTGCAAACCTATAGGGTGCAAATGGGTGTTCAAGAAAAAGCTTAGGCCTGATGATACTATTGAGAGGTACAAGGCAAGGCTTGTGGCCAAAGGTTATACCCAAAAAGAGGGTGACGATTTCTTTGATACTTACTCACCAGTTGCCCGATTGACTACAATTCGAGTGTTGATTTCATTGGCAGCTTCCTATGGTCTGACCATTCATCAAATGGATGTTAAGACAGCTTTCCTAAATGGAGAGTTAAAGGAAGAGACCTATATGGATCAGCCAGATGGTTTTATAGCAAATGGTCAAGAGGGCAAAGTGTGTAAGTTATTAAAGTCGTTGTACGGCCTAAAACAAGCACCTAAGCAATGGCACGAGAAGTTTGATAAAACTTTGACATCAGCTGGATTTGTTGTGAATGAAGCTGATTCTTGTGTCTATTACCGGTATGGTGGGGGTCAAGGAAGTTTATATGTTGATGACATTTTGATCTTAGGATCAAGCCTCAGTGTGATTGAGGAGGTGAATAAATTTCTATTCAAACAATTTTGAGATGAAAGATCTGGGAGAAGCTGATGTTATTCTTAATATCAAGCTCCTAAGAGAAGGTGATGGTGGGGTAACTCTGTTACAATCTCACTATATGGAAAAGGTTCTGAGTCGCTTTGGGTTTAGTGACTGTCAGCTTGCTCCCACACCATATGACCCTAGCGTACTATTGAGGAAGAATCGAAGAATAGCAAGGGATCAGTTGAGATATTCCCAGATCATTAGTTCGCTCATGTATCTTGCTAGTGCAACAAGGCCTGACATCTCATTTGCTGTGTGCAAACTGAGCCGATTTGTGTCAAACCTGGGAGATGATCACTGGCGTGCTCTTGAGAGAGTGATGCGCTATCTAAAAGGCACTATGAGCTATGATATTCGTTATACCAGACACCCAAAGGTGCTGGAAGGCTATTGTGATGCCAACTGGATTTCTGATGCTGATGAGCTTTATGCCACTAGCGGATATGTGTTCTTGCTTGGAGGTGGCGCTGTTTCTTGGAAGTCTTGCAAGCAGACTATCATAACGAAGTCTACAATGGAAGCAGGACTCACAGCATTAGACATTGTTGGGTCTGAGGCCGAGTGGCTCCGTGATCTCCTTATAGATTTACCGGTGGTTGAAAAAACCTATACCGGCTATTTCTATGAACTGTGATAATCAGACGGTCATTACCAAGATTAACAGTTCTAAGGATAACATGAAGTTCACGAGACACGTTAAGAGACGATTAAAATTTATTAGAAAATTAAGAAACTCCGGAGTTATTGCGTTGGACTATGTTCACACGTCCAATAATCTGGCAGATCAGTTCACTAAGGGCCTGTCACAAAATATGATAGAAAGTGCATCGAGAGAGATGGGTATGAGACCCACGTGAAATCTACTATAGTGGTAACCTGTCCTATGTGATCGGAGATCCCGTGAAGTAGGATGGTGAAACAAGCTAGTAGTAGATTGAGAGAAAAGATCACTTTCTGAGCTCATCTCTAATGCACATCTTTTCTTTTGTAAGGCAGGTTGGTTTATACCTTAATGTGTTCCAAGTGTCTTGGTCAAGAAGAGACGTCCTACAGAACATCTTTTGAGGAACACACCTATATGAGTTAGACTACTGGTCATGGTCTATGAGACTTGGGTAATCTCTAAAACTCATAAAGGCACTGAAGTGTAACTTATAAGCTTCAAACAGAGGGGATGCTTGTTGCAGCCTAGTACCAGCAAAGGACTTTAGTGAAACTCACCTCACACAAAACTGTCAATTCAAGACATAGTCCATTATTCAGTTGTGACTGAGTGAAACTACTGCTCTAGATGGATGTTCAACTTAACCGTCTCCATCGAAACTCTGGTATATCAAATAAAATGTGGATTTAAGATTATTTAACATGTGTCTTAGAATTTGGTGGGGATTGTTAGATTTAATGTGGGCTAGACCCAATATTTTATCTAATCAAATCAAATAATCTTAAGGTCCGTGTTAAATATTGTGCGCTCATATGGGATTTTAATTGGATGTTTAATTGACGGTGCATGAATTGGTTTTGTAACTCAAGTCAATTATGGGCGAGAGTTTCAATACCTAAGTGAAACTTACAGGAGTTTCTACTCCTAATGGCTATTCCTAATTAAGGGAGTTACATGAGTTTCTGTTTCTAATGGCAAGAGTTACGGGAGTTTTCGCTCATGATGACGGGAGTTTCTTCCGTGAGCGTCTCTTTCTTTTCGGACTCTTCATCTCCTGTAGCCATCTCTTACACTCGCTTGGTCTCCTGGCTACAATATAAAAGCGTGACACACCTCAACATTCAGTTTTACTTCTCTAACGCACACCAGGAAAATCACTTTTCTGCTGCTCTTGAGTCTCCCCGTCCCGTGACTCCGCGCGCACGGAACCACGGGAGAGCAGGTGCCTTCGGAACCCTTGTTCGCCTAAGAACCCTGCTCGGGGTGTGCGGGCAATTAGGTTTTTGCGGAGCGACTACGCGACTGCTCCTCTCCACGTCATCGATCGACGACGTCTTCTTCTCTGATCCGCGCACGTCATCGTCTTCTTCCTCTGGTGCGTAGGGAGTCGACACTGCGAACATCTTCCTGCAACGACTGTGGTCCACTACTTCGTGCAACACACTAATATGCACACCATGACTAGAGGTGCTAGTGCGAGTGGAGCCTCCGATGCCTTCGGCATGGGAGCCTCCTCTGGGTATATCCGCAAACTCACTCTTGTCTATATACTTATATATGTTATCTCCTGTATGCCATGTTTTGATGCTTTGGGTCATGTCGTTGTTGTTCATATGCTACATGATCTTGCTGGTATGCTTTATATGACAAATACACCATGCTTACATGTTTTAAATCATGGTTTTATGATTTATATAAGTATATATGATGTTATAATTACTATGCTTATTGTTATATATGTCATCATCTTTATGGTGTTATTTTTCTAGATTAAATTGACATGGAAATTGCTTAAACATCTAACAATCCAAAAACCTAATTTTGGGCAATTTTCTCTCGGTGATTTTTCTGCTGCATTGAAACCCAATTAATTTGATGGAAAGAATTTCATGATTTGGCGTGCACGGATGGAATTGTGGCTTCCTGCGATGAATTGCTATCACGCTGCACAGGGGCGGCCTGAGAATTTGGCTCCTGAGGATGAGCCTAAGTTTCGGGCTGCTGATAACCTGTTCAGAGGTGCCGTGATCAGTGCTCTTCATCCCAAGTATGAGAAAAGCTACATTTATTTTCCATCTGGTAAGGATTTATGGGACGCTCTTGAGGCAAAGTTCGGTGTCTCTGATGCTGGGAGTGAGTTGTATCTTGTGGAGCAGCTGTTTGACTACAAGATGGTTGAGAACCGTTCTGTAGTTGAACAGGCTCATGAGATTCAGGCACTGGCTAAGAAACTCGAGCTTTTTCCCTGTAGCAGACTGTACCATACCGTGAGTCTGAGATCGCCTGACTAGCTTAAATACCAGGGCCAGGGACGCGTAGTAACCTTCGGTTAACCGTTTTGAGTGAAGCGAGGACGAAAGCTCAAGCGGGTTGCTACGCAGGTGGGACCACTCCTTAGTAGAGTGTGCCTGTGCCGTGTATGTCGGGACTGGATGTTACAATAAATCTGAGAATAAGATGGGGAAAGGGACATAGAGCCCAATATATAGCATTAGTGAGGAGAAGAGTGTTCACTAGAAGTTAATTATTTCTATATTGATGCCAGCTGTTACATATCCTATAAGTCACACAAGGTTCCATGCATGACACGCGGAATGCGTGGGGTCCATTGTAGCTCAATTCCTACCACTGGTCGGCCCTTCAGCGGAGTGTGCGACAAAGGTGAACTTGCATCCACCAAGCCTCCCTAGGAATACGGGCTATACAATGTACATTTTGTCCTTAGGGGCATGGGAACTACCTGGTGAAAGGATCTAGTTGATGCCTACCGAATCTGTTAAAACCGACCTTGGATTTCCTATAGACACTACAGAAATTGGTCTAGATAGTTTCCACAACTAGTGTGCGAGCAGAGAGAGATGGCGGCGCGTGGAGCAGCAGCCCGGGAGAAGGAAAGAGAGAAGAGAGAGATGGCGGCGCGTGGAGTATCTGGTAGCCCGCGGTGGGAAGAGATAGGGTCCAGAGAGAAGAGAGAGAAGAAAAATAGATAAAAGAAAAAAAAAGGAAAGGGTGTTATGGGTATTTTCACTCTTTCCAACAAACAAGAGAAGCTGTTCTGCCAAACAGTTCTATGAGTTTGTTTGGTTGAAGACCTGACAGGCAGCTCGCCGGCAAGGCATTGCTGCCAGGGATAGTTATATTGCAGACTTCCATGATGGAAGCACTGACATTAGTAGACTAAACTATGGCATCATCACTTTGTTGCCTCAAATTAAAGATGTGCCAGAATTCAACAATTCGGGTCAATTTGCCTTCTTAATTGCCTTTACAAGTTGATCACCAAGACATTGGCTCTTAGACTAGAACCTTTTGTTGGGAAACTGATACATCTAGTTCAAACTGCCTTCATGAAGGGAAGGAACATCATGTTTGGAGTCACGACCCTCCATGAAATCCTTCATGAAGCCAAACAGAAAAAAAGAGGTTGGTGTTATTTCAAACTTGACTTTGAGAAAGCCTACGATAAAGTGAACTGGAATTTGCTTTTCCATTGCCTAATGTAAGAGGCTTTAGTGAAAAATGGTGCAGTTGGATAAGGCAAGTAGTTTCTAGGGGAACAGTTAGTGTTAAATTGAATAATCACATTGGAACATATATAAAAAGTTACAAAGGTGTAAGACAAGGAGACCCCTTATCTCCCATTCTGTTTAACCTTGTAGCTGAATGCTTGACTAGAATGGTTCATAAAGCTCAAGCCAATGGCCTTCTTACTGGTTTAATTGAACATATTGTTCCACATGGTGTTGCTATTCTGCAGATGACACCATTGTTTGCCTGACAAATAAGATGAATGGTGAAAGAAACCTTAAACTGCTCCTCTACTTATATGAGATGATTGGCGGGGAAGAGCACCTGCGCGTGCGTCGAACCTGCTTGATGCCTATTGTAATCACTTTGTGACTAGCTAATGAAGTTCTCTCTTTGCTCGCAAAAAAAAACTTATATGAGATGATGGCTGGTCTTAAAATAAACTTCAACAAAAGTGAAGTCATCATGATCAATGATCTAGATAATCTGGGATAGACCTATGCTGACATTTTCAATTGTCAAATAGGCTATTTTCCTATAAAGTACTTGGGTGTCCTGTCAGTCCTAGCAGATTTCATGTTGTTGATTGGCTTTTCTTATTAGAGAAAAATGCAAAAAGACCAGATATTTGCAAAGGAGGCTCCATGTATATTGCAGACAGATCCACCTTAATATGTTCTAGCCTGAACAATTCTCCCATTTACCACATGTATATTTATCTCTTACCCAAAATTGTGGTGAAAGATCTAGACAAAGTAAGAAGGACCTTCTTTTGGCAAAGAGGGCAAACAAAGAGAAAGTATCACTTAGTCAGATGCACTAAAATTTGTAAAAGCAAGAAAAAGGGTGGTCTGGGGATTAAGAATATTAGGAAAATGAATTTAAGTCTTATTTGCAAGTGGTGGTGGAAGTTGGAGAAAAAAGAGGGCCTTTGGCAACAGATCATCAACTTCAAGTACCTTAAAGGGGAGAGTGTTTGTACTGTGAAACACAAGCAAACTGACTCTCCTTTATGGTCTGACCTTTTGAAAGTTAGGGATATATACCTTCAAGGGAGATCTATCATAATGAAAAATGGGAAGAATACTCTTTTTTGCAAGGATATCTGGTTATATGATAGACCTCTTTGTACCCAGTTCCCAGATTTATATAAGCTATATGTGAACAAAAGAACATCACTGTTCACCAAATGAGAAATAAGGCACCTGATATCTCTTTTAATAGATGGATTGCGGATGACTTACAATCTGATTGGATGACAATTCAAAATGACATTAGGAATATCAATTTAGTGGAAGACCAAGATGTGGTTAAATGGAAATTTGGGAACAAAGGCACCTTCTCTGTAAAATCTACATATAATTAAAAGTATATTTGGAAAGGAAAAGTTCCTGAGAAAGTCAAAAAATTTCTTTGGATGGTATTAAACAATGCAATCCTCACCAAAAATAACATGATCAGAAGAAATTGGAAGGGGGGAACCAACCTGCTATTTTTGCAATCTGGCTGAAGATATGCCTCATCTACTTTTTAGCTGCTGTGTGGCCAAAGTAGTGTGGGCTGTTGTTGCCACATGCATTGGAGCTCAGGATATTCCTAGCTCACCCTCCCAATGTAGGGATTGGTGTCACAAATGGCTTCCAACAGTAACTAAGTTCCATACTCTTGGCATTGCTGCTATTCTGTGGGCAATCTGGAAGGCCCGAAACAAAACTTGTTTTCAAGGAAAACCTCTTCAAAATCCTATGGAGATTATTTGCCACACCTGTGCTCTAATGCAATATTGGGCAGGTCTGTTTGGTGAAGCTGACCAGGAGACGCTCTTAGATGGAGTGAACACTATGCTAAAAATTGTTGTCAAGTTGCTGGCCAACCCGAAACAGAAGGACAAGAAGAAGCTGCACATCACACCCAGTGGAAGAAGACGATGGCAATGATCAGTGGCGAGGACGGAAAAAAAAATTAAGGTATGGCGAACAACAAATTAATTGATAAACAACAAATTGATTATTTGAGGACACAAGTAAACAACTGAAAAAAAAAAGAATTTCAGATTTTAGGTCTTCCCTTGTGGCCGTGATACAGGAAGGAGGAACAGAAAGTGCACGATCGCACGAACCAGGAAGGCAGGAAGTGCTGAACTATTGGCCTGTTGCCATTAACGTCTGACGCCTCCCTGATTGCCGGTGGCCTCACGGTGTCACCACATGGGCAAACGCCGTTGCCCTCACGCGTTCACGATGGAGAAGATGAAAGGGCGAGATCACGAATCGTCGGAGTCAAACTGCAAGTCTGTAAAGTTGGGGCCGGCGCCCGGCAGCACCACAGCAGGCCAATCTAATGAAAGCCCAGCCCACAGCCCAAGTAATGTTTCGTCTCAACTGCTCATCTTCTACCTGTGGCTGCGCTGCGTTCATATTCGGACTCAGACGTTCTAACTTTCAAACCGCGCCATGGCTACTGACTAGCAGCCGGAAGGGCTTAGGGGCAGGGATCCACGGCGGAGTCTCTGCCCCTGGCAATGATCAAGACCAATTCAAGTGAAGTTGTCTGCTGGGCGGCTGCTTACATCTCTGCAGTGCTCGGTGCTGAGTTCTTTTTGGCTTAGTCTTGTCTGTTTAGGCAGGCCTGGAGTTATGTTTTCTACTGGCTATCTGTTTTGGCCTTTCGTTTCTTCTCCTTAGGTTGGCGTTGTTCCAACTTTCTATGTTCCCGCTTCTGAATTCTCCTTAAACCCTGTATTTCCGTCACATCGTTAATGGAAATGGGGCAAGCCCTCCTATATAAAAAAAATCCTCACCTCTAGATCAGATCGGAGTTGTTGTAGTCGGAGAGCGAGAGGATGGAGGGAGGCGGCGCAACTTTGGGCCGGGATGCGATCATGGACGGCCGGAGCACCCATTGTGCGGGGCGCTTCGACGGCCTCGGGCTCGTGGAGAAGCTTTTCGGCAGATGGAGCGCAAGCGCAGGAAAGATATCAGGGAGAGGGAGATTCTTGAGAGTCAAATCGAAGGGATGGAGATGGAGGAGGAGGAGGATGGTATAAAGAGGATGCCGCCGTCAAACATTGTCAAGTACCATGGTAGGATTTGATCCAGAACCTGACCGATGTATTCCTCCCCACCCCTTTGTTCGTTATTACTGAAATCTTACTTTGTTCTACGCGATGATGTGCTATTTTTTTCTTCATGCTACCACCTATATGCTGCCACCTATTCCAGTAACCCTGGCTACTTCCTCGTCATTTTTGTCTACTATGTATCTATTCTACAAACATACTTTTCTCATGATTTCTTTTCTCGTCATTAATGGTACTTTTTACTTGTTTCGAAAGATCTCTTGGAAAAAACATGGGGATGGGACAGGCTGTTACCATTCAGGTGCGTGTCGTGGTCTGACTATAGCAAGTACCTCGAAGAGTATTACCGTCGCAATGCTGAAGAGTATTACCGTCGCAATGCTGGTCAGCTCGTTCCTGGGGCTGCAGCTGCTACGGGTAGCAGAATAGCTGCTCTTGCTGATATTGTAAGTAACCCCCTGCCCCTTTATTAAACCACCCAATCATATCCTGCTCCTACTTTTTGTCTTCTTTGCTAAATTAGTCTTGTTTGCCAACTTAAACTGCGATGATGATCGATGCTGCAACTGTCTGGTTTCAAGCAGTGTCTCAAGGAGGAGGAGCAACTTGCGTCTGAGTGGAAAAGCCGGATGAAATCTGAAGTGGATATGATCTTACCGAGCAAAACAATCATTCTGAGTTGCTTGATCCATGAGCGTGCACATTCAGTCATCTGCACACCTGGGGGCAAATTTTCTGATGTTTACTCTGCCGCTTTGTTGGTAAGCTCCTCACCTAGCCCTAACAAACCAAACAAAACATTTTCTTGAATTTGACCGTCCTCTCTCTGCATCATATTTACATTTACCTAATGTTTGCTGCAATGAGCTGGATTGGAAAGGGGAAAAAAACCTATTTGGAGGGTTTTTTTCTTTAAAGAACCCTTCCGTCCGAAACTATATTGAACCTAGTTCCAATTATTGTCACAGCATAGTCGGTCTAGTGGCCACAGTCCACAGTGGTCTGATCTCAATCTTGAAAGCATTACTATGTCTTAATAATTTGGGCAGTTGTACAAACTACGATCTGCATATTGTAATCACCAACAAACCTCAATACGAAGTGCAAATTAATGGCATGTTTTAATTTTTTCCAGTTTTGACTATACAGTTTTCTTTTATTGATTATTGAAGTTTAAATCCGGAGCCTGGATTTATCTAACATTTGGTTTTATTTTAGTCAAACATTGCTAAAGTATCTGTGTACTTTGTAGGAGTAGCTGCAAGTCAGTAAATGTGGCCTTGGTCTTCAATGCTTGTTGGTATTATCCATGTCGGTAGCTTGACTGGCACAAATCCAACCTTCAGTAGAATAGTTGGAATCTTTTGGTAGCATATAAAAAATAAGGCCAGGCTAGGAGGACCTTGGGGCCTTTATATATAAAGACGAAATTGGCACCCAAATTCGACTCGAGTTGGATGGATCTTGTTTGACTTCTTACCGTATCTGTTCTAATGCAAAGAATAGGTTTCTAGTGTTTTTTTTTTAAAGTAAAGGCAGGCTCTGCCGCTCAATTAAGAATGGGTTTCTAGTGTATTTCCAAGGAGGCTGAACTGACGTGTGAGTTGCTGAGGCGTGGCGCTAGTCCCAGTAATGATTACTTAATCAACCGGAGCAGCGAGATACGCATGTGTGCGTTGAGCCTTATGAACTGCACTTCGTGCCTTTCTGTCGCTGCCTCCGCTGCAAGTTCGCCCGAGATTATCAGTCAAATTAGTCAGCCAGCTAGCAGTGTTTTTTTCTCATAAAAAACCAGCCATCAGTACTTTCAGCCAGCCAGATCAGCCCAAGCGAACAGGCTCTTGGTATGTGCTTGCCTGCAAAAAGTCGCTTAATATCAATAATCCATCTGTCTGTTTCTTTTGTTTTTATTACCACTAACTTATGGGCACTAACTGCTAAGTGATGGGTGGCTTCAATCTAAGGGTGCCGCAAAGGAGGCTGAAATAAAACCATCGATTTTCTAACTGAAACTGTATACACCAACTGATTGCAAAATGACAATTTTCAATTCGTGTCTTGAGATGGAGGAGGAACTTGTGTCCAAGTGGAAGACTCATGTGAAACATTGGCCGGACGAGATCTTACCAGTCAACAATTTCATTCAAAGTAGCATTATCAAGGAGTGTGCACTCTCACTCTGCAGTACAGGGGACAAATTTTCTGTTCCTTCCATCATTGCTTTTGTGGTATGTGCCTCGCTTTGCCCAAACAAAACTATAATACTATTTCCTTGGCAGTGTTTGAATTTTGGCTGCTGCAAAAAATGGTGTGAATTGTGATAACCAGTGACCACTATATGACCTGCAAAGGAATTAATTGCAAGTTTTAAGGTTTCCAGTCTGGCTTCATGGTTTTTTTTATCATAGGTGAAATCCTTGCCTAACTCACACATTTGATGGCTTATTAACATTGATTCTTTTAGCAAGTTGACAAGCAGCATATCTAGCAATAGACAGTCAACCAGCAATTTTTAATCTTGATCTGCATGTCAAAAAAAAATGTTACCCTTTAAAGCTTGAATTGTGAGCATTTTGTTGCTATTTTAATCAAGTTTGGCAAACATAATGTTAACTAGTGCACTTTAGGAGTGATTGCACAATATTAAGTGTGACCTCATGAACCCTAGTCCACACATGCTTACTGTTTCACGTGTTTTCCATGTGGATAGCTTGGACTTTCTATCCAACTTAGCACATACACCTTCAGTAAAGTAGCAGTGATTCTTTGGGTAGCATATAGAGTATTGAGTTTTTATGATCTTTTGACTAATGCAAGACATTGTTTTCAAGTGTATCACAAAGGAGGCTGTTCTGATGCGTGAGCTGCTGAAGCATGGCGCTAAGCCTACTGATGACATGATCCAGCAGAGCAGTGTGATCCGTATGTGCGCCTTAGGCCTTGTGAACCTCAAAATTGCTTCAGCTGCTGCAATGGTGGTATGTGTCTGCCTGCATCATGCCTCTTGCTAAAATTTGCTGAATCTTAACAAGTATACCAATTTCTTTCTGTAAATTACCAACTCATTGGCACTAACTACAAGATGATGGATGGTTTCAATTCAAGGGTATTGCAAAGGAGGCCAAAATGATGTGTGATTGGATGAAGAGAGAGAACAGGCTTGTTGCCTTCAGCATGTCTTATCCTAGTGAGCTTGAGGAGGCCCGCTTGATCCGGATCAGAACCTTGGATTTTATGATCAGCATATTGCAAGAGTCTTGAGAGTGGAAGCGGCGGCTCTGTTGGTCAGAAGCCTTCAACGAAGGCTCAGCCAGCCCGGGTTCGATACCCGGCGTCCGCAAGTATTTCCGTGTGAACAGTACATGGGAATGGGGAGAACACTCCTCGGTTCAAAAAAAAAAAATATTGCAAGAGTCTTCCTTTCCTTCCTCCAAGGTTTGTGGAAAGGGTGATAAAATTCTGTTGATGTAGAATTTATTTTGGCTGCTGCATTTTGTACTAGTCATTTGGAATTAAGGTGATGTTGTCATGAAATGCTACTTAGCATCAGGATTAACCAGCTGCCACCCCTTTATTTGAAAGAAATATATGCTTAGTGCTCTTAGCATCTTTTAAAGATCATCATGGTTGTAAGAACAGTACTTTTTTTTTCTTCATCTCGATAGATGCACATAATTGCCTGTCTTTCTGATTAAACAAAACAACCACCACAACATAGCGTCGTGCTCAACGTTTTCTGTTTTTTGTCGTCTTAATTTCATTCATTGCCTTCATTCTTAGTCTGGTATGTAAGAGCAAAAACAAAAAAACATTTATCAAGTTCTTATTGTCCTAACTTTGATTAAGTCAAGATGTCGACAGGGTAATGGCAAAATGGATGGATATTATATATTATATATTTATTTACGTTCAAAAAAATATATATTATATATTTATTTTATTTTTCTTACCTGGCCCTGCAGTCTTGTTTCTTGGTCGATTAGTAAAACAACAATGTTACTCAAGATAAAAGCATTTATCTACTGTTCTGTTGACAATTGCAATGTAATCATGATTGCCCTGCCACTTTTTTTACCCCACTGTCGGTTTTAGTAAAGCTTGCCTAATCGATCATGCTATTCTTTCTACTGTAGATGCTTTGATGATGCAATGGCACATGACTAGAAGAAAAGAAATGAGGACTGGGATCCCTGGATTTGAAGTTTCTTTTACCTCTAATACACTAGCCTAACTATATTTCGTGCATTTTTTTAAAAAAATAGTAGCGTTTGCTTTGATTGACATATTGTGAGCCAATCAAATCGTACTACCAATGTGCTACTGGCCTACTGCTTGCTATATCAAGGGTAGTAGTGTGCTAGATGTTAATTTCTTTCTCCATTTTCTGGACTCAGATTCAGTGACGTTCATGTTCATGTATCGAAATACAATATTTTAAAGTTATTAGCAGTCAAAGTCAAGGAGTCACTAAAGATCAACTGCATATCATGGGCTGCAAGGCTATCTGGCAATGCCATTTCCCTGAAACTCTGCAATGCTCTTCAAAGCTCAGCAGAACAACGTTCACTTCTTCAGCATAGGCAGTAGTCTGATGTCTCTGAAGGGCAATCTGATCTGAACATGAAATAATTCCGTGCTTGTTTACTTCAACTTCAAAGCAAAAAAATGCTTGTCTGAAATAAATTCCACAAAGGGCATACCCGATGAATACTAGCAGCATAAGACTGAAAAAAAAATGCAATGGTCCATCCGATTTCTCTGAATAATGAAATACAACAAAACGATCCGAGCTGTGACATGTTACCAGCTACATACATGTCTCTGACAAATTAAATACTGCAGAAATCAACCCTACCAAGTACCAAACGAAATGCAGAATCTTACAGAGCAGACAGACTGAACGAAAACATTGATTGGATAGACAGATACCATCATCATTGATCCCGAGAGCACAGTGGCAGATTATGAGCGACAACAGATCAGTGCCAGAAGATGTTCACCCCCAGCTCAGCAGCGGACCTCGCAGCGAAGCTCCGGTGCTGCACCAGGCTCTCCATGAACACATGCCGCGACACGACGACGCTGTGCTCCGACGCCGCCACGGAGTTGACCGTCCTCGTCCTCAAGTTGTACACCAGCAGCCCCAGCTGGTTGCCCAGGATGACAGCGCCTTCCCTGTCGTCACCCGCCGCGGCCACGCACTTCGGGTGGCGCTCCTCCGCCTCCGGCCTTGGGGCACCGGTGTGCCACGGCGTGGGAGGCCGGTGCCGGCGCTCCCACCTCCCAGCATTGTAATCCTCGAGGAACCAGAGGTCGACGTGCTTCTCGTCCCCGAAGTCGGCCGCGACAAGCCGTCCCTCCATGTCGAACACCTTCGTTTGGTCGGCAGTGGCTGTCGGCGGCCCCGCCATCAGATGGAACGTCTCCGACAACGTGTCGAACACCGCCATCTTCGTCGTGCTCGTACTCGTGTCGCCTGCGGCGTCGGCGGGTGCTCCGATCGCCTGGCGTGGCGGCCAGTGCAGCCGGCCTTCTAGAGCCACGGGCGTCGTCCTCAACAAGTTGGTTATCCCCATCGTCTCGGGAAGGTCGGCGTGCAGGTCCACCTCCCGAGCTCGGCGGCGCCCGGTGGAGAGGATGAACCACGAACTGCGCTGACGGCGCAACAGGAGCCGGTACCCACCGGATGGCTCGTGGTAGTAGAAGGCATACTCGTCAATATAATCGAAGACGAATTTAGGAGCCGGAGGAAGTCGTGGGAACTCGGCCCACTGCCTCGTCATGGGGTTGCAGAGGAGGTAGGTATAGTCAGAGATAGCAGAAGATTTAAAACCTTGGGCCTGGTTTAGTTTCTAACTTTGGGGTCAAATTTCACTATGTAAAAAGAAGATTTCCTGTCATATTAAAATGCCGGTACATGTATGAAGTACTAAATATAGACGAAATAAAAAACTAATTATACAGTTTTGTTGTACTTTGCGAGACGAATATTTTGAGCCTAATTAATTAATGTTTTGACAATTATTACCAAATAAAAACAAAAATACTACAGTGTTACACAGTGATTTGGCCATCCCCAGATCGGGGAACTAAATAAGGCCTTGGTCACACGACGTGTGGAACAGCAACACGCCGTTGCACGAGGTAAGCAGGAGGAAGGCGACCTCCTTGTCCTTGGGGTAGCGCATGAGGCGTCGCCGGGCCGCCTCGTCGTCGTCGGAGGAGGAGATAGGGAGCAGGTCCAACGCTAGCTCGTCCTCAAAGTGCCCTCGCCGGAGGTCTTTGCACCGCGGCGAGAACTTATATGCAATGACAGAGGCAGAAAAAAATTATAATTGGGACGAGTTCTAACACGAAGATGAACTATATGCAATGACGGAGGCAGAAAAAAATTATAACTGGGACGAGTTCTAACACGAAGATGAACGAAAAAGATTATGGTTGCACCGTATTCTGTACTCTTATAAAGCTAAACCCCACTAGAGATTTCTCTCAACATGCAAGTTATCCACGTCAACCATCTACTAGAACTTGCAATTCTCTCAAGATGCAAACTACCCACGTCAACAATCCACTAGAACTTGCAATTATAGCCAACTAGCATATGTAATTATAATAGTTACCTCTTCATCCACTGACTTATATTTAGCTGTCCACATCGATGTGTCAAACCATTTATCAAAATTAATTTAAGATAGTTTCATTCATATAACTATAAATATAAATAGTCTAATTTCTTTATAAATTATCTGGAATCCCCATAGCAATGCGCGGGGTATTCTCCTAGTTCACCTACTAAGATTGCACAAATTATAGCGAAAAAACCAGAATCACAAAAATTATGGTGAAAAGGTGGACGGACAACACAAGATGTTACCTCAAATTTGCAGAATAAATTGAGGTAACCGGCAAAGTTGCTGCCCCTGCTCTGCTGTTAACCTGTCTGCGGCCGGCCTCGGCGCCAAGTTCCTCTCCTCCTCCCTCCATCGCTCTTGGCGCTGGCGGCGAGCGAACGGGTAGTGGGCCGTGCTGGCGCCTGGCGGCGGCCGGCGAGTGGGGTGGCGGCGAGCCGCGGCTGGAAGCTAAGCGCGAGCGCCAGACGGTGTTGGTGGATTGGAGATTTGGGGAGTCAAATTGGGCCCTTGTTGGGCACTTGGGCTAATCCACTGCCTAGCAGAACCGGTCATCTCCTTCTTCGCTACTCGGTGCTCACGGCTCGCTCTCGCTCGGCGCCATGTCGGCTTGTCCCGGCAGAGCGGCCTCTGCTCGGCAGCTCGGCAGCCGGAGCTAAGGAAGAAGAGGGGGTCCGGGGGTCTTGGACGACGCCGCCGGTAGCTAGGGCGGCCGCCCCGCCCCGCCCCTAGGGTGGCTCCGTCGTTGCTTATATGTGTACAGGGCAACATCGGCCGGCTGAAGGCGTGCGTGCTCGGCGAGAAAGTTGGTGTTGGTGGTGATGCGGCGCCATGCCTTGCAGATGGCGTCGGCGCAGAGGACGGATTTGGCCGGCAAGCGGAGGAGGATGTCGGTTATGTTGTCGTTGGAAAGGCGACTGATGGACGTCGCTTTTGTTCCTGTTTCTGTTTGTTTTCCCGCCTCGTCCATCCTAGTTCATATCCCTGTTCGGCTATGGAAAAAATGGAAAATGCCTCTCATCCATCCACCTTCCATATTCTTGCCCCTCCTTTCTTCTTGAGAAATATCTCGACCTAAAAACGTTCCAAGCAAAAATTCTTATTGCTAATAACAGACTCTATAGTGTTTACCATTAAAAAAGAGAGGACAAAGAATTCAAGTCCTACAAAAATCCCAAAACTACTACTAATTCTTAAACTTCTAAAACTCTTTCTCCTTGTTTTCTGTCTCACATGAATTTCATCTTCCTTATTTGCTTATCAAGGTGCTCAATCGTACCACGTACAGTTTGACGATCCACGCCATCGTTCTTCTCCATTCTCCAGCGGCTTCTATCACTAGATCCATGACATCACTTTGCCGCCGCGCTAGTTCCCCTTGGATTGATGCCCCTGCTTGATCTTGCCACTAGTCATGCTTTGCTACTTTACCGAACCGAGACATCCCATCGGTCAATGGCCTCCACCACGGCACCACCGCACCACGCTCCCCATTTTCATCTCTAACAACTCCTATCACCAGATCCATAACATCACCTAGCCGCCAAGCTAATCCCTCTTAGCTTGGATTGATGCTCCCACCCTGGTCTTGCTACTAGTTGTCATCTTTTACTCTAACCGGCATCTCGTCTCACCCTCCTACAGTCGCTACCATGCTCCCCATCCCTCTTTCATCTTCGACAGCCCCCATCACCAAATCCATGACATCACCCCCATCACCATGCTAATCCCATTTCGGACTGATGCCCCCACCCCAATCTTGCCATTAGTTGTCCTCTAACACCCTAGTCAGTGGGTCGCCCCACCTACAACCTCCAGCACCATGCCATCCTCCATACCTGACCCCTCCCCCCTAGATTTCCTTCTTTGGATAGATTTATTTGAAATTCCAAGCCCCCAAACCACAAGCCCAAATCCCTAACCCTAGCCCAAAGTGTGAGAGAATAGGGAGGCCAAAGAAATTTGTGTGTTGTAGGATGTAGAAATACTCAATTTGAGGATGCAATCTCCCCTTGGAAAATAGAACAATTAAAACTTGAGTTTGACTTACCTCCTTCCTTCTGGCAGCAGCGCTGCAACCGATCCCTATAGCGGCAACAAAAATAGAGCTTGAGGAGATCTGGAGGCTTCAGATGAGCTCGCCTCAGAATCGAGGTATATGAATCAGAGAAGAAGATGGGGAGTGGGATGGGAAAGGGACCTAGAGCCCAATATATAGCATTAGTGAGGAGAAGGGTGTTCACTAGAAATTAATTGATGCCAGCTGTTTCATATCATATAAGTCACAAGGTTCCATGCATGACATCAGGGAAGGCGTGGGGCCCATTGCAACTCAATTTCTGCCAGTGGTCTTCAGTGGAGTGTGCAGCAAAGGTGAACTTTTTTGGTACATCCATAATTTATGTCTAGATTCATAGCAAATTCGATGTACCAAAAAGTCAAAGCGACTTATATAATTCGAAACGGAGGGAGTACATTTTATCTTTAGGGGCCTGGTAATTACCTAGTGAAAGGATCTAGTTGATGGTCACCGAATCTGTCAAAACTAGCCCTGGATTTCCTATAGACGCTACGGAAATTGGCCTAGATAGTTTCCACAACTGGTCTGACATTTTTTTTTGCAGAAAACCTAAACAAAGAGTTAGAATTCCCCATGCTTCTTCTACCATGAACCAAACTTGGTATGTTGCTTCTTTAGGTGTTCCTTAATAGGTTCATAAAGCCCTTGTAGTTACAAATAAACACAAACAAGTAGACCTAAATGGAAGCTCAAATATGTACCAGTGAACCAACTGACAGGTACTTGTAGCGTAGGTACCCTCATCAACATCCAAACACAACTTCCAAGAAGATTAAACCCCTACCCAACTTATATCAGTTAGATAGGGCTCAAGGGTTAAACACATCGGGTGCACTTTGGCAGGCTGAGGACCTACCATATGACTGGTTGGAAGGTACTCTGACCAGAAAGTCATTCTCAATCGCAAGATCCGGCCCCTCCACCACTTAGTGCCTCGCGGAAGGGTTCGACCGGGTAGCCATGCAGTCTAGCACACCTGCTGCTTCCCAAGGCAACGGAAGCACGAGTCAAAGTCGTACATAGCAGGACAAGGAACAATGTGTGCCATACCTCGAACCGTGACTAACCCTATACAAAATAGGTGACAACAACAACTCTTGTTGGTCCCTA
The DNA here is from genome assembly GCA_038087645.1 of Saccharum hybrid cultivar R570. Lineage (NCBI taxonomy): Eukaryota > Viridiplantae > Streptophyta > Magnoliopsida > Poales > Poaceae > Saccharum > Saccharum hybrid cultivar. The sequence continues at coordinate 2,909,186 of JAQSUU010000809.1, read as the reverse complement.
TGGTGGTTCCACTCTGTCACCTCAACGTGGGCGGACCATTGTGGCCGATCCCTCCTTGCATCAGTGGATCTAGGGTGATAGGAATGGCCCCACATAGGATGATTATAATGGTGGCTAAAATGGTGGGTAGTGGCAGAGCCAAACAAGTTAGAGAAGGGGTGGTGGACTGGAGAAGGGATGGTGAAATTGATTGGAAACCAGATCCAATTGTAAATTCTAGACTCGTTTTTCTCTAGAATTGATTTTGTTGACATATATGTCTCTTATAGATCTGCTGGCAAGGTTGGTGCTATAGCCTGGGCAACACCGACCCTTCCTTCTCCCCTGGCGCTGGGTATGGCCAAACAATGTCAGTAGGTCGATTGACATGTGGGACCCAGCACCACTTGTAATCCCTCCCTTTCGGTTATACAAGGTGAGGTAGAGGGCCCTCTCTCTGGCTAGAATATTTGGCATTCCACTCGAATCGTTATACATGTTTCACCTTCTTCCACCTCATGAACCTTATTTCCTCTCTCTAGCTCCCTCTCGTTTGTAATTACCCCCTACAGACTTTGATCTTCAATGATCAGGAACACAACCAACCCGCAATGGACATAGGGTGCGCTACATAAACCAATTTAGACCGAGGATATCTAAGTGCTAAATTCACTAGCTGGTGATACAAAATTGTGATAGAATGTGAGGCAAACCAAATCAAGAGACGCAATGATTTGTTTTCTAAAGTTTAGGTCCTCCACTTGGACCCTATGTGTCCATTGAGGAGCCATTGGGTGCCCCCAAAGGTTAAGCTTGTGTCGGGTCTCTTTCGGCCACTTCCCTCTATTCCACTATTTGATTTTTTTTCTCTTGGCGAGGCAATATCGTAGCCCTCACATATAGTCACGTGACACTCCACAACCTTAGTTGCTCGCTGGCGACGCCTAGTTGTATAAGAGCAAAGCTCCAAGAGTAACAAATGCTTCAAAGATTACTTAATGAAGCAGCAAAGTGATAACAAAATATTGGTTTACCTCCCAATCGAGAGGGCTGGATACTCTCTCAATTCGGATGTGATTGATCTACCAAGCTAACTTGTAAATTTCATTCCAGAGGTCATTCCGTTTTGGCTATTGGAATGGAACATTCCAGTACCGGCCCATACGGGCGTACCGCTTTGGACTTTATAATAATAATATATGAATATACTTATACATAAGTGTGCATATAAATATATACCGACTTAACTTATGGTGTGATTATCATTTTTACCAAACTAACATACCATTCAGCAAGTTCATAAGACCTTATTTCAAAGTTCAAACTCCAAAGTTCGTACATGGAAAAATAAAATACATGCATCCATAGAAAGTATTGACCGGTATTGCCCGGTATTGATCGGTATTTGACCCAATACGGAATTGTGGCTCTTCTATACCGGTCTAGGTGCTGATACGAGGCATTCCGGCTTGTACCGGAATGGAATTTACAACTATGCTACCAAGGGCCGTGTGCTTTCTTAAACCCTCCACGGATTTAATGACGAAAGCTCACCATATTCAACCCCAAAGCAGTCAAGGTCAAGTAGGTCAAGTCATTCTGGTGAGCAGCCCCCTTTCAACCCTAATATGTGTGGCAATGGTGTTTGATGCCACCTTAGACGGTGGCCACCTAGAAGAAACGTGGCACTACCACAAAAATGATTTTTAGCACACAACCCCCTAACAATTGAGGTCACATCTATAAACCGCCTTCGTAAATGGCCAGGCAGCCTCCATATAAAATCCTACCTCTGTTAATCATTTGCAGATGCAGACATCCTAAGGCAGCCGCCTGTGTTATTCATTGATTTACAGAGGTGATTGTCTTCGAATGTCCGTCTCTGTAAATCGATTTCCAGAGACAGACATCTTAATAAGCCTGCCTTGAAAACCCCTATTAATAGAGGTGGTCATTATAAGTGTCTATCCCTAAAAATCGATTAACAAAGGCGGCCACCTTAAGATACCCGTCTTTAGAAATAGTTGCATAAAAAACCATAAATTTTTCTTATGAAGTCGGATGGGAACAACTTTATATTAAAATTATAGCTCTCGACGCAATCTCCAAGTTTGTAGAAAAGTTTTTATATTTAAAACTATGTAGAGCCCCAAAATATTATTTTAAGTTCATGAATTTTGAAATTTAAAATTTAAATCTTTTAAATAACCTCGGATGTTGACATGACCTACCAAAGTTGTAGTTCTCAATACAATCTACTACCTTGTAGTTGAGTTTTTTTTATTCAAAGTTATTTAGAGTCCCAAATATGTATTTAAATTCTTAGATATTGAAATTCAAAATTATAATTTTCGTACCACCTTGAATGTTTACACGGTTAATGAAGAAGTTGTAGTGGCCGACCAAATCTACAAATTTGTTGTTGATAAGTTTTTAATTTAAAGTTGTTTCAAGTCTCAAATATTTGTTTTAAATTTACATATTTTGATATTCAAATTTTTGAAATTTTCAATAATCTCGGATGTAGAATTAAACCATAGAGCTAAAAAGATCTAAAACTCGGTGGTTGAAACTTTTTTCATTTGAAATCATTTAGGAGCAATGTAAAACTATAAAATATTGATAAAAAGATAGTTGTTTATATATAATCATAAATCAGTGTGTAGTCCAATGGTAGTGTGCCGCAATCACACCCTATTCTGCATCAAGTCTGTTGGCAGCGGCAAATATATGTTTCTAGTTATATTCGTTGTAGCGCTGCGCCCGTGATTTGATAGGTTGTGTACCTCCCAGTAAGTGCTCGTAGCTTGTTGCTTCATCAAGCAATCCAGTGACAAAAACTCGATTGCCCGTAGTTCTTCACTGGACTACCAGTTTACCTCCCAGTGAGTGTTCATAGTTTGTAAGGATTGAATGGCCTTGAGGGTATGTACAACGCTTGTTTCGGCATCGTCTGCTGTAAAATTTGCAAAAGAACTTTAACAGATGCGTGAAACCGCAAGGTCATTGCCTCACGAACCCTCCTCGTCTCTCCTATACCTACAAACATCGATCTTCATCACGCCTTATACCGTTATACGAGAACCGTAAGCTCACGCGCGCGCCCCACGGATCCGCTGCACGAGTGCGTCGGAGTCCTACGCGCGCCAGCGCGGTCACGGCGTTGCGGCCAGCCATAGTGGCCGCCAAATTCATCTAATTTGTTCCAGCAAGGACCTAATGGCAAAAATAGAAGCATAAAACGAAGCGGAGGCTTCTAGTTGAAACAATGTAATAAAATATAAGAGAAATAAATAGTGAGTTAGGGGAGGGTAAGGGAAATAGGGTGCTTCTCTGGTGGATTATGGCTGCTGTAGGGTGGGCTCTATGGAAGATCAGAAATGATCTTATTTTCTCTAATAATGTGATCAAATCACCTAAACAAATTGCTTACAAGGTTTTGGGCTTCTTAAAGCAGTGGAGCTTGCTGGAAAAGAAGGATGGAGCCAACAAGGAAGCGTGGCTGGTCAAGTTGAAGGAAGGGATGACGCGATGGTGACCTGCACCTGAAATGACTGCGCGACATTTCTTCGTTTACCTGCGTTTTAGCCAGATCACTTAGTGGCTGTGTTTAGTTACCTGAAAAATGCACTATGCAAAAAAAAAAAGATTTTCCGTCACATCAAACTTGCGATACATGCATGGAGTACTAAATGTAGATGAAATCAAAAACTAATTGTACAGCTTGGTTATACTTTGCGAAACAAACGTTTTGAACCTAATTAGTCAACGGTTGGACACTATTTTCCAAATAAAGTCAAAACATGCTACAGTACACTTTTCAGCATTTTCAGGGCAACTAAACACAGCCAGTGTCGGCTTTTGAGCCTAAAGTGTGAAATAGGAGTTGTATCTGGGGTTTATCTTGCTGTTAAGGTTGTGTGAGGACGGTGTTTTCTCTGTGCTCGCTACCTGTGGAAGCTCCCCAGCGTGTTAACTGCTACCTTTAAGCTTTTAATATAAGCCGGGCTCAAAGCCTTTGATCTAAAAGAAATAAATAGTGAGTTGATCTCAGGATTTACACAAAGTTTAGAGTTCCCAATACAAAGTGGTTTATTAGCTTCTTTTTTTCTTCAAAAAAATGCACAAATCGACTAGAACTTTTAAAAATAAAACCCATATAAAATTGAAATCAAATCTAACAATTATGATTCAAATTTTGCTAGGCTCCTTTCAACTAGAAATGATAAAACACATGCTACACTTTGAATGTTCATTGTATATTTTATTTTGTGGAACATTTAGTGTATTTAATTGTTGTGCTCAATAAATCCTGTAAAATTTACTCTAAGTTATATCAATGTGACATTAAAGTAAAAGTTTCACCACCAACAAAGTTTCTGTTAGGGAGTTAAAAGTGATTTAGTGTTTATATGCCGTGACATTTTTATAGGTTGTGTATGAGCTCAAAAAATAATGAAATTTTGTATAGTAGGTTGATGTAGTACATGATTTCTTGCATAATCTCTGATGTCCCGTAATAAAGCATGCATGGTGCAAAATCGGAGACCCGGTCCCATGGGGAATTTATAAAGGAGTTACGGTCAACTTCAATCTGATGTACTTTTAAGTTCAACCTATCCAATCAGAGGTGGCCCTGATCCACACACTAAAAAATGTTGCCCGGTGACGATCATACAGCAAGTCAAACGGGACATCAAGCATGCATGGCCAATACCTAATCCATATCATCCATGATAGTCTACAGTCTACTGCACCTGAATACTCCTACTAGATCTTTTCAGTCTTAGCAGTTGAGCACTGCAACTACTCCATGATGCAATCCTCCTACAACTAACCTTGGCCTTTGATTGATTTGTCTTGCTGTGCTTGTCAACGTATGCGTACATGCCAAGAACTGTTAGCCTGACAGATCCCTTTCGTTGTAGTAGTTGGCCTGAAAGGAAGCTGGAGGAAAAAAAAGAAGAGTCAACCGCAGGATCAAAGGTTGCCAATGAAAGGTGCTGCTGGGGCACATCGTCAGAGCCTCATAGTCAGTGGTAGGGGCAGCATACGAGCACGTGCCACGTTTGTGAGTGCGTGTGTGCGTGGGACCAGCATGTCGGTAACTGTGCTAGTAGTTCCTTCACACCATGTCAAGTTTGGCTGAAGGTGCCAAAGAATATAACGGGGAGAGAGAAGACGACGAAGAACAGCACTATCATTCACTCATACTCCGTGGCAGGAAAATTTAATACTGTTGATAATTAATACCAGTGAATCCATCGTCAATCATGCACAGACAGAGGATGACATGGCACAATATCGATCCCCTCACCAGTTTTTTTTTTTTTTATCAAAACCGAACTTTGTAATTGGAACTGTTACAAACTTTGTAACTAAGGGCGTGCTTGGTTTCCGCACTAGGCTAGCCTGGCTTGCACCGGTGAGACATGCCCTCTTTAGCCATGCCCTGGACGTACAGGAGGGTGTGTTTGGTTGTATACACTAACTCAGCTAGGCTACACAGTGAGGTCACATTTAGTTTGCAAATTTTTTTAACCCGATAAATAGTACCACTTTCGTTTTATTTGGCAAATATTGTCCAATCGTGGACCAACTAGGGTCAAAAGATTCATCTCGTAATTTCCAACTAAACTGTGTAATTAGTTATTTTTTTACCTACATTTAATACTCTATGCAAACGGCTAAAAATTGATGTGATGGAGAGAGAGTGAAAAAATTCTAACTTTTGGGTGCATCTATACCAGGCCTGAAGCTGTTTGGTTACATGGCTGCATGTGCTCGCGATGCCCAGGAGAGCCTCCCGTGCGCTCAGCGCGCGCTCGCGAGAGCCCCTGCGGGACATGCCCGGCAGGAACGCCCGAATCCTGCGTACTCAAGCAGCCTGGCCCTGGGACGGAGGCTCCATGAGCAGGGGCAGGCCCTGACCGATGGGCAGGCAACCAAACAGTGATGGTTGCACCCTGCGGGCATGGCTGGAGCATGTACACGAAACCAAACACGCCCTAAGGAATGTCTAGAGGATCTGGAATTTTACATAAAAAAATTCTATGAAGTCATTTGGAACAAAGCATTTGGTCGTTACAAATCTTACGGAATTACTATGGAATGGTTTGGAGGAATTCTGCAAGAGGTTGAACCTTGTTGAAACTTTCCTTTGGATTTGTTTGGCACCGCTCCTAGCGGCTCTGGCTCCATGCGCATGTGTACTGTAGTCATGTATCGCTAAGCAAAACGGCTCTATCTCCGACAAAATATAATCGGGAAAGTGAAGAAACCATAGGAGCCAATGTTTTGGATTCAGGTGGCTCCGATACAATACTGCTCCAGTGGTGAACAGGAACCGGCCAGAGCCCCCTCCAAATAGGGCCTGTGTATCACCTTCTCTCATCGAAACCTGTGCTTTTACCGCGCTCCAATATCTAAACGTTCCATCTTATGCCTTTTTTTTATATTGTCTCAATCCATAGGATTTAAAAGGATGATATCAAGCTATTCATACTTATAACATTTCTTCTACCAAAAAGAAGAAGGAAAAAAAAAAATCACCGACACATGCATCTAGGCCGGGCCAGGGCCAGGCCATTCCTTGGATTCAGGCGCCGTGTTCCTCTACCACCTCCTTTGCAAATGCAGTGTACTGTACGTGCAACGCAACGGTTTGCAGTTGCAGCAGTAACTCCGAGAGGTGGGCAGGTGGCGCCGTACGGGTATGGGCGAGGACGAATGGGTGGTGTCCCCCGGCGTCGAGGGTACCGGCTCCGTGCTCCAATGGTCGAGCACCCCCAAGCTGCCGGCGTGCAGTGCAGACATGTCCGTCTCTTCCAAGGCATCTCATGTCCCCATCCCCTCTCCTCTCCTCTCCTCTCCTCCTCGGGATGGTGGATGGATACTGACTTGAAAGAAAGAAAGAAAGAGAGACATCATGGACATCGTGAGTTGGTGACCTTCTGCTGCTCGTCGTTTCCTCTTGGATCTTTTCTGGCAAATAGCCACACTCACAGGGTGCTAGTACTAACATGAATTTTTTTTGTTGTTGGGTCAATTCGCATCCTCTTTCGTTGTCGTCAATAAACAATATTGTCTCGAGAGCGACTGTTGCGTGTCAAAGGGAGATTAGCATTGCTTTCAGGCTTTCATTCAGCTCTCCTCCATGATTCAGCAAGAAATGATGACAGCAGAGTAGCACACACACACACACGCACAACATAAGGAGGATGGTGAAATTCTTTCTTTTACGTGGAAAAGGGCTTTGATCCCAGTTTTCTGTTGAAAAGAGGGCATGCGATTGAAAGCACATGCATACATAACATAACCTAACCCTGCTTGTGATTGCCCTTTTGTTTGTTCCCTTTTGCAGTTTGATAATCCCATGCATGCATAATAATGCATTATAGGCACCCTGTCTGCCTGTGTCTCCTTCCCCATGAGACAAAAACCCCAAGGGCCCTCCAGTGCCTGGTGCCTGCCCCTCAGCTTTTATTCTTTTCATGGCTGTGGTCACATCCCCTAGGGAAATACTCCTATAAAGAAAACACCTCTCAAGAACCAACACGCATATATACAAAAAGAAAAGAAAAAAAAGCGTGCACAAAAGCTACCAAAACAAATCATCACTTTGTTTACCATCATACATTTATACTCCCTCGAGTCTTGAATACTCAAGGATAAAGACAAACTTGATAGTCGGAGCTTCATAATTACCGAACGGAGGGGATATATAATACTTGGCAGTCTCAAGATTGTAACTAATGCCTCTTGCTACGAATAATGTAATTCCCTAATTTGCTGGAATAGCAGGGCCACAAAAGCAATATATTACATAGGATTACGCTTCGGTGTGAGTAATAAAATACTAAGAACAAATACATTTACACTTCTCTTTTAGTTACTCAGACAATATGTAATTTTATAATTGTTTGACTTCAAAAATATAAAATCTCTTATCAATTATTTTTTAATTATACCAGTTAGCTGTTTAATATTATTGTTGGAAAATTTAGCCACCTACAGTAGAAAATAGCAAGTCCCATAAATTATTTTTCAGTTTCTGCTCCATGCTACTGGTAAATTACCCTCCTGTCCTTGGTGAATTTGTGCATAGGGGGGGCGTAGGCGTAGGCACATCGAAGAGGAAGAGGACAGCATGTGGCGCAGACCCGTCAGAGTCAAAGCGTTCCGTCCCGTCCCGTCCCGTCCCGTCCAGTTCCGTTCCATTGGCCATCAGCCCCGTGCCCGTGCCGTTCCTCACTCGCCCAAAGCTTTTACTTTACTCGCCCCCACCACCACCACCTCCAACCCCGCCTTCCGCTTCCCACCCGCCCGCCTGCCTCCCCGCGCCGCCGCCTCCGGATCGCGGCCGGACCTCCCTCCTGCGCCGAAGCTTCGCGCGCCAGTCCCGGCCCATGCCCGGCCGTCGGTGACCAGCGCCCCCACGGCCGGCCATGGGCTGCGTGCACGGCCGCCCCACCACCTCCAGCCCCGCGCCCGTCGCCACCTCCTCCCGCCGCCAGGACCAGCCCGCGGTCACCCAGCCGCACCAGGAGGGGGTCGATTCCTCCGACGCCGCCGCTGCCGCTCCGCCGGCGGACGCCGCGGCGCCGGAGCAGCAGGCGGCCGAGAAGCCCGAGAAGGTCAAGCGGGAGCGGCGGTCGCGGTCGTCGCGCTCCGCAGCCGCCGCCGCCGCGGCGGCGCAGGCCGAGGTGCGCCTGGGAGGGAGCTTCGCCAACAAGGCGCGCGGCGAGCAGGTCGCCGCCGGCTGGCCCGCCTGGCTCTCCGCCGTCGCCGGCGAGGCCATCAATGGCTGGACCCCGCGCCGCGCCGACTCCTTCGAGAAGATCGACAAGGTGCGCCCTTTCCTCCGCCTTCCTAGCTCCGTGATCCGTGCTGCGCGAACGCCGAGGTGAAAAAATTGCTTCTTTTTTTTCTCCCCTCACCCTCTCTTCCTCTCTCTCTCTCTCTCTCTCACAGATCGGCCAGGGCACGTACAGCAATGTGTACAAGGCGCGGGACTCGCTGAGCGGCAAGATCGTGGCGCTCAAGAAGGTGCGCTTCGACAACCTGGAGCCCGAGAGCGTGCGGTTCATGGCGCGCGAGATCCTCATCCTGCGCCGCCTCGACCACCCCAATGTCATCAAGCTCGACGGGCTCGTCACCTCCCGCATGTCCTGCAGCCTCTACCTCGTCTTCGACTACATGGTCCACGACCTCGCCGGCCTCGCCGCCAGCCCTGACATCAAGTTCACGCTGCCCCAGGTCAAGATCCCATTTCGCTGACAGCCTGACACAGCATCGCGCTCAATTATGTGAAATGTTACTGATTGAGGTGTTTGTATGGGGGCAGGTCAAGTGCTATGTGCATCAGCTGTTGTCAGGGCTCGAGCACTGCCACAACCGGGGAGTGCTACATCGCGACATCAAGGGGTCGAATCTGCTTTTGGACAACAACGGCGTGCTGAAGATTGGTGATTTCGGTCTGGCGTCCTTCTTCGACCCCAACCATAAACAGCCAATGACAAGTCGGGTGGTGACACTCTGGTACCGCCCACCAGAGTTGCTGCTTGGTGCCACCGATTATGGAGTTGGTGTCGACTTGTGGAGTGCAGGGTGTATACTAGCTGAATTGCTGGCTGGAAAGCCTATTATGCCTGGACGAACTGAGGTTAGCTACAGAATGCTTGACTGTTGCATTATGTATTGTCCCTGAAATACAATCTGGCTATCAGCACTCACCATTTAAGGATTCTGTTTACCAAGGCTGTGAAATTTTCGAACCAAGGGAATCTTAGTGTATTTTATTTAGTTGTGATCCTGCTGCAGTACCCCAACTTGCTTGAGACTAAAAGGCTTTGTTGTTGTTGATCCTGCTGCAGTACTGCACTACTACTCATGTGGAGGCAAACCTTTGAGTTTTCATTTTCTTACCCAAGCTATATTGGTTTTGTTATCTTGTTAGATAATTGAGCAATAGCTTAACCTATTCATACTCTGGGTGTCATACAAAATGTCCTTGATGATGGAAATCATATTTTATTTTTTTAGCAAAATCATATAAAAAAATGGCCTTTCTGATGATTAAAAAGGACATGTTTTCATCAGGGTTAATAGTTTTACTACAAATGTACTTTTTTGACAATGCAGACCTGTACCTGATTCATGGGAATAAAGAACATATCAATCATCTGAAAATCTTTATCTGCTTAGTGTCTCTTGCCACCTTTGTTATACGGTAGACCCTGAATCACATGCCTTTCTTCAGAGCTCTGATTCTGAATTATTGTTCACACCAAACAAATCAATGAAATAATGTGGAAATGCAACTGTTTTTTTTTAATTTCAAACAGTTTAGTGATGGTCATATGTTCAGTCACAATTTTTGTTTTCATCCATTGCTTTCCATGATATTTCCTTTTTTTGATTGGGTGTCTGTCTTTCAGGTGGAACAGCTGCATAAAATTTTTAAGCTATGTGGCTCTCCGACGGAAGAATATTGGAAAAAATCAAAGTTGCCTCATGCAACTATATTTAAGCCTCAACAGCCATACAAAAGGCGAATAGCGGATACATTCAAAGATTTCCCTCAAACAGCAATTCGACTGATCGAGACACTACTTGCAATTGATCCAGCTGATCGGTTAACAGCAACTTCTGCATTAAACAGTGATGTACGTTGTCTGAGTTGTTACCATTCTGTTCTTATTTTCTTCACCAGAGAAAACACCGACTTTGCTTTATGGATTAATTACCTTCCCTGATGTCATTAACAACAGCATACTAGTTCACCAGGAATTTTAGCACCCAATGGTTGACGGTAATAACCCCTTTGGTTTCTCAAATCAATTTTCAGAAGAGATTAGATGGAAGCTAGTAACCAGGTCAATGCTCCATGTTAGTCCTTGATTTTTTTTTTCCTTTTTCTAGATTTTCATAGGGTTATCGATAGTTCAGTTTTTACTGGACATAGAAGTATATGACTTGTTGACCACTTTGGTTTCTCAAATCGAATTTTGGAATGGATTATAGACAAGCTAGTTAACAGGTCATTACTCCATGTTAGTCCTTGAAAAAAGGGTGTTCATTGTTTCCAGATTTCTAGAGGGCAACAATAGTTCAATTTTTACGGGACATGGAAGTATAATGACTTGTAGCCATAACAACTTAAAATTGTTACCTATGTATTGATCAAGATATTTCTATTTCGTTAAACCACCTTGATCCTTCAAATTTAGTTCAGACTTACGAACGCCCCTTGGTACCTGAGTCCAAACGTTATTCCTTTTAAATACAATATTACTTGTCTTATTTGAATTTATGTCAGTAATTTATATTTCGTGCTATGCGTTGTTACTGTGAACAATTCTTTTCAAAAGCAAGACCCTTATTTTTCACTATACATGCAGTTCTTTGCAACAGAGCCTTATGCGTGTGAACCATCAAGTCTGCCCCAATACCCGCCAAGCAAAGAGATGGATGCGAAACGAAGAGACGAAGAAGCTAGACGGTTTGTTGCCCTAACACTTACAAATTTCTATCTATGTTTTGCATTTGTTGTTCTGGATGGTCTATATTGTCATCTATGCAAAACAACGCGTAGTGATGTGAAATCTGTAGTTGATACTTTGCCTACATCCGCATCTTCCATGAGCGACAAAACTTGGGGCAACAGTGCTCATGCTGATGACTGTTCAGCTTACAATTTTTTTTTTCTTGTGCCAAAAGTAACTTTGGTCCACTGCTAGTGATGGATAAGTCTCATGTGTTGTTGGTCTTTGTGGGGCTGCGCTGCTCACATGGTCCTTGTGGCTGTTTTTCTGTTTTTAGGACAGCATCTTAGACTAGAGGACAGCATCTTAGAGGACAGCATCTTAGACTAGAGGACAGCATCTTAGAGGACAGCATCTTAGACTAGAGGACAGCATCTTAGCTAGGACAGCACTTTAGCATCTTAGACTAGCATCTTAGACTAGCATATTGGCATATGCTTGGCTGGCTAGCAGCCTATAAATATGTAACCCCAACCCCTCAGGTTGGCATGGCATTGTGTGAGTTTGTGTGAGAAATAAACCAGAAAATTGCCCCAACTCCTAGTGTCATCCTCTCTCGATGAGAGTAAGGATTCTACTGCTACCAAGAGTGAGAATCCAGCGACTAACAAGTGGTATCAGAGCCGTACTATCCTGTAGCCTGAGCATCTCCTGCTCTTCTCCTTCCCCGGCCTCGCAGCAGCCCCAACCGCAGCCGGTAGCAGCAGCAGCTCCGGCTGCCCCTGCTCTCCACACAGCAGCCCCCTCGATAGCGCGCCATGTCCGCAGGCCAGTCTCAGGGCTCGGTCGCCTCGAGCGCGCGGCGTCGGCAGGAGGCCGACCTCGCCGCGGCAGAGAAGCGCGAGCGAGCGGCAGCAGACGTCGCTGCAGCAGCGGCAAGGGCATCGAGGCTGGCAGCAGCGGAGCTAGCAGCAGCTAGAGCGGAGGTGGAAGCAGCGGCGGCGGCGGATGCAGCGCGTGCAGCAGCAGCGGAGGTCGAGGTTCTACGCGGCAGCAACAGCAGCTCCATCGCTGCTGATGACAGCGCCGACGCGGACCTCGAGCTGCTGGAGAGGGAGGCATCGCGAGGGCGAGCGGCGCAGTGGGCAGCCGTGCACGCCCACGAGCGCGGCGGCAGCCCAGACAGGCGCAGACACGCCGGCGGCGCTCCTGAAGGAGGCGCGCACGGCGGTGGCGCTCCTGGAGGAGGCGCGCATGGCGGCGGCGGACGGGTCGACGGAGAGCGCGGCCTTCACAGGCAGCGCGGCTCTCTCTCCCCGGTTCGGTACCGTGGTCACCACGAGTACCAGGCTGTCGTCAGGGACGTCGGCCCCGGCGGCGGGTGGCCTACCCTCACCAAGACCAACTATGTTGAGTGGGCTGCGGTGATGAGGGTGAAGCTCCAGGTGCGGCATATGTGGGATGCAGTCCGGTACGGCGACGTCGACTACGACCAAGATCGACGGGCGCTGGATGCTCTCATTGCTGCAGTCCCGCCCGAGATGCAGTTTTCGCTTACCAGCAAGCGAACTGCCAAGGAGGCTTGGGACGCCATCGCTGCAGCACGCATCGGCAGCGACCGCGCCCGCAAGTCCACACTGCAGGCACTTCGCAAGGAGTGGGAGAACCTGGCCTTCAAGCCAGGTGAGGACGTTGATGACTTTGCTCTCCGTCTCAACACTCTGTTGCAGAAGTTGGTGCAGTTCGGCGACGACACCTACGGCGAGGAGAGAGCTGTTGAGAAGCTCTTCCGCTGCGTCCCCGAGAAGTACAAGCAGATGGCTCGCTCAATCGAGTCTCTGCTGGACCTCTCCACGATGACGATCGAGGAGGCGTTGGGCCGCCTCAAGGTCGTTGACAGCGATGAGCCACAGCGCCTCTCGGGACCCGTCACCATTGGCGGGAAGCTCCTCCTCACTCGGGAGCAGTGGGCTGCCGGCCAAGGTGACAGGAAGAAGGGGGAGCCTTCTTCCACGACAGGCGGCCGCAAGCGTGGCAAGCGTGGCAAGCCACGCAAAGACGCCCCGGCAGGGGCGCGAGGACGTGCCGAGGGTGATGATCGTGGAGGCGCCCAGGGCGGCGCCGCTGGCAAGCAAAAGCCAGCACGAGACGAACCTTGCTACAACTGCGGCAAGCTTGGTCATTGGGCCAAGGATTGTCGACAGCCACGACGCGGCCAGGCCCACGTCGCGCAGGCGGAGGAGGAGGAGCAGCCGGCTCTGTTCATTGCTCATGCGAGCATCGAACTACCTCCAGCGGCACCGGCCGCAACGGCTCTCCTCCACCTTGACGAGCCAAAAGCACACGCCCTCCTCGACGACAGCTCCGGCAACGACAAGACCGACGGGTGGTGCCTTGACACCGGCGCCACCCACCACATGACCGGGCGGCGGGAGTTCTTCTCCGAGCTCGACTCAGGCGTTCGAGGCACCGTCAAGTTCGGCGACGCCTCCGCTGTGGAGATCAAGGGCGTCGGCTCTGTCGTCTTCGTCGCCAAGACTGGCGAGCACAGGCTGCTCACCGGTGTCTACTACATCCCCGCGTTGAGGAACTCCATCATCAGCTTGGGACAGCTGGATGAGAGCGGATCGCGCGTGGAGATCGAGCACGGGGTGCTGCGCATCTGGGATCATCGACACCGGCTCCTGGTCAAGGTCAACAGGAGCAACCGCCTCTACGTCCTTCACGCACAGGTGGCGCAACCTCTTTGTCTTGCAGCCCGCCGCGACGACGACGCTTGGAGGTGGCACGAGCGCTTTGGGCACCTCAACTTTGAGGCCCTAAGGCAGCTCGGCAGCAAGGAGATGGTGCGGGGCATGCCGCACGTCGACCACGTGGAGCAGTTCTGCGACACCTGCGTCCTCACCAAGCTGCGGCGGCTCCCTTTCCCTCGCCAGGCAAGCTTCCGCGCCAAGGAGAAGCTGGAGCTCGTACACGGTGACCTCTGTGGCCCCGTGACACCGGCTACACCTGGAGGCCGGCGCTACTTCCTCCTCCTCGTCGACGACATGTCCCGCTACATGTGGGCTGTCCTGCTCGACGCCAAGGCAGCCGCGGCGGACGCCATCAAGCGTCTTCAAGCTGCTGCGGAGGCGGAGTGCGGCCGCAAGCTTCGGGTCCTACGCACGGACAACGGCGGCGAGTTCACGGCGGCCGAGTTCGCGGCGTACTGCGCCGATGAGGGGATCCACCGCCACTTCTCCGCGCCGTACACTCCGCAGCAGAACGGCGTCGTCGAGCGCCGCAACCAGACGGTGGTGGCCACCGCCCGTGCCCTCCTCAAACAGAGAGGGATGCCGGCGATCTACTGGGGTGAGGCGGTGATGACTGCCGTCCACTTGCTCAACCGCTCCCCCACCAAGGCCCTCGACGGCAAGACGCCATACGAGGCCTGGCACGGGCGCAAGCCCGTGGTGAGCCACCTTCGCGTCTTCGGCTGCCTGGCCTTCGTCAAGGAGCTCAACCACGTCGGCAAGCTCGACGACCGGAGCACGCCAGGGGTCTTCATCGGCTACGCGGAGGGCGCCAAGGCCTACCGCGTCCTCGACCCTGCGACACGGCGCGTGCGCATCACGCGTGACGTCGTGTTCAACGAGGGGCGAAGCTGGACGTGGGGCAAGATGGTGGATGACGGCTCGACTCCGACGACCAGCGATTTCGTCGTCGACTACGTCCACTTCAAGGAGGCGGGGGGAGCTAGCAGCTCGTCCTCACCGAGCTCGCCTACCCCACCACCTCGTTCGCCACCACCTCCGGCGAGTCCTTCACCACCGCCACCACCAGCTCCGGCAAGTCCACAGGCTCCGGCGAGTCCACCACCAGCACCGCCGGCCACACCTCGCTCTCCTACACCGGACCCTACCCCTTCAGGCTCGGCACCGGCAGCTTCGGCCCACGACGAGCAGCGCACAGTGGAGTTCGCCACTCCGCTGTCCAACGACGAGGATCGCATCGACGCCTACCACGGCGGCGAGCCTCTGCGCTACCGTACCGTGGACAACCTCCTCGGCGAGCAGCCGGTCCCTGGACTGGCGCAGCACGACTTTGAGGCGGAGCTGCACCTCGCACAGGACGATGGCGAGCCTCGTTCCTTCGCCGAGGCGGAGAGGGACGCGGCATGGCGTGCCGCGATGCAGATGGAAATGGACGCCGTCGAGCGGAACAAGACGTGGGAGCTGGCCGATCTTCCAGCCGGCCACCACGCCATCTCTCTCAAGTGGGTCTTCAAGCTCAAGAAGGACGAGACCGGAGAGGTGATCAAGCACAAGGCGCGTCTGGTGGCGCGCGGCTTCGTCCAGCAAGAAGGAATCGACTTTGACGACGCCTTCGCGCCCGTTGCACGGATGGAGTCCGTGCGACTCCTCCTTGCGCTAGCTGCCCAGGAGGGCTGGCGCGTCCATCACATGGATGTCAAGTCGGCGTTCCTTAACGGCGACTTGAAGGAGGAGGTCTACGTGCATCAGCCGCCGGGATTTGCGATTCCCGGCAAGGAGGGCAAGGTGCTTCGCCTGCGCAAGGCCCTCTATGGCTTGCGGCAGGCACCGAGGGCGTGGAATGCCAAGCTGGATTCCACGCTGAAGGGGATGGGTTTCGAGCAAAGCCCGCACGAGGCGGCCATCTACCGGCGGGGCAGCGGAGGAAAGGCCCTGCTGGTGGGTGTCTACGTCGACGACTTGGTGATCACCGGCACCAAGGATGCGGAGGTGGCGGCATTCAAGGAAGAGATGAAGGCCACCTTCCAGATGAGTGATCTGGGGTCTCTCTCCTTCTACCTGGGAATCGAGGTGCACCAGGATGACTCCGGGATCACGCTTCGACAGACCGCCTACGCCAAGCGCATCGTTGAGCTAGCTGGGCTCACCGACTGCAACCCAGCCCTCACTCCGATGGAGGAGAGGCTGAAGCTGAGCCGCGACAGCACGACGGAGGAGGTGGACGCTACGCAGTACCGGCGTCTTGTGGGGAGCCTTCGCTACCTCGCCCACACACGGCCGGACTTGGCATTCTCCGTCGGCTACGTTAGTCGGTTCATGCAGCGACCGACGACGGAGCACCAGCAGGCTGTGAAGAGGATCATCCGCTACGTTGCGGGGACTCTCGACCACGGCCTCTACTACCCGAGGTGCCCTGGGGCGGCACACTTCGTCGGGTACAGCGACAGCGACCACGCCGGCGACATCGACACCAGCAAGAGCACGAGCGGGATCCTCTTCTTCCTCGGCAAGTGCCTCGTTAGCTGGCAGTCGGTCAAGCAGCAGGTGGTGGCCCTGTCCAGCTGCGAGGCCGAGTACATAGCGGCCTCCACCGCTTCGACTCAGGCGCTCTGGCTCGCTCGACTGCTTGGTGATCTCCTTGGCAGAGACACTAGAGCGGTGGAGCTCAGGGTGGACAGCAAGTCCGCTCTGGCCCTAGCAAAGAACCCCGTGTTCCACGAACGCAGCAAGCACATCCGGGTGAGGTACCACTTCATCCGAGGCTGTTTGGAGGAAGGGAGCATCAAGGCTAGCTACATCAACACCAAGGACCAGCTTGCGGACCTGCTCACCAAGCCCCTTGGGAGGATCAAGTTCCTTGAGCTCTGCTCCAGGACCGGGATGGTTCAACTCTCCCACAAGACGACACACAATACTTAGGGGGAGAATGATGGATAAGTCTCATGTGTTGTTGGTCTTTGTGGGGCTGCGCTGCTCACATGGTCCTTGTGGCTGTTTTTCTGTTTTTAGGACAGCATCTTAGACTAGAGGACAGCATCTTAGAGGACAGCATCTTAGACTAGAGGACAGCATCTTAGAGGACAGCATCTTAGACTAGAGGACAGCATCTTAGCTAGGACAGCACTTTAGCATCTTAGACTAGCATCTTAGACTAGCATATTGGCATATGCTTGGCTGGCTAGCAGCCTATAAATATGTAACCCCAACCCCTCAGGTTGGCATGGCATTGTGTGAGTTTGTGTGAGAAATAAACCAGAAAATTGCCCCAACTCCTAGTGTCATCCTCTCTCGATGAGAGTAAGGATTCTACTGCTACCAAGAGTGAGAATCCAGCGACTAACAGCTAGGACATGTACTGATCTAGGAGTATACTAAAGTGGGAGTCTTGGCTGTCGTGCCAAGATTCCAGGATTTCTGGGAACTTGTTGAGAATAATGCTTAGACATCATCATGGAATACTGGTTACACATCATGATGAGTCATGAAACAATTGTCTCCCTTCTTTTCTGTTGTATATTGTCCTTGTTAGATGCAATTGTCTTACTACACTTTATCTTAACATTCTGGTTGCTCTTTGGCTTACTGGCTTATTTATTGGATGGACAACAGCTTAAGGGCTGCTGGTGGTAGAGCTAATGGAGATGGAACAAGGAAGACAAGGACATGGGATCGGCCTAGGGCTGTTCCAGCTCCAGAGGCAAACGCAGAACTCCAAGCAAATATTGATGTATGTTAATTCCTTATTTTTCGAGTTACTCAGCAGTTCATTGGCATGAACTTGTTTGCATATACTGTGTTGCATAGCATCTGGAAGGGCGCCAAATTTAGTCTCTTGGCTAACATATTTTTTTTTATCTACAGAAAAGAAGGTTAATAACTCATGCAAATGCGAAGAGCAAGAGTGAAAAGTTCCCTCCACCGCATCAGGATGGTGCACTTGGATTTCCGTTGGGCTGTTCGAATCACATGGAACCTTCATTTGAGCCCCCAGACCCTTCTTCCTTCAGCACTGTATTTCCTTTCGATAAAAGCGCAGTGCCTACCTGGTCTGGACCATTGGCGGACTCTGCAGCTGGCAACCAGAAGCGGAAACACAAGCCTGGCCGCTCCTCAAAACAACCAGCAACTGCCCGAGCTAGATGATCCATCATGTCATGCTTAGTGCAAATCAAGTCTTCGATACCCCCCAAAAAAGAAAAATACTTCGCAGTGGTTCCAACAAACTGGGATATCTGATTCGGAATCAAGAGCTACAACAATGAATTGTTTTTTTTTCTCGGATCCATTCATGTACGGATTTTTCCGAACAACGGTCAATGTATAGGCTGGAGAGGAAGCTGGATTAGTCAATTATGTACATTAGGTTCTCTTTTCCATTCTTACAAGCAGCAACATGTCATGTTAGATTAATTAATTTGAGTGAGAAATGGAACTGTTAGGTCAACTTAGCAAGTCATCACTCTACATAGATAACTTCCAATCAATTGAATATTTTTTTACCTGCTATTTTGTCAGTAAGTTACATCATCAGTTTTCCTTTGTTTCATCTACAAGATCTTCAAACGGAATCAAAAGCGTCGCAAAATTCAAGTGCTTTCCTCTGTTATGTTCTTCAGCCAGATCTGACAGTTGACAAGTTCTATGCCAGAAATACTGTAATCTGTGTGCTACTAGCGCGGCCTAATGCGTGGCCGAAGGTTATCTCCTCGAGTCTTCTGATATGGTAATGGAGTTTTTGCAGATTTCTCCATCAGGACGCCGTTTTGGGGGCGAATTCCCTGGGGCAGCACGAAGTCCGGATCGGTCCTGCTGTCCACTTCGTCTTGCAGCTCGTGGAAGACCCAGGAGTAGCTGCCAAGGCTTCCGTCACCCTCTGAGCTGTATGGATCACACCACACGCCATGTCTCCTGGACCAGGGAAGCTCGGTCAGATCTGTATGGATCACACCACACGTACATGACAGTTACACATGAAATGAAAAGGTTAGGGCAATTTGGTCAATTTGTGTACTAGTCATTTGGTCAAGTGAGAATTACATTCAACTTTTTTGACTCGTCTGGAAATGAGAATTACATTTTCTATTTTGGACGGGGGAGTAATTAACTATCTATTATCCCTATCAATCTTTTTGGATCCCAATTAAATAATTTTAGCTGATAATTATTGTAATCCTAATAGGATCGAAACTGGCCTTCACAATGAGCAGGTAGAATTTTGTTTTGGTAATGCTACAGAACATACGTCCGGAATCTTAAAAAAAATCGGACGCTCTGCTCCGCACTCGCTCTAGCACAGTGACTAGCCCAATAGGCCCATCTATGCTCTATCCTCTATCTACTTCACTCATCTACATTGCGACAGCCGACAGAAATCCCCAACTCCTCGCTTCGCTCGTCGCGGCTCATCGTGCCGTCCGCCCGCCCCAAGCCGCCTCGTGGCGGCGCCCTCATCCCGCATCGAGCCGCGCCACGTTTGCCCTGCGCCGTGTTCCATCCCTCATCGCGCCCACTCCGCCTCGTCACATCGTGCCCGGTCCCCGCCCCTGCGTGTCGTGCCCCGTCCCTCGCCGCGTCGAGGTGTTGCTGATGCCGCCGTTCCCCACCAGGAGGTCAGGGCCGCTGTCGACTTCGACGCCGCCGTGACGCTTGACCTCAGCTTGCGACATCATGAGAGTCGGAGTGGCCAGACCTAGAGCGGGCTTCTCCAGCTACACCTCGCACTCCCTTCCTTTCTCGGATGTTGCAAACGCGTGTTACAAGCGTATATTTCAAGTGTTTCAGGTGTTTCATATGCATGTTACAAGTTTCATGTGGATGTTGCAAAAGAGATCGGGATGTCGCATATGTTGCAATGGCTAACACGTATGTTGCAAGCGTCTGTTCCAAATGTTTCAGCTGTTTCAGACGGTTGTTGCATGTGTTTTATCTAGGTGTTGCATATGTTTCACACTTATGTTGCAACTGTTTCATCCTGATATTGCATGTGTGAAACACATATGTTGCAAGTGTTTTCATCTGGATGTACATACGTTGCAAGTGTTTCAACTGTTTCGGACGTATGTTGCAAATATTTTCTCTAGATTGTTGCAAAAGTAAATCTGATGTTACACGTGTTGCGGTGGACCCCATCTACAACAGTCGCTGCTAGGCCCGCTTGCATACGTGTGGGTGTGAAGCAGTAGGCACGGAAACCGTGCAAGCACAGAGCGAGCATGGGAGGGGCACGACACACAGCGAGCAAAGGACACGGAGCATTGCAGGGCCCCACATGAAGCAAGCATGTGGCGCTGGTGTCTGGACGTCCGCGCTCTAGGCCGCTAGCCTTTCCCTCCCTGGTTTGGTTCTGCTACTACTGACAACTGCCCTGTTGAATATCACCTCAGGTATGTATTGTTGCTGATTATAGCACGTACAAATTCAAAGGAATCAGTGCGGTAACAACACAATGCCAGGATACGACGGCATTTCCTTCTTAGAAACAAATAAAAAACATGCTATCATCTATCAAAAATCCTCAACGGTCAACGCACAACTGCACTTACCAATCAAAACAAATGTGATCTAAATGGCTGCGCGCTCAATCTGCGCTGCCTGCCTGCATCAGTGCCAAAATGCATGCTGTTCCTCGAGAGTCTAAGTCTGTTCCAGTTGTAACATCATCTGGCGAGCCGTGTGGGTCTTCTTTTACTACGCCACTTGGAGCTGTGGGGTGGCAAGCTTGTCCAGATCCACAGGGATGTCAAGGCCGGACTTTGTCAGGCAGTCCACCATCATAGGGATGTCCTTGATCAAAGCTTCCTCCAACGCCTGATAGATACAGAGATATTTTGTTACTAGACTTCGTATATAACAAACAGAATACGAGGAACACGGAGTGCTCAGCAGTTTTCAAAAAAAGCAAAAGTTGCTCGGCATAATAAATAATGAAAAAGGCACTCCCCAGACAATTTAGTACCAAGACGTAGTGCCACAAGGAGAAGGCGTACTTCTGCCGGGCTGGGGAATACAAGACTAACAAATATGCCTGATTGTGGAGGAATCAAACCAAAGATCAAGTATCTCACCTTCCTATTATCTTTCTTCTGCCTTTTTACCACCTCCGTGGGCCATTCAGCAATAAGTTTCCCGAGTTCATCTTTCACAAATGGTTTCTTCTGATCAGGCAAATGCTGCGCCCAACCATAAATTCTCATCAGGTGAACATGCCAATTCAAGGTTTTATATGTAAAAATCATCTCTATCAAACTATTTCAGCTTAAGGATACTGTAAAATAGTGACATGTATTATTTTAACATTCAAAATGCCAAACAAAAAATAGGTTGAGTTTGAAATGCTAGAGCAGCATGGCCAGCATAGATGCAGCAGGATATTCAGAGTAAGGAAAAAATATCTGTTATCCAGAAATATTTTGGAATATGCTGCTGGCATGAAGCAAATCCAGTATTTTAGTAATACAGGTCTGATGGCAATAATAATCCTGTGCCAAACCTTGTAAAGGAGTTTAATCATGGCAGTGGCATTTTCTGGCTTCCGATCAAGCAGAGACCCCTGCAACAAGACAAATAACAAGCCTGAGAACAGAAACCTGAAGCAGTGGACACAACTGAACAAATCACCAACAGTGCCTGTGTAGCTATGTTTCACAAAAAGGCCAAAGTGCTAACTACAGACTATGGATCATGAATTAGTATGATATGCTACAGAACCACTTAACGTACTATTGCAACTTAACA
Source organism: Saccharum hybrid cultivar R570 (assembly GCA_038087645.1). Lineage (NCBI taxonomy): Eukaryota > Viridiplantae > Streptophyta > Magnoliopsida > Poales > Poaceae > Saccharum > Saccharum hybrid cultivar. Next base: position 2,887,234 of record JAQSUU010000809.1, on the reverse strand, counting down.
TGGCACATTGGAGAACAGATTTAGATTGGTTAGTTCAATTTGACACAAAATAAAACAAAAGGAAGAAATACTGTAATTTATTGCTTCTTGTGTAATAATGTCCATTCCAGGTACAATTACCTTTGCACATGCAAAACCTGATGCAAGAGTATAATGTTTGACAGACCTGCCTCTTAGACTATTAATGTTCCAAATAGATTGAGAATCCCCTGCAGAAGCATGGTTTAATACATTAACAACAATGTTATAGAGAAACTAAGATTTAACTACCAAACAACATAAAAAAACTACTATTTCATAAATAAAATTAACAACATCACAATCCCTCCTGGATTTCATCATGCAGGTAAGGTAAGTAGGTAGCTACTCCTGGTCCGAACCCATACCGCTTGAAACGAGCAATGAAAGATGTTCAGTTCATCCATAACTAATTTGGCTGCAGTTGCAATGGCAATGCACCTCCAATGCTGGCTTTAGGTTTAGGTCGGCTGTCATATTTAGCTGAGATCAGTAAGAAGAATCAAACTGCTTACCAACTTTAGCAGCAAAGTCCATCCAAATGTCAAATGCAGCACGGTGCAGTTTGACACCTGCCTTAACAAATCTCTCCGCGTATTTTGAGAGTAAATCCCATCTATCAGCATTATAGCAGATGCTGCACAAGACAATATAAATCCATGAAATCAATAATTGAAAATAGCATAAAATCTTGAAAGGAAAAAACACAACAACAACAAAGCCTTTTAGTCCCAAGCAAGTTAGGGTAGACTAGAGTTGAAACCCAACATGAGCCCCTAGTCACAGTTCAGGCACGTCAATAGCTGTTTTCGAAGCACTTCTATCCAAACAAAGATCTCTAGGTATATCCCAACCCTTTAAATCTCTTTTAATTGCCTCCTCCCATGTCAGCTTCGGTCTTCCTCTACACATTGCTATCTCGACTTAGAACTCCACAACGCACTGGTGCTTCTGAAGGTCTCCTTTGGACATGGTCAAACCACCTCAACCGATGTTGGACAAGCTTTTCTTCAATTGGTGCTACCCCTAGACGGTCACGTATATCATCATTCCGAACTCGATCCATCCTTGTGTGGCCACAAATCCAACGCAACATACACATTTCCGCGACACTCAGTTGTTGGACATGTCGTCTTTTTGTAGGCCAACATTCTGCGCCATACAACATAGCGGGTCTAATCGCCGTTCTATAAAACTTGCCTTTCAACTTTTGTGGTACCCTCTTGTCACAGAGAATGCCAGATGCTTGACGCCAATTCATCCACCCTGCTTGAATCCTATGGCAAACGTCTGCATCAACATCTCCATCCTTCTGCAGCATCAATCCTAGATAACGGAAGGTATATTTCCTAGGCACCACTTGACCTTCCAAACTCACGTCTCCCTCCTCATGTGTAGCGTTGCCAAAGTCGCATCTCATGTATTTTGTTTTAGTTCGACTTACTCTAAAACCTTTAGATTCTAAGGGTCTGCCGCCACAACTCTAGTTTCCTATTCACTCCTGCCTGACTTTCATCAACTAGCACTACATCGTCTGCAAACAGCATACACCAAGGGATATCCCCTTGAATGTCCCTAGTCACTTCATCCATTACCAAGGCAAAGAGATACGGGCTCAAGGCTGACCCTTGAAAGGAAAAAACAAGTCAAGAAACATAAAATACAAATCAACCGCAACAAATTCTCGAGGTTACCATTTCTGCTAAATTCACATAATTGCTAATTAGACATATCACGGAAATGTTGACTTATTAAGTAAGATACCTAATTAGTCTTTATTTTGTTACAAGGCTAATGTGAGTCCGAACTATATTGCAAAAAGATAGGACTAATATGATGCAATGAAACATTGAAATCAATTTTATAGAGGCTAGGTCATGGTGTACAGTAATATGAAAACAACAAATGAAAATAACAACTGAGAACAGACAATGACATACCTGAAGACTATATCAGCTGTGCCTGGTTGCAGCGGTAAGGAATTTCTCAATAGGACTTGAATTACGTTTTCCATTAGTTTGGTGTCATTTTTCTCTTTAGCATGTTGCTGCAAAAGGAGAGAATCATAACCAAGTAACTAGGAAAAATGGATACCAGAAAACTTTTTTGTCTTGAACAGAATACCAGTAGATAATGAGCAGAACCAATCGTTGGTGTTATTCCATATACATTATGCTTCCATAAAGCCTTCAACCCTGCATTCATCACATTACCTTAATCAAACTGAATTACTGAATTATTTTTGTCATGATTTTTTTTGGGGGGTGGGGGGGGGGGGGGGGGGGGGGGAAGGGGTCTAATTAATAGTTATTATAGAATACACAAAACTGAGAAGTGACAGGACATCAAAGTTAATGCCTTTATGAACCAGAATAGATGTCATATATCCTTTAGCATTTCAACCTTATCTAATATTATCATCTTAAAAAATGAACTTGATAACTCATGCAAAGATTATTAGAAAAAGCAATGTCTTCAATATATCATATCATTAGCAGAAAAAATAGATGCAGCATTCTTTTCATTAAGATGCAAGGCACAAGTTTCTCTCAGGAAATCCTAAATCTATACATAGAAAATCCATTAGAAACCAGATTCAACAGAAATGGTTAAAAAATGGAAATATGCACTCAGCCTGTATCAGATAAAAAAAAATCCCGTTGATGTTTAAAAGGGACTGTACCATAGTCGATGGCGCCTACACGAGCACAAGCATCAGTTACTTTCCTGCAGAGATTCTCATTGAAGTTTGCGCTGATGCGAAGATTTGATAGTCTCTGGATCAATAATAAGTGTCAATTTAAGATAGCTTATAGTAACAGAACAAAATTTAGGAGAGAAAGAACATACTTGCTCATCTATGTCCAGATTCCAGAGAACAACAATTACATTGAAAGAAAGCTACTAAGTCCTAAGTACAAGGAATAAAAAGGACAGACATAGAAACCGTTTATCTTTCTTATCCTGCGTCACCAATCTAAAAGGATCTTGATGATTCAATCAACATCACAATTCCAACAATTCCAGACCACATACCCTTATTCCATACGTGTGTTGAAATTTATCAATACGGCTAAATGTAATAGAAACTCTGTAACGTCAGCTGAATGAACACTTCTTTGCAAATAAATAAAGAAAATAACTCTAGAGATCAAGATTAGATATCTGTAGCCGTCACCACAAGAGTGATGATGATACCAACAAATTCGCATATGCACTCATAATTGGTACTGTAACTTGGTAGACAAAATATACAATGAACCATTCTACATGTATGAGGAATATGAAGGAGACTTACAAATACTCTGAGTTTCTGCAAAATTTGAAAAAGAAGTTTGATGTCCTCCTTATTGGAGCAGCTATCGATCATCGACCACAACCAGGCATTTGGAGGCATGGTCTTAGCTTCAACAGATTTCAACATTTTCTGGTACATCTCCTCTACAGCTTCTGTGGCGAACCAGTATCGAACTTCAGGAAATCCATTCTATGAATAATTATAGAAATCATGCAGAAAAATGTACATGAAAAGAAATACATAATAAAATTCAACTGAATATCTCAAAGATTTAATAACTCTGTATTTGTTGGATTTATCTGCAACAATGTAACTTTACACAAATAAAAACATCTAGAAACAAAAACAAAATGTCACTTCATGGATCTAGCAAGAGCCAACTGGGGCAAATTAGCAGATCATACATAAACTTCCATTAGCATTAGGGTCAGAAAAAAACACCTTCATTTTCTGGATTACAATAATGTATTACTGCATGAGAAAATCTTGATTCAAAGATATTACAAAGATAACCAGCAAGATGGTAAAGTCGATTGATGAGCCTACGTTTAGCAAATGGTTGCTGGTTAGATAATTCCTATGCAAGGGATCCTTTTGTTGCTAACTTAGCAATGGTATGGAAAAGCTGCTACTTATCTCGATAGTGGACCTTCTTTGAATGAACTGAATAAGTTAATAAATAACCTGTAGGGTGGTCCATGTCACTTGCTTCCGTTGAGAGGTGTGCTGTTGTCATGTGATAGTGTACTGATTTCTCACTCAACCATTGAGAAGCTATGGTCGGCGATAGGAGGTTACCTAAATTAATAAAAAAATAGTCAGCATGGTTTAATCAATCAAAACTAATCTAACCAATGATGGACCAAAAAATTGGTCATTAGTGAAACATTTCACTGCAATAGCTAAAGTCACTTAAAGGTTCAGATGCTTTGCAGAGTGTTTGCAACACCCTCTTTTCTTTAAGGAAAGTTCAATGTAATCCAAAGCAAGCAAAAAATGCTCAAGATGGACAAGAGACCACGGAACGTTCGAAGTGAAGGGACGGAAGCATATATCAGTACAAGGAAATGAAGCAAATTAGATTGCCATAAGGCAATAGCCGACTCATGTTCATTCCATCAACAAACTTAACTCTCATCAAACCCAGACTTCAACTGCAAACCACAAACACATCAGCTAATCCCCAAGGAACCTACTAATGGATCACACGCATCTAAAACTATCACACAGTCACAGACGCTAGCAGAATGATGCCCTGTCGAACATCTCCGCCGCTCAAAACCTTTACCATTCCCACTCGGAACATGAAAAATGAAATCCAAGCGAAAGCGAGAGCCCTTCGAGATTCGAGGCCGTACGGTGGGCATGCCACTCCGCGCGCCCATCACCAGTTTGACGAAATGCAGCGCCAAGCAAACCCGCGAGCAGCGCACTGGGAAGCAAAGCGCATAGCACACATTTGATAGATATGAGATGAGGGAGCTCACAGGGCGATCGGGAGGCGAAGCAGGAGGAGGAGAAGCCCCTGGCATGATGCGGAGAGGACGGCGAGGTGGGGGCGCCATCGAGACGGTGAAGGAGAAGGCCCTCGGCGCAGGATTTGCGCCCTGGGGTCGGTCCGGAGAGTATTCCGGAAATCCCCGAGGCCGCCGGGGAAGCGAGGAGGCGGCGGGCGCGCCCGGCGGCGGCCTGCATGGCTTCTGCTTCTCCGTGCGGCGGCCGGAGGGGAGAAACTGGGGAGGTCCGAACCGAAGTCAGCCGTGGGCGAGGAGAGGAGAGGAGTTGGGCTGTAGTTTAATTGAGTTCGTGTCATTTTGTTAAGGAAAAAAAGTCTACTTTTCCTCCCCTATCTTTCGCGAAAGTTCGTTTTTTCTCCCTTAACTTTAAAACCGGACAAACCACCTCCCTCAACTTTTCAAACCGTGCATTTTACCTCCCTGGAGCGATTTTAAAGGCGGTTTTGCTACAGTAAACATCGGTATACAGTAAACAGTGTTCGCGTTTTTTTGTTTTTCTTTATTTATTTATTTATTTCGGCTGAATCTTTAAAAAAAATCATAGTAAATCGCAGAAAAATCATAAAATGGAAAATCCAATTTTGTTGCACTCCACATGAGTAGATCTACACAGTGAACATATAATATGGTATGCTTTAGTACAAAGTTTTTGCTAGGAAGGTTTTGTCTTTTTCTTTTTTATTTATTTGGCTGAATCTTTGAAAAATCATAGTAAATCACAGAAAAATCATAAAATAGAAAATCTAATTTTGTTGGACTCCACATGAGTAGATCTACACAGTGAACATATAATATGGTATGCTTTAGTCCAAAATGCACGGTAGCAAAACCACATTTAAAACCGTTCCAGGGAGGTAAAATGCACGGTTTGAAAAGTTGATGGAGGTGGTTTGTCCGGTTTTGGAGTTGAGGGAGGAAAAACGAACTTTCGCGAAAGATAGGGGAGGAAAAGTAGACTTTTTCCTTTTGTTAATTGGGCTCAACTTAATGGGCCGTAGGTTCATTTTTTGAGTGGACCCATGTTCCATTGTAAGAAAACACATTTTACATCCCCTAAAAAAAACACATTTTACATCACTATGTCTGAGAGACAAAATATATATACGTAGCAAAAATAACGTATTAGATGAAGATATGGAAAAATTTTAAAATATATTTCGATCTGTCAATTTTTATTCCCAAATTGATAAATCTATATTGCATTCGTTGGTGCACTTTGCTGCAAAGCTAGATTGCAAATTTGTTTTGAAAAGGTCATACCAATATGATAATTTAAGATGCAATGCGTGCTAGAAGACATTGTCACCAAAATTATTGATGTAAGACATCTCCGTAGCACGTTGGCTCATGTGACTTACCGTAGGTGCAAAAAGAGTCGCAATACTTTTCTTCATTTCGAATAAAACCTATAGAAAAATGCAAAAAAAAACATCTATAGTATATGTCGACCTTTCGTAGCATCAACTAGTAGATTTATAGTCAAATATTGGTTCAGGTGACTTAGCATTCGAAGATTTAGGGTTTGTATCGGTTCAGACAATCGTGCCCTACATGCAGTCGATATGCTCACTCATGTTTCTGAGCACCAAGCGCTCAAAGTTTATAGTAAGGATTGCAAGTAGGAGATAGTAAGAGCTAGTGAGCTAAGGAGTTGAGGGATTCAGAGTGCGAAAAAGAAGAAAGGCACAGGCCTGTCTCACCTTAGGCTCCAGGCTTCATCTTTCCAAGTGTTCATTTACTGTTCAAGTATTGTAGCAAAGCCGGTGAAGACCAGCTTCTCTTGTCTCATAGTCCATTTTAAGTGAAGCTAAACAGATTCACAGCATGCAACAATGCTCTATAGTCATGTACAACCCTCTACAATACACATAGCAGAGAAGTCGAAACCACGTAGAGCCGTGCCAAAGAGGGTCTTATATAGTTTAGGATCAAGGTTACAAAACGTGGTGGAGCCCCACACACCGGTTGGTCTTCTGTGGGGCCCTTTTGTTGATGTTGTTTGGTCCTTCTATCTACCACTATTTTTTGTCCTATCTGAGGTTGTAGTAGAGAGCATGGAAGTCCACTTTTGTGATTTACTCTTCATGTGTAGATCTTTTGCGATTATGATGTTGTGAAACTTTGGTTCGAAATTTGACATTTTCCTAGGGATCGTTTGGTTGGCCTTTGCCTTTTCTCTCCAAAACCTACACGGTTGGTTGGTTTTTGCCCTTTTCTCTCTAAAACCTACACGGACTGTTTTACGCCGTTAGATGTCTTTATAAAAGCAAATTTTGGATTGGCTACAATACAAATTACACACACTCGAAAATCATATGCTAAATTAATTTCTTCGCACCCAAAAATTACAGGTCACATGCGGTTTAGCGCTTCTCCAAGATCAAATTGCACGTGGGAAATGCAAATGAAAGCTGGCTCGACGAGTCGACGTCGACGGACGGCCAAATGAAATTGTCAGCAAGCGAGGGGCCGGCGCCGCGCCGGACAGCTAGAGGGAGTAGAGCTTCCTGAGGTTGATGGGCGAGATGTACTTGGTGTCGCCGTCGACGATGTACTTGGCGAGCAGCACATTGGCGGCCTCGCTGGGGTGGTAGGGGTCCCAGAACACGTGCTTGTCCCGGTCGTCGCACAGGCTCGTCGTCGGCCCGCAGGGCACCAGCCCGTCGTACGACCCGCCGTTGCCGCAGCACGCCACGCTTGCCGTCTCGAACCCTGCAGCAAGAACACCAAGATGATGGATCCGATCATCCATGCGTGCGTGCAGTGTGCTTGCTGAAATGCATGCTGCTAGCTCACCGCCTTAAGTAACGTACCGTAGTTGGGGTAGTTTGTGATGAGCTCCATGACGAGGTCGTAGACGTTGGCGAGGCAGAACCTGGCGCCGGGGAGGTTGCCGTTGAGCTCGATGATGAGCTCCCTGAGCCGTGCGTTGTACTGCGCCGCCAGCTGGTTGGGCAGCTTCACGCACTCGTCCTCGCCCACCCGGTTGATGGTCTTCTGGTACGGGATGCACCCCAGCGGCCCCACGTTGGCCACCACGAACTTGCGCGCGTCCAGCGTGTGCAGCCTCTGCATCCATCATATCCATGGGAGGATCAGGGTCTGGCAGCCGGCCATTGCTAGCTGCTGCCACTTACGACATGCCATGCTTGGTGAACGCACGCACGTACATACCGTGAGCTGGTCCCGGAGGTGGAAGATGAGGTCGTCGAGGAAGGCGTCGGGCGACTCACGGATCCTCGTCCCGGTAGACAGCACGGGCATGAGGTAGTTGTTGAGGAAGTCATTCGACCCAACAGTGATGGAGAAGATAGCCTTCTTCCTCAGAAACTCCCTGGCCTTGTCCCTCCCCAGCAGCGCGTCCAGCTGCTGCCTGGTGATGTTGAAGTAGTCCACCTGCAGGTCCATCCCGATCCGGTTCACGAACACCTTCCCCGTCGCGTTCAGGATCCCGCCGCCGCCCGACGCGTAGTTGACGCCGTTCAGGATCGCGCCGCCGCTCGTGTTGGGCGCCAGGAACGGCGGCGAGTAGTCCGCCTGCCCCAGCATCTCGCCGATGATGTCCGCGATCGTCCGCCCGTTCGTGAACCGGCCCGTGGGCGTCCCGCCCGTCGCCGCGAAGTCGATGCCGTTGGGCGTCATGTTGGCCCGGGATAGAGTCGGGATGTAGTTGTTGTTGCCGGCGTCCACTAGTGAGTCCCCGAAGATGAAGGACGCCCCGCCCCCGAACTCATCCACCACCTCCGCCGCTCCTACTCCCGCCGCCGCCGCGGCGACGAAGAGCACCGCCGCCACGGCGGCCATCGCCACCGCTCGACGAACCATGCTAGCTAGCTTCTGGTGGACACTCCTTGCAGGCGCGCAGTGTACTGCAGGAAGCCGGCCTGTGCTGAGCGTGGTATATAGCTAAGCTAGGCAGACAACGATGGGAATGGGAGTAGGTGATCGGACTGAGGCCTCCTAGCTGCTGCTTGCTAGTCCGAGGTCGAGGTCTCCATGGAAATAGGAGCAAGGACCAAGGAGACAGACAGAGAGACGTCTCGCTGGATTGGATGAACTGTTCCCGATTGGATTCCTTGCCGTGGCACGCATGTTTTGATATGGGAGGGGAGACTGAGGGAGTGTGCGGGTGCAGGTGTTTGGTCGTCTGACGGTGGTTGTGGTCTCTAGTAACATCTAATTCAGTCAGTCAGTCAGTCAGCTAGATTGAGGGTAGCTAAACCAACAGGGGTCTCACTACTCTCGCCAGTTTTCTTTCACCTGTCCGGCATTCGTCCGTCCGTGTACCCGTGTGTACGCAAGCAAAGCTAAGCTAGCTATGGATGGCTGCTGGACGCGAGTCAGCAGGGTCGCTGAGATTTGGCGCCCAAAAAAACGGCTTCCTCTTCGGGTGGTTAGGTGGCGGTTAGTTTATTAGGTGGCCCGAAACAACCCAACAGAGAACAGGGCAGGGTTCCACCTCCACCGGTGTGTGCTGATTGGTGACTGGTGAGTGGTGAGTAGTGACTGCGACTGGTGAGGCCTCTGTTTCCTTGGACCAGAGCCTGTGTGTCTTGTGTCGTCAGTTGCGATGGATCTGGATTCTGGACCCTTTTGGCGGTTAAAAAAAACGGGACGATTATCATGAGTACTCCAGCATAATCAGGGTATGTCTTCGGAGTTCAGACGCATAAGCACCCAACGTTACCACATAAATTTAAGAGGAGGTACTATGTTTCACCAGCACGGTTTGATGGAGGACCCCGAGCCGCCCCCGACCCGCTCTCGCCCTTCCTCATCGTCCCCGCTGCGACACCCAATCCCACCAGATCCGCCCCATCCACCGCATCCCGTCGCCAGCCAGCACCAGATCCAACACCGCCGTCAGCTGATCCACAGTTTGTTGGGTCGCAGAGGGCGCCGCAGCCAAGCCTCACCGCCCCCGAGCCCGCTCGCGTCGGAACCCAGTCGCCGGCTGGGGACATCATCGCGTCGCCGACGCACGCCACCGTGCTCGAGGCGATTAAGGCCGGCCAGCACGCGCCAGAGCCTCCATCCCTGCCGCAGGAGTCAGCCCTGCCCTGCAGTGGAGTGCAGAAGCTTTCATCCCTCACCGGCAAGGCCGGGTCGCCGCCCCAGGAGCCTTCAACCCCCTCCGGCACCGATGCTCCGCCTGTGCCAACCACGATTGATCTGGAGATTCAGGCGCAGGCATGGACGCTTCTCAACTTCGGTCAAGACGTCGCTGCAAGCAGTAGCAATCAATGTGAGCACCCAGCGCAGGTCTCGTGTGAGCGTACAACGCCACCACCCTCCCTACACCACTCCACCCACAGATCCGGTGAAACCACGGTGAATCCGTTCTCATCCGCTCCAAATCCAATGCCTGCTCTGCCTGAACTACACGAGGATGGACTCAACTCAACAGAAAAGCAGGGGTTGGAGGCCGCGAAGACATCTCAAGAAATGGTCAACAATGAAGCCTTAGAGGCCCAAGAGCTGGACCCACAACACTCCAAACAAGATCAAGAAGGAGCAATAAGTCCTCGAGAGATTGATCCGGTTCTACAAGCAAGCATGCAGGATTTTCTTCCAGAGTTGGCTCGGGAGATGCAGGGGCTACTCCAGTGCCAGCCAGAAAAGATGACGACTACTCAAGTGAAAGGCCGTCAGCAGCACCACGATTTTTTACTTGAAGATATGCTTCAGAAGGCCCCTAGAAGATCAGATCCGCTGCTCCCAGAGGTGTTCGCGAGGATCGAGAAGGACATGATTCAAAAAAAGGATACCATATGAAAAGAAAGAGAAATGGGTGAACAACGATCGTTCAGTTGCATTTGCAGCCAACAAGGAGTGCAAAACTCAAACAAAAAATCCACCAGGTAGTAATGGCAACATAGCCTGCCATGAACAAACTCGGGCAACCTCCAACTGCAATTTTGACAGAGGACAAGGCACACACATGCACCAGCAATCGGAGACAGTGGAAGACTGGACCAACGGGGAGCTTTCTAGCACACAGTTGCTACATCAGTTGTTGGCCTCAGCTGAAATGGAAGATGGGTGGTCTCCAGTTCGCCCAGAGCGCTGCTGGAGAAAAGAAAGAGAAAATTCAACATTTCAGAGCAGGAACCACCAGCCAAGTAACACATCCAGCAATAAATACCACTTCAGGAAACACTTCGAACGCAGCCAACAGCCTCCTCGAGCTGAACAACATGTGCTGAGGAGACAAAAATTCTTGCATCATATGAGGGGGCGTTGCTTTAATTGCCTCTCTACCGAGCACATGGTTGTGTCTTGCAGAAGTAACACTCGCTGTTGGCGTTGTTTGGAAGAGGGACACAGGTCAAGTTTTTGCCCAGGTCTTAAATTTCCTCCTTCCCGGTGTCCGGAGTACATGGCATCTCACCAACCCAGAATGCATTCGTCCCATCAAAGTGACTTAGACTCTCAACGTTTGCCTCAATGTTGGGAGAGAGAAGAGAGTCCAGAGTTCTCATGGTCGCTCAAGGGAGTGCGAAGGGGATTCAATTGCAAATATAGTGAAGAGCTGGACAAGACTCACTACAACATGGGCTTGGAGGAGTCTGAGGATCATGTTAGTAGTAGGTGGAATAGGCATCGTATGAAGCAAGCACCTAGCCTCAAGAGGGTTTCCTTCGCGACGCCTATTTCCCAATTCATGGGGGAAAAGGCACCTACTATTGCTGATGATGGACATCTCATCCTGCCATGTACTACCCCGCTCTTTAATGAAAGTATATACATTTGTGATCCCATGTTGTTTGAATCCCGCCTCAGCACATTTGTGGAAGCTGCCCAGCATCCTACCCCGTCCCTTGCTGCAAACTCACGGTTAATGGAGATGTCAATGATACCATCTGATAAAGATTGGGCCCTAGAAACAGAAGCACCAACAAAAATCCTACAAGGCGGAACGACGGCTCTAGTGGATGCAGCTGAAGTGATGCTACCACCATGTTTTGCAGTTGAACCAGTGCACATTTTAAAGGAGGCTGCTAATGTTGCTGGTGGTATGGCGTCAACGCTTGATGCTAGTTTGGGAAGTGTACCTCCAGAGATGGGCAGACAGATTGTAGTTGTTGATCTGAGCCACACTGATCTACATGGTAATGGTGTGGAAGCTGTCAATGATCAGAATACAAGCTCTTCTAGACTACAGGAGCCGGTTTTCCCTCAAGTTCCTACCAATATTGTTGAGAATGAGGTTGATCCCACTTCGCCACAAGACCCAACTGCGATAGCTAAGGTAGTTACAATTGATGGGTTCATAGCTTCAATTACTAAACCTGTACCAGCCCCTCTAATCCCACAACTACTAGAAGCAATTCCTGAGGAAGAACCCAATGATCAGGAAATAGGAAACACATCTGAACTACCTCAAACTCTACCACCACCAAGACCCTCTGTCTTTACGCCACAACGTAAAAGCAGTAGGTTAGCCAAGAAATCCGAAACCACAAAAGGAAAAGGAGCAATCCAAGTTGCAGAGGAGTTGCTAGTCAAGAAACTGGGAGACTTATCGCCACCAACAACTCAAGAGGGAGATGACCAGTGGGAGTTTTATGCACAACATTTTGAGCGTCCACTCACCAAGGAGAAGATGGAGGCCCTCACAGTGCTAATTGAACTGGGGCAACAAAAAAGCAAGAAGAAGAGGGGCAGGCTAACCAAAGTTGAATAATCTAGAATATCAAGAACAATTAAAGGCTTGGTGGAAGTACTCATATGCAGCTGGTGGTTTATTTGATGGGCTGTTGTCAACGTTCCTGATCTTCAAATTTGGCTTTGGTGCTCTTCACTGGTTGTTTGTTGCTTAGGCATGCATGGTGGTTTTATAGCTTAGTGAGTTGTGGTATTTGTAGCCTTTTGTGTTTTATTTTTGTGGTCAGGGTGGTCGTGAGTTGCATGGATGAGTTAGTGTTGTTTAGTCGGTTGTTTGCACAGGCTGGTCTTTGTGTTTTGTCTTGACCGTGTAGGTAGTGGTTTTAGTGGTGGTCGGTCGATGTGTTTGGAGTTGTTCCGGTGAGTTATTGTACCTCTAGTTATAGGGGTTTTAGGTCCAGTTTCCCTAAAAAACCGGGCAAACTCTTGTTTTTAATTTCTTCTTCTAATATATATTGCGGCAAAGCTTTTGCTGTCCTTTCTAAAAAAATAAATTTAAGAGGATCCATGACTCCTCTGTGTGTTTTCACATAGACATGAATCGTGAATTCATATAATTGATGCCCACATGTACCCAACTAGTAGAGTTCGGACTTAGGGCACGTTTGGTTCATGCATGCTGTGACCGAGCCGCACCTAATCTACGGCGTCGCCTAAGCTATAGCGAGCAAAACGGTCGCCGCACTTTAGACGAGTAGGCACAAAAATGAACTAGCTTGTTACAACGCCATTGTGGCACGCCAAAGCTGCGACGTAGACCATATAGCAACGCGGCACATCACACCTGTAGCGGGAGGAGCTGTGGTGCAGTGAAGGTATAAACCAAACGCACCTTAGACCACACCGTTTGAGGACAGGTCGTGGCACGAGCTTTTAGAGACAACCCGAAGCACAACATAACATGAAAAGTTTTGAGCTGTGCTACCATGGTACAAAGATGAGTGTCGTGCCGTATCTAGAATCTCGATACGATGGGTGGCATGACACATATTTTTTGGGTTGCGTTTGGGCCCTATACGTAAGCATGCTTACAACACTACAATGCAATTGCCTACCATTTTCTATAGTAACTCGCCTCTAGTTATCAAATGGATTATGAAAACTATTACTTTTTTGTGGAAATGGTACATACAGATTATATATTTCTTTTTTTTTACAATAACAGGAGGGGTTACCCCCTACTGGTCGCATATATTAGAAAAAAAACGGTTGTCAAGTACAAATTCAGGATACAAAAAAGTAAGAAAAAAGATCAGGGCAATTACATAAGGGAGACTAGCCATTCTTCTATTGTCGGATGAAAATTAGAACGCGCCCTTAGCACAACTAAGGCGAACTCCGTCTTGAACTTATTCATACAACGTGCTAGGGAAGGTTGCACTCCATTGAAGATGAAGTCGTTTCTTGAGCACCAAATTGACCAGCACATAACGGTGATGATTTCCATGAAGAAAGGAACAGCCAACTGAGTTTTGAAGTGGAGGAGAACTTCTAATGACGCCAAATGGACGAGCACCTGTACCCCTACTGCGTCCCAGCATGATATTGAAAACTGGCAGTAGAGGAAAAGGTGAAGAACCATCTCTTCCACACCATTTGGGCAAAGGACACAATCATAATTGGGAAGAACCATATTTTTCCGGTGTAGGAGCTCTCTTGTGTTCGGTCGATCTTTTAGTAAAAGCCAAATAAATACCTTATGTTTGTTCTGACAACATGATTTCCAATTCCACTTAAAAGCTGGCAAGATTTCAGTGCCCCATGAGCTGTTTATATGCTTTCATAGGACTGAAAGTTGATCCCCAAATGTATATCCATATGTCTTGGTCGGCAGACGATGGAATTGTATCTAAATAGTCATCTAGGGAGAGGAGCTGGTCATAAGCGATAGTAGAGAGAGGCAAATGGAAGGTCTGTCAAGGGTACTGTGTTCTTGGCTTGTTGGACAGTGAGCGACTTGTGCTTTGCAAAGGAAAAGAGTTCTGGGAAAACATGTTGGCAAATTTGTCCATTGATAAGATCATACCAAAGGAGCACAGTGGACCCGAGTGGATTAATGGTGAAGAAATACCTTTGTATAGGAGTCCAAAAGAGACAAAATGTCACGCCAATAGAAGGATCCTTTTCTAGTGTGGTTAGGAAGCTTGCCATTTGTATAGTGTCTTTCCCAAATCAACTGGACCAGGGAATATCAATCTTATTGTACAACTTGTGGAAGTGTTTCAGGAGCAGGGCCTCATTATGTGTCTGAAGATTAAGCACACCAAGGCCACCTTCTTCTTTAGGTTGACAGACCATCTCCCAAGCAACTTTTGGAGGGCTTTTTGCATTGATGTTAGCCCCACGCCAAAGACAATGTTTTCTAAACTTGTCAATCTGCTTCACCACTATTTTTGGAAGTTTAAGATTTGTCGATGTTTTACCACCGATAGCATATCACAGGGGTACCCGGGACAGTTGTTTGGGTCTTGGCAGGTGCGGAACTCAACGGTGATCGCAAGAGACAGTCGATTTATACTGGTTCGGGCTCTCGACCGTGATCGAGTAATAGCCTTTATGTCCAGTCGGCTTAGCCTTTTGCGTTGGATTGATTGGTATGGTGTGTTACCTGTTACAGGGGTGCCCATAGTCTTTCTTTATATCAATAGAGAAGACTATGGTGTGGTTACAATCCTAGTCGGATCCAAAGAAGGTGTCCTGATCTAAATACAGAAGGTACTTTCCTATAGGAGTCCGGCTAGTCTGGCCTATTCTACTCGGATTCGGTGCAGCAGCTGCTGCACCCCTTCCTGCTTCGGTTCGTGGGCTAGGCCAGGGCCCACGACTTGTAGTCATATCACTGCGGAGCTCTGTGAGTCCTGCATCGACAAGCCCCCGAGCATTTCATGGTTGAACTCGAAAGCCTCCTTGTCTTTCGGGCCTCGCTTAGTGAAACAAACTAGGTCTGGGTTCTTTTGGAGAGAAGCCTTGAAGTAGTCTTTTCTTAGAGAAGTCTCCTGAGTGATGTGCGCCACTCACTGAGTGTAGCCCCCGAGCCTCTTGCTATTTGGAACAAAAATTAGAGGGTCTTGGATATTTATCGTTAGAAAAACTGAAAATCTCTTATGAGGATATGTACTCTGCAGCCCCCGAGCATATATCTGAGTTTTTCTGTTTACGAAGAACTCGGATAGAGGGTCTTTTTTCATGTTCTCAGGTAGTCTACTTTCTGTCAGAGGTAGGTGGTAGGTGGTGGTTGAGTGTAAATACTGCTTAGTCACGAGTTGTACAGTGTTGGCATATTCTTTCAGATATACCTTCCTTGAGTATTGTGTTTTCACGCGCGGTTATTTTTTCTTTACTGCTCCCTGTCACTTCTTTGAATCCTTTTTTCAGGTTTGATTTGTTGGTGCACTACGTCCATGTACGCCACTCCTTGGTCTATAATTACTCCCGTGGCGAGCTGCTGCAAACCAGTAAGGTCTTGGTGTAGATCTTGAAGTCTTGTAGTCATGAATATGATAGTTTGTGAAGTAGAGCAGCCCCCGGATATGAGTTGTAAGCCTTATATATCTTGTAGTGGGTGGAAGAAGTCTTGTGATAGAGATTAGAGATAGACTAATTTCGCGGCGGCATTGCGCCGGGTAGTCCATCCTGGCAGGTGGAAGAAGTCTTGTGATGTGAGATGCATTCCCTCATTCAGCAGTTCCGGGTTGATCATTCCACTCTGTCTTATGACTATCCGGTGCAGATCAGCAACCGATCCATGATCACATTAGGCTGAGGTAGACAGATGCCTATGAGCCTCATCTGGTCCATGTTGTCACGCTGTGCCGCTGACTCCAATCTTGGATGCACTGCGCTCCTCCTTTGAAGAAAACAATATAGCCGAGTAGAGCGTGTTCTGCTGAGTAGTAACTTGGGGCACGTAGTCGTTTCCAGAGTCGTGTTCTTTCTGTGCTCCTTGTTGCTACCTTATTCGTCGTAGTACCGAGTTCATTGGGTCTTGTGAGATCTGTAATCTTGTATCTCTTGAAGATATTTGTAATAGAAAAAATCTTGCTTTCTAAGTTGTAGTCTCCTTTTTTGTCTGTCTGAGTGCTTTTGAGTATCATCCGGTTTGTTTCTAGAAAATCCGGGTTCTTTGGCAGTGTTCTCCATTCTCTTTTGTGTATGTTGCGAATGGCGAGTTCTTTCTGTGTTGTATGAGCTGTAACAATTCGGCAACGGTCGCAGTGTGAACGGATAAGTCTGAAATCTGACTGTTGTACTGTTCCGTTGTGAAAAGGCGTGCAATCTATCACTTCGATTGCGTCTTACATTCAATGCGTAAAAGGTGAAAATGATCCATTGGCTTAACGGGCTATTTGGGCCACATTTTACCATTGTAAATCTATATAAGGGGCCTTTCTTATTCTTCTTTTCCCTTCCTTGCCTTTGCCTTATAGAATTCTACCTTCGCAAAACCCTAATCTCCCTTCAGAGCTCTGCCGCCGCCGTCACCGCCACTCAAGCGCCGCCACTGCCCACGCATTGCCGCCATCCTCTCCGAGAGGCTAGAGCACCGTCAGTGTATGGGCAAGAAGAATGCGTCAAGCAGCAAGTCGAAGGAGGTTCTGGTGGACGAGGAGGAGGCGCTGAAGGTGATTAAAAACCAAGAGTTCATCGCCATGAGGGCTGTAGAGAAGATCTGGCCTTCCCTGACTACCACAAAGGATCAGCTGCGGGAGTTGGTCTGTGACAGCTTGATCCAGGATCAAGGCTTAGCTGATTGGAAGGCCCCTGGTGAGCACCGGGTTCCTTCCCCTGGCCTTGGTGAGATCGTTCTCTTCGTCTCCTTCATCCGCGCTGGACTTTGCCTCCCAGCATCTCCTTTTTTCATTGTTTTCTTTAATACTTCGGTATTTACTTAAACCATCTTATCGGGAACGCTGTCCTCCATCTCTCAGTGTTCGTTCATCTTTGCGAGACTTTCCTTGAAACCCTTCCTTCTATTTACTTGTTTCTCTATTTCTTCCGTCTGAAACAACACCTCCGGAGTGATAGTACCTCTCCTCTGGGTGGTTGTGAGATTTAATTTCACCAAGTAAAAAAGGTTTGTTCTTCGACTATGACTTGGTTGATTCTGTCAAGGAGTGGTGTTTCGAGTGGTTTTACGTTGGGAACATGAACCCTCCTCTTGCTGTTCATTCGAACTTCGGTCCTATGGTCAATGACCATTCGGAGAAGGCCCCTCTAACGAGTAAGGAGCTCAAGAAGATCAAGCCGCTGCTTAAGAAGATTCAGACTCTGAAGTAGCAAGGCCTTACTGGATTCGAGATTGTCGCCAGCTTCCTTCGTCGTCGGGTTCAACCTCTGAAGGTGAGGGAGAACTACGGCTTCGAGTATTCTGGAGCTGAGGACCCATCTCAGATGGTTCTGGCTATGGAGTTGACAGAAAAAGAAGTGTTGGAGTGCCTCAGGAAGGTCCTAAAGGGGATGACCATTGTCCCTCATACGGTCCCAGAGTACCATGTTGATCGTCCGCCCCCTTCTGTAAGTTGTTTTGTTCTTCACGAGTACTTTCTATCTTTCTTTCTTCTGCTTAGCTTGTTGTTTTTTGGTTGCTTGTAGGATTTAGGGCGAAATTTTGATGACTTGCCCCCGCTCTCCTCCGAGAACAACCCTATTGGGGTAGGGGTTGATGAAAACCAGGCGAGAGCCTCTGTAACTAGTAAGTCCCGCTCTGTCACTATACTTTCTGGCATGTCTTTTGGTGAATTCGGTCATTATATTGAATATGTGCCACGCCTAGTTCCTCAAGCTCCTCACACCACCTCCAAGAGGGTGTGGGAGAACGATACTTCTACCAGTGCATCCGCTACCAAGAAGCTCCGACATCCAAGTACTCATCCAGGTACTCAAGTCATAGGTAGCATGATCCTAGGTGAGCGTATCAATATTCTTTGCCTTTATTGGTGTTTGTTTGCGTCCTTAACCGAGTACTTCTTTTCTTTTTCAGATGGCAGCGTGGTCGAGCTCCTCGAGGATGAGGATGAAGAAGATGGTTCGGCCCTTGCTACTCGTCGGTAGTCCTGGGCATAATTAACCGAAGACCGAAGACCGAACCGAACGAACCGAGACCGAGACCGAAGTGACCGAGACCGAAAATTTCGGTCACAAGTTCGGTCTTTAGTTTGAAGTAACCGAACTAACCGGACTTAGTTCGGTCATTACCCTCGGGTAACCGAACTAACCGAATTAACCGAACATTTGAATTTTGTTGACATAATGTGTAATTTAGACTATTATTAGTGATATAATATTTATTCTAGTGGGTTTATATCAACCATCACTCTTATTACTATGTTTAATCTATATTTTGTATTGTATTTTGGCCTTGAAATAGAAAAAATATTGGTAAAATTTGCTACAAATTACAATATTTAGCAGTTGTTTTGTCTAGTTCGGTTAGTTCGGTCATGACCGAGACCGAACCGAACTAACCGAGACCGAACTTGCTCGGTCCTGAGTTTTGAAACTAACCGATCAGTCTCTGTTTTTAGATGACCGAACTTTCGAAATGACCGAAGAACCGATCGGTTCGGTTCGGTCAGACCGAACGCCCAGACTGGCTCGTCGGTGAGTAGTTAGAGCGTTTGTTCCTGTTTAGTCTTGTGTTGATTTGAGTTCTTTTGCTGATTCGTCTCGCCTTCGTCTTTTGCAGTAAACGGGGGTCGAGCTTGAGTTCTACAAGGCCCAGGCGTCAATCTCGCCAACCTTGATGCAGGGCGGCGCTGATATTTTTTCCACTGCTATGCCCCCGCCTAAGCCATCTGTTCGGCTTGGGGTTATCAGCCTGAAGAGAAGAACAACCAGGTGTGTGAATTCTGACTAGCTTGTTCTGTCCTTGTCTTTCTTGTATATTTTTTATTGGAGAGTTCTTTTGTTATCTTGTAGGCCATCGTCATCTTCTTTCCCAACCCCCAACTGACTTCATCTTAGTCGGCTGGTGCTCCTCCGCACACTGAGTCCTAAGATTTGGAGCGTACGGCCAGCGAGGCGACTGTGGGGGAGGTGATGGCCCAGGTTGATGAAGTCATTATGGAGTCACCCAATCTCAAGGTGACCGTGACCGTGGTAGAGAAACCGGCTTCAGAGGCAGCTGGGGCCTCTACCACGCAAGACATGGCTCTGGTCGTGGTTTCAGCTCCTCTGCCGATTTCTTCTCCTGTCGGCCACGCTTCAAGCAGTCAGCGTCTGGAAGATGATGTGGTGTTGGAGTTTGATGCCACCCATCGTCTATCCAAGCTGACCGTAGCTTGGGAGAACCTCTCGGCTGGAGCGGCTTCTTTTAGGGAGCAGCTTCAGGTAGGTATCTTCTTCTTTCTTGTTTTTGGCATTTCGGCTTCTTTTACTTCTTTTTCTCATTTTCTTCCTTTTTCTGTGGGAGAAGTCCTTCTCTCGGGATCACTCTAGCTTCTTTGGCTCGGGTGAGACTAAGAAGAAGCTAGCCTTCAAATTGAGCCAGCTGAAGGCGGAGCTGGCTAGTAAGGAGGTGGAGCTAGATTTCGAGCGCCAAGGATGCCAAACTTCTGAGATGGCTCTCCGTGCGCAAGTCATCGATGCGGAGCAGATGAGGGATGATGCCATGGCCGCCTTGTGAGAGTTATCTGGGAAATCTGACAGTCTTAAGAAGGAGTGTGAAGGTATCCCGAGTACTTATATGTCTTGTTTCCTTTCATCTCGTATTTCTCTGTTCTTTATTTGTCTGATTTTCTCTAATTGCCTTGATTAGCCCTCCGTAGAGATAAGTAGAAGCTCTTGGATAATGTTGAAGAGATGAAGATATCGGTTTGCTCTAATCATAATAGGGCCAAGGAGGTAAAAGCTCGTGCTGAAGAACTCGCTCGCGCCTAGCTGATTAGACTTGGTGCTGACTGGGATCTTGTGCAGGGAATGAAAACCATTGATGATTTGTCAAAGAAGCTGCCGGTATCTGACCAACGGTTTGCCACCTTGTGAAAATCTTTCAAGACTGTTGTGAAGCTTCTTAGAACTTCTGAAGACGATGGAAGGACCTAGAGCAACTTCATCCCACTGATCCCTGTGCGCCTTCAGAGTTTCGTCAAGAATGGGGTCCAGACGTGCGCCAAGAACGTCTTGGCCCATATCCCTTGCTCCGATGGTCCTTCTGGAAAAACTTAGGGAGAAAGCCGATGATGATGAATATTTGGATTCCATCGAGAAGGCTAAGCCTGGAGTTGAAGATCTGGCCAACGTCATCGCTGGGAAGTTTGATATTCAGCTCCCTTCTTCTGATGATGAAGCTGATAGCTAGGCCTTGTAGTGCCCAGACGCCTCCTTCCTCCTTTGTAAAGATATACTTTGTATGCTGCCTTGTAAAGAAACTCTGGCTCTTTGGATACATCTTTACTATTTTGCTTGACTTATTTGAGTAGTCATCCTTTTGTGACTTTTTTCGAGTTGTTTTCCCAGATCTTAGAATTTTCTTTAGCTATGTGCTGGATATAAACCTTAATCATTGTAGGCGTATCCAAGTGCTTTTAGAGTTGTGTCCCTCAACTGGTCGTACTCTTGTTTTTGCGTCTTCATGAGTCTTGTCGAGCGTTGGCGCTAGGTCAGTTGGGTTCTTTCGTCCGGTGTAGAATGACTCCGTGATAGGGCGAGCGCTATCTGGCTCTTATCCGTGTCGTAAAAAATAGGGCGAGCACTATCTTGCTCTTATCCGTGCTGTGAAAACAACTTGGGATAGGTTGAGTGTTGGCTTGTCAGCCTTCTTACTCTCATCCAAGCCTAAAAAGGCTTGGGATAGGGCGAGCTCAAGCTTCTTTTCAGCTCTTTTGCTCTCATCCGAGTTGAATAACTGTGGGATAGGACAAGCGCTATCTGTCTCTCATCCGTGCTATGAAAACAACTCGGGATAGGTCGAGTGTTGGCTTGTCAGCCTTCTTACTCTCATCCAAGCCTGAAAAGGCTTGGGATAGGGCGAGCTCAAGCTTCTTTTTAGCTCTTTTGCTCTTATCTGGGCCGAATAACTTTGCGATAGGGCGAGCGCTATCTGACTCTCATCTATGCTGTGAAAATAACTCAGGATAGATCGAGTGTTGGCTTGTCAGCCTTCTTACTCTCATCCAAGCCTGAAAAGGCTTGGGATAGGGCAAGCTCAAGCTTCTTTTTAGCTCTTTTACTTTCATCCGGGTTAAATAACTCCGGGATAGGGCGAGCGCTATCTGGCTCTCATCCATGTTGTGAAAACAACTCAGGATAGGCCGAGTGTTGGCTTGTCAGCCTTTTTACTCTCATCTAAGTCTGAAAAGGCTTGGGATAGGGCGAGCTCAAGCTTCTTTTTAGCTCTTTTATTCTTATCCGGGCCGAATAACTCCGGGATAGGGCGAGCGCTATCTGGCTCTCATCCGTGCTGTGAAAACAACTTGGGATAGGTTAAGTGTTGGCTTGTCAGCCTTCTTACTCTCATCCAAGCCTGAAAAGGCTTAGGATAAGGCGAGTTTAAACTTCTTTTCAGCTCTTTTGCTCTCATCCGAGTTGAATAACTTCGAGATAAATTTTGTAGATCTTAGCGAGACGATCGTTGGTGAGGAACATTATCTTTATTACTTTGATCATGAATTTTGATTACACACTGTTTTCTTGCTACAGAAGAATCAGTTCTGTGCTTTTTATGCATAGAATCTTCGTAGCTGGCTGATGTGTCATGAATTTCTGACTTGTATCCCGTCTTCAGTTATCAGCTCATATGTTCCTGGTCTAGTGACCTTGGCGACGATGAAAGGGCCTTCCCATAGGCTGAGTAGTTTGTGACGTCCATCTGCCTTTTGTATTCTTCGAAACACCAGATCCCCGGCTTGGACGGAACGAGGTTGGGTACTTTTGTTGTAGTGGCGTCTTAAATTTTGGAGGTAACGAACTGACTATAAGGTGGCGTTGACCCTGACTTCTTCTGTGCTGTCCAGTTCTAGCCTTCAGGTGTGTTCGGCTTCTCCTTCATCATATTACTTAATTCTTGGTGATGTCCATATCAGGTCAGCAGGTAATACAACTTCTGATCTGTAGACTAGGAAAAAAGGTGAGTATCCGGTAGTTCTGCTTACTTGAGTTCGTAGCCCCCATACTACTTTGGGCAACTCTTCAATCCACTTGGATCCATAGTCCTCTAGTTCTTCGTACAACTTGGGTTTCAATCCAGCTAGTATGAGTCTGTTAGCTCTCTCTACTTGTCCATTGGCCTCTGGGTGTGCTACTGATGCGTAGTCTATGCTAATGCCGCAATCCTGTGCCCAACTTTTGAATTCTATAGCCATGAAGGTTGAACCCAAATCTGTGATGACTCGATTGGGCATGTCAAAGCGGTGCATGATGTCCTGGATGAACTCGACTCATTTGGTTGCGCTGTATTTCATGAGTGGTTGGTGAACTTGTTAATAGCCACAAAGATGTACTCGAAACCGCCCTTGGCTTTCTTGAGAGGTCCTACTTGATCCGGCCTCCAACAATAGAACGGCCAAGCGGGTGGGATGCCGATGAGATTGTGTGCTGGGACGTGAGCCTGTCTTGCAAACATTTGGCAACCTTTATATTTTTTGATGAATTCTTTTGCATCCTTCAAAGCAGTTGGTCAGTAGAATCCGGTGCAGAATGCTTTACCGACCAACGTTCTTGAAGCGGCGTGATTTCCACAGCAACCTAAGTGGATTTCGTCTAAGATCTCTTTGCCTTTTTCTGATGAGACACATTTGAGGAGTACTCCTAACGATGTGGCTCTTCTGTATAGGCTGTCTCCCACGAGGATATAGTTCTTGCTTCTTTGAATTATCCGAGTAGCTTCTTCTTTATTTGCCGGTAACTTGTTTTCTTTGATGTAGTCGATGAAATCATGTGTCCATGATGTTGTGATTACCAAAATCTGGGTTGTTGGTGCTAAGAGTTTACGGGTTATCTCACTAGGTTGTTTAATAGAGGGTGCAGACAACTCCTCTACAAACACACCGGGTGGGACCTTCGCCCTGTCCGATCCTAGCTTTGCGAGGATGTCTGCTGCGACATTTGAGTCACGCAGAATATGTAGAATTTCTAATTCTTAAAAGTTTTTCTCTAGTTTGCGTACATCGGCACAGTAAGCGTCCATGTTATCCTTGGGATTGATGTCTGCTGCAACATTTGAGTCACGCAGAACATGTAGAATTTCTAATCCTTAAAAGTTTTTCTCTAGTTTGTGTACTTCGGCACAGTAAGCATCTATGTTATCCTTGGTGCAATCCCAATCCTTGTTGACTTGATTGACAACTACTGTCGAATCACCATAGACGAGGAGTCGCTTGATTCCAAGGGAGATAGCTACCCAGAGCCCATGGATGAGTGCTTCGTATTCTGCTTCATTGTTCGTAGCTTGCCATAATATCTGAAGGACATATTTTAGTTGCTTTCCATCTGGAGAGATGAAGAGAACGCTTGTGTCGGCTTCACCTAGTTTGAGTGATCCATCAAAGTACATCTTCCAATGGTTGAGGATGGCATCTGGCGTAGGTCATTGGATTTTTGTCCATTCGGCAACAAAATCAGCTAGGGCTTGAGATTTGATCGCTTTTCATGGGGTGAAATCGACGTTGAGAGCACCGAGTTCAACTGCCCACTTAGATATGCGCCCTGTTATGTCTCTATTATGTAGGATGTCTCTGAGTGGAAAATCTGTTATCACAGTAATCTTATGGCTTTCAAAGTAGCAGCGAAGCTTGCAAGAGGTGATCAGGAGGGCGTAGAGTAGTTTTTGCACATGCGGATACCGGATTTTGAAATATGATAGCACCTCACTGATGTAGTAAACTGGATGCTGTACTTTGTACACGCGTCCTTCTTCCTCTCTCTCCACGATGATTGCTGCGTTGACCACCATAGAAGTTGCCGCAATATACAGCATCATGTCTTTGTGCTTCTTTGGAGGTGTGAGGATGGGCGAGGAGGTGAGGTATGCCTTAAGGCTTTCGAAAGCCTTCTTGGCTTCCTCAGTCCACTCGAACTTGCTCGTCTTCTTTAGCAACTTGAAGAAAGGTAACCCTTTTTCACCGAGTCGTGATATAAAACGATTGAGGGCTACCATGCAACCCGTCAGTTTCTGCACATCTTTGACACATCGAGGAGGGCCCATTTCTGTTATGGCTCGAATTTGCTTGGTACTGGCCTCGATTCCATGATGACTGACCAAGAATCCAAGTAGTTGTCCTGATGGTACTCCGAATACACACGTGTTTGGGTTCAATTTCCACTTTCACTTCTTTAGATTCTCGAAAGTTTGTTTCAAGTCTTCAATTAGTGTGTCTGGGTTTTTTTTCTTTACTACTACGTCGTCCACATATGCTTCTGCGTTCTCGCCAATCTGCTCACCAAGGCATGTATGGATAGCTCTCTGGTAAGTAGCGCCAGCGTTCTTGAGTCCAAATGAATGGTTTTATAACAATAGGCACCGAACGGAGTGATAAAAGATGTCTTGCTCTGGTCTTCTTCCTTTAATACGATCTAATGATATCCTGAATAGCAATCAAGAAAAGACAATAGGGCAGATCCTGCTGTTGAATCAACTATCTGATCAATGCGTGGTAGTCCAAACGGATCTTTCGTATAATGTTTGTTGAGATCTGTGTAGTCGACGCACATGCACCACTCGATCGTGTTCTTTTTCTGTATTAAAACTGGGTTGGCCAGCCAATCTAGATGAAGGATTTCTCTTATGAACCCTGTCGCCATCAACTTTGCAATCTCCTTTTTAATCGCCGTCTTTTTGTTAGGTGAGAATCGTCGTAGTCATTGCTTCATAGGATTGGAGCCTTCGTTAACATCAATTCTGTGCTCAGCTAACTCTCTCGGGACACCTGGTATGTCGACCGGCTTCCAAGCGAAGATATCTTTGTTGTCTCGAAGGAAGTTGGTGAGCGCGAGTTCCTATTTTGCCGAGAGGTGGGCACTGATGGTCGCCATTTTGGAGGGATCACCAGTATCCAGGTCGATTTGCTTCACGTCGGCTTCTTTTAGAGGGACAAGGGTGCTAGGCTTCTTGGCTGGGATCTCTAGTTCTTCTGGGTTGATTTTAGCTGCTACAGTCGCTATCTCTTCTCTTTCGCTGGCTGCTTGTGCCTTTGCTGTGATCTGAACTGCTTGTACGTCGGAGTCGAAGGCACACCTCAGGTCACCTCTGAGGGAGAGGACCTCGTTGGGCCCTGGCATTTTGAGTAGGAGGTATGGGTAGTGTGGTATCGCCAAGAACTTAGCTAATGCTGGTCTTCCAAGGATAGCGTGATATGAAGATTCAAAGTCTGCAACCTCAAATTTGATGAACTCTGTATGATAGTTTGAGGGAGTCCCAAAGGTAACCGGTAGAGTGATCTGTCCAAGTGGCATGGCTGCCTTGCCGGGTACTATCCCATAGAAAGGAACGCTTGTTGGAGTAATCATCCCGGTGAATTCTAGTCCCATCTTCCTTTGTGTTTCTGAAAATATTATGTTGATTCCGGATCCCCCATCGATTAGCACCTTTGTGACGGTCATACTAGTGATTGTTGGATCTAAAACTAGCGGGTAGTGGCTAGCATTTCCCACGCTAGTCCATTGATCCTCTCTTGAAAACTAGATTGGATGTTGCGACCAATTGAGATACCAAGGAGTAGCTGGTTCCGCTGCCTTGATGGTTCGTAGAGCTAGCTTGTCCTAGTGTTTGCTCCTAGAACTCAGAATTCCAGCAAAGATGAATGCTACTATTCCCTTTGATTGCTGAAATCCCTTATCCCCTGGGTTGTCCTCATCTTTCTTCTGGTTATCTTCTTTCTTGTCTCCGTTGCTGCCCTTTCTTGTATATCTGTCGAGGAAGATGCGGCAATCCCCAGTTATGTGATTTCCTTGAGGGTGCCATATACAATGCATATTCTCAATGTCTTCAAACTTCTTTAATTTTGAGAATTTCTTTGATTTGTCAACCACAACCACGGTATTATCAGGTCCGCGCTTTCTGTCTTGATGTCCATTATTTCGATGGTTTTGCCTGTCCGGGTTGTGTTGTTTCTATCCGAGAACCTTTCTCGTGTTTTCTCCTCTGCAGTGATCATCTTTTCCACTGTGCGTCTGAACTCTTCATTGTTTCTTGGGTTCTCTTTGCAAAAGTCTTGAAACTACCACTTGGCCATGGTCCCGTGGGAGAAAGCTTCGATTACTTCTCGTTCAGTGATGTCATGTACTTGAGCACGTAGTTCACCAAATCGACGATAATAATCCCTGAGGCTTTCGCCACTTTTCTGTTTGAGACCTTTCACTTCTGCATGGGTGATAGGGTGTGTGATAATGCCTGCGAAATTTTCACAAAAAGCTCTCTGCAAGTCCCCCCATCCCCTAATTGATCTAGGGCTTAGCTTATCAAACTATTGGAGAGGCATAGTCTCTAATGCCATAGGGAAGAAAAGTTCTTTGATGTCGTCATATTAGCCGGCTAGTTCGATTGACTGAGAGTAAATTCTGAGCCACTGCTTGAGTTCGGTTTTACCGTCGTATTTGGAGTGGTTAGAAGGTTTGAATTTGTGAGGTAGCCATACCAAAGCAAGTCGACTTGCAAAGCAAGGGAACCTGTTGTGTGTTTCGGCTTCTCTATACTCTGATTCAACTCCTCCTTCCTGTCAGCTATTGTTTTGGTGCGAGTAGTTCCGTGGGGCTGTTTGGATGGGTACTCTGCTCCTGTTTTCCCTCGGTTGCTCAACTCGATTGCTTTGACTATGGTTCCTTCTGCTTTTTCTGTTGTGGCTTTCGTTTGGCCCTAGTCTTTTGAAAGCGGATCTCCTTTGACTTTGATTTTCTTGTCTGTGAGATGCTGATCTTGCGGGTAGTCTTGTGCGGGTCCTCCTGTCGTGTGCTCTTAAGGCTGTCGACCGGAGAACCTCCCTGAGTCGTTCTTGTTCTTCATTGGGGTGAGAAATAGCTTTGAGTTCTTCGGCTAGTTCTTTGATCCTGTCGTATGGAGAGTTGTTTGCCCTCCTAGCTGCACATCTTTCTTCTGCTTCTTGTTCTGACTTCTTTCTATCATATTTAGCCAGGTCAGACTCATATCTTGTCCAGGCTTCTTTGCGTTGCCTTGCGCGGTATCTGCGACCTTCTTTCAACTTATTCTTCCTTTCTCTGGCACGCTTTTGGTTTTTAGTCTCGCCATCGTATTCTAGAGCGTTTGGTGATATGTTGGACTCTGATTCATCTGAGGACCTGACGTCAGGTGCTTTCGGCGGAATCAGAGGTGGTCTCCGAATCATGAATACTTCTCGGGCTTGCGTTGCTTCTGCATCTGTGACTGCGCCATTAGAGTTGGTAATGATCTCTATAGAGGTGTCGGTATCGTAGAGCGTACTCCCTTCTTGGTAGGGTAGAATTGTTGCTTCATCAACCAATCAGATGTCGTCATCTCCGGAGACAAAACCCGGCCAGTGGAGCAGGCAATCTTGTGGAGTTATGGTCAGTACGAGACCTTCTTGGGCTCCTGCGAGTGGTACACTTCGCACCGATCCGGCCGCTTCTTAGAGTAGAAACTGGCATGACTTCGCCTTGTTGTTGAGTCCAAACGGGAAGGGGCCCAATTTTATGAAAGAATTCTGAGGTAAGCTTGAATTGATCTCTTGATGGATTGAAGTTGTATTCCGGAGTCCCATCAAAAAAGAACCCGGTTTGCCATGAAAAGAACCCAGATTGGTTTCCGAGGCGGATTTCGTTCTAGAATCTGAGTTGAATTCAATCGTCGGCGATACTTGAATTGATTCAGACATTGCAAGACGTTAGAGCTCTCTAGTGAGTTCTTCTGTTGATCTCGCCAAAAGAGCGAAGCCTTCTAGATTTTCTTGATCCTCGAGGAGGCGTCCTTGGAGCTTGCCTTCATCGTCCGCCTCGCAGATCCATGATCTGAAGATGAAGGTTGATCCTATCGAGAAGATCATGTTGTCGAGGTCCATCGAGCTTTTGGATGCAAATCCGTCGAAAGGCCCCTACCTGGCGCGCCAGCTGTCGATGTTTTACCACTGATAGCTTGTCACGGGGGTACCCGGGACAATTGTTCGGGTCTCGGCGGGTGCGAAACTCAACAGTGAACGCAAGAGACAGTCGATTTATACTGGTTCGGGCCCTCAACCGTGATCGAGTAATAGCCTTTACATCCAGTCGGCGTTAGCCTTTTGCGTTAGATTGATTGGTATGTTGTGTTACCTGTTACAGGGGTGCCCATAGTCTCTCTTTCTATCAATAGAGAAGACTATGGTGCGGTTACAATCCTAGTCGGATCCAAAGAAGGTGTCCTGATCTAAATACAGAAGGTACTTTCGTGTAGGAGTCCGGCTAGTCTGGCTTATTCTACTCGGATTCGGTGTAGCAGTTGCTACACCCCTTCCTGCTTCGGTTTGTGGGCCAGGCCAGGGCCCACGACTTGTAGTCATATCGCTGCGGAGCCCTGTGGGTCCCGCATCGACAAGATTATATATTTCTTATGTCATGAATAGATGAAAAAACAAGAAATGATATTTCAAGGGCCTCATTTGGGCGGGCATGACATGAAGACAGACTTATATATATGTGACATAGGTTGTATTTATGTCAAAGCAAAGACTTATCGTAGCGCCAAAGCACGGCTCGACATGCATAGAAGAGGGCCAAAGTGGCACGAAGTACAAGAGAACTAGGCCATGTGAGCACAACATGTCCAAGTCCCACCTCTACCTTCGAGAATCATCCCTTCTGAATTCCCCCCTCTTTGTTAGGGATTCAAAGAGCTCTGCCTCATTCATTTGCGCTGCTAATGTAGTGTCTCCTATCTGCGTTAGGTCTTGCAATCCTGTTGTGTCATCTTTGGTAGTTAAGGCAACATTTGGTATGGATTCTTAGACAGCTCCAGGAGCTGTTTCACGTGCAATTCCACCAAACAGGTAAAAAGTTAGCTGCTTCACGGCTCACAGTTGGAGCCCTAGAATACAGCATTGAGACAAGCCAAGGGCAATAGGAGGATCTAAAAAGAGTAGCTTCCACCAGCTCCCTCTCTCAGATCTACTATAAGAAGCTCTTTTATTTATCAAACAGTTTTAACTCCATCCGTAAAGATGTTTGTGGAGTCGAAGAAAAAAAAACCTACTCTATGCCTCGCCGGGCCTAAGTTTGAGGACTTTCAGCATTCCAAAAAAAATTACTGTACTGCACTGCTGCAATGCTCTATTCTGAACAAGAACCCACGATGTCGTCAGTCTGCGGGCGCATGCTGTACTAGCTCCGAAACACCTGCGAGTCTGCGAAACAACGACAGATCGTCCAATTGAATCTGAGCTTCACTACAAGAGCCGTCAGACAAAACAACAACAACCAAAAAAAAAAGAGCGACCAAATCCAAATCACATTCACACAACCACGTCACCTATCGCTAGGAACGAAACACGAACCATGAATCAATCAAATGACCAGATCTAATGACACCAAAATAATTTCAACAGAATCAAACTCAAATCCTTCTGCGCACACACGTTGAGTGGTAGCACCCAGACATTCAGTGTGAACAGGGTCAGAATGGCTAGCCATCAGCATTTTGGCAGCCTGCAGCACGTAACTCAACATTTCCAATCACCGTGTACAATTTGTATCTCCCACTCCCACATGCATATTTTGGCATCCCGAATCATAACATTGTCAGATCATGCATGGTAAGCATGCATGTGAGGTGAGCTCTCTAACAAAGTCTACACTCTACACAGCACACTCTGTTAAGTGCATCTATGACAACTACTGCTATCTGGACAAGGTTATGCTGATGGTCATGTCGCAGGACGCCGACATCTCGGTGCCGACGGGGCGCACGTTGAAGTAAGCCGGCTGCTTCGGCTCCGGGAGGACCGCGCCCTCGCCGCTGCCCAGCATCCTGACGACCTCATCCATGGCAGGGCGGTCGTCCGCGCTCTCCTGCACGCAAAGGAGCGCAACGTGGACGTGCCTCTCCATGGTGTAGTCATACGTTCCGTTCCCTAATAAGCTGCGTTGCACCAGCTCTGGCCATTGCCCGGATCTCCACAGCAGCCATGCCTGGGCATCAAGAAAAGTAGAGCAGTTAGCTATCACAAATTTAATGTGCCTTGTCTCTGACGAACATATGTAATTATATTCAGCAGACAATGTGATATGATTTATATCTAGTAGACTGTATATAGTACTAACATATGCGATTAGCTTGTACAGTTTGCCATCGAATCTGTAGGAGCCAGTGGTCATGGTGCCGCTGATGATCTCCAGGAGCAGCACACCGAAGCTGAAGACGTCAGACTTGACCGAGCAAACTCCATCCGAGGCATACTCCGGAGCTATGTACCCACTTGATGATAATATATACAACACAATCATTGAAGTTAATATTAATGGAGAATTGGAGATATTCTAATGTAATAAACTAGACTATATATACAAGTCAACTTCGGATTTGTCTTTGGATCGACTCTACTTACTGTGTGCCCACAATTCGAGTGGTGTTTGACTCGGTCACGCTAGAGCTGAATATCCTGGCCATCCCAAAATCTGAGATTTTAGGGTTCATCTCGCTGTCCAAGAGAATGTTGCTGGCTTTGAGATCCCTGTGGACCACGCAGAGGCGCGAGTGGATGTGAAGGTAGAGAAGCCCCTGAGCTATCCCCTCGATTATATTCAGACGTTTGGGCCAATCTAGTGACGCTCCTTTTTTACTGTCTGATGAAGAAGACATGCCATGCAAATAAAATGTGCACGGTCAGAGTTAGTTAAGACTGAAGAGAAAACAAAATTTCATAAATTTCACTGGATAAGAATTGGTTTTTATTAGGCGACGACTTTGCCATCAAGGAAAAAAAAATTCCCCCATCAGAAGATTCAATTTCAATGGAAGCACATCGTTTCATTTCCCGAGAATTTCTTATTTCTCATCAAGGAGAAGAACTTATTGGGACAAGTTTTCAAGGAAATCTTTTGGCACACTACATATATATACATTACATACCGAAGATGATGAGGTCTAGGCTTTTGTTTGGCATGTACTCATAGACCAGAATCTTCTCGTGCTCCCCTTCAATACAGCAGCCCAGTAGCCTGACTAGATTCCGGTGCTGAAGCTTTGCAATGAGCTGGATCTCATTCTTGAACTCTAGCAAGCCTTGCAAAGAACATGGACCAAGCCTTTTCACTCCTATTTCAAGCCCATCAGGCAGCACACCCTGACAACACCAAACGTATATATATGTGTATACATATAGTGCATAGTTAGATATATATATATATACTACGTACTTGATTTGAAGATAGAGCAAGGACTTACTGTGAATGTCTGAACATCACTGAAAATGACTCCAATATATATATACCTTATAGACAGCACCGAAACCACCTTGTCCAAGTTTGTTTTAAATCGAAAATCCATTGGTAGCGCCTTTCATCTGAGAGAAGTCGTAGAGCGAAAACCCTGAGTTGCCTTCTTCCAATCTCCAGAGGTTGATCACATTTTTAACAGCAATAGACAACCTCCGTAATTCAGACCGAGCAAGTACTGATCACAACACAGGTTGGTAGAAATTCGATGATCCAGGTTCAGACAAAGGAAAAGGGGGATTTTTGTTTTGAAGTTTCTTTGTGAGTTTATATAAACGCTAGAAATTATACCTCGCTTTCGCCGTAGTTTGATCCATCTATGGAGAAGAAAACTAGCAGACAACAAAAGTAGAGAAACAACGGCTATGGTGGTCCAGAGCCAAGCCTTGCTCGCTGCGTTAAAACCAAGCCGGAATTAGATCAATTCAAATGGACTGTGAAATGTGCTCATGTTTAATTTGTAAAAAAGAGCTCTTTGTCCCCTATATGTACTCTACCATTCTCAAAATAAATATCATCCAGAGTCTTGTAGTCCACTTTTGAAACATTTTGTTTGCTAATTTACACAATATAAATATTTTCCGAAAGGCGGCAAAAGTTTTGTCGGATTTTTATTAGATGGAAAAAAAAGAACACAATATAAATATCGTTTGTCATGGATAGACATGATATGATCAGTAGAGTTTGTCATGAAAGCCACTTTATATATCTGTATTTTCAAGTCATCTTTGCTAATCTACATTTAGAAAACAAATAGTTTGATAATGTCGTTTAATTCCATTATGTGAAAACGGGAAAAAATGTTAGTGCGTTTTGGATGAAAAGAAAAGGATTACATACGTTTGGCCTGTTTTTGCTTGTGCAGGTCGACTGATAAGTCGGCGGTGTTAAAGAAGGTGTCGTCCGTCTCGTACCGCACGGTGCACCGCGGCACAAGGATCCTCCCGCCATGCTGCCCGCTGGGAAACGTGGCCGGGAACGCCGAGATGAGGCCGTCGAGGCACGCGCGGCACCGGTCCGGCGACATGTCGACGGTGCACTGCACCAGCGCGAACAGCGTGAGGCGCTGCCCCTCGAACCACGAGCGCCCCGTGGCGTACCTGCCGGGCTTGCCCGCGGCGACGCCGGCGATGGTGGTGACCAGTTCGCGGACGAGCGCGTCGAACCGGCGCGCCGCGTCGGCGGGGGTCACGAAGTTAGTGTTGTTCCCGGCCCACCTGGGCGCGTTCCCGCCGCCGCCGGCGTCTCCGGAGAGGAAGTCAGCGCCGGAGAGCCGCAGCTGGTAGCGGTCGTAGAAGAGGGTGATGTCCCTGAGCCGCGGCGGGCCGCAGCCGAACGCGTTCTCGGAGTCGTTGATGGCGCTGGACAGGGCGTCGCGGAGCCCCCGCGCGCAGGCGTCGCCCCTGAAGTCCCCCCGGCAGAGCGCCAGGCCGTAGGCGGCGTCGGGCGACGGCGACGAAGGCGACGCGCCGGCCGCGCTGACGGCTGAGCCGTTGGCCCACGCGCCTGCGACGAGGATGGTGGCCAGCGCGTTGAGGTTGGAACGGTAGGCAGCGTCGCTGCTCGTGCTGCTGTTGCCCGCCCCGGCCCCCGCAGGTGCAGGCATGCCACACTTGTGGCCCAGGATAGTGTCCTCTGCGGCGGCCGGCGCTGCCCGCAGCATCGCCGCCGCGAAAGCAACCAGGGCAACGTCGAGGAGGCGGCGGCGGACGACGTGAGCCGACATGCTGGCGCCGCGCGCGCGCGCAGGTGTATTGATGGAAGAGACGAGGACGTGTGTATAGTGTGTGTGCAGCTTGGTAGCTGAAGGTAGTAGCAAGGTACGTACGTAGTTGGCATGGTGGTCGTCGTCCATGGAGCTCTTAATTATAAGCACGGATCGGAGGTTGCTGTTGATATATTTTATTGGCTGCTGCTCTCTATCATCGTCGATCCAGAAATGTAATAATCCAGCATCATCAGCATGGACCAAGGCATATAGTTGACCAAGATAATTTGGTAGAAAAACCTCGTCCGATCCCGGCCGGCCTCTGTTGAAAACAATGAAACCGTGAGTTTTCTTGTTGCTTATCTCATATTATATTTAATTAACAAGCATTAATTACTTGAAGAAACTGCTTAGTAGCTGCATACCTAGATATCACACGAAGACTAAAAATTCAAAAACACTGTATATGCAGTTTGACAGCAGGGCCATTTAAAATTTTAATTGCTTGGTGCATGCATCTCCATACATCAGTATGCAGGCGTCTTCTGTCTTGGGCCTGTTTAGATGCCCAAAAATACCCAAAATTTTTTGCACAGTACCTGTCACATCGAATCTTTGGACGTATGCATGGAGCATTAAATGTAGATAAAAAATAACTAATTGCACAGTTTGTCTGTAAATGTCGAGACGAATCTTTTGAGCCTAGTTAGTCCATGGTTAGATAATTTTTGCCAAATAACAACGAAAAGTGCTACAGGAACTTTTTTCAAAAAAAAAAAATTGGCATCTAAACACGCCCCTTGTCTCTCGAGTCTGAGCCCTGACCCTGAGCCTGACTGCCTGCCTGAGGCAGTGGTTATCAAGATGAGCACGGTGTTGCATTCAGGGTTGGCGACTAGCCAACAAGGCCCCCAATAAGATGAGCATGGTATTTGACTTCAATATATTGTATCACTTGGAATCGTCAGTGACGGAGAAAAATATGCAAAGACTATCAGTGGCATTTATCAGGAAGTTAACGCGTATTTTACACTGGCATTGTATCTGACGTCTGATAACCAAGATAAAACTGGAGACTTGTTGTAGACTGAAACAGGCCAGCCATGGGTCACAGTTCAATCTTAAATTCTTAACACTGTGGCTGCAAGAAATTGCCAAGAAAACAAGTCATGTGCTGTCTGCTGTTCAAAGTCTGCCGCCATTCTGCTACTCCGAACCAGCAAGACATCTATATAAAATATGTCATCTGCTACCTAGCGATGTGGATGATGCGGATGTTGGTGGACCTGTTCACCGGATGGCAGCTAGAAGGGCAGTGCCGATGCTAAAAACTACATGTTATTTCTATACCTATTAATTTTCATAGACACTACATGTAGAAACCACGGTCTCAATGGATAGTTTCTATTGAACAAATTTTTATTCAATCACATGCATTCTCTCTCCATTCTCTACCAATCACATCCCTTCTTGTCTTGGTTCTCGTGTAGACATGATTTCTAACTTAGATCCGGTTTCTATGATTTTTGCTATTTCTCTTCAATAACTACCTTACCACATCAGCAAAACGCTTAGATGACAGTACCATTAATGTCCATAGAAACTATAGTGATTTCTACATTGGGAGTGCCCGAAGCGATCGTTCAGCGTTGGGAATGCTACATGGGCGGGCGCTGAAAACAGTTGCATTTGTCCCGACAGACCCCCTCTAGCTCACTAGCTAGAGCCTAGAGCTAGTCCATGTGAAGGATGGGATCGACGCAGCTAGCAGTGATCGAGATGACGTCGACTCCACGTCTCCACTCTATTGACTTGACCTAGGTACGGTTAGATTGATCTCCACCTGACTCGGTCCAACGACCGAGTCGGACCTTGACTCGCGTCCTGATCGGGGACGCCCAGCCGTACTCCTGGCTGGTGGGGCCCTGTCGCACAGTAAAAAGGATGTGGGGGCTAGGGGCTCAGGACACGGACGCCCAGCCGTACTCCTGGTTGGTGGGGCCCTGTCGCACAGTAAAAAGGATGTGGGGGCTAGGGGCTCAGGACACGAGGTTCGCTGCCGCCAGTAACCCCACCGAGACACCCTAACCGATCGAGGGAGGCACTGCCAGCGATGGAAAGTGCCACCGCCGTCTTCACCGCTGACCTCTAGACTTCACTACACTGCCACCGACACCTCTGCATCCTCACCTATGACACCGACACCATGGCGACGTCGAGCTCCTCTGCCAAGCCCACCGACGGTCAGCTACTCCCGCCTATCTCTCTCTAGCTCTTGTTCTATGATGTTCTACTAGTTTTATCCCAAATGGAAGAAGTGTACCCACTAGATCTACTCCTAGTTGATCCTAGATTACAACAATGGTATCGAAGCCCCTACCTAGTGAGTAGATCTAGATTGAGGAAGAAATCAAAAAGAATTTTAGAAGGAGATGATCGAATCGGTTAACCCTAACCCTAGAGAAGTTAAAGGACCGGCGGGACCCACCTGGTGGCCCTGCTGCCGTCACCACCGCCGGCTGACGTTTCGTCACATGCGGGAAGATGAACCCTAGCCGTCGCTCACCGGCGCTCTACCGCCACGCGGGAAGATGAACTTCACGACTCGTCGCGCGCGCGCGGGCTAGGGGCTCCGGGCACTGGCATAGGACCCCTTGACGGTGGCGCGCTCAACCTCGGTCGAACGCACACGGCGGTGAAAGGCCCTGCGGCGACGCCGCCATTCTCCTTCGGCTGCCATGGACGGCCGCCGCCGCTGCTGTTCTCAAGTGATGCGGCGCTGAGAAAGGAAGCAAGGGGAGAGGAAAGCAAATGAGCTGGGTTAGGGGGAGCGACGGCCGCGGCACGGTTTTGTTCTGCCGCTGTGCGCGGACAACCGTCCGATCGAATCCGACGGTCGAGAGTGACTCGGGCTGAATATGGCCCAAGCGGGACGCCACTTTCCCGGCCCAGGCCCAGGTTGCGGCCTGGGCGCGGGCGCGCGCTGCGCGCGCGGCTGGTCCGCAGGCAACTCTCGGTGATGGGCCGCAGAAATGCGCAGAGCGCAGTTGGGCCGCGGGCCTCGTTTACCAGGCAGGGCCAAATGAACAGTAAACCTTTAGTTTTAGTTTTATTATTTTCAGAAGCGTTTGTTTTATGAATTTTAGTCAAGTTTTCAATCTCTGCTCAAATTTGAACCAACAGGATAATTTGTATAGAGAGTAGATAAGTACTTAGTGATGCTTCTGAATAAGTATTATTTTCAAGAATTTTTTCATGTTTCCACTGCAAAGTAAATGCTTATTATCTTTTTATTAAATTCGAACCTACAGGAGGATTTAATTTGAAGAGCAGTTATAGTTATTTAGTAAATTATGATTATGTTTATCCTCTAATTAAAATTGAAACCAACGGAAAAATTTTAATTGGAGTAGTTAGTTTATGGTTAAGTTAAATTATGATATTGTTATTTTTTTATCAACGTTGATGATAACAATATTATAAGTTTATTTATGAGTTTAAGTTTGAAGTTTAAATCTCTTATAAATTTTGCATCAACGTGGCAATTTTTAGAGAGTAGATAATGATCAAGAAATGCTCCTAAACTAGAAAAATGCATTTTCATGTTTCCGCTGCAATGATGTTGATTATCTTCTAATTAAATTCAAACCAACGGGAGAATTTAATTTTGAGGAGTAGTTATATGTTTTTCAAGATAATTGAGTTTTTCATATGTTAATTCGATTTCTGCCCAACGGTGATGTGGAATTAATATAGAAGAATGATATTTTATTCTATTTCTGCCCAACGGTGATATAAAATAGAACTTAAAGATTTTAAAGTTTAATACACATGTTTTAACGAGACCAACATAGGGTTATTTTCATGCTCATTATTGTTGATTATTGTTGAATATTTTTCAGACAAAGATCTCCATGCTTTCATTCTTGAAGGCAGTAAGAAAAATAAGCTAGGTACTTATGACTCAGAAGATGATAAGTGTAAGTTATGTAAGAAAGAAGGCCGTTGCATGAGGGACTGTGTTCTCTTTAAAGAATGGCTTGAAAAGAAAAGAATTTAGGGATATTGATCCAAGAAAAAGAGATAGAGAAATAAGAGTTTAGTTTAAGAAATGCCTTTTATGTACTCTCTATGGAGAAGAATTTAATTTTCAGTTTCAGTCATCATGACAAGAGATGTAATAAGTCATATGTATGTTTAATTTGACTAACGTCGGATCAAGCATGTGTGTTACAGAGTATTCGGATTTATTTCTAAATTTGATGATTGAATATGCAAACACTCCTATGTCCTGAGAGCTAATTCTTGAATTATTTCCCTTATAGGGAATTATCCCGCATACCGAGAGAAGTTTTGGCATAGTACTTATCTTGCATGGCGGGAGAAGGTTGTGATGACTCATGTGCTTTTAGTGTATCCCACACAGGGAGAGAAGTTTAGGGTAGCTCTCATGCTATCCTAGTATTGACCGCGCACTTCTATTGTGTCATGGTCATTAAGCACTCAATGAGTTGAGGGCCATAAAGGGAGCAATCCTAAAATTACACCAATGCTAAATCTTAAGAAGGTGGTCTTAAGAAGGTGGAGAGTCGGTTAACTGACCCTTTACTAACGTAAGCGGGCACTCTAATTGAGTAGCTCGTTGCGAAGTTATCTAGTAATGGTGGAATGCACATTTTTAAAAGTATAATACAGCCAATAAGATGAAGTCATTAGACGTGAATCGAAAGAAATGAAAAGATTAAGGTTTTGTCAGGTTGAATCTATCAACTGAGCTGAGCACATCAATTAGAAAAGAACAAATCAAGATTTTCCCTATAGTATCAATGAACATGAAATGAGTTTAAGGACAAAAGGAAGTTGCATATGAACCACAAGATAAGAATGACATGCGAGCGTGACTTGCAGAAGTACTGATAATAAAGGACTCTGTTGAGTTCTTGAAGTGGCATGAGAAAAATGTACTCCCATACAAATTAAGAAATAACTTTGTTTACATGACATAATCATGTGGATGAAGTAAGTAATCAAAGTTTCCTCATTCACAAGAGTTCTGAATGGTTTTCGAAATTATGGCAATAAAGTTTATGCCACATTTCGAGGGAGAGAATTGTGACATAAATTAAGAAAGACAATTGAATTGAAAGATACTCCCCATTCCCTAATGTATAGTTTGCATTTAGGGCAAGAGTGATCTATAAAAGATGAATGTGATCGTTGAGAGAGTAAAACGGTCATAAAAACGATACCCCTAAGTAGAGAAATAGCTAAATTCCTGGACCTTTTACAGTTCCGATAGGAAGATAGCGACGAGACTCAGAAATACTAAGACGGTGCTTAAAGCGCCATATGAGGTAGGTTTTTTTAACAGAATAATCCCAAATAAGAAAGTTTGAAGATACACTATCTTTACAGAAGATGGAGTAATCTGGGGAAGCATGGTATGTAGCAACCTAAGACTTGAAGAGAAGTGGGACTGTGTGCCCATTCCGATGATTCAAGAGCAACAAACTTCTCAAGACTTGTTGATGTTGTATGACTTATACAACACCTGTTGTTAGCTCTTCAAAGAAGATGAATAATGTAAACAAAGGTCTTGTAATACAGGAGCCTGTAGAATCAATTGTCTCTTGGCAATGAAGAGCAACAACAGCCCCATATGAAAGAAGTGC
Source organism: Saccharum hybrid cultivar R570 (assembly GCA_038087645.1). Lineage (NCBI taxonomy): Eukaryota > Viridiplantae > Streptophyta > Magnoliopsida > Poales > Poaceae > Saccharum > Saccharum hybrid cultivar. The sequence continues at coordinate 2,847,982 of JAQSUU010000809.1, read as the reverse complement.
TAGTAGCTGAGGCCCTAGAAGGTCTCAAAGAATAAGAAAATCCATTATTTCTGATGACTACGAAGTCTATGTTAGTGAAGAATATGCTAGTCAAGAATATGTTAGAGAAGAATTTCAAATGAAGGGTGATCCCACCTCATTTGAAGAAGCCATGAGAAGCAATCACTCGCTGAAGTGGCTAGAAGCCATGCAAGGTGAATGAAACCGATGAATACCAACGATGTTTGGGACTTAGAAGAGATTCCTAATGGAGCCAAAATAGTAGGACGTAAAAGGGTCTACAAGATAAAATGTGACTCTGAAGGGAATGTGGCAAAAGGATTCACGCAAAAAGAAGGAATAGATTACAATGAGTTACATCATGCAAGGATTCTTTTAGAATCATAAAGGTATTAGTGGCACATTACGATTTAGAATTACATCAGATGGATGTAAAGATGGCATTCCTCAACGGGGATAAGTATGAAAATGTTAACATGGCACAACCCAAAGGTTTTGTCATGGAAGGAAAAGAACGTATGGGATGCCGCCAGCAGAAATCCATTTATGGATTAGAGCAAGCCTCTAGACAATAGTATTTAAAGTTGAAGAATCAATTAGAAAGTTTGGATTTAAAGAGAATGAGAAGGACAATAGCGTTTATGCAAAGTTCAAGAATGGAAAATTCTTTTTCCACATCCTGTGTGTGGATGACATCCTACTAACTAGTAGTGATGTTAATCTGCTATTGGAGAAGAAGAAGTTCTTGTCCTCAAGTTTCAATATGAATGATCTTGGTGAAACATCATTGGTTCTAGGAATTGAAATTCACCGAGATGGAAGAAAAGGGGTATTAGGACTATCGCTGTTGATGGTAGATAAGTATCATTTTTTAACCATCAATATAGCATGAAAAAGGACTAAACAATAATTACCACTTAGATATAGGGGGTTTACTGACATAATTCCAGGAGTTTTGGTGAATGTCTGTTTCTGCAGGGTGCCAACTAAAAAGAACCAAGGAAGACCCACATGTCAGGTTTACATAGAGACAACAGGGCCACGCATAACTTTTCTGTAATCTGGAAGATACGAGAAGACTCTAGAAACAAACCGGAGGCGAAACGGGCCTGAAACAGGGGTGGGCGCCCAGCCCTAGGGGCGGCCGCCCCACCCAGGTGGCCAATCAGGCTCCACCTCGTGGATCCTGCCTCCACCGCCTTTGAGGATCAATAATAATCGTAGATCAAGGTCGGTTTGATCCAAGGGCTATGGTGCTTCCTAGAGGGATATATAAGCAAGGCCTCTGGCCCCTGGAGGAGGCATCCCTTGAAACCCTAATTCATTATTTCCTGTGAGGATCAGCAGGGAGGGGTCCCTTGAATGGATCTCTCTCTTAGGGCACATATAAGAGAGATTAGCTTTGTAGTCTCCATGTGAGATTAGAGTTCTTCTTCTAGATTGAGAGAGTTAGAGTGGAGGGAGAGTTGGAGGAAGCCCAGCATGTCAGTGTCTCCTCTCTGGCTTGTACCTGCGGGATCAAGTCTCCTAACCGAGGCTTGGTTCTAGGATTCTTCGGTAATTCAACTTTTAATACTAAGTAAGTACGTTGTTATTATTGTTCTATGGTTTATGAGTTTACTTTATTCTCTTCCATGGTAGAGGGTAGGGTAATCGTCTGTAGAGTAAGTGTGGTGCTTAGGCTAGAGATACTCGTAGATATCCCCTATCTGGCCGGATCCGTGGTAGTAGCGCGGGACATGACAATCCCGTTGCTTCCTTTGTACTCCACATCCCGTCAGAAGGATTGGTAGGATTAAGTGCCCTGGTCAAGCATCCTCTGTGGTGTCTCTTTTCCATCGGTATGTCCCCATAGACCAATAGTTTCATAGCTTACCATAGGTTAGAACCAGACTATCGTCGTAGTCTTCTCTAATCGTTTATATCTTCGCTACCTTGTAGTGCGGCCTAGGGGTTAAGTATAGATTTAGGTTAGTCATCGCACGCTTTCTCCTTGTGGATAAACAAATACGATACTCTGAAAATATCTCCCGGGTGAAATGCTCACCGATATCCGTGCGCTTGCGGATCCTTTTCTGTGTGCGTTAACAAATATCAACAATCGCAAAGGCATACTTAGAAAAGATTCAAAAGAAATAAAGTATGCGTGCAAGTAAAACTATGCCTGCTCCTATAGTCAAGGGTAATAGTTTTAGGAACTTTCAGTGTTCCCGGAACCAATGTGAGATCGATCAAATGAACATGGTTCAATATGCTTCAGTTGTTGGAAGCTTTATGAGTGCACAAGCTAGTACTTACTCTGACGTAGTTCATGTATCCAGAATGTTTTGCCAGAAGTCCAGTCCAGATATAGATCACTGGAATGGAGTTAAGAATGTCTTGCAATTCTACAGAGTATTATAATCCTCATGCTGAATAAGAAAAAACAAGTACTCTCAAATAGTTGTGGGTACAAATGTTAAGCTTCAGTGAGATGTGTAGTGAAATCCACATTAGTTGCTAACACTTGTACTTGGAGTTTATTGTGGAAAAGCTCCAATGAAACAGTTGTGGTGTCATCAATGATGCATACCCATAGTATAGCTTGTTATGAGGCTTTAGGGACAGGCAAAAGTAGTCAAGAGAACTTATACCCAGAGTTAATAATGGTAGACAACAACAATAACCATTTAAGTAGTTCACTCCTATGACAACAGGTCACGTGTGCTGCCAAACACATTGACATTAAGTTATACGTTGTGAAGGAGAGAGTCCAGAATCATATTGAAAGTATTGAGCAAGTACTTGCAGATCCGTTTACCAAAGGCTTACCACCCAGTGCGTTCAGAGAACACACAGTCGACATGGGTTTACGGAAAAGCCTATGATTCCTGGACAATAAGGGCCTAGTTAAAAATCTGTTCCAAAACAGAGGTGTATTGTAGCCGTTTAATCTAATGGTACTAACCGTTATGATGGAGCAAGCTCTATGCGTCAATCTGTGATGGAGTGGAAAAAGAGATAAGTATGTTAAGTTTAAGTCTAAAGTTTAAGTGATAAGTTGAGATCAAGGGAGAGAATGTTAGATTGATCTCCACCCGACTCGGTCCAATGACCGAGTCAGACCTTGACTCGAGCCCTGATCGGGGGTGCCCAGCCGTACTCCTGGCTGGTGGTGCCCCATCGCACAGTGCCTATAAAGAGGAGGTGGGGGCCAGGGGCTTAGGACACGAGGTGCGCCGCTACCAGTAACCCCACCGAGACACCCTAACCGATCAAGGGAGGCACTGCCAGTGACAGAAAGTGCCACCGCTATCTTCATCGCTGACCTCTGGACTTCACCGCGCCGCCACCGACACCTCTGCATCCTCACCTATGACACCGACGCCATGGTGACGTCGAGCTCCTCTGCCAAGCCCACCGACGGTCAGCTACTCCCACCTATCTCTCTCTAGCTCTTGTTCTATGATTTTATCCAAAATGGAAGAAGTGTACCCACTAGATCTACTCCTAGTTGATCCTAGATTACAATAGGTACTAGTATATAGTGCCGTATTTTTCATTTAGAGTAGTACTATATATATATCCCATGGGCTATTACTACGACATCCTCTGAACAATTTCCATGTGCCTAGCTAGCCCAGTAGAAACAAGGACGGCAGCCTTGTCATGGCGTATAACCTCTACCTTTGCATAGAGGCCTGACGATGCTACAAGATCAAGGACAAGGAACAAGGACGGCATACTCAAGAAAAGAACAGAGTGATCTAGAACGGATCAACAAGGCGATGGGATCCATGGAAACATGGTATTGGTATGGCACACTCACCTGTGAGTCTATGACAGCACCAACGAGGAAGAAGGCCAGGAGGACCTCCTCCGTGGGCTTTTCTGCTGAATTGGCCCAACTGGCCAATTCGGTTCCTTTATTGGCCCAATCCAACCTGAGGCGAAGCAAGAAGACTGCGGCCCACCACGGCCTCTACAAGTCTGCATGCGGCAGCGGCGAGCCAGCGAGGCCGCAGCGCGGGCTGCCACAGTGCTGAGTGGGTCCTGCATCATTGCCTGTCGATGGGCAGGGACCGCTCCTTTGGTTTCCTCGCTCGCGCTCGTTATATACAGTGCGCATGGCGCTGGCGCACCCAGAGCAGAGCACGTACAAGCTGCTGATGCTCTTGTGAACCTCTCCTCAACCTCAACTAAAATGCAGGCAGTGACGTAGATGGCCATGGCCGAGCTCCCACCCTATTACGGCTACTACCTCCTCCTTATCTTGATTCCTCTGCTCGCCGCCATCCCACTCCTCGCGCTCCACCGTTCGTTGTCTTGCCATCAGCGCAGCGGCGCGGCGCCGCACCCTCCTCCGTCGCCGTGGGCGCTCCCAGTGATCGGCCACCTCCACCACCTAGACCTCACGGGCGTGCTACCGCACCGTGCCATGTGGGACCTGGCGAGGCGCCTCGGCCCGCTCATGCCGCTCCGTCTCGGCGAGCTCCACATCGTGGTGGCCTCCTTCGCCGATGCCACGCGCGAGGTGATGTGGACCCATGACCTCGTCTTCACGACACGGCCCGTCAGCCACACGGCTAGGGCCCTGCTCGGTGACGGCAGCCTCGGCCTTGTGTTCGGGCCTTACGGTGACGGCTGGAGGCAGCTTCGCAGGATCTGCACCACGGAGCTGCTTAGCGCACGTCGCGTTCGCTCGTTCAGGACTGTGCGCAAGGACGAGGTCCGTCGGCTCCACTCTGTGGCAGCGGCACCGGCGCCGGTCAACTTGGCGAGATGGTGTCGGCGTACGTGGCCGACGCGTCCGTGCGCGCCATCATCGGCAGCAAGTTCAGGGACAGGGATACATTCCTGCGCCTGCTGGAGCGCCGCCTCTGGAACATGCCCACGCAGAGCCTGCCGGACCTCTTCCCGCCCTCGCGCTTGGCGACGCTCGTCAGCCCGACGCTGCAGCTCCAGAAGCGTGAGCGCCATGACATGATGGCGTTCATCAACACCATCATCCAGGAGCACCAACACAGCAGAGGCGCCACCACCACCGACGATGACGATGAGGACTTGCTCGACGTGCTACTAAGGATCCAGAGGGAGGACGAGCTGGATCCACCCCTCACCACCGAGAACATCAAGGCCGTCATCATCGTAAGATTTATTTTCCAGCTCTTATATAATCAGAAAACCATGAGCTCTGAACAATGGTGCTATACTGTAAGGACATATTTGGAGGGAGCAGCGAGACGTCGGTGACCACGCTGCACTGGACCATGGCGAAGCTCATGAGGAACCCAAGAGTAATGCGCAAGGCGCTGGACGAGGTCCGAAGAGTCCTCTCCGGGCAAGAGACCGTCATGGAGGACAGCCTAAGTGGTCTGCGTTACCTGCCGCTCGTCATTAAGGAAACGCTCCGGCTGCACCCTCCGGCATCGCTGTTGATCCCACAGGAGTGCCGAACGCTGTGCCGGGTCCTGGGATTCGACGTGCCAACGGGCGCGATGGTCCTCATCAATGCATGGCGATCGACAGGGACCCCAGGCACTAGGACGCATTAGAGGAGTTCTCGCTGGAGTGGTTCAAGGCCGGCGGTGCCGTCGACTTCAAAGGGATGGACTTCGAGTTCGTCCCGTTTGGGGCCGGGTGGCAGATGTGCCCGGCATAGCGTTCGGGTTGGCCAACATGGACCTCGCGCTCGCCTCCCTTCTCTACCACTTCAACTGGGCACTACCAGACGGGGTGGAGCCTGGCGAGCTAGACATGACAGAGGCGCCGGGGATCATGACCCACCGCCTCTCCCACCTCCTGCTCGTTCCTACAATCCGCGTGCCGCTGCAAGGGGTGTAGGCTGGAGTCTCACATGAGCTTGTTGCAGCTCCCTTGTGAGTTGTGATGATCCTGATCCAGTGATCGATCCCTATACCCCTGCAGGCTGCATGTGGCCTACCTTGTGCAATCATGTAGCCTAATCTAAACCAGTGACCGTGCAGTTAGCGCATTAGCTTCTACTAGTGTGTTAGCACAAGAGATAAATCAATTCATGATGGCCTCCTTGTCCTTGCTGTTAGACGGTATTGTGTTCACTGTATGACACGGTGTTGTGTTCACCGTGTGACAAGGGTCCTGGTTCAATGTATCTGGTGTAGATTGAAACGATCTCGATTTTCCTCGAAGGGAAAATTCACAGATACGAATTATAATGTGATAGCCCATGAGAGAAACCCATCACATTATCAATTATCAGATGATATCACAGTCATACATCGTAGAATTACAAGTTACAAAGTTTTACAACCCTTGTTAACACACCTATTACATCGTAATCTAGCGGAAACTCACGCGTCTTCATCAGAGTTGTTGTAGCGCGCCAGCAGGTGAAGGCTCCTTCTCCACTATAATCATCAGAGTTGGCGTAAAAAGATAGCGGGCGTAGACTCCATCTTCGACCAAGCTTGAGCGTAGGAGCGAGACCACCTAATCCTTCTAATTTCGCTAATACTGCAAGTTAGGAAATCTGCACACCGCCAGATGTGTGCAGGCCATGGTCAGCACCGATGGGCTTTAGTGGAAAAGAGAAAAAGGATCTGGCGATCCTAAATATTTGGCTGTGGGTTTCCTATAATGCAAGTTCATTAATAATTATATAATAATAGTTCATCAAGTTTTAACTCATCTCATACACATGTTCTCCCATCCCATCACATCTCATCACCACACCACATCTCATCTCACTCTCTCATCGGCATGGACGACTCCCTCTCGTCCATGTCTCAACGGCCAAGGCCGAATCACACACTGAAACCCAGGGAAGGTAGAAGGACTCCTCTCACTAGTCAAGTGAAGCTGTACTTAGAAAAGGTCCATAGCCGACAAGTCGGCATATGTATCGATCGATCAACCAAAAACTCTGCAGAGGTTTACACTACCCACAAGATCACCATCATCGACGAATCCGGGTCATCTAGGCTGATAACGGGCCGCCTTCCAACTAGACACGATGCCATCCTATCACTCAGAACTGGGGCCGTGTCGGAGTACCTCGTACACCGGCACGCTGAGACTGTGAGACATAGTACTTGGCCCCTCGGGTACTACGTTGTCTTAGGAGGGTGTGGGCGCTCGACGCTCGTACCTCCCTACACTATCCGCTAACCGCCTCGTACCCATTTAGAGCGAATGGGAGTGTAAGGCTTCCTAAGACCCGGTTCACAGGACATATCAGTCCTTAGGGTGACTAAGCAGGATATCTTCACAAGGGGCAACTGTTTCCCGCTCGACGGGACACCCGGCACCCCGTGCCATCACAGCACCTCCCATCCTGGGGCTTTGTCCCACGAAGACACTCCACCCCGGGACCCCTCCCTGTCACTTTGCCCGCCACAGGCATCTCACATGGCGAACGCCCAGGTAGCGCCCTCCGGCAAGACTCGTCCTCACGACTCGTCGTAGACCCTGCTCGGTCGACTTGACCCTCACCACACACCCAAGACTCACGCCAAGATCTCCCCATGTTCATTATCACATTATTATCAGGTTATTGGCACCTCGTGCCTTATCTCATTACGCCTCTCACTCACCAGCATCACATCACGGATATAATGCGAGTAAGAGTAAAGCAGTAAGCAGTAAGCAGCGAGCGAGCGTCTAGCCTAACAGCGGGTGTGCAGGGGGAAAAAGGTTGCGACAAGGTAATGGCTCACAAGCAATCTACCATGCACCCTATCACAGTTCATTTGCATAAAAGTAAAGCACTAGCATCTACATTGTTGCATGCCTAATAGGATTCTCTAAAGATAAGGTGCTGCCATGACACCTGCGATGTCGAGGTAGTAGAGGTGCAAGTCTCAGACAGCTGGTGTAGTCAATCGGTCTGCTATCCTCTGCCTTCTCTTCCTCCAATGGGCTCCGGCCCGATCGATGCTAACCCCGACGCATTTACCTCGTTCCAACGACAAGCGAAAGAGCAATCAGAACACTAAACCTAGAAAGACTACGAAAATAGAAATGACTAGGTGCAAAGGAGCAACTACACCGAAAGAACACGAAAAGGGGAACGATGTAGCCCTCTCGGTGGATGTCCTATCCTTGGGCCAAAACAGAACACAAATGGCAGTTCGCTAAGCATGAGCTTAAGTCTTTACCTAGCCGGTACTTCCTGGGTCAATCGAGTCGACCTGTACGGCTTAAAAAGAAATGGCATAGGCTCTAACTCATCCTAAGCAAACACCACGGCTCGCGGCTTTTGGTCCAAAAATCGAGGGAAGCGGCTAAAGCAGTTCTGATCTCTCTTAATCTGCACGCCATTGTAATTGACGAGAACCAAGAGAGGGTGGAACAAGGAAGAAAATAAGAGAGAGGCGGTCTACTTCTCCCAACACACATGCCATGGAAAAAGGTAAGGCACCGGAGAGAAGCGACACACAATAGAACACGGGTGCTCAAGCTACTAGTAGGGTACCAAGACCTAGGTGCACTAAATGCACTAAGACATCTCTAGGGTCCGGAGCGGTGAGGTTGTCACCGTGAGAACCATAGAAATGCTACGGTCAATGAAGGTACAAGCATACAAGGGCTTGAGCACAAAGAGCAAAAGGCAGAAGAGACACGGGACTCCCCTTCCTTTGATCCACACGCCATAGTAATGACGGGAATCAGAGAAAGGAAATCAAAAGAGCAACAAACACCGAACAAGTGAAGAGGCTCAACCCACATCTTACTGGATCGACGGGGAAATGAGAACGAAAGAAGAACGAAGAAAGAATGGAATCCGCACTCCTTCAACCAACTCACCATGGAACGGGCGAAGGTTGGAAGTAGAGAGGCACGATCCTACAATCCAAACCCACTCGTAGGGCACCACAACCGTGCAACCAAATGGCACATGGCTATTCCTACGGCTCGTAGTGATGCGGTTGTCATCACTAAGAAATGCCCTAGTAGAAGTGGCAGAAACATACGAGTTGGTTAGGACAAGAACGAGAAAAAGAGGTAATAGCCCGATGGTCATGGCGAGGCGACTCGCGGCCATGAGCTTTAACCTAACGAGTTGGCTTTGTCGTTCCACGCTTACCATCCCCTAATTCCAACCCCACTAGAGTAGGTCACGGAGGGCTCGAAATGTGCGGATAAGAACCGCGTCGATATCGACTTTGAGCCCACTGTGACCGCGTCCTAGGGATGTCGATAGGAGCTAGCAACCAGGGCACCACGAAGACAACTAAACACAGAAAACGAGTTACGCTCGGCACTACGGCCATGGCGGGGTAAACCCCCTGGCCGAAGGGACGAACACAACGCTTCCCAACCGGCTCGAAGGCACGGTCCATAGGCAACAACCAACTCCAGCACAAGAACCGACAACGCTACACAAGAACCAAGACACAACCACAATGGTGGAGTAGCACATTTCCATAGTGACACAAGAGAGACATCATGCATAGGAGGTGGACCGGCACTAAGGCATGGCGCAGGCATTGGTAGATAAAGTACCCAGTACGGACAAGTATAGAAATGAAAAGAGATGATAGTAAGGGCTTGTCGTCGGGTTCAAAAACTTGACCTTGACATGGGAGGGCTGCTGTGAAGTGCTCCGACAAGCTACGGCTTGTTGCAGCTAGCTAGGGCTGGCTGCGACTGATCGGTGGCTAGCTGGGCATGGCCGGGCTGGTTGCGACTCACTGGACGTGGCCAGGGCTGGTCGACGAGGCCTGGCAGCAACATCCAGCTCCAGCGGGTGGCGAGCAAGGTTGACGGCTTCCCTGCAACAGAGAGGATAGCGGCTCGAAGGCCGGACAGAGGGTCTTCGGTGAGGTAGGCAGTGGCACAGCAGCATTCCAGCGCCCCTGCGATGGTGACAAGGCACGGCACGAAGGCTGGTTTTTAGGTGGGAACTCGATGGGAGAGAAGAAAAGGCGAGACTTTGGTGATGGTAGCTCACCGAATGTTCGGGGAAGGGCATGGATCACCGAGGAGGTGCTGCCGGTCGATGACGTTTGGTGGAGGTGGTGGCAAACCGAGGCACGACATCGTAGTTGCGGCGATGACGAGGGCGTGCTCCTGGGCGACAGTGCATGGCAGCAGCTGCTGCTATTCATGGCTGGGGGAAGGTCGGCCGGCGTCGGGGGCAGAGGCATGACATGGAGGTGACCCTGCACCATGGCATTGGTGGGGAAGCAGGTGGAGACTCGACGTCGCTGCACGGCGTCACCCGTGGCTTGATGGAGGGGGAGCCAAGGCATGGCCGTGGGGTTGCAGCCACAGGGAGGAAACCCGGCAATGGCACGTCAGCAACAGGCCGATGGCGAGGCAGCTCCGGTTCGCGGGCGTGATAGATGGCGAGGTGGAGCTCGGCTGACAACGTGGCATGGCGAGGTGCCGAGTGGCGTTGTGGGCTTGGTGGCCAACGCTGCTTCGAGGAAGGGGGGTCAGCGGCGGGCGGAGCTACGTGGCCTGGCTGCGACATCGCGGTTGCTGTGGAGGCGCGACGCGGCTGGGCTATGGCCTTGGCGAGGAACCGGAGGAGCGGAGCAGGAAGGCGATGGTGGCGGGTGCAGGGAGATAGGGAAGCAGAGCGGCGGCTGGCGTTATGTAGGTGCGGCGCTATGGCTGTGAGGTGACGGACGATGGGCATCCTCGACGTCCGTACCCTGCGGACGCGTGGTGCACATCGTGCGGGCGCGGGTCGAAGTCCAGAGCGCAGGGCACGGCTCACCAGCCAGGCAGCGACGGCTCTGGGAGCAGAGAGCGCTCCAGCTAGGGTTCCAGCCCGGGGCGCGCGGGTTGCGGTCGCGGTGCTGGGCCGAGCAGGCCGTGCGGGAGCTACTGCAGCTGCGCTGCTCGATGGAATGGGCCATCGCGAGCTCGTCTGTAAGGTGGGCCAAATAGGGAAGGGCACAGGGCAGGCCAGGCTAGGCCGTGGGTGGCGCTGTGGCCTTGGTGGGTTGCTGCGCGATTGGGCCAGGGAAGAGAAGAAAGGGGCACTAGGCCTAGCGTGGGTTGGGGAGGTGGAAGGGAAGGGAGTACTGGTTGGGCTGGATTCAGGGGAAGAAAGAGGGAAGGAATTTTCCTTTTACGATTTAGGCATTTTTGTGATGGAATGCCAAAAGTAATTTGATGGGGAATTTCAAAAGAAACCTTTTGGGAAGGATTTGAAAGGGAATTGAAGGGATATTTCAAAAGAGACCAAGAGGGGGTGGAACGAAAGAGAAGAAAAGAGAGGTTTCCTAAATAATGTTTCAAGGAATACAAGAGGGGATTTCAAGAAGGAAGTTGAGACGATTACAAAAGCAGACTTGAGAGGAAAATTCAAAAAGGGGCAATTTGATATGAAAGTGATCAAGATGAGTCTTTGGGATGGATTACTTAGATAATAGTCGAGGTAAAATCGAGGAGGGGATTGAGGAGGGAAAAATTGAAAAGAGTTCGAGAGAGATGCATAGGGAATTTACGAGATTTCCCAAGGGGATTTAAGAAGAATTGCTGCGGATCTGTGCACTTCGACACAAAACCCTAACCAACTAAAGAACTTTGGCACACTCCTACAAACAATTCTATATGCGTGCTACGCTTTGTTAGTGGGTCAGACTCGAGTTGGACCTATAAGCTACATGCTTCACACAGTTGCAGGAAAATTTTTAAAAAGTTCGTATTTTTGGTTTTCCCGAAAATCCGGGATGTTACATAGATGAGTTAGTTGGTCTAGCTTGTAAGTCAAGTAGATATCAGATCCTATAAAACTGAAATCTGTTGTACTTCCATCTCTTGTGTAACTCGCCATGGCGGGGGCTCTTCCCGTGCATATATTAACACATAACCCAGACCCTAAGGGGCAACTGGTTCACCTCATTTGACATGGTAATCAGAGCCATTCAACTCCACATGGAGAACTTCATCTATGGCCTTCCACCTAGCTTCGTCCTCTGCTGTGTCTGCTGCTCCGTCCTTTGGCTTCTCGGTGATGGAGAAGCTCCCCCGCAACAACTTCCCAATGTGGAAGATGCAAGTGGAGTCGGCCCTCATGGGCACACAACTCGCGTCCTTCATCAGCCAGTTGCCATCCCGCCTTCACCATTCCTAGAACCAGTGAAGGGCGAAGACAAGAAGGAGGACCCAAAGCAGAACCCCGACTATAAGTCGTGGGTTGCCAAGGACCAGACGGTCCTCAGCTTCCTTCTCACATCTCTGTCTAAGGAGATCCTTAGGTAGGTACCGACTACGGTGGCATCTGCGAAGGAGGCATGGGCGGCTATCGAGGGGATGTTCGCGTCCCAGTCCCATGCGCGCATCATCAGCACACGGATGGCATTGGCTACGGCGACCAAGGGATCGTCCAAGATAAGTGAATACTTTGTGAAAATGAAAGGCTTGACAGATGATATGGCTTCTGCAGGCCGTAAAGTTGAGGATGAGGAGCTTGTCTGCTACATTCTCACTAGACTAGATTGGGAATACAATTCAGTGGTGTCAGCGGTGGCCGCATGCGTCGAACCGATCTCAATTGGGGAACTCTACACCCAATTGACAAAGCTTCGAGCAGAGGATGGAGATGAAGAACGATGGCAGCTACCAGTTGTCAGTGAACATGGCATCTAGAGGAGGGCGCGGCAACAACCGTGGCGGTGGTCGCGGTGGAAGTGGATGCGGCGGTTTTGGCTGCGATTTCGTCAAGGGTGGCCGCAGTGGCGGCCGTTCACAAGGTGGTGGCTTCCAGGCTGGTGTCTTCTGCCAGCTATGTGGAAAGGAAGGATATGTCGTCGTCAAGTGCTTCAAGAGGTTCGATGCTTCGTTTACAGGGCCTCCACAGAAATCGGCGTCATCAGCTACCACTTCATACGGAGTAGATACCAATTGGTATATGGACTCCGGCGCCACAGATCATATCACGAGTGAGCTTGACAAGCTCACCGTGCGTGATAAGTACAATGGAGCCGAGCATGTCCACGCGGCAAACAGATCTGGTATGGAGATTAAACATATTGGTCACAGCATTTTACATTCCCCATCTAGTAATATCCATCTCAATCATATTCTCCATGTTCCTAAAGCCCACAAAAGCTTGCTCTTCGTTAATCGCATTGCTAGAGATAATAATGCCTTTCTTGAGTTTCATCCCAACCATTTTGTGTCAAGGAACAGCAGACGAGGAGAACTCTCCTCAGAGGTCCATGTGAAGGAGGCCTCTATCCACTAAAGTCATCGTCAAACCAGCTGTTCAAGAATAAGCAAGCCCTCGGTGTGATCAAGCCGATAGTTTCATTGTGGCATCATAGGCTAGGGCACGCATCAACTGCTATAGTTCAACAAGTGCTTAGTCGCCACAAACTTTCTTTTATTAGAGATTCGAGTAATAATGTTGTTTGCGATGCATGTCAATTAGGCAAGAGCCATCAATTGCCTTATCCTAAGTCCACAAGTGTTTCTGCTAGACCTTTGAACCTTGTGTTTTCAGACGTGTGGGGGCCTGCCCCAACTTCAGTTGGCAGACATAATTATTATGTTTCTTTTATCGATGATTATAGCAAATTCACTTGGATCTATTTCTTACGACACAAATCCGAAGTTTTTTCATGCTTTCATGATTTTCAGTAGCTTGTAGAACATGAATTTAATTGCAAAATTTTGGTGGTACAAACTGATTGGGGCGGTGTCGGTGTCTAGAACCGCCCTAGACACTAAGATGAAAGGGAAAAACAAAAAAAGGTGGCCTTGGGTGTGGCCGTCTTCCTCCTTATCCGGCGTGAGTAGTTTACCTGTAGCGCAGAGACGCAATGGGCGTTGAGCTTTTGGCCTCTCCATCTGCTGGTGCGACATGCTGTGGCCATGCTTCGCCCTGTGTGCTACTGTACCGTCGAGGATGGGTGGCGCGTGCGCCTAGATTTACGTAGAGAGGGAGTTAGGTGGTATAGTTGCCGTTACCCCCGTTGTTGTAAAGGTATGGATGTTGTCATGGTGGAATGACCAGAGTCATGACAGATCATAACGCGGCTCCCATGCCTCCGTTCATTGTGCATGGTCGTGCTCATCCCATCATTAGGAATGGGTGTCGTGGTGAGGGCCCACACGGCTCTCGCCCTTGCCAGAGGGCCTTACGCGTCCCTCGGACCAGGCGAAAATATGCCAAGGGGGTCGGGCGCTCCCGTGCTTACGTTGCAGGGATAAGGCGAGATGGAGATCGTTCCTAACGGGGTATGCCTAATATTGATACCCAACAGGGGGAGAGTACCAAGCCATGAATTCCTTCTTTAAATGCATTGGTATTGCTCATCACGTCTCCTGTCCCCATGCCCATCAACAGAATGGGTCTGCAGAGAGAAAGCACCGCCATATTGTAGAAATGGGTCTATCGCTGCTTGCTCATGCCTTGGTTCCCTTGAAGTTTTGGGATGAGGCGTTTTCAACTGCTCTTTATCTTATAAACCATTTGCCCTCTAAGGTGATCGGTGGTGACACACCTTTTTCACGCCTTCTAAAAACAGTCATCCAGATTACACATCTCTGTGCACATTTGGATGTGCGTGTTGGCCGAATCTTAGACCATATAATGATAAGAAACTCCAATTTAGATCAAAACGGTGTGTATTCTTGGGCTATAGCAGCTTGCATAAGGGGTTTAAGTGCTTGGATCCATCTGAGGGTCGAGTTTATATTTCCAGGGATGTCATCTTTGATGAAAAAGTATTTCCTTTTGCCACACTACATCCTAACGCCGGAGCTAGACTCTGTTCTGAAATTTCTCTTCTACCTGATCTTCTTTTAAATCCATCTACTAGAATTGGGGATGTAAGTGTGACTGACCATAATGTTCATTCTTCTGTGCCAACTAATGCTGCTTCCAGTTCTATACATGTTGTGCAAGATGAAGGAAGAAATCTGGTACAAAACGGTGCAAGTTCGGAGGAAAACGGGGGTCATTTTATGTGTCCGACGATGGGGGACAGTGCAAACTCTGATACAGATCTCCCTGGCGCAGATACGAGTTGCAGGTCTAGATCCTCCTCGGAATCGGTGGAGTCCCAGGCGCGTCGCTGTCTCGCTCCACGCCGTCTCCGTCCAGTATTGACCCGCCTGATTCCGTGGGATCTTCTGCAGCTATGTCGGGGTTCTCTCCTTCATCAGACGGGTCAATGTCGCCACACCCTAATCCGCGCATGGGGGGACAGGCGTCAGAGGATCTATCTGCCGGATCGAGTGCGCCTGGTCCTCCTGCTGAATCCCCTGTGCCAAGCGGGCAGCAGCGCCTAGTCACACGTCTCCAAAGAGGTATTCATAAGCCCAAATCTTACACTGACGGCACAATGCGATGGTGTATGCATTCTACAGTATCTCTAGAAGAACCTGCGACTGTTGATGAAGCTCTTGGTGACAAGAATTGGGTCTCCACGATGGATTATGAACATGAGGCCCTGCTTAGAAACAAGACTTGGCATCTTGTTCCTCGTCCCAAAGGGAAAAACATCATCGGTTGTAAGTGGGTTTACAAAGTGTAACGTAAATCTGATGGCACCATTGATAGGTATAAAGCACGCCTTGTGTCCAAGGGATACAAGCAGCGCTATGGCATCGATTATGAGGACACATTTAGTCCTGTTGTCAAGGCTGCTACTATTCGATTAATTTTGTCAGTTGCGGTTTCCAAAGGATGGTGTCTTCGACAGCTGGATGTCCAGAACGCCTTCCTCCATGGCATTCTGGAAGAAGTCTACATGCAGCAGCCATCGGGGTATGAAGATAAAGCTCATCCTAACTATGTTTGCAGGCTAGATAAAGCTTTGTATGGGTTAAAGCAAGCTCCACATGCATGGTACTCTCGTCTATGCAGTAAGTTACAAGTTTTGGGTTTCAAGCCATCCAGAGCCGATACATCCTTGTTTTATTATAATAGAGGAAAGCATATTATATATGTCTTGGTATATGTTGATGACATCATTGTGGCTAGTTCATCCCAAGGAGCGACGGATGCTTTAGTCAAGGATCTTCAGCATGAGTTTGCTCTTAAGGACTTGGGTGATCTACACTATTTTATGGGAATAGAGGTGAGACGAAACAAGGATGGCTTGATACTTTCACAAGAAAGGTATGCAAGAGATGTCGTGACACGTGCAGGTATGAAAAATTGCAAACCAGTGGACACACCACTCTCTACTTCGGAGAAATTGAGTATTGTGGATGGAGATGAACTTGGACCAGAGGATTCCACTAAGTATAGGAGCTTGGTTGGTGCATTACAATATCTCACTCTCACTCGTCCTGACATATGTTATGCAGTTAACAAAGTGTGTCAATTTCTACATGCTCCTACCACTGTACATCTGAGTGTTGTGAAAAGAATTTTGAGGTACATTCATGGATCATGGAACTCCGGGCTAAAGATTAGTAAGTCCAATTCAATGCTGGTCAATGCGTTTTCAGATGTTGATTGGGCTGGGTGTGTGGATGATTGTCGCTCAACTGGAGGCTTCGCTGTGTTTCTTGGTGCAAACTTGATCTCGTGGAGTGCACGGAAACAACCTACGGTCTCGTGCTCTAGCACTGAAGCAGAGTATAAAGCACTGGCAAACGCTACTGCAGAGATGATGTGGGTCAAGAAATTGTTAACTGAACTTGGCATTTGGCATCCTCCTTCAGCTCAGTTATGGTGTGATAACTTGGGCGCCACATATCTTGCAGCTAACCCGGTGTTCCACGCAAGAACCAAGCATATAGAAATTGATTTTCACTTTGTTCGAGAACAGGTGGCGGAAAAGCTCCTTGACATTCGATTCATATGCTCTAGAGATCAGATAGCAGATGGTTTCACGAAACCGGTTGGAGCAGTCAAGTTGCAAGCATTCAAGAACAACCTCAACCTTGTTAGTGGCGGCTGAGGTTGAGGAGGGGTGTTAGATGGTATATTGTGTTCACCGTGTGACACGGTGTTGTGTTCATCGTGTGACAAGGGTCCTGGTTCAATGTATCTGGTGTAGATGAGTTAGTTGGTCTAGCTTGTAAGTCAAGTAGATATCAGATCCTGTAAAACCGAAATCTGTTGTACTTCCGTCTCTTGTGTAACTCGCCACGCCGGGGGCTCTTCCCGTGCATATATTAACACGTAACCCAGACCCTAAGGGGCAACTGGTTCACCTCATTTGACACTTGCTACTGTCCATGATTGGGCTCCGCCGTCCGCCGTCAACGACGTTGAGGGACGGGCACGGTGGCACGCGCCTAAACGGCAGCGGCCGGAACGAGGCCCTCTTGAACTGGTGCGTGTGGGCGCACCAAGGGCACTGCCTGTGGGCGGGCATGCCGGACTCGTTCTGGGCCTACACCTACAAGGTGGAGCAGTGTCCGTTCCCGGACAACCATGTGTGGATGTCGTGCCCGTACGTGCACAAGGGGGAGCTCGCGCGCCACCCCGATCCCAGTCGGTCTCGGTCGTCGCTCGTCGT
Source organism: Saccharum hybrid cultivar R570 (assembly GCA_038087645.1). Lineage (NCBI taxonomy): Eukaryota > Viridiplantae > Streptophyta > Magnoliopsida > Poales > Poaceae > Saccharum > Saccharum hybrid cultivar. Next base: position 2,830,580 of record JAQSUU010000809.1, on the reverse strand, counting down.
GTTGACCGCGTCACGCAGGCCTTCCAGCAGGGCCGCTTCGTGTGCCTCCTTACGCGTCGCTCCGATGCCGCTGGCGCTTCGTCGTCGTCCTCCCCGTGCTGTCGCTACTACTGCTGTCGCCACAGCGCCGGTGCCACCGCCAGCGCTGCTGCAGGCCTCGCCATCGCCGATCGACGACGAGGATACCGACTTCGTCGCCATTGTCACTGCCTACTGCCTCGCCTCGAAGGAAGACTCTAAGGCCGAAGGCAACGACTACTACCCGCACTTCGAGCTCATCATGGACATCGTCAGGCTCTAGAAAAGCTTGGCAATAAGGATCCATCGATCGCAAGTACAGTAACTACCGCGAGAGAACCCGTGCATATGCGTCCACAAACACACACTATATAGCTTTTGATTGACGATTGTTTCTGCCTGTGTTACGTTACATGTGACAGCGACGCAGTGCATTACGTCCTTGCGTGCGTTTGGATAGATCGGCGTCGCGCCAGGTGGAGGTGGTCAGGACGGCTTAAAGGAGGGACGCCAGCAGCTGCAGCATCGCCTCAAGGCCCATGCTCGTGTACACCGACCGTATCATATAGTATAATATATAGTATAGTGTAATATGAGGTGTCGTGTCCTTTGTTATTGTTATGAACTTAATAACTCGATTTACGGGATGGAGTTTTGGACATGTATTATGCTATATATATGGTGGAGTCTAGCTGTGTATGATATACGTGATGGATCTATATATGTGTCTGTAGCTATGTGTGGGCTTGTATGAAATGATGAATAGTACGTGAATTAACAAATATTATTATCTAGCTTGCGTACAAACTTAGATTGTTCTTGTGTTCTTTTTTCTAAGCATTTGGTGTGAATTTTTTTAAAAGGATAAACGGGGGATGAAGTATCCCAGCTGAATTTTTATTATAACAGATGCAGGTATAAACTGGGAATAGTAGTTTTTTTTTAAGGCATCAGGGCACCTCGTTACGAATTTGGGTGTCTATTTTCTTATTATTGAAAAACCACCTAGTTCCTCTTATGTTGGATCTCATTTTTTTTCGATGGCCTAGGCCATTTTTTTTTGGAGGGGGGGTGGATATGAAGTTTCTAGATTACATCATAGTGAAGAGTGAAAGGCTACCAAAGCTGTAGATGTCGTCTCCCCATTGTGTTGAAATGGGTCGTCTCCCCGTTTTGCTTTTCCTAGGCCAGCGTGTAACGAGACTTGAACCTAAGTGATTGGGTACATTGCCACACCTTCACCCAACTAGTTGAACTAGGCTCACTTCCTAGGCCATCGTGTAACCAGGTGCCTTGACGCCTACAAAACTACTATTCCCGGTTTTTGTTGGCATTTGTTGTATTGAAAATGCAGATGGGGATACTTCATCCCCACATTTACCGTCTAAAAAATTCACAACAAATGATCATAAAAATAAACACAAGATAATAATATTTGCTAACTTACATATTATTCATCATTTCACCAAATTCATGCAGGCCCATGCATATTTACAGACACATATATAGATCCATCACACATATCATACATAGCTAGATGGATCCACATATATATACTACCATAATACATGTCCAAAACTCCATCCGGTAATAATCCAGGTAAGTTCATAATAAAGGACACGACACCTTATATTATACTATACTATATATTAATACTGTACAATCGATACGGCCTGTGTATATGGGGCACAGGCCTTCAAAGACGGAACCAGAGGGGCTAGCAGGGGCCGTGGCCCCCCAGCACAGTAAGTTTTCTTTAATACCTATATAAACATATGAATTTACAGCTAAAAAATATTAATTTTCACCTATTTTTTATTCAAATATTATGATTTTGGTTATAAATAGTGTAAAATATTTAAAAAGTTGTTGAATCATATAATTACGTATATTTTAGCATACTAGAAAAATATGATCATATTTGTTTGGCCCCCCTAGTCAGAATCACGGGTTCCGTCTCTGCAGGCCTTGAGACACTGCTGCTGCTGCTGGCGTCCTTCCTTTCGCTGTCCAGAGCACCTCCACCTGGCGCGGCGCCGATCCATCCAAATGCATGCATGGACGCCATGCACTGCATCACCGTCACATGTAACGTAGTAACGCAGACAGAAACAACGTCAAAAGCTATAGTGAGTGTTTGTGTGCATTGTGCGTGTGGACGAATGCACGAGCGGTAATTACTTGCGATCGATCGATCCTTACCTAGCTTTCTACCTCCTCACGATGTCCATGAAGAGGTCCAAGTGTGGGTACGGGTAGCCGCTGCCCTCAGCCTTAGAGTCTGCCTCGGAGGCGAGGCAACAGCTGGTTACAATGGCGACGAAGTCGATATCCTCGTCGTCGACCGGCGACGGCGAGGTCTGCACCAGCGGCGCCGACAGCGGCACCGGCGTCATGGGGGTAGCAGCAGTAGCAACAGCAGCAAGGGAGGAGGACGACGACGAAGCGCCGGCGCAATCAGAGCGGCGCGTAAGCAGGCGCACGCTGCGGCCCTGCTGCATGGCCTGCGTGACTCGGTCAACCGGACGAGAGACGACTGACACTGGCTGGGAGCGGGAGCGGGAGGATGAGGACGCCGACGCGGCCAGGCGAGGGGCACGCGGGACGAAGGCCGGGGGCGGCTGCGTCACGGGGAAGACAACAAGGGGCACCTCATCGTCCTCACGCCTGCGCTGCGCGAGGGAGTGCGCGAAGAAGCAGATTCTGCGCGAGCATTCGGCGCCACGCTGGCACATGACTGTGCGGAACCTGGTGGGGGTGTAGCCACGTCTCGAAGATGCTGTGTGCGTAGCCACAGCGGAGGCCACGCGGGCAGGTGGGCGCCGCGCTAGACCCGGCCAGCCGGAGCTGCCTCTTGGACTCCTCGTACTCCGGGCACGACGTGGCGGCGTACGGGAAGCTTCTTGGGTCGCGACGGCGCGCGTGCTCACCCCTGTGCGCGTACGGGCACGACATCCAAACGTGGTTGCTCGGGAACGGGCACCGTTCCACCTTGTACGTGAACACCCAGAACGAGTCTGGCATTCCCACCCACAGGCGGCCCACGCGCACCAATTCAGAGGGTCCTCGTTCCGCTAGCTGGCCACCACCGTTGAGGCGCGTGCCTCCGTGCCCGTCGCTGGACGTCGACGGCGGACAGCGCAGTCCAGTCGTGACCAGCGGCAAGGAGGAAGCCATCATGAATCGATCAATCTCTCTTATGCTAACACACACTAGCCACAGCTAGCTAGCACGTGCGCTAACTAACTAAACGGTCACTGGTGTAGATTAGTTTTCTGGCTGTGCAAATCTGCATGCGAGGCGATTATGTCCGCATGAGCTTGCCGAGGAAGACGAAGTATATCAGGAAACTATGGTGGTGGTGGTGGTGGTGAGGTTTATTCGCTAGTTTCTAGCAATGGTGAGATTACTACTATGGAAGCTAACAAGGTGTAATATGTGTTGTCCCTGGAATGAAGGTTTGTTTGTGAGTTGATGATGGTTTCGAGGCCCCCAGGCATGTATTTATATGGGCTCAAGTGCTTGCACTGGCACTTGCGTGTGTTGTCTCGTGCTCGATCCCAATGTAGCTTCAAGATGGCGCCACAGGATACTTTTCTGTGTATGGATCATATATCTCCAGTGACATGTTCATGACAGATAGATTCATCGGCTGCTTCTCCCAGAAGACATTGTGTGTAAAGATGCCTTATATCTGTATCCAGGTCACTAGGGGTGTATTCGTGCATGGCGTGCATGAGGAGTGATTTGTCCCATGCTAATGTGATAGGGATCAACCAGGAGTGATGTGTGTACACCCTGTCGCACGCACTGTGTGTCATGCATTGTGTGTAGCGTGATGAAACCGCCTGTTGGTAAAGCAACCCAATGTTTATGTGTGGTCAAGTATTGACGTGATTCCGACATGTAAAATGTACTAGTGAAGACCACTTTCACTTAGTTGGGCAAAAAGCCATGTTGTTTTTTCTACTCCTAGCTTTTCCTTTTTGAGAGGAAGTTGTTTGGTTTTCCCCAGGATTATATATATATATATATATATATATATATAATACAATAAACCACACATATATAATTATTTTATGAACTATAAGTTCAATATATAGTAAATATCTATAACACACAAAAAAATCATAACACTGAAATATACCGCAACACGGTATATATGCATGATGCTGTTATAAACATAAACTAGTGTAAAAAAAAAGGAAACACTTATATATTTGTGTTGCAGTTGTTATGTTTGTTTCCTTACATTTCATCCTATGTTTTGGCCACTTTTGGTGTATCAGAAATCACATTATTTTTCACTCACACAACAATTTTAAATCAGTCCATGTAAAGCTGTAAATAGTATGTAAGAATATTCACTCCACATCAAAACTATTGTGATTTTAGGGGAACATGAAGATTGATATCATCATGCACCTTATTAAAGGGCCTGAAGAAATATTTTTTTTGCATCAAATAGCCACAACATGAGCATGATTCATGCCAAACAAAAGAGCAAAATCAAAGTACAAAAGACAAATAAATATGGGAAATATGATAGATCTGACTTGGTATAGAAGAGGTCGATTAAAAATAGATGTCGCAATAGACGAGCTTCAGGCATGACCTTGCAAAAGAATGGATTAAGCATTGTAAGATTTAACAATAACATGTTAGAAGCTTGAAATTTCAAAACCCCCGAACTTAACCAGCCACAGTAATACCTGCGGGGAGAGGGGGGGTTCGGACTGTACAATAAGATTGGCACCAGACATCGAACACAAGCGAGATGAAGAGGGTCATGGCGACATCTACTTAAGAGCGTTGCGATATCAATGTTTGGCGATGGATATCTACAGAAGAACGATCTGCGAGGAGGGGGGGGGGGAGGGGACGGTCATTCGACCGGCGCTATTTATAGCAGCGGGTGAACGGCGAGATGCCTGCGCCGCCACCGCACACTGACGTGTCTGTGCGTGTCGTTACTGAGAAGAAAGTTTGCGTGTGATGATTTCCGCACCGCATTTCACGTCGCTCATTGTCGTATACGGCTATAGCAGTATTACCATGAGAGATAGCGGCGGGCGCGATCCTATGGGCGGCGAGATAACATACCTCTTTGCAAATAATCTTTTTTTTGCCATATTTTAATGCAAAAGCATCTCTTTACCATAGTACCATTGTAAATTTTCGGGTGGAATTGTTATCTAGTTTTGATATATGCTAAAATAGTATTTATTTTTCTACATTTCCTTTTTCTAGATTTCTTTTATATATTGTGAAAAATATTATTTATCTACTATTAGCAGTTGCTACGAATTTCCTTAATCGACTGTGTGTGGCTAAATTCTGTATGCGACTTTTGCGTGGTAAACTAACCACTGTAATAATAGCACACGCGTGTAACTGTACGTGTATAGTGGCATGCATGCCAGCACTTGCATACACATGGAAAGAGCAGGTACGGCCATGGCCATGCAATCATGACTGTGCCACACACGTACACACAGGTGAAGACCGCGCGCTGTTGTTCCTTCATTCGCGTCATGCACTGTGTGTCTATCATCTGGAGTATATATCTTCATCTACAAGATCATCATCATCTATATCTCTATCAATTTTTTCTTATTATATATCTTGTTGCTAATAATAAACACCGCAAGCCATATATAGGCTGCCGTTTTTCGATCTCTAGCTGCTAATCAGCGAAAACAAAGAAAAAAAAGAAGTAATATATAAATCCAGTAGCTACAGTGCTTTTTTGCATTGCTTGCCAGCAGCCTAAAGATATGATGATGATGATGCTGTTATGTGTTTCTCATCTCTTAGCTTCCGATCCAAGCGATAGATGCTCTAGCCGCAGACGAACGACGACGACCACGCGCTCGGGCCGGCCGGCGAGCGTTTCTGTGAAACGGCCGGCCGGCGACATCACCGGGAGGGCACGGAAGCGTCCGCAGCAGAGGCCCGGCCCGCGTCCGCCCACCTCGTCTCGCGCAAGGCGACGACGGTGCATGGCGCCGTCCGTCAGCACGCCAAAGTCGGAGAGATCATAGCAGCAACTAACAGCAGGAGGCGCCGCACAGTCGTCCCCTGCGTTCGGCGTGCCCTGACGCCGCCTGCCATGGGTGGTCGGGGGTCCAGTCGGCTACTGGCCTGCCGATAGGGTCCGGTCGGCCCTCCAGTCAGAAGCCGACAGGATAGGGGCCCTAGCCGCAGACGAACGACGACGACCATGCACTCGGGCCGGCCGGCGAGCGTTTCTGTGAAACGGCCAGCGACATCGCCGGGAGGACACGGCAGCGTCCGCAGCATGCAGGCCGGCCCGCGTCCGCCCACCTCATCTCGCAAGGCGACGACGACACCAAGTCAGATCATATCCATGCGTGGCGAGTGGCGACGTCCGTCAGCACGCCAAGTGAGACAGAGATCATAGCAGCAACTAACAGCAGGCGGCGCCGCACAGCACGTCCCCTCCCCTGCTTGCCCTGACGCCGCCTGTAAATGGCGTACTACACGGTGGAGGTTTTCCGGTTTCCGTTGGGGAAGCCGACAGGGAGATCCCACACCAGCGGCACCGGCACTTCCGCACGGCGGTCGTCGGCGGATGCATGTGACGTCATGCGCGCTAGCCGCAGGCGCGAGAGCTCACCTACGTGGATGTGTTGTGGCTTGGAAGCTAGCGTCGCAAGAGCGGAAGAGCCTCATGCCATGCGGCCTGCCCCCGTCGTGCGTGTATGTGACGCTGACGCCCATGCCATGCACGCGATCGATCTGTCGATCGATACGGTCAGCTCGTTGTCCTAATTAGAAGTGGTTTCAACTTTTTAGTTAAAAATCCAGTAATCACATGATAAGGCTTTTACCACAAATAATTCGGTACTGCTCGGAAGCAGACGACCGCCCATGCTAGACGCCCCTTTGGTGGACCTTAAGGTCCAGAAGACAATCCTATCGGCTCCTATTCGATACACTCTAATCACCGTAGTTTATTAAAAAATCCACGCATCACCGCGGCTGCGCTCTGTGACCGCGCTCCGCCGCACCTCCCACACGCCTTCCTCTTCACCACGCCTCCAGCCTGCCTACCTCTCAACTGTCACCGCGCCTGCACCGCCGCGGTGTCCTCCCCCACAACTGCACAGCGGCTGCCGCCTTGCCGTGCGAGGCCGCACCAACCCAACTGTTGCTGTCGCCTCCATCGCGGGCACTGCTCGCCGGGGGCACTACACGTGCCCTATCGCGGGGGGCAGCGCAATCGGTTATCGGGGGCCACCCGCCCGTTGCCATCCTCCTTCTCCACCGCGACCGCATAGCCGGATCCTGCTGTGGAGTTCTCTGCCCGCTCGCTTGCCAGGTTTTGTTGAAAGCGCATGTTGGAAACGTATATTTCAAGTGTTTCATATGTTTCAGAGGTATGTTGCAAGTGTTTTAGATGGATGTTGCAAAAGTAGATCGGGATGTTGTATATGTTGCGATGGTTGTACACATATGTTGCAAAGATCTGTTACCAATATTTAATTCACTACAGCAGAGAAGGACATCACTGGCGGTTCAAAACCCCCCTTCACTGGCGGATTTTGAACCGCCATAACCAACTCGGCAGTGATGAGCTGATCATATCACTGCCGGTTATGCCAAACCGGCAGTGATAGCTCATGTATCACTGCCGGTTCGTGTTACAAACCGGCAGTGATACTTGAGCCATCACTGCCGGTTGTTTTAACCAACCGGTTGTGTAGATTATATTATCACTGCCGGTTTTCTTTGAACCGGTAGTGATATACTTTTCACAATTTGCATTTTAATAATTGTTTTATTTTCATTTCGAGGGGAGGTGGTGGGGTGGGAGGTCGGGGAGGTGGAGGTGGTTGCTATCGATCAATTTGATATCGATGTGAAGGTGGTTGTTGATCAGCGACAATACAAACCCATCAACATTTATATTACAAAAGTTTCAAAAAAAAACTTTAAGTATCGAATTAAGAGTCGCATTACAATAGCCTATCAATGTGGTCTCTTCCGTACTGCGCCTTGTACTTCTTAGTCCTCGCAATGGAGAATGATCCTTTCTTGGTCAATATCTCGTCCATCACAAACCTTGTTATCTCCTCTTGAATTCCTCTCATCTCAAAATCTAGCAACTGGTTGTGATTGTTTGCTTTGCGCTGTAATTGAAGCAAGATGATATTGAGATGCACAAACGTAAGACAAAACAATAGAAATGGGATGCCTACGTACCATGTCATCTCCCTTATTTGTTTTTGCGCCAAAGTATTTTAGCATTGCCCACATCACATAGAACCCGCATTCGTTGTTCCCCATCGGTTGATCTAGGGTCTTGAGATCCTCCATATACTTTACACTGAATGGGGCACTCCATTGCTTTTGCATCTTGCTATCGAGATTTTTCCAATTAGGTAATGCCTTCATTCTATGTTACATTGTAAATGAAGTGTGAAGACCGAGGACATTACAATATCCTATGTGATTAGAAAGTGTTGTGATATTGGGTTCACTTACTTATTCAGCACTTTGACTAGGGGGTCGATAAGAGAAAGTGGCTTTTTCTTTGAGTCCCACACCTCGATATGTGAATCTTCAAGATAGATATCTACGAGGATGAAATGGTTGCTGCAATCACAAAGTCCATGTTATTGAATGACATATCAAGAAAAGAAACACTAAAATAAGGGTCAAGAACACATACTCGCAGTTGTAGGGTAGGAGTACGTTTGTTTTGTTGTTTCTGAACATCCTTTCAAACTCAATCTTCAAACTTGTTGGTACATAGTCATCTTCACCAGGGGCGGTGCATGTTGTCTCATTTACAAATATGGGATCTAAGAAGTCTATATTGCTCAATTGCTTCTTTAGGCACCATTTTGCCATACACCTGCATAATAAACATATGATATATTCAAATGCAAATCACGTAGTTTATTATAACGTTGTGAGGGTAGGGTACTTACATAGACCATATCATCAAAATCTGTGTATCGAGCGAGCGTCGTTGGAAGAGCTGAAAGAGGTGTTCATAATAAATAATATGCACCGTTTCTTCAGGATGATTAAAATGCCATATATATGACAGTACAACATGAGATCATAGTACAACATGAGATCATACTTCTTGGAACACAAAAAAATTAATATATATGACAGTACAACATGAGAGCCTTCTTCCCATCTCCCTAGACAGTACAACATGAGATCATAGTTGTCCATGTAAAAGAATCATTTGATTGAACTTCTTGGAACACAGAAAATGCCATATGGGCATTCTATCGAACACCTTATGGGCACTCACCGAGTAAGCAGGGGTGACGCGCTCAACAGCGACGTGGAGGAGCTCCTCGCGGCGTCGGCGTAGCTGTAGGGGACGGCGGCGTTGAGGAAGCGGTAGGGGACGGCGTTGTGAAGGGCGGCGTCGGGCTGCGGCGTCGTGCAGTGCACGTCGGGCGGCGGCGGCGTGCACTGGCGAACAGCGTCGAGCGCGTAAAATGTCGTGCACTGGCCTTGGAGCGCGGCAGCGCCTTATATAACCCACGCATCACTGCCGGGTGGTTATTAGAACCGGCAGTGATGTCCCATATCACTGCCGGTTCTAATAACCACCCGGCAGTGATGTCCCATATCACTGCCGGTTCTAATAACCACCCGGCAGTGATATGGGACATCACTGTCGGGTGGTTATTAGAACCGGCAGTGATATGAGAAATTTAAAATTCATAAATTTGAACCGTCCAAACTATCTCAAATGGAAAGTTGACCAAAACAACAATTGTAGATCTTGATGAGTTGAACAAACTTGGTATTCAAAACTTTTCAATTTGAAGTCATTTAGAGTTCATAATACTAGAGTCAAAGTGTTATTTTTTCATTTGACCAAATTTGACTTGGTCAAACTTGCTCAAATGAGACACTAAATGACCTCAGATGAAAAAACTCTGAATATCAAGTTTGATCATCTCAGCAAGATCTACAATTGTTACATAGTTCATTTTCCCATTTGAGAAAGTTTTATCAAACACTAGTCACAAATTCTTGAATCTCATATATACTTTCTAAAACTGTCACACACTTATGAAATTTGAACTACATTTTGTTCAAACTTTCTCAAATGAAAAATGGCCTATATAAGGATTGTAGATCTTGATGAGCTGAACAAACTTGGCATTCAAAACTTTTCAATTTAAGACAATCTAGGGTTCCGAAAACTAGTTTGTAGGCGTCGAAATTTAAAAATCATAAATTTGAACCATCCAAACTATCTCAAATGGAAAGTTGACCAATCTAACAATTGTATATCTTGATGAGTTGAACAAACTTGGTATTCAAAACTTTTCAATTTGAAGTCATTTAGAGTTCATAATACTAGAGTCAAAGTGTTATTTTTTCATTTGACCAAATTTGACTTGGTCAAACTTGCTCAAATGAGAAACTAAATGACCTCAGATGAAAAAACTCTGAATACCAAGTTTGATCATCTCAGCAAGATATACAATTGTTACATAGCTTATTTTTCCATTTGAGAAAGTTTTATCAAACACTAGTCACAAATTCTTGAATCTCATACAGACTTTCTAAAACTATGTCACACACTTGTGAAATTTGAACTACATTTTGTTCAAACTTTCTCAAATGAAAAAATGACCTATATAAGGATTGTATATCTTGACGAGCTGAACAAACTTGGTATTCAAAATTTTTCAATTTGAAGTCATTTAGAGTTCATAATACTAGAGTCAAAGTGTTGTTTTTTTATTTGACCAAATTTGACTTGGTCAAACTTGCTCAAATGAGACACTAAATGACCTCAGATGAAAAAACTCTGAATACCAAGTTTGATCATCTCAGTAAGATCTACAATTGTTACATAGCTCATTTTCCCATTTGAGAAAGTTTTATCAAACACTAGTCACAAATTCTTGAATGTCATATATACTTTCTAAAACTATGTCACACACTTGTGAAATTTGAACTACATTTTGTTCAAACTTTCTCAAATGAAAAATGGCCTATATAAGGATTGTAGATCTTGATGAGCTGAACAAACTTGGCATTCAAAACTTTTCAATTTAAGACAATCTAGGGTTCCGAAAACTAGTTTGTAGGCGTCGAAATTTAAAAATCATAAATTTGAACCGTCCAAACTATTTCAAATGGAAAGTTGACCAATCTAACAATTGTATATCTTGATGAGTTGAACAAACTTGGTATTCAAAACTTTTCAATTTGAAGTCATTTAGAGTTCATAATACTAGAGTCAAAGTGTTATTTTTTCATTTGACCAAATTTGACTTGGTCAAACTTGCTCAAATGAGAAACTAAATGACCTCAGATGAAAAAACTCTGAATACCAAGTTTGATCATCTCAGCAAGATATACAATTGTTACATAGCTTATTTTCCCATTTGAGAAAGTTTTATCAAACACTAGTCACAAATTCTTGAATCTCATACAGACTTTCTAAAACTATGTCACACACTTGTGAAATTTGAACTACATTTTGTTCAAACTTTCTCAAATGAAAAAATGACCTATATAAGGATTGTATATCTTGACGAGCTGAACAAACTTGGTATTCAAAATTTTTCAATTTGAAGTCATTTAGAGTTCATAATACTAGAGTCAAAGTGTTGTTTTTTTATTTGACCAAATTTGACTTGGTCAAACTTGCTCAAATGAGACACTAAATGACCTCAGATGAAAAAACTCTGAATACCAAGTTTGATCATCTCAGTAAGATCTACAATTGTTACATAGCTCATTTTCCCATTTGAGAAAGTTTTATCAAACACTAGTCACAAATTCTTGAATGTCATATATACTTTCTAAAACTATGTCACACACTTGTGAAATTTGAACTACATTTTGTTCAAACTTTCTCAAATGAAAAATGGCCTATATAAGGATTGTAGATCTTGATGAGCTGAACAAACTTGGCATTCAAAACTTTTCAATTTAAGACAATCTAGGGTTCCGAAAACTAGTTTGTAGGCGTCGAAATTTAAAAATCATAAATTTGAACCGTCCAAACTATCTCAAATGGAAAGTTGACCAATCTAACAATTGTATATCTTGATGAGTTGAACAAACTTGGTATTCAAAACTTTTCAATTTGAAGTCATTTAGAGTTCATAATACTAGAGTCAAAGTGTTATTTTTTCATTTGACCAAATTTGACTTGGTCAAACTTGCTCAAATGAGAAACTAAATGACCTCAGATGAAAAAACTCTGAATACCAAGTTTGATCATCTCAGCAAGATATACAATTGTTACATAGCTTATTTTCCCATTTGAGAAAGTTTTATCAAACACTAGTCACAAATTCTTGAATCTCATACAGACTTTCTAAAACTATGTCACACACTTGTGAAATTTGAACTACATTTTGTTCAAACTTTCTCAAATGAAAAAATGACCTATATAAGGATTGTATATCTTGACGAGCTGAACAAACTTGGTATTCAAAATTTTTCAATTTGAAGTCATTTAGAGTTCATAATACTAGAGCCAAAGTGTTGTTTTTTTATTTGACCAAATTTGACTTGGTCAAACTTGCTCAAATGAGACACTAAATGACCTCAGATGAAAAAACTCTGAATACCAAGTTTGATCATCTCAGTAAGATCTACAATTGTTACATAGCTCATTTTCCCATTTGAGAAAGTTTTATCAAACACTAGTCACAAATTCTTGAATGTCATATATACTTTCTAAAACTATGTCACACACTTGTGAAATTTGAACTACATTTTGTTCAAACTTTCTCAAATGAAAAATGGCCTATATAAGGATTGTAGATCTTGATGAGCTGAACAAACTTGGCATTCAAAACTTTTCAATTTAAGACAATCTAGGGTTCCGAAAACTAGTTTGTAGGCGTCGAAATTTAAAAATCATAAATTTGAACCGTCCAAACTATCTCAAATGGAAAGTTGACCAATCTAACAATTGTATATCTTGATGAGTTGAACAAACTTGGTATTCAAAACTTTTCAATTTGAAGTCATTTAGAGTTCATAATACTAGAGTCAAAGTGTTATTTTTTCATTTGACCAAATTTGACTTGGTCAAACTTGCTCAAATGAGAAACTAAATGACCTCAGATGAAAAAACTCTGAATACCAAGTTTGATCATCTCAGCAAGATATACAATTGTTACATAGCTTATTTTCCCATTTGAGAAAGTTTGATCATCCCAAACGCGCGCCTCTGTTCTCGGGATAAAAGAGTGGAGGAAGAAGATGACGGCTACAACCTTTTTGTGCTGTCAGGCTCATCACTGTCGGTTCTATCCTAGAACCGACAGTGATAGAATCAAATCACTGTCGGTTCTTGGCTTGAACCGGCAGTGATAAGTGGAGTTGTCATCACTGCCGGCGGGAGGCACAAACCGGCAGTGATAGTTGTCATCACTGCCGGTTCTCGCACCCCCCAATTATTTTCTGGTTGTCAGAGCCTAGAACCGGCAGTGAAGGGTCATCACTGCTGGTTGTCTTAATTTCGGCAGTGATGTAGCCGGCACTGATGACTGAATCTGTAGTAGTGATTTGTGTTTTCGGACGTACGTAAATTCATAACATATGTAGGGACAGATCTATGTTTTGTGCTGCGGGTGTGCCTGTACTTAAGTCCAAACAAAAAAAAAATCAACCATCACCCTCAAGCACGTCACCTATCGCTAGGAAGGAGGCGTCAGACAAAAAAAACAGAGTGACCAAATCCCAATCATTTGAGTCATGATGAAATTCACACAAGCACGTCACCTATCGCTAGGAAGGAAGCACAAAGCACGAATCGAATCTAATCGGACCAAAACAATTTGAACAGGATGAAAATCCTTGTGAGCGCACACCTTGAGAGGTCACAGATAAAGTATTAGAGACGAGTTAAGTTTGGACCCGTCTCTGAAATATTAGTCTACAGCCACAAAGCAGCTATAACTGTCTCTGATGACATAATATCAGTGACACGTCCGTCCTGTTCGCTTTGTTGAAAAGCCAGGTTGAAAAGTATTGTTCGCTGATTTGTTATGAGAGAAACACTATACCATTGCTGATAAGCCCAGACATTCAGGATTCAGCTGCCATCAGCGTCAATTTGGCAGCCTGCAGCACGTCATTTTCATTCAGTATGCAGTGTACAATTTGCATCTCCCATGAATCGTATCATTTATCAGATCATGGTAAGCATGCATGTGAATAGAACAGTTAGGTGAGCTCTCTAATTAATAAAGTCTCTACACAGCGCACTCGCTTAAGTGCATCCATGACAACTACTGCTATCTGGACAAGGTTATGCTGATGGTCATGTCGCAGGACGCTGACACCTCGGTGCCGACGGGGCGCACGTTGAAGTACGCCGGCTGCTTCGGCTCCGACAGGACCGCGCCGTCGCCGCTGCTCAGCATCCTGACGACCTCGTCCATGGCGGGGCGGTCGTCCGCACTCTCCTGCACGCACAGGAGCGCCACATGGACATGCCTCTCCATCGCGACGTCGTCATACGTTCCGTTCCCTAATAAGCTGCGTTCCACCAGCTCCGGCCATTGCCCGGCTCTCCACAGCAGCCATGCCTGCAAGAAAAGTAGAGTAGTTAGCTATCACATGCAATTCACAAATGTAATAATGTGCTGTGTCTCTGACGAAAGTTTGTAATCATCTTGAGTAATATACTGTAATGGACAGTGTGATGACATTTACTACAGTAGACTATATATATATATAGTACTAACATATGCGATTAGCTTGTACAGTTTTCCGTCGAATCTGTAGGAGCCAGTGGTCATGGTGCCGCTGATGATCTCCAGGAGCAGCACACCGAAGCTGAAGACGTCAGACTTGACCGAGCACACTCCATCCGAGGCATACTCCGGAGCTATGTATCCACTAGATGATAATCATATATACAACAATCATTGAAGTTTATCAGTGGATATATATTCTAATGTGCTAAACAATATGTACAAGTCAACTTCGAATTTTTCTTTGAATCTACTCTTCTACTCTACTTACTGTATGCCCACGATTCGAGTGGTGTTTGACTCGGCCACGCTAGAGCTGAATATCCTGGCCATCCCAAAGTCTGAGATCTTAGGGTTCATCTCGCCGTCCAAAAGAATGTTGCTGGTTTTGAGATCCCTGTGGACCACGCAGAGGCGCGAGTGGATGTGAAGGTAGAGAAGCCCCTGAGCTGTCCCGTCGATTATATTCAGACGTTTAGGCCAATCTAGCGACGCTCCTTTTTTACTGTCTGAAGAAGAAAACATGCAATGAAGTAAAATGTGCATGCTTAGAGTTCAGACTGACGAGATTTTGGTTTAGATTAGACCACGACTGTGTCATCAAGGGAAACATTTTTTACTTTTCCCCAGAAGATTTAATTTTAGTGGAAGCATCATTTCATTTCTGGAGAATTTCTTATTTGTCACGGAGAAGAATTTAATTATTGGGACAAGTTTTCAAGGAAGTATTTTTTTGGCACTGCATATATATCTACATACCGAAGATGATGAGGTCTAGGCTTTTGTTTGGCATGTACTCATAGACCAGAATCTTCTCGTGCTCCCCTTCAATACAGCAGCCCAGCAGCCTGACTAGATTCCTGTGCTGAAGCTTTGCAATGAAATGGATCTCATTCTTGAACTCTAGCAAGCCTTGCAAAGAACATGGGCCACTTTTCACTCCTATTTCAAGTCCATCAGGCAGCACTCCCTGACAACACCAAACATATATATACTGCTTGATTTGAAGATAGAGCAAAGGACTTATTGTGAATGTCTGAACATCACTGCAAATGACATAAATATATATACCTTGTAGACAGCACCGAAACCACCTTGTCCAAGTTTGTTTTCAATAGAAAATCCATTGGTAGCGCCTTTCATCGGAAAGAAGTCTTCGAGCGAAAACCCTGAGTTGCCTTCTTCAAATCTCCAGAGGTTGATCACATTTTTAAAAGCAATAGACAACCTCCGTAACTCCGACCAAGCAAGTTCTGATCACAACATAGGTTGGTAGAAATTCGATGATCACCACATTCAGCCAAAGGAAAGGGATTTTTTTGCAAGTTTCTTGTGTTGTGAGTATATACCTCTCTTTCGCCGTATTTTGATCCATCTCTGGACAAGAAAAGTAGCAGACAGCAACAGTAGAGAAACAACGGCTATGGTGGTCCAGAGCCAAGCCTTGCTCGCTGTGTTAAAGCCAAGCCGGAATTAGAATTCAAATGAACTGTGAAATGTGCTCATGTTTAATTTGTAAAAAAGATCTCTTTGACCCCTATATATACTCTACCATTCTCAAAATAAATATCATCCAGAGTAGTCAACTTTTGAAATATTTTGTTTGCTAATTTACACAATATAAATATCTTTTGTCATGGATAGACATGATATGAGTAGACATGAAATGGATAGACATGATATAAAAAGAAATTTTCATTAAAATGACTCTCTACATGGTGATTTAGAGGTGAGTTTTAGAAAAACTCTTGGAGATGCTCTTAGTGCATGCTCCGAGACTCCAGCAACAATATCCTGAACTGCACTGCAAGTCTGCAATGCTCCATTCCGAACCAAGAACCTACCATGTCGTCAGTCTGAGGGTAAATGCTGTACTAGCCCCTAAACACCTGCGACAGATCGTCCAATTGAATTTGATCTTGACTTCAGGAGGCGTCAGACCAAAAAAAACAGAGTGACTAAATCCCAATCATTTGAGTCGTGATGAAATTCACACAAGCACGTCACCTATCACTAGGAAGGAAGCACAAAGCACGAATCGAATCTAATCGGACCAAAACAATTTGAACAGGATGAAAATCCTTGTGAGCGCACACCTTGAGAGGTCACAGATAAAGTATTAGAGACGAGTTAAGTTTCGAACCGTCTCTGAAATATTAGTCTACAGCCACAAAGCAGCTATAACCGTCTCTGATGACATAATATCAGTGACACGTCCTACTATGGCCCTGTTCGCTTCGCTGAAAAGGTAGGTTGAAAAGTACTGTTCGCTGATTTGTTGTGAGAGAAAAACACTGTACCATGGCTGATAAGCCCAGACATTCATGATTCAGCTGCCATCAGCGTTAATTTGGCTGCCTGCAGCACGTCATTTTCATTCAGTATGCAGTGTACAATTTGCATCTCCCATTGTATCTTTTGGCAGCCTGAATCGTATCATTCGTCAGATCATGGTAAGCATGCATGTGAATAGAACAGTTTGGTGAGCTCGGTGAGCTCTCTAATTAATAAAGTCTCTACACGATTCGCAAAAAAATAAAAAATAAAAATAAAGTCTCTACACAGCGCACTCGCTTAAGTGCATCCATGACAACTACTGATATCTGGAGTTCTGGACAAGGTTATGCTGATTGTCATGTCGCAGGACGCTGGCATCTCGGTGCCGACGGGGCGCACGTTGAAGTACGCCGGCTGCTTCGGCTCTGGCAGGACCGCGCCGTCGCCGCTGCTCAGCATCCTAACGACCTCATCCATGGCGGGGCGGTCGTCCACGCTCTCCTGCACGCACAGGAGCGCCACATGGACATGCCTCTCCATCGCGACCTCGTCATACGTTCCGTTCCCTAATAAGCTGCGTTCCACCAGCTCCGGCCATTGCCCGGCTCTCCACAGCAGCCGTGCCTGCAAGAAAAGTAGAGCAGTTAGCTATCGCATGCAATTCACAAATGTAATAGTGTGCTGTGTCTCTGACGAACGTATGCAATCATCTTGAGTAATATACTGTAATCGACAGTGTGATGGCCTTGGGCCCACCTGACAGAGAAAGAGCGGTGACGGGAACGGCGTCACCTACCGACCCCACCCGACAGAGAGAGAAAGGGGGAAAGAGGGAGACGGCAGCCCGACAGCGGCGGCCAGCTTGGCGTCAAAACAGAGGATGGAGGCGCGAGCTCGCCGGAGCTCGTTACGCCGGCGACCTTAAGCCTCGTGGACGGGGCTCGGCAGGTCATGCAGCAGCCCTGCACGGGGTTGCCGGCGACGGCGGACGCCTGAGGTGACCGTGGCGGCACGGCGGAGCTTCCGTGGCAGCGCCGTGCAGTGTGCAAGGGCGTAGGAGCCCTTTCCTAGCCACTTTACTACGTGTACATGAGCGCGGGTGCGTAGTGATCATGATGGGGGAAACGTGGAGCCTAACCGAGCCTCGTCGACGTCGACCAGCGACCACGGTGGCTCGGCGGAGCAGAGCCCCCGGCGTTTGTGCAATGTAGACGAGAAGAGAGGGAGAGAGGTGGAGGATAGGGTAGGGGAGAGAGCAAGGGACGCACCTGCTTCCCTAATCGGCCCGAGACCTAGCGGAGAAGGGGGGAGAAGAGGGCGGCTCCAATGGGGACGGCGACGCCTGATTTGGGGAAAACTACCCTAGCGCTGTACTGAGAGGAGGAGAGGAGGAATGGAGGGGGGATGAGGTGTTCTAGCTCGTGGCGGAGCTTGGTGGTGGTGGTGTGGCAAGAGCGCCATCGGCCGGGCCTATTTATAGGCCGGCCATGGCGGTGCCGGCGGCGAGGAATATCTCTCCTGACCATTGAGATATTTCCGCTGCGCGTGCGTGCTTGAATTGCTATGGCGGTTCGGCACAGTGTGGCCTTATCCGTGCGTGTGTCAGAAGGTATCGTCCTCATCCATGGTGACAACGGTCGACGAAGGTCGAGCCGCCGTGTGGCCATGGCGGGCAGAGGGGAAGAGAGAGAGGAAGAGAGAGGGCGCGCGGGGCTAGGAAGGTTCCGGAGGCAGTCCTCGATCTTATCCGCTCGACGCCGAGGCAGAGCGGGGGGCATGGGCGAGGCAGCCATGGCGACGCGGTATTCGCGTTGATGGCTGGAGGTTGACGACGGCCCTGACGTCGGGCCCCACGCTTCAGTGGAAGGAGGAGAGGAGAGGGAGAGAAAGAGCGGGCGCTCGGTTGGGCTAGGCCGGCCCATCGCGGAGCGAGAGAGGAGGGGGGAGGGAGCAGCCGCGCTCGCGGGCCAGACCGGCGCTGCTGCTGACCCAGTGCGGGAGAGGTAGAGGGGGAGGAGGCGGGCTCCTGTGGGCCGAGGGAAGGAGAATGAGCCCAATGCTATTTTCCTATTTCTGTTTTTTTTTTCTTTTTCTCAGAATTTATAATATGATTTTGAATTGGGTTTTGAATTCAAAATTGATTGTAATCTCTTAGGGAAAGTGTACCACCATATGTTCAATAAGTTGAGCAAGCAACAAACAATCCAAGCATTGTCACACATGTAGTTTTTGTTCCTAAGTTGATTTATTCATGCTAAAATAATTTTTAGGTAGGTTAAAATAATTCCTATTTGAGTTATGTTTATTTGTTTCATGAAAAGTTAAAAAATTTAAATTTTTAATGAGTTTTCAACTAGGGCAAAAAATTCAAGGTGTTACGGCCTCGCAGGAGGCCAGCATTGAGCCCCGGCCCGTATAGGTGGTGGCTCCGGCAATCCCTACAGCTAAAGATGAAAACGGACGGGATGAATCTCGTTCCGTCCACAACCGTATACCGTTTATTCCGGTCCGTTTTCGTTTTTTCCGGTATAAACGGAAACGGGACCAAAATCAGGACAGGGTAAAACGGGACCGGGACTGAAAACGGTAGAGCATTTGTCCGTCCGTATATGTGGTATCCCGTTTCTAATCGGGATATCCCGTTTTGCATCCCGTTTTTATTCGATACGGGATGAGCCCATGTGCGTGGCCTGCTTGGCTGCTTCGTATGGGGGCCGAGTTAGGCCCAAAGAAAACTCCGACTCTGTTCCCCGTCGATGTCTTCCAGGTTCCAGCCGACAGCGGCCAGCAGGCCATCGCGCCCGCGCTTCGCTTCCAAACCCTCACCGCGCGCTGCGCCCCCACCACCGGTGATCCTCGCCGTCGGCCGCCTGTGCACGCCCGCACTTACCGGCGCTCCTTCGCCGCGGCCGCGCACTTTCCCTCGCGCGTGCGCGTCCTGCTCGCGGCCGTGTGCCCGCCTTCGCCGCCTGGGCTCGTCATCGCCGGCACGTGCCCCTGCTTGTCGTTGCCGCCGGCCTGCACCTCTTCTTCGTCCCCGTCAGTGACAGTCTCCTCCTCGGCGTGCTGTGCTCGAGCTGTGGTGTCCTCCCTGCCCTTTTCCTTTCCCAGCCGAGGTCTATGACTCCTCTTCTTTGCTGTTGTGAGCTAGTTTGTTGTCGGTCCACAGGTAGCTATGCTTTGCTTCATTAGGAAAATCTCGCCTCTAGATAATACATGCTTATCTATCCGTATCTATTTCCTATCATGTAATACTTCCACTGCAGTGACTTATTTGTGAGATGTATTATTTATTTATCAATGCACTTTGGGTTTATTTGGGCTGTTATATGCGGCATACATGCATGTTCCGGCTTAAGTTTCCGTTTACCGTTCATTTCCATCTATTTTCCGATCGTATTTACCCGTTTTCATATTACCGTTTATCCCGTTACCGTTTTCGCTCCTGGCTGTCCAGCTTCCGCTCCCGTTTCCGTCTAAAAATATGAAAACGAAAACAGTAGAGCGAGTTTCCGTCCGTTTTCATCACCTGCAGCCGAACTAGTTGCAGGACCTTGTAGGTGTAGGCTGTTGAGCCCTCCAGATGGTCTACATCAAGACCCTAGGCTGCTGGCGCCGAGGTTGTTCATTGAAGCGGCCAGCGGTGCCGCCGGTGCATGTGTTAGTTGGCGCGATAGGAAATATAAGGAAGATGCCGGTCAAAGTTTATGTGCGCATTAAAATTACTAAACTAGCCTTAATTACATTTAATTAATTTATTTTACATCAGGTGACTGCAAACATTTACGTCGAGAGGAACTACCGGTTCCGTAACAAACCTCTTGAAATAATTATTGATATTAATTTTTGTAAACTTGATCACACTCAAGAAATTTTAATTTATTCGAAACCTAAAGTTGTCTTTTTGTAAGGACGAAAACAGTAGGCATATATTCTAGTTGCCCTCAGTGCAGTAGGCATATATTCTAGCTGCCCTCACTGTCGCTTAGAGCACATCGCGCACTTGTTGCGAGCAAAAAATTTCAAAAGAGGAGCCAGGACTGGATGCATAAACAAAGCTAACTACTAGAGCCCAGTGCACTCGTGACTCGTCTGCAAAGAGAAATCACACAAGCTCTGCCATTTGTATTACCACCCACATCCACACCTCCGCCCAAGAAAGACCAGCGGAAATGATGCCGGGCATCGTCACTGTTGCCGCCGTCGTCGGGGGTGCGGTCAGCGCCTACTTCCTCTGGCCCACGGCTGCCGTCCCGGCGGCTGCCGCCGCCACCATGAAGGCGCCAGGCGCCATGGGTTTCCTCATCTCCCGCGCCGCGTTCCTGGCCAACCCGCAGCTTTACTTCCAGATTCTCCGCACCGCCGGCGCCGCCGCGGCTGCTGCAGCTTTCGCCTAGATCCTCCACTTCCAGATCCTGAACCAGCTGCTTAGGTATGGATCTATATATATGTATCTGGTACTACTACAGATCGAGCGCCCTGTAGTAGGATAGGATGTGTCTGCTGCTTGGTGTGAATAAGCGCTCCTTGTACTGGTTGCTACTCCTGATTCTCACTGAATGGATCAGGCTTTGTTGTGTTTATTAGTATGCTGGAAGCTACTTGTTCTACGCTTGTTCTTACTCCTCGGATGCTTGTTCTTACGATAATCCATGTACAAATGCGGTTTTATTATAAACTCCTCCGGCCATGGATACAAAATTATAGGGAATTGTTATACAACATGTGCATGTTTTTTCTTTCAGGCGATGAACAGGAGCCATCGGATCTTAAGCCAACCGTTCCCAGTCCATGCGTATTGTTCTTCAACTCCCGTTTCTTTTTTGGTTAACGTGCGTGAGCGTGACCTCACAATTCCTGCTTCCCAGCCTATATCCGGCTGCCTCCCATCCCATGCGACGTACCTGCAGGCTGCAGCCAAGTCTGTCTCCACTGCCCCCCAGCCGTGCTAACCCGGCGTTGCCGGGCCATTCTTGTGGCTCCCCCGTCCTTCCCTGGCCTAACTGCTATCCTCCTTCGCCTGCGGCCAGCGGCGGCCCCACCGCCTCACTACTCCGCCCCTATGCCTGCCTCCCTCGCCTGGCCAGCCTACCTCGTCTAAACCCTTTTAGGCCGCACGAGAAACAGAACCCGAACTTTTGTGAGGAGAGCAGCGCCTGAAATCAATCTCAATTTCAGCGCATGTAGTATGGCGGAAGTTATAGCACACAGCATAAACGCTAATCGTTTATAAGGTTCGCACCTATCTTTTGCTCTTCTACGTATACTAAACCACAAAATCACTGTGCCTTTTGAATTCCTGTAACTACGAGATTTAGGCTTCCTTTGTAACACAGCAATTTCATAGGAATCATGTAGTAATTTTGCTTTACAATAAACAGACAAAAAAAATCTCACAATCCAAAGAGGACATTAATGTCTCTGCTTATTTTCTTCAGGGAAACCACCAAAGCAAGAAATCTTTCTGAAACACTGTAAAAGCAACACAAACATATATTTCATCGTGAAGAAGAAATTCAGGAACTTGGTCATTTTTCAGAAAACTCCCCAAAGGTGAATTTGCGGAGAACCTCATCCCGTCCCCCAACCCTAGCTCCCCTCTCATTCGTCTCCCTCGTCCCCGCCCCCACTCCCCCACCGCCTCGCCACCGCTCTTCACATCCCTGCTGCCACCCCTCACTGCTGCTCACCGCATGTGTTTCCCACACCGCCATCGCTCAGTCGTGGGGAGCCATGCGAGGTTGGTGGCCTTCGTCGGGCATAGTGGCACAAGGAGTCGCATGAATCGATGGTGCCGAGATAGGGTAGAACTCGCCGGCCTCCGCGGCACAAACGCTCGTCGCCCATGACACTCTCATAAGCAGGCAGCTGGGCTTCCAACTCACGATGAGAAGCAGCAGCTCGCCTTCCACCACGTCCAGCTAGCACCATCTGCATCAGATCCAGCACGGTAGAGAACAGCCATCTAGCACAGTAATCTGTCGATGCCCAGGGTGGCACTTCTTCCCTGGGGCCCTGTTGCAGATCATTGGATGGCAGTCCAGAAATCACTAGTGATACAATACCAAAAATATAACCTGTCGTCCAGTAGTTCAAAAAAGAAGAAAGCTACCACCACATGCATGAATGAATTGTCCAACACTCCTCAAAGAACCAGCAAGAGGAATGCACCGGTGGTTGATCAAGATTCGATGGAAAAAGCTGCCAAGTTGAAGGCAAAGAAGAATCTGGATACTACCATTGACAAAGGTAACAAGGATAGATTTACTTCTTTTAATATCTTTGCTGATAGTGTTTTATTTAATAAAACATATGAAATAGAGTTCTAGGTTCGTCTAGTGAACAATTTAATAAATCCATAACAAACTTGAAGTGCTTAGAAGAGACTAGAGCTTCAGTACAGTCAATGTCTTGTGAGCTGCCAACTAAAGAAAATTCAAGTTTCATCGCTGTTGATGTTGAAAGTGAAGATGATTTAGATATTTCTGCTTTTAACTAATTATGTGGGGAGATAGCAGAAGGTATCTCAGTGGGGAAAAAAGTGATCCTGGTGGTCTACAATCTGTACCCTTAGGGAAAAAAGAAGAAATTTAATATAAAAGGGAGGAGGGGGAAAACAAAGGTAATAAAGAAAGAAGGATGAAAGGAAATTTTTGGAATTGTAAGAAGGATGAAAGGAATTTTTTGGAATTGTAACGGGTTAGGTGATACAAAGAAATTTAAATTCCTTTCGGACTTGAATTTAGAAAAAGGGTTAGACTTCATTGCTTTATCAGAGACTAGAAGGAGGGAATACAGACTCCTTTCTCAAAAATCTTTAATTTGCTGTGGAAGGTAATTTATGTGGCATTGTAAACCTTCGAGTGGTCGGTCTGGTGGCATTTTATTAGGTATAAACCTACAAATGTTTGACATAGGTTGAGATCGAGGAAGGTGAGTTTTTGTTAAATTTAAAGTAAGAAACAAAGAGGATGGCTTCTGGCGAGTGATTCTCCTATGGTTTTCAATGGCTTCTGGCGATGGTCTATGGTCTGGCACAATAAGAGTTCAAAGAAACATTCCTATCAGAATTGTCAGTGGTGACTAATATTTTAAGACGACCAAATGAAAAGAATAACTCGAATTTCAATGATAGATGGCTTTCCCTTTTTAATGCCCTTATTGATGCGTTCAAATTGAGGGAGTTGGAGCTGTCAGGAAGGCATTTTACATGGGCCAATAATTTACAAACTCCAACTTTTCCAAAGCAGGACAGAATCCTCATCAGAACAGAATGGGGCTTCGTTTTCCATGCATTAAAGTACAAGCATTAACTCAAGAAATCTTGGACATACTTTTTTTCCTCGAAAAACATAGGAGAATCTTGGACTATACTCCATTGCTTTTAAACACCGGAGATGGAATATGCCACCGGACCACCACCGCCTGATCGCTGCCTGTCGAGACTCAGCAAGACAGTGGAGGTGCCGTCTGCCCAAGAATGATTCTCGTCTTTCTTCTATTTGGTGTAATTGTTTGCCCATTTAAGTCTCTCCTCACCCCTTGTAACCCTGAAACTTTGTTTGGGCCATGAGCCCAGCCATCACCGGCTGATTGCCGGCATCTATGGCTTAATATATTTCAGGTGGGGGTGCCTTAAACCCGCCACCCCCCCCACCCCCCCCCCCCCCCCCCCCCCCCCCCACCCACGTCGTTGACCTCAAAAAAAAACACCGGAGATGCATCCATTTTTATCATACCACAATTTAAGTTCGAACTTGGATGGTTCTTACAGGATGGACTTTTTGAGATGGTTAGGGATGTATGGGAGGATGTGAGTGAAGGCCAAACACCCTTAGAGAAATGCCAAGCCAAAATCAGATGGCTTCACCAATACTTAAGCTAGTGGGCTAAGAATATTAGTGGTGCATATAAAAAATGAGAAGAAATGTTTGCTGAAACAAACTTGATGAACTTGATAAAAAAGCAGAACTAGTTCAATTAAGAGAGGATGAATTAAACCTTAGCAGAATTGTTACGAGAGGAAATGTTTAAATGGTGTTGACAGGAGGACCTCCGTGGGCTTTCCTGCCGAATTGCCCCAACTGGCCAGTTCGGTTCCTTCGTTGGCCCAACCCAACCTGAGGAGAAGCAACGGAACTGCGGCCCACCACGGCCTCTGCAAGTCTACATGCTGCAGCGGCGAGTCCGGCGCGGGGGTGCCGCCGTGCCGGGTTATATATATTGGAGATCTCTATATATTGCGCCATTGCAGTCTTGCAGACAAAATGCAGTAGTGTGCAGGGCACACACCGGCCAGAGCACGTAGATGAGGACATGAACGGTGAACCTCTTCTTCTGAAGCTCAACTAAACGCAGGCAATGAAGCAGATGGCCATGCCCATGGCCGAGCTTCCACTTCACTAAGCTACTACCTACTCCTTATCTTGATACCTCTGCTCGCCGCCATCCCACTCATCCGTCGCCAGCGCCGCGGCACGCCGCTCCCTCCTCCGTCGCCATGGGCGCTCCCGGTGGTCGGCCACCTCCACCACCTGGCCCTCGCGGGCGCGCTCCCGCACCGCGCCATGCGCGGTCTCGCGCGGCGCCTGGGCAGCGGCCCGCTCATGCTACTCCGCATCGGCGAGCTCCACGTCGTGGTGGCCTTGTCCGCGGACGCCGCCGCGAGGTCATGCGGATCCACGACCTCGCCTTCGCGACGCGGCCTGTCAGCCACACGGCCAGGGCCCTGCTCGGCGGCGGCAGCCTCAGACTCGTGTTCACGCCCTACGGCGACGGGTGGATGGACGAGAGGTCCTTATCGGCCGTCCAGCCGCCGACAAGGCCGGAGCGGCCAAAGAGGGGCCATATCGGGCCGATAGACCTATCGGCCGCGCGGGAGCCGATAAGGACCTGTCGGCTATTCGCTAACTGATAGGCCCCGGCCCGTCTTCCTCTTTCCCCCTCCCTCGCGCTCACTCCCTCTCTTCCCGTCCCCACGCTTGGCGACGCTCGTCAGCCCGACGTTGCGGCTCTTGAAGCGCGAGAACTAGGACATGATGGCGTTCATGGAAACCATCATCCAGGAGCACCAAGACAGCAGAGGCGCCGTCGCTGAAGACGACAACGAGGACTTGCTCGACGTGCTGCTGAGGATCCAGAGGGAGGACGAGCTGGATCCACCCCTCACCACCGAGAACATCAGGGCTGTAATTATCGTAAGATTTCCAGCTCTTATATAGTCAGAAAATCATGAGCTGTGAATAATGACGCTATACTGTGATTACTGTCAGGACATATTCGGAGGGAGCAGCGAGACGTCGGCGACCACGCTGCAGTGGACCATGGAGGAGCTGATGAGGAACCCAAGAGTAATGCGCAAGGCGCAGGACGAGGTCTAGCAAGTCCTCGCCGGGCAGGAGACCATCATGGAGGACAGCCTGAGCGGTCTGCGTTACCTGCCGCTCGTCATCAAGGAGGCGCTCCGGCTGCAACCTCCGGCGCCGTTGCTGATCCCACAGGAGTGCCGGACGCTGTGCCAGGTCCTGGGATTCGACGTGCCGGAGGGGGCGATGGTCCTCGTCAACGCGTGGGCGATCGGCAGGGACCCCAGGTACTGGGACGCGCCAGAGGAGTTCTCGCCCGAGCGGTTCGAGGGCGGTGGCGCCGTCGACTTCAAAGGGACGGACTTCGGGTTCATCCCGTTTGGGGGCGGGCGGCGGATGTGCCCCGGCATAGCGTTCGGGTTGGCCAACATGGACCTCGCGCTCGCCTCCCTTCTCTACCACTTCGACTGGGCGCTGCCGGACAGGGTGGAGCCCGGCGAGCTGGACATGATGGAGGCGCCGGGGATCACGACCTGCCGCCTCTGCCACCTCCTGGTCGTTCCTACAATCCGCGTGCCGCTGCAAGGGGAGTAGACTGGAGTCTCGCATGAGCTTGTTGCAGCTCCCTTGTGAGTTGTGATGATCCTGATCCAGTGATTGACGCCTGTACCCCTCAGGCTGCACGTGGCCTGCCTTGTGCGATCATGTAGCCTAATCTAAACCAGTGACCGTACAGTTAGCACACTAGCTTCTACTAGTGTGTTAACATAAGAGATCGATCAATTCATGATGGCCTCCTTGTCCTTGCTACTGTCCACGATTGGGCTCCGCCATCCGCCGTCAACGACTTCGAGGGACGGGCACGGCGGCACGCGCCCGAACAGCAGCGGCCAGAACGAGGCCCCCTTGAACTGGTGCGCGTGGGCGCACCAAGGGCACTGCCTGTGGGCGGGCATGCCAGACTCGTTCTGGGTCTACACCTACAAGGTGGAGCGGTGCCCGTTCCCGGACAACCACGTGTGGATGTCGTGCCCATACACGCACAGGGGGAGCTCGCGCGCCGCCCTGATCCCAGCCGCTTCATGTACGCCATCGCGTCGTGCCCGGAGTACCCCGAGTCGAAGAGACAGCTCCAGCTGGCCGGGTCCAACGCGCCGCCCACCTGCTCGCGCGGCCTCGGCTGCGGTTACGCACACGGCATCTTTCGAGACGTGGATGCACCCGACCAGGTTCCGCACCGTGATGTGCAACGGCGGCGCCGACTGCCCACGCAGGATCTGCTTCTTCGCGCACTGCCTCGCGCAGCGCAGCGCCAGGACGACGAGGTGCCACTCGTCGTCTTCCCCGCCACGCCGCCACCCTAGGCCTTCGTCCCGCACACCCCGCGCCTGCCCGCGTCGGCGTGCTCCCGCTCCCATTTGGTCTCGGTCGTTGCTCATCAGGTTGACCGAGTCACGCAGGCCACGCAGCAGGGCCGCAGCGTGCGCCTGCTTACGCGCCGCTCCGATGCCGCCGGCACTTCGTCGTCCTCCTCCCCCTGTCCCGCTGTCGCTGCTACTGTTGTCGCCACAGCGCCGGTGTTGCCGCCGGCACTGTTGCAGGCCTCGCCGTCGCCGATCGACGACGAGGATACCGACTTCGTTACCATTGTCACCGGTTGATGCCTCGCCTCGGAGGAAGACTCTAAGGCTGAAGGCAACGACTACTACCCGCACTTGGAGCTCCTCATGGACATCGTCAGGAGCTTGGAGCTAGAAAAGCTAGGTAATAAGGATCCATCGATCGCAAGTGCAGTAACTACCGGGAGAACCCGTGCATATGCGTCCACAAACACGCTTGCGCACACACACTATATAGCTTTTGATTGACGATTGTTTCTACCTGCGTTACGTTACATGTGACGGCGACGCGGTGCATTTCGTGACTGCGTCCATGCGTGCAATTGGATGGATCGGCGTCGCACCAGGTGGAGGTGGTCTGGACGGCGAAAGGAGGGACGCCAGCAGTGTAGCAGCATCGCCTCAAGGCCCGTGCTCGTGTACACCGGTCATATCGTATATATTGTATAGTATAATATTAGGTGTCGTGACCTTTGTTATGAACTTAATTGGATTATTACCGGATGGAGTTTTGGACACGTATTATGGTATATATATGGTGGATCCGTCTAACTATTTATGATATATGTGTAGGATCTATATATGTGTCTGTAACTATATGTGGGCTTGTATGAAATGATGAATAGTATGTGAATTAACAAATATTATTATCTATATTCGTTTTCAGTCTTGAATTCCTTGCGAATAGTATGTGAATTTTAAGATTAAAAAAATTCACACCAAAAGACCATAAAAAAAACACAAGAACAATCTAAGTTTGTACCAAGCTAGATAATAATATTTGTTAATTTACCTATTATTCATCATTTTACCAAAGTCATACAAGCCCACACATAGTTACAGACACATATATACATCCATGCATCACATATATCACACATATCTAGACGGATCCACCATATATATCATAATTCATGTCCAAAATATCATCTTGCAATAATTCAGTTAAGTTCATAGTAAAGGACACGATATCTTATATTATACTATACTATATTATATTACTACTATATATTATCAGAAATGCTATACAATCGATACGGCCGGTGTAAATGGGGCACGGGCCGTGAGGCAATGCTGCTGCTGCTGCTGGCGTCCTTCCTTTTGCCGTCGAGAGCACCTCCACCTGGCGCGGCGCCGATCCATCCAAATGCATGCATGGATGTCATGCACTGTGCCGCCATCACATGTGTACAGAGGCGGAGCCACCTATAGGGCGAGGTTGGGCGGCCGCCCTACCTCCCCTCCGGCGAGCACTGCACCTAGGACGCCGATCTCCGGCGGTCTGGCGGCTCTGGCCATCGACGGCGTCCGCGCAGGTCAAAGCAAAGCGACCGCGACGGCGCAAGGTTGAAGAAGATTGCTCAGGGAGTGCGGCTGCTGATGGGAAGAGAGAGTGCTGCTGCAGTGGGGCGGAGATGAGAGATCCCGTGAGGGAGGGGGGGCCGGGAGTTAGGGTTCACGAGCAGTGTTCTATTCCGTTCGGACAGAGGAGGGAGGGAGGTCGAGCTATATGTACTGTGGACATATCACAGACGGTTTAAACCACGAACCGGCAGTGAATCTAATCAGAGGCGGAGCCACCTATAGGGCGAGGTTGGGCGGCCGCCCTACCTCCCCTCCAGCGAGCACTGCACCTAGGACGCCGATCTCCGGCGGTCTGGCGGCTCTGGCCATCGACGACGTCCGCGCAGGTCAAAGCAAAGCGACCGCGACGGCGCAAGGTTGAAGAAGATTGCTCAGGGAGTGCGGCTGCTGATGGGAAGAGAGAGTGCTGCTGCAGTGGGGCGGAGATGAGAGATCCCGTGAGGGAGGGGGGGCCGGGAGTTAGGGTTCACGAGCAGTGTTCTATTCCGTTCGGACAGAGGAGGGAGGGAGGTCGAGCTATATGTACTGTGGACATATCACAGACGGTTTAAACCACGAACCGGCAGTGAATCTAATTATCACTGCCGGTTCGTGGTTGGAACCGGCAGTGAAGCTCGTAATCACTGGTGGTTCAAAAACCGGCAGTGAACCTTATTATCACTGCCGGTTCCAGCCACGAACCGGCAGTGAAGCTCATTATCACTGCCGGTTCGTGGTTGGAACCGGCAGTGAAGCTCGTAATCACTGGTGGTTCAAAAACCGGCAGTGAACCTTATTATCACTGCCGGTTCCAGCCACGAACCGGCAGTGAAGCTCATTATCACTGCCGGTTCTAGCCACGAACCGGCAGTGAAGATTCACTGCCGATTCCAGCCACGAACCGGCAGTGATAATGAGCTTCACTGCCGGTTTGACTCCTACCCCAATCATTTGAATGTCTGTCAGAGTTTGAACCGGTAGTGAAGATTTATCACTGCCGGCCCAATACAATCCGGCAGTGATGGGCCGGCAGTGATGTTTGAATCTGTAGTAGTGATATAACGGTTACGCGATTATATATAATATATATATATATATATATATATCGCATACATAGTTAGACCGATATATCGGTGAAGTTCTGTACATGTATACAAGGGTCTGCCCTACCTCATTTTCTCGGCGGGCTCCGCCACTGCATGTGTAACGTAGTAACGCAGACAGAAACAACATCAAAAGCTATAGCGAGTGTTTGTGTGCAATGTGCGTGTGGACGAATGCACGAGCGGTAATTACTTGCGATCGATGGATCCTTACCTAGCTTTCTATACCTCCTCACGATGTCCATGAAGAGGTCCAAGTGTGGGTACGGGTAGCCGCTGCCCTCAGCCTTAGAGTCTGCCTCGGAGGCGAGGCAGCAGCCGGTGACAATGGCAACGAAGTCGATATCCTCGTCGTCCACATGCCTCCGTGGCCGTCGCTGGACGTCGACGGCGGACAGCGCAGTCCAGTCGTGACCAGCGGCAAGGAGGAAGCCATCATGAATCGATCAATCTCTCTTATGCTAACACACACTAGCCACAGCTAGCTAGCACGTGCGCTAACTAACTAAACGGTCACTGGTGTAGATTAATTAGTTTTCTGGCTGTGCAAATCTGCATGCGAGGCGATTATGTCCGCATGAGCTTGCCGAGGAAGACGAAGTATATCAGCAAACTATGGTGGTGGTGGTGAGGTTTATTCGCTAGTTTCTAGCAAGATGTAATGTGTGTTGCCCCTGGAATGAAGGTTTGTTTGTGAGTTGATGATGGTTTTGAGGGGCCCAGGCATGTATTTAGGCCCTGTTTGGTTCATGAATGTTAAAGTTTAACTCTCATCACATTAATGTTGCGGCAAATGCATGGAGTACTAAATGTAGACTAATTGCATGCATGTCGGCACATATTAGGAGTAATTAACGAGACGAATCTATTAAGCCTAATTAGTCCAAAATTGAAAACTTTTTGTCAAATAAGACGAAAGTGTTACAGTATTTGTTAAACTTTAACACCTCTAACCAAACAGGCCCTTATATGGGCTCAAGTGCTTGCACTAGCACTTGCGTGTGTTGTCTCGTACTTGATCCCAATGTAGCTTCAAGATGGCGCCACAGGATACTTTTCTGTGTATAGATCATATATCTCCAGTGACATGTTCATGACAGATAGATTCCTCGGCTGCTTCTCCCATAAGACACTGTGTGTAAAGATGCCTTATATCTCTATTCAGGTCACTAGGAGTGCAGTCGTGCATGCCATGCATGAGGAGTGATTTGTCCCATGCTAATGTGATAGGGATCAACCAGGAGTGATGTGTGTACACTCTGTCGCACGCACTGTGTCATGCATTGTGTGCAGCCTCATGAAACCGCCTGTTGGTAAAGCAACCCAATGTTTACGTGTGGTCAAGTGTTGACGTGATTCCGACATGTAAAAAGTAATAGTGAAGACCACTTTCACTTAGTTAGTTGGGCAAAAAGCCATGTTGTTTTTTCTACTCCTAGCTATTTCCTTTTTGAGAGGCAGTTGTTTGGTTTTCCCCAAGATACGTACCTCTATATAGTATATATATACATATATATATAATATAATACAATAAACCACAGATATATAATTATTTTATGAACTATAAGTTCAATATATAGTAAATTTCTATAACACAAAAAAAATCATAACACTGAAATATACCGCAACACGCCAACACGGTATATATGCATGATGCTGTTATAAACATAAACTAGTGTAAAAAAAAGGAAACACTTATATATTGGTGTTGAAGTTGTTATGTTTGTTTCCTTACATTTCATCCTATGTTTTGGCCTATCAGAAATCACATTGTTTATCACTCACACAACAATTTTAAATCAGTCCATGTAAAGCGGTAAATAGTATGTAAGAATATTCACTCCACATCCAAACTATTGTGATTTTAGGGGAACATGAAGATTGATATCATCATGCACCTTATTAAAGGGCCTGAAGAAGATTTTTGTTGCATCAAATAGCCACAACATGAGCATGATTCATGCCAAACGAAAGAGCAAAATCAAAGTACAAAAGACAAATAAATATGGGAAATATGATAGATCTGACTTGGTATAGAAGAGGTCGATTAAAAATAGATGCCGCAATAGACGAGCTTCAGGCATGACCTTGCAAAAGAATGGATTAAGCATTGTAAGATTTAACAGTAACATGTTAGAAGCTTGAAATTTCAGAACCCCCGAAACTTAACCGGCCGCAATAATACCTGGGGGGAGGGGGGTTCGGACTGTACAATAAGATTGGCACCAGACATAGAACACAAGCAAGACGAAGAGGGTCATGGCGACATCTACTTAAGAGTGTTGTGATATCAATGTTTGGCGATGGATATCTACAGAAGAACGATCTGCGAGGGAGGGAGGGGGCGGTCATTCGATCGGCGCTATTAATAGCCGCGGGCGAGCGGCGAGATGCCTGCGCCACCACCGCACACTGACGTGTCGGTGCGTGTCGTTACTGAGAAGAAAGTTTGCGTGTGATGCTTTCTGCGCCGCATTTCACGTTGCTCATTGTTTTATACGGCTATAGCAGTATTACCATGAGATAGCGGCGGACGCAATCCTGTGGGCGGCGAGATAACATACCTCTTTGCAATTAATCTTTTTTTTGCCATATTTTAATGCAAGAGCATCTCTTTACCATGGTACCATTGTAAATTTTCGGGTGGAATTTTTATCTAGTTTTGATATATGCTAAAATAATATTTATTTTTCTACATTTCCTTTTCTAGATTTTCTTTTTTATATTGTGAAAAATATTATTTATCTACTATTAGTAGTTGCTACGAATTTCCTTAATTGACTGTGTGTGGCTAAATTCCGTATGTGACTGTTGCCTGGTAAACTAACCACTGTAATACATATGTGCTAATCACGGATTAATTAGGCTTAATAAATTTGTCTCGCGGTTTACTAACAAATCATGTAATTTATTTTTTTTATTAGTATCCGAACATCCCGTACAACACCACATATAACATCTGACATACTTTACACCTGAATCTCAGCCAGGCCATTATATGTTCTATATTCCCCATTGGCTCTGACTACGACATCCTCTAAACAATTCCATGTGCCCAGCCCATCCCATCGCAGTAGGAACAAGGAGGCTATGCGCCTCAGCGCCTGTGCCTCGATCTTGCATAGAGGCCGGCCGGAGCTGCAAGATCTAGGAACAAGGACGGCATACTCGAGAAAAGAACTGAGTGATCAAGAACGGATCGACAAGGCGATGGTACACTCGTCTGTGAGTCTGTGACAGCATCAACAAGGAAGAAGGCCACGAGGACCTCCATGGGCTTTCCTGCCGAATTAGCCTAACTGACCAGCTCGGTTCCTTCATTGGCCCAACCCAACCCGAGGCGAAGTCTGCATGCGGCAGCGGCGAGGCCGGCGCGGGGTGCCGCCGTGCCGGGTGGGTCCTGCAGACAGGCCCGCTCCTTTGGTTTCCTCGCTCGCGCTCGTTATATATACACCGCGCCATTTGAAGAGACAGTGCGGTGCGCACCCCAGAGCAGAGCACGTACAAGCCGCTGATGATCTCGTGAACCTCTCCTTCTGAAGCTCAACTACGCAGATCGTCATGGCCGAGCTTCCACTTCACTACAGCTACTACCTCCTCCTCATCTTGATCCCTCTGCTCGCCGCAATCCCACTCCTCGGCCTCCACCGTTCGTCTCGCCGCCGGCGCAGCGGCGCGGCGCCGCTCCCTCCTCCGTCTCCGTGGGCGCTCCCGATGATTGGCCACCTCCACCACCTGGCCCTCGCGGGCGCGCTCCCGCACCATGCCATGCAGGACTTGGCGAGGCGCCTCGGTCCGCTCATGCTGCTCCGCCTTGCCGAGCTGCACATCGTGGTGGCCTCGTCCGCGGACGCCGCGCGCGAGGTCATGCGGACCCACGACCTCGCCTTCGCGACGCGGCCCGTCAGCCACACGGCCAGGGCCCTGCTCGGCGACGACAGCCTCGGCCTCGTGTTCGCGCCCTACGGCGACGGGTGGAGGCAGCTCCGCAGGATCTGCACCACGGAGTTGCTCAGCGCGCGCCGCGTACAGTCGTTCAGGGCCGTGCGTGAGGACGAGGTCCGCCGGCTCCTCCGCTTCGTGGCGCGGCGCCGGCGCCGATCGACCTGAGCGAGATGGTGTCGGCGTACGTGGTCGACGCGTCCGTGCGCGCCATCATCGGCAGCAAGTTCAGGGACAGGGACACGTTCCTGCGCTTGCTGGAGCGCCGCCTCCGGAACGTGTCCGCGCAGAGCCTGCCGGACCTCTTCCCGTCCTCGCGCTTGGCAACGCTCGTCAGCCCGATGCTGTGGCTCCTGAAGCGCGAGCGCCAGGACATGATGGCGTTCATCGACACCATCATCCAGGAGCACCAAGACAGCAGAGGCGCTGCCTCCACTGACAATGACGAGGACTTGCTCGACGTGCTGCTGAGGATCCAGAGGGAGGACGAGCTGGATCCACCCCTCACCACCGATAACATCAAGGCAGTCATCATCGTAAGATTTCCAGCTCGATCTTATATAATCAGAAAAATCATGAGCTGTGAATAATGATGCTATGCTATACTGTCAGGACATATTTGGAGGGAGC
Organism: Saccharum hybrid cultivar R570; assembly: GCA_038087645.1. NCBI lineage: Eukaryota > Viridiplantae > Streptophyta > Magnoliopsida > Poales > Poaceae > Saccharum > Saccharum hybrid cultivar. The sequence goes on along the minus strand of JAQSUU010000809.1, from coordinate 2,795,601 downwards.
AGCGAGACGTCGGCGACGACGTTGCAGTGGACCATGGCGGAGCTCATGAGGAACCCAAGAGTAATGCGCAAGGCGCAGGGCGAGGTCCGGCGAGTCCTCGCAGGGCAAGAGACCGTCACGGAGGATAGCCTGAGCGGTCTGTGTTACCTGCCGCTCGTCATCAAGGAGGCGCTCCGGCTGCACCCTCCGGCGCCGCTGCTGATCCCACGGGAGTGCCGAACGCCGTGCCGAGTCCTGGGATTCGACGTGCCGGCAGGGGCGATGGTCCTCGTCAACGCGTGGGCGATCGGCAGGGACCCCAGGCACTGGGACGCGCCGGAGGAGTTCTCGCCGGAGCGGTTCGAGGGCGACGACGCCGTTGACTTCAAAGGGACGGACTTCGGGTTCATCCCGTTTGGGGCCGGGCGGCGGATGTGCCCCGGCATAGCGTTCGGGTTGGCTAACATGGACCTCGCGCTCGCCTCCCTTCTCTACCACTTCGACTGGGCGCTGCTGGACGGGGTGGAGCCCGGCGAGCTGGACATGACGGAGTCGCCGGGGATCACGACCCGCCGCCTCTCTCACCTCCTGCTCGTTCCTACAATCCGCGTGCCACTGCAAGAGGAGTAAACCAGAGTCTCGCACGAGCCTGTTGCTGCTCCCTTGTGAGTTGTGTGATGATCCTGATCCAGTGATCCCTGTACCCCCTGCAGGCTGCACGCGGCCTGCCTTGTGATCACGTAGCCTAATCTAAACCAAGGACCGTATAGTTAGCGCACTAGCATAAGAGATCGATCAATTCATGATGGCCTCCTTGTCCTTGCCAATGGCCACGACTGGGCTCCACCGTGCGCCGTCAACAACGTCGAGGGATGGGCACGGCGGCACGCGGCAAAACGGCGGCGGTGGGAACGAGGACCCCTTGAACTGGTGCGCGTGGGACTCGTTCTGAGTCTACACCTACAAGGTGGAACGGTGTCCGTTCCCGGGCAACCACGGTGTCTGTGCGTGCACAGGGGCGAGAGTGCGCGCCGCCGTGACCCGAGCCGCTTTCTGTACGCCACCGCGTTGTGCTCGGAGTACGAGGAGTCCAAGCGGCAGCTCCAGCTGGCCGGGTCGAACGCGCCGCCCACCTGCTCACGCGGCCTCCGTTGCGGTTACGCGCATGGCATCTTTGAGACGTGGATGCACATGCACCCGATCAGGTTTCGCACCGTGATGTGCGACGGCGGCACTGACTGCCCTGCTTCTTCGCGCACTACCTCGCGCAGCGCAGGCGCGAGGACGACGAGGTGCCACACTCATGGTCTTCCCCGCCATGCCGCCGGCGGCGGCCTTCGTCCAACGCGCGCCCCGCGCCCGCTCGCGTCGGTGTCCTCCCGCTCCCGCTCCTAGTCGGTCTCGGTCGTTGCTCGTCAGGTTGACCGCCTCACACAGGCCACACAGCAGGGCCACAGCATGCGCCTACACTTACGCACCGCTCCGATGCCGCCAGCGCTTCGTCGTCGTCCTCCCCCCGTGCCGTTATCGTTACTACGGCTGTCGCCACGTACAGCACCGGTGCCTCCACCGGCGCTGCTGCAGGCCTCGTCGTCACCTGTCGACGACGAGAATATCGACTTCGTCGCCATTGTCACCGGCTGTTGCGTCGCCTCGGAGGAAGACTCTAAGGCTAAGGCAACGACTACTACCCCCAATTCGAGCTCATCATGGACATCGTCAGGAGCTAGAAAAGCTTAGGTAAGGATCCATCGATCGCAAAAACCGTGGATGCGTCCACAAACACGTGTGCACTCACACACCATAGCTTTTGATTGATGGCCTTGTTTAGATACCCAAATTCACCCCAAATTCCACTATGCAAAAAGAAGATTCTCCATCACATCAAAATGTCGGCACATATATGGAGTACTAAATGTAGATGAAATCAAAAACTAACTGCACAGTTTTATTGTACTTTGCGAGACGAATATTTTAAGCCTAATTAATCAATGTTTGGATAATTATTAGCAAATAAAAACAAAAGGCTACAGTAAATCGGCACAGTGAATCCGACGCCGAATCGGGCGATCTAAACACGGCCGATGTTTGTTTCTGCATGCGTTACGTCATGTGACGGCGGCGCAGTGCATAGCGTCATGGCGTACGTTTGGATGGATCTGCGTTGCGCCAGGTGGAGGTGGTCAGGACAGCAACATCGCCTCAAGGCCCGTGCTCGTGTACAGCGGCCGTTCGTACAGTATAATACGAGGTGTCGGCCCGTTTGCTTGTAGCTGTACTATTTTAACGAACGAACAATATTTTTCTCTCACAACAAATCAGCGAACAGTACTTTTAAGCATGACTTTTCAGCGAAACGAACAGGGCCTTATGAACTTAACAACTGGATTATTACAAGATGGAGTTTTGGACATGTATTATGGTATATATATGGTGGATCTGTCTAGCTATGTATGATATACGTAATGGTGATATATATGTGTCTGTAACTATGCATGTGTGGGCTTGTATGAAATGATGAATAGTTTGTGAATTAACAAATATTATTATCTAGCTTGAGTACGAACTTAGATTGTTCTTGTGTTCTTTTTTTATGAGCATTTGGTATGAATTTTTTTTAAGGATAAACAGGGGATGAAGTATCCCCACCAGAATTTCCATTACACAGGTGCTATACACTGAGGATTATAGTTTTTGTAGGTATCAGGGCACTGGTTACATGACGTACTAGGCTAAAAGCAAATCGGGGGAGGGCTGAGAGGTTTCTAGATTACATCATAGTGAACATTGGACATCATGATGTAATCTAGAAAACCCTAGCCCTCCCCTGATTTGCTTTTGGCCTTGGCCGGCCATCATGTAACGAGGTGCACTGATGCCCACCAGAACTACTATTTCCGGTTTATACATGCATCAGTTGTAATAAAAATTTAGGTGGGGATACTTCCATCCCCCGTTTATCCTTTAAAAAAATTCACACCAAATGCTCATAAAAAATAACACAAGATCAATTTAAGTTCGCATTGAAGCTAGGTAACAATATTTGCTAATTTACATATTATTCATCATTTCACCAAATTCATACAAGCCCACACACAGTTACAGAAACATATATAGATCCATCACATATCATACATTGCTAGACGGATCCACCATGTATATACCATAATACATGTCCAAAAATCCATCCGGTAATAATCATTCCTAATAAAGGACACGACACCACTATACTATACTATATATTATACAATACGATCGATACGGCCTGGGTATATGGGGCACGGGCCTTGAGGCGATGCTGCTGCTGGCGTCCTTCCTTTCGCCGTCCAGAGCACCTCCACCTCCACCTGGCGAGGCGCCGATCCATCCAAATGTAGCCATGGACGCCAACGCCATGCACTGCACCGCCGTCACATGTAACGTAGTAACGCAGACAGAAACAACGTCAAAAGCTATAATGAGTGTTTGTGTGCGTGTGGACGAATGCACGGGCGGTAATTACATGTGATCGATCGATCCTTACCTAGCTTTCTACCTCCTCATGATGTCCATGATGAGGTCCAAGTGCGGGTAGCCGCTGCCCTCAGCCTTAGAGTCTGCCTCGGACGCGAGGCAGCAGCGGGTGACAATGGCGACGAAGTCAATATCCTCGTCGTCGACCGGCGACGGCGAGGCCTGCAGCGGCGGCGTCAACAGCGGCCCCGGTGCCGTGGCCGCAGCAGCAGTAGTGACAGCGGCCAGGGAGGAGGACGACGACGACGAAGCGCCGGCGCAATCAGAGCGGTGCGTAAGCAGGCGCACGCTGCGGCCCTGCTGCATGGCCTGCGTGACTCGGTCAACCGAACGAGAGACAACCGAGACTGGCTGGAAGCGGGAGCGGGAGGATGAGGACGCCGACGCAGCCAAGCGCGGGGCGTGCAGGATGAAGGCCGGGGGCGGCTGCGTCACTGGGAAGACAACGAGTGGCACCTCGTCGTCCTCGTGCCTGCGCTGCGCGAGGCAGTGTGCGAAGAAGCAGATCCTACGCGGGCACTCGGCGCCGCGCTGGCACATGACGGTGCGGAACCTGGTGGGGTGCAGCCATGTCTCGAAGATCCCGTGCGCGTAGCCGCAATGGAGGCCACGCACACAGGTGGGCGCCGCAGTAGATCCGGCTAGCCGGAGCTGCCTCTTGGACTCCTCATACTTCGGGCACGGTGCGGCGACGTACGGGAAGCTTCTGGGGTCACGGCGGCGCGCGCGCTCGCCCCTGTGCGCGTACGGGCACGACATCCAGACGTGGTTGCTCGGGAACGGGCACCGTTCCACCTTGTACGTGAACACCCAGAACGAGTCTGGCATGCCCACCCATAGGCGGTGCCCTTGGTGCGCCCACGTGCACCAATTCAGAGGGTCCTCGTTCCGCCGGCCACCACCGTTAGGGCACGTGCCTGGTGCCTCCGTGGCCGTCGCTGGACATCAGTGGCGGACAGCGGAGTCCAGTCGTAACCAGCGGCAAGGAGGAAGCCATCTTGAATTTGAATTGATCGATCTCTCTTATGCTAACACACACTAGCCAGAGCTAGCTAGTACGTGCGCTAACTGACTACACGGTCACTGGTGTAGATTAGTTTTTGGCTGTGCAAATCTGCATGCGAGGAGATGATTATGCCCACATGAGCTTGCCGAGGAAGACGAAGTATATTAGGAAAGCATGGTTGTGGTGGTGGTGAGGTTTATTCACTAGTTTCTAGCAATGGTGAGATTACTACTGTGGAAGCTAACAAGATGTAATGTGTGTGTTGCCCCTGGAATGAAGGTTTGAGGTTTGTTTGTGAGTTGATGATGGTTTCGAGGCCCCGAGGCATGTATTTATAGGGGGCTCAAGTGCTTGCATTGGCGGCTTGCGTGTGTTGTCTTGTGTACTTGATCCCAATGTAGCTTCAAGATGGCGCTGCATGCAGGATACTTTTCTCTAGCTGTGTTTAGTTCCCAAATTTGGAGTGCCAAAATTTACTGTAGCGACATTGTAGCATTTCGTTTGTATTTAGTAATAATTGTCCAACCGTTGACTGATTAGGCTCAAAACGTTCGTCTCGTAAAGTACAACCAAACTGTGCAATTAGTTTTTGATTTTATCCACATTTAGTACTTCATGCATGTATCGCAAGTTTGATGTGACGGAAAATCTTTTTTTGCATAGTGCACTTAATGGAACTAAACACAGCCTCTGTATGAATCACATATCTCTAGTGACACATCCATGACAGATAGATTCCTCGGTTGCTTCTCCCAGAAGACGTTGTGTGTAAAGATGACTTATATCTCTATCCATGTCACTAGGGGTGAGCCGTGCATGCCATGCATGAGGAGCGATTTGTCCCATGCCAATGTGATAGGGATCAACCAGGAGGGATGTGTACACCCTGTCGCATGCACTTGTGTGTCATGTGTGCAGCCTGGTGAGAGTGAAACTGCCTGTTAGTAAAGCATTCCAATGTGGGTAAATATGTTTACGTGGTGTGGTGAAGTGTTCTTGTGATTCCGACATGTAAAAAGTGAAGATGACTTTCACTTAGTTAGTTGGTTGGGCAAAAAGCCCTGTTGTTTTTCTACTCCGAGCTATTTCCTTTTTGAGAGGGAGTTGTTTTTGGGTTTCCCCAGTATACCCTCTCTATATAGGATATATATACATATAAAATAATAATACAATAACACATATATAATTATTTTATGAACTATAAGCTCAATATATAGTAAATATCTATAACACAAAAAAAAATCATAAGAGTAGATTATACCATAAGACAGTATATATGCATGATGTTGTTGTAAACATAAGCTGGTAAAAAAAATAAGCACTTTTATATTTGTGTTGCAGTTGTTATGTTTGTTTCCTTACATTTGGTCCTATGTTTTGGCCACTTTTCGTGTATTAGAAATCACATTATTTTCACATACACGACAACAGTTTTAAATCAATCCATGTAAAGTTGTAATTAATATGTAAGAATATTCACCCCACATCCAAACTATTGTGATTTTAGGGGAAATTTCACATTAATATCACCTTGCACCAAATAGCCACAACACGAGCATGATTCGTGCCAAACGAAAGAGGAAAATCGAAGTATAAAAGACAAATAAATACGGGAAATATTAAAAAAAAATATGATAGATCTGACTTGGTAGGAGAAGACCGATGAAAATAGATGCTGCAGTGGACGAGCTTCAGGCATGACCTAGGAAAAGAATGGATTAAGCATAGTAAGATTTAACAATAACATGTTAGAAGCTTGAAATTTGAAAACCCTAGCTAGAAACTTAACCAGTCGCAATAATACCTAGGGGGCGGACTGTACAACAAGATTGGCATCAGACATAGAACACAAGTGAGAGCCATGGCGACATCTACCTAAGAGCGTTGTGATGTCAAGTTTGGCGATGGATATCTACACAAGAACGGTCTGCGAGGGGGGATGGTCCTTGGACCGGCACTATTTATAGCCGCGGGCGAGTGGCGAGATGCCTGCACTGCCACCGCACACTGACGTGTCGGTGTGTGTCGTTACTGAGAGAAAAGTTTGCGTGCGATAATTTCCGCGATGCTCATTGTCATATACGGCTGTATCAGTATTACTATAAAGATAGCGGCGGGTGGAATCCTATAAGCGGCTAAATAATGTACCTCTTTGCAATTTGGACATATTTTATTGCAAGCATCTGTTTGCCATAATACCATTGTAAATTTTCGGGATGAAATTTTTATCTAGTTTTGATATATGCTAAAATAATATTTCTTATACATTTTCTTTTCAAGATGTTCTTATTTTCTATATTTTGAAAAATATTATTTATCTACTGTTAGTGGCTATGAATTTCTTTATTTATCGACTGTGAGTGGCTAAATTATGTATACGACTGTGCGTGGTAAATTAAGCTCACAACTGTAATAATACCACACGCGTGTAACTGTGTATAGTGGCATGCATGCCAGCACTTGCATACATGGAAAAAGCACGGACGGCCATGGCCATGCAATCGTGACAGTGACTATTGTCTGTGCCACACACGTCGACACAGGTGAGGACCGCTGTTGTATTCCTTCCTTCGTGTCACCCACGAAACTAAAACCGTTGCGCGGACTCCGGAGAGTAGTATGCAGCACCTGGTTAATATATATTATTATATTCATTATTATCCTCCTAATAAAAAAGGTACTTTTCCATCCCAAACGACAAGTTACACCAACAACGTACTGCCTTGCACTAAAATCCACTGGCTAATTACCACAACCAACAGTCACGCGTGTGGTACCTAGGCCTAGGCGTGTAGTGTATATACGTATGCACTGTGTCTATCTTCTGGAGTATATCTTCATCTACAAGATCATCATCATCTATATATATATCTATCGTTTTTTATTATTTATTATCTTGTTACGTTGCTAAACACCGCAAGCCATGTATATATAGCCCAACCGTTTTTCGATCTATCTCTATGTATCTGCTAATCAGCGAAAAGCAAAGGAAAAAAAGAAGTACTAAAAGGCCAGTAGCAGCTTTATCTAATAGTATAATATAATTGCATGCATCTGTTAACTTTCGATCCAAGCGATAGATAGATGCTCTAGCCGCAGACGACGACGACCACGCGCTCGGGCCGGCCGGCGAGCGTTTCTGTGAAACGGCCGACGACGTCGCCGGGAGGACACGGCAGCGTCCGCAGCATGCAGGCCGGCCCGCGTCCGCCCCCCTCATCTCGCAAGGCGACGACGACGCCAAGTCAGATCATATCCATGCGTGGCGAGTGGCGACGTCCGTCAGCACGCCAAGTGAGACAGAGATCATAGCAGCAACTAACAGCAGGCGGCGGCGCACAGCACGTCCCCTCCCCTGCGTGCCCTGACGCCGCCTGTACTACACGGTGGAGGTTTTCCGGTTTCCGTTGGGGAAGCCGACAGGGAGATCCCACACCAGCGGCACCGGCACTTCCGCGCGGCGGTCGTCATGCGCGCTGGCCCTAGGCGCGAGAGCTGGCGTATGTGCATGTGTTATGTCTTGGAAGCTGGCGTCGCATGCAAGGGCGAGTCTCATGCCTCCGGCCATCTGGACACGAATATTAGTGTGAATCTTGTGATCTACAGCAGCAGAGCATGTGCCCTCGGGGGCACAATTTAGGCCCTGTTTAGGTCGCACCTTAAAAACTTTTCATCTCGTCCCATCGAATGTTTGGACATATGTATTGAGCATTAAATATAAATAAAAAATAACTAATTGCATAGTTTGTATGGATTTTGCGAGACGAATCTTTTAAGTCTAATTAGTCCATGATTAGACATAATTGCTACAGTAATATATGTGCTAATTATGGATTAATTAGGCTTAATAAATTCATCTCGCGGTTTCTAGACGAGTTATGTAATTAGTTTTTTATTAGTATACGAATACATCTTCCAATATAAAAAAAACATCCTATGTAACATCTAAAAATTTTTGACCCACGAACTGAATAATGCCTTACTTTACCCGCCATGCACGCGATCGATGGATCGATATGGTCAGCTGCTACGAGGTGATCGAGGCGTATGTACGTAGGTGCGGAACTATGCATGCCTCCGTCATCCGTGGACCGTGGACTGCAGCAGATATATCCATGGCGGTTAGGAGCGGTGTGCCCCCACGCACTCCCTTTTTTTTTGTACTGTTCTTTTTTTTTTAGATTGATTGTGAAAGTGCCCCACTCACTCAGAGACAGGACATTCGTATAGTTGGGCTGGTCGGTCTGGGCCTTCACGACAACTACATCTCTCGGCCTAGCCCAGTAGGCTGACTGGACCTCCTGACCGGCTGTCACGTGTACCGGTGATGTGAGCCCACCAGGATATCGTCGAGATTCTTGTGGAAGAACTCCACGGGTCCTATCTGACTACTCTAGGCCGAAATCTTCTTGCAGGTGGAGTAATGTCTTCGTACCGTTACTACATATAAGTGACAAAAACAATTTTAGAAGCGGTACTGTACTGCTGGGTATAGGGCGTCCGTCCACCCGAACGGTGCCGATGGTGAGCCGCGACACAGTCCAACGACTGCTCATCCACTCACCCTCACCCCAACCGTTCTAAAAAAAAAACCTTCTTATCCCTTCCGCCCCCTCATCTCCACCATAACGGCTTGTGACTGCCACTCCGTCCGTCCCGTCCCGAACACGAATGCCACTTCTGCCTCACTGCTACTACGCGCCCTATCCAACGCCGCTGGCTCGCCCTCATCGCGAGCGCTTCTCGCCCCCTCCGTCGCACGCGCTGGTGGTACTCACTACGCCCATTGCGCATGCCGCCCACCCCGCCGAGCCAAGACTGGTGCTTGTGGCATTTGGTGGTGCTGCGGTGGTGCATGTGCGCGCCACTGGTGCTAGTGCGCCCACCGAGCTGAGCCAAGCCCGCTGCTGGTGGCAGTGGTGCTCGCACGCCGTCGCTCGCTGCCAGCTCCGACCTCGGCGGCTGGAATCGATCGGCCCCGGTCTTCCCCTCCACTATGTTACATATGTATGTTTCAATTGTTTCAGACGTTTCAGATGTATATGGCAATTGTTTCATTTGTGATGTCGCAAAAGTAAATTGGGGATGTTTCACATATTGCACATGTTGCAAGTGTTCTAGATGCATGATGACAAGTGTTTATTCAAAATGTTTCGTCTGTTTGTAGACGTATGTTGCAATTGTTTTTTATCTGGATGTTGCATATGTTTCACACATATGTTGCAACAGTATGTTCCAAAATGTTTCAACTGTTTCAGTCTTATGTTTTAGCAAGTGGTTTCATGTTGCAAGTGTTATTTTTTTTTGGATGTTTCATGTGTTCCACACACATGTTGCAAGTGCATACTCCAAATGTTTCATCTGTTTTTTGACGTATATATATGCTACATTCAAATGTTTTTCATGTTGCAAGTGTTTTATATTATCTGGCCGAGGGCAAGCCGGGGGACAGGCGGACGGTGCGTGCAGCGCGTCCGGGGGGGAGGGGGGCTATAGACGGGTGCTTGGGGTAGGCGGACGGGTGCTTTGGTTGCGGCGCGTCAGGTCTCGACTCTCGACTGTCGCCGTGCGGAGAGACGGGAGCGAGTCTGCAGAATAACCGGCGGGCTCAGATACGGGGGTGGAGTGCACGCATGGGGCGGGGCGAAGCCAGACGAGGGTGGGGCGATGGCGGGCTGCGTGGGTGTCCGGACACGCGCGTCCGTGCGGACGTCCAAACGCTGGCCACGCCCTTTTAGAAGTTAGAGAAATCCTTTTTTTTTAGGTTCAGTGTAATTTTTTTTTTGAGACTTAAGACCTTCGTTAGAAATCGATACTACAGTTGGGTTGTTGGTTGGGCCATGGCAACTCTCTTTCTCAGGCTAGCCCAGTACGATGATTAGGTGTTTGGATCACCATCCACAAGAACCAGCATAATGTGGCCCAACCAGGCCATCATCAATTCTGAAAATAAATGGGTCCTTGTAGAAAAGGTTTATTTTTATCTCTTTATAAACTATCGCAGGAGTCTAACTTTCTTTCTCGAACTTGAAAATTGGACATTTTACCTTGACTATCTCTCTGTCCTGTCTTGATTAGAAGTGGTTTCAACCTTTTTAGTTAAAAATCCAGTAATCAAATTTTTTCAAAAAAAATCCAGTAATCACATGATAAGGCTTTTACCACAAATAATGTCTCTAAACTTCTAACTAAGAAGAATATTAGAGATAGATTCGAACACAAGAAACCCAAAAAAATATTTTGATCTAGTGGAAATATCTTTGTAAGATAAAAAAATTAACTAAAAAAAAGCTATCCAAAAAACTAGAGAATCCCCAAAGCATTGTAGCGGACGTCTAAATGCATATTTAAAACTCTACAACAGAAAAGAGGTACATGCATCATGAATTCATTAATCGTTGAAACTTTCTAAAACGTGTCTAGACATCAAATGTAATGTTTTGGGGATTTTTTTATTTCTTTTTCTAGATATATTCCTCATTCTTCTAGAGGTAAATTAAAAAATTTGGAAGCTTCTAAAGATATCTTCATGATAGAAATATTTTACTTGGGTTTCTCGTATCCCAATTCATCTCTATATTTACCTATTTTTACATTTTTTGTGGTTTTGATTGAAAACCTTATCAGGTGTTTTTCGATTTTTAATAGAAACAAGGATGAGACCACGTTGAAAATCACTTCCAAACAGGACAAGAAGGTAAATTAAATAATTTTGAGAATTGAGGAGGTGGGTAAAATGTCCGGTTTTGGAGTTCCAGTAGGAATGCTGGACTACAAGTCTACAATAGTTCCATGGTTGTGCACTTGTGCATATGTTCAACTGGGTCTATTCTATATCTCTACACAGAATTGAGCGACTAAAAAAATAAGTCTTTTTAGTCAGTAAGTATGTGGTTGAACTTCAATCTAGAAATGCGAACAATCCCTTGTTCTAGCAGAAGAAATTTTGAAGATGTGGAAATGGTATCTAGTTCTAGCAGAAGAAAATCTCAGTTCCATGCATGCTTTATGGCAGGCGACATACAAGTACAATATTCACGACGCGGACTCGGCGTGTCCCGTTGCGGATTCTTGCAGGTACTCCCTCCGTCCCAATTTAACTGCATGTATGCAGTTAAAAAAAAGTCCCAAAATGAAGGGTTCTGAAGAGGAGCAGTGCAGCCTCCGTACCGTACGAACCTGTGCTGGTGTACAGAAAAGGGCCTGTTTAGATACCCAAAAACGCCCAAAATTTTTTGCACAGTACCCGTCACATCGAATCTTTGGACGCATGCATGGAGCATTAAATGTAGGTAAAAAAATAACTAATTGCATAGTTTGTCTGTAAATGTCGAGATGAATCTTTTGAGCCTAGTTAGTTCATGATTGGACAAATTTTACCAAATAACAACGAAAAGTGCTACAGAAACTTTTCCCCAAAAATTTTTGGATCTAAACACGCCAAAAGTAATGGCGCTTTGGAACCATGATGGAGAAAATAAAAATAAAAAAAGAACCGACGTAGGCTTCTGTCAGCGTGGGATGAATGAAAGAAATAAAAAAGGAAAAACTGACAGGGACTCCAGAAGCTTCACGGCTCATGAAATCCCATTCACCGCTGCATGTGACCTGAATGTTCCCCTTTTCATAGGGGCAGAAGTGTAATTTTATCATCACATTGGTTTACGTGCCCAAAACTAGAATGTTAAGTTATTTTGGGATCACAGTTGCATGCAGATTTGTTCTTGTTGGTTCCCCACTTCGCCGCCCTGCTGCGCTGCTCCCGAAGCCGCCACGTGCATCAACCCCGGTGCGGCTAGACCTGCACGGATGGAATGGAAATGGATGGATAGCGCGCCGCCGGAGGTGGGCACCGACGACTTTGGCCTTTCCACCGTAGACCTCTCCGACGACCAGACTGTTCAGCAATGTGCGCGCCCATGTTCTCATGTTCTCCACGCAAAGCCCTTGTTCAGTTCCCAAATCGGGGGTGCCCGATTTGGTACAGTAAGCTGTAGCGATTCGTTTGTATTTGGTAAAAATTGTTCAAATTTTGACTAATTAGGCTCAAAATGTTCGTCTCGCAAAGTACAATAAAACTGTGCAATTAGTTTTAAATTTCATCTACATTTAGTACTTCATGCATGTGCCGGTATTTTGATGTGATGGGAATCTTCTTTTTGCATAGTAGAATTTGAGGTTAAATTTGGGAACTAAACAAGGCCAAAGACAAACTCGTTCTCGTTTTTACAATTTCGACAGGATTGATTGATTGATACGAAAACAGAATGCGTAGGTTTCCCATCCATAGATCCAACCCTCTGATGCTGATACCGCCATGACGGTGCAACTGTGCCAAAAAAAAACACCTCAGATGCTGGGCGCCACGGCGAGATTCCTCTGGATGATGCCACCAATCCTCATTTAACTAATCCAACAAATCCACGAGAAAAGGACGTCCTTTTCTGTGAAGGGTAGGAGCAAGAGCAATTCTCATCAGTGCCCACTGCCCAGCGCCCTGGCCTACCGCCCTCGGCACAACCAACCCGGAGGAGAGGGAGGGGAGGAGCCGGCCAGCCGGGCATATTCTCTCTTGAGTTCCCCCTCCGGTGCTCCCTCCAGCGGTCCAGCCGCAGCGCCCTGAAAGCGACCGTCAACCGCAGGCGAGGGAGGCTCCCACTCTTCTTCCTCGCCGAGCACTCGCTGTACGTCTCCTGCACCTTCTTCCAGTTTCTCCCATTTCGGTTTGTCCACAGTCCCTCTCTTTCCTGCCGCCCCTCGACCTCCCCGCAAGGTCAAATCCTTCGCCCCTAAGCTGTTATTCTGCTTGTGCGTTTGGTTCTGGTATCGTTGCCTGCTGCTGCACATTCTCCTCGCATTCTGAAGGAGGCTCCGTGCCGTGGAATTGCTCTGTTCGCTTTCTTTCAAACAAGAAAAAGAAAAAGAAAGAATTGCTCTGCTCGCTTTCGGTTTGTGTGACTGATGTTCCTCTGGTGCTTCAGCCGATTGAGATTCAGCTTGGATGCGTCTGCAGGTTCAGGTTCATGGAGAGATGGAGCCTGGGTGCCAGCGTGGTGGCTCTCCTACTCTTGCTGTCTGCTGCTTCTGATGGAAGAGGTAGTTCCGTGTGATTCTCTGATGCTTGCTGGGTTGCTGTTGTATGTAAATTGGCATCAAAGTGATTCCGACAGCAAGCTAGCTCCAATAGTAAAAAACGAGATAATTATCGTGTTTTCATCAATTGTGCTTTGAGTGGAATAACATCTGCAAACATCTCAAATGTACAATTTTGCATAGACAAAAGGGACAGCTACCAACTATCTGATGGAATTGCTAGGTAGTGGTTTTCGGTTAGGGGGGCAAGCCAGCAGCTGGGCTAATTTAACGCGCTAACTGACTGTTACACTTGGGGCATATAGTACAGACATGAAACATCTAGCAAAAGCTCTAACATTGTGGAAAAGGGAGGGAAAGTAAGTGGTGGCTGCCATCTGTTAGTTCCTGCTATAGGACCTTGTTGTTCATATAGTTGAGTCCTGATTGCTGCAAAGGAAGCCATTATTAGTGGCCCTACAAAACAAAAGAAGTTAGAAAATTGCTAAACTAGAGGGTTGATGAACTGTTACTGCAATCGTTACAAGTTGTTTTTTAAGTTGACATTGCACTCAGGAATCTAGTAGCTGGTTGCATTCTTAATATTCAGTCTACCATTTTTTATTTCCTTTATCACAGAGCTGCCTGTCAAGCATAGTGACCACAGTTTTATCTACAATCATGCTCTCGCAAAGACTCTTGTGGAATATGCATCAGCGGTAAGTTACGACTTTCCCTAGTTTTTTTGGCAGACTTTGTTTTCCACTAATTATTCACAATTTCCAAGTGCTTCCACCTTTTGTGTCAAAGTAAGGTTAATCTCATGATTCTCTGTTGTCTCTAGGTGTATATGACAGATTTAACTGCGCTGTTTACGTGGACATGCTCAAGATGCAATGACTTGACTCAAGTAAGAGACTGTCAAGTTTGTTCTCTTCTGCTTACTGAAATAATTTAAAACATAAAGTTGTTTTTAAAAATGGCTATGGGACAAGCTGGCTTCTAGTTTTGATATGGTTTCATATTGCTGAAATAGGGCTTCGAGATGAGATCTCTAATTGTTGATGTGGAGAACTGCTTGCAGGTACCTGTCCCTCCACATTTTGAATTAAGTTCTTATAACTTTTCTGTGAAATTGTATGTCTCTGTGCTATCAAACCCATCAAGCTTTTCAAGATATACCCTTCCCTTTACCTACCGTTCTTTGGATGAATAATGTAACAGGCATTTGTTGGTGTAGCTCATAATCTGAATTCGATAATTGTTGCAATCAGGGGAACTCAAGAGAATAGGTACTGAGCGATTTGCTATTGCTTCCACTGTTCTCTGTTTAAACAAAGTTTGCTTTGCGTTTACTGTTTCCAATTCAGTTGTGATTTATGCTTAGATTTGATTAACCAGTGTACAGAATTGGATAAAAGACTTGATATGGAAGCAGCTTGATCTAAGTTATCCAAACATGCCAAATGCGAAGGTTAATGCCAATGAAGTTTCTATTGTATTCTCTTCTAAAAGAAAAAGAAACTGAAAGTGTGATTCATTTGTTTGTATTCCTCTGGTTAAAGGTGCACAGTGGATTTTTCTCCTCATATAACAATACAATTTTGCGTCTAGCTATCACAAGTGCTGTGAACAAGGCAAGAAAATCATATGGAGATATCAATGTCATAGTGACAGGCCACTCGATGGGAGGAGCTATGGCTTCTTTTTGCGCGCTTGATCTTGCTGTAAGTATCCCAAGGCCCAAGGGGCTTCAGAGATACTTACTGTGCTGTCTTAGATACTTTTGAACTTGTAATCCTGGAACCAAGTTTAAACAGAAAATTTCTCCATAGATGAAGCTTGGAAGTGACAGTGTGCAACTCATGACTTTCGGGCAGCCTCGTGTTGGCAATGCTGCATTCGCCTCATGCTTTGCCAAATATGTACCCAACACAATTCGAGTGACACACGGACATGATATTGTGCCACATTTGCCACCGTATTTCTCCTTTCTTCCCAAGCTGACATACCACCACTTCCCCAGAGAGGTATACTATACCTTGCACTGCTGCACATGAAATTTACAAAGCTACTTTCTTTTTTGCATTTTTTCATCCTGTAAAATGTATGAATGGCATGTTGTGAAATTTCAGGTATGGGTCCAGGATTCTGATGGCAACATAACTGAAAAGATTTGTGACGACAGCGGTGAAGACCCAGATTGTTGCAGGTTTGTCTGCTGATAGCATCATGGGAAGTGGGAGATCTAGGTTGGTTTCTCGTCGGCTTTTGTTCTAACATTCGCTTCCATGATACTAGGTGCCTCTCCATGTTCAGCTTGAGGATTCAGGATCATTTCACTTACCTAGGAGTCGATATGGAAGCAGACGATTGGAGCACCTGTAGAATCATCACAGCACAAAGCGTTAGGCAATTCCGACAGGAGCTAGCCAGCAACATCGTCATGACAAAGCACGATATCGACGTCTCCATTGCTGAACCTAGTGTACAAACAGATCGGAGCAGTTCTAGTTAGCCGGAGCATTCCTTTTGTCCAAAAATATTCAGAGAAGAAGCAGCCTCTTCTTAATGTAATGGAAATTGTTCAGCGAAGAAGGCGAGCCTTGTTTTCTCTATTATAGTCCAGCCAGATTGGGATGTTTTTATAGATAAAGGAAATAAATCCAGCTTCATCTCTTGTAACAAAGAGAATCAGACCATGATGTAAACATGTGGACTGTAGGTATGTACATAAGAAAGGAAGATCATGGGCACGGTTTATGTTGGATGATGATAGGGATTGCTTCTGTAAATATATACTCCATACACGATGTATGTAAACTTGCAATGCAATAACATAGAATGAGCACATTCTATGCTTGGTATCTATTTTATATATTTGCAGCAACATACTCCCTCTGTCTCGGTTTATTTCGGTTTTCGTGCCGCAAGTTTGACTCGATTTATAGAAAATACGTGTAACATTTTTATCTCCAAATAAATTTATTAAAAAACTAGATTTAAAGATTTTTCCAATGATACTAATTATGTATCATAAATATTAATGTTTTTTAATATATATTTTATTAAAGTTGTTTCCCGATAAGCGAAAACGACATATATTTTGGGACGGAGGGAGTAAGCACCAAGCTAACGGAAAGATATCAATCAACCGAACGAGGCGTATCTATATATACTCGATGTAAACTTGCAATGACATAGAATGTGTCTGTACAGGTAGATATACAGACGGATCTGATCATCACTTCTTGACAAGAAGGCGTGGCAGTGGTACGACGAGGCCAACGCGCGCTGCGATGCACATGAGGTGACCATGGTTGATTTGATGCGATCGTTGCGTTGCCTTTGTGGGGCAACCCATCCTATCTTATAGCGTCGTTGTGCAGTCCAGATAAAAAAAGACTGCCCCTGGTACTACCAATTAGGCACTTAACAGCTCTATTAGTGATTCATTGTATTTACCTAGATAGGTGGCTTGATTGGTTTCGAACTGCTCACAGCCTGTGCTGTAAGATGGCAGATATTTCTGCTTGATGTATGAGCAGCCAGTTCAGATAGAAGAAATTCTCCGGGGTCTTTTCCCCTCCCTTTTCCTCCAGTTAAGTTAAAACCAAATAGAAGCGGCATCCTACAATAGTATATGATGAGTCTGAAGGACCGAAAACGGCGACCAGAGGGAGGTGAATGGGAGCCTCAAATTTCTTTCGAAATATTTGGCCGCTGTCCCAAAATCACCGCCAAGTACACATTAGTTCCCAAACTAAATTACTCAAGTCAACTGGTGACAAGAGCACTTAGATAAATTCATCACAATGGTAGAAGTCCAATACAACTGACGGAAAAAGATTCAGAACTCAAATACAGCAACGGTGAAAGAAACAGCAAGCTGAAAAGACTAAGCTGCAACTGACGTACTACTATGAAGCAATAACAGGATGCAAGCTGCACTCGTGAACAGTGGCGGATGCACGATGCGGGATAAGGGGGGCTAAAACAATAGAGATGTTGATTTGCATGAAGATTTAATGGTGAAATCACACTTTTGTTACAGTGATTAGGCTTGAAATCAAGCCATTAGGGGGGGCTGGAGCCCCCCAGCCCCCCCTTTGGATCCGCCGCTGCTCGTGAAACAAGCAAAAGAAAATAAGCTAATCAGACAATGAAAAGCTAATGATGACTTAACAGTTCATTCACTGTTGCTTGAAAAAGACCTAACACATAAGAGATGGAATTTATCCCAAGCTGCTACTACTGCCATGTGCTTCAAGGACAAGAGCAATTTTGTGCATTTTCTAACATTCAGCTACTAGAAGGATGCAAGTAATAATCAATGATATATCACTGTAATATAGAATTGACAATGCATAAAAGAGAATTCTTGCACTGCAGCTCCTAGGCTTTTACTTGCACTGCACCAAACAATCCTGCACCCTGAGACAGAGGAGATGCACGAGCACCTGCTGTACTACTGCAGACCTGAGGCAAATGAACAAGTTGCCAATAACGAAGAACCTGCAGATAGAAAGATCAAGAACAACACTGCTGTTCAATCACCGGACACCAGAATGGACTGCTGCTGCTGTAGGAGTCAATAGAGACGAAGTACAGACGCAACAGAGAGGAGAGACAGAGAGGGAGTCGGTCCAGGCAAAAAACAGGCAGCTCGTGAACGAACTGGAAAAGCACCGGCCATCACCAGGATCTGCCCGACGCACAGCTGTGGTGCATGCCGGTTTGATTGACGCAAAGGCAGGAGGTGCAGAGCGGACTGGTGGCCAACGGTGCTTCCACTGGTGCGCTGCGTACAACAGCTGGGCACCACGAGCTGCTACGAACAGAGAAGAACAGAGACCGATGCCCCTCACGAACAGCACACGGGCGAGCACCAGAACGACTCAAAACTCAATCAAAGCTATATGATTCGTCCTCAAATTTCGCACAGAGGATCACAAAGGAGTAGGTGAGCTATTCCCAAGAAATCATCGTCCAAATTGAAGCCAATCAATGGGAAATCAAAGGAATACGAAAATCCCTAAAAATGAACCCTAGCTCTTGAATCGCCTCGATCTATGATCTCGTGAGGAATTGATGCAAATCCTTCGGTGGAAAGTCTCAACTCACGTCATTGATCAAGGCCATGCAACAAAAAGGAATCAAAACGAGCTAGAAACGACGAATCAAAGGAGGAACTAGAGGGGGAGTGAGGAACTCGCGAAGAACACATCAAGAACACACAAATTGCTTCATCCGCCGAACACCGGAGGACACCGGAGGATTCGGGACCTCCTTCCCTCAAAGATTCATGGTTCTTACACTAATCGGTGAATTAGTGGACCTCTCTCTCACACAAGCAACTAGAGGAAGAAACCCTAAAGGAGAAAATGAAAATAGAGGAGGTGAGGAGGCCAGGGGCTGTCATCCTCTATTTAATAGGGCTATTTTACATTCCCCTAAATGCCCCTGGATACATAAGAGCTAAACCAATAAGCCCAAGGGCGTAGAGGTCCAACCCGGTCTTCATGTTGATCCGACGGCCACCGCGCCTCCTCACCGGTAGCTTCGCCTCGACGCGAACTCCCCGATGCCGCCACGTGCCGTCCGTTCCTCCTCGGAACCTCCGCCCGTGTTTTGAGGCCCAAACCCGTAAACCCGCCTCCGATGGTTTTGAGGCCCAAACCATCAAACCGCTCCGCGAGTAGCGTACTCCATACGCGTCCCCCGCCATCCGACGCGTGTCACCTCCACGGTCAACACGGTCACTCCCATGTCTTCTCGCGCTTGTCGATGTCCCAAGTGTCAGCCACCGCGGCTAGCCACCCGGCCTCCGGGTCCCTCGGTCCAAGCCTCACGTCCGTCCTTCACCCCTCTGGTCGATCGGCACGGCACGTCCTCCTTGACCTTCACCTCGCCGTCGGCTACCGCCTCCGTGCTCCACACCTGCACAACACAAGCCAAGAGACATGTCGCACACAAGGCTTTCGCCAAGGTAGGGTTAGTCACCACTCAACCTACTTCGTGGATCACATTGACAATCACTCATCACAAAACAAACACACAAGGGTACTTGTCAACCTTGTGTTCGCAATCTCCCCCTTGATGAGTGCATTGTCAACACCAATACACGAACAGCTTGAGCAAAAGAAAAAGAAGAAGAATAGAAAAACAAGGAGCTCAACCAAATAACCAAAAACCAAAGAAAAGTCAAAACCAGGTCATTTGAAATGAGCAAAAACTTGGTCCCCAAAGACATGGGCAACGGCTCGACGCAACCAAGTAAAACAAAGCTAGCCCTCAAGATGAGGCAACGGGCTCAACACCACTAGCAACAATCGAAAAGCCAAAAAACTGCTAGACCCTCCAAAAGAGGCAAAGGCTCAACACATCTAGCAAAAGCAACTCAAATGCAACTCCCCCTGAACAAATGCAATTTCTCTCAAATGAATGCACGAAATGGAGACTTCTCCCCTTTGTTGGCATGGTGAGTGTGACAAACTTCTCCCCCTTGTTGACACATGCACTTATCAAGCTAGAGCCCAAAGATTGCAATTCTCCCTCAAAACATGCTATGAATGCAGAAATGCACAAATGCAGAAGCTTCAAGATTATAGCAAGTAGATTGAAAGAATGCTCTAGCTGATGTTGTCAGGTATACATAGCAACAAATACAAGTGCTAGCAAATGCTCAAAATGACCAAAAGAGATGAAATATGGCATTTAGCAAGTTTGATCAAGTTTGAGCAATTTAAAAGAGGATTCACCACCAAATGAACACATAGCAAATATAGACAGGAGATCAACCTTGTGCTACACATGTATGCAAAGTGAACTACCCCAAACAAAGTTCACACATCATGTCATGAGACAAACTTGTGATTTGATCAAATTTTTTGATATCAATTGAATTTTATCGGAGTTATGCAGCTTATCACCAAAGTTTGTCTAACAAATGTGTGCGGGAGGTTATCGATGCCATCAAAACCTGACTTATCGATCATGTCAAGTCTATGCCAAAAGCAATCAGAAGCTTAAGACAATGATCTCGGTATCCATTACAGAGCTCAAGTTCACCCTTAAGTGCAATAGGGAGCTGTCTCGATACTCTGACATGGGACAGCAAAGACCCATCCCGATCTTTTCATACCTTGCTTTTTTTAAGTTTTAGCACAATTTCAAGTTTCTCAAGCAAGTGTGTAACTCAAGGTATGAGCCGTAGCAACAAAGCATATATATGAAGCAAAAAGGGTTCTCGACACACCTACACATGCTAGTTGTCACAAGTAGTGGTGAACATGTTTCAAGTTTCTTCAAGTGTTATTCAAGTTCACAATTGAAAAAGGCATTTTTAGCTCATATCAAGAGATCAAGTGAGCCTAAGCAAAGCACATCATATATATCCATAACATCCCCAACAAGAGCATAGTATCAATCTAGCTACTATAAGAATGAAGCTCATGATGCAATATGATACATGATGATATGATACGCAAATATGATACAAAAGCAAAAACAAAAGCTAAACTAAAAACAAAACCAAAAACTAATGTACAAGAACCACAAACTTCCCTCTTCTAAAAAGGATAACAAACCCCAAGCTCTCCTCGCAAGCGAGCAAACTGGGTTTGGTCAAGGGGTTTAGTGAAGATATCTGCGAGCTGGTTGTGGGTGTCAACATGAATAAGGTCAATGTCCCCTTTCTCATAGTGGTCTCGCAAGAAGTGAAAACGAACCTCTATGTGCTTGGTTTTGGAGTGAAGAACGGGGTTTTTGGCTACACAAATGGCACTGGTGCTATCACAGAACAAAGGCACTCGCCTAAACTCTAAGCCATAGTCTCGCAAAGTAGCCACCATCCAAAGCAACTGGGAACAGCAGGCAGCAACAGCAACATACTCAGCTTCTGTGGTGGATTGGGCTACAGTGGACTGCTTGCGAGAAGACCAAGACACAAGAGAAGACCCAAGAAACTGACAAGTCCCAGAAGTGGACTTCCTCTCAGTACGACAGCCAGCATAATCCGCATCAGAGTAACCGCAAAGAGAAAGAGAGGAGGAAGCCGAAAACCAAAGACCAAATTCGGGTGTGAACCGAAGGTACCTCATGATCCGCTTGACGGCTTGACGATGCGATGTGCGCGGTGAAGACTGAAAGCGCGCGCACAAGCAGACCGCGAACTGGATGTCCGGTCTCGTTGCCGTCAGGTACAGCAACGATCCGATCATGCTTCGGTACTCCTTCTGGTCCACAGCTTCTCCTTCCTTGTCCTCGTCCAGGGCCGTCGTGGTCGACATAGGCGTCGAAAGAGGCTTGGCCTCGCCCATATCAAACTTTCTCAAAAGATCCTTGGTGTACTTGCCTTGGTGCACGAATGTTCCTTCACGTGTTTGCTTGATTTGCAGCCCGAGGAAGAATGTCAACTCGCCCATCATGCTCATCTCGAATTCCCTGCTCATAGTCTTAGAAAACTTTGCAACAAGAGCGTGAGAGGAACCACCAAAAATGATATCATCCACGTAAATCTGAACCAAAAGTGTGTCAGTGCCTTGCTTGAGGAGAAACAAAGTTTTATCTACGGAACCCATCTTAAAGCCCTTAGCAAGCAAGAAGGCTTTCAAACGCTCATACCAGGCTCTCGGGGCTTGTTTCAATCCATACAAGGCTTTGTGGAGTTTGTAAACATGGTTGGGATACTTGGGATTTTCAAAGCCAGGGGGATGTCTCACATACACCTCTTCCTCTATGTACCCGTTCAAAAAAGCGCTCTTCACATCCATTTGATACAGCTTGAACCCTTTCGAAGCTGCATAAGCTAAGAGCATCCTTATAGCCTCGATACGGGCCACAGGAGCAAAGGTTTCTTCAAAGTCTACTCCCTCTTTCTGACAAAAACCCTGAGCCACTAGCCTAGCCTTATTCCTCACCACCACTCCATCCTCACTTTGCTTGTTCTTGAAAACCCATTTTGTACCTATAGGGTGACACTCAGGTGGAGGTGGAACTAAGACCCAGACTTCATTCCTCTCAAAGTTTTGTAACTCCTCGTGCATAGCATTGACCCAATCGGGATCAGAAAGTGCGTGTCCAACATTTTGTGGCTCAAAATTAGCGACAAAAGCGGAATGAGCGAAATGTGAGATTTCATATGACCTTGAGCGTGTAACACGCTGACTGATGTCGCCGATCATGGTTTGAGGCGGGTGGCGACGCTGGATGTGCCGAGGGGCTTCCCTCAAAGATGTCGCCTCCCCCTCAACAGCTGCTGGGGCCTCCTCAGGTGCAGCCGACGTAGGCTGAGGAGGCGGCTCGTGCGGACCCCATGTAGTGGAAGAAGATGGATCTGGTCCGTGAGCCGAAGTAGTTGTCGTAGACTCGACTGGAACAACTGAAGAGGTCGGCTCTGCATCTCCCCAATCAGCATCTTCCTCATTCTCCTCAACGAAGATGCTCTCACCAATCTCCTGATCACCTGCACTTTCAAAGACAGGAATAGAACAAGGCATGGTCTCGTCGAAAGTGACTTCACAAGTCTCTACGACTCGGTTAGTTTCAAGATTAAGTACTCGATATGCATGAGAATGTAAAGCATAACCAAGAAAGACACCATCCGAGGATCGAGACTCAAATTTATCTAAATTACCTTGTTTCAGAATGAAACACCTGCATCCAAACACTCGAAAGTGGCTCACCTTGGGTAGTCGACCGAATCGCAACTCATAAGAAGTTTTCTTCATGAAGGCTCGAAGAAAGATGCGATTAGAAACATGACACGCGGTGTTGATCGCTTCGGCCCAATATCTCCTAGGAGTCCTATGCTCATCGAGCATCGTCTTGGCCATCTCAACAAGGGTCCGATTCTTGCGCTCAACAACACCATTTTGCTGAGGGACATAGGGAGAGGAAAACTGATGCTCAAGGCCCAAAGAAGCACAAAAGGTTTCAAAGTGAGTATTCTTGAATTCTGTGTCATTGTCACTGCGAATCGCTCTCATGGCATTCTTAGGGAACTCATTTTGCAACCGAAGAATCAAATCTCGAGCATGTGAAAAAGCCTCATCCTTACCCTCCATGAAAAACACCCAAGAGTAGCGAGAAAAATCATCCACGATCACTAGAACGTACCACTTCCCACCCTCTGACCGAACCCGAGCTGGACCAACTGTGTCCATGTGAAGTAGCTCGCCGGGTTCCTTGGTCATGACTTGATTCACAGGTGAGTGAGAAGCGGCAACCATCTTCCCATGACGACAAGGGTGACACACCAAATCCTTCTCAAATTTCAACTTGGGCAATCCTTGGATTAGATCAAGTGAGCTCAACCTAGCTAGTAAGTCAAAGCTCAAATGACCAAGTCTCCTATGCCACTTCCAAAGCTCAGAGGAGGATTCGGCCACCAAACATCGAGAAGAGCCAAAGGAGTGAGAAAAATCAGCTCGAAAGACACGGCCAAACGGAACAATCTGGCAAACAAGATTTCCCTGAGAGTCGAGAACTCGAGACAAGCCGGTCTTAAAGCGCACTTCAAAGCCATCTTGAAGGAGTTGCGAAACAGAAAGCAAGTTGAAATGCAAGTTCGAAACCAAAGCAACATCCTTCAAGACAAAACTCTCATTGACCCGAATGGTCCCACGAGAAAGCACTTTACCTTTGCTATTATCCCCGAATGTGATGTACTCCTTACATTGCATGGGGTCGAGGCTGGAGAACCATTTGGAACTTCCGGTCATGTGGCGCGAGCATCCGGAATCAATGAGCCATGTGTTCTCCAGACCTCCGTCCTGCATCAATAGAAAGACATAGGATGAGCAAATGGCGCAACACTGGGGTTAGTAAATTGTGAAGGATACCAGTGTTGGCTCATTTGCCCTGGAAAAGTGTTAGGAAAAACACCAAACATGCCATGTCCCATTTGAGGAAAGCGGGCACCACGTGGGGGAAAACGTGGTCCGCTAGAGCTGTAGGACTGAAAGCCACTGTCACGAGGTCCAAAGTCATATTGATCATGATCTGAACCACGCCGGGCACGACCACCATGACCACCGCGTGGTCTAGCAACCTGAGGCCTAGCACCTTGAGGCATTGCACCTCTTGGCCTAGCATTGCGCCTCTGAACAGGAGGCACATGTACGCCATGGGGCGGACGGTACATGTTCCGGTTGTTCAACTCATACTCCCGCCGCTCATCTCTCTTCCTCCTAAAGCAAAACTCAACAAGGTGACCATCCCTATGGCAATAGTCACAGTGATATCTCACCTCTCTCTTAGGTGGTTGTTGGCTCACTCTCTTGTGGGTATGGTTCACTCTTGGTAGCTTTTTGGCTTTAGGAAGGGGATCCTCAGAGATGTTCGGTAGAGTGTCAAGTGGGTTTCTGAGATGGTTCGGTTTTGGAACCCAAACTTGTTTCTGGGGTGGAGCTCTTGGAGGTTCTTCAAACACTCCATCTTTCACAGTGGGTTCGGTAGGCTTAGGTGGATTGATCTTGATCAATTTGGGAGTAGTGGAAGGTTTTTCACTTGGGCTCAAACCACTGAACTCACCAACTTTGCCATAGACATTTTCACCCTTCCCACCTAGAGCAAAGCCTACTCCCGATGTCTCAGTTCCCCGTCTGAACTGGCTCATCATCATGCCCAACTGCGGTTCACTACAAGACACCCAATTCAAGATGGACCGAAGGTATGTGTTGTCTTCCTCGGATCTCATCTTGTCATGCCTGCAAGACTCAAGCTCCAACACCAAGCTCTCACAACGTGCGCACTCAACAACCGTGCTATCTGAACTGGCCTTCTCAAGAGCAAGGATCTTGGTATTCTTCTCTGCCAGCTCAGATTGCAAGCCTGAACAAGACTTGCACGCACCCAACAAGCTAGACCTAGCCTTCAGCTCATCGTTCTCATCTAACAAGGCAGCATACTTAGATTGCAACTCAGAAAAGTTAGTCATATGAACAGCACATTCATCTCACTCAACCTCGTCAGACACATGAACAACAAGCTTCTTAGCTTCCTCAAGCTCTTTCTCCACAACTTCTAGCTTGTCCTTAAACTCTTTCCTCTCACGAGCAGCACGTTTCAGCAACTTATCTTGACTCATCAAAGTATCGGTCATGATATCAAGCTCAGCAATAAGAGCATCGACGGAGGGTTTTACCTCGGTAGAGTCGCCGTCGCCGGGAAGCACGTCCTTGTTGGGCTTCACACCTTCATCCACGGCCATGGTGCAGTAGCCTCCGTGGATGGACTTGGCGACGAAGCAAAGCCCGGTCAACTTGTCCTCACGTCTCTTCTCGGACTCATCATCGCTCGAGGGAGAAGAAGACCGGTCATCGTCGGTGTCGTTGTCGAGGTCGCTGAGGGAGGCGAGGAAGGCGCGCTCTTGAGCCTTGGCCTTCTTGAAGTACTTCTTCTTCAGCGCCTCCTTGTCGAATCCTCCGTTCGACTTGTGCTTGGAGGTGTACTCGCGCTTGTCCTTGCGCTTGCTGGAGTCGTACTTGTTGAAGGAGTGCTTGTTCTTCTTGGGGGCAGTGGGCGACGAAGTGGTCGGGATCTCCACAGCCGTAGCATCCTTCCTTCGGACCACCACCACGCCGGTGATTCAAGCGGTTGTTGTGAAACCGCGAGAACCGGCTGATGATCAACGCCAGCTCGTCGTCTCCAAGACTCTCCATCTGCTCCTCTGTGACAGACACCAAAGAAGACAAGGCAAAAGACACCTGTGAAGGGTTAGCCAAAGAACTTGAGCCATTACCTGAGACCAAGGTCATAGTCGGTGCAGAGGGATTCTTGAGCTTGGCTTGGGTCTAGTAGTCGATCTCGGTGGACTTGAGCTTGCTGAAAAGCTCATCCACAGTGAGGGTCTCATACCCCGAAGACTCAATGATGGCGGTCACCTTCACATCCCATACCTTCCGATCTAGGGCATATAGAAGCTTGAGTGCCCTCTCATGATCATCATAAGGTAACTGTGTCTTGTTTGCTCGCATCTTGTTGACGATGGTCTGAAAGCGAGAAAACATGGCATCGATGGACTCGCCATCAAGCTGAGTGAAGTTCTCGTACTCCCTCTTGTACGTCTCGTAGAGTCTGATTTTGACCTGTGCGGTCCCCTCGTGATAGCTCTGAAGCCTCACCCAGATCTCCCGAGCAGTAGTATAATCAGAGACTCTCTCGAACTCCTGAAGCGAAAGACTCGAGAAAAGAACTGCGCGAGCTCTGCTATTAGCGTTGTGTTGATCTTTTTGATCTTGCGTGACACGAGCACGGGGTTCAAGCACAACGTAAGTAGCATCCTCGCAAATCTCCCAAACAAGCCAATCAATCCCCTGGAGATGCGCGGACATGCGGATCTTCCAATAGGGATAATTTGTTCCATCGAAGAACGGTGGTTTGCCGGAACCACGCTCCATGTCGCCTTCGTGGATCACGGACCGATTAAGGTGGAATGATCCTTAACCGGCTCCGATACCAATTGAAGGACCGAAAACGACGACCAGAAGGGGGGTGAATGGGAGCCTCAAATTTCTTTCGAAATATTTGGCCGCTGTCCCAAAATCACCGCCAAGTACACATTAGTTCCCAAACTAAATTACTCAAGTCAACTGGTGACAAGAGCACTTAGATAGATTCATCACAATGGTAGAAGTCCAATACAACTGACGGAAAAAAGATTCAGAACTCAAATACAGCAACGGTGAAAGAAACAGCAAGCTGAAAAGACTAAGCTGCAACTGACGTACTACTATGAAGCAATAACAGGATGCAAGCTGCACTCGTGAACAGTGGCGGATGCACGATGCGGGATAAGGGGGGCTAAAACAATGGAGATGTTGATTTGCATGAAGATTTAATGGTGAAATCACACTTTTGCTACAGTGATTAGGCTTGAAATCAAGCCATTAGGGGGGCTGGAGCCCCCCCAGCCCCCCCCTTTGGATCCGCCGCTGCTCGTGAAACAAGCAAAAGAAAATAAGCTAATCAGACAATGAAAAGCTAATGATGACTTAACAGTTCATTCACTGTTGCTTGAAAAAGACCTAACACATAAGAGATGGAATTTATCCCAAGCTGCTACTACTGCCATGTGCTTCAAGGACAAGAGCAATTTTGTGCATTTTCTAACATTCAGCTACTAGAAGGATGCAAGTAATAATCAATGATATATCACTGTAATATAGAATTGACAATGCATAAAAGAGAATTCTTGCACTGCAGCTCCTAGGCTTTTACTTGCACTGCACCAAACAATCCTGCACCCTGAGACAGAGGAGATGCACGAGCACCTGCTGTACTACTGCAGACCTGAGGCAAATGAACAAGTTGCCAATAACGAAGAACCTGCAGATAGAAAGATCAAGAACAACACTGCTGTTCAATCACCGGACACCAGAATGGACTGCTGCTGCTGTAGGAGTCAATAGAGACGAAGTACAGACGCAACAGAGAGGAGAGACAGAGAGGGAGTCGGTCCAGGCAAAAAACAGGCAGCTCGTGAATGAACTGGAAAAGCACCGGCCATCACCAGGATCTGCCCGACGCACAGCTGTGGTGCATGCCGGTTTGATTGACGCAAAGGCAGGAGGTGCAGAGCGGACTGGTGGCCAACGGTGCTTCCACTGGTGCGCTGCGTACAACAGCTGGGCACCACGAGCTGCTACGAACAGAGAAGAACAGAGACCGATGCCCCTCACGAACAGCACACGGGCGAGCACCAGAACGACTCAAAACTCAATCAAAGCTATATGATTCGTCCTCAAATTTCGCACAGAGGATCACAAAGGAGTAGGTGAGCTATTCCCAAGAAATCATCGTCCAAATTGAAGCCAATCAATGGAAAATCAAAGGAATACGAAAATCCCCAAAAATGAACCCTAGCTCTTGAATCGCCTCGATCTATGATCTCGTGAGGAATTGATGCAAATCCTTCGGTGGAAAGTCTCAACTCACGTCATTGATCAAGGCCATGCAACAAAAACGAATCAAAACGAGCTAGAAACGACGAATCAAAGGAGGAACTAGAGGGGAAGTGAGGAACTCGCGAAGAACACATCAAGAACACACAAATTGCTTCATCCGCCGAACACCGGAGGACACCGGAGGATTCGGGACCTCCTTCCCTCAAAGATTCATGGTTCTTACACTAATCGGTGAATTAGTGGACCTCTCTCTCACACAAGCAACTAGAGGAAGAAACCCTAAAGGAGAAAATGAAAATGGAGGAGGTGAGGAGGCCAGGGGCTGCCATCCTCTATTTAATAGGGCTATTTTACATTCCCCTAAATGCCCCTGGATACATAAGAGCTAAACCAATAAGCCCAAGGGCGTAGAGGTCCAACCCGGTCTTCATGTTGATCCGACGGCCACCGCGCCTCCTCACCGGTAGCTTCGCCTCGACGCGAACTCCCCGATGCCGCCACGTGCCGTCCGTTCCTCCTCGGAACCTCCGCCCGGGTTTTGAGGCCCAAACCCGTAAACCCGCCTCCGATGGTTTTGAGGCCCAAACCATCAAACCGCTCCGCGAGTAGCGTACTCCATACGCGTCCCCCGCCATCCGACGCGTGTCACCTCCACGGTCAACACGGTCACTCCCATGTCTTCTCGCGCTTATCGATGTCCCAAGTGTCAGCCACCGCGGCTAGCCACCCGGCCTCCGGGTCCCTCGGTCCAAGCCTCACGTCCGTCCTTCACCCCTCTGGTCGATCGGCACGGCACGTCCTCCTTGACCTTCACCTCGCCGTCGGCTACCGCCTCCGTGCTCCACACCTGCCCAACACAAGCCAAGAGACATGTCGCACACAAGGCTTTCGCCAAGGTAGGGTTAGTCACCACTCAACCTACTTCGTGGATCACATTGACAATCACTCATCACAAAACAAACACACAAGGGTACTTGTCAACCTTGCGTTCGCAGAGTCAATGGTATAGTACCAAGCAAACAAAAATCGAACAACCTTTTTTTCTGTACAGACTAAAGAGCTACGCCTGACATAGTGACATGTCTGCAAATTACCCAATTACATCACACCGACGAAGGAAAAAAAAAATAAATCTATGGACAGCTCTACTTACAAACAACCCATTTACATGTATAGGCACACAGTCCGGGATGCAACTCTGTCAGCACATTGTCACACAATTCGTGCTTCCTACAAGAACAAAACAAGAAAACTCGTCCATATTCCTGAATGACGCATACTGACATTCCGAATGTAGCAGATTCTCATCAAAATGCACACTAAGAGTCTAAGGTCTGAATCTCAGCGACAGAATAGTTCTTCCTTTCATCAGCCTGCATCTTCGTGTAAAACCTGGAAGATTTGTAAAACCGTTCCATGGAGGCAACTAAAACCCAACCGTGGAGCATGAGGCTATCCAGGTCTGCAAAACCAAGCCTGTTGCAGTAGTATATTACTCAACTCTCGACAATTGTCCCTTTCCAAAAAGACACACCAAGCGATGGAGTTTCCTGGCAAAATTGATAGCAAACATGGAAATAATGGTCTAATCCATCCATAGAATGTGCTATCAAAGCTGCCCACAGTATTTGCCTGGCTCTGCATTCTAGTTCTCACGGGCACCAACCTTAACAGTGGACTTCTGAATGTTATCACCTTCACTGCAAGCTTTGCCGTTAGGAACGGCCAGAAGTTGCGGGACATCCAGGCCATCGTTCCTTCCAGAGCTACTGCTGCTGCCAGAACCTTCAGTACCATCCTTCTCGAATTTCCCTCCTCTGACAGTTTCCTTCCTCAAGTCTGGGAAGTTCAACATAAGCGACTCAGCAGCATGTTGAGCATCAGGAACACTGGTGGTTCGTCTGTGTGTTTTTGCCCTTGGGGTAGATGGGCAGGTCCTAGAATCCTTTGGGTAAGGCACATTTGGATCATAAGGATGCGCAGCTAGATAAGATAGTGCAGTGACAACATCTCCTATCAGTGGCCGAGATGCTGCTTGCTCCTGCAAACACATAGCTGCAACAGCTAAAGCCTGGTACAAACCCCTTTTGGGGTACCGACCTTGCAGTGATGGATCAGCAAGTTGGCAGAACTTCCTTCGGTCTCTGAAAAGTGGACGAGCCTGCAAATTTTGTAGAGATCAGACACTTGGGACATGTGAAGAAATAACAGATCATTCCCCTCCCTAAACCAAATGAATGTTGAATGGAATAACTTGGTGCAGTTAAACCTACCCATGCAACAAGATTTTGCTCCCCTGAAGGCTGGGTGTGATCGATTGCTTTGCGGCCTGTAATAAGTTCAAGGAACACAACACCAAAGCTGTAAACATCAGACTTTAATGTCAACTGTCCTGTCATGGCATATTCAGGAGCGCAATATCCATATGTTCCCATAACTCGTGTTGATACATGAGTTTTGTCACCAACTGGACCAAGTTTTGCGAGCCCAAAATCAGACAGCTTAGGGTAGTAGTCTTCACCCAGAAGAATATTTGATGATTTGAAATCTCTGTATATGACAGGTGGATTTGCCTTATCATGAAGATACTCCAGACCCTTCGCTGCACCGGAAGCAATCTTCATCCTTGTATTCCAGTCAAGAGGTTCCTTATCTGGTGGGCCTACCAAGAAATTGATGTCATGAGTTACAAAAGAAGAAATATGGATGGCACTGTCTAGATATTGCTATGGATGACATTAGCAGTAAGGATGGTATCAGCAGTAACAAAACAGTGATGGTAGAGAATACCATAGCTAGGATCTTTCACGTTTGAATTTAGCAACTTACAAATCATTTAAAAAAAATGTAAACTGAAGTCATGAGAAATATTAGCATTTTGGATCCTAGGGAAATCTTCAATTCATGATCTATTTAGTAATTGCTATAATATAGTGCAACTTACCAAACAGATGATTTTCTAGTGATCTCAACAACATATATTCGTAAACTAGGAGGCGCTGGTCACCATCTGCGCAATAGCCAATTAATCTGACCAGATTAGGATGGTGCAAGAGACTTAGCATGAGAACCTCCACAAGAAATTCACGATTTCCTTGAAAACCGTTTCTATCAAGTTGCTTCACAGCAATGACCTGTGCAAGATTGAAGATGAAAAATGAAGGTGCCAGGCAGACAACCGATTAGAACAGTCAGGGGACTTCTCCCTTTTCTTCTTGAAAAAATAATGAGAGTTATATCCAAATTTGCAGTGTACAGAAATTAAAACACAATTAGCAAATGCTAGCAAACCTGTCCATTTTCCATGCGTCCTTTATACACACGACCAAAGCCACCTTCTCCCAATAGGCAATCTTTCCTGAAATTCTTGGTAGCGATAGCCAACTCCCGGAAAGTGAAAATCTGTGCCGGGCCATGTGCAGTGTTTCCTCCTCTGCGAACAGGTACAGAATCTTCCTTCCTGGAGCCCGAAGCACGTGAATTTGATCGAACTGATTCATTGGAAAGATAAAAGTTAGTGTATGAATCCTCAATAATGATGCTTATGCTTTCATCAATACAGATAGCTCAGACATACAGAAAAATAGGGACAAAGAAATGGATCAGGATGCTACTTGCGAGATTCCTAGACCTATCACAACATTCAACAATCTGTTATTGGTTACTCCACTGTTGCATCCACGCATTCTGTGTGGTATTAACACACTGTATAGTGAAGTTGGTGGAGAAGGCATGGTACTATTACAGGGTTGCACCCACACATTCAGTGTGGTATTAATAACACTTCTAACATATTCCAATTATCCTACATAACTTTAAATTGCTAAATACTTCAACCAGACAAGAAATTGTTGTAAATAAAGATATGTATGGTTAGAGATAATTGGAGACGGAAACAAACTCTAGAATTCTTTCCAACAGAAATGTCAGGCAGCTCACATCAACTTAAGTCTGTTGCCTTATGCCTTGATTTGTAATATGAGTAGCCATGTGTATGATAAAAACTTGAAAGCTAATAATATAATCACTTCTAGGAATTTGACTAGCATCTTCATTACTTCTGCATTTCAATGCGACTGAGAAAAATTAATCCAAGTGGACCATCATGCGCTCTTGGCATTAAAAACTTCCATCAAATTTTCTGACAGTTATTTATCTCGGTCTGCAGATGGGTAACAAAATGCAGCAGCCACACAACAAACAAATGAACAATAGCTCGCCTTGAAATCAAGGATAAGACTTGCAGGTCCAGCGAAGAACTAAACTTTGATACGTGTGTGGAACTAGTCACTCGCTACACCAGCCACACAAAGAGTGAACCCGACTTGAAGCAAGCTCAAAGCAAGAAAATTGACACAGCCATATTCAGGCAGACAACACGTGTACAGAACACATGGAACCATTGGTGTTTGGTTCGCTCGAGACAGAACTCCATAAACGAAACTATTGTAACTGCAGGCTTCACCACGGAAATTTCCTTCCCTTCTACTCCACCTCTTGAGAAAAAGTCAAAAGCCAAATTTATAAGAAGTGGTGCTTCTATGTCCCTTTCACCACTATCTGAGCAAACAATGTGAGTACATAGTAATATTCGCATATGTAAAGCCGTGAATTACTTGTAACGATCAATTAACAATCAGACTAATATTCTGCTAGCAAAATCTGTCCATATTTTTTTTTAAAAAAAACAATACACAACTAATGCAGTGAATCCTCGCTGCTAAGATCGATAAATCAAAACCGCGAGAAGCAACTATTTGACACTCAATTCCATGTTTACTTCGTTGAATCAGAAGCTCCAGCTGCGTATTACTAGTAAGCAGCTACACCTCTGCTGCAAACAAAAGGCAAAAATCTTATCCCTCCCATAAAAAAAATTCCAGCCTTTGTCGCACACAACTACATGCCTAGAGCAGCGAATCAGTCACTGCAAGTAGCAAACATCAGTAACTGACTGAATAGAGCAAGAAGCAGGATCGCAAACAAAACTATCACAGCCCTTGCAATTTCCGCCAAAATCGGGCAAGCGCGCAGCACAAGGCACGGGTTTTACCTGGTGCCGCCTTGGCCGCAGGCCGAGGGGTCGGCGAGAGAGCCGCCAAGCTCTTGGCCTCCTTCCCCGACGAACCGGAGCACGGTAAGCAGCTCATCTCCCCGTTCCTGAACACAGACACACAGTTCCTGCGAATGCCAGCCAATCCGCCAAGAAATCCAGCTCAAGACTCGTCCTTTCGACCTTTCCCCTCCACCGGCCGATCTCTCCCGTGAAACCAGCTGAATTTGGGGAGATTTCCGGCCGCCCCGCCGGAGAGAGAGAAAGGGGGAGGGGAAGTCAAGACTGGGGAAGCGTAAATAAACAAAAGCGGGACTTTGGGCTGGTAGCGGAGGTCCAAACTATTGGTTGGCAAATTTGGGTGTTTTATAGTGCGGTTGAAATGTTCCTTGGGGAAGGATACCCCTAGTTGAGTTCAGGTGGTTGCGTTGTCAATCAAAGGGGTTGGGCTCGAGAAAACAACTCTAAAGATATATCTGCCTTTTTTCTTTCCTGATAACAGAACCTCACTTTTCTTTCCTGAATCCTGATATCCCCAATCTAAAGAGATTGAGAAGATGATTTTACAGGAGAAATTTGGTCATTTTATTCTAAAAAGGAGATGACATTAGTAACCATATGCATGTTGCTCTGAATAATATAAAGTTCATCGTCATAGGATTGGGTTGTGTTCTCTACCTTTCCTCTCTTTTTTTTTTTACAAAATGTCAACCTAAATTAAAGTAAACGAGGGTGATATGAACAAGATTATGCTCAAAGCCTCGAACACTATTTTTCCTCTAGATCATTTATGTGATACGGCTGCAGAGTTGGTTTTCGATCAGTTTGGGCGCCGGACAGAAATGTTGATGTCACATTGTCACTCTGTCTTTTCTGTTTGTAACTATAATAGAGATGTATGATCTAGGACACATGCAAAAGGTCAAACTAACTTGTTCGTATACGGTTGTTTGATTAAGTTTGGTATATATATATTTCGATGGGCTATGCGTACCTGTATGTATTCTCTGTTTACAATAAGGGAGCACTATATTAGAAATTAAATAATGGGAACACAGGTGGCCTCTATATCCACTCAATTAAGAACTTAGATCCTTAGATTCAAAAAATAAAAGAACTTAGATCCTTGGGTCAATTTGGTTTTGTATATTACGTGCTCCCATTGGTTATTTTAACTTTTCCGAGTATATATAGCTTTGTTATATATTTAGAAACATGTTATGTCTACCTATATAATTTTTTTTGGTTTGCTTCTCGTTTTCTATTCTAAACCAAGACTGTACCAGACGAAGCAGCTTTTCTCAATTTGTACACTATTGAAACCATAATCCGAGAAAGCTGCTTTGCAAGAAGCTTATGGGCCTTCTTTCTCACCCGCACGCTTCCTCTTTCCCACCGCACTTCATTTTTCATGCGGGTGTGCGTTCCTCCTCGCCGTCCGCGCCTCTCAAAAGCTCTGCCCATCACTTCCCCTCTGCCTTTGGCCATCACCCTCTCTTCTGCAGTTCTGCCCGACCTCTCCCGTGTTGTTGCCCTCTCCTCCATACATATCATCGCCCTCTCGTCCGCCTCTGCCTCCCCATGGGGTGGCACCTTCTCGCCGTCTATTGCCTCCTCGCCAGGTCCACCAAGGAGTTCCCATCACCCTTAATAACAGTGGATAAACTCCTACAACCCCACCCCACACACTCCCTATTTCCAGGTAAAAACTATTGTATCTTAAAAACTAAAAAAAAAGTGGAAATGACTTTTTCTTGTTTGGCAAACCAGTGGGGTCATTTGGAATCCGGTGAGTGCGTAACTAGCTAGCTAGATCATCCGCATAAAGTAGGGCATGCTTGGAACTCTTATCAGGCTCGCTTTGCCGAGCAAAGCAAGGCCAGATGGATTTCTTGCCGTGTTTGGTTTCCTTGCCATGTAGACTCTTTATTGTTTGGCAAACCAGTGGGGACATTTGTCATTGACACAGTGCAAGGAGAGGACTAGGAGATAACCACGGAGAGGGGATCAAAGACGAGAGAGAAAGAAGACTCTATAGCCGGTGGCAAGAGATAATTCGTGTGGTGATGAACTTGATTCGGGAGAGTACCTCTTAGTTTGGTGTTTCTGTAGCGATTAATTTCCTCGCTAATCCCAATAAACAGTATCAATTTTGCGGTATACTCCCTCCGTCTCTGAAAGAATCAATTCCTAGAATCCGTGCCAGTCAAACTTTTTTAAGTCTGACCCACTTTATATAAAAGAATAGCAACATCTGTGACATGAAATGAGCACATTATGAAAATATATTGTAAGATACATCTAATGATACTAGTTTGATATCATAAATCTAGATGATTTTTCCTATAAATTCGGTCAAAGTTTGAAAAGTTTGACTTCGGACAACTCTAGAAATTGATTCTTTTAGAGACAGAGGGAGTACTAGTCTGTCACAGAAAAAGAGTTGCTATGGGAATCGTGTTGGTCAAACTTTCTCAACTTTGACTAAGTGTGTAGAAAATACGTGCAGCATTTATATCTTCAAATAAGTTTATTATGAAAGTATATTCAGCGATCTATCTAATGATGCTAATTATGTACCATAAATATTAATATTTTGTTAAATATATTTGGTCAAAGTTAAAAGTTGTTGACTTTTTAAAACGAGATTGACTTTTTTTTTTTTACGGAGGGAGTATATGCTTGTCGTTTCCATGCGGAAAAGCTTGATGCCGCATGCAGAGGGCAGGCTGCGCTCGGTTTGATGGTTTAGAGCCTGTATTTGATGACGTCAAGGTTGCTCCTAGAGTGTCGAGGACTTCAGATTTAGGCTATCAAGAACATACTAATTCAAATAAGCTAATATCGATTTGGGATTTTGGGCATATATAGCGCTATAATCTTAGAAGAGATGAGCGCGAGCAAATAAACCTTGCCCGCTCGCGGGAGAGCCAATTTGGCTCGCCCACACGATGACACGAGCAAGGATTTCCTTGCGGACCTGCTAAAAAAAAGGATTTCCTTGCCGGCGACTAGTCTTGTTTGGCGAGGTGAAACATTATCTAGCAAAATCAACTAATAAGCACGCCCGTAGCCGTAATGTGGTCACGCTTGTGAGTTGTGATGCTGAAGAGGTCTGAGGTCGCTTTCGGGAGGTGACATGACCAGCTAGGCGGCGAGAGCTTAGTTCCAGTAAGATAGCCGGCCACCCGTCGTCCCTTGTAAGGCTCTGACTATAGGAATGCTGGAGCAGGTCGGCCAACCTCTAGTGTTTGGCTGGCTCGAGCTCGATCATGTGCCTGCCCTGCCCTGCCCTGCCCTGCCGGCTGCCTCCCAGGATCATATCTTGCATGCAGGGCCCGCGCGGGATATGCTCAGCATCTGATGACCTGCTAATCACGACGCCATGATTACTACGTACTCCTACCATACTATACGTAGTTTTCATAAATTATTCGTTATATACGTACTTTATACGTATATATATATACAAGCCGGCCAGTAGCTAGCTAGCTACTCCGTAGCTTGGAACCTGACGTACACTTGTACGTACGTGTCTGGGTCTGGATATATATATATGGATGGACGGTTCGAGAAGAAAGTTAATAATTGCCGCAGTGCATGCATCATGCAAGTCGTTCGTTCCCATGCGTGACAGAAATAAACTATATACAGAGCAGTTGCATTGTGTGCTTTCGTTTGGGATCGGAACACACGTACGGTTAATATTGCAAGAGTGCGTGCGACCAACGTGCGTTCACGGTAACACGTCAGTGTCGTCCCGAGTTTTACAGCTGTGACCTGTGAGTAATTACTTGTCGTCGCTCTCGAACAAGAAAGAAGCTTGTTCGGCTGGCCGGCGGCCGGTGGCGGGTGCTGATTTATTGTGAGAGAAAAATACTGTTGCCTGACAGGTGGCTGGTGGCGGGTGCTGCGGCTGGCTGGCGGCTGACGGCTGGTGCTAATTTGTTATGAGAGAAAAATACTGCTGGCTGATAGGTAGTTGGTGGCTGGTGCTGATTTGATGTGAGAGAAAAGCACTGCTGACTGGTTGGCTGGTCAGCCAACCAAACAATGTGAGAGAAAAGAACGTTTTGCTCGCGCGTCGCTAGCTCTCGACCAAGAAAGAATAACGTTTTGCTCGCGCGTAAATATAAAATATTTATTTATCTCCTCGGCCGATCGCACTAGCTGTACATGTGACATACAGTACAGACAGCAGTCAGCAGGTTGATTACTTGAATAAACAGTGCACCGATGAGCCAGTGACACGTCAGGTCGGTGGTGTAAACGTGGCCAGGGTCGCTGCCATGATTTTATCTTTTTTTTTCCCGATAATGCTCAGGTCAGGCGTCCGTCTTATGAGACGCCGCCTCAACAAGCCAGCTTCCTCATTTGAACGTCTCCTCCGTCTCTTTCAAAAATATCTTTCTACTCTTCCGCTGTACGCACGCTTTACAGCGCCGTGCGGCCGTCAGCACGCTTTTGTTTGGCATCAGAACACACGTACGGTTAGTAATATCAGTGCGTGCGACCGACAACGTGTGTTCACGGTAACACGTCAGTGTCGTCGAGAGTTTTACACTAGTGACCCTGTGAGTACTTTTTTTTACACGACCCTGTGAGTACTTGATAACTGCCTTGGTAGCGGTCGTTGTCGTCGCTCTCGAACATAACCTCGAGCGAGTTCGTTCGATCGAGAAAGGAGAACGTCTCGCTCACGCGTAAATATTTATTTATCTCCTCGACCGATCGCGCTAGCTGTACATGTGACAAGTGACATACAGACAGCAGTCAGCTAGGTTGATTACTTGAAGAAACAGGGCGCCGATGAGCCAGTGACGCGTCATGTGGATGGTCTAAACCCTAAACGTGGCCGGTGTCGCTGCCATGAATCCAAGACTTCACTACTAGTATTTGACTCTCTCTCTCTCGGGGACCTTTTTGTTTGGACTGACCCGCAGGCCCAGCACTAGTACATTCAATCCGATACATGGGCCAAAAGCGAGGCCCCTACTAGTCCAAGCACCAGCGGGCGCTGGCAGGACCCGCGGCCTACTCAACCCGCCAGCTCAGCCCAGACCAAGCCCACAGAGAGATCCGCGGTCCAGTTCAGTCCAGTCCACCACCGACCGGGTAGTGTGCTGCGGAAGGAGCCTCGCTTCGTTCGAGTCAGTCAGCCCACTGACCGCACCGCTCCCGCAACGCGTCCCCTCCCGTCCCCGCGCCCCGGCGGCCATGTCGTCCTCGCAGTCGCCGGAGCCCTCCACGCCGGGGACGCCCTCCCCGGTCCTCAGCGTCCGCATCGTCTCGCTCGACTACTACATGGCGCCGCCCGTCCCGGGCTTCGGCTTCTCCCGCAGCCCCTTCCACGGTGCGCTCCCCTTCTCTTCCCTCACCGCCCCCACCGTTCCTCTCCTTCATCCACCGTTCCACTGTCCCCCGCTGAATTTTACTCGCTGCCACGCAGGAGACGGCGTGGAGGAGGTGCCGGTGGTCAGGATCTACGGCTCCACCCCCGCGGGCCAGAAGACTTGCCTCCACATCCACCGGGTGCGTTGCATACCACCCAGCTTCTTCAGTTCTTCTCTCCCAACGTTTTGTCTCTGTCTCTGCACATTTGTTTTTGGCCCCCGAGCCTTTCGGTGCTCGTCTTCCATCGCGGAGCATGTGTAGCACGGTTCGGGCGTGTGATTCCCCTGTCTGGATTTGAATTTGAAAATTTGGAGGGAACTTTCTCTCTGTACCGACCGCACCAAACTGGACTGTCTAGGATGCTGTTGCTTGGGTCCATCAGTAGCCCGTGGTCATTCCATTGTTGATTTAGGTTGGTGGCTTGTTCGTTACCTGTACTAACTTAAGAATTCCAGCTCAATGCCCTTGCATTCCCTGCTAACTTTTTCACTGAATGGCCGGCCTGGTCTGAAGTTCAGGCACAACTTCAGTTTTGTTCTGCCAAGTTCATGTCCATGGAGGCATGTAGGTTTCTTTGTATTTGAAGATTACTGTATGTTGCTATTTTCCTTTGCAATCAGATCTCCTGACTGTCAGATGATGATCTGTTCTCACCTCCAATGTTTTCCTAAACGCTAAACGGTAAACAGTCGGTCACCCTTCGTTTAGCGTTTAGACCGTTTAAACGGTGTTTAAACGGAGTTAAATGGCCTAAACGGTTTTGTACAATAACAATAAAATATACATCTTTATGTAGGTAAAAATAAAATTTGCTAGAACCCATGCATATTTACACATGTAAAAATCAAATATTCTACCAAATAATCTTGTTGGAAGAAATCTAAATCCCATAACACTTCATATAATTACAATGTTAATTAGTTTCATGTTGATTGTGATAGACGTAGTCCTTTAATTCACTTAATTATGGATTAAATGGTTGTTTATCTCATTTAATCATGTTTAATCTGATTTTGTTTAGACCGTTTAGACGGGATTGAACGGTTTAAACGGGTTTAAACGGCCCAACCGTTTAATTCACCGTTTATGGCTTAAACAACACGGCTGACTTCTGTTTACCGTTTAAACGGTGTTTAAACGGACTAAACGGCCGTTTAGGCGAACAATGCTCACCTCTAGTATTTGGAATCCCTAATGTGTGAAGTATATATTACCTCAGTTGTCCACCTACATATTCCATATGATTTCGTCTTAAGCTATTTCATCAGTCCCTGATTGTTTCAGCTAGTTTGTAAATAAATATCTACTCTGTCTTTGGTGTTCAGGTGCTGCCATATTTTTATATACCTTGTCCGGAGGAGCTACTCGATAATCTAGAAAAAGGTGATTGGTAGCTTGTTACATATGCACCCCTTGTACAGATTGGAGATCGCTTATGCTTTTTAATGTTTTCATGCCACTTGTTACATTGTTTCTTGTTTTATTCTACACGGTGTTTATAAATTTATTAGATAGGGTACCTGAAACTTGCAATTGTGTCCATTTACATGCAGATTCTTACTGAGAGTTTCTTATGGCCTAGTCACGAGATTTTAAGTAGTGTTATTTGATTTTTTTTTAATACGCATGATTTGAAATAACTTATTTTGACGTCTTAACTTATGGCATATTTAGGTGTCTCATAGGTAGACTAGATTTTACTATTAACATGGCCTGGCTGCTGTAAGCCA
Source organism: Saccharum hybrid cultivar R570 (assembly GCA_038087645.1). Taxonomy (NCBI): domain Eukaryota; kingdom Viridiplantae; phylum Streptophyta; class Magnoliopsida; order Poales; family Poaceae; genus Saccharum; species Saccharum hybrid cultivar. Next base: position 2,754,945 of record JAQSUU010000809.1, on the reverse strand, counting down.
ACACATCTGCCAATTGTTTACTGGGAAAAGGCAACCATGTCTAGCAATCAAGGAGCTGCACATTTCTCCTATCAACAGCATACATGTTAGTTTCATGTGCTGGACCTTGTCAAAGAATGCCATTCTTGACTAGTTGAATTAATACATCCCTTTCATCTATTCTTTAGGTGACTCATACATAACTGGTCTCTTGAGTGACCTTGAGAAAGCTTTGCAGGTATTCTAGAGCCACTTGTTTTATGTTGTGTACTTTCTCTTTTTGTGTGCATCATTGTTTTATTGCAGGCTCGCGGTCCATCAAAACGGAAGCATGTGCATGGATGTAACCTTGTTAGAGCAAAGAAGTTGTACGGCTACCATTCGTCCGAGGAGCTTTTTATGAAGATCTATCTGTATCCACTGTTTACTCATTTTCATAAACCCAACATTGCTTCTACAAATGTGTATACTAGTCAACATTACTTGTCACATCTTTTTCTATACCGTATCGAGGGGATTTAGAAATTTTGAATATAGCTTGCTCCACCGTTTCATTACCAAACAAATCAACAAAAAATGTGCCACATTAGAGTTAATGCTTTGGTCATCTGGTCCACCTATTGAATTGTAATAAGTGCCTTGCTTGTCCAGACCAAAATGGTGTCACGTAAATCCTCTATTGCTGATGTAATTTGGGGGGGTATCATGGCTGCAGCCTTATAGAGTGGTGTTTTGGTTATAAAACTTCATTATGCAATTGACTTCCTTGATTTAGTCTCTAGATATTACCCTCATGAAGTTTCTCGAGCTGCTTCCCTTGTGTTGGTAAGTTGTAATGTTGGAAAATTCATTTGTCTTTGGAGACCTAAATAAGTCCAAAGTGAATGGATTTGTGTTTCATTTTTCTTATATTTTTTTTAGAAAGTACTTGCTTTTGCTATTTAGTACTCCCTCCATTCCAAATTATAAGACGTTTTGGCTTTTTTTAGGTACATAACCTTTTGCTATGTACTTAGATATACATTATGTCTAGATACATAGACATAGTAAAAGCAATGTATCTAGAAAAGCCAAATAATTTGGAATGGAGGGAGTATTTTCTTGAGGCATATGTGAACCATCTTTACATATTATTGTTCTTTCCACTTCATCGGATCTTTTCCCATTACTTATGCACTAGCAGTTACGCCACTTGTCCGCTTTAAGGGCAGTAGTGACTAGTGGAACTTGTATCTTTGTGGTGAACAATCTCGTGTCACTGGTCTTCACTATTTGTCCTGAAGCCCTTAGTTTGTACCTATATTTTGTGTGGTGTGAACCCATGAGATTGTTAACCTTTCATGGTATGAATCTGTCAATTCTGTTCTCCAACAATCTCATACTTGGCTACTGTGGTGTATGCTAGCATGGATGCCAATATTTTCCTCGTGTTCAAAACTATTGGCTAATTATTAATGGAGCATGCTAGTGTTTTTCTGTGCCCTTCAATGGAAAAATCTTATTGTGAAAAAGTTTTGAAATTCTCTTTCATGGTCTGATTTAAAGCTATTTGATTTCAGAGTGGTGCTGTTTCTAATAGAGCATTTCAGCCTTATGAATCTCACATTCCATATCTTCTTCACTTTTTGGTAAGCACAATGCTTTCTTGTCATAGTGCGTGACATGGTGCTACATGTTTGTTTATTTAACAGTTATTTCTGTTGAATTTATGTTTTAGGTTGACTACAACTTGTATGGAATGGGACATGTACATGTCAAAGACTTCAAGTTTCGTCCTCCATTGCCAGATGATTTTCATCCTAAGTCATCTCTTCGCAGGAAGGTGGATTATTTTACTGCATTAGAGCCCAGCTATACTATACCTCCGTCTTGAAAACAAAGCAGTTCTAGTTCTGTCCTTAGTCAAACTATCTAAACTTTGGTCAAGTTTATCAAAGAGTAATATATATTATGAAAAATATTCCATGACAAATCTAACGATACTTATTTGGTATAATAAATATTGATCCATTGTTTGTAAAAAGTTGGTCAAACTCTAGATGATTTGACTTGGTACTATGCTAGAACTGCATTCTTTTCTTGACAGAGGGATTATTTGTTTATGTTGTAATATTCATTTTATTTTGAGTTCATACTTTATTCTTTGTTCGTACTAAAAACTTTATTTTTTCTTCTGGAGTGACAATGATAGGCACAGTCAGATAATTTGGAAATAAAAAGTCCAACAGTTTGGATATCTTCAACAGTGTCACATTCTTCTATCTTGGGCAGTTCTGCCCCTTCGCATCACTTGGGAGGAACCAATTTGAGCTTCGCTATTCGACAGAGTTCTTCAATGCTTGAAGCTGATTCAAGAGTAGAAGGTCTGGCTATCACATTCTAGCACTATTGTCTGGTAATATCCTTAAGATGCATTATAAATTTCAGTTTCACCTTCAGGTATCCTAAATGAGAAATATAAGATGTACACTTCTCTTTCTCAAACAACAGAAGATACAAAAATGGTTCAGTCACTTGTGGCAATTTGGGAGGTATGTTTTCTACATTGTTTGTGTACATGTGCTATGAAATGTTAATAACTGTTGAACCTCTATGTTATTATGTTCAGGAACTGGAACGATTAAGACTGTTGGAGGAAACAAAATATGCTGATCTGGTTAGACCTTTAAGGGAAGAAGTTCTTAAAGATTTTCTTCATGGTATTAAGTATGAGAGTGCCCTTTCTGTGTTGTTTTCACAAGAAGGGCCACATCACAAAGTTTCTACCATAGAAGAGTCTGAAAGGCTAGAAAGGTGCTTGAAATCATTGACTGATATTATTGGGACGGTTACATTCTCACAGGATGACTACTGTGGTAATATTGATGTTGGTAATTCTGCTGATGTACAAAATGACAAACCCAATGCAAGTCTTTGCTCAGGGTCATTAGAACAAAACATGCAGATTACATCTCCAGAGAGAAAAAGTGAATATCCTGTGTCCTCATCTGTACCCCGAAGAACATTGTCTCAGTTATCTGATGAAGGTGAAAAGGTAGTTTTGGCTCCTCAGATATTAGTTACATTATCCTGGTTTTCTTCAAATCACAGGCAGTTGTTGAGTTGTCCTCTAGTGTAAACAAAGGCAAAACAAATAGTATATACAGGGTCAAACCAATTTTTCCTACAAGCTTATGAAGATCACATAAATTGTTTATAAGTTTAAGAATTAAGATTTACAAGTTTTTATTGCTGTTCCTGGTTCTTGTTGCTCCTGCTCTGGGTAGCCCCAGAAGGGATGCACAAGAAGGAAGGAGAAAAAAAAACTACCTTTGAAACTCGAAAAAACAAAAAGTTTGGATGCTATATGATAGTATGATACAGCACTTGATTGTCATTTCTGATCCTATTATTCTAGTTGGCCTGAAGTTTTCACTTTATTGAATCACATGTCTCTTTCGTATTCATTTACTTTTGCTATTTATCAATTGAACTCCTTTCCTCCTTGGAATTGCTCCTTTGTAGCATGTGGATGCTGAAGCTCTTGGACTTTTAAGCTGGTTGGCCTCTTCACAAGCTGCAGAGGAACCAACAACTGACGATGAATTAATTAATGAAGTCATCCTCAGCCCTTTGTTTGCCAAGAAGTCCATTGAAGTTGCTTTGGAGTCTGCTCACTTGGATTTTGATAGTGCATCTCAGCAGGAGTGTCAGGATATTCTTGATTCAGTTGACCCCATCAGGGCAGCAGAAGAACCAAACATACATGCTGTTAGACTTAATCTGCTGATCCTCCACTCCCTCACCTTCTGTCAGTCAAGGGCATGGTCAGGTCTGCTGTCCATGCCCTGGATACTGCAGCAAGTATGGCAATAGGCCATCCCTAGTACTTTTAGTTGGTAGAAGGTGATGTATACCATGTACTAGGAGTAGGTAGAGGTACACCAGCCATGTCTTGGCTGTACTAAGGTGATGGGGGCTGTACTCAGCCATACCATCATGTACTTTGTAGTTGGTAGCTTGCTTGTATAAATTAGGAAGCAATGCAATGGAAAAGGCAGCTCTTGCCACCATCTCTTGTGACTTCAGTTTCAGCTGAAGCTGAGCTGTGTGTGTGTGTGCAGAAGAAGAGCTCTGCTCTTCTTCTTCCTTGGTTCAGGGGAGAGGGAGAGGGAAGGGGAGCAGGTGCTGCTCACCTGGGCATTAGGTCCTAGTGGGCCCATAACCGCGGCTGGGAGAGGGAAGGGGAGCAGGTGCTGCTCACCTGGGCATTAGGTCCTAGTGTCAACAATTGGTATCAGAGCCGTACAAGTCGCTGGGCATAGTCGCCGGTGATGGACACGGCTGCAGCGGGCGCAGGGGTGGGTGCAGAGGCGGCTGCGGTGGCAGCTGCAGCAGCGGCCATGGAGAGGCAGCTGGCCTCGGCATCCCAGCCCGCAGTAGAGGTGCGCACGGTGAGGGAGGTCGGCGGATCCAATACCTGGCCGATGCTCACCCGCACCAACTACGGCGAGTGGGCTGTCCACATGAAGTGGAAGCTGCGCGCGCGGCGGTGGTGGGCGGCGGTGGAGACCGGCAATGCCGGTGAGGATGCGGAGGTTGGCGTCATGGAGGCGCTCATGGCGTCCACGCCGTCCGAGTTCCATGAGGCCATCGGGTCGAAGAACACGGCGAAGGAGGCGTGGGACATGCTTGCGTCCTTCCGCCTCGGCTCGGACCGAGCCAAGAAGGCGAAGGCGCAGCAGCTGCGCCGCGAGTTCGACGACCTTCGTTTCAAGCCCGGAGAGGCCGTGGAGGACTTCGCGCTTCGGCTGCAGTCGATCGCGAGTCAGCTGGCCACCTACGGCAAGCCGGTCGACGACGAGGACGTCGTGGCCAAGCTGCTGCGCGTCGTGCCGGCCAAATACGCGCAGCTTGCCCTGTCCATCGAGACGATGCTGGACTTGTCCACATTGTCGCTCGAGGACGTCACCGGGCGGCTCCGCGCGGTGGAGGATCGCGCGCCGCCGGAGAAGGAGAAGCCCAAGCTGCTGTTGACAGAGGAGGAGTGGTCGGCGCGGATGAAGGAGAAGCGCAAGACCGGGGAAGGCTCCAGTCGCGGTGGCGGTGACCGTGGCGGCGGCAACGGCGGAAAGCAGCGTGGCAAGGCACCGGCGGAGAAGAAGAGGGGGAAGAAGAAGTTCCCCGACCCCAATGCTTGCCGCAAGTGCGGCGAGGTGGGGCACTGGGCACGGGAGTGCCCAAACAAGAAGCCGGAGAGGAAGGAGGAGGCGCACCTTGCTCGGGATGACAGCGACGGCGAGCACGCGCTCCTGATGGGGGTGTTCTGCGCGGAGAGCGGCAAAGCAGTGGCAGCGGAGGTGGAGCAGAGGTCTGCGCCGCCGGTCGTTCACCTTGATGAGCCGCGTGCGCAGGTCCATTTGGGAGCTGCCGGAGACGAGTCGGAGCCAAGGTGGTACCTCAACTCCGGGGCGAGCAACCACATGACGGGCTGCCGCGCCGCCTTCTCCGAGCTGGACGAGAAGCACGCCGGGAGCGTCAGGTTCGGCGATGGCTCCAGGGTGCAGATCCGAGGGCGCGGTACCGTGCTCTTCCGGTGCAAGAACGGTGAGCACCGCGCTCTCACGGACGTCTACTACATCCCGGAGCTCCGATCGAGCATCGTCAGCCTAGGACAGCTCGATGAGCACGGTGCGGAGGTGCTGATACGCAATGGGGTGCTGCGCATCAGGGACCAGGACGGCCGACTCCTAGCCAAGGTATCGAGGTCCCGTAACCGTCTCTACCTGCTGGATTTGAAGGTGGAGCGACCGGTGTGCCTCGCGGCGGCGTATGCAGAGGAACCTTGGCTCTGGCATGGCCGTTTTGGCCATCTGAGCTTCGAAGCTCTGGGCCGGCTGGGGAAGATGGTGACCGGCATGCCACGCATCGAGCACGCAGGGGAGCTGTGCGACAGCTGCCTCGCCGGAAAGCAGAGGAGGCTGCCTTTTCCCAAGGCGGCAAAGCACCGAGCGGCGGCGCAGCTTGAGCTGGTCCACGGGGACCTCTGCGGGCCGATTACACCGGCAACCCATGGCGGGAGGAAATACTTCCTCCTGCTGGTGGACGACTGCAGCCGCTACATGTGGCTGCAGCTGCTGACCAGCAAGGGCGACGCGGCGGACGCCATCAAAACCTTCAAGCAGCGTGCAGAGGCGGAGTCGGGGAAGCGGCTTCGGGTGTTGCGGACGGATCGTGGCGGCGAGTTCACGGCAACGGAATTCACCGAGTACTGCGCCGATGAGGGGGTGGGGCGCCATCTCACCGCGCCCTACTCGCCACAGCAAAACGGCGTGGTAGAACGCCGGAACCAAACCATCGTCGGGATGGCTAGGTCGATGATGAAGGCCAAGGGGATGCCGGCTGCGTTCTGGGGTGAGGCGGTCACGACGGCCGTCTTCATCCTCAACCGATCGCCAACGAAGGCGCTGAAGGGGATGACGCCGTACGAGGCGTGGCACGAGCGCAAGCCCAACGTCTCGTATCTGCGCACCTTCGGCTGCATCGGGCACGTGAAGGCCACCAAGCCAGGCCTCGGCAAGCTGGAGGACAGAAGCACGCGCATGGTGTTCCTCGGCTATGAGGGCGGATCAAAGGCATATCGCCTGTACGATCCGGTCGGCGGCAAGGTGGTGGTGTCCCGGGACGTGGTCTTCGATGAGGCCGCGGCATGGAGCTGGGACGGGCCAGAAGCAGCGGAAGGCCAAGGGGGTGGCAGACTCTGCAACACGTTTGCTGTGGAGCACTTGGTGATCCGCGGCCATGGTGAGGCGGTGGAGCCGCCGGTGGCCGGGGAAGCACAGGCGCCAGAGCCTACGGTGGTGGAAGCAGAGCAGCCGGCGGCTGCAGAGGAGGAGCCACTCAGCCCAGGCGGGGCGGGCCATTTGAGCTCGCCTGGGCCAATTGGGGAGCAATCCCCTGCTTCGCCCGAACTAGGAACGCCGGCGGCAGAGGCCACAATCGAGTACGCATCCCCACCATCGGATGTCTCAGATTTCGTGGATGCTTTCCATGAAGGGGAGGACGTCAGATTCCGGCGGGTGGACAATGTGGTCGGCAAGGCAACGGTGCCAGGGCTGGCGGCGCGGATGCTCGACGACGCTGACCAGACTCTGCTTCTCATGAGCGCAGAAGAGCCAGCCACGTTTGCTGTCGCGGAGCGCGATGCGGCGTGGCGAAAGGCAATGCTTGAAGAATTGAAGGCGATCGAGGACAACCACACCTGGGAGCTGGTCGATCCGCCGGCGGCATGCCGGCCGATCGGGCTCAAATGGGTATTCAAGGTGAAGCGGGACGAGCGTGGCGCCGTGGTGAAGCACAAGGCGCGGCTCGTCGCCCGCGGTTTCGTCCAGCGTGAAGGAGTGGACTTTGAGGAGGTGTTCGCGCCGGTCGCTCGCATGGAGTCGGTCAGGCTCTTGCTCGCGCTTGCGGCGGCTAAGGATTGGCCGGTCCACCATCTCGACGTCAAGTCGGCATTCCTCAATGGGGACCTGGCCGAGACCGTCTTCGTCAAGCAGCCGCCGGGTTTCGTCGTCAAGGGAGCGGAGCGGAAGGTCTTGCGGCTGCGCAAGGCGCTCTACGGCCTGCGTCAAGCCCCGCGGGCCTGGAACGCCAAGCTCGACGCCACCATGGCGGAGCTTGGGTTCGCTCGGTGCACCACAGAGCACGCCTTGTACACCCGCCGACGGGGGAAGGAGCACCTCATCGTCGGGGTGTACGTCGACGATCTCATCATCACCGGAGCTCGAGCAGAAGACATTGGACGCTTCAAGGAAGAAATGGCGGCGCGTTTCCGGATGAGCGACCTCGGCGCTCTGTCCTATTACCTCGGCATCGAGGTGAGGCAGGGGAAGGACATCATCAGGCTAGGGCAGCGTGCCTACGCGCTGAAGTTGCTCGAGCGGGCGGGCATGGCGGGCTGCAAGGCGGTAGCCACGCCAATGGAGGAACGCATCAAGCTCTCGAAGCAGAGCACCGCGGCAAAGGTGGATGCCACTCTCTACCGGAGCGTCGTCGGCGGGCTGCGCTGGCTCACGCACACGCGGCCGGACATCGCGTTCGCGGTGGGCTACGTGAGCCGGTTCATGGAGGACCCAAGGGAGGATCATTGGGCGGCGGTCAAGCGGCTGCTCCGCTATGTCCAGGGCACGACGGAGCTGGGCATCGCTTTTCCTAAGCGCGGGGGCATCCAGCTCTCTGTGTTCAGCGAGGCACCACCTAAGGCCTCAGAAGATGCACCACTAACGGTCTTCAGCGATGCGGACATGGCCGGCGACGTTGATGGACGGCGGAGCACTTCGGGCGTCCTCGTCTTCCTCGGATCGTCGCCGATTGCCTGGCAATCCTTGAAGCAAAAGATGGTGGCGCTGTCGACATGTGAGGCGGAGTATGTCGCAGCAGCCACGGCGGCATGCCAGGTGGTCTGGCTGCGGCGGCTGCTGGCAGAGCTCACCGGAGCCCAGGTCCAGCCGCCGGCACTCAAGGTGGACAACCAGCCAGCAATTGCGCTGGCAAAGAATCCAGTTCTCCACGACAGAAGCAAGCACATAGATGTGAAGTTTCACTTTCTTCGTGACTGCGTCGATGGAGGGCAGCTCGTCATCGAGTTCGTCGATACCAGGCGGCAACTCGCTGACATCCTCACGAAGTCACTTGGTCGGCTTCGGTTTCAGGAACTGAGGGGGATGATTGGCATGATTGAGGTCAAGTAAGGACAGCAGGATTAGGGGAAGATTGTTAGACTTAATCTGCTGATCCTCCACTCCCTCACCTTCTGTCAGTCAAGGGCATGGTCAGGTCTGCTGTCCATGCCCTGGATACTGCAGCAAGTATGGCAATAGGCCATCCCTAGTACTTTTAGTTGGTAGAAGGTGATGTATACCATGTACTAGGAGTAGGTAGAGGTACACCAGCCATGTCTTGGCTGTACTAAGGTGATGGGGGCTGTACTCAGCCATACCATCATGTACTTTGTAGTTGGTAGCTTGCTTGTATAAATTAGGAAGCAATGCAATGGAAAAGGCAGCTCTTGCCACCATCTCTTGTGACTTCAGTTTCAGCTGAAACTGAGCTGTGTGTGTGTGAAGAAGCCTTCTTCCTTGGTTCAGGGGAGAGGGAGAGGGAAGGGGAGCAGGTGCTGCTCACCTGGGCATTAGGTCCTAGTGTCAACACATGCATCTTACCTCGATTCTGTGAAGTCCAATTCTGCTGCTTCGCTGGGCAAGACTATTCCTCAGGTTGATGGGTCATCTGATGAGAACCCAAAAGTCTCCCAGGAATATGATAGAAGCAAGGTCACTAGGAAAGCAGTAGTATCGCCAAGTTACACATCTACTAAGAATCCTTCAAAATCAGCCAGTAAGCGTGCAGGAACTGAGCATCTCTGGGGTTCTTTGCCTCTTTCCAGAAAAAAGCGGCAACATGGAGATGCTGATGATTCATGCAGTACAATGCCATCACAGAAGGACTTAAGTGCATCGAACAAGAGTACAATTGATAAGGACTATCATGATACCATAGGCAGCACTGACAAGGAATCTTCTAGTTTTTTAGGCATACATGATTCAGTTTGTCATTCTGTGAGGGATTTGATGAGGCCGAGATCTTTTCGGCGTGAGCAGTTGGAGTTTGGTTGTTCTGGAGCTGCAACATGCACCATGGATAATGAGAGTGAAACTGTGAATTCTGGGGGATTGGAATTTCACGATTTCACAAGTGATATCCCAAACTTAGCACTGACACGAATGGCATTTGTTCAGAAGCCTCCATTGAAGAATGATGCATGTTCTGGTTTGGAGAGCTCTTCAGGCTGTGAGCAACGTGGATGTAAGTACCCAACAAATCTGTATGTTATCTCAATGAATGATACTACATTAGCACATTTTGTTAAATGCACATAGACCAAAGCATATTTTACCTTGCCATACCGAGAAATCATTCAAGATGATTACATTTACAGTTCACCCCATTATTATAAAAATATGCATGCATGTAAGCATGAAAAGTTTAAAGTGAAGTACTCCCTCCGTATCGGATTTAGAAGTCGTTTTGGACAAGGTTTGGGTCAAACATTGGGAATATAAATCATCAATAACTTTTAAGTTGTTGAGTTTGCAAATGTAAAAATTATATAAATAGATTTGTCTTGAAAAATACTTTCATAAAAGTATACATATATCACTTTTCCATAAATATTTTTTATAAAAACAAGAGGTCAAAGTTGTGTTTTGGAGACCGTGTCGCTGTCCTAAACGACTTCTAAATCCGATACGGAGGGAGTAGTTATTTGGGGTATATATGGAGGACACGCAAATTTTTCCTCGGGATATGAAATATGCCTTGTATTCAAATGGAGGGAGTAATGCCTTCGTACCACTATTTTTATTAGAATATAAATCAACATCCTAAACAAACTTATGCTTTTATGAAAGTGCTATTCAAGATAAATCTAGGCCTATGATCTTCAAGTTTCTAAACTAAGGGACACTATTCAGGATTTCATGCTCTCTCCGAACGAAGACTCTCATAGTTGGAGGTTTGAAACTTCAGGCACAACAAAATCAGCGTACTGGGCCTTCTTCCATGGATCGATCAACTTTGAGCCTTGGCGCCGAATCTGGAAAACTTGGGCACCACCCAAGTGCAAAGTTTTCCTGTGGCTGGCTGTACGGGATAGATGTTGGACTGCGGATCGTTTGGCGAAACGGAACTTGCCCCATCCCAACCAATGCCTGCTTTGTGATCAAGCGGACGAAACCATCCAACACCTGCTGACTTCTTGTGTCTTTGCACGCGAGTTTTGGTTCCGGGTCCTGTCACCACTTGGTCTCCAACATGGTGTGCCAAGCTTAAACGAGCAGAATTTTGCAGAATCGTGGAGAAAGGCAAGTAAGCGCACCCAAAAGGACAAGAGGAAAGGATTCAATTCACTTGTGGTCATGTGTGCATGGTTGATTTGGAAGCATAGGAATGCCTGCGTCTTTGAGGGTGCCAGTCCCAACATGAATGACCTGTTGCGTGCCTTTAGCGATGAACACCACTTGTGGTGTCTTGCACGGAAGCTTGATGCCTTAGGTCCAGCTCTAGCAACAGGGTAGGTAGGCGGTTAGAGTGTTGGTCAGGTCTCACCCAGAGTGTGTGTTTTTATTGGTTAGAAAAACTTTGTTTTAGGACCCTCCTATGGCTCGGTCCGGAGTAGAGGATATAATTGTACGGGACCGTTTTGTCCTCTCTTAATACAATGATACGCAGCTCTCCTGCGTATTCGAGAGAAAAAAAAGAAAAAAAAGAAAAAAAATACTTTATAAAGTATTTGTAATCAAAGGTTCAAAAGTTTGACTCAAACCTTTCCAGAACATCAAGTATTTGCAAACCAAAGGGAGCATCTTACAGCTCAAGGACTGCAATTATTTTTATCCATATAATTTGCAGAGAAAAGTGTATTAGACTGTAATGCCTATGGTACCATTGGTATGCAACATCCTCATTGTTTCCTTGCAGGTAGAAGTCCTAGGCCTTTAGGTCTGTGGACATCTTGATAACTAATTATTGTTTCCCCTTTGGAGCAGCTTGGGCTGTCAGCCAAATCCAATGGGATGCTCGCATTGCACATTAGCACATATGAACTTGTAGTTGTGCCCTGTGCTCCTGTTTATCAATTTGTTACATCACCAGAGCCTTGTTCTACCACAGCATAATCTCTCTTGGAATGCTAGTATCCCTCATAATATAATGTCGTAAGGCACACCATAAATTTTATATACATTTTGTTCTTTCTTTTTCAGCTGAAAAATTGGGAGTAGCTGATCTCCTTCCATTTTTCAATCAGAATATGGAGGAGAATAAGCAGAATGAATCATTTCAACATATGGAAAGCAGTGACTTTACAGGGGGTGTATTGGGTGTCCCAACTCATTTCCAAAATGATGGATCAGCCCTATATTTGCTGACACATGCACTTTCACCGCCATCTGCAGGAGCTGTGGGCCATTGGCTAACCCAACAATCTAGTTCCAGTATTTTCTCGGGTATTCAAGATTTCCTGCATAATTTTGTTGTCATACTATGGTACAAAAAGTTTCTTGTACAAATTAATTTTCATTTGTTTCTTATATGTTTCAGGTTATACCAACTATGATGAGGGAGTCCCAGCTGATAAGGAAGAGGCACACAGTTCTACTTTATCACGGAATTCTCCTACCAGATTTACTAAGGAGAATTCTGCAAAAAAAATTGTTGTGCACGGAGATGTGATGGAATCGGCTCTATCTAACAAAGAAAGCAAACATTTGGACGAATGGCATGATTTTTCCCAGATATCAGCTGGAAATGAGAAGGATAAGCTCACTCCTCTCAGTCAAATTGGAATTCGTGACCCTGCTAGTATCGGTGGTGGACAACAACTGACTATACTTAGCATGGAGGTACTTCACTCTTTTCTCTTCTGTTCCCAATATATGTACTGCCTTTTCTTTATTCATTGATGGATCCAGTGGGATAGTTTATTCACTGCAGACCAACCAACAAGAATTCTATTTCTTATCACTCATGAAAGTTTGACTTGCTAATGACTAAAGAACAAACTTATCAGTCATGAAAGTTTGATTTGCTAATTACAAATAGACAAATTGTTAAATAGAAATATTTAAATGCTTGGGATATCAGCAAAAGTAAAATGCACTTCTTGATATTGAGCTTCTTTTCACTGTAAACAGGTTTTAACAGAAAGCAGAGGAGAGCTGCGTCCTGATCCACGGTTTGATGCCATTAATGCTGTATCTTTGGCCGTCGAAGATGATGCTGACAATACTGTTGACGTTCATGTGTTTATACGTGACAACAATGCCAAATCACATAGGAGGTCTGAAGCCACTTGGGATTTGATCTTTTTCATTTTGGGGTTGTCAGACTAAAGTGCCCTTAGCATTTAGATAGAAATCCACAGAGGCTTCAAAGTTTATCTCAGACGGCAGCTACTTTCTATCTTCAGTTTTCTTTCTAAATTTAACTTGTCAGTTGTCACTGGGGTATCAAAACCCAGTTTCCA